>CM034147.1:129426367-130701367 GCA_019776745.2 Taxus chinensis | reverse complement strand
CTATTAAACTTAACCAAGATTTTTACAACTGTAACTAAATTCAGAATTCCAGCTTACTAGACGTCATTTAAATGAGGTCTAATTCCTATTGAATGTATTCATTTATTCTCCTTAACCTTACATAGTTAAGGTTCATTAGATCTGGATATATTTATCCGATATCCCTTTCTTTCTGAATTTAACATACGAGGTTATCAATGGAGTTCGGAAATGAAGTTCAATTACTCCTGAGTTAATTGATATTCCTTAGCTTCCAAGCTAATCCTGAATACCAATCAATTATGGAATCATATTCTTCCTAATCCTTTTAATGTCAATTAAAAATTCATCTTTACCCAAGTATGAACTAATTGCACATTTCAACTTGAAAGTTGCATTTAGGTAAGAACAGATATCAATTCCTTTTTAACATCCATCCTAGGACAATTAAATAAATCCAAATCAGGGAATAACATTATATTTCCAATTTAATCAATAGTATCAAACTGATATAGTTATTAAAATATCACACTTGTATTTGTATTCATCAATCCATTTTATAATCCATACATTTGCCAATCGAACTGACTGGACTTAGTTTATATAAAACATCATTACAACTCATAGATAAAAGAATGTACTTTCTTCTTTTCACAATTCCTCGAAGAGGAATAATAGTAAACAAATACAATTCATCTTCAGACAATCAAAGAAGCATCAGAAAACAACCATGTCTTCGTTCTAATCAATTCCATCTGCAAAATTTCTTGCATGGGTCAGTTCAATGAACTGAGCATATTAAGAACTTATCATTAAAATGAGGTGCTTCAATTAACTGTCTCAATAAAAGAACCCTGCTTTTATGAAACGACAGTAAGAACATCAATCAAAAATCAAGCATCAAAGAATGGACAACATAACAACTGAAACATCAAATACCATCCCCATTCAGCCAAAGAACTGCTGTCCTATTTTCCACATAACCGTTACAAGTTCCAAATTACTATATTTGTAAAGTTTAGGAATACAAGTAGCATACTGCTGATATAACGTAACTGTTATCCTTTCCATTCCTTTAATTAGTAATAAATGCAAAGGGTAAAACTAACTGAAACGTAAACCAATTACTTTCCTTTCAGTTCATGCATCATATTAGATTCTAAGTAATCAAGCACAGACGAGAAAGCAAACAACAATGCATATAGTCGCTCATATCTAAGCACTACAAGATTCGTTATTAACAATTATAGATTTCCAACTGAATGAAAGAAGAAAAGATCATTTTTCCAAGTTATCCATCCGCATTCCTATCTCTTTCCTCATGACTATCCTAAAAATGGAATCCAAACGAGACACAAATCAAGATAACAGTTCAGAGTGAAACTTACAAAATCCATTCGGAATTCACTTTCCGGCAGCAAGAATAATTTCATTCATAGTCAGCTTTAAACAAAAACAAGGAAGAGCTTATCGTCCTTATCAATACTTCATTCAAATCAGGCTCATATGAATACCCAAAAACAGGTTAGTACAACATCGTATTTATCATAGATCAAATAGTATAAGGATGCATACTATGTATTTATTGTACTAGAAGACCCCATACTTCTTTCACTGTATTTTTAACCAAATAAACAGTTATACAATCATGCAATCAATTAATCACATGACCTCCCATATCCATGATCACGTATAGTTCAAACTACAATTTACACATTTCTGTTACCTACAGCAAGACTTAATCATAATGCACAATAAGGCTCTAATGCTATCCCCAGAATTCAACAAAAAGAAGAAGAAGAAATCATTCCTTTCACCCTTCAATAAGAAAACAACCATTTTCTTCAAACTCAACAAGAATTGTTCAGGTCAGTTTCATTTCTTTTGAATGACTGTGCAAGATCGAAGACCGCAAGAAACATTTAAATATTCTATTTGTACAGAAAAACACAGCACTCAGAAAAATAATCTAATTACTGCTGTCACTTCCAACAATCCGAACTTATAAGGTTCAATAAAATTAGTTACTATTTCTTTCGAAATCTAAACATCAGAGAGAGGAAGAACTAATTTCCCATAATTTCAGTAAGAAAAAATCATTTGCTCAAAATGAATTAAAACAACCAAATCGAGCTCACTGCCAACAAACATTTCTACCTGAAATCCATTTTTTGAGTTCATGATAATATGCAGAACATCAGAATGCAATAATCAGTTATCAATACCTCTTTTAAAGTAAACCCGTATAGGGTGTTAAATGCGTAAGTCTGGTACAGTCAAGACAGACCCAAACAGCAAGACAAATTTCCCATGCATCTCTTCTTTTGCACAGCAATCTAAAGTCAAGTTCGCATTCACAAGACAGTCTGAACTAGAAGATCGAATAGTCATCAACAAAGCACAACAAATCATCTAACTCTGATAGCAAGAATCAACATAATTCATTTAATGCACAGAACACGAGCCAAGCTCGCTTTCACGACTACTGTCCGAACTGTAAAATCAAGTCGATTCCATAAAACACAATAAAATCAACCTTTCATCATAGCAAGAAGAATGTAATCATCTATAAGTGCAAAAGAAAAACAATTTCTTTTCCAGCTCCCACGAATACCCAAATCATATTCGTCTATTTCCAAAGCAAGAAAAAGGAACAGCAAAAACGTATTACCATTTCTTCCTTCAAATCGAATTCATATGCTCATATAAAACACAAATGCCATTTCCATCAAAATCTAAAACAGCAGAAGGAAAAAGGATCTTATTTCCTTTTAAAAATTTCAGTAAAGAACACGACTTCAAACACTCGCACAGCCTGTAGAGATTTCATTCCATAAAATCATTTAAAAATAATTATCCAGTTCGAATTATTATTAACAACCATCTCGAAATTTATTTACTCTTAGCTGAGTATTCATAAGCATAATTTCTTATAGTTTCAGTAAAGAACATCCTCAATATTGTCAAACAAACCATCACAACACAACTATATTTCAAACTCATTTATACATGCAAAGACAGTTCCAAACACAACAGCAAGAAAATGATTTTACCCATCATTTCCAAAAATGACAGCAAGAATCGACTAAACCCAAATCGTCTCAACACGACCACAATCAAATAAACCCAAAACCCAAGAGCAGGGTTGTTTTAATGAGACGCTTAAACAAAGCAAGTATTTTTAAAGAGAAGGGCTTAACATGCCTGTAAATTCTTCCTCGAAACTCGAAGGAAACCACGTCTATCGAAGGTATTTCCTTCCACGGCGACAGCACGAGCTTCCCAAAATCACCTTTCCTCTTACAGGTTTAGAAACAGCCCCCAATTTCCAAGAAATGGTGATAAAAACCAAATGAAACTGGTTCGACTGAACCAAGCAAAAA
This sequence comes from Taxus chinensis, assembly GCA_019776745.2. NCBI lineage: Eukaryota > Viridiplantae > Streptophyta > Pinopsida > Cupressales > Taxaceae > Taxus > Taxus chinensis. The sequence continues at coordinate 130,698,005 of CM034147.1, read as the reverse complement.
CCAAATGCAGAGCAACTTCTCCAAAATCCGAACAACACAAAATGACTAACAAAATTCCTCTAAACTCTTTCCAAGGCGGACTGGTCATGAAGACCAAAAAAATTAAATGCATTAAAGGCTCTGCCTTTTCCCATTTTCCCACGCCACTACCAACTTGGGTTGGCGAACTCCTAATTTCTAATTTTACATGCAAAACCAAATTTAGTTCCATGTCCAACTAGATACCTCCGCCACTTACCTGTTCCCACCAAACTGGCGCTTTCCACGTAAGGACTCCTCATTAACTGCCATTAATTCCCTTTCATCCTTATCCTCTTCCCCCAAGGGTCTGCGCATCCCCTTTAGGTTAGGATTAGTTTAAGGTTCATATTAGTGTTCGACCTAGGTCATAGCCTAGTCTTTAGGTTAATAGGACTTAGGTTTATTTCCCCTTCTTTTTGCATAATTTAAAAATCCACTTAGGATAGTAGTTTAGGATGTAAGGTAGAACTTAGGATTAGCTTAGGATCTAATTCCCACTAACATCTAACACTAGTCAACCTCCAATCTAGTCTTCCTACTGACATTCAAGTCAATGTTTTGCAGGACATTTCGTCCTTTGTTTCACATGCCAGAGCCACTCGTGTCCAGACACTTCCTACCTCACGAGGTCTTAAGTACGACAGTGCATGGTTCGAGAATCGAACCTTTGTCGTTGGCATCTACGTGCTAGCTGCTCATACCTGAAATCAGGTACTGCACATTTATATCAACCTGCAATTCAGTCAAGAGTAAATCAACAAAGTGATTACAAAAAGGCCACAACATATAGAATTCAGCAAGCATACGACAATTTGTCGTCACATCAGCAAACACACAAGTAACAATAACTGCTATCCCATGCAACTAAATTACAGCATGCAAGAATCCAGATTTGCAACACATTCCCTTAACATAAAAATATATATTTTAATATGCTTGCCTTCTTTTCAGCAAATACAATAGTATGAAAAATAACCACCAAGATAACTTACAAAATCAGGGTGTTACATTCCTCCCTCCTTAAAGAATCATCGTCCCGATGATCAGATTAAACAATCAAGGACTTCCTAGGACAAAGTTCAGTTATTGTCCTTCCATTCATAAGTTCATACCAAAAACAGATTCACTCTTAAAAACCAGCGTTTTAAGACAATTGTACAATAGACTAATAATTGTCTAAATTTGGTAGAATTATCAGTTTTTCGAATTTCAAATTCGATTAAACAAATGTGGAAAAGTAGATCTCATTTCTTCGAGATTTTCCCAAGTTGCACTTTCTTCACTGAACTGGTCCCACTAGACCTTACATTGGTTCACTTCGTGATTTCTTAAGTACAACTGGCGAGTTCCCAGCACTCGAATGGGCTTAACCACAATTATTCCTGGGTCTTGGACCTACAAGGAATTCCAATTCAGCACATGTGATAAATTTGTCACGTATTTCTTAAGCAAAGAAATATGAAAAACATCATGCATTTGAGACAAAGCAGGAGGTAATGCTAGACGATAAGCTACAGGGTTGATTATTTCAACAATTTCAAAAGGTCCCATGTATCGTGGCGACAACTTGGCAGCCTTGCCAAAAGTTATTGAGCTCTTTTTCGGCTTCACCCGAAGAAATACCTTCTCCTCCTAGTTTATAATTCCTGTCAACCCGCTTCAAGTTTGCATAACTCTTTTACCTATTGGCAGCCTCCTTTAGATGTTCCCTAATCATTTTGATTTGTTGTTCCATTTCCGTAAGGATTTCTGGCCCAATTACCTCTCTGTCCTCAACGCTGTCCCAGCTGACAGGGGTTCTGCATTTTCTTCCATACAATGCTTCAAAGGGCACCATTTTTAAAGAGGCATGATAGGTGTTATTGTAAGCAAATTCTACCAGCGGAAGGTATTCCTCCCATTTATGCTGTTGGTCCATGCAATACATCCTTAACATGTCCTCTAAAACCTAATTGACTCTCTCAGTCTGTCCATCCGTCTCCGGATGATATGCAGAACTGAAGTTTAATTTAGTTCCCAAGGCTGCATTAAGCATTTGCCAAAACCTTGATGTCATCCTCGGATCTCTATCCGATATGATTAATTCTGGTATTCCATGCAATCTAAAGATTTCATGTACAAATCTTCTTGCTAGCACTGGTGCATCGTCCTTCAAATTACCAGCAATAAAGTGTGCCACTTTGGTCAATTTGTCGACTACAACCAGGATAATGTCATGCTTATTTCTTGACATAGGCAATCCTTGAACGAAATCCATCGTTATCACTTGCTATTTATACTACGGAATACTGTGGGGATACAATAATCCAGTGGGATGCATATGTTCTGCCTTAACACACTGACATTCCAAGTAGTGTGTTACAAATTCCACCACATCCTTTTTCATTCCCTTCCAGAAGTATTGCTACTTAAGATCACTAAGCATTTTTGTAATGCCAGGGTGTCCAGAAAAAGGTGAATTATGAAATTCAGTTAACAATTTCCCTCTTAAGTCATTCGCCAAAGGTATATATACCCTGTTTTCGAACCTCAAAATTCCTTCATTATCGAAACGGAATCCTTTATACCTGACATCCTTCAGGGCAAGTGTTGTTTTGACTTGCTGGAAATAAGGATCTGATTCCAAGGCATCTTTCACCTCATCCTTAAACTGAGTTCTTAACATTATAAGAGTAGAGATATGCTTCCTTCGACTCAGAGCATCTGCTACTCTATTTTCCTTGCCCTTGATGTAGCTTATATCAAAATCATAATGAGACAGAAATTCTAACCATCTTTGCTGCCTTGCATTCAGATTTTGCTAAGTAAAAATATACTTCAGTCCCAGATGGTATGTTTTTAACTCGAAAGGCTTGCCTAAAAGGTAATGCCTCCACATTTGAAGTGCATGAACAATGGCAGTGAGCTCTAGGTCGTGTGGAGCATAATTTTGTTCATGTAACTTAAGCTTTCTACTTTCATAAGCTATAACATGGTTATTCTGTAACATAATACCTCTAAGGCCTTCTCCTGAGGCATCTGTTACAACCATAAAATTTCCATTTGGATCAGGTACAGTCAAGATAGGTGTTGTAGTTAGTTGTTCCTTTAAATTTTTAAAGGTAGATTCACACTTGTCCGTACAGACAAATTTATTTTCCTTCTTTTGCAGCGAAGTGATTAGGGCAGCAATTTTTGAAAAGTCTTGTTATCTCTGAATCATAGCACCCCTGTGCATGTATTTGAACTCACATTGTGACTGGATAACATGGGTACTATCTCCAAGTTGTGGGACTTGCTACTTGAGACAGACCTCCAGAGAAAGTTGGTTCTTACTCCTAAACTACCTGCCACAATCTACTCTAATGCAGGATAAGCTAACTGTTCTAATCTAAATTTTCAAGGGACCAGGGAGAGAGAATGCATAAAATGAAAGCCTACACTAAAGCGGTGATACACCAGAAAATGAGGGTGGGAGAGTAGTCTCCAAATGTGTGAAATACAGAGGCAAAGTGCACACTAGAAGAGGTGATGACAGTTCACCATAATCTAGCAAAATGCATTCACAATAATATTCCAAGCATACACAATGATAATGAATCCCTACAAGAACATAATAGATAGACACAATATTCTCATAGAAAGATCAAAGGGGCAAGAAGAATGCAAGAAAACACAGCAGGGGAAGATATATCCACAAACTGGTATTTTATTGCTTAATGATATGCACAGTTCAATCTATTACAAGATAAGGGCCTGGATCACCATGCAAGGAGTCCACTACAAGGGCCTGCAACACACTGGCTTCACAAAACAATTTTGACAGAGCTTTGCTACCCAAAAAATCTCTCTTTACAATGAGCCCAACACTCCAATTTATAGAAAAATGAGAAGGAAAAGAGAAGGGAAAATGGAAATCCCGAAATATGTCCTTCAACCACCTGTAAGAGGCATTAAATTGAGTGAAAAGGTTTTCCATTACTTGCAAAAGGCTCCCCATACTGTCCCATGTGCTGCAGCAGAGAAAGAATGATGACCATGCCTCTTAATTGCACTCCCAGCTACCAAATAAAACACTGTTCTGAACCCGGCCACGTTTTCTTAGAAAACTCAATTAATTTCTGATAAAATATGAAATTTCTTGATTTTTGTGCATCGGTCTCGGAACCATGATTCCAACGGTACCAATTTTGTGCGATTTCATTGAGAAATGCAAAAGTTATGGCCTTCTGAGTGCGGGCAGCTATTTTGGGGTCTGGCAGGCGTTTTCTGTCATTTGTCGAGAATGAGCATTACCTGACTGGAGCCGAACACATTTTTGTGGCGTAGAGGACGTCGTGCTCGTTCTAGAAAGTCCAATTTTATCAAAATCGGAGCTCGGAGTCAAAAGTTATGGCCGTTTGAAGTTTCCGGACCAAACGTTGACTTTTTTTCCTATGACACGTGGCAAGATTTGGTTGGCTCTCGGATCCTTTGGATTTTCACGTCCCACGCATCCCTTTGTCCCATTTGTCACAGTGCTGAAATTTCCCATTTCGGCCGAACCGGCCAGTTCGCGCACTCGCGGCCCAGATGTCCCATTTGTTTTCGGACCGTCTGGGACAAATTCGCCCGGTTCGCGCCCTTTTGTCCCAACTATTCCGGGACAAAAGTTCTCATTTCGGCTGATCCGGCCGGTTCGCGTACTTTTGGCCCACGCGTCCCAAACTGTTTCGAGCTGCCTTGACTCATTTCGCCCAGTTCGGCCGGTTCGCGTCTTTTTGTCCCAAAGGCGACCCTCTCAGCAGTTAAGCCAATTTTTTCTCTCTTTTGGCCAGATCGGCTTTTCGCGCCCGCCTCGTACTTTTGTCCCAGATGTCCCAATTACTTCTGGGGCTGCCTGTGCTCATTTCGGCCGATCCGCGCATTTTTGTCCCACTTGTCCCAAATGCTTCTAGGACTAGGGCTTAGCCATTTTTCGTGATTTTTTCTAGCCCGAGCCTGTTTTTGCAATTTTTCTTACATTTTCTCGGAACTTGCTCTCTCCTTCTTTGGCTAGGGGAGTTAGAAAATTCTGAGGGGACCCAAAAAACATGACTTTTTTCCTGGACTCAATATAATTTCTTGGGACAAAAGAATTTGATCCATGTTATCAAATTTACCTTGAGGGGTGAATTTTGGATAACAAGTCCTTAACGAACTTTCGATAATATCCAGCCAAGCCCATAAAGCTCCTCACTTCGTGCACGTTCTTAGGTGCAGGCCACTCAGTTATAGCTGTAATCTTTGAAGGGTCAACAGCTATTCCATTCTTGCTTATAACGTGTCCCAAATAATGCACCTCTGCATCATAAAAGGAACATTTGGACAGTTTGCCATATAATTTCCTCTTTCTTAAAATTTCCAGCACTATTCTTAGATGTTCTTGGTGCTCTTCGACATTTTTAGAATATATAAGAATGTCGTCTAAGAATACAAGTACAAACTTGTCTAAGTATTCTTGAAAAATATTGTTCATCAGATTCATGAAGGCGGCAAGTGCATTAGTCAACCCAAAAGGTAACACCGTGAACTCATAATTCCCGTACCTCGTTCTAAAAGTTGTTTTATGAATATCTTCTTCCTTTATTCTCAGCTGATGATACCCAGATCGAAGATCTATTTTTGAATAAACTGATGCTCCTCGCATCTGATCGAACAGATCATCAATCCTAGGAAGTGGGTATCGATTTTTAATAGTTTCTTTGTTCAACATTATGTAATCAATGCACAGCCTCAATGTGCCATCCTTTTTCTTTACAAAAATTACCGGTGCTCCCCAAGGTGAGACGCTCGGTCTTATTAGCCCCTTAGTCAAAAGTTCTTGTAACTGAGCCTTTAGCTCTACCAACTCGATGGTAGTCATTCTATAAGGTGCTTTAGATATGGGTTCAGTTCCCGGTTTGATTTCTATCGCAAAGTCAAACTCACATTTGGGTGGAAGACCTGACAATTCCTCCGGAAACACATCACGGAAACCCCTTAACAATGGATATCTTTCCAAGAAATCATTATTTTCCTCAGTATTTTATGTCATTTTTACTGCATACAAAGTGCAGCCTCTGTTTTTAGCCTTTTTTAGTTGCATAGCTGTCATTTTCCTAACTGCAACTTCACGTTTTACACCTTGAATGACTGCTGCTTTCTGCAGGTCATCGAAACAACAAATTTTTTTTTCATAATAGTCGACCTTTGCCTTATGTTCAACCAACCAGTTAACTCTAATAATGATATCATATGATCCTAGAGGGGTGACATACAAGTCAACTTTGGTGGAGAAACTAGGAAAATCAAGAATTGCCCCAAAAAGGCACATTTCGACTGTATGGACAGCATTATTCCCATAATGCACTGTCCATGTTTTATCCATTCTTTCAGCCCTTCTTTTTAATTTCATTACAAGTTTAGCAGAAATAAAGCATTCAGCAGCTCCAGTATCAAAAAGTATGACTACAAGTGTACCGAATAACTTACCCGAAACTTCTATGGGCGTAACTTGCTTTTCAGCTTGTCTGTTAGCCACTGCAGCGTGTATCCTATGCTGCTGACCACGATCATCCTTCTTCAGAGGATAGTGATTCGCATAGTGGTCCTTTCCATAGTTGAAGCATCCTCCAACTGGCTCTTTTCTAGGCTCAAATTTGTTACCAGCCTTAAAGTTATCATTCTGGCTTCCATAGGACTTCTGTCCAATGCCATTAGCTTTTGTGAAGCTGTTCCACACGCTATTTACAGGTCTGTTCATCACATATTTCTTGTTGTTATCTACAACAGTTTTGTTTTTAACACCAAACCTTTTCCAAGGTCCCCTTTTTGGTGCAAGAGATGAAGAAGAATTGGGAATCTTCTTCCTTATCTCTTCCCTATGAGTAGATATTGCTCTTAATTTTTGTTCCTGTCTGATTGCCTTTTCGACAACTCCATCCATGGTGGTTGGGCCATGGACATCCACTTCACCACCAATGATGGGATTCAGTCCCATTATGAATTTCCATATTCTGAATTTCTCGTCAGCTTGGTAGTGCGGCACATACTTAAGGAGTTTAGTAAAGCCTTCCCAATATTCCGTCACCAACAGCCTTCCTTGCGACCAGTTCTGAAATTCAGTCATTTTCCTATCAAAATAGAGTTGAGGCAGCCATTGTTGCCTAAAATAACCCTTAAATTGATCCCAAGTTATGTCTGATTCGACAATATTCAGCTCAACCTTACGGTTGTCCCACCATGATGATGCTTCATGAGAAAGCTGATATGCTCCCCATATCACTTTAGTCTCTTCGGAGAAGTTTCTTATAGCAAAGTATTTCTCCATTTCACTGAGCCAATTCTCAGCTCCGTCCCCAAGGGTTGTTCCATCAAAATTTGGAGGACTTATTCTCTTAATATCATTTGTAAGTTCAGCTGCTAATCTTGCCCTTTTATTTTCAGGGGGATTAGGAGCAATTACATTATTATTATCAACACCCGGATTCCCTCCATTGATGTTGTCCACAGGAGGCAACTGATCATTTATTTCAGCTTCATCTTCCTCCTCTTCATTGCCCATTGATTGCTGTTCCAGGACAGTCAAACGATCCCTCATATCAAGTATGGCAGCAAGGATTTCATCCAGCTTTTGAGCAGTAGCTGCTTCTCCACCCTGTAACGGGTTATTCGCAGCATTCCCTCTTGTTCTGACCATTTTCTGTTTAATAAGAAAATGTAAACCTTATTAATATCGTGGACTCATTAGGTCCAAGAGCTGTAACCTTCAGCTCTGATACCTAGATGTAACATCCCCATTTTAAGATACTAGAACAAGGGAAAAAAAATAAAAAATTCATATAACGTTCTATGTTATGAATTATATAATTCAAACACACGTTCAAGTTTTAATAATTGTTCTCTGCCCAAACAACACCGTTTGGAGCACACAATTTCCTTTTAAAACTAATGTTCCTTGTTTGCATATTTACAATATGGAACACACATTCAATGCCATTCAATCTTATAACAGATTCTATATGCTGCTGTAAATGACTTGAAGAACTGCCGATCTCCCATTTTCATGGCTCGGATTTTCAACGATCCTTCATTTCATGACTCGGCAACAACCGATCCTTCATGTTCGTTCATGCATAGTATAATATATATACAAGTTCTCTTAACCGTTTTTGGTTATCGAAGTGATCCATTTAAGAAGCCTATCTGAATATCTGTTACTGATATTCATCTAACATCCTGCATCTTAAATTAAGTGATTAGGACAACGCAACCAGCACTTGCGATACTTTGGCCAAAGATTTTCACATGCTTTGCATGATCATATTCCTAGATGTGATACACATCAATGGAATACGTCCTTCACTTCACTTCACCTGTTATCTAGAATGGTCTTTCCTGGTTCCTGCCAGTCCTTTCAAATTAAGGTCAGATTTAAACTTCCAATTTCCAACTAGCAATATGAACGAATATAGGAAGGCACTCAAGGTAACTAAAAATACGCAGACATACGGTGTCGTTCCCCACGATTCCGTATGTCTAGTTATCTTTAGTCCTCCGGAGTCACTCCGTATACGTGATCATACTCCTATCCCCAGCCAAGAACTTCACATTCAGCCTATGTATTCTTGATGTTTTAATTCAGGAGGGCATTGTAATATGTCAGCTATAACATTGTGTCTTCGTGAAGACCCCGTCTTCATGAAGACACCTTGCTGTAGCTGGCGTATGTCAATGTCCTACGGAATCCTCTCATCGAGAGTACACATCCTGCTCAAGTGATTTGGATATGATCTTAATATTTAAGATCAACTTTCAGCAACCATGTTGATCCTTTATCCCCGTTCCCGTTACAGTTGTACGTAGCTAAGAAAGACTAAATCCATCCTTTAGCTTGCTATGCATCTTCTCCTTCGTACCGAAGGGCTGCATTTCTCTACTTGGTTTTCTTCTTAATCTTCGGATTAAGCAGCCCGTTACTGATAGACGTGATAAGTTTAACCTATTAAACTTAAACAAGATTTTTACAAGTGTAACTAAATTCAGAATTCCAGCTTACTAGACGTCATTTAAACGAGGTCTAATTCCTATTAAATGTATTCATTTATTCTCCTTAACCTTACATAGTTAATTTTCATTATCTCTGGATATATTTATCCCATATCCCTTTCTTTCTGAATTTAACATACGAGGTTATCGATGGAGTTCGGAAATGAAGTTCAATTACTCCTGAGTTAATTGATATTCCTTAGCTTCCAAGCTAATCCTGAATACCTATCAGTTATGGAATCATATTCTTCCTAATCCTTTTAATGTCAATTAAAAATTCATCTTTACCCAAGTATGAACTAATTGCACATTTCAACTTGAAAGTTGCATTTAGGTAAGAACAAATATCAATTCCTTTTTAACATCCATCCTAGGAAAATTAAACAAATCCAAATCAGGGAATAACATTATATTTCCAATTTAATCAACAATATCAAACTGATATAGTTATTAAAATATCACACTTGTATTTGTATTCATCAATCCATTTCATAATCCATACATTTGCCAATCCAACTGACTGGACTTAGTTTATATAAAACATCATTACAACTCATAGATAAAAGAATGTACTTTCTTCTTTTCACAATTCCTCGAAGAGGAATAATAGTAAACAAATACAATTCATCTTCAGACAATCAAAGAAGCATTAGAAAACAGCCATGTCGTCATTCTAATCAATTCCATCTGCAAAATTTCTTGCACGGGTCAGTTCAATGAACTGAGCATATTAAGCACTTATCATTAAAATGAGGTGCTTCAATTAACTGTCTCAATAAAAGAACCCTGCTTTTATGAAACGACAGTAAGAACATCAATCAAAAATCAAGCATCAAAGAATGGACAGCATAACAACTGAACCATCAAATACCATCCCCATTCAGCCAAAGAACTGTTGTCCTATTTTCCACATAACCGTTACAAGTTCCAAATTACTATATTTGTAAAGTTTAGGAATACAAGTAGCATACTGCTGATATAACGTAACTGTTATCCTTTCCATTCCTTTCATTAGTAATAAATGCAAAGGGTAAAACTAACTGAAACATAAACCAATTACTTTCCTTTCAGTTCATGCATCATATTAGATTCCAAGTAATCAAGCACAGACGAGAAAGCAAACAACAATACATATAGTCACTCATATCTAAGCACTACAAGATTCGTTATTAACGATTACAGATTTCCAACTGAATGAAAGAAGAAAAGATCATTTTTCCAAGTTATCCATCCGCATTCCTATATCTTTCCTCATGACTGTCCTAAAAATGGAATCCAAACGAGACACAAATCAAGATAACAATTCAGAGTGAAACTTACAAAATCCATTCGGAATTCACTTTCCGGAAGCAAGAATAATTTCATTCATAGTCAGCTTTAAACGAAAACAAGGAAGAATTTATCGTCCTTATCAATACTTCATTTAAATCAGGCTCATATGAATACCCAAAAACAGGTTATTACAACATCGTATTTTTCATAGATCAAATAGTATAAGGATACATACTATGTATTTATTGTACTAGAAGACCCCATACTTCTTTCACTGTATTTTTAACCAAATAAACAGTTATACAATCATGCAATCAATTAATCACATGACCTCCCATATCCATGATCGCGTATAGTTCAAACTACAATTTACAAATTGCTGTTACCTACAGCAAGACATAATCATAATGCACAATAAGGCTCTAATGCTATCCCCAGAATTCAACAACAAGAAGAGAAGAAATCATTCCTTTCACCCTTCAATAAGAAAACAACCATTTTCTTCAAACTCAACAAGAATTGTTCAGGTCGGTTTCATTTCTTTTAAATGACTGTGCAAGATCGGAGACCGCAAGAAACATTTAAATATTCTATTTGTATAGAAAAACACAGCACTCAGAAAAATAATCTAATTACCGCTGTCACTTCCAACAATCCAAACTTATAAGGTTTAATAAACTCAGTTACTATTTCTTTCGAAATCTAAACAGCAGAGAGAGGAAGAACTAATTTCCCATAATTTCAATAAGAAACAATCATTTTCTCAGAATGAAATAAAACACCCAAATCGAGCTCACTGCCAACAAACATTTCTACCCGAAATCCATTTTTCGAGTTCATGATAATATACAGAACTTCAGAATGCAATAATTAGTTATCAATACCTCTTTCGAAGTAAACCTGTATAGGGTGTTAAATGCGTAAATCTGGTACAGTTAAGATATACCCAAACAGCAAGACAAAGTTCCCATGCATCTCTTCTTTTGCACAGCAATCTAAATTCAAGTTCGCATTCACAAGACAGTCTGAACTAGAAGATCGAATAGTCATTAACAAAGCACAACAAATCATCTAACTCCCACAGCAAGAATCAACATAATTCATTTAATGCACAGAACACGAGCCAAGCTCATTTTCACGACTACTGTCCGAAATGTAAAATCAAGTCAATTCCATAAAACATAATAAAATCAACCTTTCATCACAGCAAGAAGAATGTAATCATCTATAAGTGCAAAAGAAAAACAATTTCTTTTCCAGCTCCCACGAATACCCAAATCGTATTCGTCTATTTCCAAAGCAAGAAAAAGGAACAGTAAAAACGTATTACCATTTCTTCCTTCAAATCTAATTCATATGCTCATACAAAACCCAAATGCCATTTCCATCAAAATCTAAAATAGCAGAAGGAAAAAGGATCTTATTTCCTTTTAAAAATTTCAGTAAAGAACACAACTTCAAACACTCGCACAGCCTGTAGAGATTTCATTCCATAAAATCATTTAAAAATAATTATCCAGTTCGAATTATTATTAACAACCATCTCGAAATTGATTACTCTTAGCTGAGTATTCATAAGCATAATTTCTTATAGTTTCAGTAAAGAACATCCTCAATACTGTCAAACAAACCATCACAACACAACTGTATTTCAAACTCATTTATACATGCAAAGACAGTTCCAAACACAACAGCAAGAAAATGATTTTACCCATCATTTCCAAAAATGACAGCAAGAATCGACTAAACCCAAATCGTCTCAACACGACCACAATCAAATAAACCCAAAACCCAAGAGCAGGGTTGTTTTAATGAGACGCTTAAACAAAGCAAGTATTTTTAAAGAGAAGGGCTTAACATGCCTGTAAATTCTTCCTCAAAACTCAAAGGAAACCGCGTCTACCGAAGGTATTTCCTTCAACGGCGACAGCACGAGCTTCCCAAAATCACCTTTCCTCTTACAGGTTCAGCAACAACCCCCAATTTCCAAGAAACGGTGATAAAAACCAAATGAAACTGGTTCGACTGAACCAAGTAAAAACCAAATGCAGAGTAACTTCTCCAAAATCCGAACAACACAAAATGACTAACAAAATTCCTCCAAACTCTTTCCAAGGCGGATTGGTCACGAAGACCAAAAAAATTAAATGCATTAAAGGCTCTTCCTTTTCCCATTTTCCCACACCACTGCCAACTTGGGTTAGCGAACTCCTAATTTCTAATTTTACATGCAAAACCAAATTTAGTTCCATGTCCAACTAGATACCTCTGCCACTTACCTATTCCCACCAAACTGGCACTGTCCACGTAAGGACTCCTCATTAAATGCCATTAATTCCCTTTCATCCTTATCCTCTTCCCCCAAGGGTCTGCGCATCCCCTTTAGGTTAGGATTAGTTTAAGGTTCATATTAGTGTTCGACCTAGGTCATAGCCTAGTCTTTAGGTTACTAGGACTTAGGTTTATTTCCCCTTCTTTTTACATAATTTAAAAATCCACTTAGGATAGTAGTTTAGGATGTAAGGTAGAACTTAGGATTAGCTTAGGATCTAATTCCCACTAACATCTAACACTAATCAACCTCCAATCCAGTCTTCCTACTGACATTCAAGTCAATGCTGTGCAGGACATTTCGTCCTTTGTTTCACATGCCAGAGCCACTCGTGTCCAGACACTTCCTGCCTCACGAGGTCTTAAGTACGACAGTGCATGGTTCGAGAATCGAACCTTTGTCATTGGCATCTACGTGCTAGCTGTTCATATCTTAAATCAGGTACTGCACATTTATATCAACCTGCAATTCAGTCAAGAGTAAATCGACAAAGTGATTACAAAAAGGCCACAACATATAGAATGCAGCAAGCATACAATTTGTCGTCACATCAACAAACACACAAGTAACAATAACTGTTGTCCCATGCAACTAAATTACAGCATGCAAGAATCCATATTTGCAACACATTCCCTTAAGATCAAAATATATATTTTAACATGCTTGCCTTCTTTTTAGCAGATACAACAATATGAAAAATAATCACCAAGATAACTTACAAAATTAGGGTGTTACACAGAGCTAGAGTGGAATGTTACCATAATACTATTGCTTGTACAGATGATCTAGGGGTTGAGTCAGTGATAATAGGGATTAGGAGGCCAGTTTCTATTTGCACCATCTCCTCTATACAGCTTAAGCGGTGTGTGTGATGGGGTTGTTAGATGTATGTTGTTACGGTTAGTGACAAATCTGAGGATGAGTCTAGTGGACCATCCCTTGATGATCATCCCATCTTGAGATATTTTTCAGATGTATTTCTAGGGGATCTACCAGGGTTAGCACCCCCACGTGAGATAAATTTTCACGTAGATTTTGTTCCGGGAGAAGAGCCTATCTCACGAGCACCGTATCGGGTGACTACCCATAATATTTGTGAGCTCAAGTTATAACTAGTGGGCCTTCCGGAGTAAGGCCTAATCCGTCCTAGTGTATATCCTTAGGATGTACTAGTGATTTTTGTGAAGAATAAGGACGGATCTATGCATTTTTGTATCGACTATCGCCAGCTGAACAAAAGTAACGATCAAGAATCTATACCCCCTTCTATGCATTGATGATTTATTTGATCAGATGAATGGGGCCACAATTTTCTCCAAAATAGATCTTAAGTCAGGTTATCATCAACTGAGGATCACTGAGGCAGATATTCATAAGACCACCTTTCCTATGAGATATGTCTAGTACGAGTTCACCGTAGTGCCTTTTAATTTGACGAATTCCCCTGTAGTGTTCATGAGCTTTATGAATGGGGTGATCAGGCCATTCTTGGATTGCTTTGTTTTAATCTTCCCTGATGAAATTTTGATTTAATCACGTATGCGTGAGGAGCACAAGGACCACCTTCGCTAGGTTCTTTCGTGTCTTTGTGAGCAACATCTTTATGGGAACTTGGAGAAGTGTGCGTTCTTTCAGAGAGAGGTGTAGTATTTGGGACACATCATTTCTGGGGAAGGTATCATAGTCGATCCTTCCAAAATTCAAGTTATTATGGATTGGCCAGCACTCACCAGTGTGACAGAGGTGCGCAACTTCATGGGTTTAGTAGGATATTACTAGAGATTTTTTCAGAACTTCTCACAGGTTGCACACCTCATCACTTCCCTTCAGCAAAAAGGGAATAAATTTTTATGGTCAGACAAATGTGAGTAGGCCTTCAAGACACTGAAGGAATGCCTCATAACAACACCTATTCTTGCAGTAACAGATCCTCAGGGTGAGTTCTTCGTATACACAGATGCTTCTTTGGAAAGGATTGGTGGTGTGTTGATGTAGGAAGGCAGAGTAGTGGATTTTGAGTCTCACAAACTCAAGGATTATGAGCTCAATTATCTGACTCAGGATCTTGAGCTTGAAGTAGTTTTTCATGCCTTAGTACAATGGAGACACTTCCTTCTTTGCTGGAGATTTATAGTCAGGAATGATCACTTGAGTCTTTGCCACCTTTTCACGTAGCCGAATCTCAACGCTCGTCAATGGAATTGGATGGAGTTTCTTTGTGAGTACGACATAGAGTTAGAGCATGTGAAGGGGAACGAGAATGTGGTTATAGATACCTTGATCAGACAGAGACATGTGGTTATGGCCACTTTAGTGGCACAAACTTCCAGCGTAGGATATTGTAGTAGCTTCCTTTCGAAAGATTCTACCTTTCAATGAGGGCAGATATTGAGTCTCAAAGACCCCGTTAAGGGATGTTTGATGGATTCTCATTAGAGACGTATGGCCTTCTCTAACACTCAAGTCAGATTTATGATCCTAGAGACAAAGGCTTGAGATAGGAAATTTTGACAGAGGCTCATCGTGCACCCTATTTAGCCCATCTTGGGGTGAAGAAGATGCACACCACTTTGAGACAGTTGTACCATCAGAGGAGACTTCAGAGAGACATGGCTGAGTTTGTTTCACGTTGTTTAGAGTGTCAGAAGGTGAAGGTCAAGCATCAGTATCCAGCTGGCCTTCTCTTTCCTCACACTATACCGGAGTGGAAGTGGGGCACCATTTCCATGGACTTCATTCTTGGGTTATCAACATCAAGATACCACCACGACGCCATCATGGTAACAGTAGATAAATTGATGAAATTATATCATTTTTCTCTAGTGAATACCACCTACATAGCTAGTGTAGTGGCACGGGTATATCTTGATGAGATTGTCAGGTTACACAGGATTCCACAGAAAATAATTTGTGATTGTGATCCTTTGTACACTTCTCACTTCTGGACCACCATGCAACATAACCTTGGGACGAAGATATATTTCAGTATAATATATCATCTTGAGAGAAATGGATAGACTGAGTTGGTTAATCAGATATTTAAGGACATGCTTAGGATGTACGTGATGGATCAACATTCAAGATAGGAGTACCTGTACTTGGTGGATTTTTCCTACAATAGTTTTCAGAGTTTGATAAGCATGGCTCCTTTTCAGGAATTATATGGCAGAGAGTGTAGGACACCTCTTAGTTGGGATAGGTTAGAGGACAGGATTTCTCTTGGGCCAACTTTATTACAAGGCATGGAGCAACAGGTTGTTATGATTAGGCAGAGGTTACATGAGGCACAAGATAGGTAGAAGAAGTATGCAGATTATCATAAAACATATCGTAGTTTTGATGTGTGCATGAAGGTGTTCCTTTGTGTCATGCCGCATAAGAGCCCTATCCATTACAAAAAAAGGTTCTAAATTAGCTCCTAGATTTGTGGGTCACTTTGAGATCTTGGAGAGTATCGGCTCTTTGACCTACTATCTAGTGTTGTTACCTAGCTTGTGTCATGTCCATAATGTGGTTCTGTTTCAGTACTTAGGAGATATATTTATGATCCTTCTCACGTGCTAGATTGGACCGCATTACAGGTGCAAGATCAAGGGAAGGTGATGGTGGAGCCCATCTGCATTATAAAGCATAGGACGTTGGGCCTTTGCAGAAGAGAGATTGACCAGGTTCGGGTCCAGTGGGATAGGTATGACGAGACTATGGCTACATGGGAGGATGCTACATTGCTAGGAGTTAAGTTTCCACACTTGTTCCAATGACTACCAGGAGGAATTTGATTCTAAGTGGAGGGCGATGTAGTACCCACTTCCCTTTGACACCTTTTTTATTATCGATTTCGATACTGTCGACTACACTTATGGATATATTGCATATTTTTTATTTAGAATGATATTAGATGTTATAGATACTAGACTATTATTGATTTCGACTCATATATGATGCATGTGGATTATTAGAGGCATTTTTTATTGATGTTGATAAACTCTTGACATGGTTATTTATATCTATATTTATAGCATGTGATATATTTCGTCATATTCAGTAGACCTTTGATAATTGAAGTAATGTTGTGATATTTTTGACATGAATGAAATGATGGATAGAAATGTTGCTAGAAATGGTAAATGATATCATAATTTCCTAGATGATATTTGATTCGTATATAGATGATTGTACATTTATATTGCAGATTTTATCATAGATCTTTTTAATGCATCCACGAGGCTGAAGGAGGCATTTATGTGTTTTGCAGGTAAAATTATTCACAACAAACATCGGGGGGGTATTGGAGATAAACCACATTGTAATTCTAGATGAGTTCAGCAAAGGTCACCATGGAAACATGTAATTATGTGTGTGTGTGTGTGTGTTTGAATTTAGTTAGGGGGAAATTTTGTCCAAGGGGTCATGTGTTGTCTTTTATTTTACTTTCCCTTTGTTAATGTTAGTATGTGTTTCTTTTAGTGATGTAATTTACTTGTTTTGTTTATTTAGAATTTTATGTTTGTATTTTCCTCCTTTATTATTAATGGGTTGTAGTGTCTTATTAAAGTTAATAAATCTTGTCCTACACTAATTAAATATGTGACCAAAGGAATTCATTTATTAGAGTATATTTCTCTTGAATTTTGGGTTGTAAATTTAGTGATTGGGGATCTTGAGTGTTGTACACTCTACCCGTTCATGAAAAATCTAATTTGGCGTTAGAAACCAAATTTGGAAGCTTTTGGGACAAGTCAAACTTGTCCCACATCTCTTAAATTTCTTTTCCAACCCTACCTATGGGTTGGGGGGTAACAATTAGACCACATTAGGTGTTTTTGGAAGATAAAAAGGTGAGATGTTTATTGCACTTGATTTCAAGTAATTAATTTTGTCCTTAAGGGGGTGCGGGATTAGATGGAGTGTGTAAAAAATATGTCATTCCTTCAACCACTTATAAATTGTGCATTGAAATAAGAGGTTGACTAAGGTGATGTGGACTGGAGAGGAAATGAGGTGGAATCATACTTGGAGCCACATCATCGCCCTCTCTCCCTTTTCTATTTATTGAAGTTCTTTTTCTTGTTTGGGGCTTACATCATTATTTTGGGCTCTTGCATTTTTAGAGTTAGAGGATTTTTGGGAGTTCTTGTGGATTGTTGGAGCTTGTGGATGCTTGCTTGGTTTTTAGGAGCTTGGAGATTTACTCTTGGAACAAGCTCTACTATGGAAAGGTAGGAGCTTTACCTTGTTTATGGTATGCTTTATTTTGTGTTTATATTCTTGTGTTGAGTATTGTTTTCTTTGGAATGCTTGTTGGGTGTGGGTAGATTTCCTAAGTTTGGGGTAAGAGGAGACTATGGGGATATTTCATCTAGGTAGGCATAAGATTTTACATTTTTTATGGAAGGATTTTGGGTTGGGTGCCCCACCTTGTACAAGGAATGCTTGCATTCTTTCTTGTTTCTTTTATGAGGGAGGCATAAGAGATTGAGGGAGGCACAAGAGTATGTTGGAGGTATAAGGGGTACTTGAGGGAGACATAAGATTATGTAGGGTATTTGAGACATGTATTAGAGGATTTAAGGTGGGCATCCATTCACATTCGGAGGCATAAGTGGCCTCCGCATAGGTCTCGTTCCTTTGGTTTCCATTTAATCCTTGTTTATGTTGGTTTTGTGTTATTCTTTCTTGTGTTTTTGTTGAGTTGTATGTGGTTAAAATGGTTGTGAATTTTTTTTTATGTTGTGGAAGCAATTTGTTTCCATGTGTTGGAATTATCTCCCATTGTAATGTGATTTGGGCTCGGGGGCCAATGGAGAGGATGGATTATCCTCTTCATTGTATATCTAGGTTGGGTGGAGAGTGTTTCCTTTCCCCCTGTTTTATTTTGGATCAAGAAAATCATGACGGATATCTCTTGTTGGTTTTCTGAAGCTTGGAGATTTTTTTGGAATCCTTGAGAAATTCATCCTTGTGAAATGCCTTTTTGTATTCCCACTAAGAGTGGAGTAACTTGTAATATTGCTTTTCATTTTAGATTTCATTAATGTAAATTTTTCCCACTTTAAGTGGAAGATGTTGTATTAAGATTTTGAAGGAAATTTGTATTGATTTTTATTATTAAGGTTATAATGTAGATGGAAATGAAATTTTAAGGAAAGAAAATTTATTTCCCTTTTTCACTTGGCTTGTAACCTCATATGAGTGTGTTGATATTTTTGGAATGTTAGTAGTTCTTACTCTAAAACTTATTCGAGATATTGTTGCAACTCTCTTATGGAATGTTGGGAAATTTGCTTGAAAAAATATTAAATTTGATTGTGTTAGCTAAAAGGAATGTATTGGAAAAGTTATAATATTAGTGCATTTTCTTGTATTGTTGATGGAAATAACTTAATCTTTAAATAGTCTTCAATAGGCCAATGAAGTAATTTAAGTTCTAGGTCTAGTATGTTATCCTCATTTGAGAATTTATTGTAAATCCATTGCAAATTTCTAAGGGAAATGAATCTTAATCTCCACCTATTTTCCACACAAATCTTATCATTATTACTAATACCAAAATATCTAAATATTTAAATATTTAGTAATATGATAATACATTAATATGGATATCCTATTAATATTATTATATTAATATACTAGTAATCTTATTATATTAATAGATTCTTAGTATTATCATAGTAATAAAATTAGATTTGTTTATAGCCATTGAAATGATTCCATATAAACTTTATATTATATAAAATATTTTCTTTTGAGAGTTAAAAAACTTTCAAAAACAAATAAATCTCCTTATTCGTGGCTTTGGTGTGTACGCCCAGAAGAAAAGGAGGTGGGGTCGATTTCCCCACCCCCTTTAACCCTGAACTACCCAAAACCCCTTTCATTAAAGTAAAATTCCCACCTCACTTCCAACCCCCACATACATGGCCTTCCCCACATTAAATAAAATAAATATGTGGCTAGTTTAAGACTCTCTCCCCCTGCAATATATATATATATATATATATATATATCTATATTATACTATATTTCGGGTTTACCCATTAAAGAATTTTTGTTTTAAAAAATTATAGATATACATATATTTATATCCGAATGAAAATATATGGCAATTTAGTTAAATAACTAAAATAGGGTAAATACCCAGAAGCCCTTTTGGACCAACATTGTTGAAATGGAATATACGAAAAATATGCAAATGCTTTTAAAACCCTAATGAGGGTATACAAAAAAAATAAAATAATTAAACTTGTATGCCTCTCTGAATAGCTTGACATGTCCTCCTATGGATCCATTCTACCTCCAACAACCTGCAAAACATAATGAAACAATGAACCAAATGAAATGTGAAGGGAGACTTCATAAGGATTTTTTTAGGTTTGGTTACCCTTTTTCCACATCAAGGGACCAAATTTAATCCATTCGAGGGATGAGATTCATCCCTAAGAAAATTAGGTGGAGAGTGGGTGAATGAAGTTTTCCCTTTTAATTTAAATGTTTTAATTTCAAATTATGGGTTGACTTTTTAGGGGTTACTTTATGCGGTAGGGAAGTGTTCATTATCCTAACCCAACTTTTAATATGGGACCTTGCTAGTTGCTTCAACATTGTAGAAATTAAATAGCCTTGGTATTTAATTTCATTGGCCACTCTTACCCTTGACATCCCATAGGGGAATGTTCATCTTTACTGGGAATTATTTTATTATTTAAAAAAGCATACTGTAGTTTTTAAATATCAGGTTATCAATGAAAATTAATTAATAAGTCAACGTCTTAGAGGCATTAATGTAAAAAAGCATACTGTAGCTTTTAAATATTAGGTTATCAACGAAAATTAATTAATAAGTCAGCCTCTTAGAGGCATTAATGTGGCAATAGTCATTTTCAAAAACTTTTGTTGACACACTTTTCAAATAAAATTATTCCTTAATTTTTCTAACTAAACCTAGGTTTTTCTTGGGTCTCGTGCGAGTGTTTTAGCAGGCATTACATAACACATTAGGAAATTTTTCAGATATTGATGTAAAGAGTGAAGATTATGAGAATAATATATATACCTGAATATTGGTTGATATCAATACTTATATTGATTATCCACCCACTATTGAACTCAAAGTTGAGGATAGAATTTGAACAAAAAATTTGGACTCCGAAGGGTTTCCCTTTAGGTGTGGAACATGTTTTTCCCTAGGTAATTTAGGTTTATATTGTCATATAGATAGAAAATATGTTAAATTATATATTCTCATGGTGGAAGAAATCAAATCCTTCCGAGATGGTTTTAAATGAGCCCTTAAATACTAATTCATATTTTGATACAAGGAAAAAATTTGATTTAGACTATGAAAAGGAGAAAGTGTATCCTCCTCTTCAGAAGGATCCATTGCAAAAATATCGTTGTTCGGATTTCATGGAATTGGAAAAGGTAACATGTTCTCTTCCTCTCGTTGTATCAAGGATCCAAAATTCTAAGGAGTAGATTTAAATTATGGTTCTAATGTATAATAATGAAAATGAAAAACCAAACACTAAAAAGTATTGGATGGTTGTGAATATAAAAATAACAGGAGAAATACTCCCCTTAAGATGCACTTAAGATCCCATGGCAAGGGATCTCTTGGATGAGCTCTTTGTGTAATCATTTTTGAGCTGTTGTTTTGGATGTACCGCTAGTTTTTGAAGCGCTATTTTAATGTCCCTCTATGTCACTGGTAGATGCCGTTTCATATGCTCCTCACTATTACATCTTCCTCTCCACTTTTTTATGGGCTAAGGTCCCCTTAACCCTCTTTTACCTATAGTAAAAAAATAACTTTAAAATAATATATAGGAAATGCAATATAATCAATTCAATTGAATTGAAATGCAATATCATATTAAGAATTGAATTTAAATATTGACATTTGATATGAATCATTATATTGATTACTTTGAAGCAAAAATGGGTGAGAAAAATTATGCCAATTTTGGGACTATTATCATATATAAAATTTAATTAAACTGTGAAAAAAATTATAAAAAAAAATTATTTATTAACTTTAAAGTAAAGTTTTTTGGTAGAGATCATACCTAGGAACAAAAAGGCCAAGAGGCGAGATATGAAAATAATGAACAAAAATATAAGCACTGAAACATGCAGCCCCATTGCGAAATCAACAAATGAATAGAATCATTTCAATTTAGATTTCCTATGGCGGACAATGTTCTAGCCATCATCCACAGTAGGATTCTTAGGATCCATTTGGGAACCAAAGGTTAACCTTAGATACTCATTATACCTTCTACCCTCCCAAACATTTAAAATATTTAGAGAGTTTGTATCAAGATGAATAGTGGCTGAGCCATTGCTAGAGTTGGAATTCAAAAGAGGAGAATTTATAGAATCAAAATTTAAAACAAATTCTAATTTTCCAAATTGAGCCATCATCAGAGTTTTATTTATTTACTTGAAACAATACTTTGTGAGTAACACCAAGTTAATTTTTGGGAGACTGTTGTGAAGAAAAATGAACAAGTGAGCAAAAATCACATGCTCCATACCTTGCACATCTAAAATATATTTTTGACTTCAAAACAAGTCACATAAAAAGACAAATATATCTAAAAATTAAACTAAATTAAAGCTGAACAATTAAGAAAGATTCACATCCCTCCCTCAAATTAGAGTGAATATAAGAAATTTCTAATAAACCCGACTTAAAGATGAATACATAAACAACCTATTTAGAAGTTTAATGGACATATATCTAAAAATTATCCATTTAAACTATTCAAACTCATGTGAAAATTATGTATCAAAAGTAATAGATGAAATGTTTAGATTTTACTACCTCGAGTCAAAAAGATGAGATATATGTCAAATTCGACCTTTATAACTAGCATTGCAATTATAACATATCGCACGAATCCAAATATCCAAATATCTCGGTCTACTCAATATATCCAAATATCACATGTCCTAAAGACATCCATAAATATATATAACCATGTCCAACAACATGTCAACAACTATATAAAATGTCTCTGACAATCATCATGCATCATATATGAACCAAAGTCAACAATAATCAATGATTTGACATCTAACACCATACTAAATCAAAACTATAATAATGTCCATAATATAGTCAACAGTATCATGATCAATATCAAAAGTGTCGAAGGGAAGTGGGCACTACATCCCCCTCCCCTTAGACTTGATTTCCTCGTAAGGGTCACTGGAAAGAGAGATAGGAACAAATGTAATAGAAAAAGGATCACGCCATTATGGGATTGCTTGCTTCAAACAAGTGTGGGTCTACATAACCTAATTTTGGTCCAATGCAATTTAGCAAGAAGAAGGGATATTGCAAGGGATGAGTTGTAAAGTTTTTGCATGCAAGGCTGCGAAAACTTAAATCTAGAGAGTAAATTTACACTATCAACCAAGTTACCACACATAACAATATAAAATGAATAGTTCAAAAGAATCTTAAGAGTAAACACCAAGTAGAGGAATAATAAGGAGAATTCCATGAGTTTGATAATGACCACATAGTTTCCCAAGGAATAAAATATACTGCATTAATAAAAGTTAAGCTTTCAACACATTTAAGCCATGATTTCAAGGTTCATTGTCTAGAAAAGGCTAGCAAAAATAAACTATGACCAAATTTGCATGAGGAACAAATCTACTCAAGGTCCCAAAATTTGAGGTTCACACATGATGAAGTGAATCAACAAGGACACCTAAATCAAAAAAAGATTTAAAATCAAGGAACTATTCCAAGAAAGCACTTCTATAACTCAAGAGGGTACAATTAAATTTTCATGGTAATAAAAGCGAAGTCAAGACCACAAGTTTTCCTATTGTTTGATTTTTATGTTAGGAATATATTGTTTAGTGCTTCACATTATAATATAGTTTGTGTATTATTAATGTAAAATAAATTACTATTGTAATTAGTTGTTTTATAAACAACTAATATTTGTTGGCTTGTGTAGTGGTTGAGTAGGTTGTACTCACCCACGTAAATAGGCTTGATGGAGTTAGTGGTTATACTTGTTTCCTAAATTATAGGAACAAGTTATTCTATATATTATGTAATACAAACCTGAATGAATATAGAAGGTGAAATATTATTCCGTGAATAATATTTTCTGTGCAAACCTGGTGTGTGGTTATTATTTGGTATCAGAGCGATGACGGATCCTTGATGGTATATATGACTGTAAGGTTGATCAAGCTTTAGAAATTTGTGAAGTTTGTGAATATATTGAGAGAATATATTCATTCATATGAGGAGGAATGTTTGTGCAGCAATCATTACGTTGGTTATACACCTGCGTTTTTTCCTGTAAAACTGATTTTGTAGACATTGGGACACCTGCGTTTTTTCCTGCAAAACCGATTTTTTAGACATTGGGAATGCTTCGCAGTATTTAAGGAAAATGTGGCATGGTCAAAGACATCTCACATCCCATGCATCTGCTCCCATACGATATAGATCAAATTAGATTGAATCTTCAGGTGAATCTATCAAATTCTGGTCTAGTTTGTATAAATTCTTTGTTGCTAAGATATATTGCATATTGCATATTCTTTGTTGCTCGGGACATATGAATTCCATATAGCATATTCATTTTTACTCAGTGACTTGGCAGTGTATGTTCAAAACATACTTGCTTCCTTCAATAAAAATCCTGCGTTGATTTTTCTATTGAAAACTCTCATTTAATATGGTGGTGACATCTCTTGTTGATACGAAGAGCCACGTTTTTTCTGAAGCATCCCAAATTTTGAAGCCACATTTTTTCTGAAGCCACGTTTTTTAAAGCATCCTGAATTTTGAGCATCCCAAATATTGTTGATAAGAAGATTGTTTGGTCAAAAGAGGAATCCCGAATCAGGAGAAAGATCAAGTGTTTAACAAGGCCGTGCATAGTGAAATACATATGACAGCAATGCATGAAATGTGTCTGTTTTGCATAGAATTTTATTGAAGATTTTGCTGCGACTTAGACACTTAGATCTATACACATGCAGTCAGGGAATATTTTGCAAACGTGGATCAACAAAGATGTGTGAGAAGTTTTTTGTCAATTTGATCTCGTATGCGGATGTGAATGTTAGGGATGCAGACTATTTAGAGTAACTTGGTTATTACTTGGTTGAATCTTCAAAAACCGACGCCCACATTTTTTATAGAGCTATGCATTGATATGATCCAGGAATCTTGACCCCCAAAGACTCACAGTTAAAGGTACTTGATTTGTATCAGTCACTAGATTCTATTCGAAATTTGATTTTTTTTTTGTTATTTTAAAATAGTATATGTCAAAATTTTAATCAATAGCTTTTAGCTATATTAAAATTTTATTTTTTGGTAAAAAGGCGCAATATCGGTAGAAACCGATGTCTTGTCATTTGAGTCAAAACTGTAAAATGAGCTTCATTAACAAATCCACTAAGTAAGTAGCATCTCAATGGAGGAAGGAGGCATCAGAGGAAGGAGGTCGAACAACGACCTCTCATCAGTCACCAACGACGGGGCCGCGCAGAAGCTGTGGTGGCATATGTATGGTGTGAGTATATGATTTTCAATGTGGTTTCCATTTTCTCAGTGTGCTTCAGTTTGCGGTGTTCCTGTTTTGTGTGGTATTTGATGGATGTTGGAAAGAGAGTTGTGTTGGAGCACAGATGACTGTCATTGATCCTCTGACTGACTTGGTCCTCTGACTGTCATACTTCTTTGGAAGATGGTCAACTAGAAGAATATGTTCACTAGCATTAATGACCATGTGCAGTAAGACCTAACTAGCAAGATCAATTCAGGAGTATGTTCTTCGATGCATTTTTCTTATCAGTATCTATATGAGTGGAATTTCACATTGTGGGGGGGAATACATTCCAATGTTCCATTCCCATTCTGCACCCAAAATGACTTAGTCAAGGAAAGCTTCCAGTGGCAGTGGCAATTTTCTATGCTGTACGAGATCAAGTGGCAGCGATCAATGATAGAGACTACAATTAAGAACATTACGATTCTTATAGGAAGTAATGTGAAATATTTTCAGTATTTCTTCTATTATGTGGTTTTGTAATATGCAAGTTGTGTTTCCTACATAATTCCCTGATGTATAAGCATAGTGGTGAACAGTAGCACCAGAGTAAGTCAGTTCATGGATCTTGAAAGGGTTTGTGGGAGGATCCAGAAAACCACACGAGGTGGACAGTTGATGAGGTTCCTATCACGTCAAGGTTTGTGGTAAGCCTGTTTAAAACCATGGTAGGAGCGAGCCTTTCTTTTGAATCAAGGTCATGAGTCACAGAGTTGGACATGTCACAGGGGTGAGCATACTGTAGTTGAGAGTGTGGATGATTTTCTACCATGTTCGCACTAAGGGGGGGAATGTTAGGAATATATTGTTTAGTGCTTCACATTATAATATAGTTTGTGTATTATTAATGTAAAAGAAATTACTATTGTAATTAGTTGTTTTATAAACAACTAATATTTGTTGTCTTGTGTAGTGGTTGAGTAGGTTGTGCTCACCCACGTAAATAGGCTTGATGGAGTTAGTGGTTATACTTGTTTCCTAAATTATAGGAACAATTAATTCTATATATTCTGTAATACAAACCTGAATGAATATAAAAGGTGAAATATTATTCCGTGAATAATATTTTATGTGCAATCCTGGTGTGTGGTTATTATTTTACACTTTTGTTTTAAGAATTGAACACACCATACCAACCAAATCTAAAGAAGTCAACCGTTTAGCAAAATTATATATATATATATATTTATATCTCCCCTAGTAACTAACATATCAATACAAGTACCATACATTATAGCATAATGGGATTTATTTATCTTATTTCCTACTCAAGCTCAGAATAACCATAAAGAGAGAAAAATAAACACCAAGGACCACTCAAGGCCACTAGGGATAAGAACAAGTAACACGGGGTCCAATTACAATCCAAGTGTGCATCGTGTCAAAAGTGAATAACATCATCTTGCACTTTCCATCCTAATGGAAAAGGGGCAACAAAAAAAAGGTGACCCAGGAAAATATGAAGAAAAGAAGACTTCCCGAAGTTATTTTATATCCTTAACATATGTTTCCTTAAAATTACAATAACTTAGGTCTCTAAGGACAAGACAACACGCAACGAGGTTGATTCTCAAACAATAGATAAGTCTTAATCTAAAAGGACCACAACTCACATTCGTTAAGGTACAGGATGATAAGGGTATGATGACACAAAAATCACACAAGAAAGGCACATACATCTATGAACAAGAAGTACTAAGCAACTAGAACACATTACTTTCCACCAAGTGTTTCACAATTTCAGGTAGGTGACAGAACTACAAGTTCAACTATACATTTCCCTCAATACGCTTAAATCTTACTTATTTTATAACTCAACTAATTAAGTCAAAAGTTTTATTTTCATTTTTCCTAGTACATTCCTTTACAAGTTTTCTTAATTAAAATATTCCTTTTTATTCTAATATCACATGTTTGCGTTATAAGGATCACCACTAAGGTGGCCATGATATCTTTCCATTCTGTATAGGTGGAAAAACAAAATATTTATTCCACTCCTAGGGGAGGTAGATGGACAAAGTTTTTCCTTTTCTATTCTTCTACATGGTTTGTATTCCTTCTATTAATCTACCAAGGTTAAAGCAAGGACCATTTTCTCTTTCTATGTTCTAGTTTATTTGTTAAGATTCAAGGTCAAATCTCCTCAATTACAGTTTTATGATGTTTGGGTGAGTCAATTTTTCAATTAAAAAATTTTTAATGAGAAGGAACGGTAAACATATCACACTATTACTTGTATGGGAGAGAGAGGTAATTCAACACATCACATTGTTAATTCTAACGAAACAAGGGACGTTCAACATAGAAAGCACATTATTAATTTGGTAATAACTAGGAAATAATCAACCAACATGGATCACAACAATATTTTGAGATTTTTCCACTAATTACAAGTATAATACAACATTCCTAGTGGGTTTCTACAAGTTCTACTGATCTACTAGGGTTTAACACTGTTACTTTTACTGATCTACTAGGGTTTAACATTGTTTGTTGTTTTGGCAAAAATATTTTACGCACCTGATAAGACAGGGATATTTTTCAAATCTACACACATAGTACCACAGGATACCACCAACCAAGCAAAGAAAATGACAAGGAAACATTTTAACTATAAGAACACCACATACTCATTAGAATCATAAAATGTAAGCAAACAATCAGCCATCTTATGCAACATGGCTTTACGACCAAGAGTTACAGTTTCGCAAGAGAGTCACATTATAAAATACCACCGAGATTAAATTATCAAGGTTTAATTAAACTATCATCACCAACGCCATGATCCAAAAGACTCAAAGCATCCATAAGTGTCTCTGCGTAATCCAAAATTAATAGGTCATAGAGTATTATTCATAGTAACTAAAAAAAAGTTAAGGAAAGGGTAGAATTATTTATAGGTCAAGAGGGAAAACCGACACACTTAATTTACACACAATATTCGAATGGGATTAAATCTAACCATAATTACCAAGATGCATACAATCCTCAACTCACTACTTGATATAATGAAATGAGGAACTCTTGATAAAACTTAACATGCCATCGAAGATAAGCCACTACGAGACAAACACTTTTCCACTAACATCCACATCCAAAACCGATCCCACCATAATTCATCGACTGAAAATTAAACACCTCTACTCTGACGAGGTTCAAGCTCTTATCAGATTGTAAGAGAATCACCACCACTGCTAACAGGCTGCTAACTAGAACGCACAACACAACAAACTCTCTTCCCTACAAGGTCGAGTAATGAAAAGGTCACTCTAATATCCTAGATACACTCAAGGTTCTGTGCATCTAAAACCAAGGAATAACTTTAAGCACCTAAGAGGACATTCAAGACACCTAGGGTGTACTCCCATATGAAAAAATGTATGAATACAAGTAGCATAGAACTAACTCATCATCATGCAAGAAGAAATCCACATAATTTTTATCTAAGTAGCCAACAACATAACGAGCTTTGAGTCACCAATCAAAATAAAGTCCAAGAAATATCACCAATCGAGGAAAGTGGCTAAATAGCCACATTGCAAAGTTTTAAAATTCTTGCAAAAATATAAATAACTAGAAGAGCCTCAGAGCTTCTCAATCCAATCATAAAATTAGATGTTGGTCCTTGATAAAATGACATAAGTTTACTAATGTAAAATACAAAACATTAACACCACATTCACTTTGAAGCCCTTCATGGCCGCCAATAGGGGTACTCTGGCTCGAGGTCACTTTCAAGGACACATTGGCAGGATTGGGTGATAAACTACACCCAGACTTAATGTCCACTCTCCCATTCAGGTAACAAAATAAAAAAATGACAAGCAGAAAAACTTTCTTAACTACTGAAGGAAGGAAGCTCTAAGTAGCTTCTAATTAACTTTTCCCTACCCCAGGACACAACCACTATTGTCCAACCACAAGATTCACACCATACAATTTATCATTCCAACGACTCCAATAAGGAAGGGTCTCAACAAAGGGCTTAAGGTATCATACAATTAAATCAAGTTTTAGGACTTGTAAAACAACACATTTTCAAAGGGGAACCAAGTTTCCACTACACTAGAAGTTCGCAAAAATCAATTTAATTTGACATTCTTAGTTACCAGGGTTAAAAAAAATGCCACTGAGCGGGTACAACAATTCAAACAACTTATTATTTTATTATTATTTTAATTTTGGTAGTTCAAATGAACAGAGTAATGTAATATTTCTTCATACTTATCTTTTTCAATTTTCAAACAATTTTGTTTTCTTAGATTCAAAAGTGTGTTAGTTTTACAATTCATGTCTCAAGTTTTGTAGTGTGCCCAAGGGTCCAAGATTTGGACCCACGGATCTGATACAAAGTGTAACTCCCGCTAAAATAACCCACTTGAGACCCATGAACAACCTAGGTTTAGTTAGAAAATTATTGAATAATTATTATTTCTAAAGTGTTAAAGACCAAAGTCTCAAGGACAATTAAATTCAATTGATAACTTTTTCCATTAAAATAATTAATAATTAAACATTATAAAGCAACAAGTGTAATAAGTCCACACCTAGCTCAAATCTCTTTAGGGATTAATTTAATCACTGATTACATTGACATTTTAGCTAAATGTTCCCTGATTAAAATATTAGGGTTACGGGAATAAAACAATTAAATACCAAAGTTATTTAATTCCACAAGATCTAAGACAAGAGTAAGGTTTAATTACAATGGTGAAAATAATACATATTTAAAATCATCAGAGTAAATTCTTACTTACCCACTCCTAGAACTCGGTTAAATATTCAATTTTCTTTCTCCCATGATTAACACAATTAAAAATTCCTTAAAATGTTCCCATTAGGTAGGTAATTTCCTCACCTTTCCGGTGATATAAAGAAGTCCTCCTAACTCCTCATATTTCTCAAGTTATGGGTGAGCAGGCCTGTGGGCCCAAGGGTGAAAATTTACCCAAATGGTGGGTTGGCAGGCTGCGGTGAAAAACTAACTTTATGCCCACACACCCATGGGTCCACAAGTCCACAAGAGACATGTGGTGCTTCTCAATCCAACGCGGGCTGAACGGGGCGACGGGAGATGTTAGTGAGAAATTTCCTGCGCAGGGCGAAAACCCAACATTGCACCTACAAGTCCGCAAGCCACAAGTGACACATGGCATCACCTAAGCCAATGCAGGGAAAGCAAGGTGGTGGGGAGAAATTTTTCTTAAATCCATGAAGGGATAAGAGGGTAACATTGACCCACGCCTCCGTCGGCTCCTGATGCCACATGGCTAAACTTGATTGGTTGCGGGTTAGCGGGACGACGTGGAAAACATGGAAAATTTTCTGAAGCACAAAAAGGAAAAAGGGACCCACTCCTCTACTGATGCCTCGTGACACCACATGACATCACCTGATTGGTCATAGGCCGGCGAGGAGGCATGGAAAACTTGGAAAATTTTCCCAAAATTTTCTTGATGCGCTAAGTTTACAAAGGGTCCACCCCTCTGCCAATGCCCCGTTGTGCTACATGGTAGCCTCTGATTAGCTATAGCTTGTAGTGTAGTAGGGAAAATTTTGAAAATTTTCTTGAAATTTTTCCTAAGTGCTTAAGGGAAAAATTTGGGCCACGATCCCACCAAGGAAAATTTTCCCAATATTTTGACACCAAGGAAGAAAAACTCTAGAAGGCCATAAATTTTGATAGAGAACTCGATTTTGGGAAAATGAGGACTTTCTAGAAATATCTCAATGTTCTATTTGCACCAAGATCACTAATTTCTAATTTTGATAAAATATAATGGGTAAATTTAAAGAAAACGGCTTCTGGGCTTTTACAGTGTGAAATGGTAAATTTTAGCTTGTGTGATTTATTCAATTTGATCTTCTTCCTCTCTCAACATGTCAAGTAGACATGGAGAGTTGTTCTTAGGAGGAATTAGGATAATTTTGTGAGGTAGATCTGTTTGATTGAATTCCTATTCAAAATTTACCATTTTGACAGCAAAATGACTGTAAAACAGTTGAGCCTGATTTTGCTAAGTTTTGAAATATTTCCTTTAAGTTTTTTTGTCCGATTAAACTCATTTAGGGCCTACTACTTCAATTTAATCATTTAATTTGTTATTTTTATGTTGCAGGTTTGATCTATGCATTTTTTTGTTTAGCTAATTGCCAATTTGAAAGAATAAAACAAAGGGAAAAATTTTAAAGGATCTATTTTATTACTTTCCATCTCCCAAGTGTGGAAATTCATTCTAATCCTAGCCTAATACATTTAGTTGATTGAATCAACCCATCTATGGGCTAAAATGCAAATTTTGATTTGCAACCTTAACATTTTTCAAGGAAAACAGAGCATTATATTTCTCCTCACACGCATTTCTTATTTTAAACGGTGATTTCAAACTCCATAGATGATCAATTTATATACAACAATACAGATCGACAAAGGTAATGCAATCCTTTATTGATTGCAAAATACAACATTACAACCTTTCTTCTTTTATTCCTTCCAAAACATATATTATATACAAAACAGAATAATACATTATCTTCTCACGTGTTTCACTTTATCACTTTTCAAATAGGGATTTCATAGTGAATGCTAAAAAAATATTTCCAAAGGAGTAACATCATATGGACAAGACAAAACCACTTCCATTAATTTAAATCAACTCTTACAACTTCCCTCCCATTTGGTTTCAAAATGCAACATACAAAAACACATATCATTCTTTCACATTCTTTCCAAAACAGGATACAAAGTATAACTCTTTTACATTTCAACTTTCCGCTTGTAATCAGTACAACATCTACAAGTTCATCCACTTTAAGTGGGGAAGGTTACAATGAGATTTCATTTCACAAGGTACTGTCAAACTATCTTTTTTCAGCTTCAAAACAACAACATGTGTTCTTCACATTCTTCCAATCTGATCACAATAGGACTAGGGGAAAAGCAATTCTCTCCACCCAACCAAGACATCCAATGAAGAGTAGAAGCCATCCTTCTTCAATGGCCCGCGAGCCCAAACCACAATGCAATAAAATATGTGATCCAACTCATGGTAACAATAAGCTTCAACAAACACACAAGCAACATTTTCATAAAGAAAAATAGTCTCAAACAGAATGTAGTTTACAACTACATTAAAACTTGACAAACAATACAAAGGCTTCATTAGGCAAGGAAAAGGAGCAAGAAACTATGGGGGAGGCTGGTTATGCCTCCCAAAGCGGAAAATGGGTATCACCACTTGAGAACAACTCACACACACACACACACACACAGATATGTGTGTGTGTGTGTGTGTGTGTGTGTGTGTGTGTGTGTGTGTGTGTGTGTGTGTGAATATCATTTCAAAACCTTGTCATTCCCTTATGCCTCCCCCAAGTACCCCTTATTCCTCATATTTTCTTATGTCTCCCCAACCTCTTATGGCACCCCATAATGAGTAAAGAAATGCAAGCTATTTTTTTGTAAGGTGGAACCCAAATCCCAACTCCCTCCACCCTTATACCTCCCTAAAAAAATTGTGACTCCCACAATATAACCCCATAGTCTTCTCCTACACCATTCCTAGGCCATCTACCCAACAACCCACAATATATACCAAAACATTCACACATGAACATTTACATATATACAAGAAGAGAATTTCAAAATCCAAGATCATACCTCTCCATGATGGAGTAACTCCAAATTCTAAAACAACAAGATTTATCCCAATGCAAGCAATCCAAAACAGCCAAGCACAAGCATGTGACAATGTTCCAAAAACTTCTCCAAGCAAGAGTTCCAAAAAAACAAGAAAAATTCGCCCAAAATGAAGTCTCCAAAAGTTAAGCTACCCAAAACAAGGCAAACAATTTGAATTTTAGAGAAGAGGAAAGAGAAGAGGATGAGGTGTATCCATGTGGGATGCCACATCACACACCCTTAACTCCATCTCATAAGTCAACTTCAATCTCCAAGGCACAATAAATAATCAGGTGAATAAATGACAGTTTTACTTACACACTCAAATCAAACCCACACCTCATAAGGGTTGAAATTGAAAGCATGTAAGAAAGTGCAATTAAAGCATACAACTTGACTTACAAAAATGCATAAAAAGTATAAATTTAACCATCCAACCATAGGCAAGGTTGTTATATAAATTTAAAAGGCATGGGACAAGTTTAACTTGTCCCATAAGCCTCCAAAATCAGCCTCCAAGGACAAATTCGAATTTCCAAGAAGGTGGAGTGTTTCACACTCAAAAGTTCACTTACACATTACTTACACATTCTTAGAACACTTTAAAACATGGTGAACAACTCTATTAACTACATTATTATGTCCCAATTTGATTAATTAATTTTAACAACATGGTTACTCACATTAATTTACCACAATTAATAAATAATGAAAGGGGTAAACACATCACTTAATAAACACATATAAACATCAATAAAAAGGAACCAAATAAATAAATAAACATAACCCTTGGTCACATTTAAAGGTGATCCCCCCCATTGGAATCACTAATAATCAAACACACACACACGAACAATACAAGTTGCCATGGTGACCTTGTTGAATTCATCTAGAATTCCAATGTGGTTAGTCTCCAATCCCCCGATGTTTGTTGTGATATTTTTAACCTGCACAATACAAATACCCCTTCCGCCTCATGGCCATATCAGAACATCCAAATGAATAATATAATTTCAAAATCATCAATATATATATGAATCACAAAAACATTCAGACAATCAACAATATCACTTACAATTTCATCAGCAACTATATAATCATCAATTTTAAATTCAATTTTCTCTGTCTACTCAATATATCCAATTACCACATGTCCTAAAAAAATTCATATATATATATATAGCCATGTCCAATAGCATGTCAACATCTATATAAAATGTCTTTAACAATCATCATGCATCATATATGAATCAGAGTGAACAATAATCCATGATCTGACATCTAACACCATACTAAATCAAAACTATATCAATGTACATAATATAGTCAACAATATCATGATCAATATCAAAATTGTCGAAGGTAAGTGGGCACTACATAAAGCATATTGTAGTTTTTAAATTTTAGGTTATAATGGAAAATTAATTATTAAGTCATCGCCTTAGAGGCATTAATGTGGAAACTATCATTTTCTAAAACTTTTGTAACCATATCGTCAAGATCCACAGCTCATACCTTTAGAGTACTGGCTGGAGCTGCATCTCACTGGAGAGGACCAAGTAGCTGTTATGGTTGTGGCAATGCTGGACATCATTTGAGATATTACCCACATAACCCTAGCAACAAGGGTAAGATGCATATATCAGATCCTACTATTAGAGATATGGCACGGAGCCAACGGATCTACATAATGGTCGAGAACCGCCAGGATGAGCACTAGAGTACCGTGATAGAGACGATAGGTAGTATAGGTGGTATTTACACCTGTATATTATTTTATTCTTGTTCATCTGATTCTTTTATTGCACCATCCTTAGTAAAGTGTTACAGACTGGTGGTAGTTACGCAGGGTCTTAGTTGGGACATTGAAATGGCTTCTGGAGTAAAAGTTTCTCTAGAATCCTTAGTAAAGGAGTGTGTAGTGGATTTGAGAATCTTCACCACTACCTTGGATCTTCACATACTTCCTCTAGGTTCTTATGAAGTCATCTTGGGCATGGACTGGTTGTCTACACATAGAGCTAGAGTGGAATGTTACCTTAAGACTATTTCTTATACAGATGATCTAGGGGTTTAGCCAGTGATAACAGGGGTTAGGAGGCCCATTTCTATTTGCACCATCTCCAGTATAAATCTTAAGCACTGTGTGTGATGGGGTTGTCAGATGTATGATGTTACAGTTAGTGATAGATCTGAGGATGAGTCTTGTGGACCTTCCCTTGATGATCATCCCATCTAGAGATATTTTCAAATGTGTTTCTAATGGAGCTACTAGGGTTACCACCCCCACATGAGATAGATTTTCACATAGATTTTGTTCCAGGAGCAGAGCCTATCTCACAAGCACCGTATTAGATGACTACCCCTAAGATTTATGAGATCAAGTTATAGGTAGAGGGCCTTTTGGAGAAAGGCCTAATCCGTCCTAGTGTCTATCCTTTGGGTGTACCTGTGATTTTTGTGAACAAGGATGGATCTATGCATTTGTGCATCCACTATCACCAACTGAACAAAGTAACGATCAAGAATCTATACCCCCTTCCACGCAATGATGATTTATTAGATCAGTTGAATGGGGCCACAATTTTGTCTAAGATAGATCTTAATTCACGTTATCATCGGCTGAGGATCACTGAGGTAGATATTCATAAGACCACCTTTCGTACAAGATATGGCCACTACAAGTTCACCGCAGTGCCTTTTAGTTTGACGAATGCCCCTGCAGTGTTCACAAGCTTTATGAATGGGTTGATCAGAAAATTCTTCGATCACTTTGTGCTCACCATCCTTGATGACATTTTTATTTACTCATGTACACGTAAGGAACATGAGAAGCACCTGTGCCAGGTTCTTGATTGTCTTCGTCAGGAACATCTTTATGGGATCTTGCAGCATTGTGCGTTCTTTCAGAGAGAGGTGAAATATTTGGGCCACATCATTTTTAGGGAAGGTATCATAGTCTATCCTTTCAAAATTTGAGTTATTATGGATTGTCTAGCACTCATCAGTGTGATAGAGGTGTGTAACTTCATGGGTTTAGTAGGATATTACAGGAGATTTGTTCAAGAATTCTCGCGGGTTGTGCACCTCGTCACTTCCCTTCAGTGGAAAAGGAACAAATCTATATGGTCAGAAAAAGGTGAGTAGGCCTTCAAGATACTGAAGGAATGTGTCATAAAAACTCCTATTCCTATAGTACCAAATGCTCAGGGTGAGTTCTTCATATGCACAGATGCTTCTTTGGCAGGGCTTGGCGGTGTGTTTATGCAGGAGGGCAGAGTACTGGCTTTTGAGTCTCGCAAACTCAAGGATTATGAGCTCAATTATCTAATTCATGATATTAAGCTTGCAGTAGTTTTTCATGCCTTAGTACGATGGAGACACTTCCTTCTTGGATGGAGAATTACACTTAGGACTGATCACTTGAGTCTTTGCCACCTCTTCACGCAGCCCATTCTCAACGCTCATCATTGGCGCTGGATGGAGTTTATTTGTGAGTACAACATGGAGATAGAGCATGTGAAGGGGAAGGAGAATGTTGTTATAGATGCCTTGATCAAACAGAGACATGTGATTATGGCCACTTCAATGGGCACAAACTTATAGAGTAGGATATTGCAGTAGCTTCCTCATGACAGCTTCTACCTTGCAGTGAGGGTAGAAATTGAGTCTGAAAGACCCTTAAAGGGAAATTTGATGGTTTCTCATTAGAGATGGATGACCTCCTCTGACATCCAGGTTGGATTTATGCTCCTAGAGATGGAGGATTAAGACCAGAAATTTTGACAGATGCTCATCATGCACCCTATTCAGCGCATCCGGAGGTGAATAAAATGCACGCCACTTTGAGACAGTTATATAATTGGAGGGGACTTCAAAGAGACGTGGCTGAGTTTGTTTCATGTTGTTTAGAGTGTTAGAAGGTGAAGGCCAAGTATCAGTATCCAGCTAGCCTTCTCTTTCCTCACACCATACGGGAGTGGAAGTGGGACACCATTTCCATGGACTTCGTTGTTGGGCTAACAACATCGAGATACCACCATGATGCCATCATGGTCACGGTGGATAAATTGATGAAAGTAGCTCATTTTTCTCTGGTGAAGACAACTTACATAGCTAATGTAGTGGCATGGGTATATATTGATGAAATTGTCAGGTTACATGGGATTCCACATAAAATTATTTGTGACCGTGATCATTTGTACACTTGTCAGTTCGGGAGAACAATGCAACATGCCCTTAGGACAAAGATCAATTTCAGTACAACATATCACCCTGAGAGAGATGGAAAAAATGAGGTGGTGAATCATATTTTTGAGGACATGTTTAGGATGTACGTCATGGATCACCATTCGAGATGGGAGGAGTACCTATACTTGGTGGATTTTTCCTCCAATAATAGTTTTCAGAGTTCAATAAGCATGGCTCCTTTTCAGGCATTATATGGCAGAGAGTGTAGGACACCTCTTAGTTGGGACAGGTTAGAGGATAGGGTTTCTCTTGGGCCAACTTTATTACAGGGTATGGAGTAGCAGGTTGTTATGATTAAGCAGAGGTTACATGAGGCACATTATAGGAAGAAAAAGTATGTAGATCACCATAGAACATATTGTAGTTTTGAAGTGTGTATGAAGGTGTTCCTTTGTGGTAGGCCACATAAGAGCCCTATCCATTACAGAAAAGGTTCTAAATTAGCTCCTATATTTTTCGGTTGCTTTGAGATTTGGAGCGTATCAGCTCTTTGGCCTACTGTCTAGTGTTACTACCTAGCTTGTGTCATATCCATGATGTGTTTCATGTTTTAGTCCTTAGGAGATATATTTATGATCCTTCTCAAATGCTAGATTGGACCACAATAAAAATGCAAGATCAAGGGCAGGTGATGGTGGAGCCCGTCCACATTATAGATCACAGGACCCTGAGCCTTTGCAGCAGATAGATTGACAAGGTTCGGGTCCAGTGGGATAGGTACGACGAGGCTGTGGCTACATGGGAGGATGCTACATTGCTATGAGTTCAGTTTCCACACTTTTTGTAGTGACTTCGAGAAGGAATTTGAGTCTAAGGGGAGGGGGATGTAGTGCCCACTTCTCTTTGACACCTTTTTTACTATCAATTTTGATATTGTTGACTACACTTATGGATATATTGCAGATTTTTTATTTAGCATGATACTAGATGTTAGAGATACTAGACTATTATTGATTTCGACTCATGTATGATGCATGTGGATTATTAGAGACATTTTATATTGATGTTGATAAACTCTTGACATGGTTATTTATATACATATTTTTGGCATGTGATATATTTCGTCATATTGAGTAGACCTTTGATAATTGAAGTAATGTTGTGATCTTTTTTACAAGAATGAAACATTGCATAGAAATGCTACTAGAAATGGTAAATGATATCGTAATTTCCTAGATGATATTTGATTCATATATAGGTGATTGTAGATTTATATTGCATATTTTATCATAGATTTTTTTAATGCGGCCACGAGGCCGAAGGAGACATTTATGTGTTTTGTAGGTAAAATTATTCACAACAAACATCGAGGGGTATTGGAGACAAACCACATTGGAATTCTAGATGAATTTAACAAGGGTCACCATGGAAACATGTAATTGTGTGTGTGTGTTTGAATTTGGTTAGGGGGAAATTGTGACCAAGGTGTCATGTGTTGTCTTTTATTATAGTTTCCCTTTGTTAATGTTAGTATGTGTTTCTTTTAGTGATGTAATTTAATTGTTTTATTTATTTAGAGTTTGATGTTTGTATTGTCCCCTTTTATTATTAATGGGTTGTAGTGTCTTATTAACATTAATAAATATTGTCCTAAGCTAATTAAATATGTGACCAAAGGAATGCATTTATTAGAGTATATTTCTCTTGTATTTTCAGTTGTCAATTTAGTGATTGGGGATCTTGAGTGTTATACACTCTACCCCTTCATGGAAACTTGAATTTGGCCTTAGAGGGCAAATTTGAAATCTTTTGGGACAAGTCAAACTTGTCCCACAACTCTTAATTTGATATGCCAACCATACCTATGGGTTGGGGGGTCAAAATTAGACCCCATCAGGTGTTTTGGGAAGATAAAAAGGTGAGATGTTTATTACACTTTCTTTAGGGTAATTAATTTTTTCCTTAACGGGGTGTGGGCTTAGATGGTGTGTTTAAGTAATATGTCATTCCTTCAACCACTTATTAATTGTGCATTGGAATAGGAGGTTGACTAAGGTGATGTGGAGTGGAGAAGAAATGAGGTGGCATCCTACTTGGAGCCACATCATCCCCGTCTCTCCGTTTTCTATTTATTAAAGTTTTTTTTCTTGTTTGGGGGTTACTTCATTATTTTGGGCTCTTGAATTTTTAGAGTTAGAGGATTTTCAGGAGTGCTTGTGGATTGTTGGAGCTTCTGGATGCCTACTTGGTGTTGAGGAGCTTGGAGATTTACTCTTAGAACAAGCTCTACTATGGAAAGCTTGGACCTTTACCTTGTTTATGTTATGCTTTATTTCATGTTTATATGCATGTGTTGAGTATTATTTTCTTTGGAATGCGTGTTGGGTGTGGGTAGATTGCCTATGTTTGGAGTAGGATGAGACTATGTGGATATTTCATGTAGGGAGGCATAAGAGTTTACCTTTTTTATGGAGGGAGTTTGGGTTGGGTGCCCCACCTTGTGCAAGGAATGCTTGCATTCTTTTTTGTTTCTTTTATGAGCAAGGAATAAGAGATTGAGGGAGGCATAAGAGTATGTTGGAGGTATAAGGGGTACTTGAGGGAGGCATAAGATTATGTAGGTTATTTGAGACATGCATTAGAGGATTTAAGGTGGGTGTTCACTCCCATTACGAAGCATAAGTGGCCTTCCCAAAGGTCTTGCTCCTTTGAATTTCATTTAAGCCTTGTTTATTTTGTTTTTTCGTTCTTCTTTCTTGTGATATTGTTGAGTTGAATGTGGTTGAAATGGTTTTGTAATATATTTTTTTGTGTTGTGGAACCATGTTGTTTCCATGTGTCGGAATTATCTCCCATTGTAATATGGTTGGGGCTCGGGGGCCAATGGAGAGGATGGCTTATCCTCTTCATTGGATATCTTGGTTGGGTGGAGAGCGTTGCCTCTCCACCCATTTTTTTGTGGATCAAGCAAATCATGATGGATATCTCTTGTTGGTGTTGTGAAGCTTGGAGCTTTTGTTGGAATCCTTGAGAAATTCATCCTTGTGAAATTCCTTTTTATATTCCCACTAAGAGTGGAGGAACTTGTAATATTTCCTTTCATTTTGGCTTTCATTATTGTAAATTTTTCCCACTTTAAGTGGAAGATGTTCTATTAAGCTTTTGAAGGAAAGTTGTATTGATTTTTATTATTAAGGTTGTAATGTAGATAGAAATGAAAGTTTAAGGAAAGAAAATTTATTCCCCTTTTTCAATTGGCTTGTAACCTCATATGAGTGTGTTGATGTTTTTGGAATGTTAGTAGTTATTACTCTAGAACTTATTCAAGATATTGTTGTAACTCTCTTGTGGAATGTTGGAAATTTTTCTTGAAGAAATATTAAATTTTATCGTGTTACCTAAAAGGATTTTGATGGAAAAGCTAGAATATTAGTGCATTTTCTTGTATTGTTGATGGAAAGAACTTAAGCTTTAAATAGTCTTCAATACGCCAATGAAGTAATTTAAGTTCTAGCTCTAGTATGTTATCCTCATTTAAGAATTTATTGTAAATCCATTGCAAATTGCTAAGGGAAATGAATCTTAATCTCCACCTATTTTCCACACAAATCTTATAATTATTACTAATAATAAAATATTTAATATTAAAAGATTTATTAATATGATAATACATCAATATGGATATCATATTAATATTATTATATCAATATACTAGTAATCTTATTATATTGATAGATTCTTAGTATTATCGAAGTAATAAAAGCATAATTTTTTATAGCCATTGAAATGATTCCATATAAACTTTATATTATACAAAATAGTTTCTTTTGAGACTTAAAAAACTTTCAAAAAAAAATAAATCTCCTTGATCGCGGCTTTGGTGTGTAGGCCCAAAAGAAAAGGAGGTGGGGTCAATTTCCTCACACCCATTAACCCTGAACTACCCAAACCCCCTTTCATTAAAGTAAAATTCCCACCTCACTTCTAACCCCAACATACGTGGCTCTTCCCACATTAAATAAAAGAAATATGTGGCTAGTTTAATACTCTCCCCCCTGCGCATCCATTACAGCGGATTGTGTAACTTTGGAGACTAGCCAAACACTTTTTAGTGGATTTGGTATATATATATATAATATTTTATACTATATTTCAGGTTTACCCATTAAAGATGTTTTGTTTTAAAAAATTATAGATATACATATATTTATATCCAAATGAAAATATATGGCAATGTAGTTAAATAACTAAAATAGGGAAAATACCCACAAGCCCTTTTGGACCAACATTGTTGAAATGGAATATATAGAAATATACAAATGCTTTTAAAACCCTAATGAGGGTATACACAAAAAAAATAAATAAATAAACTTTTATGCCTCTCTGAATAGCTTGAAATGGCCTCCAATGGCTCCCTTCTACCTCCAACAACCTACAAAACACAATGAAACAACGAGCCAAATGAAATGTCAAGGGAGAATTCATAAGGATGTTTTAGGGTTGGTTACCCTTTTTCCACATCAAGGGACCAAATTGAATCCATCCGAGGGATGAGTTTCATCCCTAAAAAAATTAGGTGGACAGTGGGTGAATAGAATTTTCCCTTTTAATTTAAATGTTTTAATTTACAATTATGGGTTGACTTTTTAGGGGTTACTTTATGCGGTAAGGAAGGGTTCATTATACTAACCCCACTTTTAATATGGGACCTTGCTTGTTATTTCAACATTGTATAAATTAAATAGCCTTGGTATTTAATTTGATTGGCCACTTTTACCCTTGACACCCCATAGGGGAATGTTCAACTTTAGTAGGAATTATTTTATTACTTAAATAATCCTTAGGGAGATTAAATGTGCTTAGTCAAAATAATGTAGTAAAGTATACAGTAGTTTTTAAATATTAGGTTATCATGGAAAATTAATTATTAAGTCATCGACTTAGAGGAATTAATGTGCCAACTGTCATTTTTGAAAACTTTTGTTGGCATGCTTTTCAAATAAAATTATTCCTTAATTTTTGTAACTAAACCTAGGTTTTTCTTGGGTCTCGTGCAAGTGTTTTAGCGAGCGTTACATAACACATTAGGAAATTTTTTGGCTATTTATGCAAAGAGTGAAGATTATGAGAACACTATGTATGTCTGAATATTGGTTG
This sequence comes from Taxus chinensis, assembly GCA_019776745.2. Taxonomy (NCBI): domain Eukaryota; kingdom Viridiplantae; phylum Streptophyta; class Pinopsida; order Cupressales; family Taxaceae; genus Taxus; species Taxus chinensis. The sequence goes on along the minus strand of CM034147.1, from coordinate 130,655,728 downwards.
ATATCAATACTTATATTGATTATCCACTCACTATTGAACTCAAAGTTGAGGATAGAATTTGAACACAAATTTTGGACTTTGAAGGGTTTCCCTTTAGGTTTGGAACATGTTTTTCCCTAGGTAATTTAGCTTTATATCGTCATATAGAAATAAAATATGTTAAAATTATATATTCTCATGGTGGAAGAAATCAAATCCTTCCGAGATGGTTTTAAATGAGCCGTCAAATACTGATTCATATTTTGAGACAAGGAAAAATTTTGATTTAGACTCTGAAAAGGAGAAAGTGTATCCTCCTCTTTAGAATGATCCATTGAAAAAATATCGTTCTTCGAATTTCATGGAATTGGAAAAGGGAACATGTTCTCTTCCTCTTGTTGTATCAAGGATCCAAAATTCGAAGGAGCAGATTTAAATTATGATTCTAATGTATAATAATGAAAATCAAAAACCAAATACTAAAAAGTATTGGATGGTTGTGAATAGAAAAATAATGGGAGAAATACTCCCCTAAAGATGCACTTAAGATCCCATGGCAAGGGGTCTCAGGAATGAGCTCTTTGTGTAAGGATTTTTGAGCTATTGTTTTGGTTGTACTACTAGTTTTTGAAGTGCTATTTTAATGTCCCTCTATGTCATTGGTAGAGGCAGTTTCATATGCTCCTCACTATTACATCTTCCTCTCCACTTTTCTATGGGCTAAGGTCCCCTTAACCCTCGTTTACCTATAGTTAAAAAATTACTTTAAAATAATATATAGGAAATGCAATATCATATGTAGCATTCAATTTAAATATTGACATTTTATATGAATCATTATATTGATTAATTTGAAGAAACAATGGGTGAGAAAAATTATGGCAATGTTGGGACTATTATCATATATGAAATTTAATTAAAATGTGAAAAAATTCTATAATTTTTTTTATTTACCGACTTTAAAATAAATTGTTAAGGGTAAAGTTTTTTGGCAGAGATCATACCTAGGAAAAAAAAGGCCAAGAGGTTGGATATGACAATAATGAACAAAAATATAAGCATTAAAACACCCAGCCCCGTTGCAATATCAACAAATGAATGTAATCATTTCCATTTAGATGTCCTATGGTGAACAATGTTCTAGCCATCATACACAGTAGGATCCTTGAGATCCATCTGGGAACCAAAGGTTGACATTAGATACTCATTATACCTTGTACCCTCCCAAACATTTAAAATATTTAGAGAGTTTTTATCAAAATGAATAGGGGTTGAGCCACCACTAGAGTTGTAATTCGAAAGAGGAGAATTTATAGAATCAAAATTTAAAACAAATTCTAATTTTCCAAATCAAGCCATTAGTGGAGTTTTATTTATTTACTTGAAACAATAATTTGCGAGTAAAAGCATGTTAATTTTTGGGAGACTGTTGCGGAGAAAAATGAACAAGTGAGCAAGAATCACATGCTCCATACCTTGCACTTCCAACATATATTTTTTAATTCAAAACAAGTCACATAAAAAGAAAAATATATCTAAAAATTAAACTAAATTTATGCTGAACAATTAAGAAAGATTCACATCCCTCCCTCAAATTAGAGTGAATATAAGAAATTTCTAATAAAACCGACTTAAAGTTGGATACATAAACAACCTATTTACAAGTTGAATGGACATATATCTACAAATTATCCATTTAAACTATTAAAACTCATGTGAAAATTATGTATCAAAAGTAATAGATAAAATGTTTAGATTTTACTACCTCGAGTCAAAAAGATGAGATTTATGTCAAATTCAACCTGTATAACTAGCATTGCAATTGTAACATATCACACGAAATAAGAAACTTGGACGTCTAACTTCTAATATTTTCACTCTAGATTCAATGAAAGAATCAAACTCTTTGAAAGTTCTTAAACGTTTCTATGCTATACTACCAATTCTTTCCCGTATAAGAGTCACTAATTCTAAACCCTTTTTAAACAATTGACTAATCCAAACAAACAAAGTTAAACTACTAAGGCTTGGACATGAATCATCATCTCTACAATTTATGTTCATTTTAATAGTCAATAAAAGAATAATTTTTCTGTGCAACTTGCAACATGTTTCTCTTTGGAAGAACTCTTCTTGTTTACACTTAGATACGAAACGACATATTCTAAATTTTTGGAATTACTATCTTATTTTATACATTAGTTTTTTATTTGATTAGGTAAAATTAGGGATCAGCTCCCAGAAGCCACACAATTGAAAGATGCAATGTAAAACCAAGCCAAGATGAGTAAGAAAATAAACATGACCACACAAGGAGTTAAACAAACTTAACTCGAAAAGGACCTGTTCCAAAAAAGACTAAAAACAGTTCACAAACAGTCAGTAGGTCTGCTTGAAATTCCTAGAATGCACTAATTGCCATCCTTCAACATGATCACCACCACCCCTAAATGTCACCTTGATGTACTCTATGTAATTATTTCCCTCCCTAGAGGCACACACCTTTAGGGATTCTAGATCGATATGGGGTTTAGCCATTCAAATATTTGATTTTATCTCATTTGTTATCTCCAGTACAACTTCCAATACCCCTTGGGTATCCATCGCAGGCCTTTAAGGACCTTTAGGAAAAGGAAACGATCCCACATGATTTCTTTGAGATGGTTCGGCCCTATATTTCCTATAAGAAAACTCCATCTCATTTCCTCATATGATTCCACCAAGTCGAGAAGTTTATCCATTAGATCGAGAGGTAATGATACTTGTATTTACTTATATGCATTTGATTCATCCCCAAAACCATACTCCTCCCCTGTTTCTACAGATTCCTCACTTTCCTCTTCATTTTTTTCATTCGAGTCAGATGAGTCAAAGTTGTGTCTTGTTGAAGCAAGATCTTAGCCCCCATAAGGAGTAAGGGACACGTGGACAAGTGGAAGATCCACACCCAACTCAACCACCACAAAAATAGATCCAAATGGCACAAACACCTCCTCCACCACAATGCACGAAGGAAGAAAATAAGTAGGACAAGGGGCACTAGCTCCAGCACTCATAGTTTGCTTCATTCTCCAATCCTAGACATGACATTTATAAGAGGAAGACCCATGGACAAGAATCCTACAATTAAAACAAAATACAAGGGAATGTTCATATTGGATTTCGTGATCAATAACTCCATGGCTCAGGAAGAGATGGACGGAGGCAGACCAATTTTTCTGAGGGGAAACATTGATGCACATTCTTACAGCAACCATCCTAGATCTATCGAGGGTCATTGGGTCGATGATCAGCAAATCACGAATGGCATGAGCTATTCCCCTTAACACTTCAACCTCCCAGAACTCAAAATGTATTTTATACATTAGTTAATCTTTATGGGAAATGTACTTCCCTAGATTAGGAGGAGTATTTTCAACATTTGCAAGATCCAATACACCATTATAGTTAATTCCACTTCTTTTTGGGATTTCAGCGTGGTGTGTATTGCCATAATCCTCATTTGGATGGACATTAATATTAGGAGTCAACAGAAATGGCTCCTAAACATTAACCATATGAAAATAATCATAATTTTTTAATGTTTCAAATTCCATTTTATCATTCTAAATATAATGAGAATTAAATGAACTTATTTTATCATACATATAAATATTACTTGATCCCCAACCTCCTAGAAGATATTATTTATCATACTACCTCATACATTATCTTATGAATTATCCTCATTTGTCAGGCTAGAATTTTGAAATTATGTTACAAGGGCATATTTTCCTTATATTTGACTATATACTATTGAAGTAACCTTGACATTTCCATATCAAAATTAATATAATTAAGATATGTCAGAATTATTATAGTGATTGTTTTTTTATACCAATAATCACTTGTAAGAACTAAATTTTAATTTCCTATACAACTTGATACTATAATGTTAGAATGCTTTGTTTTTTTTCATCCTAGTAATGCTCTTGTTTAATCCTCCTAAAAAGAGAGAATTTGAAATCCATAACTATAGTTACAACAATATAGGGTGTCGATTCCATTGTTTCAAATTATAAATCTTATGGAATGCAGACATACAAAACTATGACTACAATTATCGAAATACATTAAGCTCTTGCAATCTCCAGTTCAACCAATAATTTTTCATATAATTTTTCCAAGAGAAAATGATGAAAAACACATAAAATGGAAGGATGTTATTTGAATATTACATCTTGTTAGCTTAAATTGAGTGTACATATTATAGACACCAATTTTTAGTACATTACATTATTTATCCACACCCTCCCTCATTTCATCAAAAAGACTAAACATATATTATTATTTTTAAACAATGTTCTAATGATCTTAAAATCACATGTTACCCTATTAAAAGAATACTTTACTCACTCTAAATGACTTAAACCACCCAAACAAACTAAAAATCATCCTAACCCATTATATCCCTAACCCTCCCTCAACACATTTATATCCATTCTCACTCGTTTCCATACCCAAATTAACCGAATTGGAAGTGGCTAAAACCACTTCCAAGTGAGTTTCCCCACTTTTCTTGATTTTCCAATAATTCTAACTAGTGATCGGATATTCTATAAAATCACATCAACCTTTGTGAATCAGGCTCCTCTACCAATTGTAGTGGAGCTATGAATTTATAAATACCTAGATAACCTCATTTTGAACATGTGGACATCTCCTGGATCTGTATAACATTACTGAAGGTGTGAATAATGTTGTAAAAATCCTACAACATTATCTCTTGGCATTCTACATCAAAGGTTAGCTTCTGTCATTTGTTTGCATATTCATTTTATCAATAATTCATATTATAGATCAAATAAATCCATAAATAATCTATTTTGAATCCTACTATCATCTTATTTAGAAATCAACCATTTTTCACAGAGATCTTCAACAATTCCTTTGAATCACTAGGATTATCTCAAATTGCATACGCCCATATTGAATTACTGGCAATCCTTGTCTTTGTGTCATTTAATCTTATTTTTCACATTTATAATCAATATCTCAAACTATTCTTTCTATGATTTGTTTGTTTAAAAGTTGTTGTTACATGTAGATTATTGTACCAAGTAGTTAACATCCAATTATAAGAATCTAAAATCATCCTATCATCTAAAAAATCATTTGTCTCAGAAATATTTGACATTACACACAATTTGAGTCTTTGTGTTATATATCCGGTACTAAACATCAATGAAATCGAATATCACATTGAAGTCATATGAGAAAAACATGAAGTTGAGGAACATGCAAGGATCAATTAAATAGAATATTTTGAGCTTTCCTTATCCCTTTCTTTGGCCACCAATCCCACGGAGCAGGACCTCTCTATCTCTCTAGAACTGTGATCATCGTTCTATTGTTAATTGTCTTTCTATTTTTATCAGTTGGGTGAAAAATGACTTGACATCCTTCAAAGGAATCCCATTTGTTCCTAGGATCAGAATTTGTTGAGAAACATTATATATTTATCTAATATCTATTTTTTCTAGCTATCTCATTTTTTATAAGATTCTCTCATTGGTTGGAAGGAGGAGTCTCTCAAACCATTTACAACCATAAATATTGACATTGCATTGTTTAGGAAGGTATAGTTAAACTTTGTTATCCTCTAAGTTTTTGGTGATTAGTCATATAATAAATGAACCAAAATCTTACATAAGGATTCAGGCATTCTTGGTTGGACATTTGGTCCCTTTGCATGAGATTTAATATATTCTTATTTTATTTCTTGTCAACTTATCTAACTTTTCATCTTGGGTCACATTGCTATCGCTTCTTCAAAAACATATAAAATAAGAAAAAATAAAAGGGAATAATGAATTTGGGTACACTTATTTTATTTTATCTTCATCCAATATCAAATGATTTACGTGTTTTTACCTCATTTAAATAAATAATTCCTTTTAGGTATTTAAATGAACCTTCATTCTTACTTTCCCATAGAGTTTAATAAGGGGTTAAAATATTACATTCAAAATTATCTCTCATACATAACCAAACCACATAACAAATCAAACTTACATCAGAACAATATCTTCCAAGTCTACCTACTCAAATTTCATCACCAAGAGCAAAGCCAACTCGATATTCTAAAAGAGTATATACAACAGATAGGAAGTATATCGTCTAAGCACCAGAAACCCTTATTATTGTGATACCGTGAAATGTGGGGGTACGTCCCAATATCACACGTCTTACTGACACCAACACACACATGGTCCTCTCATACCTTTGGGTATATCAAGGATTCTAACCTTAACACAACTAAAATGAGCTTTGACAAACATCTTTCTAATTAAGCTAAAATGTAAATACACAAACATAATATGATGTTATAGTAGTAGTAAATAAATTCAATAATGAAGAAAATGTAGATCTCGACCGAAGGTGTACAAGATTGAAAACTTGAAAAATTTGAAGCAGTGACTATCATACTAGAGCACAAGAAAATGTAGATCTAGACAACTGAAATGGAATTTCCCACTTAGAGAGAGACAATGGCACCCACGGGTTCCCGGGTAGTGATATTGGGTACCTGGGTCTGCGAAAAGTTATAGAAACCTAAATTATTATGGTCACAAGATGTTCACTAACACATGCATTTTGTGACTATGAGTTCACACATAGATCACCGAGGTCACAATAAACCTTCAATAAATAATAGACCTAAAAAACCCTCAAATAGAAATCAAATCCCAAAAAATAAAATTACTGAATGAGGGGCCAAACTATCCTCATCTGCCAAAATGTTGGACTTACATTTGAGCATTGCACTAGATCTTAGAACCAATATAGTTTTATGTGTGTGTGCGGAATTGTGCCCTAGGTTTCTCTTGTATCATTCACACATGGATAGAGAGTAAGTATATAGAAGTAGAATGTAATAAATGCATGCATGGAATAAAATGATCTTACATCCTATGATTTTTGATGCAGAAAACAAGCCCTTGTGTCCCTTTTGATGGAGCTAGATGGATACAATGGAGCTCTTAGATTCCTTAGTGGATGCAACCTTAGGTAGAGATAGATAATGCTTAGTGTTTGGTCATTTATTATGATAACGTACCTTTATATTTATATGATTACTTTGTTTTAACTTTGTAGTTAACCCCTAAAAGTCTGACTACCAGAAAGATAATATGCTCAAACAACTAGAAAGGACCCAAAAATTGTGATTAAAGTAGAAAGAGGACATGGGTTTCTAGAGATGATGAGGGCACATGGCTCTAGGGTCCTCACTGGGCATGATTGTCCAGGATGAAAAATGATGAAGTATTCAAATAAGTAGACTGAGTAAGAAGAAGTGTAAGACCAAGAGAAGTGATAGAAAAGAAAGAAAGGTGGCCAAAGACATGGGTTAACTAGTGTCATTATTACTTAGGCATCATATCAATAGTAATATGTAATCTGGACTAGATAATTACCAAAAGTCTATGATTTTGTTTCTAAATTTTCCCAAACTTTATGTTGGTTAGCAGAAATCTTGGCAACATAAATTTGATACATATGTGTACTTGGTATCCATGTAGATGTATTTAAAAAATGTACCGAGGGTCCACAGACTAGAAAAAGTGTGGAGTGATAAAAATTTGAAGCGTAGATTATAAGTAGGATAAAGTGAAAAAGTGATAATTAAAATGAATCTAGGGCAGATAAACATTGGTAAATGTCATGATGTACCTGTTGTCGATGTTCCAGTGATGTTGACTACTTCTTCCATACAGAAAAACCTACAAAATATAAGACTAAAAGTAATCAAATACACATGTATATGATCAAAATATGTAATAATAGTGTATGCATAGAATGTAAAGTATGAAAAATGTGAAAATGAAACATGTCCACATGTTCGATAATGAGAAAAATCATGTAGAAAGGATCTTGTATATGATGTCAACACGCATGTTTTTCAGTCAATCTCATGACAATGTAATGGAAGAAGTGTAGTGAGAACTGTCTGGTGTCATCCACCAACTTTAACTACTTTTATTTATATAAAACACCAATGAAAATGGTTTATATGTGCTAAGGAATCTCTTCCATGTAAAATCCAATGTGTAAATGCCTAGTTCTAAAGCAATTTCTTCCATATCAAAACATTTTATGACATGTTGAAGAACTACGCAATTTCCTCCTATTACTGGTACTCTGGAAAGACCATCATATTGCCCCTTTTTTAGGTATCTAGGAAAGGCCACTATACTTAGAACCCAGTATTTATTCTGAGCATCATTTGAAATTGAAACTGTGTATTACCGATACCATGATATGAGTAACTCTATATGGGGTGACTGATTCACCCATATGATATCCCCCTTGTTTGGGGTGCATATGATGACATTGAAGGAGTATGTTTCCGAAAAGAGGACTGAATGTTGTGTTGAAACTATTCCCTACATTGGGGAAGGGAATATTCTTGGTAGAAACTAAGGCACACACAAAAAAGTGGCTAGGAAAAACAAGTGTTTATATAAGCAAAGAAAAATGATCATGTATAAGATGAAATGTAAGCTATGTAGACAATTTGTAAACATGCAGGAAGATAACGTAGACCACGAAAATTAGGTTACAAACATAGGACATCACTCATGATGTTCCAAGATATTAAAGTACGTCATGGGAGTAAGAAGACAACTATGTGCTCAAGACAAGGGGAAAATCGCACAAATAAGAGCATACAATGATAAACAATGAAAAATAATTTAACACATACCCATGGAAGAAAATAGTCATGCATAACAAATGGTGCACATTAGGCACTTGTGTAGTGCCTACTTCCCTTTGACACCTGTTTGTTATTGATTTCGATACGGTCGACTATACTTATGGATAACATTGTAGCTTTTGATTTAGCATGATGTTAGATATTAGAGATAATGGATTTTTGTTGATTTCAATTCATATATGATGTGTGTGGATTATTAGAGACAATTTATATTAATTTTGATATGTTGTTGACATGGTTATATATATATTTTAGACATGTGATATTTCATCATATTGAGTAGACCTAGACAATTGAACTAATCTTATTATCATATATATATTGATGAAATGTAGGACCGAGATGTTGTTAGAAATTGTAAATAATATCGTTACTTTCCTAGATGATGTTTTGATTCATATATAGATGGTCGTGGAGTTATATTGTATATTTATTTTGGATGTTTTGATGTGGCCATGAGGCTGAAAGAGGTGTTATGTGTTTTACAGGTAAACACGTCACAACAAACATCGGGGAGATTAGAGGACAACCTCATTGGGATGCTGGATGAATTCAATAACGGTCACCATGGAAACATGTATTTTGTTGTGTGTGTGTTGAAGTGTTTTTAGGGGGTCCCCATTGGGGGGATTACCTTCTATTGTGACCAAGGGGTTATGTTTTATTCTTTCATTTAGTTTTCTTGTTTTAATTTTTGTATGTGATCTTATAGTGATGTATTCCCCTTTTGTTAATCACTAGATCTATGTCTAGATTAGTAAATTAATTAGTTACTAAATGAATTAAGAATAGGTCAAAAGAATTCATTTATTAGAATTTATGGCTCTTTGATTATGTGTTGTAAGATGATTTCTTGTGACTTTGAGTGTTGTACACTGTACCCCTTCATGAAAATTCGGATTTGGCCTTATGGACCAATTTTGGGGGCTTGTGGAACAAGTCAAACTTGTCCCACACCTCTTAAATTTCTATAACAACCCTACCTATGGGTTGAGGGGTCAAAAATAGACCCCATTATGTGTTTTGGGATGAAAAAAAAGGTAAAATATTATTTGAATTTCCTTCATGTAATTAATTTTGTCCATAAGGGGTGTGGGCTTGGATTGTGTTTGTAAGTAAATTCTCATTCCTCTAACCCACCAATTTATGCTGAATTGGGGTTGAGGTTTTACTTGTGAGGTGGATTTGAGGATGCATGATGTGGCATCCTACATAGAGCCACCTCACCCTCCTATCTCCCATTTCTTTGTATTCATGTTATTTTACTTGTTTGGGGGTTACTTCATTTCTTTGTGCTCTTTTATGTTTGGGAGTTAGAGGATTTTGGAGTGCTTGTGAATTTGTTGGAGCTTCTTGGTGATTTTTTGGTTTTTGGGCTTGAAGAAGCTTGGAGTGGGACTCTTGTCTCAAGCTCTACCATGGAAAGGTAGGCGATACACTCTTGCAAAATATTTTTCTTTTATATTGTGTATATGTGCATTTTTTTAATTGTTTTTGTATGCTTGTTGGGTGCTTGAGTAGATTGCCTAAGTGTGGTGTAGGAGGGAACTATGGGGATCTTACATGTGGGGAGGCATAATAGTTCATTTCATGTTTTGGAGGGAGTTGGGTTGGGTACCACCTGTTAAAAGCTAGCCCTATCTCGATCCACCTGTATATGTGGCCCCATAGTCTTCCTCTTTGCATATTGGCGAGCATACCAAAAATCTAGCTGTGGAATCCCTTGTACTCTTCCTAGCTGTTGCTGACATCGGTCTACTCTATTAAAATCTATGATGTAGTTGTGGCTACCAAGAAGAAAGTGCTACACCTCACAGACATTGAGCTCTGCTCTGTCCTCAGGCCACTGTATATGCCTATAGGGCCTCCATATAATATAATTGTCTAGAAACTCATCAAACTCTCATCGATAATGATACATTCTACCTATGTTCCCTCATATGTTATCACCTACAAAAACCCACAACATGCATGTCGGCTCCTCTGGTACTCAGGCATGTAATGCACCTATAAGGTTCCCAATCGCTATGTGATCCCAAGAAAAAAATTGTAGTAAGGAGGACGATCCCACCATCTTTTGACAGTGGTAGGTAATTAAATGTAGATCCCAATATAGATGTGTCATTATGCACTATCCCCAACAATATCACTCACCACTGAATACTCCATGCACTAGATTTATCAAACCAATCGGAAAGGATGTCCCTGTCTTACCAGTGAGCAAAAACCCACTGATAAGTGACATCACATAAAGTGGCCTCTGGTGAAATGTCAGATTATCTATACACTCATGCAATGAAAATGTCATGCCATCATGAGGTATCTCATCACAGTCAAACAAGTCATTGATCGCTTCCCTGGTCTACCCAAGGTAGCTTGTGTACTCGATCATCAAGCCTATAATAGGTACACATAGGATCCGCCATGTTGGTACCCAAATTAATTCTCCTTCAAAGTCTTAGAAGCATCATAGGTTTGGAAGGAAGCTTAGAGACAAATAGATCATAGTGAGTCATTTTGTAGCCGAGGATGGGATATAACTGGACCTCTATCACCCAGATGTGGAGAAATGGTTAGTACCCTGAAGAGGATTTGATCTATCCTCACTAATTTATGGTTGTGCCTTTCAACTAGGGTGAGAGGACCCTTTTGTAGCCTGATGTTTGTGGAGGAGATGGAGATTTCCTTCCTTCTGAAATGCTTAAGAAGACCTTAAAGAAAATATGATCAATACAAAAAAACCTAACTCTCACAAGTTATCACTCTAGATAATGGAGATATCTTCTAAGAAAGGTTCTGGCCACTAAAGGCAATGAAAACCTGAGTGTTTCTACATGTTTTGGTAATAGAAATTTTTCATCTGTATACACACAGGACAAACAGGGGTGGTATGGGTAAGATTAATTTTTTTTGAATGATTTTGGTGGGAGGTAAAGTAGGATAAAGTTGATTATACCAAATATTTGAGAATCTTTACAAAAATGGAGAGCTCAAGTAGCATAATGCTTCAGAGTATATAGGATGTCCCTTTAACTATAATATGTGCTTCAATAGAGGTCCTGATCAGAAATTTTCACATAAACTTCAAGGATCCAAAATGAAGGCTCAAATTGGAAAAATTAACTAAACATTATCAATCTCTATTTCATCATGCCTAAGATACCCTCAAAGGCTAACAAACAATCTTATAGTCATGCTATCACAGTGATTTTAAATTTGTTTATATCACTATCAAATGAAAGATCTTATGATGAATGAAATTGTAAATGCCACCAAACTATCACAAAGATAAGGTCTTGTGTGATTCACACAGATCACAATGTAAGAATGCAATGGGAACAAGAAAAAATATTTTCAGACATTCAGAAACGAAGCAAACATAAATTTTACCCAAAAATAACATAAATTAACTTAAGTTTGGTTAAATTTATCAGCTAGGGAAATTTTCTTGAACAATCTCAGAGCTCATCAATGGTTTTACACTCGCAACCACCTTGACATGATCAAATTTAACACAAAAGAGATAAACATGTTTCATAAGATAGTTTCTCAAAAAGATGGGTTCTATCAATAATTTTAATAGAAAATCAGTTTGGACCTTTAAAACTCCAACCTTCCAACCTCCAATGCCTTACACAACAAAAATCATGCCATTTAAAACATTTTGCAACAGAGTTTTCCCCCAAAAAACCCAAACATTGAGTGCACTAGTGCTCACCATGATCCTGATTGCAATTCCAAGAATCAAATCTGTAAAAAGTTATTAGGTTCTCAGGGGGTAGATCTCTTTGAACATCTCTCGCATTCAACTCCTTCCTTTGCTAGATCACTCTTCCTTTTAATCGCCAACCACTTCCACCCCTAATCTATCCAACCTAGTTCCTTGCATGCCCGAGAAGGAAAAATGGAAGATCATATCGAGCCCAAAGGTAATATCTCATCTTAATGGTAAAATACATCCCCAAATTTTCCTCACCAAACCAAGATATTTCCACAGACCTTCCCCACCAAACAAGGCTACCAGATTAATGTTCCTCTTCATTTGGCATACAAGAGACTCCAAGAAATGATAAAAAAACCACAAGAATATGCATCCCCAGGAGCTCTAGAGTGAAAATGGTGGAAAAATCAGATATAGATGCATAGCTGCCATTGATTTCTATTTGTAATTTTGACCATCCACATGGGAGATCCATTTTAAAATAGGCTTGTGGGTTCCCCTTTTCCTTTTGCAAATTTTAGAAAAAGGTAAAATTTTAACATTTTTCTTTGCAACTCCACCCTTGAGAAATAAACCTGACACATGTCCTATGGTGGGCCCCAAATGAACCATGGCCAAATTATGCTTTTTCACCTCTTTTTTGGAAAAAGGAAATTTTTCCAAGTTTCCCCCATAGCTCCACCCTTTCGCATCTAGTCCGTGTTGTGGGTCCCAGTGGAACCACAATTCATTTTACACGTTTAACCCTTTTCTCCACAAAAGGAAATGTTTCCAAATTTCCCCCAAAAGTCTGCACCTCCACCGTTGACCGGCACAAAATTTTGACTATTCTCTATTGGGTATGTGGGCCATTTTGATGTTTTAATCATTTTGGTGACAAGAGGTAAAAATCCAAGTTTCCTCTGATGGTCCACTTCCCCACCCCTTTGACTTTTCAAATCCAACCTTGACCTTTCTCTTATTGGGCTTGTGGGCCATTTTCCTTTCTTAATCCTTTAGGAGGAAAAAATCCAAGTTGCCCCTGATGATCCACTTCCCCGCCCCTTTAACTTTTTAAACTGCCATGTGTCACCATAGTGCATCTTGAGATGGTCCCTAAAAGGTGAGACCTTGAATGAGCGTGGGCTCACCACGTGTCCTGGCCAAGAAAAATTTGTTTGAAGGCTTAAAGCTCAGCAAAAGGTGCCATGTGTCAGGGTCCGAGGCAATCTCCTTAGGCCATTGAAAAGTCCAAGAAAAATCCAAAGTGAGCGGAGGTCTCCAAGTGTCCTCTTAGCGCTTCTTTAAAACAAAACTCAAGGGCTGGTCCGTAAAAATGTGCACTCCCTCCACGTGTCCCAAGCATCTCAAAATATTTTGAAAAAATAATAAGTATGGGAAGACCTGATGGAAACCCCACGTGTCTTCATGGCGCAATTTCAAAATGGTGTCCAAAGTGGAGACCCTAAACGAGTGTAGGCTCACCACATTTCCCTATCCCACCAAATAGTACTGGCTGCATAAATTTTTTTCTAAATCTGGGAAAAGCAGCGGAAACCTCCACGTGTCCTCTTAGCATAACTTTAAGGCCAACCAAAAATCAAATCCTCAAATGAGCATCATTCTTCCACGTAGACAAATTTTCAAGTTGAGGCAATTCATAAAATGCTGAAGTACCCTACTAAGCCGCGTCCAACCAAAAGAGGCCACATTTCCCATTGATGCAAGGATGTAATTTTGACTAGGAGAAACACCCATCAAACTGTAAAATGTAGAAAATGACCATTTAAACCTGGAGATGAAAATTTCTCCAAGGACAGAGAATTTAGAAATGTTATAAGGGTTAAATACATTCCTCTGAGATACATGCTTTTGTTTTTCCTAAATCATTTATGGAAAAAATGACAAGGACAAAAAATATTGACTGTGGAAAGTAGAAAGAATAGGAGAGCCTGAGTTTTAGATGAACATAGAATGGGAGACCCAAATAGTAGCCCCTTTTCAGAAAAATAGAGAAACAAGGAAACAACCATTGATCCATACGTGATCCTCGACCTAGGAATAGATTGATTAAGACAAAAAAAGGAAGGAAGAGACTTCTCAGGCACAACACAGGGAGATAAAATATGGTGGAGGCCATAAATTGATAGATTTTCAATGGAAAAATGGGGCGAGACTATTTTGAGCACCAACATCAGCTTTGACTCGGGGATGGGCACTCCCTTCGAGTTCCACAATAAAAAAGGTCGACCAAGTGCCAAAAATATCCTTTGGGTAAAGGAGTCAAGTTAAAAAGCAGAGAAACAGAGCCATCGCCAAAAAAGTGAACAGAGAAACCAGTAAAAATAGGTTGCCAAGGAACAGAATGAGCAAAAACACAAAAACAAGAAGCAAACCAACAAACTATACACTATACAAATGATGCTCATCTTGATTCTAGGGAATCAATCGAGGAAATGTTTCAGACACCTACCATTAATAGGAAATTTGAGCAATTCCCCATCTAAGTCCTTCAAGAATAAGGTACGTTCACCAATCCTAATATAAATGAAATAAGGGCCCATCAAACAGAGAAATGAGGAAACAACCATGGATCCATACGTGATCCTCGACCCAAGAACAAATTGATTACGGCAACAAAAGGAAGGTAAATACTTCTTAGGCACAACACGAGGATATAAAATATCACAAAGGCCGTAAATTGATAGATTTTCAATGGAAAAATGGGGCGATACTATTTTTAGGACCAACATGCCATACGCCCTCCAAAGTAACTATCATCTCTCCTATTGAGAGCCTAAAGCACTGGCTCTTGCTGCTCCACCGCTCAATCAACGCGTTCAATAGACCATGGTCTAGTGTGATGGAAGGCATGTGAGCTATAGGGCCTAGGCCGACTGCCTCCAATAGTATCTCCATCACACACCAATCTCATTGGTGCATGTTCCCCTTAATCTTTGTTCTATGGCTATTTCACTCTTGCGTCTGTAGTATGGGAAACCATCTCTGTAAAACCATTCCGTATGTCAGTTACTAACATTTATTCTAACTCCTCTCTGTCCTTTTTTTAATATTCATCTATACATCTAAATTTTCTTCTAAGTGTCATCATTTTTGGAATTTTTATTCTCTCATGCATCTATTCTATGTGTCTACACACCCTTTAGAGCATGTTCACGCCCCATGGTGTGTGTGTTCTCTTTTTGGCGCGTGAGCATGTGTGCATCTACCTAGGGGTGGTTACGCCATTTTACTTGCATGTACATGCACGTATGTGTGTATATGTGGTGTTTGCGCTATAATTTTGGTGCATGCATGTGTACGCATGCATTGAGTGCATATGTGCATGTGCATACACGCATCTTAGTGCCTGTGCATGCGTACATGCACTTCAGGGGTTCCTACACCATCATTAGGGCACTTGCACCTCCGTGCATGCGCACCTCCGCTATACCCTACTCTAACCCCCTATTCTAGCATTAATTAAGGGCATTAATTAGGATTACTAACAAAGAAGGTTAAGCTACTCAAAAATACACCATCGTCAGCATATCGATCATACCCCCGAATTGCGTCAGCACATCTTAAATGGTCTCCTGCTCTCACCATCGTCCTTGTCGATATTCAGGTCTCATGGTAAAAATTTGGCAGCGGTCGGTAACAAATGAATTGGTCACAGTGATTTACCCCCCCCCCCCCCCATGTGGGGTATCAAGCCACTTTTAACTGGCTGTGATACCGAGAGACTTTTTTTTCCTGTTGTTTTCTCTTAAATTCACCATCAATAATTATATTAATTAAATAATTATTTTTCTTTCATTTCTTCATCATGATGGGGAATTTTATGCCATCTGGTACCCCTTTCTTCTCACTAGGACAATTTTTATTGCTCCTAGGCAATTTCTTTCCTCTACACACTGCATTGAATATATTTTTTATTAAATAATTATTTTAATAATTTTTCCATTGTACAGGGACATTATTTGTTGCCTACTTCTTCTTTCTTCCCCCTCAGGAATTTTTCTTGCATTTGGGTGATTCATATTGAGTTTTCTAATTTCTTCTACACGTCCACATCCACCAATTTGGACAATTTGAAAAAGCAAAAAAATGGATATATCCATCCAATATTCAAAAATAAATTGAAATTCTCCAACAAAATCCTAAAAATTATAAAACCTACGAAATTAGGTAAACCCGCTTATAGTAGCTAAAACTTGTGTCTTACGCATAGTATTCTTTCCATATCCTTCTAGAAAAAATTTCACATCTTCATCGATCACATGACTTGTGGATCATCAGATTTACAACTATTTTCAAAGTTATCCTGCTTGCTTTATCAGTACTCTGGGGCACATATAGTTGTTTAGCATTGTTTTATAGTGCACTACGATTTTTTATTGGATATAGTGTCCTTCATCATCTTCCCTTACATTTATATTTTCATGGGGAATCATTTTTAACCCTAGTCATCAATCACGAACATTTGAGGATCTTCATCTTGATAACAAAACATTTGTACAACCATCTTGACCATTTTTGGTTGGAATATGTGTGTTCGTACTTGTTTTCCTTGTTAAATGAGCTTATTTCCCTCTCATATTGAATTTATTTTTGTAGGTTACATTGAGTAGGTGTTTCAGCAATGGAAAATTGTTTGTAGTATGGCTGTTCATGTCATCCTACATTTTTTTTATGCTTATATTTTAGACTGATGACGTAGATCTTTGGCAATATGATGAAAATAAATATGTTTTAATACACTGGATGATAGTTAGTTCTTCTCTTTGCTTCTCCACTTTTATTCTACATCACCCTCCTATTGACACAATTCTTCCGCTTCACCTGGGGCATCCTGCCCCTCTCCTTTCTTCTATCCATTTGTCACCATTTTCGATCGTCCATCATCTTCCTTCATCACCCCATCGACACTCTAGGGGTCATCTCTCACTTATACTAATTTTTCTTCTACCCCTTCAAATTTTTGTCTATCTACTATCTTTGATGTGGCGTCGCTTACGCCACCCCAAAGAGGGGAAAATGTAGACATGTATAATTTAGCCTAAACAATTTAAACACTTAAATTGTGCTAATTATCCCCTTTCCCATAAAGTGGTGACATAACGTCAATAGTGCTTATCTTCTCTCCTATCATAATTAATTAATTACATTACATTAATTAATTAAGTCTTCTATTAAAAAATACCCTAATTAACAACCTTCCGTTAATTAATCGTTCCTTCTATCTAGACTAATTAACTATTATTAATTAATTATCCTCCCCTTCCATTAAATCAAATAACTCATTATTTAGTTGATTTAATTCCCTTCTATAGTCTAAATCATACTAATATTCCTCTAAAAATATTTTAAAAGCTTGCACACCTATTAATTAATCACTTTGGTTAATTAATAAACCCCCTTTATCAACATGAGTCATTAAAGAACAAATTAAACTATCCTAAAGTTGACTCAACCCTTTCTAAACCCCCCTTATCCATAACTAACTCAACATCTCTATTATACCACATACAAAGGGATGTAGAGAATCCTCTATCCATTTGGCTATATAAAGAGCCCTCCTCCTACCTTTACACCTAAACCTTTACATTCCTAGATGAGCATAGGGCCTAAGTTATATCCATTTTGTCATCTTGGAGCATTCTTCATTGGAGGAGCTAGCTATTTTCATTTATTTATTTCATCCACCCAAGTTTTAAATTCATATGGGGATATGTCAAATTGTCTTATAGCCATGGATTGACAAGACTTCATTCTTGAAAACCTTCAGATTCAAACATACAAACAAACCTTTGATTGCTAAGAATCTAAATAGGTTCATTTCATTTGATTAAAATTCAATAGAGATAGAGATTAATGGATTAACATGTTAGTTTGAATATTTCTTCATTTTCTAAGGCAAGGATGTTATTAGATTAGTCTTTCTTAAGCTCAAAGCATGATGGTACATTAAATTTTAATTAACTTTGTTTTAGGACTACTAGGTGTTAGTTCTAACTCTTTTTGCATTGCTAACAAATACATGTACACAAATCTAAAGAAAGATTACAACTCACTCTATCTAGATCAATCATCATACCATGCTTGGAAATAATATGGCCAGTGAGCTTACCCTCATGAACTAAAAACACACATTTTTTGGTATTATGTGACACACTGTATTCTCAACATCTTTTCAAAACTTTTTTGATCTACTGTAAATTTTCACTTTTAAGATTTGAAAACAATGTGATATCATCCAAATATAATAATAAAAATTTATTGATAATACCTTAAAATGACATGTTCATGGCATGCTGAAAAGTTGCACCAACATTGGCTAAACCAAATGACTGTATCCTTTTGTATACATAAGTTCCCCACTTTGTAGCAAATGTTATTTTGTACTGATCTTCCTCCTTGATGAGTATCTAATTGTATTTACATTATCCATCAAGAAGGAATATATCTCTAAACCAACAACTAACTGAAGAATCTACTCCATAAAAGGCAAAGGATAATGATCCTTAAGAGAAGCCTTTTTCAAATCACAAAAATCAACACATAACTTAATTTCATCGTTTTTATTTCTCACCGGTACAATATTAGCCACCCAAGTGGAGTGCTTAATGGAAAATATAATTGAATACTCTATTATTTTTTAAATCTTTATCCGCATCAAGGGCTCCAATTTAGGATTCATTGGCCTCTTTTTCTATCTAACTGGTTTACAACCAGCCTCTAATTCATTAGTATGTTGAGCTAAAGAGGGATCAAAACTTCTCAAAAAAATTTATTGCCAAGAAAAAACATCTACATAATCTATAAAAAGTTGAAGAAAAGATTCTTTTTTAAATTATGAACAAGCTTTACCAAGATTGAGACTCTTACCTTCAAAACTGATAACTTTTTTATCCTAATCTATACCTGTATCAAGTAGATATCTTTCACACTTAATTTAATCATTTTCACCAAAAATGGATTCCAAAGTAACAAAGCCTTTCAGATATTAATTTTTTTGAGATACATTATTTGATCTTCATATCTATTTTGTAGTTCTCCCTGATTTTGAGTAGAAAATTAGGCTTCGTCTTGTCGAAATATGATTATATGTGCATCATTATCAAAAACCTACTAATGGATATCATTATCCGTAATAGATGGTCTCACTAAAACTTTGATACGAGGATGTAATTGTTCGCTTCCGATGTCAACAGGTATGTCAAATTGAGAACCTCTAACCTAGTGAATAAATAGTTCTTTGTCACCCAAAAAGTGCATATTCTTGATTTTCTTCTTTCTTGCCCATTCCAAACCATGAACAAGGGAATCATACTATAGAAAATTATTAGAACAATAAAATTAGAACTTAATAACTGTAAAATATTATTTTTTACATGGTGAAATGATAATTAAAGTATCTCCTAAACCATGTTGGTTTTTGGAGCCATCAAAATAAAGTTTACATAAACCATTATCTTTCTTATTTTCTCTTTCCATAGATGATATTACAGTGTTTTCCTCATATAAACAAAGAAAAGTCCAAGGCATTTTCCTTTAATAACGTTTTATTCAATTATCTTCCATGGATCATGTTCATGATCTTAATCAGTTCTTTGATCCTTGAAAAGATATAGGACACCTTCTAAGGAATAACCAATATCATCCTTTGAATCATCTAGATGCTCTTCACTTAAAAAATAATCTGCATTAACAACACCAGGTATAAAAGTCTCAATATGAGAATTTTAAAAGGGTTCTTAATTGATAATTACCTTAGCTCCATACCGAGTTATTAAAACTAAATATGTCAAGTTTGTTGAAAGGTATCCGCTAATCTTGGATGTGAAGTGTTTAGATAAGAACATGGAAAATTAAGGTGGTAGATCAACCACCATCACATCTTGTGAGATTGTAACACTTGGATATGTATGCAAAGTTAATTTAAAATATTTGATTATTCCAATTGTATTATTTGATGAGCCATCAAGTTGTAACACTCATTTAGTTCTTGGTTCATAGTTAAGACCCAAATATTTAGCTACTAACTTTGGCATAAACGTGTTATTTTCTCCGCTATCCTCCATGTAATTATGAGCTAATGTATCTGCAGTGATTAATAATAATTTTTTTCTAGATTATTATAATTAATATAAGATAATAATATCATAAAAACATAGAATATAAAATACTATATAAAATTCATCCGGGATATATTTACATAGATGGAGCATACAATTTATAATGTTTGATCTTCTACAAGGATGGAGTCAACACTCATATTCAAACCCTATAATATCTCTCCATGAATCTCTCAGATATATCTCTAGGATATATCTCTCATCACTTTATTATCTCACACACTAAAATATCTATGAATTGTTCTCACAACTCACCCAAATACTAATAATGAATATTACAACTATATTATTAATATGAGTTCTATAAACTCATCATTAATAATATTACAATTTATTAATAATGTCACAATATATTGCTAACATTTTTAATTCCCAATATACACTCCCCTAATGTTGACATGGTACAACATAACTCCTTTTTCTAGTACATGTTGTACAGGCTTGCCTCATAATCTAGATCAAAGAAAGGTGTCTAAACTTCCAACTGGCTGACTGTTTTACTGCACATTACCAAAATAATGCGGAGGAATGCATCCCACATTTAATCGAAAATAATGCACTTGAAATTCCACTGGTAGATCATCTTCATAAAAAATGAAGGTAGTCAAAGGACTGCTACATCAATTAAATTTTATCTACCTTTTTACATCTTTCGTTTTCTAGATTTACCACCAACCCTTTGTAAATTTATGAGTGTTACAATAAACTTAGATACATACTCTACAATGCTTTCTTTTAGAAGGTTACATGTATAGTAGTTTCTCACACATTGAAAATGAAGAGGAATGTGACATATCTTCTTATTTTCACACAGTGGAAAATAAACACACAACTAAAAAATTAAAATGCCACAACACCATTTTGTAGCCCCATCACTTGCAGCTAACGAGAGGTTATTGTTTGACCTCCTTCCTCCATTGTCCCCTCCCTCCATGTGTCATACTTCTACCTCAACTGGATGTGATGATGAAGGTCAAAAGACCTTGAATAATTTAGACGTCACATACAAGTGAAAATACGTCTAAAATTAAAATGTGGGAAAATTTTGTTTCATTTTTTTGCCTTTTAAAATGACACTTTACAGACATGACTCAACTTTGAAACTTGATAACAAAAAACCTATAATCACCTATTTTAATTTTTAAATGATAAATGATAGGGTAATAATATCAAATATTAACAATTGTGGACTAAACAACATGACTACACAGTCATTAAAATATTTAAACACAAAATACCTGACTTACAATAAAATATCTTATCATAATTTTAAGAAAACTATGATAACAAATATCGAGTTGGTACATCATTTTGATCACATAAATTTTCCTACATGGATCTTTTTCTTGATCTAGTAATAGATGCAACAATTTCAACCTTCTCTTTGGCTCCAATTTCATGATTTACAGCCACATGATCAGCTATTTCAAAATTCACCAATGTTGCATTTTTCTTCCCCTATACTTCTTATGCCAAAATTTTATCTTTGTGTGCTGTAAGAAGTACACTTAACTGGAAATCGTGAATTACCTCTTCTTCAATAATTTTTAGCATAGAAAACCCTTGCACTATACATTTTGTAGATGTATTTGACCCACTAGGCTACACACTAGCATCTTGAGCCATGTTTGCTTGCATGGTAACTAAGTCTCTTGAACTTGTAAGGGTATTCAGATCACCTAAAACAAGGAGCCTAGCTAATGTAATGGTTGGTTATGCATGTTATTGACCTATAACCTTGAACAGGTGGCCTATAGTTATTATAACTTAGAAGAGGTATTTTATATGGCCTACTTGTTTCAGTTTGATTTGTTTTCATCTATATTACCTTATTTGATAATGTTTTAATAGCTCCTTTCAAGTCATCTTTCTAAGTATGCCGAATTGTAGCTGGTAATGGTTGTTTTGGAGCTAGTGGAATAGGAGCTATCTCAACATAAACTGGCATAGAGATTTTAGGCTCAAAATTTCTATCTTTTATGAGGTTGTTCTCAGCTCTTATTGCAATGTCAAAGGCTACGGAAAGAGTAGTTCTACCCATAGACTAGATCATGACAGTAATTTCACTTTTTAATATAGGAAAATAATACAAAAAAGCATGCTCATGTGAAGGAATAATTGTTATTGGAATCTTCTCTGAAGTTTTGGTAAATGGTAAATTAAAATTAGAAATGAACTCTTAGGGTACATGATTAATGGTAGACAATTTCTTAATAATGGAAAAATGGTATGATTTTTAATTGAATTGCTTGCACAACACTTGACCTAATTGATCCCATGTGCCTATTGTTCCTATTGCTATATTTATGTACTGTTAAAGGGATTGACCTTTAAAAGAGGAATCTAGTATGCTTAGAGCAACATCTTCATGTGTGATATTATACATTAAACAAAGGGATTTTATTTCTCTAATATGTTCAACTGAGGTAACTTGGTTTTCACTAATAAAAAATGGAAGACTCTTAAGGGCACCAATAGGGATATCATGATAAACAAAAATAAAAAAAGGGTTGACAATAGTAAGTTGGAAAAAATTTCTAGGTGGGGCAACCATTAGAAAAATAGGGATCCAAATGACAAAATTCAAATTTGGGGTAGGAGGATTGGCAATATTTGACTTTTTATAAGGTGTAGTATTTCTAATCCTTCTTCTCCTATCAAAATTTAGAGGTAATTACATAAAATCATGGGGATGACCTCTTAATGATGCTTTGGTTTTGATCGTGGGCATAGATCATGGAAAAAAAATTAGATCCTTTTAGTAGCAACTAATATTCGCTGCAAAAGAAGAGATATGTCTTGATATTCATTTAAAATTGTTATGGCAGCAAGCTGCTGAAACTGATTGAGTAGTTCTTAGAAGGCTGTAACTCTTTAATATTCATATATATCATGTTGACTGTTGATATCTACTAAAACAAGTTGTTGATCTTAATAAATTAACTCTTAGAAATAGCCATATTACAACATAATATTTAATTTCATGATGTAAATAAATCCAAAATTTGGTTCTTTTTCCCATTAGGCATATCCAAAAACTATTATCATTCTAAAGTACACCTTTCACTAGATGGGTAAATTGGCTTATGACTTCGGCCTATAAAATTGGATCCCCTCAAAGTTTTGGACATCTCGGAATGAGGGGAACTTATAGAAAGGGATGGCTCCCTTTGTTGGATCACTAAATTTTGTATTCTGACTAAGTTGAGCATTAAAATGAATGTAAAATTAAAAAAATTGGTAAAGGTGATAAACTAAAAGTTTGTGGGGCTTGGGGTTGCACAAACACACCTATTGACTAGTAAAAGAACTGCTTAAATTCACTACAAGAGCTTATTGAACTGATTTAAACTCACAAGGAAATACAATGCACTTTAATGGCTTGTAAAATGATCAAAATTGCTAAATGAAGTTGTTGTAAAACTATAATCACGCAAAGGAATATTAAAATCACTAAAACACACCTTTAAAATTTTTGGAACAAATTGTCAAATAAATTGCTCAATGGAGGAAAATAGTCTTATATTCAGTCATAAGATGGAACAGTACAAACAATTTTTGTAGCATACCAGTGCAAAAATCATCTCCCCTTTGTGCTTTGCAAGAGCACATAATACATAGTAAAACTATTCACCCCCTTCTACAAAAATAGCCTTTAAAGGCACAATTGTACTCTCAGTCATATTTTGAGTTATCTCCAAAAATAGATTTTGCAATTGCTCGGTCAAACTACAGTTAACCCTCTAATTACCTCTCTCTATGAATTGTATGGTCACCTTTGCATATTTTTAAGGTAATGGAACACTTACATGAAACAAAAGGAAAATACTATTTTTAACATATCTCCAAAATAGAATAAAATGCCATCATGTGCATGAAAAGGTGAATTTTTCTCTATCTCCCTTAGACTATATGCATGAAATAAATGATTATTTTATGCCCCTAATTACAACCTCTAGATAATGTATAATCTACATGGTCTTTTATTTATAAAATAAAATATTAAAAGGGGAGCACATACTCCTTCTCTATGTGGACATCGTAACACCCATGCAAAGTTTTAATAATTATTATAAAAAAAATGACCTTTCATGATTTCATGGTTTTAATAATTTGAAGCACTATCAATGGGCACATGGTGGTAATTATGTAAATAAACTATGACGTTACTAACCCTAACTAAGATTGAACTAGGGTAAGCCAGTTGTTTGACACCTATCCATGGTTAACACAATAGTTGAGTTAGGGTGGGAAAACGTAACCCAACCATACTCATTTATTTATTTCTCCCTCTCAAGCCTCTGATATGTTTGGTATGGAGAAACCTTGGAAAAATATATACTCTCATCCATTTTTTCTCAAAGAATCTCATGTTTTAGCATTGTAGTTTCGGATTTTTCAAGTTTCTAGGCATGGACTCGACCTCCATGGTAACTTTTTGAGCTATAAAGTTCACCTATGTAACAAATTTGTAGCTTTATTTTATAATTTTCTATGACATACACATATTTCCTTTCTCTATTTGAGATATGGGAAAATTTTTGAAGACTGGTTAGGGTTTGAGTAGATCTAGGTTTCTTGCCATATTGGAGATCTATATTTTGCAATATTTGGAGGCCCCTATTTTGGACTATTTTCATGGTAAGGACACTTCTTTATTTTTCTCTTATTTCATGGCTTGGGTGTGCACATTCTTGGTTTATCTTTGCATCATATACAAACCATTGAAAACCTTTCTCTGAAATGGACTAGTTTGTATTTTATTTTATGCTCGGAAGTTTCTATTTTCTAATATCAAACTTAAGATGAAGTGGATCTTTTGAATGTTTTGTGGTTTCACTACTCCAAGGGTTTTATTCACAATTTGAGCCTTCATGTTAATGGATTTACAACCCTTTACCATTTTTCATAAACTATATGGGTTTCAAAAAAAGACTGTGTTGGGTTCATATTATTCAACGTTCCATATTGTATTGTAATGGCATATCTCTGAAAAAAGTCCTATAATTTAATTTTTACATCTGGATACACTTTCTTTCCACTCACAGCATTTGATAAGGCTTCAATGGCTCTGTATTAAAACTTACTTCTCCTTCTATAGCATGTACATCTTGTATCCTTGCTTGTGATACTCAATCTGGACAAACTAGAGCCTTGCTTTTTCATTTTTCCCTTTTAGTTGGCATTGCTATGTCACTCTAAGGCTCTATGTTAAGGTTTTTGGGTACTTGGAAATTTTTTAGACCTACTATGGATTAGCTACTTTTTTGGGTTGAATGGATTTGTATTCAACCTTACCTGAGTATAGCATTTTTTAGAAATATTTGTGATTTTTTACTTGAAAATGGTAACCTTGTATTTGGTTTGGTGATTTGGAAAGTTTCAAATAAGAAATCATATTTTGTAACCTAGTCATCCATCCTTCTGGTTCGAGTTATGTCTCCTAAAAATTGAAATGGATTCAATGAAGCACATATTTGTATCTTCTGAATTTGAGGTATCCTCATAGAAATATTTTGTAATTTATTTCTTGAATATAGAGCTGCAAAATTATTCCTCTTTATACTTTGTTGCTATACGCTTTATCTAGGATGATATCAAATGATCTATGCAAAAAAAATTATGAGTTCTACTTGATTTGACTTAGAGGTCTACAATTCATTTTGGGTTCTAGATTTATATTAAAAATATCTTCCATTTGAATGAAGGTGTAATGCCCGCTAAAAACAACATATTTGAGACCCAAGAATAACCTAGGATTAGTTAGGAAAATTATGGAATAATATTTTTTGTGTTGTTTAAAAGAGTCTACAACTGAATTACAAGACAACAGTCATCGCAAGTAAGTTACAAAGTCAATATACTATTAATAGCTTATAGCTTCTTTAATAGGGCAATTATAAAAGATCACAAGGACCAAACGTATGGTTAGATTAATCAATTAGGTTAAGAGGGTAATTTCTCACTATACCACTCTCTAATGGGCTTAAAAAAATTAACTTGATATTCTAAAAATTAATACACTCAAAACTTCCCAAAAACATTTCCATTGGATAGTAAATTTCCTCACCTTTCCGATGAGATAAAGAAGTCCTCCTATCTCCTCATATTTCTCAAGTTATGGGCTGGTGGACCTTGGGAGGAAAATTCTCCCAAGACCGAGTCTATAGGCCTAGGGGAGAAAATTTTCCCTGTGAGGGCCTGTGGGTCATGGGAAGAAATTTTTCCCATGCATGGGCCTACGGGCCATGGGAAGAAAAATTTCCCCAAAGGCGTTCGGATTGGCAGAGCAAGGGAGGAGGTAAGTTGGATTCTTGGCGCTTGGGGTGAAAAGCGCACTTTGCCCCCGCGCGCCTGCATGTCCATGGTGGGATTCCACACTTAAATATGATCTTATACCCTGAGCTGCAAGGGACACATGGAAAATTTGAATCAAATGCAGGGAAGTGGGCTACTAGGGAAAAATAGGCATTTTTTCCTTAAGGGTTAAAAAGGCAGCATTAGATTAAAATCCATCTGCACCTCTGCTGGTGCCTCACGATGCCACATGTCAGAGGTTCAGTAGCTGCGAATCATTGGGCCGATGGGGAGACTTGGAAAAATTTTACTTTTGAAGCATAAATCTTTGGGACACTTCGCGCCTCCGCCAACGTGTCGTGGGGACACATGTCATCCATTCATTGGCTGCAGGTCAGTGGGCCTGCAGGAGATGTTTGGAAAATTTGCAAAAAATTTCTTTTGAAGCAGTAAGGTAAAACAAGGATCCGCACCTCGACCAACTCCTCTCTAAGCCACATGTTAGTTAATGATTGGCTGCAGCTAGTGGGGATGTGGGGAAAAATTAGAAATTTTTCCCAAAAAAAAATTATTGATTAACTTTAACAGTTAGAAAAATTTTGAAGCCAAAATGAAATGAAAACTTCAGAAGTCCATAACTTTTGATTGGAAACTCATTTTTTGGCAAACGAGAACTTTTCAGAAACCTTTTGACGTCCTCTATGCACAACGATCATTAGTATTTCATTTTGATAAATTTTAAGGGGTAAATTTTACAAAAACAATCTACATGCTTTAAAAAGGCAAACTGATAAATTTTAACCTATGAAATTTTAATTAATTGATCTTCTTCCTCTCTAAACATGTCAATTATCCATGGGAAAATTTTTCCTAGATGGATTTAGGATGGATTTAGAAAGTAATTTTGTTTTATTGATTCCTAATAAAAAAATACAACTTTGATAGTAAAAACAACAGCAAACAGTTTGAGCCCAATTTTTTTAGGTTTTCTAAGAAATTCCTTAAGTGTTTTTGTCCAATTGAATTGGTGTAGGGCATACTAATTCAATTTAATCATTTAATTTTTTATTTCCTTATTGCAGGTTTGAACTATGCATTTTTGGACAAAGTATTTGCTAGTTTGAAAATACAAAAAAAAGATCAAAGTTTAAAGGATCTATTTGCCATTTTCCTCTTCCATGTATTAGAATTCATTCCAATTTGAATCTAATACATTTTTTTGATTCAAATAAAACTATTCAAAACCTGAAGGCAATTCTGATTTCCAATTTTACACATTTCAAAAGACAAAGTTTTGTGTTTTCCTCACACGCATTTATTCCTTTCAAAAAGATATTTCAAATACATTTCGAACTCATATTTTAAACAAAACTAGTTCCAATTATGGAAATGTATGAAAAATTTATTCAAAAGACAAGATTTCCTTAATTTACAACTTGTCTTTTCTGTTGATTTTCACAATACAATATACAAAATACATCTCTTTCTTTCAAAACAAAAACAAAGTATATATCTCTCCTTTACATTCAAAAATTACATCTTTCATATTTAATAAAACATATTTCAATTACAAAACATATACGAGTTCATCCACTTCAAGTGGGAAATGTTACAATAAGATTTATTTTCAATAAGGGACTATCAAACTATTTTTATTTTTTTTTCTTTCTCCTTTCCTTTAGAACAACAACATGTAGTTTTATCATTCTTCCAATTATGATCACGAACAAGAGTAGGGGAAAGGAAACGCTCTCCACCCAACTAAGACATCCAATGATAAGGAGAATCCATCATTCTTCATTACCCCTCGGAGCCCCAACTACAAAGTAATAAAAGATGTGTTTTAAATCATCGACAACAAGAGGCTTCGAAACAAACACACATGCAAATTTCACATTTAAAACACAATCCAAAACAGAATGTAGTTTGCAACCACATTAAAACATAGCAAAGAAAACTCAGGCTTCATCATGCAAGCAAAAGGAGCAAGAAACTAATAGGGGATGATACTTGTTCCTCCCAAAGGAGAAATGGGTATTACCACCTGATTTCAAACCACCAAAATAGAGTATATCAAAGCCCTGACATGCCATTATGCATCCTCCAAGTACCCTTTATTCCTCACATTTCCTTATGCCTCCCCAATATCTTATGGTACCCCATAACAAGTAAATAAATGCAAGATATTTATTTGTAAGGTGGAACCCAAATCCCAACTCCCTCCACACTTATACCTCCCCAAAACACTTGTGCCTCCCACAAAATAAACCCCATAGTCTTCTCCTACACCATTCCTAGGCCATCTACCCAACATCCCACAAACATGCCAAAACATTCACAACAAAACAATTTCATAAATAAAAGGAAGCATTTCAAGAGCCAAGTTCCTACCTCTCCATGATGGAGTTGTTCAAAGTTCCAAAACAAAAAGTTTTATCTCAATGCAAGCAATCCAAATAAGTCAATCACAAGCATGCAACTATCTTCCCAAAAACTTCTCCAAAGCAAGAGCTCCAGAACAACAAAATAATTCACCCCAAAAGGAGTTTCCCAAAAGTGAAGCAACCCAAAACAAGGCAAGCAATTCAAATTTTATAGAAGAGGAAGAGAAGAGGATGAGGTGGATCCATGTAGGATGCCACATCACACATCCTCAACCTCATCCCAATATTCAACTTCATTCTCCAATGCATAATAAATAGGTGGGTGAATAATATGACAGTTTACTTACATACTCAAATCCAACCCACACCTCGAAGGACTGAAATTAAACCATGTAAAAAAATTGCAATTAAAACTTACAATTTTTCCTCTCCAAAACGTATTAAAAAAGTCTAATGTTAACCTCCAAACCATAGGTATATTTGGTAAGTAAATTAAAGAGGTATGGGACAAGTTTAACTTGTCCCACAAGCCTCCAAAATCAACCTCCAAGGACAATTTCAAATTTCTATGAAGGTAGAGTGTTTCACACTCAAAAGTTAACTTGCACATCACTTACATATTACTTACACATTCTTACAACACTTTATATCATAACCAACAAAAATATTAATTACATTCTCATGATATATTTTAATTAACTTAACTTAACAACATGATTACTCACAATATTAACACCACATTAATTAAATATTGAAAAGGGGTAAGTGCACCACATAAAACACATGAAAATATTAAACAAAAGAACAAACTAAATAAATACACATAACCCCTTGGTCACACTTAACGGTGATCCCCCCATGGGAATCCCTAACAAAACAACCACACATAAACAATACAAGTTGCCATGGTGACCTTGTTGAATTCATCTAGAATTTCAATGTGGTTGGTCTCCAATTCCCCAATGTTCATTGTGATATTTTATCCTGTGAAACACAAATACCTCCTTCATGGCGTCATGGCCATATTAGAACATCCATAATAATATAAATAAAATTCAAAAATCATCTAGATATATGAATCACAACAAAATCCAACCAACCAACAAGATCATTTGTAATTTTACTCAACAACTATATCATCATCAAATAATTTTCCATTTCTAGGTCTACTCACAATATCCCAATATCACATGTCTGAACAACATCCATAATATAACCATTTCAATCAGTATATAAACATCAATATCCAAAATGTCTCTAATAATTATCTTGCATCATAACTGAATCAAGGTCAAAAATTACCCATGATCTAACATCTAACATCACACTATAATAAAGTCCATAATCATGTCCATAATATAATCAGCAGTATCATGATCAATATTAAAATGTGTCAAAGGGAAGTGGGAACTACATCCCCCTCCACTTAGACTCAAATTCCTCATTGAAGTCACTAGAAAAAATGTGGAAATTGAACTCATAGTAAACTAGCATCCTCCCATATAGCCGCAGTCTCGTCATATTTGTCCCACTGCACCCAGACTTGGTCAATCTCTCTATCTCAAAGGCCCAAGGTCCTATGATCTATAATTCAAATGGGCTCCACCATCACCTTCCCTGGACATTGCACCTACAATGATGCCCAATCTAGCACATGAGAAGGATCTACAACATATCTCCTTAGAACTGAAACACGAAACAAATGTTCATTATTGCGAGACAAGATAACTTATAACCTTTTCCATAATAGATAGGGCTCTTATGTGGCCTGACACAAAGTAACACCTTCATGCCCACATCAAAACTATGGTCATTCCTATGCTGATCTACGTACTTCTTCTACCTATCCTGAGCCTCCTGTAGTCTTTGTCTGATCAAAACCACCTGCTGCTCCATGTCCTACAACAAATCTATTCCAAGAGAAACCATTTCCTCTAACCTATCCCAACTAAGAGGTGTCTTGCACTCTCTACCATAAAAATCCTGAAAAGGATCCATCCCTATAGAACTCTGAAAACTATTATTTTAGGAAAACTCCACCATGTACATGTACTCCTCCCATCTAGAATTCTAATCCATCACATACATCCTAAGCATATCCTTTAAAATATAATTCACTCACTCAGTATGTCCATATGTCTATGGGTGATATGTTGTGCTAAAGTTGATTCTCATCCTGAGGGCATACTGCATCGTGGTCTAAAAATGGGAAGTGTACAAAGGATCGTGGTCACTAATGATCTTCCATGGAATCCTATGCAACCTAATAATCTCATCAAGATATACCCATGCCACTGCACTAGTTGTATAAGTGGTCTTCACCAGAGAAAACTGAGGCACTTTTTTCAATTTATCAACCGTAACAATGATAGCATCGTGGTGATATCTCGAAATTGGTATCCCAACAATGAAGTCCATGGAAATGGTGTCCAATTTCCTCTCTGGTATAGCATGATGAAAAATAAGGCCAGCTGGATGCTCATGCTTGACCTTCACTTTCTGGCACTCTAAACAACATGACACAAACTGAGCCACATCTCTGTGAAGTCCTCTCTAGTGATACAACTGTCTCAATGTAGTGTACATATTTTTTACCCCTGGATGGGATGAAGAGGGTGCATGATGTGCCTCTATCAAAATGTCCTACCTCAATCCTTTATCTCTAAGAACGTAAATCTAACCTCTGTGCCAGGAAAGGCCATCTCCCTCTACTAAGAAACCATTAAACTTCCCTTCAAGAGGTCTATGGGACTTGATCTCTACTCAAACTGCAATGTAGAAGATGTCAAGAGGAAGCTGTTGAAGAATCCTTCTCCGTAAATTTATGCCCACTAAAGTGTCCATAATCACATGTCTCCATCTATTGAGAGAATTTGTCACCATATTCTCCTTCCCCTTCAAATGCTCTATCTCCATATCATACTCATAAAGCAACTCCATCCAACGCTGCTGACGAGCATTGAGATTGGGCTTCATGAAGAGGTGGCGAAGACTCAAGTGATTTGTCTTTAGTGTGAATCTTTGACCAAGCACAAAGTGCCTCCATCGAACCAAACCGTTCACAACTGCCGCAAGCTCATGATCATGAGTTGGATAATTAAGCTCATAATCCTTGAGTTTTCGAGACTCAAAAGCCACTACTCTGCCCTCTTGCATCAACAAACCTCCAAGTCCTGCCAAAGAAGCATCCGTACATATGAAAAACTCACCCTATGGATATGGTACTGCAAGAATAGGTGCTAGAATGAGGTATTCCTTCAGTTTCTAGAAGGCCTGCTTGAAGTTGTCTAACCAGAAAACCTTCTTCCCTTTCCACTGAAGGGAAATGATGGGGTGCGCAATTCAAGAGAAGTCTTGAATAAATCTCCTGTAATAACCTGCTAATCCCAGGAAGTTGCACACCTCTATCATAGTAGTGGGTGCTATCCAATCTATAATAGATCTGATCTTGGAAGGATCAACTAAGATACCTTCCCTAGAAATGATTCGACCCAAATACTGCACCTCCATCTGAAAGAAAGCACACTTCTCCAACTTCCCATAAAGTTGTTGCTCTCGAAGACACTAAAGAACCTGATGAAGGTTTCCCTCATACTCCTCATATGTACATGAGTAAATCAAAATGTCATCAAGGAATATGAGCATGAAGTGATATAAGAAATTCTTTAACACCCCATTCATCAAATTCATAAACACTACAAGGGCATTCGTCAACCCAAAATGTACCACTGTGAACTCATAGTGGACATATCTTGTTCGGAAGGTGGTCTTATGAATGTCCATCTTAGAAATCCTCAGTTGATGGTAGCCTAACTTAAGTTCTACCTAAGATAAAGTTGTGGCTCCCTTCATCTGATCAAACAAATCATCAATGCATGGAAGGGGATAACAATTCTTGGTCGTTAGTTTGTTCTGCTAGTGGTAATCATTACACAACTGTAAGGATCCTTCATTCTTATTTATAAAGATCACTGGTGCACCCCAAGGGGATACACTAGGATGAATTAGGCCCTTTTCCAGCTATAACTTGGGCTCACAGAGCTCAGGGGTAGTCATCTGATAAGGTGCTCGTGAGATAGGCTCTGCTCCCAGAACCAGATCTATATGAAAATCAATCTCATGTGGTGGTGGTAACCCCGGTAGCTCCCCTAGAAATACATCTATAAAATCTCTCAAAATGGGATGGTCATCTAGCGATGGCCCACTAGACCCATCCTCTGATCTGTCATTAGCTGTGAAAACAAACATCTGACAACCCCGTAGCACACACCGCTTAAGCTACATAACGGAGATGGTGCAAATAGAAATGGGCCTCTTGACCTCCACTATCACTACCTCAACTCTTAGATCATCTCTACAGGATATGATCTTGTGGTAATAATCCACTCTGGCCCTATGTGCAGATAAGCAGTCCATGCCCAAGATGAATCCATAAGAGCCCAATGGAAGGATACAAAGATCTGATGTAGTGGCGAAAGGTCCAAAATCCACCACACACTCCTTAACTAAGGATTCTAAAGAGATCTTGGCTCCAAAATCCATCTCAACATCCCAAATATGACCCTTCCTAACAGCCACCAGCCTGCATCTCTCTACTAAAGATAGTGTAATAAAATAATCAGAAGAACTAGAATCAAACAAAATGGAGGTAGGAATATCACCAATGTTACCTGTAGTCTCAATAAATGTACTTTGATGCTCTACCTGGTGGTTCTCAACCACTACGTACTGTCGACATTAAAAATTTTCCTTCGTAATTTCTATTTTATTAATGTATGTATTAGGAATAAGATGTTAAATATAATCAGTAGTGGCATCTAATAGAAGATAATGGCGCCTTTAGTATGGTACTGCCAATAAAGTAGAGTATGGTAACAGTCAAAGTAAAAAAGGAATGTTGTGGTAAAAAGTAAATATTTGTCGTAAGTGGTCCATTAATGTTAAAATGTCAAAGTTGGGGTAAGTAGAGAAGTAGGGTCTACATGATTAGGAAGTAGAAATATTATATTTGTAATAAGGACAAGGAGTGATGTGATAAATATTTTGTGTATTTTATTTTTAAAATGTCTAAAAAGGTGCAACCCATGTGAGATGATAAGGTTTATCTTATCTTAGAAGATAAGCCTACATGTAAAGGTAAGAGTTTAGGCATGGAATATGATTGGCCAGAAGAGATTTCCTATCCTATCTTAGAGATAGGGTGGATAAGGCTGAATTCCTATAAATAAAGAGGTCACCTTCCCTCATTTAGCATAGAAGGAAGTAGTCAGCAATATTGTATGAGTAAGTGTGTAAAGGAAGCCATCATTTTGAGGTTGTGCTAAATAAGCCATTAAGAGGTGTAATTGTGAAGCTTCTCCCATAGTTATGATTTGAAGGCAAGTGAAGTCAGCAACACTTAAAGTACCTCATGGGTGAGATTGTAACAATTTCATGTTGATATTATAATTTACACTTATATTTCAGATTTTTCATCATTCCTTCATATCATAGTCTATGGTATTTTTGTGTTATGTTTATTGTTGTGTTTCCATATTACATCCACCAAAATAAAGGTTGTGCATTAGTAAATAATCATAGCATGAGGAGTTCCCGGCGGTGAATTATCATAGTTCTGGATTGGTGATGAAATTTTTGTTCCGTTGCTAGGATCATTCCTCGTTGGTGGATTTTCTGGAGAGATATTCCCACTTAGTCAGAAAACATTTGGAGGGTAACCTTGTTTTTACTGTGTATAGTGGTTTCCATGGTAAATTCACTTTTTACCATGCATAGTATTTATCACAGTAACTTTGCATTTTACAGTGAATAGTATTTACCACAATAACTTCATTTTTAACCATGAATAGTGTTTACCCCAGTAACTTCATTTTTACTATAAATAGTGTTTACTAGAGTAAAGTCAGTTTTTACCGTAATAAGTCAAGTTTTACCATAGTAAATGTAAGATTACCATTTTACTGTAGAAAGGTGTAAAGTCACTTTCTATTGTCACTTTCTATTGTAGTGTGTAAGATTATTTGTGCACATAAGTCTTACTGATTGTACTTGTGAGTTGGTATTTCACTATGGTCACATTTAAAAATGGGGAAGATTCCTATTTTTTCAGCCCAATCTAATGAAGATGCTTCCTCTTTCATTCAAGAGTTTAAATGATCTTGCATTTGTAATTGCCTCATAAGAAGGGAACAATGGACTGAATTTTTTCCTACCTTTTTGTATGGTTCAACACTTAGGTGGTTTAAAACACTAGGTGATAATGTGAAAAAATCATGAGATTTATTAACTAAAAGTTTTCTTGAAGAATTTGGTGAACAACAGAAATATGCAGATCTCATAATCGAGATCACAAAGCTATCCCAAGGAGATAAGGAGAAGATAAGAGATTATCATGCTCGTGTTATAGAGCTAAGGAGGAAGATCGATGCCCAGATCAGGAAGGAAGGATTAGCGGAAGGGTTGATGAATGGCGTGAATAATCTCCTTTGTAAGCACTTCATTATTGGGATGAAGCCAGAGATCAGAGAACGAGTGAAGTATGACCACCCAACTACCATTGAACAAGAAAATGAGATTGCAAGAAGGCAATAAGAAAGCATAGAAGAGTAGCCCAAAGAAATTGTTACTAAAGTAGATCCTACATCAGCACCTTTCATCCAGGATCCACAACCAATCCCAGTGAGAAAAAATATTTCTCCTAGTACATCTTCTGAGTATGAATATTTTCTCAAGAAGATGGGTTAGTTAATTATTAATCTTCTTCAAGAAAATGAATTTAGTTCTCAGGGAGGAGATAGAGGTCCAAAACCAAATATTTCTGAAGTTGTATGTTATGGTTGTTATAAAAAGGGTCATTATAAGTATAATTGTCTAGATAGAGCTTCTACATCTAGTACAAGAGAAAATGATAAAGGAAAATCACCTGTGAATTCTTTTGATGTAGTAGATAAGAGCATAAATAATGAAGTAGATGTGTTTGTAACAAAAAGAAAGAAAGAAAAAGATAACCAAGATGGAAATGATCCTAAGAAGATGAAAGGAGAAACTAGTAAGAAACATAGGAGAAGAAAGCTAGGTGTGCAGGATTTTCTAATTTCACAGGGACACGGACCATACTCCATCTTAGAAGATCTATCCAAAATGCCTACAAACATTACTTATGGTCAACTCTTGGCTATGTCTTCTGAGAAGAGGTGGGAGCTACAAAGTGGACTCAATGCTCGATGAAGGAAGGAGGTTGAGGTCCCTTTTTTGGAGGTAGAGGCGGATCTTTACACTCCACAAGCTGAGGTACTATGTAATGGTATTTCAATTCATGATGTCTTAGTTGATGGAGGTGTTGCAGTTAATGTAATGACTGAATCTATAATGAATATGTTGGGTTTAAAAATTGATCGCCCCTCAACACTTATGTTAAGGTCACTAAATAAGGGAAAAACTAAACCAGAAGGTATAGTTTCAAATGTGGCAATATCTGTTATGGGTATTGTATGTGTGGTAGACTTTCAAGTGATGCAAAATGGTACAGTTGCGTACCCAATGTTGTTAAGAAGACCATGACTAAAGAGAGTTCATGCAAGAAACTACTGGAATGAAGCCTTCATGACACTTAGATGTGGTAGAGAGAGGGTGAAGATAAACGTGATCCCTTGGCATCATAAGGCAGGACCTATGGATTCAAGTGATGAAAATGATGATTGGACATCCTCTAATTACTTTAGTACCAGTGAAGTGGACACCGAAGATGAAGAAAGTGAGGTTGATGTTTCAGTCATGGATATCCTTCCAATCACACCGACTTATGACCCCATAAATTTATCTGAAGAAGAAATTGATGATCATCTCCAACAAATAAAGATTGGGGATGTTGTGATGTAGAGTGAGAAGGAATGCTACCTCCAGTGCTTTCGAAGTTACATACACCTATTCACTTTTGATTACAAGGAACTCTATCAAGTAAGTTGGGTAGAACATTCTATTAAGCTAGTAGATGGTGCTAAACCCATAAAGCAAATGCCATATAGAATGAATCCTAATTTTTCTAAGATTGTAAAAGAAGAAATAGATAATTTGCTTGATGCAGGATTCATATTTGCTATGGAGAATTCAAAATGGGTTTCTCCCATTGTGATATCAATAAAAAATATTGGAAAACTATGCATTTGTGTTGATTATAGGAAGCTCAACAAGGCAACAAAGAAGGATCATTACCCTCTTCCATTCTCATATCAGATCTTGGATGAAGTAGCTTGCCAGGAGTGCTATAGTTTTGCTTATGGATATAGTAGATACAACCAAGTTCGTATAGTAAATAAGGATCAACTAAAGATCACGTTCACCACTCCTTGGGGAACGTTTGCTTATATAGTTATACCTTTTGGGTTGTGTAATGCTCTAGCAACATTCCAGCGCTTAATGAATAGGGTGTTTGAACCCTACATTGGGAACTTCATTAGAGTATTTTTGGATAATTTTTGCATCTATGGGAGCAAGATGGACCATCTGCACCAGATGGAGACAACATTTCAAAGGTTAGATGAAGCAAAAGCCTCACTAAATCCTACAAAGTGAGTCTTTGGATGTTCTAAAGGCATTTTTTTAGGGCATGTTATATCCAAAGATGGTATTGGTACTAATCCTGATAAAGTTTTAAAAATCTAAGAGTTACCATTTCCTATGAATAGAAGTAAGTTGAGATCATTTTTAGGTCATGTGGGTTACTATAGAAGGTTCATCAAGAATTTCTCAAAGATTACACAACCACAAACCCATTTCTTGAAGAAGGATGTTACTTATGAACTAGGAAATAATGCGCATGAAGCTTTTGAACAACTGAAGGAAGCTTCGGTGTCTTCACCTGTTTTAAAGAATCTAGATTAGAGCAAGCCATTCATTGTGTATACTGATGTCTCAGATACAACACTATGGAGTACTCTAAGCCAAAAGGATGAAAATGGGAATGATCATCTAGTTTACTTTAGGAGCAGATAAATGAGAAGTGCTGAGGTAAATTATATCATAACTGAAAAAGAGGCTCTAGCTATCATTTTTGTTGTAAAGAAGTTTAGAAATTACTTGTTAGGGCAGAAATTTATAGTTGTAACAGATCATCAGGCTTTAAAATATATTGTAAATAAGCCTAATCCATCAGGGAGGATAACAAGATGGATAATTTTGTTACAAGAATTTGAATTTGATATTATAGATAGGCTAGGAAAGAAGCATGTCAATGCAGATGCACTCTCTCGAGCCTATGATGGTTTAGGTTCATCTTGTGATGATGATGATTTCCCAAATACAGAATTGTTATCCCTTGACACAATCCCTAGTGAATACATAGATATTTGGAATCATTTGAATGAATTCAAATTTCTTGATGGTGCCAATGCAAATACTAAGAGAAAGATTACTCAAGCCAGTCGTCCATATTCTATTCTGCATGGAGTATTATTTCGAATAGGACCCGATGGACAGTATAAGAGAGTAGTTGGACATGATCAATGGAAGGATCTGATAGAAGAATTACACAATGGTACATGTGGAGAACACTTCTCTGGACAACTTACAGCAAGAAGGATCTTGGATGCAGGTTATCACTTGCCCACTCTTTTTAGAGATTGTTATAATTATTGTAAGACATGTGATATTTATCAAACACATGGTAATCGTAAGACTTCATCAGCTCCATTATTCCCTATTCTTCCACTTGGTCCCTTTGAAAAGTGGGGAATAGACATTGTAGGTGCACTTCTAACTACCCCATGCCAAAATAAGTATATTGTAGTTGCCACAGATTATTTAACCAAGTGAGTTGAAGCTAGGCCATTAAAAATAGCTTCTATGGATGAAGTGGCAAGGTTCATATATGAACACATTGTCACTAGATTTGGTTGCCCATTTGAAATTGTAATAGATCAAGGAAGCCACTTCATTAATGAGGTGGTAGAAGCCCTAGTCAACAAGTTTTCTATTAAGCACAGGAAGGCAACAACATACAAGCCAAGCACAAATGGACAGGAGGAATGGACAAATTTTGTCTTATGTCAAATTCTAACAAAAGATGTAGCCTTGCAGGTACATAAGTGGGATAAAAGGATTCATGCAACATTTTGAGCATATAGGGAAACATCAAAGACAGTAACAGGATACTCCCCATTTTAGTTGGCTTATGGCATTGATCCAATTCTTCCTATTGAGTTTGATATTCCCACTATGAGAGTTATGAAAAATGAAAGGATGGATGAAAATGATTTAGTAAAAGAAAGGTTGGTGCATCTTCATTTGTTAGAGGAAATGAGGGAAATAGCAAAGGATACAAACTATAAGAAGAAAATTAAGTAGAAGGAATACTTTGATCAAAAGATCCATTGGTCTCCATTTCATGTGAATGACTTGGTTCTAGTATATGATTCCAGATACAAAAAAAGAAGTCAGCAAAAATTTCTTCCCAAATGGATGGGGCCCTACAAAATAGTAGTTGTGCATGAAAATGGTACATATCGACTAGAGGAATTTGATAGCACTCCCATTACGAAATGGGTCAACCATGACAAGTTAAAAATTTTCCAGGCACCAGCTTCAGAATGTCAATAAGAGTCTACTCCGAGGACGGAGTAGAAGCTAGGAAGGGGAAAAATGTCGACATTAAAATTTTCCTCCATAATTTCTATTTTATTAATGTGTGTATTAGGAATAAGATGTTAAGTATAATTAGTAGTGGCATCCAATAGAAGATAAAGATGTCGTCAGTACGGTGCAACCAATAAAGTAGAGTACGGTAACAATCAAAGTACAAAAGGAATGTTGTGGTTAAAAGTAAATATTTGTTGTAAGTGGTCCAATAATGTTAAAATGTCAAAGTTGGGGTAAGTAGAGAAGTAGGGTCTACATGATTAGGAATTAGAAATATTATATTTGTAATAAGGACAATGAATGATGTCATAAATATTTTGTGTATTTTATTTGTAAAAAAGTCTAAAAAGGTGGAACCCATGTGAGATGATAAGGTTTATCTTATCTTAGAAGATAAACCTACATTTAAAGGCAAGAGTTTAGGCATGGAATATGATTTGCCGGAAGATATTTCCTATCTTATCTTAGAGATAGGGTGGATAAGCCTGAATTCCTATAAATAAAGAGGTCACCTTCCCTCATTTAGCATAGAAGGAAGTAATGAGAAATATTGTATGAGTAAGTGTGTAAAGGAAGCCATCATTTTGAAGGTGTGCTAAAGAAACCATTAAGAGGTGTAATTGTGAAGTTTCTCCCATAGTTATGATTAGAAGACAAGTGAAGTCAATAACACTTGAAGTATCTCATGGGTGAGATTGTAACAATTTCATGTTGATATTATAATTTACACTTATATTTCAGATTTTTCATCATTCCTTCGTATCATAGTCTATGGTATTCTTGTGTTATGTTTTTTGTTGTGTTTCTAGATTACATCCACCAAACTAAAGGTTGTGCATTAGTAAATAATCATAGCACGAGGAGTTCTCAGTGGTGAATTATCATAGTGTCGGATTGGTGATGATAGTACATCCTATGACTACACCCCATATCACCAACAATAGGCTATGAGATTTGTGTCTTACCCTTGTTATTAAGGTTATGTGGGCAGTCTCTCTAAAAAATTCAAGTAACACCACAACCAAAATAACCACTTGATCCTCTCCCCTGAGTAGCAATTCCAGCTAGTACTTTGGAGGTCTTTGGTGTGGATCCTAATGATCTGACTGCAGTATGCTAAGGTCTCTACTAACGATCTCCTACTGAGTGAGCTCTCTGGGCACCTTGTGTCTTGATGGGACACTTGAGAGAAGGCCCCATACTTCGACCTCTTTGTTCATCAAACCTCTGTGGAGGTCTATAAGGTGGGTGGGACTATTGTTGTTTCTAGTGTTGTGGTCTAAAAGATGACTATGTTGAACCATGTCCACCACAAGGAAGAGGTACTGACCCCTTTGATCTACTATCCTACATCTACTGTATGCAGGTCTGGACTCAGTCTCTAGCCTATTCGATCTTTCCCCGAGTCTCCTCTGCTATATAGGCCTTTTCAACGGCCTCAACTAATGTCTGTGGACAATGGATCCGTACTGCACCTCCAATGTCTATATTTAGGCCCTGGATGAACCTGTGGATCCACACCTACTCATCCTTCATGTAATCAACATATTAGAGAAGATCCAAAAATCTACTCATAATCTGCTACTATAAGAGATACTTTTCGGAGGTCATGAATCTCATTTATCTGTTGTTGTACAAACCTCCTTGACAAATATCTACTCCTGAATCACTCCTCAAAGAGCTCCCAGGTAAGTGTCTTGGAATTAACATGGAGGTTTTGCTCCTCTATCTGCCACCATACACCAGCTCTAGCCCTCAATAAATGGATCACAACACAAGCTTTCGTGTTGCTAGAATAAGGACAGAGC
Organism: Taxus chinensis; assembly: GCA_019776745.2. NCBI lineage: Eukaryota > Viridiplantae > Streptophyta > Pinopsida > Cupressales > Taxaceae > Taxus > Taxus chinensis. Next base: position 130,614,029 of record CM034147.1, on the reverse strand, counting down.
TTGAAGCATCTGCTCAATCTCACCAACTAGGCCTCTACCTTAAATCCACCTATATCACCAGAATAATGTGATGGCCAAAGCTTCAGGATCTCTCTAATTTGATCTACATATGCTGTCTAATGGCCCTTAGGCCTCTCTGCATGCACATCCCTAAGCTTAGGGCTCCAAGACCTATCTCTGTGTCCTGAAACCTAGTCTCACTGTCCCCTCTATGGTGACTAAGCTCTAATTGAATTTTCATGGGATTTCTCTCCTCTATGATCCTTTTTGTGCAGAGGAGATGCATGAGCCTCAATGTATGTCACCCTATCATGTCTAGTTGAATGTGCCCCTACGGTCCCTTTGCGTAGAGCGCCATTAACATCCTAAAGAGTCTACCAAATCTATGGTAGGATGGTTGCTAGAACATGATCTAGAGGTGGTATGCCTAGGTCTATGTGAAAAGGCTCGTCATCTTGTTTGTGCCTCCTACACAGAGAAAAATGAGAGTTAGTTCCTTATTTTAGGTTTTACTTAGCTTTCGTGTTTACTAAAAATATGTAATTTCTAAACTAAGTTGTTTTCTAGATTTAAAAGTGTGCTAGGTTTTAAAGTTAATGTCTTAAGTTTTCTAGTGTGGCTAATGGCCCAATATTTTGAACCATTTCTCGGATACCAAGTATAACACCCACTAAAAACAACCAACTTGAGACCCAAGAATAACCTAGGATTAGTTAAGAAAAAAAATTATGGAATAATTTTTTGTTGTTTAAAAGAGTCTACAACCAAGTTACAAGACAACAATTGTCGCAAGCAATTTACAAATTCAATATGATCTTAATAGCTTATAGCTTCATTACTATGATAGTTACAAAAGATCACAAGATCCAAACTTAGGGTTAGATTAATCAATTAGGTTAAGAGGGTAATTTATCACTATACCACTCTCTAACTAGCTTAAAAGATTCAACCTGATATTCTCAAAATTAACACACTAAAATTTTCCCAGAAGCATTCCCATTATATAAAAATTTCCTCACCTTTCTAGTGATATAAATAATTCCTCCTAACTCATATTTCTCAAGTTATGGGCTGGTAGACCTTAGGAGGAAAATTTTCCCAAGAGTGGGTCTGTGGGCCTAGAGGAGAAAATTTTCCATGGGTGGGCATGCAGGACGCGGGATGAAATTTTTCCCGTGTGTAGCCTTTGGGCCATGGGAAGAAATTTATCCCATGTGTAGGCTTGTGGGCTACGGGAAGAAATTTTTTCTGTGCGCGGGCCTGCGAGCTGCGGGAAGAAAAATTTCCCTAAAGACGTTCAGGTTGGCGGAGCGAGGGAGGAAAGTTTGATTCTTGGCGCTTGGGGCTAAAAGTGCACTTTTCCGCTGAGCACCCATATGCCCATGGTGGTACTCCACACCTGAAAATGATCTTATACCCTAGGCCACAAGGGATACCTGGCACATTCTAAGCCAATGTGGGGAAGCAAGTTTGCGGGGATAAATAGACATTTTTTCTTTAAGGGTTAAAAAGGTGCATGGGATTAAAGTCCACCCATGCCTCCATCAGTGCCTCATGATGCCACGTGTCACACGTTCATTAGCTGTGGATCAACGAGCTGGAGAAGATATTTGGGAAAAGTTGACTTTTGAAGCGTAAAGCTTCGAGACACTCCATGCCTCCATCGATGCATCGTGGGGACACATGTCATCCATTCATTGGCTGTGGGTTGGCGGGCCTGTGGGAGAAGTTAGGAAAATTTACCAAATTTTCTTTTGAAGTGCTAAGCTAAAAAAAGGATCCATGCCTCTGCCAACGCTTCTTTAAGCCATGTGTTAGTAAATGATTGGCCACAGCTAGCGGGAAAGTGGGGAAAATTTTCCCAAAAACATTTATTGATTAACTTTAACAGTTAGAAAAATTTTGAAGCCAAAATGAAGTGAAAAGTTAAGAAGGACATAAATTTTTATTGGAAACTCAGGTTTTGGTAAACGAGGAATTTTCAGAAATCTCTCAACATCCTCTATGCACAGAAAGCATTAATCTTTCATTTTGATAATGTTTAAGGGGTCAATTTCACGAAAATGATCTACAGGCTTTAAAAAAGGCAAACTGGTAACTTTTAACTTATGAAATTTTAATGAATTGATCTTCTTCATCGGTCAACATGTCAATTAGCCATAGTGAAATTGTTCTTCAATGGATTTAGGATGGATTTAGAAGGTAAGTTTGTTTGATTGACTCCCAATAAAAAAATACAACTTTGACATCAAAACGACAACAAACGGTTAGAGCCCGATTTTGCTAAATATTCTAAGAAATTCCTTAAGTTTTTTTGTCCAATAGAATTCGTTTAGGGCATACTACTTCAATTTTATCATTTAATTTTTTATTTCCTTATTGTAAGTTTGAACTGTTCATTTTTTGATAAAGTATTTACCATTTTGAAAATATGAAACTGAGATCAAATTTTAAAGGATCTATTTGCCATTTTTATCTTCCAGGTATTATAATTCATTCTAATTCTACTCTAATAGATTTAGTTGATTCAAATAAAACTATTCAAAACCAAAATGCCATTCTGATTTCAAATTTTACACTTTTTACACTTTTCAAAAGATAGAGTTCTGTATTTTCCTCACACACATTTCTTCCTTTCAAACAAAGATTTTAAATACATTTCAAACTCATATTTTAAATAGCAATAGTTCCTATTGTTGAAAGGAATGCAACTTTTATTCAAAATACAAGGTTTCCTTCTTTTACAACTTCTCTTTTCTGTTGATTTTCACAATACAATATACAAAATACATCTCTTTCTTTCAAAACAAAAATAGAGTATATATCTCTACTTTACATTTCAAACTTGCAAATTTCATATTCAATACAACACATTTCCATTACAAAACATATATGAGTTCATCCACTTCAAGTGGGAAAGGTTAGAATAAGATTTGTTTTCAACAAGGGACAGTCAAACTATCTTTTCTTTTCTTTTCTTTCTCCTTTGCTCCAGAACAACAACATGTAATTTTATCAATCTTCCAATTATGATAAAAAAAAGAGTAGGGGAAAGGCAACACTCTCTTCCCAACCAAGACATCCAATGACAAGGAGAAGCTATCCTTCTTCATTGGCCCCCGAGCCCCAACCACAAAGCAATAAACGATGTGTTTCAACTCATGGAAGTAATAGGCTTCCACATACACATGTAAATTTCACATTTAAAACACATTCCAAAACAGAATGTAGTTCACAACCACATTAAAACATAGAAAATAAAACTCATGTTTCATCATGCAAGCCAAAGGAGAAAGAAACTATGGGGGATGTTACTTATGCATCCCAAAGGGGAAATGGGTATCACCACCTGATTTCAAACTACAAAAATATAGTATATAAAAGCCCTGACATGCCCTTATGCATCCCCCAAGTTCCCCGTATTCCTGAGATTTCTTTATGCCTCCCGAAACTCTTATGTCACCCCATAACGAGTAAAAAAAGGCAAGCTATTTATATGTAAGGTGGAACCCACATCCAAACTCCCTCCACACGTATACCTCCCCAAAAAACTTGTGCCTCCCACAAAATAAACCCCATAGTCTTCTCCTTCACCTGAATTTCATAAACAAAAGGAAGCATTTCAAGAGCCAAGTTCCTACATATCCATGAAGTATTTGTTCTAAGTTCCAAAACAAAAAGCTTTATCTCAAATCAAGCAAGCACAAGCATGCAACTATCTTCCCAAAAACTTCTCTAAATCAAGAGCTCTAGAACAACAAAAGAATTAACCCCAAAAGGAGTTTCCCAGAAGTTAAGCAATCCAAAACAAGGAAAGCAATTCAAATTTTATAGAAGAGGGAAGAGAAGAGGATGAGGTGGATCCATGTAGGATGAAACATCACACATTCTCAACCTCAGCCCAAAAGTCAACTTCATTCTCCAATGCATAATAAATAGGTGTGTGAATAATATGATAGTTTACTTACATACTCAAATCCAACACACACTTCAAAGGACTGAAATTAAACAATGTAATAAAAGTGCAATTAAAACTTACAATTTGTCCTCTCCAAAAAGCATTATAAAAGTCTAATTTTAACCCCTAAACCATAGGTATGGTTGGTAAGTAAATTGAAGAGGTATGGGACAAGTTTAACTTGTCCCACAAGCCTCCAAAATTAGCCTCTAAGGACAATTTCGAATTTCCAAGAAGATTGAGTGTTTCACACTCAAAAGTTAACTTACACATTCTTACAACACTTTAAATCATAACCAACAACAATATTAATTACATTCTGATGATATATTTTAATTAATTAACTTAACAACATGATTACTCACAATATTAACACCGCATTAATTAAATAATGGAAGGGGGTAAGTGCAGCACATAAAACATATGAAAACATTAAACAAAAGAAGCAAATAAATAAATACACATAGCCCCTTGGTCACATTTAAAGGTGATCCCCCCATGGGAATCCCTAACAAAACAACCACACATAAATAATACAAGTTACCATGGTGACCTTGTTGAATTCATATAGAATTCCAATGTGGTTGGTCCCCAATCCCCCGATGTTTGATGTGATATTTTAACCTGAAAAAAACAAATACATCCTTCGGCCTCATGGCCATATCAGAACATCCTTGATAATATAAATAAAATTCCAAAATAATCTAGATATATGAATCACAACAACATCCAACCAACCAACAAGATCATTTACAATTTTACTTAACAAGTACATCATCATCAAATAATTTTCTATTTCTTGGTCTACTCACAATATTTGAATATCACATGTCTGAACAACATCCATAATATAACCATGTCAATAAATATATTAAAATCAATATCTATAATGTCTCTAATAATCATCATGCATCATAATTGAATCAAAGTCAACAATAATCCATGATCTAACATCTAACATCACACTTTAAAAAATTCCATAATCATGTCCATAATATAATCAGTAGTATCATGATCAATATTAAAAGGTGTCAAAGGGAAGTGGGCACTACATCCCCCTCCCCTTAGACTCGACTTCCTCCTAGAAGTAACCGGAACAAATGTGGAAACTGAATTCGTAGTAAAGTAACATCCTCCCATGTAGCCTCAGTCTCATCATATTTATCCCACTGCACCTAGACTTGGTCAATCTCTCTGCCTCGAAGGCCCAGGGTCCTACGATCTATAATCTAAATGGGCTCAACCATCACCTGCCCCTAATCCTACACCTACAATGATGTCTAATCTAGCACAAGAGAAAAATATGAAACAAATCTCCTAAGAATTGAAACATGAAACACATCATGTATATGAGACAAGCTAGGTGGCAATGCTAAACTGTAGGCCAACGGGCTTATATGTTCCAAGATCTCAAAAGGACCAACAAATATAGGAGCTAAATTAGAACCTTTTCTATAACAGATATGGTTTTTATGTGGCCTAACATGTAGGAACACCTTCATGCCCACATCAAAACTATGGTCGGTCCTATGTCGATCTGCGTACTTCTTCTACCTGTCCTTAGCCTTCTGCAGTCTCTATCTAATCAAAACCACCTGATACTCCATGTCCTGCAACAAAGCTAGTCTAAGAGAAACCTTGTCTTCTAACCTATCCCAATTAAGTGGTGTCCTATACTCTCTACAATACAAATCCTAAAAAGGAGCCATGCCTATAGAACTCTAAAAATTGTTATTGTAGGTAAACTCCACCAAGTATAGGTAAACATACGTCATGAGCATATCCTCTAAAATATGATTCACCTACTCAGTCTTTCCATCTGTCTCGTGGTGATACGCTATGATGAAGTTGATTCTCATCTCAAGGGCATAATGCAACTTGAAAATCTCATTTAGATATACCCATGCCACTGCACTATCTATATAAGTGGTCTTCACTGGAGAAAAGTGAGCCACTTTTTTCAATTTATCAACCATTACCATGATGGCATCATGGGGATATCTTGACATCGGTATCCCAACAATGAAGTCCATGGAAATGGTGTCCCATTTCCACTCCGATATAGCATGAGGAAAGAGAAGGCCAACTGGATGCTGATGCTCGACCTTCACTTTCTACCACTCTAAACAGTGTGACACAAACTGAGCCACATCTTTGTGAAGTCCTCTGCAGTGATACAACTATCTCCAAGTAGCGTGCATCTTTTTCACCGCTGGATGGGCTGAATAGGGTGCACGATGTGCCTCTATCAAAATGTCCTGCCTCAAGCCTCTGTCTCTAGGAACATAAATCTAAGCTTTATTCCTGAGAAGGCCATCTACCTCTAGTGAGAAACTATCAAACTTCCCTTTAAGGGGTCTCTGGGACTTGATCGCTACTTGAACTGAAATGTAGAAGCTTTCAAGAGGAAGATAATGAAGAATCATATTCTATAAATTTGTGCCTAATGAAGTGGCCATAATCACATGTCTCCATTTGTTAAGAGCATCTGCCACCATATTCTCCTTCCCCTTCACATGCTCTATCTCCATATCATACTCACAGAGAAACTCCATCCAACACTGCTGACGAATGTTGAGATTGGGCTACGTGAAGAGGTGGTGAAGAATCAAGTGATCTATCCTAAGTGTGAATCTACGACCAAGTAGAAAGTGCCTCCATCAAACGAAAGTGTGCACAACTGCTACAAGCTCAAGATCATGATTCGGATAATTAATCTCATAATCCTTGAGTTTGTAAGACTCAAATGCAACTACTCTACCCTCCTATATCAACACACCTCCAAGTCCTACCAAAGAAACATCCATGCATATGAAAATCTCACCCTGTGGATCTGGAACTGCAAGAATAGGTGTTGTAGTGAGGCATTCGTTTAGTTTCCTGAAGGCTTACTTGCACCTATATGAAAAGACAAACTTATTCCCTTTCCGCTGAAGGGAAGTGATTGGGTGTGTAATCCGAGAGAATTCAAATCGTAAAATGTGGAAAAATGACCATTTTAGCTCATAGATGAAATTTTCTCTAAGGACCAAGAATTTAGAAATGTTACACGGCTCAAATAAATTCCTCCGAGATACATCCATTCATTTGTCTTTGAGTATTTAGGGAAAAAATGACAAGGACAGACAATCCTGATTGTGGAAAATAGAAAACACGTGACCTGAGTTTTACACAAAATTACAAACTTTTTCAGATGAATAGAGAAACGAGGAACAATTTCAGATCTATACATGATCCTTTGTCCAGGAAAGGACTGATTACAGAAACAAAAGGAAGGTGGAAACATTTTAGGCATGATACAGGAAGATAAAATGTGACAAAGATCGTAGATTGATAGATTTTTAATGGAAAAATGGGGTGAGACTATTTTGAGCACCAACAGAGTAGATCCTCTGGAATTTATTTGTGTGCACCTGAATAGAGGAATAAGAACTGACCTTCATCCAGAGAGCTCTCTCAATTTCAAAGTCCCACACTTTGACAGATTCTCCATGTTATTCTATCACACTGAGAGTCTCCACCCATTAAGTTGTAGACATTCAGGGGTGCTGTGATTTTGCACTAATAGTTTTGGCATACCCAATGGGACCAAGAGGTATCCATCTTTATTGCAATAAGGTTGATGTGTACTTTTTTTAAGTTTTAAACTTTTAAGAAGATCTTAAATTACACATCTAGTGACTCCAAAAGAATCAGAGTCCACTGGTTTCAGTAGCCTAGGTTCGGCAGATTCATGAGAAGGATTCAACCTAGATCAAGAACTAGAGAATAAGGATTGTTTGTCTATCTACACTTATCCCCGGATAGAGAGAGAAGGGGGAGAAGATCCCAGAGGTATACATATCCAACAAATACAACCTTGTTAACACCTCCTCCTGGTAGGATGTTCATTCAATTAATAAATTTTCTCAAGCCAATCATAATGGTAAAACCACCCAAACCCTATGTCAACTTCACTCGCAGTAGCCCACTCACCCTTAGTGCAAAAACTCCAGTCCAAGTTGCACCATTAAAGAGCATCCCATATTTCACTACAGAGAACAAGACTTCTCCTAGTGACCGCATTCAAGACATTGCAAATGTCTACACAATTCATGAGATCACTAAGATGGACATTGCAGTAAATGTTTTGGCCTCTTCACTCAAGGGTAAATCTTTCCAATGGTTCAGGGGTCTAACAATAGGCTCTATTCAGAATTGGGACCATTTTTGCAGATATCTTGACAATAAATTTGGAGAGAAGGGAAATAATCTATCCGTGTTAGAACATTTGACAACCATCAAGAGGGCTCCTAATGAGCAACTGGCAGATTTCAATGGACATGTGATATGATTCTAGTGACCACGAGACCCACAAATGAAGGTGTTTTCCAATACTTTCTTAGAGATTTAAATTCAGATATTTACTTAATGATTCAATCTATGGGAGGTGTAACCTTACCCGTAGCCTATAACATTTCCATTAGAGCTGAAAATTGTTTAATTCAGGTTGGTAAGCTTTCACCTAGGCCACCTATGCCTCTGTATCTGGAGCTAGGATCTCCAAGCACTAGTCAAATACCCACATTAGCTCCCATACCTACTCTAAGGATTTAGATTTCAGTTGAAGCTTCCACCTCACCCTCTATCACTTCAAAATATCTATAAGAGGTTATGAAACAACTACAAAACCTTAGGAATGAGCTAGAGACTATGAAAAGGCAGCAAACTTAGTGTTCTAGGCCATATCATCCTCAAACTCAATATTAGGCTAGACCCCCATATCAGCAAAATAGACAACCAGCTCAGGCTGTAAATCAAAACCAAAACAAAGGAAAACCTCAAGTTGTTAGGCCTTTCTAACCATATGTTCCAAACACATCTTCAACATCTAGCACCTTGGTTCCAACACAAGAGAACATGGAACAAGAATATGGTTGGTATTTCCTATACAGTAAGCCCCATAACCAATCAATGTGTTTAAATGGTGCACTAAACCAGGCCTTGATGGTAGAAACCATTAGTGTGTCCCAAGAGCCCAGTCAAGAGGAAAATCAGCAGTAAGGAGCTAAAAAAGATGCACCCCCAAGTTAGACTATGCTTATCAATTGGCAGGTTGAAGACTTCTGTCGAGTTAACCAAGTCCCTTCTCAAAGTGTAGCTACCAATACATGGTCTAAGAAAAGAAATATTGGAGAGGGATAAGCTGAAACTTAGGTAATCCTCAACCCACTATTACTCCACAAGGTATTACAAAATAAAATTACAACTCCCAATTTGAAGAGTGAGCCTAAGCCATCTTCTAGACCCACTCAGGCACCGGTTGTAATGACCCATGTACAAGAGAAGAATGTACTAGGAAAGGGGTAGAAAAAGTATTACTCATCCCCATTTAACTTAATTGAAAAAATGAATTAAAAAAATGTAAACATCGCAATGTGGGAGTCATTGGCTATCCCAGGATAGAGAGACCTTTTGCAAGCTACTATGGCCAATTGGTCAAACTCAAATCAGCCCCCTTACTAGCAAGAGAAAGTGCTTACCAATGTAGCTTGGCCCGAAGGAAACCATGGAGGAAAACAAGGTAAGAATATGAATCCCCCTTAGTTCTACATTTCATTGATCATTGGAGACAAGATAGTTCATAATTACATTATTGATTCGAGAGTGAGAAACTTAGTCATGCCGAAGCAAGTAACCAATAAGCTGGGTTTTCAATACGAAATCATCTCCAAGGGCATAGTGCAATTGGATGGGACACTGGTAACAATGGTTGGAGTCATCAAGGATTTGACCCTCACATTACATGTATGCCCCAATGTGACTATATTACAAAATGTATCAGTTATAGACTTGCCGCCACATTTTGCATTATGTTTGTCAAGAGACTTCATTGCTAAAATTAGAGGCTATTCTTCTGCTGATTGGCCGCACATGATTTTTAGAACAAGGTATGGATCTAAGGCTATGATTAGATCTGAACCCATTGTGGATTTCCATATTGATCCTTATGTACCCAGCCCAATCAATGCAAATTGTTAAGCCTTTCATCAAGAGGACCTCCCTATCACTTGTGAGGCAGATACCAAGGTTGGGTGTATTCCAAACTTGAACCTCGATGAGTGGGTGAATAAGAGGCATGATTTTTACCCCTATAAGGAGATTGAGGAATCTGAGCTAGGATTCTACTATTTGCATGAGGAGAATCATCCTCTTCTTGACATCATTAAGCCAGACCAAAAAGATGATAATGAGGTATGGCAGTTATTCTTTGATGGCTCAAGAAGTAGACAAGGAGCCGGAGGAGGAGCTATGCTTATTTCACCTTGGGGTATGAAATATTATTCATCCTTATGTTTCTAATTTACTTTCTCAAACAACACAACAGAGTATGAAGCCTTGATCAATGGACTCCATTGGGCAATGAAAAGAAGGATTAAAAAATTGCAAGTGTTTGGCGATAGTGAGCTATTTGTGAACCAAGTCCGAGGACAAAAAATTTCCAAGAATGATCTGTTAAAGAACTACAAGAACTGGGTATGGGACCTCATCGAGGATTTCAAAGCATTTGACATAAATTTCATCCCAAGGAAGAAGAATGAAGTAGCAAACAGATTGGCAGCAATTAGGGAAGCATTTGACGTAGTAGAGAGTATCAAAAGTGATAAGTCTCAGCCTCATATCAAGGTGGTTATGAGTCCAATTGTCCCAGATAATAACACAAGTTGGCAGGTCTTCGAGAATGATTAGGAAATTGTCAATTTTATATAAGAAGAAGCTGAGTTCTCCTCTATAAACCAAGACAAATTAGAAAAATAGTATGGCGACCAAGTGGTGCAACTGATAACCAACAAAAAACTAAAGGGTATTCTAACTTTAGAGTCAATATTCAACTGAAATGATCAATTCTGAAAGGAGAAAGAAAATATTCAGGTAAACGGTGAAGATTCAGAGCCCGTTTGCATAGAGGAAGGAAAAATGTTGCGAATTGGCAAGGTAAGTACTCAACAAGAAAAATTTGAATTCATTCAACTTTGTCATGAATTCCCAGATGTCTTTTCATGGACTTACAAGGATTTAAGAGGTTTTAATCTGAGGTTGGCACAACAGACTATCAAGATGGATTCAGGATCTAAACCTTTCAGGAAGAAGCAAAGGCCAATAAACCCTCGCATTGAACCTCTCATGAGGAAAGAGTAGAACAAGCTAATTGAGGCCAACATCATCTTCCCTATCAAGCACTCAAGTTGGGTTGCAAACTTGGTGCCTGTGAGGAAATAAAACAAAGAAATTAGATTATGTGTGGACTTTGATGACTTGAACATAGCATCACTCAAGGATCATTATCCACTTCCATCAATGGAACATATCTTATAGGTTGTAGCTGACTCTGAAAGGTTTTCACTGCTAGATGGATACTCAGGCTATAATAAGATAATGGTGAAAGAAGAAGATCAGTTCAAGAAAACCATCATCACCAAATGGGGTACATATGCTTATAAGAAGATGTAATTTGGACTATCAAATGCTGGAGAAAAATTTCAACGAGCTATGGACACGGTGTTCCAAGGCATGATCAACAAGATGGTTATGGTATATCTAGATTCTATCACTATCTTCTCAAAGGATGCAACAGACCATATATTCTACCTCAGAGAGGTATTTCAGAGCTATAAAAGGTTTTGAGTTTCACTGAATCTAAAGAAGTGTGTGTTTTCGGCACATGAGGGCAAGTTAATGGGTCACATTATCTCAAGAGAGGGTTTAACAATTGATCCTAAAAGGGTTAAAGCCATCCAAACACTTCCATTACCACAACACAAAAAGTATCTCTAAAGATTCTTGGGGAGAATAAACTTTATTCGCAGGTTTGTGCCTTATTTTGCCACTCTTGTGAAGCCTTTAACAATGATGTTGAAGAAGAGCCTTGCATTTAAATGGAAATCATAAATAAAATATAGTTTAGATGCCATCAAGCTCACAATATCACAGGCCCCTACTCTTATCAACCCAGACCTTCATGTTGTATGCTTTTGGAGGGTCAGACACAATCTCAACTTTCTTGGCTTAGCCTAACAAGGAAGGTTTAGAACAGCCCATAGCCTTTTTAAGTCAGAGCTTGGAGGATTATGAGGTAAAGTACTCTTTCATTGAGAAGAACATCCTTGTTTTCATTGGGAGTTTGAAGAAGTTCAAACACTTGGTCTCGAATAACAAGATTCAACTGCTAGTGTCTCATGTTGGTGTCAAGGATTTTATCCTAAACAAGGACTTGAATGAGAAGAGAGTAGGTTGGATCACTCATGTAATGGAGTATGACATTGAAATCAAAGTGATCAAAATGGTTCGTGGAAAGGGTCTGTGTGATCAGCTCACTTCCAAGAAACAAGACGAGTCAGTGGATGAAGAAGAAGTTGTCCTGCTACTGCAGAATGATCAAGAGAAGCTAGCTAATGATGCACCTATTCCATATTGGACCCAATCCTTGGTGTATTATCTCCAAACAAGTTGATTTCCTCCAAAATGGAATAAGGTAAAGAGGAGATACTTCAGACTACAAGCCATCCCATATGTGTTTATTGGTGGTGTCTTGTTCAAGAAGGATATCAATAGTGTTCTATTAAGGTGCATAGGGACATGCAAAATTGAGAGGGTGTTGCATGACTTCCATGATGGAGAAGAAGGAGGCAACTTTTCCCCTCGAGTAATAGCTCACAAAATCATGAAATCTGGTTATTATTAGCCTACGATGTCTAGGGACTTCCACTCATGGATAAAGAAGTGCAAGAAGTGTGTATTCTTTGTAGGGAAGGAAAAATTATCATCCCTACCCCTTCGTCCACTTTTTCAGTGGATCATCCATTCATGCAATGCGGACTAGACTTCATTAGAGTGATTAACCCAAATTCAAGCCAGGACCAGAAGTGGATACTTAGAGCAATAGACTATTTCACCTAGTGAACCGAATAAATGTCACTTAAGGAGGAAAATGAATCCAACATCTTGGATTTTTATGAAGGAATAGCCACCAAGTTTTGAGTCCCTTTCACTATTATATCAGATAATACATTGGCATTCCTTGGTACAAAGATCAGTGAATGGGATTTCAAGAATGGTGTATACCTCAGCACCTCATTATACTATTACCCTTAGGGTAATGGCCAAGCAGAGTCCACAAACAAGAACCTATTAAGGATTATTTAAAGGAATATTGATGAAAATTAGAGAAATTGTCACACAAAGCTCAAATCAGCTCTATGGGCTGACAGGATCACATCTAAAAGGTCTACAGGAAGCTCCCCATATAAGCTTATATAGGGAAAAGTGGCAGTATTGCCCATATCATTGGACTTTCCTGCTTTGGAGCTCATGAAACAGTTGGAACTAGATGAGTTTGAACCTATGGAAATTAGGTATTCAGATCTAATGAAAGTAGGAGAGGCAAGAGAACATGCAATGTAGATCATGGAGAAAGATCAAGCATTGGTCAAGAAGAGATTTGATAAGAAATCTAGAACAAGGACCTTTCAAGAGGGGGACTTAGTTCTAAAGTGGGATGCAGATCGGGAAAAACCAAGAAAGCATTCCAAGTTTGATGCCATATGGAGTGGCCCCTATATGGTCATAAGATGTAGAAGTAGTAATTCCTTTCTGGATGGCTAACTTGGATAGTGAAGAATTGCATATTTTAGTTAATGGGATCTACCTAAAACACTGCTACTAAAAGGAAATTTTATCACCCTTGTAAATATTAGCCTAGGTTTTCAATTTCTCCAAGTGCATATGCACATTGTCTTGTTGTAGCATAGGTTTTATTTCCCTAAGTGCTATGGAATAGGTTTTGTTGCTCCAGGTTTGCATCGTTATGCAGTTAGATGCACCTCCAGGTTAAAGTGCCAAGCCCTTCAACATTTATAATAGGGAGACCAAGAGTCTCCATGAAATTTGCTAATTTTAAAATATAACAAATATAGAGTAACTAAAATTGGGTCTCGAAGGGTCCATTTCCAGAACAACAGAGTAGGTTCAAGATCACCAAGTGTAAATGTCAAATTCAAGATTTAAAGAACAGGACCAGTATCCACCCACCACCCATGACTCAGTGCCCAATGGATACAACGAGGAAATTTATCTCTTCATCTAGCAGGTAGACGTCCCCGCAAGTTTCCAAAATGTTATCTCAATTTTGTGCCCCCAAAAAAATTGATCAAACCAGATCCTGCATAGGAAGAAATCTAAGGGTCACTTCCGTTATACGATCCAATGCTTTAAATCTAATAATCAAGTTGTAGGTGGACTTGAAAATGGAGAAACCAGAGACTTAAGGAGGCAAACAACATCAAGGAGGCCAGAGGTTCTTATGATAGAAACATGGAAAGGCTCAAAGTCTTCAGGCTAAAAAATGATTCAGAGCAGGCCCAAATTAACTAAGTGTGGAAGAAATGATGGAAGCTTCCAAGTGTTTCAATGGCACACCTTCAAGGGTTGAAGCCAAGGGAGTTTCCCTAAATAAGTGTGAAGCTTCCACATGTTTGAGGCCCAAAAAGGGATAGAGTAGGCCATTGAAAAGTCCAAACGAGTAGAAAGAACCATGTGTTAGCTCAACGCAATTTCAAAAGTAAGAGCCCGATGCGGGGACTCAAACTAGCGTCAGCTCTCCACACGGTCAGGGTCCAATAAAATTCAAATGATAGTGCGCCCAAATTGGTTAAGTGTAAGAGTGTTAGAGGAAGGCACCAAGTGTCTCAACGATGCACATTCATAGTTGTGACCCAAAACAGAGACTCAAATGAGCGCGAGCCTTCAAAGTGTTTAGGGTTCGAGAAAGGCATCGGATTGAATTGGATAAGTATCATAGACTCATGGAAGGAGCCACGTGTCAACTCAATGCATCCTCAAAGGTAAATCTAAAAGTGGGTCTCCCAAACAATCGTTAGCCTTCTACATGTCCCAGGTATGAAAAGGGACAAAGTCAATAGTTGAAAAGTCAAGATGGGGCAGTGTCATTGGATGGTGCCACGTGCCTTAACTGTGCAAATTCAAAAGGGCGGCCAAAGGGCTAGACTCAAACAAACACCAAGTCTCCATGTGTCCTAAGTCAGACATATTTCCCTGCCAAACAAAAGGAATGTTATCTCAATTTTCACCCCCCAAAAAAATTGGATCACCCACGACCTCGTGAAGGAAATAAATTCAAAGAAATGGTTCTATCGAAAAAACCCATGCTTAAAATCTAATGAACATATTACATGCAGGCTATAAAATGGAATAGTAGGGTTGGGGAAGGAGAAAACAATGTCAAAGAAACTAGAGGTGCAAAGGAAAAGAAATGGAGAAGGTTCAAAATATTTGGGCTTCACAAATGGATAAGAATGAACCCTAAAATTGGCTAAGTATGGAGGAGACAACATAATATTCCAAGTGTCCAAACTGCGCACCTCCAAAGATTAACTCCAAAAGTGGAGATGCAAACAAGCACCAGGACTTCACGTGTTGAGAACCCCAAAATTTATACCGGTCGTTGAAAATTCTTCGACTCAGCGGAAGGTGCCAACTATCAGCTCAGTGAAATTTCAAGATGGGAGCCCAAAAATGAGACTCAAACTTGCGCCAACCCTCCATGTGGCCAAAGGTCAATAGAATTCAAAAGGTGAGAGTTGGCACAAAATGACTAAGTATGGAGAACTAGCGGAAGCCTCCACATGTCTCAATGACACAATTTCAAAAGAAAAGTCTTGAGGAAATCCCCAAATTAGTGTAGGATTGCAAAGTGTCTGAGGTCTAAAAAAATAAGGGACAGATTCAGGTTTGAATAGTCAAAGCAGAGACAGGCCAGCGGAGGGAGCCATGTGTCAACACAACGCTATTTGAAAAGTAAAACTAGGGGTGGGTTTTGAAACAAGCACTAGCTCGCCACGTGTCTCATCCATGCATCTTCAGCTAAAAACCCCAAAATTTAGTTCCCAAACAAGTGCCAAGCTTCCACATATCACAAGTAAGACTTTTGGCCACGCCAATCAAAGAGACTCAGGAAAAATACAAAAGAACCTAAGGAGCTTGAGGAAGCTACCACGTGTCATTCCGACATGATTTCAATAGTATAAGGAGGGGGCTGAATCTCCAAGAAGCGCCAGGCCAACACATGGATCTTGCATGGACAAACTCTTTTAATATTACGTTGACACGACCCAAATATTAAAATGGCGATATCTATTGACTGGAAACTCAGATATGGGCGTGAGAAGACTTTTTGAAATTGTCTTGACACCCTCAACATCATGGAAACATAAAATATTTCCTTTAGCAGGATTTGGCGGGTGAAAATTTGGAAAACATATTTGAGCACATTAATATTGAATCTGATTTCTTCAACTACCAGATCGGATTCGATTCGATCCGCCGTTCTTCCTTCTTCAACATGCCGAGCAATCAGAGGTAACCAGAATAGATAGATTGTTGGCAAATTTTAGAGGGTCCTTGATTAATGGTTGTTGAGATTTCAAAGTAGGATTCAACGCATATCTCAGGTTAGTTGAAGTAGGATTCAATTTTTTCCCTCCTCTCTCTCTTATTCTTCCTATATATTGTAAAGAAGGACCATATTCAAAAAATTGTTCATCTTTTCTCTCCTGCCCCCTCTATCTTTCTTCCTTAGGGAAGAACACGGAGTCTAAACCTCCTTTAAGGGATCTTTAATGGCATTTCCAT
The DNA here is from genome assembly GCA_019776745.2 of Taxus chinensis. Taxonomy (NCBI): domain Eukaryota; kingdom Viridiplantae; phylum Streptophyta; class Pinopsida; order Cupressales; family Taxaceae; genus Taxus; species Taxus chinensis. Next base: position 130,597,384 of record CM034147.1, on the reverse strand, counting down.
GCCTCTTTCCCACTAACGCTCTACCATGTAACTTTTTAGAGTAATAGAATCTGTTTCGTAATGCATCTTTCCATCATTGGCTTATTTTGTTATCTCTTCATACCTCTCATCATTGTAGGGTATACTGTGCATACTCTATTGTTTGTTATAGGTTCTAGGAGCAATTTTTGATGGGTTTTAAAGTGGTGTTATATGTGAAATATATCTCTTTTCCATGGTGCATTTTGTCCACCCTCTCCTATGATCACCTCTCTCCACTTCAAGCAGTCAAGTCTATGATTCAACCACTTCATTTTCTAGTGTATCACCACTTAGTGTAGGATCTTTCACCCTCTCTTTCTCTTTCTCCCTGTCCCCTTGGAATGGTTAGATTAGGATAGATAGGTTTTTCCTGCACTAGAGTAGATTGTGGTAGGTAGATGAGGAAGAAAGAACCAACTTTCTCTAGAGGTCCATCTCAAGTTTTTCAATTCCCACAGCTTGAGAGATGGTCCCATGTTGTGCAATCACACTGAATGCCCCACTTCACAATCAGGCCATTTGAGGGTGCTGTGATTTTGCACTAAGATTTTTGGAATGCTCGATGGGAGACTAAGGTTAGATCTTCCATATTTCCAAGGTGTTTCATTATGAATAATAAATCATAAAGCACCCTACAACTGCACTAATAGTTTTGGCACACCCGGTGAGACACTGAGGTTTTATCTTCCATCTTTCCAAGGAATCTCATTTTAAACAACAAATCATAAGCCACTGTGTGACCACACTAATGGTTTTGGCATGCTCAGTGGAATAGGTTTGAGGTACTTTACCACTTCATTTCGTCAAGTAGATGTGTTCTTGGTGAGATTCATCCTTTTGAGGCACATTCAAAGCACATTTGACAACTCCATCTGGTTGAATAACCAATTCTCTAAGTTGTAGACCTTTTCCATTCATTTCCACTCATTTTCATCCATTTTTGTCTTCCATCTCTTTCATTTTCTCCCATTCCATGAATTTATACAATCATGACTTCATTCCCTTCATGGAACTCACACTTATAACAACAATGCAGTTCACCTCCAATGCATTTCCAAACTCCTCCAAATCAATATTATAATAAATTCTAGGACCATTATGGTTACCCATACGAGAAGGGTAAAAAATAATTTGGAGAATGTTGGTTTGCTAGAGAAGATTCAAAAAATAGAGGTTGGAATGGTTCAACCAAGGGCCATAAAACAAATTAAGGCTTTCAAGATTGGTTACAGGGCACATTGTCCATGGGGAGGCCCTTTTCAAAGACATTACAACCCTCATGAGAAGCTTAAGGTATTATCATTCTTGTGTTCTAGAGCTAAGGAGGAAGCTCGATGCCCAGATCTGGAATGAAGGATTAGTGGATGGGTTGATGAATGGTGTGGATAATCTCCCTTGTAAGCACTTCATTCCTGGGATGAAGCCATAGATCAGACAATGAGTGAAGTATGACTGCCAAATGACCCTCAAAAAATAAAAGGAGATTACAAGAAGGCAAAAATAAAGCATGAAAGAAGAGCCCAAAGAAATTGTTCCTAAGGTAGATCCTACACCAACACCTTTGGTCCATAATCCACAACCACTCTTGGTGAGAAAAAATATTTCTCTAGTACATCTATTGTGAATGAAGATCTGCTTAGGAGGATGGGCCAGTTAACTATTAATCTTCTTCAAGGAAAATAATTTAGTTCTTAGGGAGGAGATAGAGGTCCAAAAAGAAATATATCTGAAGTTATATGTTATGGTTGTCATAAAAAGGGTCATTATAAGTATAATTATATAGATAGAGCTTCTACATTTGGTACAAGAAATAATGATAAAGGAAAATAACCTATGAATTCTTTTGATGTAGTAGATATGATCATAAGTAATGAAGTAGATGTGTTTGTAACAAAAAGAATGAAAGAAAAAGATAACTAAGATGGAAATGATCCTAAGAAGATGAAAGGAGAAACTAGTAAGAAACATAGTAGAAGAAAGTTGGGTGTGTAAGATTTTTTTGATTTCAAAGGGGCAAGGACCATACTCCATCTTAGAAGATCTATCCAAAAGGCCAGCAAATATTACATATGGTCAATTTCTGGCTATGTCTTCTTAGAAGAGGCAGAAGCTACGAAGTGGACTCAATTATCGACGAAGGAAGAAGGTTGATGTCCCTATTTTGGAATCAGAGGTAGATCCCTACACTCCACAAGCTAAGGTATTATGTAATGGTATTTCAATTCATGATGTCTTAGTAGATGGAGGTATTGTAGTTAATGTAATGAATATGTTGGGGTTAAAAATTGATCGCCCCTCAACACTTATGTTAAGGTCATTAAATAAGGGAAAAACTAAACTAAAAGGTTTTGTTTCAAATGTGGTAATACGTGTCATGGGTGTTGTATGTGTGGTATACTATCAAGTGATGAAGAATGGTACTATTTCATACCCAATGTTGTTGGGAATTCTATGGCTAAGGAGAGTTCATGCAAGAAACTATTGGAATGAAGGCTTCATAACACTTGGATGTGGCAGAGAGAGGGTGAAGATAAACATGATCCCTAGCATCATAAGGTAAAACCAATGGATTCAAGTGATGAAACTGATGATTAGACATCATCAGATTACTCTAGTACCAGTGAAGTGGATGAAGATGAAGAAATTGAGGTTTATGTTTCAGTCATGGACATCCTTCCAGTCACGCCAAATCATGAACCCATAAAATTATCTGAAGAAGAAATTGATGATCATCTCCAACAAATAAAGATTGGTGATGTTGTGATGGAGAGTGAGAAGGAATCCTACCTCTAGATCTTTCAAAGTTACTGTTATCCAAAATTCACCCCTCAAGGTAATTTTGATAACATGCATCAAATTATTCAGCCCCGAGTAAGTAGATTGATTCAAGGCCCAAAATCATGTTTTGGGGACCCCCTCGGCTTCTCTCTAACTCTCCCATCCAAGAAGAAATCCCAACGAGTTAGAAAAGTGGAAAAAATGTAAAAAATAAGGTTATAGGATTGTTTTGAAGCATTTTGGGTCTGAAGGGCACGGGTCGTACCAGTGCAGGTCGTACCGAGGTTCATCGTACCAGGTTTGGGGCCGAAATACAAAGAAAATCAGCTAAGTTGGACATTTTTGTCCTAGGCAGTCCGCGGGACAGTTGGGACGTCGGGACGCGAAGTACATGAAAATCCAAAATGGCCGAAGGCAATAAAAATCATCAAGTCTTTTATTTTGCGTGGTTTGGGACAGCCGGGACAAAATTACGTGTGGGACACGAATCGGCTGATTTTCCACAAGACAGTCTATCGCGAGCGGTTTGGAGATTTTTTTCCGGGACAGTCAAGACAAAAGTACGCGTGGGATGTGAAAAAGGTGAAAAAGCCACAAACAGAGACAAGGGAGCCTGAATTGACTGATGCAGGAGAATTTGTTTGGGACAGCTGGGACAAAAGTATGCGCGGGACGCGAAAAGCTAAAATGACCGAAGGCAAAGAAGAAATGTCAACGTTTGACCCATGAACATCAAATGGCCATAAATTTTTACTCCGAGCTCCGATTTTCACAAAATTAGACTTTCTGGAATGAGCACGACGTCCTATATGCCACAAAAACATATTCGGCTCTAGTCAGTTAATGTTCATTCCCATCAAATGACAGAAAATGCCTGCCAGACCCAAAATAGTTGTCCGCACTCAGAAGGCCATGACTTTTGTGTTTCTCAATGAAATCATGCAAAATTAGTACCATTGGAATCATGGCTCCAAGCCTGACATAAAAAAATCAATAAATTCCATATTTTATGAGATATTGATGGAGGATTTTTTTATAAAACGTGGCCGGGTTCATAACAAGTGTTTTATTTGGTGGTTGGGAGTACAATTAAGAGGCTTGGTCATCATTATTTCTCTGCTGCAGCACCTGGGACAGTATGGGGAGCCTTTTTCAAGTAATATATAATAATTTCACTCCATTTAATGCCTCTTACAAGTGGTTGAAGGATAGATTTCAGGATTTCCATTTTTCCCTTCTCTTTCTCTTTTCATTTTTCTATAAATTGGAGTGTTGGGATCATTGTAAAGGGAGGTAGTTTTGTAGAAAAGCTCTGCCAAAATTGATTTGTGACACTGATGTGTTGTAGGACCTTATTGTGGACTCCTTGCATGGTGATCCAGGCTCTTTTCTTGTAACCGATTGAACTGTGCATATCAGGAAGCAATAAAATATAAGTTTGTGAATGCATCTTCCCCTGTTGTGTTTTCTTGCATTCTTCTTGCCCCTTCAACCTCGATTACAAGAATATTGTGTCTATTATTATGTTCATGCAGGGATCCATTATCATTGTGTATGTTTAAAATATTTTTGTGAATGCGTTTTGTTAGATTATGGAGAACTGTCATCACCTCTTCTAGTGTGCACTTTGCTTCTGTATTTCATGCATTTGAAGACTACTCTCACACCCTCCTTTTCTGGTGTATCACTGCTTTAGTGTAGGATTTCATTTTATGCATTCTCTCTCCCTGGTCCCTTGGAAATTTAAATTAAAATAGTTATTTTCCCTTGCATTAGAGTAGAATGTGGCAGGTATTTTAGGAGCAAGAACCAGATTTCTCTGGAGGTCTATCTCAATTAGCAAGTCCCACAACTTGGAGATAGTACCCATGTTATCCAATCACACCATGAGTTCAAGTATATGCACTTGTATAAACATAGGGGTCCTGTGATTCAGTGATAACAGGTACATACACTTATTCACTTTTGATTACAAGGAACTCTGTCAAATAATTTGGGTAGAACATTCTATTGAGCTGGTAGATGGTGCTAAGCCCATAAATCAAATGCAATATAGAATGAATCCTAATTTCTCCAAGAATATAAAAGAAGAAATAAATAAGTTTCTTAGTGCAAGATTCATATTTTTTGTAGATAATTCATAATGGGTTTCTCCCATTGTGATCTCAATAAAAGATAATAGGAAGCTATGCATTTGTGTTGATGACAGAAACCTCAACAAGGTAACAAAGAAATATCATTACCCTCTTCTATTCTTAGATCATATCTTGGATAAAGTAGCTGGCCAAGAGTGCTATAGTTTTGCTGATGGATATAGCAGATACAACCAAGTTCATATAGCAGAGAAAGATCAGCTAAAGACCATGTTCACCACTCTTTCAGGAATGTTTTATTATAGATTTATGCCTTTTGGATTGTGTAATGCTCCGGCAACGTTCCAATACTTGATGAATAGGGTGTTTGAACCCTACATTGGGAGCTTCATCAGAGTATTTCTGGATGATTTTTGCATCTATGGGAGAAAAATGGCCCACTTGTACTAGATGGAGACAACATTTCAAAGGTTAGATGAAACACAAGCCTCACTAAACCCTACAAAGTGTCTTTGGATGTTCTGAAGGTGTTTTTTTAGGGCATGTTGTATCCAGAGATGGTATTGGTACTGATCCTGATAAAGTTTCAAAAATCAAAGAGTTACTATTTCTTATGAATAGAAGTAAGTTGAGATCATTTTTAGGCCATGTGGGTTACTATATAAGGTTCATCAAGAATTTCTCAAATATTGCATAGCCACTAACTCAGTTCTTGAAGAAGGATGTTACTTATGAACAAGGAAATAAGGTGCATGAAGATTTTGAAAAATGTAAGGAACCTTTGGTGTCTTCACCTATTTTAAAAAATCCATATTGGAGCAACCCATTCATTGTTTATATTGATGCCTCATATGCAACACTAGGTAGTACTCTAAGCCAAAAGGATGAAAATGAGAATGATCATCTAGTTTACTTTGGGAGCAAACAAATGAGTAGTGCTAAGGTAAATTATATTGTAACAGAAAATGAGGCTCTAGCTATCATTTTGCTGTAAAGAAGTTTAGAAATTACTTACTAGGGAAGAAATTTATAGTTGTAACAGATCATCAGGCTCTAAAATATATTGTAAATAATCCTAACCCATCAAGAAGGATGGCACTTGATAGATCATTTTTCTACAAGAATTTTAATTTAATATTATAGATAGGCTAGGAAAGAAGCATGTCAATGCAGATGCACTCTCAAGAGACTATGATGGTTTAGGTTTATCTTGTGATGATGATGATTTCCAAGATGCAACATTGTTATGCCTTGACACAGTCCCTAGTCAATACATATATATTTGGAATTATCCAAATGAATTCAATTTTCCTGATGGTGCCAATGCAAAGACTAAGAGGAAGATTACTCATGCAAATCCTCCATATTATATTCTGCATGGAGTATTATTTTATATAGGACCTGATGGAAAATATAAGAGGGAAGTTGGACGTGATCAAGGGAAGGAGCTAATAGAAGAATTCCACAATGGTACATGTGGAGGACAGTTCTCTGGAAAAATTACAACAAGAAGGATCTTGGATGCAGGTTATCACTGGCCCAATCGCCTACTCTTTTTATAGATTTTTATAATTGTTGTAAGACATGTGATATTTGTCAAATAGATGGGAAATGTAAGACTTCATCATATCCATTATGCTCTATTCTTCCACTTGATCCCTTTGAAAAGTGGGAAATAGATATTGTAGGTCCACTTCCAACTACCCCATGCAAAAATAAGTATATTGTAGTTGCCAAAAATTATATAACCAAGTGGGTTGAAGTTAGGCCCTTGAAAACAAATTCCATAGATGAAGTGGAAAGGTTCATGTATGAACACATTGTCACTAGATTTGGTTGTCCATTAGAAATTGTAACAGATCAAGGAAGCCACTTCATTAATGAGGTGGTAGGATCCCTAGTCAACAAGTTTTCTATTAAGCACGAGAAGAAAACTTACAAACCAAGCACAAATGGACTGGTGGAGTGAAAAAATTATGTATTGTGTCAAATTCTAGCAAAAGATGTAGCTTTGTAGGTACATAAATGGGATAAAAGGATTCATGTAGCATTTTGGGCATATAGGGCAACATCAAAATCAATAACAAGATACTACCCATTTCAGTTGGCTTATGGCATTGATCTAGTTCTTCCTATTGAGTTTGATATTCGCACTATGAGAATTATGAAAAATGAAAGGATGGATGAAAGTGATTTGGTAAAAAAAAGGTTGGTACATATTCATTTTGTAGAGGAAATGAGAGAAATAGAAAAGGATACAAGCTATAAGAAGAAAATGAAGTAAAAGTACTTTGATCAAAGGATTCTCTGGTCTCCATTTCAAGTGAATGACTTGGTCCTAGTATATGATTCTTAATACAAAAAAGAGGAGGCATATAAAACTTCTTCCCAAATGGACAAGGGCATACAAAATAGTAGATGTGCATGAAAATGGTACATATCGACTGGAGGAATTGGATGGTACTCTCATTACAACATGGGTCAACCACGACAAGTTAAATATTTTCTAGGCACTAGAATAGTCTACTCCAAGGCCGGAGTAGAAGCTATGAAGGGGGAAGATGTCGACACTAAAATTTTCCTCCATAATTTCTATTTCACTAATGTATGTATTAGGCATAGGATGTTGTTAAGTATAATTAGTATAAGCATCTGATAAAGATAACGACACTGTCGGTACGATGCCGCAAATAATTTATAGTACGGTAATAGTCAAAGTATAATAGGATTGTTGTTGTAAAAAGTAAATATTTTTCATAAGTGGTCTGGTAATGTTAAAATGTCAAAGTTAGGGTAAGTAAAGAAATCGAGTCTACATGATTAGGAATTAGAAACATTATCTTGACAAGGAGTGATGTCATAAATATTTTTTGTATTTTTTTAAAAAAATTTATAAAAAGGTGGAACCCTTGTGAAATGATAAGGTTTATTTTATGTTAAAAGATAAGCCTACATGTAAAGATAAGAGTTAAGGTATGGAATATGATTCATCATAGTTTATTTTTTATCCTATCTTAGAGATAAAGTGGATAAGCCTAAAAGTTCTATAAATAGAGAGGCCACCCCGCTCATTTAGCATAGAAGGAAGTGGAGAGAAATATTTTAGGAGAAAGTGTGTGAAGGAAGCCATAATTTAGAAGGTGTGTTAAAGAAGTCATTAAGAGGTGTAATTTTGAAGTTTCTCCCATAGTTATTGTTGAAAGGCAAGTGGAGTTGGTAACACTTGTAGTACATCATGGGTGAGATTGTAACAATTTTATGTTGATAATATAATTTACACCTATATTTCAGATCTAACAACATTCCTTTGTATCATAATCTATGGTATTCTTGTGTTTTATTTTTTATTGTGTTTCCATATTAATACCACCAAACTAAAAGTTGTGCATTAGTAAATAATCATAGCATGAGGAGTTTCCGGTGGAGAATTATCATAGTGTTGGATTGGTGATGACAGGGCCGAAGATGATTTTTTGAAAAAAGTGAATTACAGGGCTGCGAAATTTTTTTACAATTTTTTTATTTTTGTACAAAAGGCACAGAGTGAATTTAATGCCCACTTTTTTATGGATCTGACTCAAACATTCAAATGAGCATATCTTTCGATCTAGCACCAAAAATTCAACAAATTTGGCACCATTAGAAAGGTCTCGACCTCGTCTATGCCATGGAAACCTGAAATTTTAAATTCGAGGAGGTTAGGTGGGTAAGAAAGGGGAAAATATCTTCATGCCATTAATATGTGATCATATTTCTCTAAAAAATAGATCAGATTTTATTTGATCTGTCATTCTTCCTTCTTCGACACGCCAAATAGACATAGAGTGGCAGACTCAATAGATTGTGAGTGGATTTACAGGGGCATTGATGGCTGGTAGTTGAGCTCCAAATTGAGTTTCTTGAATCTTTTCTTCCTCTCTCTTCATTGCATCTATAAAAGAAGAAGCTTAGCTCATTGTAAAGGGTTGTACATTTTTGGTTTGCACCCTCCCTTCTTCCCTTGCCTACAAGTGAATTTGTGGAGTGTTCCAAACCTCCCATTCAAGTTGTAATACATCATTTTTCCTCTTTGCTATTGTAATGTACTGTATCAACTCCGGAGCAATAATATATATATTGGTGGATGATTCTCAACCCTCTCATGTGTTCATTATTTTCTTATAATCTCTCATTGCAGTTTGGTTGTCTATGCATGGTGGTTGTATTACATTTCTATGGTGTGTGTTAATTTGAAAAATGGGTGTTTAACATTCCTTTGGTGCATTACCTTATTAGCTTAGGTTTATTTTCTCACATCCTCTCAAATCTATTTCCTTGGCAAGATAGAGTAGTTTTTAGAGTATATCCTCTGCAATTTATTTGTGTGCACCTGAACAGAGGAATAGGAACCGACCTTCATCCAGAGATTTCTCTCGATTTCAAAGTCCCACACTTTAAGATATTCATGGGTGTTGTGATTTTGCACTAACAAGACCCATTAATTTCACAGGTGGATTCAATGCATCTCTTGGGTGGTTTAACAAGAGTCCCGATTTCTTCTACCTCCTCTTATTCTTCTATATATTATAAAGGAGGGGGATATTTCAAATGTTTGGTCATCATTTCTCTCCTAACCCCCTCTCTCTTTCATCCCTAGGGTCAAATGTGGAACTTAAGCCTCCTCCCATTGCTCTGTAATGGAATTTTCTTGCCTCTTTCCCACTGATGATATACTATGTGAACTTATGGAGCAATAAAATTTGTTTTATTATGCATCCTGTCCATCCTTCCTTATATTATTGTCTATTCTTGGTTCTCATCATTTTTGAGTATACTATTAATATTTCTAATGTTTATTATAGGTTCTGAGAGCCATTTTTAATGGATTATGAAGTGGTGTTCTATGTGGAATTTATCTTTGGTATGTGATGCATCTGTCCATCCTCTCCATTGCTCACCTCTCTCCATTTTAGGAAATTGGATTTGTGATCAGCACTCTCCTTTTCTGGTTTATCACCACTTTAGTGAAGGCTTTGTTTTTATGTATTTCTCTCTCTCCCTATCTCCTTGGAAAGTTATATTAGGATTAGATAGTTTTCCATCATTACAATAGTTTGTGGCAGGTAGTTTAGGAGCAGGAACCAGTCTTCTCTGGCGGTCCATCTCAAGTTCTCAAGTCCCATAGCTTGAGAGATGGTCCAATGTTATGAAGTCACACTAGATGCCCCACTCATATTTGATGCCATTCGGGGGGTGTTGTGATTTAAACTAACAGTTTTGACATGCCCGGGGGGACACTGAGGTTAGATTTTTCTTATCTTTCCAAGGTGTCTCATTATTAAACAAAAAATATTAAGCCACCATGTGACCACATCAACAGTTTTGGCACGCCAGGTGGGACACTAAGGTTAGAGTTTTCTCATCTTTCTAAGTTGTCTATTTATCAAACAGTAAATCTTAACCCACCGTGTGACCACATTAACAATTTTGGCATGCCCGATGGGACAGGTTTAAAGCACCTTACCACTTAACTTCATCAAGTTCAATGTGCTCTTGGTGAAGATCGCAGCCTTTGGAGGCACTTTCAAGCCTATCTAACGACTCCATCTAGTCAACAACCCACATATCTGAAGTGGCAGATCTTCTTATCATCCATTTCCATCCATTATTCCTTCCACATCATTCATTTTCTCCCATTCTGTGAGTTTGTGCAATCATGACCTCATTTCCCTCTTGGAACTCACACTTGTAGCAACAACAATGTAGTCATCCTCCAATGTATTTCCCAACTCCTCCATATCAACATTATAATCATTATGCTTACCCATATGAGTAGTATTAAAACCATTTTGGCTATGGAGTTTATCAAGAGAAAGGGTACACATACAATGGTAACAATTATATGGAAAATTTTGATCTACTAGAGAAGATTCAAAGGATGGAGGCTGGCATGGTGCAGTTAAGGGTTAAATCAAAGATGAAGGATTTCAAGGTTGGTTGTTAGCACCTTGTTAATGGGAAGGCCCTTTTCCAAGACATTATATCCCATAGGAGAAGCTCAACTTCATGGTTGAGATGCTACCCCAACTTGCACAATGAGATGAGGAGATAGAGTGCTAAGAGCTTGGTTCTAGAAAACCTTGTCGACGGGTAAGTCTGCCATCTCATAATTTTTATTTTCCTCTTTCTTGATCGGTATCATAGCAGTAGTGTCATGAGTCTAGCTCCCCATTTTTTTCCGAAAGTGTTGGTTTCTCTTCTCCATCACCTAGTCTTGCATCCCACCTCATTTCCTCTTCCCTCTTTCCTTCCAAACCAAAGTCCCCTCCACAAGAACCAAAATCAGTGCCTTCCTTTCCATCACGGATTAAAAAAACTAGTGGAGATCCCACTCACCACTCCTCCTACTCTCCCAAGTCCATGTTAGGGAGAGACTCCAAAAACCAATCAAGAAGAGCAGTAACAAGAAGAGCCAAGAAAAGAAGAAATGATCAAAAGCTTGGCTAACTTGGGTCTTAGATTCGGGATTGAAAATATCCCCTTGTTGGTTAATCCCATGGAGGAGGGTGATGTCAAGCCACAAGTATTGGAAGATTCAACTACAACACAAGTGAGGCAATAACAACTAGCTCCAATTCCCACTAAAGAGGAGCAACTGGAGGAGATCAAATTAGAGTTGAGGCCACTTAGTAAAGAAATCATTATTGAGTATTTTTTATTTCATTTGAAGGGCTTAATTTGATTAATGAACCCATAATGGAGGAGGACCATATGGTGTCAGAGGCTTCAAGTGCAGAGTAGGCCACAGAAGAACCTTCAGTTCTTCCTCCCACTTCATCTCCTTCAAGATTTGATGTTGAAGAAGAGTTTTATCTTTCAAACTTCATGTTTGAGGATGAGGGGAACCATGGTGAGCACATTGTAGATTCTAAGGACACCATGGAGGAGGTTGAGAACACACAACATGACAATGAGGAGGAAAATTATCTTTATAACTTAAAGGAATGATTTGATGGAAAGGATCTTGAGGAGATCACATCATTTTCTCCTCCATCATCCACCTTCTAAGCACATTAGTCCATTACAATGGAGGAGAACATCCAAGGACAACCACCTGTGTCTCACAACAGCTCTCTGGAACCAAGGTTGGAAGATCATAATCTCCCATGTTATTCTCAGGAGGAGGAAGGAATAGAGCATGAGGATCCCATCTATCTCACACCATCCACCTAGGAAGGTCTACATGAAGACTCCATCCTTATAGTTGAAATTTTTAACCATGGGCACATTCAAAGGACAAGACCATGCCCAATCAAATACTTGGCTTCACTGGAGCCAAGGGAGAAGCTAAAACAAGTCATTCCCACTTTAGGGCATGAGGATGAGTGTCAAATAACCAACGGTCACCGTCAACACCTCCAAGAGTCCAATGTCAATCAGCTTGAGGAGGTATTTTTCATTAACATAGATGCCTTGATGAGTTGGGTGGAAGATTGGCCTCTTGTCGATTTCTCACTCATAATAAGAGCCATATTCAGCACCAAATCATATACATGGCCACTTTTTTTAAAGAAGTGAATCTATTTCTCCCTGTCTATGATAGACTTTGTTTATATTTTCTTTGTTAAGGTTAGTGTAGGAGTAGGAGTATATTTTCTTTCAGCAGACCAAGTTCTTTTGCACACTCTGCATGTTCCACTTGGGGCATGTATGATCCTCCCATTTGTATATAGCATGTCATGGTGATTTTTTTCTCTAGGGTTGTATCGATAAGTGGTTCAATGTGCCTCTGGGTGAATATTCTAATAGTCCATTTCTAGAGTAGGTGAAAGCCCCGGGTCAATAAAATTTTCTACTCTTAGAAATATTGTCTTTAATAATTTCTTATGAAATTTAGAGTGCGAACAACGAGGCAGGTTCAGGGTCATAAAGTGCAAGCAGTCGGGCTCGAGTTTTCAGGGACATGATCAATTTCAGGCTATGATTTGTGAATCCATGCAAAATGGATACTTCTAAGGCTACTTGTCTTTTCATCTAGCAGGAAGATTTCCCCATGAGTCACCAAACTGTTATCCCAATTTCACCCCCACAAAAAAATGTATCAAACACGACTTTGCACAGGAGATAAAGGGTTGGATCAATATTGCGAGCCCACATTTGAAATCTAATAGTCAGGTTATAGGTGGGATTCGACAATGGACGAGCAAGGGTTAGAAAAGGAAGCTAATGACATTAAAAGAGTCCACATGCTCAACAGGAAAAAAAATGGGGAAAGGCTCAACGTTTTAAGACTTTGCTACATACAAATCGACTTGGGGCTAAACAATAGACTTGCAGAAGGCACCATGTGTTAGCTTGGTGTAATTCCAAAAGGCACATCAAAAAGGTAGGTCCCAAATGTGTAATAACCCTCCATGTAGTCAAAGCCTCAAAAATTTGAATCAACTATTAAAAACTCTAAGGCCAATGGAAAGAACCACATGTCAGCTTGGCGCAACTTTACAGGTGTTACCCAAAGCAGAGACTCAAATGAGCACCAACACTTTGTGTGGTTAGAGTTCGAAAGGAAACACTATTCATTGAAGACTCTAAGTACAACAAGGCTTATGAAATCCTCCACGTGTCTCAACTCCATATCTCTAGAGGTCAGGTCCAAATAGGGTCTCAAAATGTGCACAGACTCTCCACATGTCTAGGGTCTAACATAAGTCAAATGGGCAATAGGCCCGAATCAGAAAAGTATAAAAGAATCGGCGGAAGTCTCCACGGATATCATCAGTGCACCTTTAAGGGTCTAAGGAAAATGTGGTCCCCCAGACAAGTGCTAGCTTTCCACATGTCCTAGGTCTGAAAAGGAAATACAGTTGCCAGCTGAAAAGTCTCAGGCCAGTGGATGGTGCAAGCTGTCTCATTAGCACATCTTCAAAGCTGCAGCCCAAAGAAAGAACCTGAACTAGTGCCATCCCTCCATGTGTCCAAGGTCCAAAAAGGGGACACTAACGGTTGAAAATTCCAAGCTCAAGACAAACTGGAAAAAGCGTCCATGTGTCATCTCGGCGCAACTTCAAAGGAAAAATCTGGAGGTAGGTCCCAAATGTGCAATGAGCTTCCATGTTTCCATGGTTAGACATATGGCCCCACCAAGAAAAGGGACATAGCCAAATGACAAAAGAAACAGAGAAAAGCTGTGGAAGGATCCACGTGTATCTTCGGTGATGGAAAATCTAAAAGTAGTCCCCAAACATGTGTCATCTCTCCACATGTCTCAAGTCAGGCACATTATCTCCACCAATAGGGGGTTTAGGAAAAGAATAAAGGAAACAGAGAAAGTTGGTAGAAGGTGCCACATGTCTCCTCGACACAACTTCAGGAGTGAAAGGAGGTAGTAATATCTTAAGAATACATGGGGCTCCATATAGATCTCAAGGTGTAGACTCCAAATCCAAAGTATGTTTGGAAAAAGATTTGGAAAATGATAAAGCCCACCAAGATTTTTAAATGCTTGGATATTAAAAGATTGTGAGATCCCGCATTGAGCACTAGACCCTGACCTTCATATGACCTCAACTAAGAATGGAGTAAATATAGGTTTCCATTCTTAAGGTTGTCACGTTTTTCACCCACCACCATAATGAAGAATTTCTTACCCAACAAGAAACGGTAATGGAGGTGTGGGTTATGTCATGATACCCATTAATTTTTTAGGTGGATTCAATGCATCTCTTGGGTGGTTTAACAAGATTCAATATTTCTTCTACCTCCTTCTCTTATTCTTCTATAGATTGTAAGGAGAGGCACATTTCAAAAGGTTGGTCATTTTTTCTCTCCTTCCCCCCTCTCTCTTTCTTCCCTAGGGTCAAATGTGGAGCATAAGCCTCCTCCCATTTCTCTTTGATGACATTTTATTTCCTCTTTCCCACTAATGATGTACTGTGTGAACTTATGGTGCAATAAAATCTTTTTTGTGATGCATCTTGTCCATCCTTCCTTATTTTATTGCCTCTTCTTGTCTCTCATCATTGCAAGGTATAATGTGTATATTTCTTATGTCTAATATAGGTTCTGAGAGCTGTGTTTAATGGGTTTTGAAGTGGTGTTTTGTGTTAACTTTATCTTTAGTCTACGATTCATTTGTCCATCCTTTCCATTGCTCACCTCTCTCCATTTCAGGTAGTTGGATTTTTTATCAGCACTATCTTTTTCTGGTATATCACTGCTTTAGCGTAGGCTCTGTTTTTATGTATCTCTCTCTCTCTCTTGGTCTCCTTAGAAAGTTAGATTAGGATTATATAGTTTTCCTACATTTGATTAGTTTTTGGCAGGTAGTTTAGGAGTAGGAAGCAACCTTCTCTGGAGGTCCATCTCAAGTTTACAAGTCCCACAACTTGAGAGATGGTCCAATGTTTTTCACTCACACTAGATGCCCCACTCAGATCTGAGGCCATTTGGGGGGTGTTGTGATATTTCACTAATAGATCTCATTGGAAATATTGTTATAAAATCTCTTTTGGAATTCTGGAAATTTGTATTAAGAAATGTTACATTTAATTGTGTTACTTGAAAGACATGCATTGTAAAATTTATTCTATTTATAATTTTCCTTGTATTGTTGATAGAAAGGAACTTAAATTACAATTACCTTTTATTTGGTCAATAAAGTAGTCTAATCACTAAATTCTAGCATGTAAATCTCATTTGAAACTTATTGCAAGTTATTACAAAATTGTTAATGGAAAGGAAATGTCTCCTCTTTTACCCTCTATATAATGGATTACTAAATGGGCTAGAAAAGGAAGTATTAATGCAAGATTTTAACTTACCCATACTACTAGCTACATTTAACTTTTATTTTGATAGTAATTCTAATATCCTAAACATTATTAATGATAAAAAAATTACTAATATTGAGGGATTTACTAATAAGATAATATATTAATACCAATATACTATGAATATTAGTATATTAGATAAATAAATAAAAAATATTCAATTATAAGCTATAGTCAAAAGAAGTAATAATAATATTATAATATGATATATATACACACACACACACATACTTGTATGTGTTAAATACATTAAACTTTATTAAGTTAAAAAAAAAAAAAAGTATAAAAGTAAACCTTTTTAAAAGGATGTGTGGGATTGCCTAGGCCACGGCCTATGGGAAAAGGCCAACATAATAATGTGGGGTGGTTGGGGTCAGTTACCCCAACCCCCGAAACATTTACCCTATCCATAAACAATGTAAATAGAATGAAATTCTTGGGGGTGCGGCCAATGTTGTTCAAAACCTATGTGATTTATTTTGTACAGTGGCTACCACCGCTATATATATATATATACTTAAACATAGGCATATGTATACCTTAAATATATATGTGTTAAATCTTGTTTTCACTCAATTAAATTCATTTCGGGTTTATCCCATATATGAAATAAATAAAATTATATATGTGTGTGTGGTGTGTGTGTGTGTGTTGTGTGTGTGTGTATGTATATGTATATGTATATATATAAATATACATTTTCATATACCCAAATGAAAATATAAATCAAACTTAGCTATTTCTAAAAAATACGAAAATAGCATAAAACCATTTGAGAAAATCCAAGGAAAAATAAACTAAATAAAATATATGAATAAATGTAAAACCCTATTGAGGGTATACACAAAATAAGAAAATAAATGAAACAAGTAGGCCTCTCAAGAAGCTTGGCATTGCCTCCAATGGCTTCTATTCCTCCTCCAAGCAACCTAAAAAAACAAAAGGAAAACAATGAACCAAATAGAAATGAGAAAGGAGTTTTCTTGAGAAATATTTAGGGTTAGTGGTATCCTTCCTCATCAGGGGTCCTAAGTGAATCCATCTAGGGGATGAGATTCATCCCTAAAAAAAGTAGGTGGAGAGTGGGTGAGTGGAAATTAACTTTTAATTTAAATGTTTTAATTTCAAAATATGGGTTGACTTTTTAAGGGGTTACTTTATGAGATAGGCAAGTGTTCATTATCCTAACCAAATATTTAATAAGGGACCTTGCTAGTTATTTCAACATTGTAGAAATTAAATAACCTTTGTATTTAATTACATTGGCCACTTTTACCCTTGACATCCCATGGGGGAATATTAAACTGTAGGGCATAATTAAGAAATTGAGTATTGTTAACATAATTTAGGCATCAACTTTTATGGATTCGAAGGCAGGCAGTGAATTTGAATTTTCAGGCGGGCTGCGTGATGGATTCAAAGGCGCTGTTTCAGCAGCTCTGGCTATTGAATACCGCTCAAAGATCTATGATGTTTCCGCTAAAGAACTATTGAAAGTGAAATATGCGCTCATTGGGGACAGTTTCGGGTCTAGAGCCTGGGCAGAAGTTGTTAAGACTCCTCTAGACAAAAATGCGCAACCTCAGGCTGTATGTGATTTCAAAAGTACAAAAGATGCTGAAGTGGTGACCCACTTACAGGTACCTGACGGCTACCTGTAAAGAGCTCTGGAGAAAACCAATCTGGCACTTTGTCGGAAAATTTTTGGGATCAAGAGCCGGAATGTGGACACCATTAGGAAATGGGACATTCGTAGATGGAAACCAAAAGGGGATTTGATTATCACCACTATGGCAAAAGGTTTTTTTCCTGGCTAGATTTAACCTTCAATCTGATGTTGACTCGGTCTTATTGGGTGTGGTCCCTGGTGCCTTGGTAACATGGGCCCTTTTTTTTAAAAAATGGTAGCCAGGTTTTAATCCATTTGTTGAAAATATTCATGCCATACCCATCTGGTGTAGACTCCCAGGACTTCCTCTGCATCTTCGGGATGATGAAATCCTCCTTCACATTGCCAAATCGATTGGTTCACCCATTGGCCTGGATGGTCCCACAAGAAATCGTTCTAGATTGGCATTTGCTTGATTCTGTGTCTCCATAGAAATGGATCAGGAGCTCCCCGATAACATTGTGCTACAATCCAAACTGGGAGAATGGAAACAGCAAATTGATTACGAAGCTTTCTAGTTACGCTGTAGCAATTACCACAGATTAGGGCATTTAGCCAGCAAATGTCCTGAACAATCAGTTCAAAAACTGGAAGTTTCCTTAGATATTCTTGAAGATCAAAGATAGAATCAGAGAGATAAGGTGGATAATGAGCAGTTATCTGAACCTTCTTATGGAAACAGGTAGTTGGAGAGACATTCCAAACTTAAAGAAAGAAAAAAAAGGATTTAAGACAAAGAGACCACCAGTTTACAGAAAACTTTGGAAGCCTAAGAAGATGATTGAGTCCCAACAAGAAGTAGATATGGATCTGAATAAGGAAGAAAGTAAAAGGGAGATATCATTGGATCCATCTTTGAACTCGATGTCTCCAAATCCAGTAAAGTTGAACATGGAGGTCGATGAAGAAAATGAAAAGGTTAACATTTCACTCTCTTGCATGGAAGAAGAGGAAGACAAAACAAGTTCTCATCAAGAGCTGATAAAGAGCAGTTCTGTGGAGAAGCTAAAAATGAAAAAAGAAAATGACAAAGAGGATCTAGAATCCATTGCATGTGATCTAGAGAAAGAGGACACAGATGTGGAGGAAATGACTCCTATAAGGGATAAGCAGACTGATATTATTACAGGAAAGGAGGATGGAGAAATTACCCCCTCTAACAAGGAAAATGACTATGATAATGAGGGATTCATCTTAGTGAAAAGAAAGAAAAGAGGCTCAAAAATCCTGGAAGAAAAACAACTTGGAAGCTGGGAAGCCTCCACCTCAAGAATAACAAGGGCCACTGCTAGAAGAACTACAAATTTTGGAGTAACCTTTAGAAAAGGAAGGCCATATAAGAGAGAAACAAGAGAAAAAGAGACTGAAAAAAGAGATTGTAGATGGGACACAGAGAACTCTGGGCCATCCGGAAAATGCATCTCCAAAACTTTTTTAATGAAGGTAATTTCTTGGAATGTAAGAGGCCTTAATGGAGGGCCTAAGCAAAGAATGCTTTAAGGAAATTAAAAGAGCAAACAAACCCAACATTCTTCTTATTCAGGAAACTAAAATGAAAACTAAAGCAATTGAAGACTTCAAAAGACAATTTTGGCAGAACGTTGCCTTTGCTGGCTGTTGAATCTCAAGGGGCTTCTGGAGGCTTAGTGATCTTTTGGGATACGAAGATGATTGACGGTAAGATTCTTTTCTCCACCCAGAATCATTTAGCTATTATCTTTAAAAGCCTGGAAAATAATCATAGCTGGATTTTGTCTAATATTTATGTGCCCAATACTACTACTGGAAAAAGAAATCTATGGAAAGATCTAATCTTGTTCAGAAGCAAGGTTAAAAGCATGAACTAGCTGATCATGGGAGACTTTAATACTCCTTTGAATCCTGGAGAAAAGTTTGGGGGAAGTTCTGAATTCTCCATTGGCATGGAAGAATTTTCTGACTTCATCTCTACTCTCAATCTTATGGACATAGAGCTTCATGGCAATCAATTTACATGGTCCAACAAAATATTTGGAGAAAACTTAATTTAGGTTAAGCTTGATAGAGCTCTTATCTCTTCAAATTGGATCCTGGACCAGAATTTCCATCTTTCTTCTCTCCCTAGAACGGGATCTGATCACAATCCAATAGTCCTCAATTTCTTCAATTGGTCAAAACCTTTCCATGGTAATTTCAAATTTGAGAAAATGTGGTTCGAACATGAAGACATTATGGACAGAATTAAAGAATGGTGGGTTTGGGAAGGCACAGGGACAGCCCAATTCAGACTTCGTCAGAAGCTAAATAATGTTAAACAGAAAGTTATAATATGGAATAAAGAGGTTTTTGGGAACATTTTTGAAAAAAAGAAAGAACTTAAGCAACAGCTTGAAGAACTTGAGCTAAATGTCTCCATGAAAGGTATGTCCCTTGAGGATCATCAGCACGAAAAAATTCTCCTATCTGATCTCCATAATATAAACAGTCATGAAGAAACCTTTTGGAGAATGAATTCTAGAGCCCTTTGGCTTAAGGATGGTGACAGAAATACAAAATTCTTTCATTTAACAGCCATCAAACATAGAGCTAGTAACAGAATTTCTGAGGTTACTAATGGAAATGGAAACATTACTAAGGATCCTGAGGTTATCAAAACTGAGGCACTTAATTTTTACAAGAACCTCCTCACTGAGAACACCTCCTATAATGAACAAGTGGCATCTTTCCTCTTAGACTCCATTCCTGAAAATCTTATGCCTGCTGAGAGATTTAAAAGTCTCTCAAAAACACTCACCATCGAGGAATTAAAAAAGGTTGTCTTTGCTTTGGAAGGGGATAAGGCTCCAGGTCCAGATGGCTTTTCGGCTAATTTCTACCAAAGATGTTGGGAAATTTACTCTAAAGATCTCTTGAAAGCTATCAATGAATTTTATAGAACGGGAAATCTGATTAAAGAGCTTAATAATACTCACATTGTGCTTGCCCCAAAAAATTTGGATGCAGAAGACTTCAAAGATTTCAGGCCTATCAGTTTTGTGAATGTCATTTATAGGATTTTCACAAAGATTCTCACCACTCGAATGCAACCTATTCTCAAGGAGATCATTTCACAGCAGCAGAGCGGATTCATCCAAGGAAGAATTATCCAAGATGGGATTATCATGGTGCATGAAACTATACATTCTATGGATGAAAGTAAAAAGGCAGGGATGGCCATCAAACTTGACATGCATAAAGCTTTTGACAGTATCCTGGAGATTCATGGATGAGGTCCTATCCAAATTTGGTTTTCAAAGCAAATTCAGAAAAATCATCCACTCTTGCATCTCTACCTCTAGATTCTCTGTGGTTGTTAACGGGGAACTTGTGGGTTTTTTTGCCAGTAATAGAGGTATACGACAAGGCAACCCAATCTCCCCTCTTTTATTCATTATTATCGCTGACAGTTTAAGCAGATCTATATCCAAAGCTATTGACATTGGCATGTTAAAAGGCTTTCCTCCAACTTCTAGAAATCAGCCCTCCTCTCATCAGCAGTTTGCTGATGACACTTTGCTGCTTCTAATGGCTTCTATTATTGAAGCTAAGGCCATTAAAACTATCCTTAGATTTTGTGAGGAAGCCTCAGGATAGAAAGTTAATTTTGACAAAAGCTCTATTTACTTCTTCAATACTCTTGAGGAAAGACAAAGAAAGATTGCTAATATTCTTGGATGTACCATTAATTCCCTGCCAGCTACTTATTTAGGGTTACCTTTAAGTACCAGCAAGATTTCTGTAGAAGTATGGAATGATCTTATTAAGAGATTTCAAAGAAAGTTGGCAGGATGGAAAGGAGCCATTCTTTCAAGTGCAGGTAAATGCCTTTTGGTTAAAAGCACACTACAAAACTTGCCTATATACATATTATCTATGTTCAACATGCCTGCAGCTGTGATGAATATATTGAGAAGATTCAAAAACACTTTCTGTGGCACGATATTGAGGAAAGGTTCAGATATCATCTTGTGGCTTGGAAACAGGTTTGTAAACCTAAGAGACTGGGGGGGTTAGACATCAAAGATATCAAGCATATGAGTACTGCCCTTACTGCAAAATTAGGATAGAGATTGATAAAAGAGAACAGACCTTGGACAGAGCTGATTAAGATAAAATATATTTCAAATCAGAACAAAATTTCCTTCATTTATGATCAATCCCTTCCGAATGGTTCCATTTTCTGGAACAACATTCTTCGCAGCAAACACATTCTCCTTCAGGGATGCAGCTGGAAGCTTGGAGATGGGAAAAGCATAAACTTCTAGACCGATAAGTGGACTGATTCTAACTAGATTTCTTCTTATAATCATATGAAGGATAGCTTAATTGCAAAATATGGTCACAAAATCCAGGGATACATTGAGAGGGATGGGAACAAAAGAAAATGGAAGCAGCTAAAAGTGGAAAATGATAGTATCCAGGCTGATATTATATCTCTCCAGAATAACTTACCCTAATCCATCTAAGTAATCAAAATCTTAAAGATGAGATCATCTGGAAGGATTCTTTTGATGGGGCTTACACTGTTAAATTAGGATATAATTCTGTCTTTGCATCCATGGAAAGTGAAATCAAGTGGCACAAGTTATGGATGCCGGAGTTAACCCCTAGAGTGAACTTCTTTTGGTGGCTTGTTATTAATGGCAAGATCCTAACTAATGATAACCTCATCAAGAAGGGATTCATCATGCCAAATAGATGTTGCATGTGTCAGCAAGAGGCTGAAGATATAAAACACTTACTCCTCCATTGTGAGATTGCTTCCAAGATTTGGCAGCTTGTTTTTGCAAAATTCAATCTGAAATGGATTTTTCCCCTTACCTGCCTTCAGACTTGGGAGCAATGGAGCTCTCCATTTAAACACTGCATGGTGAAAATACTATGGCAACTTATTCTACCACACTATGTGGAGAATTTGGAAGGCTCGTAATGATATTATTTTCAGAAGCAATAGACAAGCTTGGAACAAAATTTATAAGGAAATAATCATTGTTGTGCAAGATAATATTACTAGATTTAATCCCCCTAAAAATAGACTCTACCCGGAGAATGAAGAATGCATCCTAACTGATTGGAATATAGCCACTATCAGTAGAAATAAAAATGGTACTGACAGAAACAAAGTCCGTTGTATTAAATCCCCCAATGATTGGCACAAATTAAATTTTGATGGGGCCTCAAAAGGCAATCCGGGGGATTCAGGTGGTGGGGGAATCATCAGGGATCAAACAGGCTGCTATGTTGCTACTTTTTTTGGGAGAATGGGAAGACAGACCAACCATTATTCCGAAGCCATGGCGGCTCTTTGGGGAATTATACTTGCCAGAGATTGCAATATTCAAAATCTCATAATTGAAGGAGATTCTCTAAATATTATAAATCTCCTAAATAAAAATCAACAGCCCAGCTGGTCTATCAGGGATTATATTGAAGAAGCTATAGAAATATGCAAAAGCTTTGTTAATGTACACATCACCCATACTTATCGGGAAGGGAACAGGGTTTCCGACAGCTTGGCTAACTTAGGAGTGAATAATTCCTTTCAAACTTGGATTGGCAGGGACGATCTGCCCGCACATGTCAATAAAGCTATCATTACTGATCTTCATGGCTATGAAAACTATGAATAACGGCTGTTTTATGGATGATAATGAGTGGATCCCCACGTACATGATGATGACATCACAAAATATTTGGATGATTGCTGCGATGGGTGCGGATTGGATTGCCATCATTTCTTGGCATGGGAGGAAAGCGGGGGAGAAGGGAAATAATAACAAATGCTACATTATTATTAAGCCGGATTTCATGGGAGGAACAGATTAAAATACCAAAAGCACCGCTTGGCCTGTCCCGCACATTGCAAGTTTTTTTACCGTTAAAAATAGAAATAGTAATAGAGGAAACATGGGGGGTCCTCCATGCAAGACCGAGCTGACCCACAACCCTGAGTGGAAAGAGAACATGGAGCTTTGGGAGTACCTGCAAATTGGGGGCCTATCGAATTTCATTGAGAGGATTCAAGGCTTCGATAAAGATGTATCCATCAAATTCGCCAAGGGTTGGAAGAAAAAAATTGTCAAGTACAGTAACATGAAAATGGAAATTACAGAAGAGCTCATAGCTCAGGTCACTGGTCTCAGCTTGGAAGGTGCAAAATTTTTCAACAAGAAATTCGACAGGGAGGTTGAAACCAAGAAATTTCTGGAAGAGGGAGAGAACCTTGAGTTTGTAACTGCTGGCCTCAAGGTGGAGTCGATCCCTACACTTTTTGATGAACTTGCCAAAATGGTAGTAAGGTATGTTACCTTAGAAGGAAGATATGTGACTATCCCACACAAACATCTGATTTTTATGAATCATTTTCGTAGAACTAACATTATTAGTTTTCCTCATTATCTGATCAACTCCCTAGAGAAGTCTATAAGGGAGGTGCAAAATCACTCTAGGGTTGTCCCCCTGCACCAGGGCCTTATACTCCTCATTCACCACCACTTTTCCAGTTGCCCTCTCATGAACCCCATCCCACCTCCCTCCTCCACACTCCCACCTACCCATACTGCTCCCTCTCCACCCCTGCCAAAAAGAAAGCATGATGATGTGGGCTCCAGCAAGAAAAGTAAGAGCCTTAAAACTAGAATCCCTGCCTCCCATCGTGTCCTTAGAAGCCACAAGGACTTAGAACTTGCTGAAATCCTCCTGCAAATTAGCATGCCTGTGGAGAAGCCCAAGGAGGAGGATTTGTTGGAGAAGGTTGACAGATTGAAGAAGGAGATTCAAGCTCAAAGGGGCTCTTAAGAACATGGAGAAAGCCAAAGGTAAAAGGATCCTGCACGGTGAGGAGGAAGAGGGGGTCATTGATGAAGTCTTCAAGAAGTTGCAGTCCCTTGATGGCAGATTGGGGAATGCCAAAATCCGTAATGACTGTATTTTATCTGCCCTAAAAAGCATCTATAACTTCATTAAACAACACGTACACAGTGTTTACAGCTTAAGTGGAATCAATGAAGATATATGGGGCCCTAAAGAAAATAGGGACATTGCAATCTCCCAAGCAGACATGAAGGACACCTCTCAAGCCATAGCCATTGCTTTTTTCATGTCGCTGCAGGCCATCAAGGCCAAGATTGACAGAGCCCTCAAGTAACAGACTGATGTGTTACTGTTTTTTGGCTGTAATCTGGCTGTCATTGGGCTGTTCTCGAGCTGTTTTTTGTCGGAGCTCTATATTCTGTTCCTCTTTTGGTTTCTTTTTGAACTTGTCTCTTTTGCTCTAGATCTCTATACGTTTAGATCCACTCTTCACCTTTATTGTAATATCTAGCTGCTGAGCCTTTCTTAGTTGACTATTTTTCCCTTCTATGAGCTGCTTTTCACATGGTTATTATCTGGATTTTGAGCCCTTCTGTACACAGGGTATAGTCCCTTCAAAACTATTTGCCCTTAATAAAAAAAATATTAAACTGTAGGGTGGCTATCTGTACAACCAGCTACACCATAGGGGCTTTTCCATGCATCTATCCCTATACCTATCTAGAGGCATGTCCTTGATCTCGTAATTTAAGCCATGGAATTTGTGCATGTCCCTCTCTTGGCTTCTACTGCCCCTGCCTCTGAGTCTTTGCTAGACCCTACCCGTCATGTGGTTACCTATCAAATGGATTATCTGGGTCATGGGATGCTGCACCCTCACCCTCGTCATTGGTGTAGGGGATCTCTGGCAGTGGCTGAATTCCTGCTACCCATACCTCATCCAGAATGGTCAGGCACCATGGTAAAATAGTGGTATACTTATCCATGTAGACAACTTTTGTAGCTGAGTATCTCATATGTGAAGTTAGGTCTAATGCCTGTGGTACCACTTGTAAAAACCTATCCCTGGCTCAAGCCACCAGTATACATGGCCCTATAGTCATCCTCTTTGCATCTCGATGGGCATACCAAAAATCTAGTTATTGAATCTCCTATACTCTACGTAGTTGTCGCTGACATCGGTTTACTTTATCCAACTCTATGATGTAGTTGTGGCTACCAAGAAGAAAGATCTCCACCACATAGAAACTGAGCTCTGATCCATCCTTGGGCCACTTTATATGCCTATATGGAATCCACATAATATCTATGTCTAGAAGCTCATCGAAATCTCATTGATAATGATACACGCTGCCTAGGTTCCCTCGTACATCATCACCTACAACAAACCAAGCCATGTATGTCATCTCCTCCGAGAATCGGGCATGTGATTCACCTACAGGTCACCTGATTGCGATGTGATCCCAAGACCAAATATGTAGTAAGGAGGCCAGTCCCATCGTCTATTGATAGTGGTAGGTAATCAAATGTAGATCCAAGTATAGATGTGTTAGTATGCACTCACCCAAGCAGTATCGCTCACCACAAAGTAATCCATTCACCAGCATCATCAAACACATTAGAAAGGATATCATTGTCTTATCAGTGAGAAAAAAACCACCGATAAGTGACATCATGTAAAGTGACCCCCGCTACAATTTTGGATCAGCTATACACTCATGGAATAAAACTGTCATGCCATCGCGGGGTATCTCATCACAATGAAATAGGTTGCTGATTGCTACCCTGATATTCCTAAGGTTTCTCGTTTACTCGATCATCGAGCCTATATTAGGTACATGAAGGATCTACCATACATCCTCCAAAGTAACTGTCATCTCTCCTGTCAAAGCCTAAAGCACTAGCTCTCGTTGTGCCACCGCTCAATCAATGTTATTAGTAGACCATATTATCGCCATCGTGCGAAGATCAAGCTACAGGGCCTAGGCCAACCGCTTCCAATAGTATCACCATCGTGCGAAGATCTCATCGGTGCATGCTCCCCTCTATCTCTGCTATATGGGTGTTTTTATCTTGCATTTGGAGTATGGGAAACCATATCTGTAAAACCATTCCATATGTTAATTACTAACATTTCTTATAAGTCCTTCCTTTC
This sequence comes from Taxus chinensis, assembly GCA_019776745.2. Classification (NCBI taxonomy): domain Eukaryota; kingdom Viridiplantae; phylum Streptophyta; class Pinopsida; order Cupressales; family Taxaceae; genus Taxus; species Taxus chinensis. The sequence goes on along the minus strand of CM034147.1, from coordinate 130,571,029 downwards.
ATTCCTTAAGATTCGTCTATAATCTTAATTTTCTTCTAAGTTTCATCCTTTTTGGCATTTTTCTTCTCTCATTCATCTATTCTATGTTCCTGTAGGCCCTTTAGGGCATGTGTGTACCCCATGGCGTGTGCGCATCCACCTAGGGGTGTTTGCACCATTTTGCATGCCTTTGTGTGCATCCATGTGTGTATATGTGGTGTCTGCACTATCATTTTGGTGCATGGATATGCATGCATGCATTGACTACATATGCACATGTTTGTACATGCCTCTTAGTGCCTGCACGTGCGCACATGCACTTCAGGGGTGCATGCACCATCATTAGGACACCTACGCCCCCATGCATGCATGCCTGCACCATACCCTACTCTAACCCCCTATTCTATCATTAATTAAGGGCATTAATTATGATAATTGACAAAGAAGGTTAAGCTACTCATGATGATGCCATCATCAACATGTCGGTTGTACCCCTAAAATGTGTCAGCACATCTCATATGGCCTTGTGCTCTCACCATCGTCCTTGTCATTATTTGGGTCTTGTTGTAAAAATTTGGCAGCAGTCAGTAACAAATGAATTAGTCATGATGATTTACCCCCCCCCCCCGCGGGTGGGTTATATCAAGCCATGTTTTACCGGTTGTGATACCAGGAGGCTTGTTTTGACTGTTATTTTCTCTTCTATTTGCCATCAATAATTATTTTTCTTTCATTTCTTCATCGTTATGGGCATTTTTTGCCATTTGGTACCCCTTTCTTCTCACTAGAACAATTTTTACTACTCCTAGGCTATTTGCTTCCTCTCCACACTCCATCAAATAATTCTTTTTATTAAATAATTATTTTATTAATTTTTCCATTGTACGGGGACATAATTTGTCTCCTACTTCTTCTTTCTTCCCTTGGGGAATTTTTCTTGCATTTGGGTGATTCATACTGATTTTTCTACTTTCTTCTACGCGTCCTACATCCACCAATGTGGAAAATTTGAAAAAGCAAAAAAGTGGATATATCCATCCAAAATTCAAAACATAAATTAAAATTCTCCAACAAAATCCTGAAAATTATAAAAGCTACAAAAATAGGTAAACCCGCTTATATCAGCTAAAACTTATGTTTTGCGCATGGTATTCATTCCATATCCTTCTAGAAATTTTGTACATCTTCATTGATCACATGACTTGTGGATCATCAGATTCATAACCATTTTCAAAGCTAGCCTACTTGCTTTGCCAGTACTCTGGGGCACATATAGTTGTTTGGTATTGTTTCATAGTGCACTACACTTTTTTATTGGATCTAGTGTCCTTCATCATCTTCCCTTACCTGTATCTTTTTTCAGGACATCATTTTTAACCCTAGTCATCAATCACGAACATCTAGGGATCTTCATCTTAATAATAAAAATTTTGTACAACTTTCTTGACCATTTTTGGTTGGAATATGTGTGTTTGTACTTGTTTTCCTTGTTAAATGAGCTTGTTCCCTTCTCATATTACATTTATTTTTGTATGTTTTATTGATTGGGTTTTTCAGCAATGGAAAATTGTTCATAGTATGACTTTTCATGTCATCTTACTATTGTTATATGCTTATATTTTTAATAAGGACCAATGATGTAGATCTTTGGAAATATGATGAAAATAAATTTGTTTCATTACACTAGATCAAAGATAGTTATTCTCTTTGCTTCTCCACATTTCTTCAACATCACCCTCCTGATGACACTATTCTTCCACTTCACCTAGGGCATCCTGCCCCTCTCCTTTCTTCTATCAATTTCTCACCTTTTTCGATCGTCAATCGTGTTCCTTCATCAACCCATCAACACTTGTGGGGGCATCTCTCACTTATACTAATTTTTATTCTACCCCTTCAAAATTTTACCTATCTACTATTTGTGAATTGGCGTCGTTTATGCCACCCCAAAGAGGTGCAAATGTAGACACCTATAATTTATCCTGAATAATTTAAATACTTAAATTGTGCTAATTATCCCCTTTCCCGTAAATTGGTGACATATCTTCAATAGTTCCCATCTTCTCTCCTATCATCATTAATTAATAACATTATGTTAATTAATTAGGTCTTCTACTAAAAAAAACCTAATTAATGACCTTTTGGTAATTAATCCTTCCTTCTATCTAGACTAATTAACTATTATTAATTAATTAGCTTCCCCTTTCATTAAATCAATAAATCATTATTTAGTTGATTTAATTTGCTTCAATAGCCTAAATCATACTAATATTCCTCTAAAAATATTGTATAAGCTTGCACACCTATTAATTAATCATTTTGGTTAATTAATAAACTACCTTTATCCCCATGAGTCACTAAAGGACAAATTAATCTCTCCTAAAGTTGACTCAACCCTTTCTAAACCGCCCTTATCTACAACTAACTTAACATCTCTATTATCCCACATACAAAGGGATGTAGAGATTCCTCTATCCATTGGGCTATATAAAGAGCCCTATTTTTACCTTTACACCTACACCTTTTCATTCCTCGATGAGTATAGAGCCTAAGCTATATCCATTTTGTCATCTTGGAGAATTCTTCATTGGAGGAGCTAGCTTATTTCATTTCTTTTATTCATCCACCCAAGTTTTGAAGTCATATGGGGATATGTCAAATTGTCTTATAGCCATGGATTGACAAGACTAAAGCAATATTACAACTCACTCAAAAATCTGCTCCATAGAAGGAAAAGGATAATTATCCTTAACAAAAGCCTTATTCAAATCACAAAAATCAACACATAACATGATGTCATCATTTTTATTTATCACCGGTACAAGATTAGCCACCCAAGTGGAGTGCTTAATGGAAAATATAATGGAATACTCCATGATTTTTTAAATCTCTATCTGCATCAAGGTCTCTGATTTGGCAATAATTGGCGTCTTTTCTATCTAACCGGTATAAAACCAACCTCTAATTCATTAGTATGTTGAGCTAAAGATGGATCAAAACTTATCAAAAAACTATATTGCCAAGAAAAAACATTTGTTTAATCTATACAAAGTTGAATAAAGATTCTTTTTCAAATTGTGAATAACCTTGCCCAAGATTGAGACTCTCACCTTGAAAAATGATAAATTTTTTATCCTAATCTATACATGTAGCAAGTAGAGCACTTTGACGCTTCATTTAATCATTTTCACCAAAAATGAATTCCAAAGTAACAAGCCCTTTCAGAATATATATTTTTTTGAGATACATTATTTGATCTTCATATCTGTTTTTTAGTTCTCCCTAATTTTGAGCAAAAAATTATGCTTCTTCTCGCAGAAATATGATTATATGTGCATCATTATCAAAAACCTTCCAATGCATATCATTATCTGTAATAGATGGTCTCACTAAAGCTTTGATATTAGGATGTGATTGTTCACTTCCGATGTCAACAAGTATGTCAAATTGAGAACCAATTGCAGTAAGCCTATCAAAATGTTTATTCTTGTCTTCAGGGATAGCTTTAAGATAAATAACAAGAAAATCCCACACTCTATGTTTATAAGTTCTAATTAATGGGTTCTTGCAAGTATTACAACCTCTAACCTAGGGAATAAATAGTTTTTTGTCACCAAAAATGTGCATATCCTTGATTTTCTTCTTTCTTTCCCACTCCAAACCATGAACAAGGGCATCATACTCTAGAAAATTATTAGAACAAAAAAATTATAACTTAATAACTATAAAATATTATTTTTTACATGGTGAAATGATAATTAAAGTAGATCCTAAACCATGTTGGTTTTTGGAGCCATCAAAATAAATTTTACATAAACCATTATCTTTTTTATTTTCTTTTTCCACAGATGGTATTATAGTGTTGTCCTCATATAGATAAAGCAAACTCCAAGACCTTGTCATTCAATAAATTTTTCTTCAATTATAAACCATGGATCATGTTCATGATTTTAATTAGTTCTTTGATCCTTGAAAATATCTAGGACACCTTCTAAGGAATAACTGGTCTCATCCTCTGAATCATCTAGATGCTCTTCACTTACAAAATAATTTGCATTAACAACACTAGGTATAAAAGCCTTAATATGATAATTTTACAAGGGCTCTTAATTAATAGTTACCTTAGCTCCATACCGAGTTATGAAAACTAAATATGTCAAGTCTTTTGAAAGGTATCCACCAATCTTGGATGTGAAGTCTTTAGATAAGAACATGGAAAAATAAGATGGTAGATCAACCACCATCACATATTGTGAGATTGTAACACTTGGATATGCATGCAAAGTTAGTTTCAAATATTTTATTATTCAAATTTTATTATTTGATGAGCTTTCAAGTTGTAACACTCATTTCGTACTTGGTTCATAGCTAAGACCCAAATTTTTAGCTACCAACTTTGGCATAAAAATGTTATTTTCTCCGCTATCATCCATGTAATTATGAACTAATGTATCTCCAGTGATTAAGAATGTTTTTTTTATAGATTATTATAAATAATATAACATAATAATATCATAAAAACATAGAATACAAAATACTATATAAAATTCATCCAGGATAAATTTACATAGATGGAGCATACAATTTATAGTGTTTGATCTCCTACAAAGATGGAGTCAACACTCATCATCAAACTCTATAATATCTCTCCATGAGTCTCTTAGATATATCCTTAGGATATCTCTCTCATCCCTTTATTATCTCACACACCAAAATAGCTATGAGTTGTTCTCACAACTCACCCAAATACTAATACTAATTATTACAACTATATTATTAATATGAGTTCTATAAACTCATTATTAATAATATTATAATTTATTAATAATGTCACAATATATTTCTAACATTCACTCCCCTATTGTTAACATTATTAATTCCCAATATACACTCCCTTAATGTTGACATGGTACAACATAACTCCTTTTTCTACAACATGTTGCACGGGCTTGCCTCAAAATATGGATCAAAGAAAGGTGTGTAAACTTCCAAATGGCTGACTATCTTACTGCACATGACCAAAATTATGTGAAGGAATGCATCCCACATTTACTCCATGAAAAGAATGCACTCAAAATTCCACTGACAGATCATCTTCGTAAAAAAGGAAGGTATTCAAAGGACCGCTACATCAATAAAATTTTATCTACCTTTTTACATTTGTTGTTTTCTAGATCTAGCTCGAACCCTTTCTAAATCTATGAGTGTTATAATAAACTTAGATACATACTCTACAATGTTTTCTTATAGAAGGTTACATATAGTAATTTCTCACACTTTGAAATTGACGAGGAATGTGGCATATCTTCTTATTTTTACATAGTGGAAAATAAACACACAAATGAAAAAATAAAATGCCACAACACCATTGTGCAGCTCTATCACTTGCAACTGACGAGAGGTCATTAATTGACCTCCTTCCTCAATTACCCCCTTCCTCCATGTGTCATACTTCTACCCCAACTGGATGTGATTATGAAGGTCGAAATACCTTGAATAATTTAGACGCCACATACAAGTGAAAATACGTTTAAAATTAAAATGTGGTTTTTAATTTTTAATTTTTTTGCCTTTTAAAATGACACTATACATACATGACTCAACTTTGAAACTTGATAAAAAAAACCTATAATCACCTATTTTACTTTTAAAATGATAAATGATAGGGTAATAATATCAAATATTAACAATGGTGGATGAAACAACATGACTACACAATCAACAAAATATTTAAACACAAAATACCTGACTTACAATAAAACATCTTATCACAATTTTAACAAAATTATGATAACACATCTTGAGTTGGTACATCATTTTGATCACATAAATTTTCCTACATGGATATTTTTTTCGATCTAGTAACAACTAAAAAAAATTCAGCCTTCTCTTCGGCTCCAATTTCATGATTTACAACCACATAATTAGCTATTTCAAAATTTACCGATGTTGCATCTTGCTTCTCCTACTATTCTTTTGCCAAAAAAATTTCTATGTGCTACAAAAAGTGCACTTAACTGGAAATGGTGAATTTCCTCTTCTTCAATCATTTTTAGCATAGAAAACCCTTGCACTACAATTTCTATAGATGTATTTGACCCACTACGCTACACACTAGCATCTTGAGCCATGTTTTATTACACGGGAACCATGTCTCCTGATGTTGTAAGGGCATTTGGATCATCTACAGAAAGGACCCTAGCTAATGTAATGGCTGGTTTTGCATGGTATGGCCTATAACCTTGAGCAGGAGGCCTATAGTTATTATAACATGGAAGAGGTAGTTGATATGGCCTACTTGTTTTAGGTTGTTTTATTTTCAGCTATATTACCTTATTTGATAAGGTTTTAATAGCTCCTTTCTATTCATCTATATAACTATGTCAAATTGTAGTAGGTAATGGTGGTTTTGGAGCTAGAGTAATAACATCTATCTCAGCATAAATTGGCATAGAGTGTTTAGGTTCCAACTTTCTAGCTTGTATGAGGTTTTTTTCAGCTCTTATTGCAATGTCAAAGGCTACGGGAAGAGTAGTTCTGCCCATAGACTAGATCATGAACAATAATTTAAGTTTTTAATACATGCAAATAACACAAAAAAACATGTTCATGTGAAGGCTTAATTGCTATTGGAATCTTCTCCCAAGTTTTGGTAAATGTTAAATTAAAATTAGAAATGAATTCTTAGGGTAAACTACACGCTTAATTTTAGACAATTTCTCAATAAGGGATAAATCATCTGATTTGTAATTGAATTTCTTGCACAACCGCTAACCTAATTGATCCCATGTGCCTATTGTTCCTATTTCCAAATTTATGTACCATTGAAGGGATTGACCTTTAAAAGAGGAAGCTAGTACCCTTAGAGCAACATCTTCATGTGTGATATCATACACTGAACAAATGGATGTTATCTCTCTAATATGTTCAACTGAGGTAACTTGGTTTTCACCAGTTAAAAATTGAAGACTCTCATGGGACCCAACAAGGATATCATGATAAACAAAAATCAGAAAAGGGTTGAAAATAGTAAATTGGAAAACATTTCTAGGTGGGGCAGACATTTGAAAAATAGGGATCCAAATGACAAAATTCGAATTTGGGGAAGGAGGATTGGAAATATTTTACATTTTATAGGGTGTAGTATTTCCAATCCTTCTTTTCCTTGTTGAATTTAGAGGTAATTGAATAAAATCATGGGGATGACTTCTTAGCGATGCTTTGGTTCTGATCATGGGCATAGATCATGGAAAAATAATAATTTAGATCCTTTTAGTAGCAACTAATTTTCGCTGTAAAAAAATACATATGTGTTGATATTCATTTAAAATTGTTACAGCACCAAGCTATTGAAACTGATTGAGTAGTTCTCGGAATACTCCAACACATAAATATTCATATATATCATGTTGAATGTTGATATCTGCTAAAAAAATGTTGTTGATCTTAATCAATTAACTCTTTAGAAATATCCATATTAGAACATCATATTTAATTGCATGTTGTAAATAAATCCAAAATTTGGTTCTTTGTCCCACTGGGCGTGTCCAAAAATTGTTATCATTCTAAAGTACCTTTCACTAGATGGGTAAATTGAATTATGACTTCAGCTAGTAAAATTGGATCCCCTCAAAGTTTTTAGTAGCTCAAAATGAGGGGAACTTATAGAAAGGGATGGCTCCATTTGTTGAATCACTAAATTTTATATTTTGACTGAGTTGAGCGTTAAAATGAATGTAAAACTAAAAATAGTGGTAAAGGTGATAAACTAAAATTTTGTGGGGCTTGGGGTTGCACAAACACACCTATTGACTAGTAACAGAATTGCTTAAATTCACTACAAGATCTTATTTAATTGATTTACACTCACAAGGCAATGCAATGCACTTTAATGGCTTATAAAATGATCAAAATTTCTTAATGGAGATTTTGTAAAACTATAAGCATGCTAAAGAATATTAAACTCACTGAAACACACCTTTACATTTTTTGGAACAAATTGTCAAATAAATTACTCAATGGAGGAAAATAGTCTTCTATTTAGTCATATGATGGAATAGTACAAACAATTTTTGCATCATAACAGTGCAAAAATCAGCCCCCCTTTGTGCTTTGCAAGAGCACATAATACATAGTAAAAGTATTCACCCCCTTCTACAAAAATAGCCTTTAAAGGAACAATTCTCAGTCTTATTTTGAGTTATTTCCAAAAATAGATTTTGCAAGTGCTTGGTCACTACAGTTAACCCTCTAATTAGCTATCTCCATGAATTTTACGATCACCTTTTCATATTTTTAAGGTAATGAAACACTTACTTGAAACAAAATGAAAATACTATTTTTAACATATCTCCAAAATAGAATAAATTGCCATCATGTGCATGAAAAGGTGAATATTTCTCTATCTCCCATAGACTATATGAATGGAATAAATGATTATATTATGACCCTAATTGAAACCTTTGGATAAAGTATAATATTCATGGTCTTTTGTTTAGAAAATAAAATATTAAAAGGGGAGCAGATACTCCTTCTCTATGTGGACATCGTAACACCCATGGAAAGTTTTAATAATTATAAAAAATTTTGAACTTTCATGATTTCATGGTTTTAATAATTTAAAGCACTATCAATGGGCACATGGTGGTAATTATGTAAATAAATTATGACGTTCCAAACCCTAACTAAGGTTTAATTAGGGTTAGCCAGTTGTTTGACACCTATCCATGGTTAACACAATAGTTGAGTTAGGGTGGGTAAAAGTCACCCAACCATAATCATTTATTTAATTCGCCCTTTCAAGCCTCTGAGATGTTTGGTATGGGGAAACCTTGGAAAAATATATACTCTCCACCATTTTTTCTTGAAGAATCTCGTGTTTTAGTGTTGTAGGTTCATATTTTTCTAGTTTCTAGTCGTGGACTAAACCCTCATGGTAAATTTCTGAGCTATAAATTTCATCTCTATAAGAAGTTTGTAGCTTTATTTTATAATTTTCTATGACATAGACATATTTACTTTCTCTCTTCAAGATATGGGCAATATTTTGAAGACTGTTTAGGGTTTCAATAGATCTAGGTTTCTTGCCATGTTAGAGATCTATATTTTGGAGTATTTAGATGCCCTTGTTTAGTACTATTTTCGTGGCAAGGACACTTCTTCAGTTTTGTCTTGTTTCATGGCATAGATGTGCACATTCTTGTTTTATCTTTGCATCATCTAGAAACCAATGAAACCCTTTCTCTAAAATTGACTGGATCATATTTTCTTTTATGCTCGGAAGTTTCCATTTTCTAAGATCAAACTTAAGATGAAGTGGATCTTTCGAATGTTTTGTGGTTTCACTGCTCCAAGGGTTTTCTTAACAATTTGAGCTTTCATGTTATTGAATTTAACACCCTTTCCCATTTTTCATAAAATATATGGGTTTCGGAAAAAGACTATGTTATCTTCGTATTATTCATCCTTCCATACTGTGTTGTAATGGCATATCTCTTTAAAAATTCCTATAATTTAATTTTTACAACTAGGTATACTTTATTTCCACTCGTAGCATTTGATAAGCCTTAAATGGTTCCATATTAACTTAATTATCATTCTATAGCATGTACACCTTGTTTCCTTTCTTGTGATACTCGATTTGGACAAACTCAAGCCTTGGTTTTTAATTTTTCCCTTTTAGCTGGCATTGCTTTGACACTGTAAATCTCTATGTTAAGGTTTTGGGGTACATGGGAATTTTTTATACCTACTATGGATTAACCACTTTTTGTGTTGAATGGATTTATATTCAACCTTACCTGAGTATAGCAGTTTTAGAAATATTTGTGCTCTTTTCTTTGAAAATTGTAATCTTGTATCTGGCTTAGTGATCTGGAAAGTTTCAAATAGGAAATCATATTTTGTAACTTGGTCATCCATCCTTCTGTTTTGAGTTATTTTTCCTCAAAATTGAAATGGATTCAGTGAAGTACATATTTGTATCTTCTAAAAATTAGGGATCCTTATCGCAAGATTTTGTAATTTATTTCTTGAATATAGACCTGTAAAATTATTCCTCTTTGTACTTTACTCTTATAATCCTTGTCTAGGATGATATCTAATGATATTAGCAAAAAAACTTCTGAGTTCTACCTGATTTGAGTTAGAGGTCTAAAACTCCTTTTGGGTTCTAGATTTATATTAAAAATATCTTCCTTTTTTATGAAGGAACCATGCTTTTAAAATTGTATAGCACTTTGGACTAATTCAAATTCTCTACTTAGTTGTGCTTCTTAAGTTGTTGGGAACATAAAATTTTATAATTATTGCAAGACTTATTGACTTAAGAATATGCATTCCTTGATTTGAAACATAATTTAGATTTGTATCTCCATGGTATATGAGGTCATATGTTTTCAGTGAGTTTTTTGTGGTTGCATCATTATGGTGTTTATAAGATGAAAAAAACCTCTCCTTAATTACAAAGTGACCTTGAATGTTGTAAGACTCTAGTAAGTAGATGCAGGTACTAAAAGACTAAAAAGGCCATTCTGGCACTTTGTCTCTCTTGAATTCTTGAGTATGCTGGTAAATTGAATTTTCTTAAAGCCCTATATAAATTAAAAAACACTTGCATATTTCATTTCTTGTATATCTTGAGAGACACTTATAAATTGGAAATTAGTTTCACCTCTCTTATTCTTTGTTAATATTGTATTCTTGTAAGTGCATAGTGGTACATCATCATTATATGTTTTTCATATAAAGTATCCTTGAATCTTGATTGATAACTCATGATGGAAGCATGCTCCTTAATTGATGTTCATATTTACTTGTATTACTTCATGGTTCTTGAATGTTTTTCCTTGTAGCTTGAAAACTATAATTCTTGCCTTGCTAGAAACATGTAATTGTACTTTATTTCTGTAATTTTCAAAGTTATTCAAAAGTGTTTCACTCCATATATGTGTAAACTTCAAAAATTTATTTACAAAATAGAGGCCAAAATCCATTTCTTTTCTTTTGCATCCTTGAGTGATTTCCTTTCGAGATTATGCTTCTAGAAATGTTTATGAGATGATGACATCATGATCTCTGCGACTCTTTTTTATTGGTTTCTCATGCATACTTATCTTTACTTGTTTTTAGAAATTAATTTGTGTGTAACTGTAAGTGCATTATTAGATAAAAACATCCAGAGCTCTAACAGTCTACTTTTTTCTTTCAACATGTGTTGCAGTAGTGGAAAAGGAGCATGAAGATGATGAAGGTGCAAGTGAGGAGCATGGGGAAACTAACCCATTCAAGAAATTATGGATTTCCTCACTCTTCACTTATTTATAACTATATATATATATATATATATATTTCTTTTACATATGACTTAGATCTCATGGCTTGTGTGGGAAACATTATTTCTTCATGACTAAATGGAATTAAATTTTGTAATTGAGTTGTCTATTTCCTTTTTCATTTGATTTAAGTAACTTATAAATGTGGAATGAACTAAATAACTCAAAAAATAATTAGTCACATTTAATAATAAAGAAATAATAATACTTTAATGCTCTTATAATTGAAGACTATACCTTTTTCCAAGAAAACTGCAACTATGTTTGTAGTTTTAAGGTCTAACTTTTGACATCCTCTTGTAGAACAGGGACAGAAGCCTGTAGATTGTATTAATCTGAATCAACCAAGTTACAATAGATGGACTGCAATACTTATAGGTATTATACAGTCAAGTGCAGACAAAAGAGAGGTTACAGAGGTACAACCAAAAATACAATAGCTTCCATAATACATTCGGGAAGCAACAATTAAATTAATATGAATAAATGATTAAGTTACAACTATGCAACAAATAATCCTATAACTATGGAATAAGACAAATATGGTTTAAAAACCATATAACAACTTTATTTAATTAATATAATTAATTAAATAATTGATATATACTATGCATAACTAATTAAGCTAACATCCCCCCCCCTTAATTATACATTGTGTCAAGATATGGGGAGAGGAACTCTCTGAAAAACTCAAACTTGTCACATGCAAGTGACTTTGTGAAGATATCTACACATTGTTTAGCTGTTGGACAATATTGAAGCTGGTTGTTGTGCTTCAACACATGTTCGCATATGAAATGAACTTGTACCTCAATGTGATTTTTTCTCTCATAAAAAATAGGATTGCAAACAAGTTTTAGAACACTTTCATTGTCAACATACATGGTGGTCAGTTTGTCTTGTGGTATTCCAAGTCCTTCTAGTATGCAACGTAGCTAAATCACTTCACATACAGATTCTCCTGTAAAACAATACTCAGATTCTATGGAAGAGTGAGAAATGAAGTGTTGTTTCTTACTTCCCCATGATATTTTTCCAGATCCCATAAATAATACAAATCCATAAGTGGATTTTCTATCATCAATGTTACCTGCATGATCTGAATCTGAATATCTAGTCAAGAAGAAGTTGTCATTCTTCTTATATTCTAGACCAAGAGCCATTGATCCTTTGAGATATCTAAAGATATGCCTTGATGATTTCCAATGAAAAACTTTGGGTTCCTGCATGAACCTAGATAGATAGCTTACTACAAAACTGATATATTATCTAGTGTAGGTCAGGTAAATGAGACTCCCGATCAACTACCAATAGAGAGTGGCACTTACCTCAGGAGATAGATCTGAATGAGATAACTGTAATTTGTTCTCCATATGTGTATCAATTGGTGTGCAATCCATCATCCTAAATTTCTCAAGCCTATTCTTGGTATATTTCATCTGAGAAACAAAAATGTGATTCTCTTTCTACCATACTTCTAATCCAAGACAATAGTGCATCATCCCGAGATCAGTCATGTCGAACAATCGATTAAGATCTTTCTTCGTTGCATCGATCATCCTCACTGTACTGCCAGTGATGAATAGATCATCAGCATAGACAATGACAATCATAATCTCCCACCTTTCTTTTTGAGGTAAATATTGGGATAGTATGGATTTCTAACAAATCCATGTTGTATGAGATGCTTATCAATCTTGATGTACCATGCCTGGGGTTCCTTTTTAAGGCCATATAGAGATTTCTTGAGTCTGCATACCTTTTCTTCTTCACCAGGTACTACATATCCCTCAGGTTGAGTCATGTAGACTTCTTCTTGTAGATATCCATTTAGGAAAGCAATTTTTACATCCATCTCATGGAATTTCCATCCCAAGGACTTTCCATCCAAACTGTGCAACTAGAGCAAATATCATCCTGATCTTTTTAATCTTAGTTGTGGGAGAAAATGTCTCCTCATAGTAAACACATTCATTTTGTGTGTACCCCTTTGGTACAAGTATTTCTTTAAACTTTTCTAATATCCCATCTACTTTTTACTTTGCTTTAAATATCCATCTACATCTAATGGGTTTCTTCCCTGGTGGAAGATCGACAAGCTTCCAAGTGTTATTTTTCATCGCTAATTGGTATTTCAAAATCCATGGCATCTTTCCAAGATTTTGACTATAGGGATTATTAGACTGTAGAGGGATCATCATATTCAATAACTCTATTCATCAAAGAAAAGTTAACTTCTTCTCTTGCTTTACTGCAAGTCCGTGGTCCAGGGGTAGATGTATTCGGTGGCGCATCCATTCTTTTATCTCGTAATGTGCTAGTAAACCATTTAGGCATACACTGAACTATTCCCGTGGGTCATGGTTCTATCTGATCAACACCATCATCCCCATTAACACTTTCATCATCTGAGGGAACATCAGCTTTAGTTTTTACAAGTGGAAAAAAATCTACATCTGGTGATTCTAGAGTAGAAGACTCTGCTTCCTTCTTCTCAATAAACTAAACATCTTTGCTAGTGTAGACTTTTCTAGTCTTAGGATCCATCAATCTATACCCAAAGGTCTCTTCACTATACCCAGTGAAGATGAGTTTTTGTGACTTCATGTCTAATTTCTTTCTATTTTGCTTGGTTATGTGCATGATTGCTTTGCACCCAAATACTATAAGGTGTGCAATAGATGGTTTCTGTTATGACCATGCTTCTTGTGGTCTTATTCTGTCAAGAGAAAATGTGGGCAATGTGTTCAACAAATACACTGTTGTCTTTGCTGCTTCTGCCCAAAATGTATTTGTAAGTCTAGAGTCATCGATCATGCATCACACCATTTCCATGATAGTATGATTTTTTCTTTCAACAACAAAATTTTACTATGGTGTGTGTGGAGGAGGCATTTGTCGACGAATCACATGAGTTTTTAGGTAGTATCTTAACTCATTACTAGTGAATTCCCCTCCCCCTTGATTTGAGTGAAGAGTTTTGATGTGATGACCAGTTTCATTCTCAATTGCTACTTCAAATTTTTTTGAAGGTTTCAAACGCTTCACTTTTCTTGTGAAGATAGAAAATCCACATTTTTTTCGAATAGTTATCAACACAAAGCATGAAGTACTGGAAACCAGAATAACTTGGTTGCATCAGAATTCAAAGATCGGTATGAACTAGGTCAAGTTTTCCATGATCTAAAAATGTGCTCCTCTGAAATGAAGCTCTGTGTTGTTTTCTTGCTAGGCAGTGAGAACACTTGTCTGTATCCTTCTAAAGAGATGGTAGCCCATGTACCATATTGCACCGACGAAGTGTCTCAAGATACTTGAAACTTACATGACCAAGTCTCCAATGCCATAATTGTGCTGAGGTAGAGGTCTTAGCCATAAGTGCCTGATCATTTTTGTGGACAAAATCAAGTTGGAACATGCATCCCACATTATAGGCTTTCACAACTATTTTTGAGCATCATGATTTATCTTGAATTAAACATGTTTTCTTTCTGGAATGACTATCAAAGTCAATTTTTAGGTTGTGATCAAGGAGTTGACTGAATGAAAGTAAATTCTTTATCAACCAAGGGACATATAAGACATATAAAATTCTACAGTTGCGTGAACCAAGGGGTAGAGAAATGTTTCCAATCACCTGAACTGTATATGAAGAATCATCTCCCAACAAAACATGATTTTTTGATGGCATGTCCCTCATTGATATAAACCAGTATCTATGGCTGGTAATGTGTCGAGTGGCCTAAAAATCAACATACCAAACATCACTAGATGACGTGGATGGTTCACTTGATTGAGCAGTGAACAAGTAGTCTTGATTGTCTGAATGTTCTTGTTGCTCAACAATATTTCCTTGTTGATGGGGTTTTCTTTTCTAGTTCCCCTTTTTTTCCCCTTGATTGTAGTTAGAATGTCCCTTGTAAGATTGTTGTTGTGGAGGTCCAGAGTTACTAGATGAACCTTTCTTGTAATTAATATACCAACAATATTTTAAGTCATGTCCTCTTTTTGAGATAGGACATTGCTTCTTTTGTTGTCCATCCCCTTGATACTGATTTTGATTTTGGGAATTTTGATAGGTATTAGTATTTCCTTTACCTTTTCCTTTCCATTTTTGATGTGAAGAAAGTTACTACTCCTCTTCATCATCCTTATTATGTATGGCTTCCTCTTTTTGCAGTAAGTTTACCAATTTTATCAAAACTAACGGTCATATCCGACACGTTAGTGTTGTTACAAAAATGTGGTAAGAAGAGGGGAGTGATCTCAGAACAATGGGAACGAGAGCATCATCTGAGACCACTTCTCCTCGGGAAAGAAGTGAAGCCCTCAATTATGTAACTCTTCTTAAGAAAGCTTTTATTTTTTCATTCTACTTGAACTTTAATGTGTGCAACTGACTCTGCAAATTTAGTATAAGATTCTTGTTCTTATCCTCGTATACTATGCTCAACATATCCCATGCTTCTTTGGTATTTTGGCATCTTGAATGTGGGATTGCACATCGTTGGACACTCCAAACAAGATGATGATTTTGGCCTTCTGATCTGCTTTATGAAAGTGTTGTTATTGTGTTATATCAGTAGTTAATCTCGTCAGAGTACCATTCACAGTAGACCAGATCTCTTCAAACTCAAGATGTGTCTTGATTTTTATCTTCCATGCATAATAGTTGTATCCTCTGAGTATTTGTGAATCAAGAATTAAAAAATGGGGGCATTGGTGTCCATTTTGCAGAGATCATTGATAGGCTTTGGTTGTTATCACTCCAGGTATAAGGTATCCCAATCTACATACCGTCAGTCTGATATACCAAACATTTCTATATACATGCCCTTCCGATATACCCGGCGGTATGTGGAAGAAGATCACCCATTCTATAGACCTGGTAGTACGTGAAAGAGGCATTAATGTACGTGAAATAATTCAATACATGGTACCAAGACAGTACTAAAAGGGCTCTGTGTGATTATTAACACAAGATCAAATAAATATCCGCATATGCACACGTAACTTCACTATATGCTTGGATAATTTCTAAATCTAGATTTATGTCGTGCAATCATTCACAGATAGATGGGATGGCTCATAGTGTGTGCACTATGACCTTATTACTCCTCGTCGATTTGAAGGGTCGATGCCCAGAAGACGTTATTGTAGCTATATTAGGCATTAAGTGCAGTAGTAGTTGTGATGGCTTTACCCGTAAGCGATTCCTAGAGGCACTATATATACCGAACGCTGCAAATAAGATATAGGATCTCGTGAGTGTTACAGAACCAATTTTTTTGCTATTTTTTATTACAAGTTTGCAAGTTTTTGATCAGTTACAAAGTTTGCAGTTGACTTAAGGTAACCTGGAAATTACTAAAATATATTGTAGCATGTAATTACATTCAAAAATCTGGAAAAAATTGAATGGCAGGTAAAATGTTTATGTTTTTCGGGCCCTAGTGGCCTCCGAAGCCTAGTACGACCCAAAATGCTAGAAACCATTAAAAAGAGGCCCAAGATGAAGTTTTTGGATGGTCCTCCTTTGGAAAATGTTGCCCAAAATGAAAAAATAGGGTTAATGGAGAAAAAAATTACTCTAAAATTAGGGATTTTCTCACTAAATATTTAGCGATCTGTTAGTTATAACTAACACATGTTTAGTGAAGGTATTTCAGCTAAATAGCCCTCTAGACTTGGCGGCTTCACCAAATTTTTCTCCAAATTTTAAAATTGAAATTTTTTTGTTTTTGGTTTGATTCGAACCATGCACCTCCCACTCCTAAACCGATTCCACTTATCCAACTCTGCATTATGTGTGCTTAGCATATGAAAAGAACAAACTTGTATTTAAATAAAGGTGAATTTACCCACCTCTTAACAATGACAACTTGGCAAAGGATAGGGCTCCACGTGGCTGAAACTTGAGGTCAATTTAGGGTTTTTCATTTTCATAGAAAATGAATCTGAAGCATGTACATGTATTGAAAACTGTTTGCATATTTTTCTTCACACCTTTTTTTGTTTTTCTATACCGTAGAAAATGAAATCCACTTTCTTTCACACCTTTTGGTTTTTTTGCTTGTGCGTGTTAGAGTAGGTATTTACCTTAGCTCATGTTCACCTAGGTACTTTATTTACCTTTATTGTATTTATCCTCACACACTTATGTGTGTGGATATTTCTTTTATCTTATTTAGATATTAGGAGATATTATCCAGTTGTTAGGTATAGTTCTTTCCTTGATGTATGGTATTGACTAGATCCTTGATGTCTAGTTCTCTCCTAAATCTATGGTCTTGACTAGTTCTTTGATGACTAGTTATTTCCTTGATTTATGGCTTGATCTATGACCTTGACTGGTTCTTAGATTGTTATTCCTTGCCTATTTAAGCAAGGCCCACTCTCAATGTATTGCATTGAGTTCTATAATAATATATGATATTTCTTCTCATTTTTTTGCAAAGGTTTATGTAAATTTATTCTAGTGAATTAATTTCATCTTATTGATAGTGGTGTTTAATTAGCATCTGTGTTCTTGGCTTGGTATCGATCTAGTTATCGTTCCTTTCATGGTATACAGAGCAGGAGATTGCTGTTAGCATCCATCTGTAAGTTTTATTTTGTAAAAAAATTATTTGTGTATTCATATATTTGGGATTTGGTTGTATTTTGTTGTTGCGTGCATTTTTATGGAAAAAAATTTGTGACTTTCTCGAAAACACGTGGCACACCCCAAAATAGTAAGTTGTGCAAACACCCATTAAAATCCTTAGCCCTTGGTCATATCGTATGCTCATATGAGGGCTTAAAACTTGTGATTCCTACTAATAGGTGCTTAACCTCAGCCCCCTTTAATTTTATTTGTGTGGTGAAAGAAACAACATTTTACTTTGTTTTAGTGGCACCTAAAATAAATAACAAAGCAAAATTTAAAAAGCTTGTAAATTGTGACCGGTAACTCGGTTTTGAGTGTCATTTTTTTACAAAAGTGCTTTTTTTTTCGTGCTCTTTCCATTGGAAATATTTATTTTGAGACTTGCACTATAATTATAAAGTGCTAAATATGGAGGAGTGTTGTAATCAATTGTGGACTCAATTTCGGCTGAGCCCGACATCCTAAACTTTTGGGAGTTGTAGTTTGTACCTATCATGGATTCTGAGAATGATATGCTTTTCTCTGAAGTATGTGGACTTCAAGAGGATATTGTAAAATTTGTGGAAGAAAATAGATCGCTCAAGAAGCAAAATTCTCTTCTACAATCACTCATTCATGATAAGGATACAATAATACACTCCCTGTAGAACAAACTTGCTAGCCTACAACATCACCATCATATTGTGGACCACCATATCCATGATCCTAGTCCACTTGCAGTTGTTGCTTTAGTACCCACTGACATTGATCTTCCAGTCTTTGAGTTTGTTCCTGCTCTTGATGTTCATACACCTATGAAGCTTGTTACTGCATGCTCTTCCACATCTGTGCCTATTACAGTACCACATGTTGTGTATCCTACTTCTACTCAGCTGCATGGATTTTTTGAGAAGCATACCACTACATTCAGTTCTCGCATGCTCCGTTCTATGGGTCTCACTAGCAGAGTCATTGGCAGACATTCACAGGGTATTGTTTCCTCTATTCCACATGTTAAGTGGAATTCTCGTCATGACATTGGTTTTCGAGCAGATACTTCATTGGGATCACACATTGACAGAGCTCCTTTTTTTTGTTCGCTCGACTCTTTCTGAGGATCATGAGCAACACATGAGTTCTGCACCTTCACTCAGGCTTGAGAAACCTGAGATTTCAGCTGTCAGACATGATCAACCTGACACACATTCTGATGTTCTTTTGCATGCACCCATTGTGCATTTTGCACCAAGTCATATGCAGGCATCTTCTTCATCCATCCATGTTGATTTGGGGTGGATATCTGATCACTCATGGCGGCGACATAGGCATTCGTTGAGAGGACTCTATAGGCATGGCTCCTCCACCATTCAGGCCTCTTGCTCCACTTTCTATACCTTATGCATTGTGATGCTTCTTGTTTTGAGCATTTTTCTTTAGCAGGTGTAGTGTATCTCTCTTGTTTGTTGAGAGATTTTGTATATGTATTTTTGACACTTTTGGCATGTTGACAGTATCTCTTATGGGGGATCTATTCTGGTGAAGTCCAGTGTTATTTTGTCAGTGTTCGAGTAGTTGATTTTGGGCAACTCATACAGATTTGTAGCTGTCACTCCACCCATTCAGCAGTATGGGAGGGTGTGGTGTTGATCCTGCTTCTTCGGGTTTCGTGTCCTTGCCTTGTTACCTTGGATTTTCTTGGATCGTGACACTATGGAGTTTGTGTCCTTACCTTGTTGCTTTGGTTATTGTACTTGGATCGTGGCACACCTATTTGCAGCAGTTGATCTAATTATGTTTGGTGTTTTTTTTTACTTTACTGACATCACTTCGTTGACAGTCTCCTTGTATGGAGTTATTCTGGTGGAGCCCAGTGTCAGTTGTTTTTGAGTTTTGTGATCGAAGCAGTGGATTGAGACCATAGTGTACACCAAAATTCTTTGAGCATTATACGAATTTACTTTGAGCAGTAATTCTTGATGCCTTGGAGTCAATATTATATTACTCTCTTTACTTTGTTGTTAGGTTTTGGGTACCTTGCGGTGTCCCTTTTTCCTAGTTATTGTACATGAGTACCTCATCAGGCCTAGTTATCAGGACTCATACTGTGGACATGCCACTTCTATTTTGGCCCCTAGCTTCACTTGAGGGGGGGTGTTAGAGTAGGTATTTACCTTAGCTCATGTTCACCTAGGTACTTTATTTACCTTTATTGCATTTATTCTCACCCACTTATGTGTGTGGATATTTCTTTTATCTTATTTAGATATGTTACCATACGGATATATAGTTCTTTCCTTGATCTATGGTATTGACTAGTTCTTTCCTTGATCTATGGTATTGACTAGATCCTTGATGTCTAGTTCTCTCCTAAATCTATGGTCTTGACTAGTTCTTTGATGACTAGTTATTTTCTTGATTTATGGCTTGATCTACGACCTTGACTAGTTCTTAGATTGTTATTCCTTGCCTATTTAAGTAAGGCCCATTCTCAATGTATTGCATTGAGTTTTCTGATAATAATATATGATACAGTGCTTCCATTTTCTTTGCAAAGGTTTATGTAAAGTTATTTGAGCCGAATTACTTTCATCTTATTGATCATGGTGCTTATATTACATCTGTGTTCTTTGCTTGGTACTCATGGTTATCGTTACCTTTCAGTGTCCCCTTTTTTCAGAGCGTTCATTGTTTGACTTGAAGGTACCTCATGGAGTCTTTGTTCTAGACTCATCTGTACATGCCACTTCCCGTATTTTGGACCCACTCAATAGACTATCCTTGGGGGTCAGCACTGTTACACATAAATTTACATAGCTCATGTTCACCTAAGTACTTTATTTACACTCAATCTAGATTTATCAAGCACCAACTAAAACAATGTGTGGAATCTTCTTTTATCTTACATTAATATTAGGAGGATAGTTACTATGTTGGTGGTAAGTTCTTTCAACTTGATCTAATTGACTAGTTCTTCCAATGATGGATTTTGAACTAGTGATATCTAGTTCTCTCCTAATCTATGGTTTGACTGTCCTCAGATTAATGAGACAAAAACCAATTCCTTGTTATATGGCTTGATCTATGACTTTGTAAATCCAAGATTTTGATGAACTCTCACTAATTTAAGATCGCACCCATTCTCAATGTCATCAGAATAATATATGATATTCATAGACTCATTTGTAATGCAACACGGTGTGTAAATTTATTCTGGCGAGATTGATTTCACTTTTATCGTTGATGTTGGAAAAGAAAGCATTTGTGAGTCTTGGCTATGGTACAAGCTTGTTAGATTCCTTTGGTAGATCCCTTACAATTAGGGTTTAACTACATGCCCTGCAATCGAAGACATTTCTCCAAAGAAGACAATGGTGGAATATTTATAGGCCCAGTTCATTTTCAGAGAAGATAAATTTTTTCCTCAGTGAAAAGCGGTACATAATACTAGATTTTCAAACATTTTCCTTCAGATTTGATTGGTGTACATATATCCTGGTTGAGACAAGGATTAATGTTCTTGCAACAGTTGGACAAAGGATCAAATCTTATGCAACTATTCATCCAAATATTCTTATTTTATTCTTTCACCTCAATTCCCCATGAGGTTGAGAATTTAACACTGGTACCCATTACTGTGAGAATAGCTATTACATGTTCTATGGATTGTTTATGTGAAACCATTATGTCGTTAATGTCTATTGATGTGACTTGATGATAATTTTATTTGTTATTGGCTATTGTATATTTAATTTGTAAGCAAAATATTCAGTTAAAAGTGTTTACTTATAAAATACAAATAATGGTATTCATCAGATCAATTCTGGGAAGAACGAATTAAATCAATGGCAAATTTGAGTGATTGGTTGAAGTCATGCGCAAGCATGATATATAAATGGCACCCATAATTACTGATCAATGATGATGGGACAACAAACCAGTTAAACTACATGCAAATTGACTATTGGCCTATAATTAACAAAATAATAGAATTTTAGTAAATGCATGAGGGTTAGTTTGGTATCATCTAACACCTAAACATGATTGTATATGAGAAACAATGTGCCAGGTATTTAGGTCCATCTTCTACACATTGATATTAATTTTAATTAACAAGATGGGGACCGAATAGACTATATGATAATCTAAGCATCTTGACAATGACATATGTAACATTTCCTTTGTGTCATGGGAAGATATTTTGGCAATTTAAAAATAAAACATATTTATTTGTGGGTAATATGTTTACTGTTTTAGACACTACTGGAACATACACGAGTTCAAAAGATAAATAGCTTGGCACAAAATTATTTTCCTTCAACTTCAGGAATGAATAAATACATACATTTTAAATTTTATTTATATTAGTCTTATATCAGACCTAGACATTTTATCATTACAATTTATGGTTTTCTTTACAAAAATATCTTGTTGTAGAATGCCAGATCCCATTCCAGCACTAAAAAACGTATGTCTATTTAAATTTACAACTATTCACTTATATGAACATTTATATTGAGTTCATTCTTCAGTAAGTATTGGCAGTCACTCTTATTCTGAATTTATAAATACCTATACTGAATATTATCAAACTATTGATGGGGATAATTTTTGCAACAATCAAGTATCATGTTCAAATCACTTGGCCACCCCCATGCTATTCAATGCTTAACATTTAAAAAACTTGTAATGCCCCCGCCTTAACACCGTAAACCACACCAAAAACACGTCTAGAATAATTTGGGTAAATGAGACGGTGAAGCAGATCTACAGGTGCAATACTAATGGAATATTAAAAACTGTTAGAAAACTAATGCCAATTTATCAAATTTAGACCCATAAAAATTTAATCTCTAGGGTTCATTTCTACCTAAAATATTAATTTCCATAAAATTACTAGAGTCACAACTTGAAAAACCTTTAAAGAATTAACTAGTTATTACCCCCCTTTTTCATATTAATTACCAAACACATTCTTTCTATTGGAACCACCCATTCCCATAATAAAGATATTTGTTTTATTTAGTATGTAGGGTCACATAACTGGTCCAAAAAAACTGTTATCTCTCGAAAGTGCACCCTGTAGAGAGATGGCTGTAGGTGTTCTAAGCTGTAAAAAATCTCTATCTCTCTCTTTCGTAGATACAATGGAAACACCTCAGGTCTGTGGGTATACCTATTTTGAGGTGAGTCTCTCGATATCAAGGCTAGTTCCTTATTGATGTATCCTAAACTACTTTCTATGGGGTTAAGGGTAAAAGATGACTGTAAAATAATTAAAACTAAGGTGATACACCAAATTTGTATGAGGGTCTTTGACTGAGTAAATACACAACTGATATGTGAAGGAATTTTTGATGCACGAACCAATAATTTTTTATGCAGAATATCTAAGGGCAAAACACTTTGATTGTATTGAGGGAAAGTATCACAACAATACTAATAAGTTAAACATGCACATTAATATCATACATAAATTACTGAATTTGTAACAGGGTAAGATGATTAATCAAGGGAATTTTATTCACAAGATTAATATAACATACACAAGACTACAAAATAATTGGAAAGGCAGAAAATACTTCACATTTAGAGGGAAAAACTGGCAGAAATTGCTTCAGCACTCTTATATCTAACTCTCCAAAGTCCTCCTTTGTGCTTTGCCAAGGGCACACAATATATAGAAAAATAAATTTTCCACCCTTCCTAAAAATAGGACTAAGGCTTGTACTCGCCCATGCATCATATTTTTATCCTTCATCTATTAATAAAAGGATAAAATAATATAAACTAAGCATGCAGTTAAAAATAGGTATTAATACATCCTTTGATTACATATACAGTCAAACTGAAGTTGACTATTCTATTTTTAAGAAAATAAAAGGTGAATAATTTGCTAATAATAAGCTTACTTACAAAAGTAAGTCTCTTTCCTTGTGCATGTACAATTCGTCTTCTTGTTTGTTCTGTCCTCTTGTGAATCGCATACATAAAATACTCCTGTTTGTGAGCAAAACAATTACAATAATTGCAATATTTGTAAAAGTAATCCATCCACACATCCATTTGATGGGGACCACTTTCATGTGTACATGCTCAAATTTTCCTCTGCATTTTATGGTGCCACCCTTGCACTTGATCACTTATCTCCATTTGATGAGTACGAGGTAACATTTTGTAAGTATTAAGGTAAGTTATCTTTGATTATTGGCTTGGATGGAATATTACATAGTTTAGACCTTATACAAGGTCAATGCTAATAATGCCACACTCGGCTACCACATGCTATAATATTTACTTAGCAGCTTTTGCATTTTAATGGGCCTGATGACGATTGTTGGCATGTATAGTCAGCTCGCATTGTTTGAAGTTTGGAATATAGGTGAGTAAGTCAAAATTGCAAATAATTTGGCCACCCCCCCCTCGCGATGATGACTCAACCCTTGGCATTTTTTTTCGGTGGCTTGTATAACTCACGTCGAGTTAGGTCTTTGATGTAGACCATCGATCTCTATCCTGTTTGATCTGATGCCGTTGATCTTGAAACTGTAGTTAGGGTTTCTAACCTTGCATTGAATGTGTCTGGTGTGAATTAACCATGATGGTTTGCTTCAATTTGGGAGGTTAGTCCTTGAGCGTTGATATGTTGTCCTTTTGATTTACGGCCATTGATCCTTCAATCATGGTTGAGTTCTGTTGACTTGCCTCTCGAGTTCACGTGGTAAAGGGAAGCTTGACCCTAATGATCATTTCATTTGGATTTTTTGTATGCGGGTAAAGCCCTGGAAAAATTTTGTTTGACGCCATTGTTTGAAGCTCTTGAACTTGGATCTTTGCAAAAATGGATTTCTGTCATTCTTTGCTACTCTTGAGCTCTCTGCAGGGTCTTATGGCCACCATTTTTTTATTATTTAAGATCTATTAGTTTCTATGATTTCCTACGGCCATAAGGGCTTGAACACTGGTATTTCTTATCATTTTGATTTTGGTTGTTCGGCCTCTATGGAGGATTTCATGAGCTTAACTTCCTTGAGTTTTCTTCGTGGTTGTACATTGATAATTCCAAGCTTTTTCTGAGTGGGATTGGTCGATTTGACCATTATTATTGTCTTCAAGCTCATTTTTTATAGCTGTGAATACATACAATTTAAGGATCTTTCTCCCTTTTGAGCTCTGAAGGATGAAGCTACCATTGTTGAGCATATTCGAGCCCTCTGCTATTTGAAACTTTGTTGTCTTTTGTTCTGCTAGAGGTTTGTGAGAAATTTTTCAAAAAATTCCATGCCATTGTTGACCTTTGTCAAGATCAGCACTGTGTTATTAGCATCACTGTTTGATGAAGGAAAGGTAAGTTTTGACCTCTAAGTATCATTGTTGCTTCATTATTGCCACTTTGATTTCAATATACTGATACTTCTTTTCTTTCTTTGCATTCTCTTTGTGATTTCGTGGTTTCCCTAGATTTTTGAGTTGAAACTTGTTCTGGGTCCTCTTTCTTTAGTTTTGAACTTGATGATCCTTTGAGGGTTTTGATAGATCCAATTTAATTGGTGAGTTCTTTCTCGTTTCTCTGATTTCTTGATACCCATTAATAGGGTTTTTTATCAATGCTCAGGGTCTATACCCTTTTACTCTGATATTGCAATTTGAATATGATTTTAATGGGAATGACAATTTCTAAAATACTGGAATATTTCTTTGAATTGGATATGTATTAGTTTTCTAATTCAAAGATTGTTTTTGGTCAATACTTGAGCCTTTTCTGGAACTTACTAGCCTTCTTCTAGCTCTGTTAGTAACTTTTTAATCATTTTGGGTTCCTTCACTAGATGTTCTACAGGGTTTTTAGCCACTATGTGAACTGTCATTGTTGCATATAAAAAATTCAGTCTTTCTTATAAGAGATTTTATGGATTCTAAAATTGTTCTAAAATTTTGTGGAAACCTTTGATCTCTAACACTTTGAGCTCTGAAGCTATACTATGCAGTAGTCTGTATACTTGATACTAGCTTCATTTCTAAAAATTGTATTTTAGGATGGCTATACTTTATAAATGTTACCTCAAAATTTCATTTTCTTCAGTTGTTAAGCTATAATGAGTACTATAAAGTTCTTCAGATTGATGACTAAGAGTGTATTTCCCATTAATTTTATGCTTAAATACTACATTTGATTTACATTATAGCTTTAGTATATATGCTGGAAAAGTCACAAATGTCCATTTTACATGGCGAAGCCCTGTCAAAATTTTCCCAAAATTCTTTATTTTTTTCCTTTTTCAATTGTAGTAGTTGTGTTTCTAATTCAGAATACAAACTATAACACTTTTCTATTGAAGCTAATTTGTAGTTGTAAACTAAAACATAATAACTATAATCTTGATCATGGCATGATTTTCTACTTTTTTGTATCACGTAATTGATATACATAAATATTTTAAAGCTTTTATTAGTTAAAAAACATGATGGAAAGATGTAAATGTCCATTTTACATGGTGAAGCCCTGTCAAATTATTCCCAAAATTCTCTTTCCATTATGTTTCAGCTGTAATCCCTTCCTTCCAGTTAACTTCAACTTCTTAAAATCTGATTCTTCTTTACTTACAATCTAAAACATGTACTTATATTTTCCAGTCTCTCATCCATATTATAACTTATTCTATTTGTAGGATAGTTACTGAACTTTGAGTTGCATTATTCCTTCATTCCATAATGTACTTATGACTTATCTGCTTTATGCCATAGGATAGAAGTCATTGAAATTTGCAATCTTTGTTTATAGTGAGGACTGTAAGACATGATTTATTTCTTCTTGGATACAATGTGTACCTGTACACATAAAAAAATAGTTAGAAAATATTTAGTCTTTTTGGCCTCTCTTATGTCCATGGTTTTCTTTTCTTTTCTCTTTCTCTTCTTTTCTGAGTGAGTAAAAACATGTATGTAGTTTGATCTTCAAGTAAACTATATTTCATGTTGTTAAGATATTCATATGCATGAATTAAGACAGTATAAGAATATGGATTGATCCCTGAGCTCGTAACTAATGAGTTCTTTCTTCTCTTCTTTTCAGGTAGAGTGATTTCAACAACGAAGAGGAAGAAGGAACAAAGTTGGAAATGGAGATATCTCAACCAAAGAAGAAACCCCCAAGGCAATGATGGGTTTAATCATACTCCTTTATTTTCTCCTTCATGCATGTGTACCTCTTATTTCAGTAGTTGTACTTTACTCTTTCAGTTACATCCCACAACTTGTGTGGAAAACATTTGAAAATTCCTTATGAATAAAACATTGAATTCTGAAAATTGAGGTGTGTATTTCTTTCTGCATTTTAGCTTTCTGTATGGATTGTATGATTAACTAAACAACTTAGTAATATAATTAAATGTATTAATCATGAAGGAAATAACATTAAAGAATACATGTAACATCTAATAATTAACTTTGATTTCTGCAATCTGTACATTATTGTTTGCTGTCCCAAAACTTAGCATTTCATCTATTCTGCAATTGAATGTCTTCATCAAGACAACACAACTGTCCTTCGGGGCCTTGTGTTCTTTTGCTGAAGATAGTCATAAAATTGTAGACTATGTGATATGTTACATTTTTTAACAACACACATAGCTGCAGATTTCATGTAAGCATTTAACTAATTCAACAGTAACAATATTATTTGAAATAAACTCCCCTAGCTTTGGTATACTTCACCAATGCTATCTGTCATAACGAAGTTCTCGAGTTGCCCCATGTTTGCACAAGTGCAAAAATTGTGAACATTTCTGGTGATCCTGTCGGGAAAGCTACTTGGTAGCTTGTAGAATAGTGCTTTGCTCTTGTCCATTGGGTGTGAAGTACAAACATGAAACCAAAATCGACCTTTCTAGAAGGTACAACCTTTCCAAAACGAACTAAAACTAGGAAAGGATCTGGTAAACCAGATCACGTGCATAGAAATGCACTTAATGAATTGAAAAACAATGCAATGTGTAGAAACTTTACTTATTGAAGGGAAATCCTATTCTTAAACAGATCACTGTAATATGTTTCAATAACAACGTGTTGGGAAACATACCATTCATAGGAATGGGAAATTCCTCTCCATTCAGTAGCAAGAGTTGAAAAGCATTGTGTTCCTTGTACAAGCTGAAATCATGTAAGGACCACTCCAAATTATATCAAAATTTGTGTGTCTTCCTATCTTTACGTGATTAGCATCCCATTTCAACACAACATCACCTTCATTGAAGATTCTGAATTTGGATTTCTTGTCAAAAGTCTTTTTCATCTATTTCTGATTCTGTTATGATCCTCATGTGTGGATTTCAGTAATGCTTCAAGGTTTTGGTGTAACGATTCGTTACATTTGGTATCAGAGTGACCACCCATGTTCGAATACCACTCTGTTGGTTATGTCGTGTAGCCAGGGCCCGTGGCGCGCCTAAATGTCGGTGAAGCGAGGCTCGTACGTATGGGAGTACGGGCGCAAACCCAGCCTGAGTTGGGCTCTACAGAAGTGTGGTGGGATGTGATGATCCTCATGTGTGGATTTTACTAATGCCTCGAGGTTTTGGTGTAATGGTTCATTTCAGATTCTTTTCCATATGCAAATGAGCTTGATATCTTACTCTTGTAACTCCATTAATTCTGCATAACGAACCTGTAATGGTTCATTCTCAAGCAGCTCCATTTGATGCAGCAAATAACTCGACTGAAATAGAAATTCTTGCTTCTCTTCCGTAAACAAGCTTGTATGGTGAATTGTTAACTGATCTTTTAGGTTTCACTCTATCAGCCCAAAGTGTTGAATTCAACATCAGATGCTAAGCTCTTTGATTATCTTTGAGTGTTCTTCTTATGATCCTTAAAAGATTCTTATTATTACTTTCAGCTAACCCATTACCTTGTGGGTAATAGTTAGATGAAGAACTTAGATAAATTCCATGATAAACAATCCAATCTGTTACCTTTGAACCAAGAAATGCTAAAGCATTATTTGATATGATAGTTGCTGGAACACCAAATCTGAAAACTATACCTTCATAAAATGATAGTATTAAAGTTTCATTAGCATATTTCAAGGCTATTGCTTCAGCCCAGTGTGTAACAGTAATCTGTAGCAGCCAAAATCCACTTGTTTCCTTGTGACGAAGGTGGGTTTATCATGCCGATAAAATCAAGGCCCCACTACATAAAAGGTTGATCAACTGAAATAGGTTGTAAAGGTAGTGAAGCTAAATGTTCTTTTCCAACAAAGAAGGCACATTTCTTACACTTTCTGATCCATTCAAAACAATCCTTGAATATGCTAGGCCAATAATAACCAGCTTTCCTAATTTTTAAGGCTATGGTAAGTGTTGAGAAATGAGCTCCTGCAGGTCCTTCATGGAATTCTGATAGCAATTTCTAAATTTTATCATAGTCAACACATCGCAGCAAGATTCAATTTATATCCCTTTTGAACAGTACACCATCAATCAAAACATAGGGTACAACTTGTAAACTAAAATACCTTCATTTATTCTTGTCCATACCTTTGGAATAGATTTCATGTTGTAGATAGTTACCTAAATCAGTCATCCATCTTGATTCCTAGACTTCTCGAGAAAGTTCAGGTTACTGATTTTTTGTTGAACCATAATGTCTAATTATTGATACGTAATTTGATCATGATATTTTGAATCATCAGGTTCTGCAGTTTGTCATTTTTCCATATCAGAAATTAGGTGCTCATATAAAACTTTTCCTCAAACTAACTTAAAGACCCAGATATCCACATCATATTCCATAAATTTCGTTATCCAGCTAGCTATTTTCTCATTCAATTCTTTATTTAACGAGAAAGCTTTCACACTTGGATGAGAAACCAGAACATGAATTTTATTGTTTGAAAGCATGTACTTGAAATTCTTTATCCCTCTAACTACTGAAAGTAATTGTTTCTCAAGAAATGTATACCTTATTTTGGAATCATGCAAGCTCTGTCCAAAGAAAGCAATAGGTTGCTCAATATTTTCATCATTAACTTGAGTTACTATAACTGAGATTGTTTCAGCTCCTGCAAGTGCATACATTGTAAAATATTTATCAAAATTTGGATTTGCAAGAGTAGGCGCTTGAGAGATGGCTGTTTTGATTTCTCCAAACCCTTCTCTCCCTTCACTAGTCCAAGAGAAATTTTTTTCCTTTCTTTAACATATTTGTTAATTGTTTAACCAATGCTGCAAAATCTAGAACAAATCTTCTGACAAAGTTGATTTTCCTAGAAAAATCTGCAATGCCTTCGTATGATGAGGCAATCATAGTTGGGATATGGCTTCGATTTTGAAAGGATCAATTGTTAATACTTGCTTAGAAACAATATGACCAAGTAGTTTACCTTGATGTACTAAAAAGATAGAATTTTTGGGATTCAAAGATATTCCAAACTGCCTGCATAACTAAAATTTTTTCCTTAGATGCATTAGATGCTCATTAGAATCTTTTGAAAATATAGTAACATTATCTAAATAAACAAGGATGTATTTATTTAACAAGCTGCAAAAAGCCATGTCCATTGCATGTTGAAATGTTGTACTAGCATTTGAAAGGCCAAAAGGAATTATTTTGTAAGCATAAGTACCCCACTTGGTGGTAAAAGCTATTTTGGACCTATCTTCTTCTCAAATAAGAATTCTTTTGTATTCATTGTAACCATCTAGAAGAGATAGTCTATCTAAATGACAAACTATTCTTAAAATCTTATCCATATTAGGGAGTGAGTAATGATCTTTTAATGAAGCGTTATTAAGATCTCTAAAATCCACACATAATCTGATTTCTCCATTCTTCTTCCTAACCGGAACAAGATTTTCTACCAAACTTGAATGCTTAACTGGAAAGATAATACATGATTCAATCAACCTAGATAATTCTTTCCTCATTAGAGGCTTTATTTTAGGATTCACGGGCCTCTATTTTTTCCTAACTAGTTTAGAATTTGGTTGTAGTTTGATAGTATGTTGTGCTAAACTAGGATCAAATCCTTTCAAGTCTTGGTATCTCCAAGTGAAAACATCTTTAAATTCTTTACAAAGATCAATAAATGAATGCTTTTTAGCTGAGGAACATATCTTTCTAAGAAACAAATTTTTCCCGTCATTAACTGAGATCTCCTCATAGTTATCAGTATGTGTTGATATCTTAGTTTTTTCTTTTCTTAATTGATCATCAGTTCTGAAGATGTCTTCTAATGTGACAAGACCTCGACACAAATTATTTTTCTTTAACTAAACAATATGGTCACCATATAAGTGTTGTAATTTATCTTGATTCACTGCGAGAAACTCAGCTTCTTGCTGTAAAAACCTGTAGATTTGATCATCACTTTTAAAACCTTTTGAATTCAAATCTTTATTAGGTATCGAAGGCCTGATAATTAGCTTTATATGAGGTTTAATTTTGTTTTTCTCAATTTGTTCCAACACTTCAAAACTAGCACCAATTAATGCAATTCTATTTGCATGCTTATTTTATATTCTAGGAATGGATTGGATGTTAACAGCTTTGAAATCTTCCATTAAGTCTGAAACTCTATGTCTGTAAGACTTCATTAACGGGTTCTTACAAACATTGAAGTTTCTTACTTGATTGATAACCAACTCAGAATAACCAAAAATTTGTAACATGTTAATACATCGCTTTCTAGTGCAAAGTAAACCACGAATAAATGCTCCATATTCAGCTACGTTGCAAGTGTATGAAAATTGGAGACTCAAAGTTGAGAAGTACCTTTCATTTGTTGGGGAAGTGGGCATCTATCCCACTCCCTGTCCTTTCTTGTTCTTAGCTCCATCAAAAGGAAACTTCCATATCCCTTCTACTAAATTTTATGTTTTGGACAACAAGGGAAGTGGTGTGTTTTCTTCATGCAAGCAATACACACCTAATAAGTGTTCTTCAAATTCTTTGAAAGAATCATGAGAATGTTATTCATGTGTCTTTTCATCCATAAATAGGTTAGAAAACCCATCTAATCCTGAAACATGAGCTATATTATCAAAATCAGACTAGTCTAAAGCTAAATAATTAGCTACTACATTAGAAGTGTGAGGGTCAATGTGAAATATACCCAATGGTTCTGAATTGATAGTAACCTTGGTCCCATAACGAGTAGTGAAAAATAAGAAGGACCAATCTAAAGAGAGATAACCTCCTATCTTTGCTGTGAAATCTCTAGATAAGCATAATGCAAAGTAAAGAGGTAAATCTACAATGGTAAAATCTTGCAGAATAGAAACATTTGGGAAAGCATGCAATGTTACCTCTAAATTCTTGATTACACCAACTGTATTAGTTGCAGTTCCATCAAGTTGTAAGACACTCTTTTCTGTAGGCTCATACTATAGACCCAATTTTTCTACAATTGCTTTTGGCATAAATGTGCTACTTGCACCGTTGTCTACCATACAGTCATGAACAAGATGTTCTCCAATAATCAGTGATAGATAAAATGGTGGTGTCTTATTTATGTCATGAGCATTTAAGAATTTTTGAACCATCCATTTAACTTCTTTGATGCGGTCTTGTTCCATTGTTCCAAGGACAATGTCTACCTTCTGGACTTCCTTTTCTACTGTTTTAGAAGAAATCTGCAGCTTAGCTAGTTCATGAGAAAGTAAATATTTTTGTCCTAGAATACTTAGAGCATCCCACATTGAAATATTAACATTATGCTTTTTCATTACATCAAAAATGTTAAAAGAAGAAAAAAATTTAGAAACAAATTCTAATGTTTTAGTATAGGATTTGGCGAATACTGATTCTGCTTCAGCTGCTTTTGATATCTAAGGTATAAATAACCTTCTTGGATTAGGTTGTAGCTGTTTTTTTTGTTCTTTACCAGCTGTAACACCTTATATTTTTTGAGAAACAGATGCAATGTTGGCTGGTTTTGGGCTTATGCTTTCTGTTTTATCAATGATAGTAGGTAGAACAGGACTATTCTGTTGTTTTTTAATCTCTGCGGCCTTTTCCTAAGCCCTATTATTAACTACAATGAAATCATCCTCACTAAAATTGACTAAATTTTGTTCAGGAGCCTTCTGAACCTAAGTATCTTTCTTCCCACCCTCCATTTGAGGCATGAACAATGTCTCCGATTGAGGTTGTACAAAAAGACTTATGTTCAGAAAAGCATTTAGGAATCTTGTAGCTGAATGAGGTTGATTACAAGGTTGACACCACTCTTCTGTAGCCATATTAACTAGAACTAAAATTTTAGATGAAATAGGAGCATTTGGGTCAAATTGCCTTTACTAATAAGGATGCCTATAATTTCAATTTTGTTGGTAAGGCTATCGATTTTGCTGATAAGGAGCTTGATAAGGTATTTTATGTAATGCAAACCTATTCTCAATTAAATTCAGCTTGTTCCCCATAGTCTGCAAATTTTTAAATATGTTATCTAATGGGGCAGAAACAACAAGTTTTATAATTGTGATAGCCTAAGGAATAGGTGCTAAATCTACCAAAAAAGGCATTGAATGCCTTGGGGCTAATTTTCCAGCTTGAATAAGAATATTTTTAGCTCGGATGGTGAGATCATAGGCTACTAGGAGCATCTCTCCTCCCATAAATTGAATCATAGTTGAAATATCACTTTTTAATGCCCTAACATAATAAAGAAAAGTGTGATTAGCTTGAGGCTTGAAACTTGCTGAAATTCTTTCCCAAGTTCTGGCAAAATGGATGTTGAAAATTAACATAAATTTGTTGGGAGATCTTATAATGGTAGACAACTATTTTACAAGAGATAAATGATCTAAATTATCTTGAAATTGTTTTAGCAATTTATTGCCTAAGTGATCCCAAGTTCTTATGCATCCAATCTCTAGATTTGTATACCATTGCAAGGCTTTTCCTTTAAGAGATGCAGATAAAAATCTCAAAGCTACATCCTCATGAGTAATATTATGAACTACACATAAGGCTACAACATCTTTAATGTGCTCTATATGGATGTCATGGTAAACTGAGATTACTAATGGGATGCCATTAGTAAAGGTCACAAAAATCCTTGGTGGTTGACTAGCCATTTGAAAGAATAGGATTTGAAAAAAAATATTGACACGTGGTGAAGGAATATTAGGAGGAGGGTTATCAAAACAAGGTCTATTATAAGGTAAAGTATTACCAACTCTTCTCCTTCTTGCATAATTCAAAGGTACAAAGAAATAAATTTAAGAGGAATTCCTCTTACCGATGATCTTGTAGTCACTTTAGGCATGGAACATGCTACAATACTGGTCTGAAATTAGCCATACGGAGTCACCAAATAGATCTTTAAGTCTATAAAATAGATTGTTGTAGCCTGTTGTCTGAAAGTAACTTTTATCTAATGTAATATTTGTTGTAGATCTACTGTAAACATATGTAACTTACATGCAGATATGATTCGTGTCCCACTAGACAAGCCAAAAAATGTTATCTTTGGAAAGTGCACCCTGTATAGAGATGCCTGTAGGTGTTCTAAGCTTGCTAAATTGATCTCTCTCTTTCGTAGATACAATGGAATCACCTCAGATCTTTTGGTATAACTATTTTGAGATGAGTCTCCGGTATTAATGCCGGTTCCTTATTGGTGTATCCTAAACTGATTTCTGGTAGGTTAAGGGTAAAATATTGCTGTAAAATAATTAAAACTAAGTTGATACACAAAATTTGCATGAGGGCTTTAACTGAGTATATCCACAACTAATATGTGAAAGGATTCTTGATGCACGAACCAACAATTTTCTAAATAATTTAAGGGAAAAACACTTTGAGGTGTTGATCGAAAGTATCACAACAATACTACTAAGCTAAACATGCACATTAATATCATGTAGGAGTTACTAAATTTGCAACATGGTAAGATAATTAACTAGGGAATTTACATCACAAGATTAATGGAAACATAAACAAGACTAAAAATAACTAAAAAGGTAGAAAATACTTCACATTCAGTGGGTAAAACTGGCAAAAAAAATTTCAGCACTCTTGTATCTAAAAAGTCCCCCTTTGTGCTTTGCCAAAGTAAACAATATATAGCAAAAATAATTTTTCCACCCTCCCTAAAAATAGACTAAGGATTTTACTCTCCCATCCATCCTATTTTTATCCTTCATCTATTAATAAAGGAAATAAAAATAGAACATGTAATTACAAATAGGCATTAATATCCTTTGATTACATTTCAGTCAAGCTGAAGTTGATTGTTCTATTTTTAAGAAGAAAAAAGGTGAATAATTTGCTAATAATAATTTTGCTTGGTGGGTAAGTCTCTTTCCTTGTGCATGTGATTGTCTTCTTGTCTGTTCTGTCCTCTTGTGAAGGCATGCAAAAATACTTCTATTTGTGAGAAAAAAAATTACAATATTTGAAAAATAATCCATCCACACATCCATTTGATGGGGACCACTTTCATGTGTACATGCTCAACTTTTCCTCTGCATTCTGTGGGGCCACCCTTGCACTTGATCACTTATATCCATTTGATGAGTACGAGGTAACGTTTGTAATTATTAAGGTAAGTTCTCTTTGATTATTGGTTTCGATGGCATATTACATAGTTTAGACCTTATACAAGGTCAATGCTAATAATGCCACTCTTTTCCACCACATGATATAATATTTACTTAGTGGCTTTTGCATTTGAATGGGCTTGATGATTATTGTTTGCATGTATGGTTAGCTCTCATTATTTGAAGTTTGGACTATAGTGAGTTAGTCAAAATTGCAAATAATTTGGCTGCCCCCCTCGCGACGATGACTCAAACCTTGGCATGTTTTGTCGGTGGCTTGTATAACTCAAGTTGAGTTGGGTATTTGATGTATACCATCGATCTCTATCCCGTTTGATCTGATGTGGTTGATCTTGAAACTGGAGTTAGGGTTTCTAACCCTGCATTGAATGTGGCTGGTGGGAACTAACCATGATGGTTTTCTTTGATTTGGGAGATTAATCCTTGATCATTGACCTATTGTACTTTTGATTTGTGGTTTTTTATCCTTACACCATGATTGAGTTCTGTTGACTCACCTCTAGAGTTTGTGTGGTAAAGGGTAGCTCGACCCTAATGATCATTTCATTTGGATTTTTAGTATGCGGGTGAAGCCCTAGAAAAAAATTTGTTTGATGAAATTATTTGAAGCTTTTGAACTCAGATCTTTGTAAAAAAATTTCTCTATAATTATTTTCTTCTCTTGAGTTCTCTGCAGGGTCTTATGGCCACCATTTTTTGATTATTTGAGCTTTGTTAGTTTCTGTGATTTATTGGGGCCATAAGGGCTCAAACACTTATATTTCTTATCATTTTGATTTTGGTTGTTCGACCTATGTAGAGGCATTTATGAGCTTGAATTCTTTGATTTTTCTTCCTGGTTGTACATTGATCATTCCTGAGCTTTTCTAAGTGGAATTGGTCAATTTCATCCTTATTATTGTCTTCGAGCTCATATTTTACAGTTGTGAATACATACAATTTAAGGATATTTCTCCCTTTTGAGCTCTAAAGGATGAAGTTACCATTGTTGAGCATATTGGAGCCTTCTGCTATTTCAAACTTCATTTTCTTTTACTCTGCTAGAGCTTTTTGTGTAATTTTTCATAAAATTCCACCATTGTTGACCTCTGTTGAGCTTGGTTTTGTGTTATTAGCATCACTGTTTAACGAAGGAAAGGTAATTTTTGACTTCTAAGTATCATTTTTGCTCCGTTATGGCCACTTTGATTTCAATATACTAATATTTCATTCTTTCTTTGCATTCTCTTTGGGATTTCGTGGTTCCCTTGGCTTTTCGAGTTAAAACTCGTTCTGGGTCCTCTTTCTTTAGTTCTAAACTTGATGATCCTTCAAGGGTTTTGATTGTTCCAATTTAATTGGTGAGTTATTTCTCATTTCTCTAATTTCTTGATACCTGTTAATGGGTTTTTTGGTCAATGGTCAAGATCAATGCCCTTTTACTCTAATACTACAATCTGAATATGATTTTAATGAGAATGACAATTTTTGAAATAGTGGAATATTTCTTTTACTTGGATATGTATGAGTTTCTGATTCAAAGATTGTTCTCATTCAATCCTTGAGCCTTTTTTGGAACTTACTGGCCTTCTTCTAACTCCTTTAGTAACCTTTTACTCATTGTGGGTTTCTTCACTAGCTGTGCTACTAGATTTTTAGCCACTGTGTGAACCGTTGTTGTTGCATTGAAAAAATTTATTGTTTCTTATAAGAGATTTTATGGATTCTGAAATGTCCTAAAATTTCGTGGAAATATTTGATCTCTGACACTTTGAGCTCTAAAGCTATATTGTAACAGTTTGTACACTTGATACTTGCTTCATTTCTTAAAACTATACTTTAGGATGGCTAGCGCACTTTGTAAAAGTTACCTTGAAATTTCATTTCTTCAGTTGTTAAGCTATAATGAGTACTCTAAAGTTCTTCACCTTGATGACAAAAATTGTATTTGCCATTTATTTTTTTCTTAAATAATACAATTAATTTACATTACAACTTTAGTATATATGTTGGAAAATTCGAAAATGTCCATTTTACATGGCGTAGCCCTATCAATTTTTTCCCACAATTCTTTATTTTTTGCTTTTTCAGTTTTAGTAGTTGTATTTCTAATTCAGAATATATAATGTAACACTTTCCTGTTGAAGCTGATATAAAGTTGCTAACTGAAACATAATAACTATTATCTTGATCATAGCATGCTTTTCTACTTTTCTGTATCACTTAATTGATTTACATAAATCTTTTAAAGCATGTATTAGTTAAAAACAACATGATGGAAAGAAGTAAATGTCCATTTTCCATGGCGAAACCCTGTTAAAATTTTCCCTAAATTCTCTTTCCATTTTGTTTTAGCAGTAATCCTTTCCTTCCAGTTAACTTCAGCTTCTTGAAATCTTATTCTTCTTCTTTAGTTGCAGTTTGAAACGTCTACTTCTATTTGTCAGTTTATCTTCTATACTATAACTTCTTCTATTTATAGGACAGTTACTAAACTTTGAGTTGCATTCTTCCTGCATTCCATCATGTACTTATGACTTATCTACTTTATGCCATAGGATAGAAGTCATTGGAATTTGCAATCTTTGTCTATAATGAGGACTGTAAGACATGATTTATTTTTTCTTGGTTGTAACCTATACCTGCACACTTAAGAAAATAGTTATAAAATATTAAGGCTTTTTGGCCTCTCTTATGTCCATGGTTTTCTTTTATTTTCTCTTTCTCTTCTTTTTTGATTAGTAAATCTTGTATGTAGTATGATCTTCAAGTAAACTATATATCCTATTTTTAAGAGATTCATATGCACGAATTAGGACAGTATAGGAATATGGATTGATCCCCGAGCTTATACCTAACAATTTTCCTCTTTTCTTATTTTCAGGTACAATTCTTTCAGCAACGAAGATGAAGAAGGAAAAATGATGGAAAATGAGATGTCACAACCAAAGAAGAGACCCCTAATGCAATGATGGGTTCACTCATACTCCTTTATTTTCTCTTCCATGCATACGTACCTCTTATTTCAGTAGTTAAACATTAATTTTTATTTACATCCCATGGATTGTGTGGGAACATTTGAAATTCCTTATGAATAAAACATTGAATTCTGAAAATGATTTTTGTATTTATTTTTGTATTTCAACTTTCTATATGGATTGTATGACATGAACTAAAAAAATTAGTAATATAATTGAATGTCTTAATCATGAAGTAAAGAACACTAAATAATACCTATAACATCCAATAATGAACTCTGATTTATGCAATTTGTATTTATGTTTGATGTTCTAAAACTTAGCATTTCATCTATTCTGCATTTGGATGACTTCATCAAGACAACATAGTTGTCCTTCGGGGCCTTGTGTTCTTTTGCTAAAGATAGTCATGAAATTGCATACTATGAGATCTCTTTTATTTTGTAACAATACACATAGCTACAGATTTCATGTAATCAATAATTAATTCAATAGTAATCATATTCTCTGAAAGAAACTCCCCTATCTTAGGTATACTTCACCAATTCTATACATCGTAACGAAGTTCCGAGTTTCCCATTTCTACAGAAACGTAAAAATTGTTACATACCTAGATGTAGCATTTATTTATTTCAATATTTTCTTATTAATTTCATGAACCCACCACTCGAACCCACCTTGCTTCTATATATTTGAACATCTTCTCATTATGGCTCAATCTTATGAAACATTTACTGAATCCCACCTTAAAGAGCATAATTATAATCTCGCTAAACATCATCAAGATCTAGACTTGATTTTATTCAATACTCATAAGAATGTCACTAATCTTGTGGAGCTTATTGTTCCTACATCCATTCCTCTTCTATATTTTTTTTTACTCAACTGCCTTCTTCCACTCTTCTACGTACTTCCACCATTCCAATTATTGTTCCTACTACCAACAACCATTTCACTGCACCTCTTTTTTCTCACATGCAACAAGTCTCTTCCAATGGAACTCAAGACTTATCCTCCCTTTATCAGGATCTTCAAGTTCAAATCCATCATTTGTAGCAGGATACTTCTCATGCGTCTTTGTTATGTGAAAATTTTTCCCACATGAAGAAAATATTAAGTTCTAAAAGTTACTGATTAATTAAAATAAAATAAAGTAATTATTATTCTAAAGTTATTTTACAAACATTGAATGTTATTTGATTTGGAAATAAAAGAGTTAAATGATTAAATTGTAAAATAAAATTATATTCGAAAACCCTCATTAAAATAGGGTGGGGGATATATACTTAGGAACCCCTTTATAATAGGGCGTAATAATAAGATTTTAAAGTTTTTTTGGAACTCCTTTTCTTAAGATGGATTAAAATTTATATTATGGACCCATTATGGGTGGATATAATTAAATTGTAATTATTTTTATTAACTGGTGGGTTTTCTGAAAAGCCTACCTAGTGATAATTATTTAAACTAATTGTGAGTGTGGATTTAATATACCCAAAGGAAAATGTGTACTAAGGTAAATTTCTATTTGATATCAAGTGAGGGTAAGTGGTGGGAGTTAGAGAGGGCCACTCTAGAGGGTTTCCTAATTGGGGTATGTAAAGTATAACCCAAGATGGTTCCTAGCCAGAGAAAGAAGATATTTTAAATGCTAAGTTCCTCTTGATAATGTGACCATAGGATGAGATGTTGAATCTCTTCTATGATCTAGGAGGTACCTGAGCTACACATAGTCCTCACCTAGATATGCTAAAGTATTTATTTAACTTTAGGAATATTAATTGGTCAAATGTTTCATCACATTTTGATGTCAAATCCTTAAGACTCTTGGAAAACTTGTACTTATTATTTTAATTTAAATAATTTTTTTCATGATTTTTATCCTACTACATTTGTATTTATTTATTTTGATTGGATTAAATAATGAAAAGACCTAATTAAATGATCAAGTAAATTTAATTTACCTAAGGTTCCCTAGAGGAGACAACACTCCTTGAGAATAGGAAAATAATTTTTCCTATTGGTTCATAATTTACCCTTGTCCCTCGGTAAAATTCTAAGTGTGTATTTTCATCCATGGTATTCGAAAAATAATTTTCCATGTCTATAAGTAACCCTTTAAATAGATCAATTACATTTTAAATTGAAAAACTATAGTATACAATATCTATAGTAATATTTAATTAAACTATAACCTAAATACCTACGTGTATTCGGCCACATTCAATTTAATATTTAGTATTAATTTATTTAGTATAAATTATAATATATATAAACTAAATTTTAATTTATAAGCCCTTAAACCTAAGCTAAACGTCTAAAACTATAACCTAATACATAGTTTAGAATATTTATGGGTATTATTCTCTATAATATTAAGATATTGTTTATTTTCAAATTATATTTAATAGTTACTTTTAATCTTGCTGTTTAATTTATTGTATTATAAAAATTAAAATAATATTGGAAAAAAATTGTTTAAAATATATTATTATTATTTTTAATATTTTAAAATTATCTCCATAAATATTCATAATATATTATTGAAAATAATAATAAATAAAAAATAATATTTTATTATTAGTTGTTCTTAACAAAATTAATTATTGCGTATTTAATTTATGTTAAATGCAAATCTATAAATAATTAATATGATTTTTTTGGTAACAATCCTAATAAAAATATATATGTATCACATAAATATCATTTTTTATTAATATAAGAGAAATACACTAATCATGCATTTTTAACTACCTCGAACATCTTTGTAATTCTAAATGAACTCTTACATTGTAAATCAATAAATATATTGATATCTAAAATGTCAAAATCCCATCAAACTTTATAACGACCGGAAGATTGCTCAGAAACTGTATAACAAGTCTCTTAATTAGTTTTGTGATTTTGTGTTGTTGTTTTGACGATTTTTTCTACCGCGGTTTTATTGTTTTGTGTCTATTTTTGGGATCCTTCTTGCCAGATGTCCCTTGTCTCTGTTTTTATCATATTATTCTGCTCTTCTTAGGCTTCTTCTGTTGGGGAGTGGCCCCCACATATCAAAATACCACTATTCTCTCAATGTTCATCCTAGATTTTGAGAATTTTTGTACAGGGTATGGTCCCTTCAAAATCATTTACCAATAATATATATATATATATATATATATATATATGTTTGTATGTATGTATGTATGTATGCATGCATGTATGTATGTATGTATGTTTGTATGTTTGTATCTATGTATCTATGTATGTAATATTTTAACAAAAACCTTCAAATCCAGTACTATAATGTGAATTTCTAATTAAAATAAGGTAAGATTTTAATTTTCGATGATAATTTTAACACTAAATCAAAAAAGTTACAAATTGTTCGGTATATAAGGTGAATATTGTTTTATTCTATAATATTACATTTTATTTTATTTTCAATTTTTTAAAAATTTGAAGAAATGAAAATATTTCAAATGGTATTATTGTCAATTATAAATATTTTAATATAAAAAAAATTGATTTAATTAAGTTTATATGTATCCATTAAAATTTAACTTATGTTTAGCTCATGTGGAAAATTCACAATGTTAGTTTGAATCTTCTTAAATTTTACAAAAACAAGCTAAATTGTTTTAGGTTATCCACAAATAAATATTTATATGTGGTTTATTAGATAATTTAAATTTGTTAAAAAGAGAAACATAAAGCTATTGAGGTCAACATCTAATTTAGGAGGGAAGAAATGTTATGCGACACATTTCCCCACATTAAGAAAATATTAAGTTGTAAAAGTTAGTGATTGATAAAAATAAAATAAAGAAATTATTATTCTAAAGCTATTTTAAAAGGATTGAATGTTATTTAATTTGGAAAGAAAATAATTAAAGGATTAAATAGTGAAAAGAATTATCTTCAAAAACCCACTTTGGAATAGGGTGGGGGGATATGTACTTAGGAACCCCTTTAAAATAGGGTGGAATAATAAGAGCTAAAAGAGTTTCTCAAATTCCTTTTATTAGGAGGGATTAATATTTATATTATGAACTAATTATGTGTGGATGTAATTAAATTATAAGTATTGTTATGAACCAGTGGGTTGGGTGATAAAATTTCCCAGTGAAAATTATTTAAACCGATTGTGAGTGCGCATTTAAAATACCCATAAAAAATGTGTGGTTATGTAAATTTCTATTTTATACCGAGTGAAGGAAAATTTTGGGCATTGGAGAGGGGGACTCTAGAGGTTGTCCTAACTGGGGTATGTAAATTATAACCCAAATTGGTTCCTCTTCAAAATAATAAGATATGTTAAATGCAAAATTCCTCCGAATAATATGGCAATAACTTAAGTTGTTTAATCTTTGGTATCATCTTGGAGTTTCCTAAGCCACACATAGTCCTATCCTAGATGTGATAAATTATTTCTTTAACTTTATGAAAATTAATTAGGGAAAAGTTTCATCACAGTCTCCAGCTTTAGATTCCACTTGACTACTTCATAATCCTTTCACTCCAACCATTTTTGCTTACCCACTTCCTCCTAATTTTTTCCTTCCCTAGCTCCCCATTTTC
Source organism: Taxus chinensis (assembly GCA_019776745.2). Lineage (NCBI taxonomy): Eukaryota > Viridiplantae > Streptophyta > Pinopsida > Cupressales > Taxaceae > Taxus > Taxus chinensis. The sequence continues at coordinate 130,528,002 of CM034147.1, read as the reverse complement.
AATGGTAATGGTGACCATCAAGATAATCTTAGATCATTTCATGTAGCATTCCTAGATTATGCAGATGATCACACTTTACTAAAAAATACTTTTCCTCATAGTCTTCAATATTATGCAATGCATTGGTTTATATGATCTTCCTATCAACTCACTAACATATTTCATGGATTTATCCGATGCTTTTATTTGTCACTTCTCAGCCAATATTTTTTCAAAGATATCTTATTCTCAACTCACGCAACTTTAGAAAGGATCTAATTAACATCTAGACAATTATGTCTTGTGATATAAGAACAAATTAGCTAAGATGTCTAATGTGCTTTCGGACTCTGAACTTCAAGATTTATTTTTCCAAATTCTATTAGTGCCTCTCTAAGAGAGTGTTATCTTTGAGACATCTCCATCATTTAAGAATCATTGGAACACTCTAAAGTTATGTGAAACTAAGATCATATCTATAGGAAATATTAAGTATCAGGAGAAAGTTTTATCTTCTACATGGTTTCAAAGTAAATCAAATTTCAAGCCATCTCCAAAACAACAGAAGATAAAACTATTGTCAAGGTTGTATCTAATCTAAAAAAAATTAATGGCAATAGCCTAAGTACACATTTACAAAACTACCTATTGCTCCACATATTCTATTGCCGAAACTTGTTGAGAGAAATCTTATTACGCTTCCTCCTCCACTCAATTTTGACCCATATCATCCTAAAGGTCACAACTAAAATGAATTTTTTTTATATGATTATCATCATTACATTTGGCATTATACATAGTGATGTTTCAAATTTTGAACTCTTATTCAAGATCTTATTGATAATAATGCAGTTGAGCTTCTAGATCCTACACCTTCCGCTCTGGTCAATGAAAATCACAATATCAAGATATTCAACAATCATCTTCATAAACATGAAAAATAAACATCTTATTCTTTATCAAATCATGCATATCGTGTAGTCCCTCGTCCAACATTGAAGGCTCTATATTTTCTAGTTTCTCACACTGAGGCATCTCCACTGATAATTTATTTCTCTGATCATGAATATCATGCTACATTATCTTATGATTATTTTCAAAAAAAATCTTCTATTAGATCTACTTATATTAGTAACACTATGGTTTATTAATCATCCTTCTTAAGTGCATGTTCTATTGCACTTATTATTGTTATTGGCTATCAACTTTCACAAATTTCATATCCAATTCCTAAATCATATGGATATATCAGAATTTAAGTCACAGTATTTCCTCTTACTATGTTTATTCCTTTCCTTCTAGAACCTTCAGTAAAAGGGTGTGACATGATCTTAGCTCTTATATGGCTTCATGTAACTCGGGTTATTATATACATGAATCATTTATGCCTCAACTTCAATCAAAATATCAAATTTGTTACTATCAATGAGTTTCGTCATTCACAGCATGTCTGTAGCCTCCTCTTGAGGTTTCCATTGAACTCCCTATAGCATTTTGGTCCCCAAGACCTCTCAAATATAAACCACATTTTGTTCTTGGATCACATATTCGCTCATGTCCTATATATTCTCATCGATCTGCTATTCCATCACACCAATCTAGGTCCACAAATTGAACAACTCCTTCACATAGATATACATCACTTCCTTATTTTAATTCACATATATGTTCATAACCTCAATGTGCTACTTCCCATAAGTGTTCATCACCTCCACACTCTCTTTTATAGAGGTGTTCATCAACTTTATGCTCTATTTCACAAAGGTGTCCATTTCTTCCACACTGTACCTCACATAGGTGTTCATCACCTCAACAATTTTATTCAAATAAGTATCCAACACCTCATATGTCTCATTCAATAATACATCATTTATTTCTTACATCGTCGGTCTTAGAGCTCAGTCACACACCTTTATCTTCATAATCCTTGGGTGAAGGATACTTTTCTTTCACTTTTATTCTATATCATATTCACGACTATATGTTTGGAGGGCGTCATGATTATTCTCCCCCCACTAGCATTATTATGTAGCTCAGATTTCTATTTCTTTGACAAGATTTAATAGAATAACTCGGTCTACAAGCACACCTCCGAATACAAACATAGTCTATTAGCCCAACATTTCTCAAGATCAAACCAACCCTAACTTTCCTACTCTAGTACTTGCAAGAGTTACAGTTCCCCTTCAGTCAATCTTTCCAAGGATGGAAACACCATTGTCTTGGGGGCAGCGTGGTGGACCTTATGATCTTCATCATCCATTACATAAATTACCCAGAGGTAATAGTAAAAGTTTTCCTAAATTTCAAGGTGATGGAAAGGTACACCCAGATGAATTTTTTTTTGCTTTCATTGTGGCATGTGGAATCCTTGGGTTTGAACATGAAGATGTTTCTATCAGGATTTTTGTACAAACATTGCAAGATAATGCTGCTAAATGTTTTTATCACCTTCCAGTTGGTTCAATTACTAGTTGCACTACTATGACAACTCATTTTGAGAAACGTTTTAAACATGTTGAATATGTGCATTACCTCTTGGCCCAAATTTCTCATATCAATAAGGATCCATATGAGACAATAAGGGATTTTGTGGCTAAATTCAACAAGTTTCTTCATAAATTTCTATAAGCCACTTTTCCTGTAGATCAAATACGTAAGTTTTTTTTCCTGAATGCTTAGTTTCCTGAAGTAAGTTATGCATTAAGGAGGGATAATCTTCCAACTATGGAGGATGATCAAGGACTGACTATTAGGGATAAGGACAATTTAATAATGTTTGGTAAGTTAAAAAAAGAGCCCTCAAATCTTGAAGCATATTCTTCTTCAGGATCTAATTCTAATCAGTTAGTGCAGAAGTTGGAAAATGACCTTATTGCTATCAAGAAGCAATTGTCTTAACATGCTCCTTACCAAGATATCCCAAGGCAGAATTTTCTATATAGGAATCATTTTCCCTCTTCTTAGACTAGATTGGCTATTGAAGGTCCACCCATCAAGGTTCCAGTCAATGCAACTTGTGAAGTTCAAGAATCTGATGATGGAGAGGAGGATGAAGACTATGAAGATACTGAGGAATAAGTTAATGAAGAACAAGAAGATCTTGGTGATTCTCAATTTCATTTCCTCACTACTGAAGGTATGGATGATAAAGATGAATACAATGAAGGAGTTGCATATATGAATATTGAGTCATATGTTGTTATGACTTGAGAACAAATGAATAGGAAGGAAAAAGTGGTACATCCTTCTAGAAAATCTAAATAAGTTCCTATAACTATTCCAGTAGTTGCAAGAAGAGGATACCCTATTTCCACTACCTCCACATAAAATATGAGTAATGTAAATTCTCCTCCTTCTACCTCTACTTCTGGAACTTCTTTTCCTTCAAATCCTAAACATGAGAAGCCAAATTTTTTTCCCATTCCTAGTAATGATGCTCCATCTACCTTCAGATCTTTTGATATCATCGACCACATTAAGAAGAAAAAGATCCAAATATATGAGGCAGAATTTTACCAAACTCACCCAAATGCTTTTTCCAAAGTAGTAAAATTCATCAATTCCAAATCCAAAACTTCACCCAATACTTCTAAAGGTCTATTACACATTCCCTCTACCTCATCTCAATAAAGTCTTATGGCTGCAGTCTCTTCATCCAATGAGAAAATTGAACCATGCTATATAACACTTCTCATAGCTAGTCACAAACTCAATAGTTATGTTTTTGACTCAGGGGCATGAGATAATGTGATTCCTGCAAAATTACCTCATGCTTTAGATCTGAATCTAACACGTAATTTTGGTTCTTGTTATTCCATGGAGAGTAGAGAAGTCCCATTGGTCGGAAGAATAAAAGATGCACAAGTAGTTTTTGCTTCTTTTCCACATAAAAGGGTTAAAGATACTATTTTAGTAGTTGATATTCCTCCATTATATGGTATGTTGCTAAGTAGTAATTTTTGTAGACAAGTGGGAGGGAAAATTCAAATGGACTCATCACATACTCTCATCCTAGTCAATTGAAAAATTAAAATTTTCTGCCAATAAGGCAGACTAAGTATATTATACAAAAGAGTGATGACCCAAAAGAACAAATACTCTACGAAGATATAAGGAATGATAAATATATGATTATTTCATAGGATGAGGCCATAATTTCTAAAGGAGTGATTCATAATCCCAATGGTTTTTTAACTATAGAGTTTGATGGGAGCTGCTCCTCATCTGTTTCTGGGGGTGGTGTAGTATTAATCTCTCTAGAAGATAAGATTCATTCATTTACATATAAAATCTATTTTGAAAATACAAACAACAAAGATGAATATGAGGCTGTCCTTTTTAGATTGAACATGGCAAAATAATTGGGAGTAAAGAATCTTTTTGCTCGTGGTGATGCAGAGTTAATTGTGAAACACGTCAGGGATCTTTTCCTAGTCAAAAAGAAGAGATCGGAACATTATAGAAATCTTGTCTCGAATTCTATTGAATTTTTTGATGCTTTTTCAATTGAGGTTATACCAAGAGAAAGGAACACTAGGGCTGATTATCTTGATGTATCAATAACTTTATTTATTCCTCAAGCAATTTTTTCTATAAAAAAAATCATCATTGAAATGATTCATAGGCCTAGTGTGTCGGATAATGCAAGCAACTGGAAAGTTTTCAATGATGATCAACACATGCTCTCTTTCTTGGAGATTAAGGATAACTTGAATCAATTATATTTTAAAGGAAGTGAGACTCTTCTTAGAGAAGCTCACTAATGAATATGTTAGTAACAAATAAATGGATCAAGATGACTGTATAAAATTAAATAGTAACAAGATTCCCAAATGGGTGGTGAGTTTAGAGGATCTATTTGATAAGCATGATAGGTAAATAAAATCTAAGGCTTATCAAGGGGCTCATCATTCTACTAAGTACGATAAGGTCAATATTGGAAATAATGATGAAACCCAAGATGGTAAATATTGGGAAATATTGTACTCAAGAAGAAAAGAAACAAACAATGAATCTATTGAAAAGGTATGCTAATGCCATTGCTTATTCATATTATGATCTCAAATTCTTTCATCCAAAAGAGATACAACACTATAATCCTTTGGAACATAGGATTAAACCTTTCAAACAGAAGAAAATACAATGTAATCCCAAGATCATTGATACAATTTATCAAGAGATTCTAAAATTACTCAAAGTAAAGATCATTTTCCATATACATCATTCAACATGGATTTCCAACATTGTGCCAGTAAGAAAGAACAATGGTAAGATTCATATTTATGTGGATTTTAGGAATTTAAATAAGGCCTCTCTAAAAGAAAACTACCCTCTCCCCATGATGGATCATGTTTTTTAGGTTGTCACAGGCTCTAAGATGTTGTCCATGCTGGATGGATTCTCTAGATACAATCAGGTGGAAGTCAGCATCTCAAATAAGAACAAGACTGTTGTTACTACTCCTTGGGGACCCTTTTCCTACAAGAGGATGCCATTTGGTCTTTTCAATGTTGATGCCACTTTCTAAATGGAAATGGAATTAAATTTTGGTAGTCTCAAGGGAAAATACATTGTTGTATATCTTGATGATTTGACTATTTTCTCCAAAACAAGGGCATATCACTTTCAGCATCTTGAAATAGTCCTTCAAGAATGTAGAGAACATGAAGTATCTATTAATCCTAAGAAGTCTATATTTTGTGTTACCGAAGGCAAGATGTTATCACATATTGTCTCCAAAGAAGGAATCAAGATAGATCCAGAAAGAGTTCAAGAAATTCAAAATATTCCTCTTCCCATAAGCAAAAAGGTTGTTAACTTTTTCTTTGGTAAGATAAATTTATTGAGGAGATTCATTGTAGAATTTGTAGAACTGAATATGGGAATTTCTCAAATGATGAAAGGAAAGAAAACCTTCGGTTGGAATCTTAAAGGAAAATAAGCTTTTGAAGTTATAAAGAAAGCTATTGCTAAAACTCCCATCCTAGCATGTCATGATTTCAACAAAGATTTCATTATCTATTACAATGATACTAAGAATACTTTAGCCACTATAATAACTCAAAAATAATATGAGAATCATGAAATTTAAATTTCCTTAATGAGATATGTTCTAAAATCTCATGAACCAAAGTATACTTTTATGGAGAAACACGCTTTTTTAGTAGTCAAATTTGTTAAGCGGTTTCATTTTTATATCCCTAATTCTCACTCTGTTGTATTTGTACCTAATAGAACTATTAAGTCTATTCTTACACAACAAGAGTTTCAAACTAAGAGAGGAAATTGAGTGGCAAAGGTTTAGGAATATGACCTTGATATTAAGCAAATAAAATTAGTTCGAGGAAAGGGATTATGTGAACTTATTGCCAAAGGTGCTGATGAGGAATTTTCCACAGAGGAGGTTGATGTTCCTTTTGTTCTCTTTATTAGTTCAACAGACAAGTGGTACACTGATATTGCACATTTTTTTATATATGGAGAAGTCCTATCTCACTTAAATTCCAAGGAAAAGAGAGTTGTTAAGTTGAGATTGGAAAATGCTTTGTTTGAATAGGGCATTGATGGAAGATTCCTTAAATTTGTGGATAAAGAGCAAAAAAGGAAGTTGTTTGCAGCTTTTCATGATCAAGCCTATGGTGTGCATTTCTCCTCTGCTATTACTTCTCAAAAAATTCTTTGTGCTGGGTACTATTATCCGACATTGTTTTAGGATGCATCAAAGTGGGTAGGAAAGTGTGAATCCTGTCAAACTTTAGTTGGAAGGCCAAAATTGGCTGCTTTACCACTCAAACCACTAATCATTGAAGAAAATTTTCAACAATGGGGATTGGATTTTATTAGAACTCTCAACCCACATTCCAGTTCCAGACATACTCATGTGCTAACTGCTACAGATTACTTCACAAATTGGGTAGAAGTTATTCCAGTCAAAAGTACTACCTCAGAAATAGTGTGTAATTTTATCAAAGAGAATATCTCTATAAGATTTGGAATACCAAATAAAATTATAACTAATAATACCTCAAATTTATATTCTTTTGAGTTGATGGATTAATGTTATGGGCATGGAATTTCCCTTACTCATTCTTCAGATTATTACCCTCAAGGAAATGGACAAGAAGAATAAACCAACAAGAATTTAGTAGTCATCATCTAGAAGCTTGTAGATGAATATCAAAGGAATTATCATAAGAAGCTCTATGATTCCCTCTGAGAAGATAGGATTACACCTAAAAGGGCCATTAGGATGTCTCCATTCCAAGTAGTATATGGTGTTGAAGCTTAGCTGTCAGTAATAGTTGAATTGCCAACCTTGCACTTGATGAAAGCTATTGAAGATTCTAGTTTCATCAATTCCTTAGACAAGAGGATCATGTATCTCCATAATTTAGATGAAGATAGAAATCGTGTTTTTGATAGAATTTGCACTCATCAACATAAGGTAAAGGTTGTGTTTGACAAAAAGAGTAGACTAAGAGATTTTCAAGTAGGAGGAATTTTCCTAATGTGGGATAAAAGGCATGAGCCTCGTTGAAGCCATGGTAAGTTTTATTCTCTTTTTCTTGGTCCTTTCAAAATAAGGCACTTTGCGGGAGAAAATTCTTTGTATCTAGACTACATGGATGGATATTCTCTCCCACTTAATTATAGTGGGTAGTATTTGAAGTTGATCAAGTCCTAGGTGTTTAGGTACATCCTTTTGTATATTCTATACACTGTTTTATTTTGGTATTTCTCTTATGTTCTTGTTTCTTTTCCCTTTTTGTGTGTTTTCTTATGTGTTGTTTATTCCTTTGACTCTATTTTCCCAATGGATAAGGCACTGGCCTATTTACCTAGAGTTTTCTTGTTGTTCTTGATCTTGCATTATTCTTTTGTCCTAGTCAAGTCATCCCCAGAAAGAGCCACATGTTGTCACCCTAAAAATTCCCTCCTTTTTCAAAGAAAAATTTCAAAAATTTTGAGTCAGTGTCCTTTGGAAGTATTCCGGTAAAGAGAGAAATTTTAAAATTAGAAAATTTCACTTTTTGGGATCTTTTTTAAAGTTTTGCAACTAAGTTGAGCATTTTTCATCCCACATGTTCCAAGTGATTTTGGTCCCTCTTGTTTTCCAATTCTCTGATTTACCAACATTTCTTACTCTTCAGCTAAATTGGCTCCATGCGTCTTTCATGTCCCAAGTGTTGTCGGGCCCTCTATTCACCGATTCACCAAATTTCCTGCTCTACATCATATATCGGTTAAATCACCTCTACACGTCCCACATGTCCCATGGACCATTTTTTCTCCACAATCCCACTTCATCGGCATTCATCTTGGATCAAGTATATCGGCTCCACACGTCCCACATGTACCATGGATTGTCTAGGAATAATTTTTCAAATTTTATCGTATATCACTATTTCGAGTCGGTGAACACTTATTTATTGATAATTTATTTATTTTATTGCTCCTTCATGCAAATTCATGGCTATATAAAGTGGTAGAGCTATTCTTTCTTTCTCACACTTTCCTACTCATTTTTCCCCTTCACTCACATTCTCACAAAAAAAGTCATTTCCTGCGTTTGTATTTATGTATTTTCTCTTGTAGGGATTATTTGAGATCATGCTAATACTCCATTAAAAGTTATCTTCCCTGTACCTATGTCACGATGAAGATGCAGTATCAAGTGCATAAACATCTCTCCTCATTAGAAACCTCTATACCTGACATCAGTGACAATGAAGCTTGACATCTATACCTTGATGATTTTTGGAGCAAACTTGGATGTGATAACCCTACTCGCATCTCTCAAATAATAAAAAATAGTGGGATTACATTCGTAGGTGGTTTTTCTATATTTGTTTAGTGTGCTGACACCGTCATTTTTGGTGGAGATTGTTGACGTACATGGTGAAGTAGTTGCGTGACTGGATTCTGAAGCTATGTTGCCCTGTGCATCCTAGTAGAGGAAGGGGCCAACTCTATAACCCTTTATCAAGCACAAACATTATTTGACTATGATAGTGAGAGATATAAGGCTAGGGTAAATAATTCATGGTTGAAGAACCCTTAAAAGGGAGCATGCAGACTTTCTAAATACTTGTTCAGGGTTGATTTCAACAAATAACTTTAAGACATCATCACTCTTCGCATTCGTTGTTTCACTGTGTTTCTCCATAGTTACAGCATACATGTACATTAAATTTCCTTACATATTTGATCACATACTTACACACGTCATTATAGGTAGCATGGATGTTTGGCATAATGCCTCTTAGGGGCATCTAATTTCGTACACATCATATATATTCTAGTTTGCTTACTATGTTAGCCAGATACTCAGTACGTCATTATATTTTACACCTACACATTCACTTGGTTTCTGAAATTAAATCCAGATCTCTTAAAAATTTTCACATGATGCAATGATTCTCATAATTGTATCTTTTTCTAGTTCTATAGTGGCTTCTGGGGCGTTTATCTTTACTAATTTCACACTTTACAAGTTCTATTATTTCATCATTTACTATTTCCCATTACTATCACATTAATTTTCACTGATTTATACATGCTCTGAGATACTTTTTCTATTTTTGAAATTCTAATGAGTGATTCATGTGTAACATTTTCCTTGTAGGACTATATAACTATGATTATCTCATACATTTTTGTTATTATTTTTATGGGTTATGCCCTATGTCTTTTGTGATCATTAACTGGTTTTGGCAACTTTGGCCATGATTGTCTTGGGACATTGTGAGTGATGTCCCATGTATGAAACCCGTGTGTTGTAGCCAATCGTGTCTTATTACTTGTTTTTTACATTGTATTAAATATTGCATATTATACTTTCTACTAACACTTTTTACTAGCTTCCATTTTTTGCATGCACCTTAGTTTCTACCATGCACATGACCTACCCCTAATAGGTATCTAATTCAGTTATAAAATATTAGCTTTTGGTCCTCTCCTTTGGGCCACATTCTCCTACTGTCATCACATGCACACCAAATGAGAGGGGAATAAGTTGACTCAATAATATACCCATGCAGTAGCTCAGAGCTACACACACAGATTATCACTATACAAAATCAGCATAGGCACACATTCACATAACAGTGCAGAATCAGACTTGGGTGCAAAACACAAAATAGAAACTAGTGCCTAGTATCAAAGAGTACTAGTTAGGCACTTGTATCCTCCCCTAGGTGCTAATGTCATGCTAGTGGAAACATTTATTTTATTACTACATATGAGTTTATATAATTCTTCATATCACTTCTACAGTAGCAGACACTATCTTCTAGTCATAAAATGCATTCCATCTCCTATAATTTGTTTCAATTAGATCAAATCAAGAAAAAATTGGACAAAAAGAACAAATTGAGACATACCATGTATAGTTGTGATTATAGGGTAGAGTCATGTTAGGAGATTAAAACTACACCTATCTCCCCAAGACTCTTCTCTTTGTGTGAGATTACCAAAACAACCCAAATTTGGCATGAGATATCCCAGAAACCTCACCTTCAACATCAAAATAAGAAAAATCCAAACAACATGAAATTTTTCAATATTTAAATCTCTTATAGATGAGGTGTACACTTTCCTTTATACATACTTATACACTCTTTACATAGTTATACACATGTTTCATTGATTAATCATATATATAGCTTTGACTATTCTATTTTTATTATTTTTAGGTCTTTCCTTATACTTAATAGGAAGTATCTCAAACAATCTACATCAATACGATACAATATATATGCATCACCTCTAGGGTCCACTTCCCTTTCCTAGTGTGCACATTTCACTTTGTAATTACTTCACGCTTTACTTGTCCACTAGTAACACTATCAATGACAGTCTTCTCTATAGGATCGTAAGTTACACATTTTCTAACAACTCTATTATATCGAGTATTCACTTAATAACATAAAACGGTGAAAAATGTAGACACAAAATCACACACTTGGGTACATTTCTAGTTCCTAAAGCCTAATAATGTGTATAGGAATCTGAATCAGGAAAACTATTAATTGAAAACTATCTTTGGCCTATTTTCTTTATATTTTAATGTATATTTTGTCTTACATACGCTATAACCTAGTCAAAACTTAACTCATTTATATTTTATTGCTTCATACACTATTTCCTAGCTAGCACAATAGTGCTTACGTTCTCTTATCCCTCTTAGGTGCGCATGATGTTTTCATACCTTTACATGTTATTTTTGAGTATCTTTAATCTTTTGGAAATATTTTTCACTTATGGTTCGACCGTCTAGTTTTCAATTACAAAATTCAAATAAGCAAATCATATATATACTTAGTTACTTCTCAAAAATTACGACCAAGCACTAAGCATTATTACTATAACCTAAGCATGCATCCAAAGGCATCCATATAACACTTACTCAAGGGAAAATGGTTGGATTACACTACCCATAATAGGAGGGGAATTTTATTCTAATACATCCCACAAATTTTCATATGGAGAACTAGATATGGCCTGTTATCTTGTGCAACTTGTACAAGGCTATCCTATGGCATCATTTCTATAGACACACACACAAAATTTTCATGGATTATGAGATGTAGCACAATTATTGATTGTAGGTTTAATTTTTGGGTGACCATTCAGATCATTCCTAATATTGATTCTAAATTTTACTTTTAGGTTTGATGTGGTTTTTGGGTATGGGAAGGTAAAATTATTTATTGTAGGTTATAGGTACCTTCGGTGATAAAGGAGAGGATCTCAAGTGACGTAAAAGAAATAATAAAAAATCCCTAGTGACAAAAAAAAAATCTTGAATATTTACACAGCCATTGTTATGTCAGAAAAGTTACACCCTAGGATTTGAACATTACAAAACCCTACTTTTGACTAACATGGGATTATCTCAAGGTGTGGGACCCTTGAGATTGAGACAAACCTCTAGAGAAGGCAGGTTCCTGACCTATTATAATGTTAACCTACTCCTAAACTATCGATACCAAGGGACTAGAAGAAGATAAATACATAAAAATTTAAATCCTAAACTAAGGGAGGCAATAACACCAAAATAAGGCTAGGGAGATTCTTAGTGAGTAAAAGTGGATGAATAATTGGGAAAGAAGAGGGAAGACAAAGTGCCATAGTCCCAAAACTCATTTTTAACCTCTAATTTCATGGAGCACAAAAAATTTAAACCTTGCAAAGGAACACACCATACACAATTTACCTGTAAAATATAATATAAGGAAATAAATGTAATATAAATCAAGCTAGGAAAAGAAGAGCCACAAAACACTAATTTTATTTCTTAAAAAGATACATAATACCTTACAATATAGGAATAAGGCAAGAATCCTTCACAAAATGCATAAATTTGAGGCCTGCAACTCATAAAAGTGCTGGAACAATTTTAGAATCTCCCTCTTCGAATGAGAAGAATTTGAATATATATAGAGAAGAGGAGATACCAACCAACATCCTTTGCAAATTACCTACACAGAAGTATGGGTGACCATGCTGGTTCACTTTCTAATGGTACTTTTCTTACATGGTGAACAAGGGTGCCATACCTCATTAATCTAGTTGTTGAGCTACCCTTTACAGTGTCATCAATTCTTATCCGTACCTGAAACTGCTTGTTGGCACCCAACATAAACCACGAGCTGACGCCATTAGAAAAGACTTGTCATATGATAAGTAGAAATGTTTTCGCATGACAACAAGGGGAAGCTGATGCATGAAAAAAAAGGTGGTTGAAACACAATAGGGAGCAATTCTAATGCATGACAAAAAGTTGGTGGTGAGGGGGAAGATAGAAAGACGCATGTCAAGGAGGAAAATGATGCTTGTCAAGAAGGATACATACGTGTGTCAAGTGAAAATTACTAACTGTGTCAAGGAGAGTGTTGACGCGTGTCAAGGAGAAATAGATGACACGCATTAAGGAGATCACTGACATGTGTAAAGGAGAAATGGATGACGTGCATCAAGGAGAGTGTTGATGTGCATCAAGAAGAAATGGATAACTTGCATCAAGGTGAAATGGATGATGCGCGCTAAGGAGAGTTCTGACGCGCATTAAGGAAAAATGGATAATGCGTATCAAGGAGAAGGTTTTCACGTGTCAAGAAGAAAGAGGTTACATGCGTCAAGAGAATGGTTGAGATGTGACAAGAAGAGGGGTATTGATGTGTGTCAACGAGGTGACATTCTGCATAATATGTGGGCTCGATCATTAGAATAAAAGTTTCTCCAAACCTTCACCGTGGAGAGCTTGATACCCTATTAACTACTCCCCATTAACTATCAATGCCCAGACCTATAGGTTGATCCATTTTGCAAATGGGGTGCAAAATTAGATAGCAACTACCAAAGCCAAGATTTTGTCGTTAGTGCCTAGGAACCCCTTCCCTAATGTTGGTTCCCCTCTCCTACATTTTTCCTAGGTTCCAGGATTTACAATGTGCATTTGAATCATTGTTTACATCATGTTCATGTATTTCACTCGCTGATATCACCTCTAGTTGGATTAGAATCAGGATAATTCTTATTATCTCTCTTTATTTCTTATATTTTCACATCATATGTTCTTGTTTGGTTACATCTTACTATATATTAACACTTGTACATCTTTTATTTCACTAGTTACTATTAATGTAGATTTAATTCTATTTATATTAAATAAATAATGCCTAGATGGGATTGTTCTAAGATGAGAGTGTGATTAAAATAAATGGCATGATTATAAGTGTGGGGGGTTGATTTCTGATGCAAGTGATATGGTAATGGAATATTTTGAGAGGTAAGAATACTTATTAGAATGTTGTATGTGTATTAGGAGACTAATGGCTATGAGGGTTTGATGTATTGGTAAGGGAAATGAACATAAGTGTATATTGGAGGTTGTAATGGTTATGAGATATATTTTGAGGAGATGTAACTATATTTTGAGATAGGCACATTGGATACTTTTTGTTAGAAGGGGAGATTTCTAGAAATGTCACTCATGTTGATGGACTGTGTATATGCAGGATGAATAGAACTATATCTTGGATTGAAGATGTAGGTTTTTGTGATGAAATTGGTGAATAAATCATTAGAGGATTTTTCAAAAGATAGAAACAAACTGATCTTGTAGGAGGAAAAGGAGCGTAAGAGGCCATGTGACTATATTTGGATGGTGAGATAGTAGTATGAGTTTTTATATCCTATGGTCTATTAGGATGACGATTAACTAACCAATCAATTAAATATTGCAATAAACATTAGTAAATAGAATTTAAACTATGCAAATAAACAAAATTAATAACAGTGACACAAATTTAGGTGGAAAACCCTTCAAGGATATAACCCACTGTAAAAAATATATTCAATTAACCGATAAATATTATAGTCCAGTACAAATCTCCCTCATCACTTCTCTCCACCAATCCACATAAAAAGTGAATAATAACAATGGTCTAAGATCATATTTATTTTACCCCATGTGTCACGAACCTATTAAGTGATGAGATGTGACATTAGAAAAAGGCACCATGATTAAATATATTGATTAATAATTAACTAATTAACATAAAAATATATTTTTTCTTTTTAAATAATAAAGATTGTAAATATTCTTGATTATTTAATTATAAACTAAGTTTTATAGGAGATTAATATTACGTTCTAACACACCCCCTTATTATTAAGTGGGGAACATATGCCAAGATTACCTATTTATACAATATGATTTACAAATCCATAAACCATAGTACGTTTAGGCTAGCATATCACATTTGATGGATTTATACACCCTTAACATGCTCAAATTACCTTTTGTTACAAAATGTTTTGGAATCCATAAATCAGTAGTGAATGATTTATGCTAACCATGACTTGTGAGACTACATCTAACATTTTCTTAAGGATTATACCTTAACCAACATCTGCAAGATCCTTTTATAAAAAAATGACCTCCTTCAAAGTATATACAAAACCTTGGACTGTGCATGGGAAAATTAGAGTGACAAGTTTGCAAATATCGTAAAAATATCTTTTACAATGATTTACAATGGAGTATAACTATATAGGAGAAGGAGATTAACAACAAGAAAACCATTAGGAGGTGACATTGCCATGTACACTCCACCTAAATAAAAACTCTCAAAATTCATGCATTTTATAAAAATTACATAATTATACAACACATAATGGATTTGTAAACATATCTACAACTTGATCTTCATTTAGGAAGTACAGGAAATCTATATTACCCTAGATAACCTTCTCTTGGATAACATACATAATTACATCTAATTTCTTCATTTTCTAATGTTGAAATAGATTCTTATCAAGAGTAATGTAAATTTTTATATAAAAAATAAGAGGATTACTTCCTTTAGATTCCATGTATATCTGTTCATATAGCCATTTTAGCCATATGGCTTATTTCGTTGCTTCCATTTCACTTATATACTTTACCTCAATAGAAAAAATGGAGCATGTTGGCTAGTTTTTACTGCTCCAATTAGCAATATCTACATAAAACTTGAAAAAAATTCTAGTTGTATAATTTTTACCTATTCCATCACCAACTAGTTCGAATCACAAAATCCATATAAACATGCAATGCTAAAAGAAGTATAATGTAAAAAAAAAACAGTTGTGCCTTTAATATAATGTAATATTATTTTTCCTAACTTCAAGTGATCCTGTATAAACCTTGAAGTAATCCCTAGTACATAATAAATTTCAGTGTAGACATTAAATAATATACTTTGGTACATTTCTAGGTCCTAAGAACATGAATTATATTCATATGTTTCCTAAGAGAGAAAAGTACTAATTGATGACTATCCTTGACCTCTTAGGTTCCTCTCTAGTCTCGTTCTTGGCCTTACATAACATACTGACCAATCCAACCTTCAATACTTAAAAATTTTATGGCTCTAGACACCAGCGCTTAGCCAAGATGCTAGCTCCCAGGAGCTCTCATCCCCTCTAGGTGACTTAGAAATCTTTGTATCTTACTCACTACATTTGGGTCCTTTCTAGATTTTGGTCATCCTTATCTCTTATCAGTTGGATTTTTAATGATCAATTATGAAATTCAAAAAATGGAAGCATATAGAATACAATGTTATGGTATCAAATTAAGGGAGCAAGCTCTAAGCATATACTATCACCACCTAAGGATTCATTTACAAGCATCTAAAGAGCATCATTACATCCATATAGCTTCACTCAAGGGAGAATGGTTAGTTATTATTTATAAACTTAATAGGAGGGGAAGTTAGTTTTTCCATGCACATATCTTTTACATTTATCTACTTGATATCTATTAAGTGCGACACACACAAGAGCCACTTAACACACAATTCCACACACACTAATAAAACTACATCAGGTATAATATGTCATGCAGTGCTTAGTCATAAGTTCACTTGTTTGATAGCTAAGGATATTCAAACCCTTGATTTTTTATTTTTTTCATTTTTATGATTGATAAACTTTTGATGGTTTTTTTAGGTGGTATTATTTATTGCGCATTATTATCAACATCGTCGATAATTGTGTGACATTATAGCAATAGAAAATGATGGTTTCAGGAAACTCATCGAACCTCTTAAAATCATTTCTGGAGCTCTTGGAAAGACCCTAGTACCTAGAGAGGGAGCCTAGTGCCTAGGTGCCATTGTACCAGTCCAGGGACCCATGTACCTTTTTCTCCTGCACTCCTACATTTTTCTAGGCTTGGTAACAACATCTTACACTTTGGTTTCGTAAGTCACCCACTTCTACACACATTTGAGATATTTTTGAAATCAGCTAACTTTTATAAATCTTCATTATACTTAGTGTTTCTACTTTTTATGCTTTATTTGTTGCATCATATCATATCTAACAGTTGTTTATTATTGTTTTACCAGTTACTTTTGAATTAGGATTTTATAAAAAAATATTATTTTTGTAATAATTTAGTGAACCCATCCTTCCAAATGTAACCTTACGTTGTACCATGGCTAAATCTTATGGCCCCTTCACTGAAGCTCATGTTTTTTATCTTCAAGAGCATATTTCTGATCATCTACATGACCTAGATGTAATTTTATACATTATTCATGAGGAATCCACTACTTGGTCTAAATGTAGTAAAAATATTTCCGTTGTTGCCACCATTTTTATCGTTACTCAACCTCCTCCTTCTACCATTACTCCTACTTTCACTGTGTCTACCTCCATTCCGACTAATACAAATCATTTCATGCCACCTCTAATTTCACATAAATGGAAATTTTGCTCTTATGGCACTCCAGATTTGGCTTCTCTTTATCATGATATTCAAGTTCAAATTCTTTAGCTCTAACACACTACTTCTTGTGCCTCTCCATCTCTTCATTCTACTTTTCTTTTTCATAATCCTTCCGCACCTACCATTTCAACATATACAATTCCTCTAAACTTAGTAGTTCCTTAGCTCCCAAATTTCAATGTTCATGGAGACCGTCAAACACATCTTCATGCATTTCATGTAGTATATCTAGACTGCACAGATGATCACACACTTTTAGCAATGACGTTTCCTCACAGTATCCAATATTACACTATGTTTTAGTTCTATGATCTTCATGTTCATTCAGTAACATATTTTTACGTATTTATCTAATGTTTTCCTTTCCCACTTCTCAATAAACAATGAATCAAAAATATCATATGCTCAATTAGAATAAGGAAAACATCTAATGAACACCAAGGAAATTATGTATTACGTTACAAGAACAACTGAGCTATGATGACTAATGCTCTTGTTGACTTGGAATTACAAGATCCATTCATTTAGAGTCTCTTACCACCACTACAAGAGAGTTTCATGTTCAAGACCTCTCCTTCATTTGATGATATTTTCCACACTCTTAAGTTACACAAAAGAAAGCTTCTTAATACTATTAAAGCATATAAGTGTGTTCCACTTAGTGGCCAATTTTTTTTTAAAATCTGACTAGTAAATAAATATTTAAAAATAATATAAAAACTTTTAAAAATTAGGTAAATTATGGATTCCCTTCTCCTTTTTATTTCGAGGCTCTTAAAAATACATGTATTGTCAATTAATATAAGTTTGGTCATGTTTTAGTTGTTGGAAATATTTTTTTGAAGGTACAAAAACAAAAAAAGATTGGATGGTTATATGCTTTGACAAAATATAAGCCTACTTCATTTTATAACGAGTTTCCAATAAAGGATCCTTTCAAAATTTCTGTCAAAGAAAATGAAGTAAAATTCACTATTAACGTTGTATATCCTCTTGAGAAGCTTAAATAGAAACCACCTAAATGTACATTAACTCAGCTCAAATGTGCTCCACATATTCTATTTCCACAACTCATTAAGAGAAATATTATTATGCTTCCCCTTCCACTCACTTTCAATCCATCTCTCCTTAAGGGCCACAACTACAATGAAAACTCTTGATGCAAATATCACCAATGTGTGGGACATTACACTAATCGCTCTTTAAAATTTTGAAATGTCATCCAAGATATTTAAAAAAAAATCACATTGAGATTCCTAAGCCATCTGATTCCCCACAAGATAATGAAAATATAGAACATTAAATATTCAACAATCCTGTACCAAATCATGAAAAAAAAGTTGTTAAATCTTCGGTAAATCATGTGTACCATGCGCACCCTCCTCCTTCATCGGGAACTCATTATGTTATAGTTACTCATGATGATTCATCTTCATCTCTCATTTCATTCTATGATTACTATCGCCTTGCTAAATTCTCCATAGATTGCATATACTACTATTAATAATACTATGATCGATCATCATTCCGTCAAAACACATGCTCTATTACACTTTTTGTTTATGTTGGAAATCCGCTCTTGCAGATCTCATATCCAGTGTTTGGATCTTATGGCTATGTCAAGATTCCAATCACTTTTGGTCCTCTTAATATGTTTGTTCCTTTTCTTGTGGCACATAGCATCAAAAATTCTAACATTCTATTAGGATTTCCATGTATCATGGCCACTCAAGATTTTTTTTCATGCATCACTTGTGTCTTAAGTTCATACATAAAAACAATTTTTTCATCATTCGAGGTGTCCCTCTATGCACACCATGGCCTCAATATCCTACTGAGGTGGCTCAGGCATTTGTTGCAACATCGTTTTCCTCTCAACGTCTAACATATAAATTTTAATCTATTATTACCTCTCTTACTCATGTATGATACAATTTCCCTCATATGTCTTCTTTCCCGTCATACCAGTTTAGGTCCATTTCTCGAATAATTCATCAATATAGGTATAAATCAGCTCATATGCCTCCTCCATCTAGGTTTAAATCATCTCATAATCTTCCTCCATCTAGGTTTAAATCACCTCATAATCCTCCTCCATCTAAGTGCACAAAACTTCATCAAACTCCTATATCTAGATGCACACCACCTCGTAGGCCTTCTTCTCCAAAGTATTCATCACCTCCTTGGTATCCTTCATCTAGGTTCACACCACCTCAGGTGAGGAAACTCACCCTTATTTTTTATCATATGTATTACACATACTTATATGATTGGGGGCATCATTAGCACTATTTCCCCTGGTCTTCTAACATCATCAAATATATTTTGTTGTACTCTATACATCCTTCTTGACATCTCTAAGCCTTCATCCTATGAAATTGAATACACTACATATATCATCAATATCATATGATGTGATTTTGTGCTAAGGTTCACACTTGAATTTTGTGGGCATACATGAACCACACACACCACACACTTCACACACTGCACATCTACGACATGCTCTTATTACATCACCAGCACTTTACACTCTCTCCACCTATAAATTATACACATTATACACACTCTACTACTACATATTTTACACATTTTATCCATGCACACTATGTATTCTCACACTCGATGCATTCACAAGAAATATTTCTAGTATAACATTCTCAAACTACACACTTTCAATCTACACCATTATAGCACATTCTCTTTACACATCATACTACTCCATTCTACATTATACACTTCATGGTCAAGAATTTATAGCACATATATTCACTACCCGATGATGCACTCTAGGTTCGTGGTTCATACTTGTGCTGAGGGTATAAATATTAATTGAACCTTGCCTCATCACACTTGCATCATTTTATATTTCAATTCTTGGTCTTCACAATCACTCTTGTTGAACATTTCATTCAATATTTCTAACACACAATGCTATATTACTCTATAATTCACACTTTAGGTTTCACAACCAATATTTTCTAGTGTCTTATTCAATCTTTCCATCATATACACATCATACTCTACAATCTATGCTTTGCATTCTATTGATCCACTCTTTTTCTCATTCAACACATCGTCAAAATCATTAATTGATGACACACTCTTATTATACAATTGATTCTTGAATGCTAAGGGGTATTTTATAAATGAACCTCCTTTCACTCATGCATACAAACTCATGGGGAACCTTTCCCCTATCACATTCACACTATATTACATTCCATTCACACGCATAGTATGTTGCATATATGGGTTACACATATTTCTTACTCAGCTTATACTTACATGTACGCTTTGTTTCTTATGCTAGTCACATACATTATATGTCACTATATTTATCATACACACATGTCCATTAATTATTTTTCTAGTTGTGATAGAATATATGAATAATATATACACACAACACAGATGCTTTTCATAATACCTATTACCATTCCTAGAGTGGATCTTGGGGGAATCCACCATTTGTACACATCAAAAATGATATTGTTTCATTTTTAATAGTAGGTTACTTTATCAAATTATAAACACTTGACATACTATCTATCTTTCTAGCATTATAATGGGTGCTTTGCATGAAGCATTTTATTTCAAATCTATTTACTTTCTTGGATGTCCATCATATTGCTTACTTTTCTTTGCCATTGTTTACCATTGTATATCATTGTTTGTGGGCTTTTCCCTATACTTTATTATTTGTACACACTATATGATTTTTTCCACTAAGGTATTTATTGTCTTACGACATCAAGAGTGATTTCTCCTCAACCATATTTTCTCATTTTAAAGTGTCTTCATCCTTATTATCTTACGTTAATTTCTATATACTTTCTTGTTTGCACTAATAATTGTCTTCTAGCCACAATTTGCACGTGCCTTGGTTTCTACCAAAAACATTGCCTTTTACATAGTGGTATCAATTCAATACTAGGTTCTCTTTTGGTTCACATCCTCCTAGTGAAGTCACACGCACCCTAAATGAGGGGGGATTGTATTGGGTGAATTAGTCACCCAATTTAGCAATACACAAACAAAGTTCAACACAGTTCAACATAGTTATGCATAGAGATAACACAGTCTACAATGTCTAACTAGGCTTAGAATTAGACTTGGATCCTTACTTAAGAATTGCCACTAGCACCCAGAATCAGACGTAAGAGCTTATGTGCTTCTGTCCCTTTTTGAGTACCTAATACCATAAGGAAAATGTAATTTTTTCTTAGTTTGGAATAATTCATAGAAGTTTACATAACGAATTTCACAGGAGTGTTACAATCCTTAGCACTCAGCGTGCATGGATTATACCTTATTTTCTACATTTTCATTGGATTGGACTGGATTGAATTTTTACACACCATCTGCAATTGTGTTTTTACTTCAAGAATAATTCAATGGTTGGATAATAACGCTAGATATTTCTACCTACACTACTTATTCTGTGGCATAAGATTGCCCAAAAAAATCACATTCATCACAACCGGCATGAGATCACCTAAAAAAATTGTTCTTCAAAAAGATCTTCACTATCCTTTCCATCTCTTTCCCTCATCACAGATCAAGTTCACATGTTCCTTTTTTCTACTTTTCAACATTTTACTCACTTTTTACATGCATTTAAGATGTTTTGATCAAAATCATTCTATACACACATATTTTATGACTTCTTTATTTTATGACTTGGAAATAGAATATGTGGAGCCCATTATGAATAAAGTTGTATACATGTTAGAAAGTAAGGACATAAGAAGAGAAACAATGCTCAGTTATCCATTACTCCTTTGAAATTTTCTCTGAGAGAAGGAAGCTTATTCAACAACATGAATTAATCTCATTTGTGTGTTATCTGAACAAACACAATGGACCTCGCTAGATCACATGACATCCCCCTATCCATCAATGAATCAAGGGTCATTCTGGGACTGTTTATGATTTTTTCTAGCTTGATCA
The DNA here is from genome assembly GCA_019776745.2 of Taxus chinensis. Taxonomy (NCBI): domain Eukaryota; kingdom Viridiplantae; phylum Streptophyta; class Pinopsida; order Cupressales; family Taxaceae; genus Taxus; species Taxus chinensis. The sequence continues at coordinate 130,505,783 of CM034147.1, read as the reverse complement.
TCTTCTGATAGGAAGACATCTATTCTAAAAGATCTGAACCACCCCTGAAGAACATCATATTCCCTGGACTTAGGGGGAACATCTGAAGTGGTCAGAAGATAAATAATTGGAACCTACAGATAGAGAGAAACAAACCATGTTTAGTTGCACTCACCCTTCCATTACCTTGTTAATGGTGGGCACTCTCTTGGAGAAGGAATTTTTTGGGCACCTTAAAATTCATCTTCCATTGATGGAGTATGATGCATTTAACAAGTGGAAGATCAGATAGTGAAACTACTCGTGTTGTTCCTTGGAGATGAAATTTTTGTCGTAGAGCAATAAGAAGATAGAGACATTTCTTCTTCTACATCTAAAATGATGATTGGGGATTAGGAGTTTGATTCCCCCTCTTATTTCATGATGATGGTACTGGTGTTGTGGGTGGTTTTAATGATATAGGTCCTTACTGACCTTTCTTGATAGAAATGATTCTCCACTCCAGCTCATCCATTTTGTGAGAAATGATAGACATTGTATCAATGGAAGTGTTATCCATTTTTACCCCTTTGGTAAAAATGGATAACTGGAGAAAACTAAACTTGGGTAGTTGACAGAGCTTCATGGTTGAGCCTGGCGTTTTCAGAGGCAAAGGAGTTCAATTCTCGGCCAAATTTTTAAAAATTGAGTAAAATCAAGAAAATGTGGCTTTGGAGCACTCTACTTCATTTTTTCTAACTCCCCTAGCCAAGAAAAATCTAAAAAATTGTGAAAAAAGCCTAAAAATCAGCCTTTGTTACTGTATTGTGGGTAAATCAAGTTTTTGGAGCCCAGGCCGCACAGGTATGCGTGGGACATCCAGGACCCACATGGCCAAAATAGCTAATTTACAAAGAAATCAGAACATGCGGGTCAAAGCGGTCCAGGCTGCATAGGTACGCGTAGGACATATGAGACCCGAAAACATGAATTCACCACAAGTAGTTCAAATCGGAAAAGTGAGGTATATTTGGTCCGCGCGGTCCACTGGACATCGGGACGTGAGGTCCCCGCAGAGCTAAAATGGTTTGATTCCTTTGTTGTGTGGAAAATTCAAGTCAAAGTGGTCCATGTAGCAGAGGTATGTGTGGGACACTCAGGACCCTAAAAATTGACTTGTCTGATTTTCTAAGGTGGGTCAAAGGGATGTGGGTGAAGTGAAGGTCAATGGCCATCATGACCCGGTAAACGTTGCAACAAGCAAGACACCAGGACCTGATTTTTCCAAAAAGGCCAGTAGGAAGGAAACTTATGGGTGGATCAGAGGTTTATTTCCAGGACAGTCAGGACACCAAGACCCAAAATACCCCATATAGCCGCATGCAAGGGAAGATAATGCAAATCAGAACCTGAACTTCAAACGACCATAACTTTTGACTCCGAGCTCCGATGTTCACAAAATTTGACTTTTCAGAATGGGCACGACGTCCTCTACAAAAAATTTTTATGGGGGTAGATATATAAAAATAAAGGAAACATATTAAGCTCCAGTGAAGTAAATGCTCATTCCCGTTAAATGATAAAAATGCCTGACAGACCCAAAATAGCTTCCCACAATCAGACGGCCACAACTTTTGCATCTCTCAATGAAAATGCACAAAATTGGTACTGTTAGAATCATTTTTCTGAGACCAATGTAAATAAATCAATAAATTTATAATTTTATGAGAAATCAATGGTAATTATGTAGAAAGTGTGCCGAGGTTTAGAATAATGTTTTATTTGGTAGTTGGGATGCATTCAATGAAGCATGGGTTGACATTTCTCACTTTTGCAAGTCATGGGATAATATGGGAAGCATTTTTCAAGAAACAGAACATAATTTCACTTCATTTAATAAATCTTGCAAGTGGTTGAGGGAAAAATTTTGGGATTCTCATTTTCTCTCTCTCCCTCTCTTCTAACAATTCTATAAATTAAAGTGTTGGGCTCATTATAAGAAATGGTAGTTTTGAGAAGAAAATATTTTTCATATTTATTTTGTGAATCTAATGTGCTACAGTCCATTGTAGTGGACTCCTTGCATGGTGAACCAGGACCTTATCCTATAATAGATTGGATTATGCATACAAATGAGATAATATATGCAAGTTTGTGGATATATCTTCCCTTGCTTTGTTTCTCTGCATTACTCTTGCCCTTTTAATCTCTTTGCATACATATTGTTTCTACCTTATGCTACTATAGGGATCCATTATCATTGTGTGTGCATGAAATATTATTGTTAATGCAGTTGTTAGATTGTAGTGAACTGTTACCACCCCTTCTAGTTTTCATTTCACTTCTACTTTTCACACATTGGAAGACTATTCTAACACACTCCTTTTCTGGTGTATAAGAAATTTAGTGTAGGATTTGTTTTCATGCACTCTCTCTCCCTAGTCCATTAGAAAGTTAGATTAGGATAGATAATTTTTCCTACATTAGAGTGGATTGTGACTGGTAGTTTAGGAGTAAGAACAAACTTTCTCTGGAGGTCTAGCTCAAGTAGAAATTCCCACAACTTGGTGATAGTACCCATGTTATCCAATCAAACTATGAGCTCAAGCACAAACTTGTGCCAACTATAGGGTGCGGTGATTAAGGGATAACATGAAGAATTGTCATACTACACATACAACTACTAGGGAATATCCTTCAGCACAAATTCTTCATTGCATAAAAAGGAACACTGGTAATCGGACTTTCCTGACATAGATTTCCTCATTTTGATCCATAATTTCTTCAAGTCTTCTGGAAATTTATGATGTTCCCACCAAAAAATATGGAAATACATGGATTGGAAGGATGAGAAAACATGATTGATCTTGATCAATCTCACGAGGAGTGTGAGATGAACATAACAATCAGTCAAGGGCCCTCTAGTATCCTCTGAGAATGAGATATTAAATAAATCCATGAAAAAATATTCATCTGAACCTTACAGGTCAAAAATTTGGTTTAAATTTTCCGAAGATATATCATTTAGATTGTTTTCCACAATCACATTTGCCATTTTACTCATATAATTTATGTAAAAATTACTCACTTTTAAGATTAAAAAAGGAGTACATATTGGTGAGAAATTATAATTGAGTTTATAATGAGGATGGTGTAGATAGGTTGAGTCGAGAAAAATCATTTCCTTCAGATAAAAAAATATTTTTCTCAACTCACAGAAGCAAAAGAGTATTGACAAAAATTGGTACTGTGTGACAGAAATTATTTGATTGATGGGATATAATCCACGTAGGGACACTCAGTTCTGAGAGGAATGAATGCAGGTATGCATTTCTCGAGGTATATTTTAAAAGGTGAAAAGTATTACTTTTCACATCTAGCCGTATAGAACCGCCTTGGAGTTATTAAAATGGGGTTTCCTACATGCTAAGAGGAGAGGATTGATTGACACAACTATAAAAAGGCTGCAACATGGTGCCCAAATCATATTTGATGAAGGTAAGAAACATGAATGGATAAAAAAAATTCCACGTGGAAAAAATAAAGAAGAATATTATCCTCAAAGATTCATGTTTTTTTGTGGAAAATAGAGGATGAGTGAGTGAGTGAAAATGTATAAATGCAATGAGAGTCCTCTTGTATTGGGGAAGTTAAAAGTTTCTTTAATTTTAGAAGAGAAAGGGGAAAAATGAAGAAACCATTTTTTTTCAAGAACTTGTCTGAGAAGCCTGTTAATTTCTTGAGCCCTCAAATTGAATCATGTCAAGATGGTTGCACGTGTACAACCATTTACAAACATTGATATGATAACTAAAACATTCCCTTGCTGATAAATTTGATGAGCCCTATGTGAATTGTGTTAATCATGAAAAATTTTGTGTCTTCTTTAAGTTGAGGTGTTTCAAGTAGTTATTCATGTTCTTGTTGGAATATTATGTTAAAAATACCTCTGAATCACACAAGATTTTATCCTTTTGGTAGCATTGTGGTGATTGCAATTATTCTGTGAGAAGAAATTTCATCTCATTTTAAAATAAATAGTTTTAAATTCATTCAAATTCCATTTTGTTGATATAGATTGTTTGTTAGCCTATGATTTTATCTTAGGCATGATAGATCGAGGATCCTTGATTTTTAATCAATTCTTTATCAAGAGATTTTATGCTTAAATTCTCAAAGACTATGTGAAACCGTGTATGTTTTGGCTTCTATGGATGCACATCTTATGGTTGAAGGTTCATTATTGATTATTTGAACTGTTTTCATCATCTCATCTGGTAGATCTTCTAACATTTGTAAAGAGTTAATAGAGATTTGGTATAATCAACTTTATCCTGCTTAATTCCCCAAAAAAATACATCTAAAACTGACAAATCACACCCGAATTACGCATGGTTTCCTTTTTAAAGAAAAAATATGCCTAACCAAGCTAGTTCCATTGCTATCTTTAGTAGTTTAAGCCTTGTTTTATAAGACATATGCATTATCTAGAGTGACAAATTATTAGAGTTAGAATTTGTTGAATTGACCATGTCTTCCCAAGGTAATTTCTCATTGTCCTTATAACGGGGTATCAAGTACTGTTGATATATTTGTTTCCCTTACAAATACAAACTAAAAAAAGGGTCCTTTGACCCTGATGGAAGGTAGATCATAAAGTAGGAGGGTAGGTCATACCCTCAGCGTGGTGTTATCCATCTCCTCCAAGATCGAGTTACCAAGAGATGATGAGATGCTTCCCAAGATAGAAAACAACTTAAATATTGATCTATCATTATCTAGGCATCCCATTGAGCCTATTGATGTTGCTTGACTATAAAGGGAGGATCAATTTGGGTACTAACACTGCTTCTGGCACTTTTTTCAAGGACATCTATCCAAATACAAATAAATATCGACCTCAAGTAATGTATAAATTATATCTGAAGGAAAATCTATGATCTTTCTTCAATCCTTTATCTGTCTTTGTAAAAAAAGAGCTAAATTAGAATTCAATTGCTTGATATTTTATTTGTTTGATGAGATCTTCTATTAAATCTCACTCGGCTAGGAGTAAATATTTATAAAAGATTATGAAATTTTCTAAGCTTTGTTGAAATAAGTATCCAAATTTAATTAGCCAGTTGTTTCAAGTGGTTTATACATCTAAGATACAGAATCTTAGTGGTGACTCCATCAAATCCTGAGAACATAGTACATACAAGTACCTTAAGTATCTATTTATGAGAATTTGTTGAAAATTTTGTAGATCTAGAAGGGAGAAGGTCTTTCTTTAAGTTAGATCTGACTAGAAAATTGTTTCCAAAATTAGGGAAAACAAGTCAAGTAAGAAGACAGATCTTTAAACCATTACGAAATCCGGGGAAAAAAAGAAAAGAAATTTGTATTCCTGATTTAGATCAACCATTAATTGAAGACTATTCTAGGGTGTCTGATCATTCTAAAACATATAACCTTAGAGGTAACTTACATACTCCAGTTGGTGAGGGAACTTCCTTTGAAAATCATCAAGTTATTTTTCAATCCCCCTTTTTGTTTTTCTAGGATAGTAAGGTTCATTGAGATAGGTAAGTATTAAGGAATTTATCCTGGGGGATCTTATTCGATTATCCCAAAATCCAGTAGATACTACAAACATTGTCAACCCTATTGTTATATTTATCCCCATCAATAACATGGCTCTCACTCCACCCAGACCCCTCTTATTTGTAAGTATTTATTGACTCATATATTTTCATGGGATGGTGGGATATCCAAATGCAAGACCAAATGATGTGATAAATAGTTTTCCAAAGTTAAAAGGAAACAATTATATTAGTGGTGACCAACATCTAGGATTTTTTTTAACATCATGTAGGATTTTGAGATCGAGCATGAGGATATCTATGTGAAAATGTTTATCCATACTTTAGAAGAAGATGCCCAAGATTGGTATAAATATTTGATGGATAATTCCATTAATTCTTGGCTCGCATTGAAATTATTTTTAAAGCACAATATGGTGATAAAACTGATATGAGGTTTCTACTATCTAAATTTGAGAATATTAATAAAAACCCTAATGATCTGGTTCAAGACTTTAACACCATGTTTAACAAGACTTTAAATAAAATTCCAGTAATATTTAGACCAAGTGATGAGACTTTTTTGACTAAATATTGTGATGCATGCGATAAGAATACACCATATTATCTAAGGGACAAGGACCCTACGCATCTGAGTCAAACATTCACAATGGTGGTGCAAATTGAGAATAATACCAAGGATTTAGGAAATCCTCCTAAGAGGGAGGGTGTAAAATTAATCGATCCTAAGAAACCTCAAAGAAGAAAGGCAGTGGATCTAGAAGAAGTTATTGAAACCTTGGTAGGGGAAGTAAAAGAAATTTCATACAAAATTTCCAAGGCAGAGAAGGGAATAAGACAAATTTTTCAAGGTCATAATCATCCTCAATAGATGAATAGATTTGGTGTTCATCCAAGAGGTGGGATTATAAATGAAGATAGAGGAAAGGGACATATGGGGTCAAGAAGTAAACAACATCCTCAGGGAGAAAATAAACTTGTCCCCGATCTGTTGATTAAAAAATTATCTATGGTTGACGAAACACATGTCATTAAGTGGTGTGACAAATGTCTTTTACCCCACCCTTCATGTGATTCAAGTGAAGAGGGTGAACATCCTCAGGATGACCACACTTATGGAGATGTCTATATAATGGAGTTTCCAGATTATTCATGGCATGGGGTTTCATCCACTGGATTAATAAGTGCTCAAAGTTTTGAATATTTTTTGGGCTGCATCCACTAGGTATCTCCTCTTCCTTTTGTTGATGATGTTGAGATTTATATGATTCAAGGTTTTGAATTACCTAATCATGACTTTGAGTACTTAAGGGCTCTGATGATTAAGAAGTATGATGGAGCAATTCCTTCTGAGGAAGACCAAAATATTCTAATGAATGTGGTAGTAGCTCAAGAAAAGGAATACAATCTTAGAAGTAGAATTTTCAAAGGAGGAAGTGCACAAGCCAAGCCAAAATATCCCCTTCTCACTAATATCTCGAAAGATCCTCCCAAGAATGATGCACCTAATATAGATACATCTATCCCAAATAAATCATGCACTCTTGTCCATTCCGAAGTCATGAAGAGTCTTATACTATAAGAAGTAGTAGTTACCACCCCTCCCAACACAATATTACCCAAATATATCCCCTATGATATCACCCAACTTTTGAGTCTAGTAAAAATAATTGTACCTATTTTTGAATTGCTTAGGATCCCTAAGCATAGTAAAAGGGTATTTGAGTATTTAGGGTTCAAAGAAGAGGGAGTGCCCTCGAGAATGGATGTAAATAGTGTTGATCTTCCCCCTATGATTAAAGTGTTGGATACGTATAAAGAATTATAAGACTTGGGTGAATATCCTGAAGTATATTTGGGTACGTCCCTTGTTGAATCTCAAATTTATGTTGATCCCTTTTATACCACTTTAACCATTAATTAAATACTCATGCGAAATTGTATGTTCAATTTAGGGGCTTCATGTAATGTGATTCCTGTTGAAGTAATGAATGAATTGAATATAAAGGTAACATCAGACATTGGAAAATGTAAAACTTTGGATTCAAGGGAAGTGTTAGTGATTGGATATGTGAAATTCCTAGCAGTGTCATGGAAATCATTTAATTTGAAGGAGAAAATAAGAGTGTGTAGGATAAACTATCAGACTCCATATGGTACAAAGATGTTATATTCTACCTCAGAAATTTAGAGTGTTTAGGTAACTTGGATAAAATTAAAAGGAGGAAACTCAAATTAAATTCTAAAAAATATGTTATGACAGAGTATGGTTTGGCTTAGAAAAACCCAAGAGGGGTTTTTTTGAGGTGTATAATAGAGGAAGAGTCACCCAAGATTATTGACGAATTTAATGGTGTTGTATATGGAGGTCACTTTGCATGAAGAATAACTACTCATAAGATTCTAAAAGAATGTTATGGGTCACCTACAACTTTTAAAGATACATAATCATTGGTTAGAAAATGTGAAAAATGTCACACATTTTCTAGAATAATGATAGCATCTAGTGATTTTCCTTTGCAACCAATATCTCTTAAGGATCCATTTATAAAACGAGGTATGAATTTCATAGGAGAAATTGTGGATTCTTCAAGTGTAGGGCACAACTGGAATCTAGTAGCTACAGACTATTTTACTAAGTAGGTGGAAGACATACCTACCAAAAAATAAACTCATCAAGTAGTAATGAATTTCATTCTGAATAACATCATCTATACATTTTGATTACCATTAAAAATTGTGGCTGAAAATGCTATGATATTTAGAGATAAACCTTCAATAAGTATGTGTCAATAGTATGGGATCAAGTTAATTGATGCTTCCAATTTTAATCCAAAAGGGAATGGTCAAGCTGAATCCAGTAAGAAAACCTACTCAAAATAATCAAAATAACTTTGGAGGTCAACAATAAGAATTGGGGTAAGAAACTCAACTTTGCATTATTGGCACACATGGTTATAATTAAAAGAGTCATTGGAAAGAGTCCTTTTGATCTAGTATATGGAATTCAAGTTATATTGCCCTTGTATATGCAACTATCATGATATCAATTTTTGTAACAACTTGGGGAAGAAGGGATAATAGACCCATATGAGACTAGAATCACACAAATATTGGAATTAGCTAAAGAGAGAAGGGATTCTCATAAAAGGCACCTAACGTTTGGAGAGAAAATCATGAAATTTTTGGATAAAAATATCACCCCTAGAGATTTCAATGTTGGAGATATAGTATTACTTTGGGATAGTAAGCATGAAGACAAAGGAAAGAATGGAAATTTTGATGCGTTATGGATGGGATTTTACTCCATTGACATAAGAATTGGTGAGTAGATATTATTCCTAAAGGATCTAGATGGGGATCTACTTGAATTGCCTATTAATGGCAAGTCCTTAAAACATTTCCCCGATTGATCTAGACAAGGTACGCATTCCTGTATAGTGTATAGTGTTTTTGTTTTGTTTGTCCCTTTAGTTAATATTTTTGTATCCCTTTTTGTTCTCCTGGTCTACAGTGACCAGTTGCCTTGGTTTCTCATTATGTTTTTTGTGGAATTTTTTCGTTATTCGACCATGTGCATGTTTTAATTTGAATCCATTTCCTAATGGATTATTAGGCACTTGACCTATTTGATGTTGGTTTTTATGGTTATTGTGGAACCCATGGGGGGTACCCATCCTTGAGTCGGAGCCTGTGTGAGTGTTTGAATTGATCTCACCATTGAATCAAGTGCATTCCTTTGAAATATTTACCATGAATAGCTTACCCTATTTTAAAATGTATGCTCAAAGATAGAATCATGTTGGAAATAGATAAGATTTTTATGTTTAGGGTATGAATCCTCTTTTTCGGTTGAGGAATTAAATAGTTATGTTTCACTTGTAAATCTTGTGAAAAATGGCCCCTTTTATCCTCCTAATTTTTTTTTGTGCTTTGCGGGAATCAAATTTAGTTACAAAGAAGAACCAAATGTGGAAGTTGTCCACATGTCCCTTCAGTGCTTCATTAGAAAGGTGAAAAGAATTAAAAACTTTGAAGGAGCGAGGAAGCACCATGTGGCTAATAGCATGGCAAGGCAACACAGGAAGGATGGAAAGTCAAAGAAAAGAGGGAGGGCTCGCATGCTTCCACATGTCACCCAAGCGTAGATTCAAAAAATAGAGATGGAGAAAATACCCAAGGATATTTGGGCTCTCCATGTGTCATGTGATGTGGCCACCACTGGTGAAATAACAAAACGAATAGGTAGAGGACTCGGTGATCAAAAAAAATTAATACAATTTTGGGTCGTAAGGCATGCAGATTGAAGGCATGGCTATAATTAGAGTCAAGGATATTTAAATGGAGACAAACATACAGCAGGTCAAAAAAAATCATGGGAGCCATTAATGAAATAAGAAGAATTATAGAGTTGCAATCAAATCCCCTGGAACACAAAAATAATATGGGTAAGTGCGGGGTGATCTGAACATGAAAAATTTAAGTTTTCAAATATCATGCAGACTCATATAATGAAGATAAAGAAACAGTTTCAGGTATAAATAAAAAATTAGGTTCTATAAGGGCCCCACTCCATGATGAAAAAACTTATACACATATTGGGAAGTAAGGACAGAAGAGGAGAGAAAAGGCTCAATTATCCCTTGCTCATTTAAAATTTCCTCCAAGTGGAGGAAACTTGTTCAACAACCTATTCTTCCTTAAAATGAATTCATCTGAGGCATGTGCTTTCTAGAATAACACAATGGACCCTGCTAGATCCTAGGACATCCCCATATCCATCAATGACTCAACATTCATTCTAGGACTATAAATGATTTTATATAGATGGATCTTCTTCTGATAAGAAGACACCTAGTCAAGAAGATCCGAACCACCCGTGAAGAATGGCGTATTCCCTTTCCCCTTGTGAGGAGTATAATTATCAGGAATAAACAGAGGGTGAACATCTAGAGTGGCTGGAAGATCAATAACTATACCTTAGGAACCGACTAAAACAAGTGATCCATAGGGATTAAGAAAAACAGACCACTTCATCAATTCAATTAGCACCAAGAAGGAGAAACAAGAAAAATGAATAAAATCAGGTAAACGGAGGTTCTGAAAAGAACTTCTGCCCTACAGGGGCAGCGGTCCTGAAACTACCGCTTAGCAGAGAAGTGGTCTTGAGACTGTTGGTCTACTTAGGGCAGCAGTCCTGACACTTTCAAACATAAAATAAGAATGGAGTACAAATGGACACAAATTTGAAGCACCCAGCCATGTCTCTTCCCCTTCCATTCCCTTTCAAAGCCTCTAGTGCACGGGATGACATTTGAAGGTCTATAAATGCATGAAAAGAGCAAGAGAATGGGGATTCAAAGATCTAGAGAGATCAAGAAGTAGAGTTCAATGATAGCAGTGAGAAATATTTTCAATGGTGGAATGGAATTGTAGGAGCAAGGTGTAGAAATAGAGAAAGAAAATAATTGTAGAGAAGGTTTATATTGTTACTTCTTTTCATACTTATTGTAATATGTAATTTTCTATATTAGACCAATAAAAGTGGGAAGAAAGATAAGTTTCCCTTCCCAACTTGTTTTCCTCCATTGGACGTTTCCAAGATAAAATTGTTGGTGTTAAAGTTTTGAAATATTTCCTTCTATATAATTTCCTTTTTTTAGCACTAGATAATCAATCATGAAGCTCTAATTTTTCAAGAAAATCTGTCATTTTCCAAATTTGAAAGTAGAACAACATATTTGTGTGATTCATAGAGTTCCCAAGTACAAGTTTATGGATCAACAAGGGATCTTGAGCTAGACTCACCCTTCTATCTCCTTGTGAAGGGTGGGCACTTCCTTAGAGAAGGAATTTGCCAGGGCCGTGAAAATTACTCCTCCATCGAAAAAGCATGACGCATTGAACGAGTGGAAGATCAGATGGTGAACCTATTATTGTTGTCCGTGGAATACAAAATTGATGCCTTAGAGTGAGGAGAATATAAATACATTTCTTTTAATCCATCTGAAATGATAATTGGGGTTTGGGGGCTTGTTTCCCCCCTCTTCTAACCTGAAAATGGTGTTGGTGTGGTGGATGGTTGTAATGGAATAGGCCCTTCCTGACCATTCGTTAGAGAAATGATTCTCTACTCCGCTTCATCCTTTAATTGATAAATGGAAGGCACTATATCAATGGAATAGTTGTCATACAACACGTATGACTCCTTAGGAATCTCCTTTAGCCCAAATTATTCATTGTAGAAAAAGGGACACTGGTGATCAGTCCTCCCTGACACAGAAGGCCTCCTTTCAATCCCAAATTTTTCAAAGTCTTCTAGAACTTTCTGATGTTCCTAGTGAAAAATATGGAAATAAATGGATTGGAAGGCTGAGAAGACACGATTGATCTTGATCAATCTCACAACGAGTGTGATCTGAACTTTCCAATAGGTCAAGGGACCTCTCGTATCCCCTGGGAATGTGTTATCAAATAAATCCATGACAAGGATTCATATGGACCATAAGGTTTAAGGTTTGGTTTAAATTTTTAGAAGAAATGTCTTCCAGATTATTTCCCCTAATCGCATTCACCATTTTACTAATAGAAGCTATGTAAAAAAATATTCACTTTCAAGATAGGAAAAGGAATACATATTGGCGAGAAAGTAGAATTGAGTTTAAAACGAGGATGGTGCAGATAGGTTGAGTTGAGTGAAATCATTTTCCTTAAATAAAGGTGTATTTTTCTTAGCTCATGACAAGAATAAAATTAAGAGAAAATGTCACTCTGCGATAGAAGGCATTTTATTGATGTTATATAATCGACATAGAGACACTCAGTTTTGAGAGGCATGAATGTAGGTATGCATTTCTCAAGGTATATCTTCAAAGGTGAAAAGGAATACTTATCACATCAAGCCATATAAAACCTTCTACGAGTTATTAAAAATGGGTTTATTACTTACCAAGAGGAAAGGAATGATTGAGACAACTGTTAAAAGGGAACAACATGGACGGCTCACAAATTTTCCACCTGGAAAAAATAGTGAAGAATAATATCTTCAAAGAGTCATGTTTTGGGGGAGGCGATGGACGATGAATGAGTGAGTGAAATTATATAAATGCAATGAGAGTACTCTTACATTTGGGGGGTTAAAATATTCTGAAATTTTAGAAGAGAAAGGAGAAAACTAAGAGAAATAATTGTTTTCTAGAACTTGTCTAAGAAGCCTCTTAATTTGTAGAGCCTTCAAATTGAATCATGTCAAGATGGTTGCGTGTATACATCCATTGCCAAGATTGAGACTGTAAATGAAACTTTCCCTTGCTAATAAATTTGATGAGCCATGCATTAATTATGTTAATTATGAGCATTTTTGTGTCTAATTAAAGTTAAGGTGTTTCAAGTAGCTATTCTTGTTCCTGTTACAATATTATGGTAAGAATTCCTCTGAATCACACAAGATATTATCCTTTTGGTATCATTGTGGTAATTTCAATTATGTTGTGAGAAGAGATTTCATCTCATTTTACAATAAATAGTTTCCAATTCACTGTAATTCCATTGTGTTGATACAGATTGTTTGTTAGCCTATGAGTGTATCTTAGGTGTGATAGATCATGTATCCTTGATGTTTAATTGAGTCTGTTAGTGTAAAATCACAGCACCCCTGAATGTCTACAACTCAATGGGTTGAGACTCTCAGTGTGATTGCATAACATGGAGATTTTCCCAAACTGTGGGACTTTACAATTAGGAAAGCTCTCCGGATGAAGGATGGTTCCAATTCCTCTGTTCAGGTGCACACATAAAATTTACAGAGGATCTATTCGAAAATCTATTCTAACTTGCCAAGGAGATATGGTTGAGAAAGAGGCATGAAATAAACGTAAAGTTACAAGGGTGTTGCACCAAAGAAATGTTGAAAACCTACTTTATAATTAAACACAAACCATTAAAATTTCAATAAAACCACCATGCACACATAACCAAACTATAATGAGAGATCATATGAATGCAATGAACATTCAGAGGGTTGAAAATCATCCACAGACATGTATTATTGCTCCAGAATTGATACAATAAACTATAATGGAAAAGACACAAGATTACCTTTCAAATTGAATCAGAGGATTGAAAACTCCACAAATTCACTTGTAGACAAGGGAAGAAGGGAGGGTGTAAAAGAAAAATGTCCAACCTTTTGAAAAATGAACCTCCTTACAATATATAGGAAGAATGAGAGAAGAAGGTATAAGAAATCCATACTACTGTTTAACCACCCCAGAGATGAATTGAATCCACCTAAAAAATTAATGGGTCTCATGACATAACCCACACCTCCATTTCTATTTTTTTTGGGAAAGAAATACCTCATTATAGTGGAGGGTGAGATGAGTGATAGCCTCAAGAATGGTGACCTGTATTTATTCTAGTCATAGTTAAGGTCATCTGAAGGTCAGGGTTGTGTGATCAATGTGGGATCTCACACTAATTTCAAGTTCCAAGAATTTAAAAATCTTGGCAGGCTACATAACTCACCAAATATATTCCAAACTACTTTGGGTTTGGAGTTTACCCGTGTGAGATCTTCGTGGGGCCCCACGTGTTCTTAAGATTTTACTGCCCCTTTTTTCACTCCTGAAGTTACTAAGGTTGGACCCTTGGTCTAGCTCATGGGCCTCCTCTATTTATTTGTGTTTTGGCTAAGTCCCCACCCCTTGACTGGCGGAACAAATATGTCTGACCTTAGAAATGAGGAGGGCTTGCACTTTTTTGGACCTACCTCCAGAGTTGATCTTTGAAGTTGTCCCAAGATGACGCGTAGAGTATTTTGTTGACTCTTAGACCTTTTCAACATCAGGTTCAAATTTTGGGGCTCAAACCACATGGTGAATTTGAGCTCATTTGGGACCTACCCTTTTGATTCTACCTTTGAAGTTGCACGTACGAGGCATGTGGAGGCCTCTACAGGATTTTGGAATTTTTAACGACTGGTGTCCCCTTTTTGAACCTGGGACACGTGGTGTCCTGACACTAGTTCAGGGTCTCTCTTTATTCCACGCCTTTGATGTTTCACTAATGAGGCACATGGAGGCTTCCGCTGACCATTTTTTACTTAGCTGATTTAGACTTGCTCCCTTTCTCAATCCCTGACTAAGTGGTGGGTTGGTACTCCTTTAGGAACCGCCTTTATATTCGACCGTTGAGAGTACACCGATGAGACATGTGGCGTTGTGTGCTGGTTTGTCTTGAGTTTGGACCTTTCGATGGCTGGTGAAACCTTTTCAAACTCTAGCCATGTGGTGAGCCTACGCTCGTTTGGGGACTCCTCCTTTGTCAATTTTTCTTGTCCCTTTGATTCAGGATCAAATATGAGCCCACAGGACTAAACTGACACTTCAATTTTCTCCTGTGCAGGGTCGTGTTTGATTAATTTTTCCTAAGGAGCAAAATTGGTCAACAATTTCCCTTTACGCAAAATAGGCAAAAGTGTAAAAATCCTCCGCAGGCTCAAGCCCCCTGAAAATTAACTTTTGGCAAAAAGACCACTTAGGATTGAAACTTTACTTTGGTAGAAAAAGATCCATGGCCCCGTAACTTTGTGACTTTGCAAGAAACTCGAAAAAACCTCTACGGGTTTGTGGGCCTGCACTTGAAAACTGTGCCTTGTTTTGAAAAGTTGCAAAATTTCCAAAATTCCCTACAGACCCATCGGCTCGAATTTACACTTGGGTAAAATTTCCTCCACAACCCCGCATATTAACTTAGCAAAAGATATCATCCACAGGCTTACAGACCCACAATTGTAAGTTGTTCCTTTTGTAAAAAGTGAAAAATTCCAACATATTTCCTGCTGACCTGCAACCACAATTTTCTCCTTTGGAAAAAAAATTTCTCCAAGCCCGCAGGTCCGCATTTGGCAAAAAATCCTTCCCAAGCCCGCGAGCTCGTAGCTTGCAAAATATGAAGAGGTAGAAGGACTTCTTTACATTTTTAGAAAGGGGAAGAAATTTCCTATCTGGTGAAGATGTTTTTAGGAAACCCTAAGTGCTTAAAAATATATAAAAAAATAAGATTGAACCACACAAGAGGGGAAAAGGGGGTTAGTTGACTAAAAATAAGAGTGAGCTTATTTTAGAAAACAATTTGGTGACTCATAGGGGGGCATCTACCAACTAGATGAGATGATCCATGGCCTTGAAGCATTCAATAGGCATGGAGTCTACCAGGTAATTTCAAATCTATTCTGGAACTACCTTCCATTATATGCACTCTTATATTTGCAAGAAAATCATATATTCAAGATTTGTGAGAGTATAGAGTTGTCTGAAACCTTGAAGCTTCTTCCTCATTTGAATTTCTACAAACCTGATCTTTTGGAGTGTAATGAAAACCTCCATACCTACTCCACTATGGATAATCTATATATTTTATTTCTTTTGGCCACAAATCTCTTCCATGAGTGAGATGAACTGTATACAAGCATACACCGGAAGCAAAAGAGCATGTGCACCAGCACTTAGGGAAATTAAAACCTAAACTATAAAAAGACAATGTGCATATGCACATGGAGAAATTGAAAACCTAGGCTAATATTTACAAGGGTGAGAAATTCTCCTATTAGTAGCAATGTTTGAGGTAGATCCCATTGATTGGAATCTGTAATTCTTCGCCATCCAACTTAGCTAGCCAGAAGGCATTGTTACCTTTGCATTTGGTGATCATGTATGGAAAACTCTGTATGGCATCAAACTTTAAATGCTTTCCTAGCTTTTCACGGTCAGCACCCCACATCAGTACCAAGCCTCCAACTTGGAATGTCCTCAATTTAGCTTTCTTATCAAAGCCCTTCTTGATCAATGCTTGTTCTTTCTCTATGATTTGTATTACATGTTCCAATGCTTCTTCTACTCCCATTAGCTCTGAATGCCTTATTTCCATAGGCTCAAACTTGGCTAGTTCCAACTGTTTCATGAGATCCAAAGTGGGAAGCTCTAATTATATGGGCAAAACCACCTCTTTTCCATATACAAGCTTGTATGGAGAGCTGCTTGTAGACCTTTTGAATCTGATCCTATCATCCCATAAAGTTGATTTGAGCTTTGTGTGCCAAGTATTTTAATTCTCATGAAGGGTCCTTCTTATGATTCTTAGTAAAAAAAAATTTATGGAATTTGCTTGGTCATTACCCTGAGGGTAATAGTTTGATGAAGTGCTAAGATATATACCATTCTTGACAGCCCATTTGGTGATCCTTGTACCAAGAAATTCCAATGCATTATCTGATATGATAGTGGCATGGACTCCAAACCTAGTGACTATCCCTTCATAGAAATCCAAGATATTGGATTCATTTGCCTCCTTAAGTGCCACTGCTTCAATCCACTTGGTGAAATAGTCTATTGCCATAAGTATCCACTTGTGACCTTGACTTGAATGTGGGTTAATCACTCCTATGAATTCTAATCCCCATTGCATGAATGGCTGATCTACTGAAATTCGAAAAAGGGGCAGGGCTGCTAACCTTTCTTTCCTTGTGAAGAATACGTACTTCTTGCATTTCTTGATCCATGAGTAGCAATCACTAAACACCATAGACTAATAGTAACCATCCTTCATGATTTTGAGTGTTGTTACTTGAGAAGCAAAGGGACCTTCTACTTCTCCATCATGGAACTCATACAATACCCTATCAATTTGGCATGTCCCAATGCACCTCAATAGAACACTATTGATGTCTTTCTTGAACAAAATACCATCGACAAACACATATTGAATGGCTTGAAATTTGAAGTACCTCCTCTTTTATTTTCTCATTTCTTGAGGGCATAAACCTATTTGGAGATAATGCACCAAGTATTGGGTCTAACAGGGAATGGGTGTACCATTAGCTAGTTGTTCTTTATCATTTTGCAGTAGCAGGACAACCTTTTCTTCTACTTTTGACTCATCATGTTGTTTGGAAGTGAGCTTCTCACACAACCCTTTTCCATAAACCAGCTTGGTCATCTTGATTTCAATATCATATTCCATTACATGGGTGATCCAACCTGCTCTCTTCTCATTCAAGTCCTTGTTCAGGAGAAATTTTTTTACAGCAGCATGAGACACTAGTAGTTGAATCTTGTTGTTAGAGACCAAGTGTTTGAAATTATTCAAACTCCTAATGATAACAATTACATGTTTTTCAATAAAATAATACCTTACTTCGTAATGTTCTAAGCTCTAACTAAAGAATGCTATGGGCTGTTTAGATCCTTCTCTATTCAGTTGTACCAAGATAGCTAAGATTGTGTTTGATCCTTCAAAAGCATACAACATGAAGTCCTTTAAAAATTATGGGTTGATAAGAGTTAGAGTTTGTGATATTTCCTACTTGATGTCTTCAAAAATATCTTTTCCTTCTTTCATCCATATGAATGCAAGACTCTTCTTAAAAATCATTATCAAAGGATTCACAAGAGTGGCAAAATCAGGCACAAATTTATGAACAAAATTCATCCTTCCCAAGAAGCTTTGGAGAGACTTCTTACGGTGTGGAAATGGAAGTGTTCATATGGCTTCAAATATTTGAGTATAAATTGTTAATGCTTCTCTTAAGACAATGTGGCCAACCAATTTTCCCTCGTGTGTAAAGAATACACACTTCTTTGGATTCAATGACACTCTGAACCCTCTACACCTCTGAAATACCTACCTGAGGTGGAAGAGATGGTCTGTAGCATTATTTGAGAAGATAGTGATATCATCTAGATACACCAGAACTATCTTTTTTATTAAGCCTTTGAATGCCATGTCCAGAGCTCGTTGAAATGTTTCTCTGATATTTGACACTGCAAATGGCATCTTCTTATAAGCATATGTACCCCATTTTTTGGTGAAGGTTGTCTTGAACTAATCTTCTTCTTTTACCGTTATCTAACTATAGCCTAAGTAGCCATCTTTTAATGAAAACCTCTCAGAGCCAGCTACAACTTGTAAGATTTTCTCCATCGATGGAATTGGGTACTGATATTTCAGTGATGCTCTGTTTATATCATGGAATTCTACACACAATCTGATTTCTCCACTTATTTTATTCACAGGCACAAATTTTGCAACACAACTTGAATGCTTGATAGGGAAGATGATGATGGCCTCAATTAGCTTGTTCAGCTCTTTTCTCATGAGAGGATTAGTGTGAAGGTTTATTAAACTTTGCTTATGTCCTAAATACTTGGATTCAGGTTTTAATTCAATTATATGCTCAAGCAATCTTGGGTTAAAACCTCTTAAATCCTTATAATTTCATGCAAAAACATCTGGGAATTCTTGATAAAGTTGAACAAATTCAGCTTTCTCTTGTGGAGTACTTACTTTGCCAATTTGCAGTGTCTTTCCTTCATCCACTGTAATGAGCTCTGAGTCTTTACCCTTTACCTAAATGTTTTCTTTCTCCTTCCAGAACTAATCATTTGGGTTGAAGATTGACTCCAAGATTATAATACCTTTTGGTAATTTCTTAGTTCTTAGCTACATCACCTAGTTACCATACTGTTGTTCCAGTTTGTCTTGGTTTCTGGAGGATAACTCAACTTCTTATAGAAAATTGACAATTTGTTGATCATTCTTGATGACCTGCCAACTTATGTTATTATCTGGGATAGCTGGCCTTACAACCACATTGATATGGGGCTAAGACTTATCAATTTTTTATAATTTCTATAATATCAAACACTTCCCCAATCTATGCTAGTGTGTTTTCTACATCATTCTTTTTCTTGGGTATGGACACAATGTTGAAAGTTTCAAAGTCCTCAATGAGGTCCCATACCCAATTTTTATAGCTCCCGAGTAGATCATTCTTTGCAGGATGTTTTCCTCTGACTTGGTTAACAATCATCTCACTATCACCAAATATTTATGGATTTTGAATGCCTCTCCTCCTGGCCTAATGAATTCCATGAATCAAAGCCTCATAATCAGCTGTGTTTTTTGAGAAAGAAAACTAGAAGCGAAAAGATGAGTAATATCTTGTACCTTGAGGTGAAACAAGCATATCTCCTCCTCTTGCAACTTATCTACTTTTTGAGATATTAAAGAACAATTTCCATAGCTCATTATCATCCTTGTGGTCTAGCTTAATGACGTTAGGGAGAGGACAATTCTCTTCATGCAAGCAATAGACTCCTAATTCATATTCTTCCATTTCTTTGTAAGGTTCAAAATCATGCCTCTTGTTTTCCCATTCATCAAGGGTAAAGTATCGAATACATCCAACCTTGGTATCAATATCATGGGTGCTTGGATAATCCTCTTGATCAAATGTTAAAAAAATTGCATTGATTGGAATCAGTGTATGAGGCTCAATATGGAAGTTTGCAATAGGCTCAGATCTGATTGTAGCATCAGCTCCATATCTTGTTCTGAATAACATGTGTGACCAATCAACAGAAAAATAACCTCTAATTTTAGGAGTGAAGTCTCTTGACAAACACAATGAAAAGAGTGGTGGCAAGTTTATGACTGATACATTTTACAAGATGGACACATTGGGACATGCATGCAATGTGAGGCTCAAATATTTGATTACTCTAGACATTGTCACTGTTGTACCATCCAATTGTACCACACCTTTGAAAATCACTTCATATTGAAGACCTAGTTGATCAGCTATTTGTTTTGGCATCACAGAGCTACTTGCTCTAAAATCAATCATGAAATTATGCACCAATTTATCTCTAATGATCAATGAGATATAGAATTATGGGAGATTAAAATTTCTAAATTGTTGTCCTCCATGATTTCCTTCAGGCTAAGCTATATTGGTAAGCACTTTATCTTGTTGATTGGGTGATTGATTTGATGTTGACCAATTTTCCATAGCAGCTTACAATAGGTCTATTTGTTCTGGGATAGCCAATGAATCCCACATTGAGATGTTTAAATTTTTCCTCTTCACCTGCTCAATGATGTTGAACGAAGATGAGCTATCTATTTGTTTCCCTTTTCCTTGAATATTCTTCTCTTGCACATGGGTTGTTACAATTAACACTTGAGCTAGTCTAGGGGGTAGCTTGGGCTGACCTTACACATTGGGAGCTGTAATTTGATTTCCAATACCTCGTAGAGTAATAGAGGGTTATGGATCACTTGAATTTTATGATTGTCCCTCTCCAATATTCCTTTTCTTATATCGTGTATTGACAACTACACTTTGACAAGGGGCTTGGTTAACTCCACAAAAGTCTTTTGTTTTCTAATTAAACAACATAGTTTTGGTTGGAGGTGTCTCTTACTGAGCTTCTTGCAGCTAATTATCCTCTTGACTAGGTTCTTGGGACACACCAATGGTCTATACCATATTTTGATGTTGAAACTGCATTTGGATCATATGGTCAGAATAGCATGGCAACTTAAGGTTATCATTGGTTCAAATTTTGATTTGTGGCATGACTTAGTGGTTTTTTTTCTGGTATGGGGGCCTAGCTTGATACTGAGTTTGAGGTTGATATGGCCTAGAATTCTGAGATTGTCATCTCTCAATAGTCACTACCTTGTTTCCTAGGTTTTGCAGCTATATCAAGACCTCCTGGTACTCTTTTGAAGTGCTTGAAGAAATAAAATCCTCATTCTTGCTTTGATTTGTAGGGAGTGGAATGGGATTCAACTTTGGTGTTTGACTAGTGCTTGGACTTCCTAATTCTAGATATAGAGGCATAGGTGAATTAAACAATTTTCAGCTCTAATGGAAATGTTATAGGCTACAGGTAAGGTTACACCTCCCATTGATTGAATCATTTTAGAAATCTCAGAATTTAAAGCTTTAAGAAAGTATAGGAAAGCACCTTCAGTTGTTGGTCTCACGGCCAATGGAATCCTATCCCATGTTCTTTGAAATCTGAAGTTGAAATATGTCAACTATTCATTAAGATCCCTCTTAATGGTTGTCGATTGTTTTAATAGAGATATGTTATCCCCCTTTTCTCCAAATTGATTCTAAAGAGCTATGTAAAGATGGTCCTAATTCTGAATAGAGCCTATTGTTAGACTCTTGAACCATTGTAAAGCTTTACCCTTGAATGAAGAGGCTAACAAGTTGACTGCAATGTCCATCTCAATGATTTCATGAATTGCATAGACATTTGCAATATCTTGAATGTGGTCACTAGGAGTAGTCTAGTTCTCTCCAGTGAAATATGGAATGTTGTTCAATGCTGTAACTAGAACTGTATTTTGTGCATTAAGAGTGAGTGGGTTACTTCCAGTGAAGTTAACATAGTGATTGGGTTGTGTATGTGCCATTATGATTAGCCTAAGAACCCTTGTTGATTGAATAAAAGAACTACCAGGTGGAGGTGTTGAAAATTTTCTATTTGGTGGAGATGGAGACCTTTGAGATATTGTTCCACTTCTCCCTCTCTTTGGGGACAAGTGTAAATAGACAAACAATCCTTCTTCTCTAGTTCTTGATCTAGTGTGAATTCTTCTGATGAATCTGCCAAGCCTAGACTGCAGAAACCGGTGGACTCTACCTCTTTTGTAGTCGCCAAGTGTGTAATTTCAAAGATCCTTACAACATGAAAACTTACAAATAGTGCACATCAATCTTGCTGCAATAAAATGGAGACCTCTTGCTCCCACTGAGCATGCCAACAATGTTAGTGCAAAACCACAACACCCCTGAATGTATGCAACTCAATGGGTTAAGACTCTCAGTGTGATTACATAACATGGTGCTTTTCCCAAAGTTTAGGACTTTACAATCAGGAGATATCTCTGGATGAAATCCGGTTCCTTTTCCTCTGTTCAGGTGCACACATAAAATTTGTAGAGGATCTATTCTAAAATCTATTCTAACTTGCCAAGGAGACAGGGTTGAGAAAGATGCATGAAATAAACCTAAACTAACAAGGGTGATGCACCAAAGGAATGATGAAAACCTACTTAAAAATTAAACACAAACCATTAAAACTACAATACATCCACCATGCACAAATAACCAAACTTTAATGAGAGATCAAATGAATGAAATGAACATTGAGAGGGTTAAAAATCATCCACAGACTTGTATTATTGCTCTATAATTGATACAGTACACTACAATCACCAAGAGGAAAGATAAAATTATAACTTGAATGTGAGGTTTGAAAACTCCACAAATTTACTTGTAGACAAGGGAGGAAGGGAGGGTGCAAAAAAATCCAACCTTTTGAAAAATGCACCTCCTTACAATATATAGGAAAAATGGGAGAAGGAGGTAGAAGAAATATAAACTCCAGTTCAACCACCCCAGAGATGCATTGAATCCACATCTGAAATTAAAGGATCTCATGATAAAACCCATGTCTGCATTAACATTTATTGTTTGGAAAGAAATACCTCATTACGATGGTGGGTGAGAAGTGTGACAACCTCAAGAATGGCGGCATGTATTTACTCTAGTCATAGTTGAGGTCATCTTAAGGTCAAGGTTGGGCGATCAATGCAGGCTCTCACAATATTTTCAAGATCCAAGCATTTAAAAATATTTGCAGGATACATGATTTGCCAAATATTTTCCAAACTACTTTGGGTTTGGAGTTTATCTGTGCGATATCTTCGTGGAGCCCCACACATTCTATAGATTTCGTTGTCCCTTTTTTCACTCCTGAAGTTGTGAGGGTTGGAAAATTGGTCTCGTCTTTGGGCCTACTCTGTTTCTTTGTCTTTTGGCTAAGTCCTCCCCCTTGACTGGCAATGAAACTGTGTCTAACCCTAGACACGTGGAGGGTTTGTGATTTTTTAAGACCTGCCTCCGGATTTGATCTTTGAAGTTACACCGAGCTAACACATGGAGGCTTCCTCCAACTCTTAGAACTTTTCAACATCTATTCAAAATTTTGGGAGTCAGACCAACTAGAGGCTTCACACTAATTTGGGATCTACCCTTTTAACTCTACATTTGAAGTTGTGTGGATCAAGCATATGGAGGCCTTCGCAGGCTTTTGGAATTTCGAACAATCGGTGTCCCCTCTTTGAACCTGGGACATGTGGAGGGTTGGTGCCAGTTCATGGTCTATCTTTGGGTAATGAATTTAAAGTTGTGCCAATGACACACATGGAGGCTTTCGCTAATGCTTTTTTTCTTAGCCGATTCGGGCCTGCTCCCTTTCTTGATCCCTGATTACGTGGTGGGTTAGCACTCGTTTGGGGACCACCTTTGGATTCAACCTTTGAGGGTGCACCGATGAGACACGTGGAACCATCCACTGGTCTGTCTCATGTTTGAACCTTTCTACAGCTTGTGTAATCTTTTCAGACTCTGGCCACATGGGGAGCCTGCACTCATTTGGGGACTCCTCCTATGTCGAGTCCGCCCACCCCTTTGATTTTCGATCGAATATGAGCTCGCAGCATTGAACCGAACCTTTGATTTTCTCCTATACAGGTTTGTGTTTGATTAATTTTTCATAAGGGGAAAATTTTGTCAACAATTTCTCTTTGGGAAAAGAGGTAAAAGTGTAAAAATCCTCCATAGGTCTGTGCCCCCCGAAACTTCACTTTTGGTGAAAAGACCCCTCAAGATCCAAAGTTTACTTTGGAAATAAAACCTCCATGGCTCCACAACTCCGCAAATTTGCAAGCAACATTAAAAAAAATTTGCGGGATCATGGGCTTGCACTTGAAAACTATGCCATTTTGTGAAAAGTTATAAAAGTTCCTAAATTCCTTGCAAACCCACTGATCGGATTTTACACCTGGGCAAAATTTCCTTCGCAGTCCCGTATATTCGCTTAGAAACAGAGATCATCCCTGGCTTGTGAACTCGTAATTGTAACTTGTGCCTTTTGCAAAAAGTGCAAAATTCCAACATATCTCCCGCTGACCCACAACCACAATTTTCCCCTTTGGCAAAAAGTCTTCCCCAGGTCCGCAGGTCCGTATTTGGCAAAAAATCCTTCCCAGGCCCACTGGCCTGTAGCTTGGAAAATATGAAGAGTTAGAAGGACTTCTTTAAATTTTTGGAAAGGGGAAGAAATTTCCTATCTGATGAAGATGTTTTATGGAAACCCTAAGTGCTTAAAAAATATAAAAATCAGATTGAAGAAAAAAATGGGGAAAACGGGGTTACTTGACTAAAAAAAAGAGTTAGCTTATTTTAAACAACAAAGTTTTTACCATGAGATTTTATGTTTAAATTCTCAAAGAATGTGTGAAACCATGCATCTTTTGGCTTCCATGGATGCACATATTCTAGTTGAATGCTCATTATTTATTAGTTGAAGTGTTTTCATCAGACAATATGACATATCCTCTAAGATTTGTTAAGAGTTCCCAACTATTTGCTATAATCAACTTTATCCTACTTAATTCCCCAACCAAATAAATACAAAACCAACAAATCCCACTAGAACTACACATGATTTCCTTGATTAAGCCAAAATATGCCCAAGCAAGAAGGTTCCATCGCTATCTTTTGTAGTTTAAGCCTTGTTTTAGAAGACATCTACTTTTTCTAGAGTGAGAAATCGTGAGAATAAGAATTTGTTGAATTGACCATGTCTTCCCATGGTTATTTCTCATTTTCCTTATAAAGGAGCCTCAAGTACTACTGATATATTCATTTCCCTTACAAATAAAAAATACAAATTGGGTCCTCTCACCTTGTCTCACCCTGGCTAAAGACATAGCCTAAAGTAGGAGGGTAGGTTATACCTTCAACATGGTTCTATATAACTCCTCAAAGCTCGAGTGACAAAGAGATGATGAGATCCTTCCCTAGCTGCAAACTAACATAATTCTTTATCCATCATTCTCTAGGAATACCACTCATACTTTTGATGTTTCTTGACTACAAAGGGAGGACCAATTTGGCTACTAAAACTGCATGCACTTCTTAAGAGGGGAAGTTCATTTTTCTATACACATGCTTACTATCAAGTGAGGCATACACAATATCCACCTATGGCACAATCCCAAACACATAGAGATAACTACACCGGGTATGAGATGTAGTGCAATGCTTGGTTGTCAGTTCACTTTTTTGACAACTAATGAAATTTTTACCCCTCATTTACATTTTTTTTTTGACATTATGATGTGTTTAGAGGGTTTTTTAGGTGGTATTCTTTATTATAAGTTAATAATGACATCAAAGATCATTGTGTGACATCATAACAACATACAGTGAGGGTTTTAGAAAACTCAACGACCCTACAAATTTCATTTCTAGAGCTCCTACACATACCATGGAACCTAGAGAGGGATCCTTGAGCCCAGGCACCACATTACCAATTCAACTGCCATGGTCCCTACTTCTCTTGAACATCTGTATTTTTCAGTGATCAGTTGTGAAATTCTACACTTTGGTTCTATCAGTTTTCCACTTCCGCACACCTTTGGGTATATTTGTGAAATTAGCTAAGTGATCTAACACATCTATACAGTTATGGTTTCTACTTTATATGCTTTATTTCTTGCATCATATCATATCCAACAACTGTTTATTATTATTTTATCAATTAATTTATAATTAAGGTGTTAGAAATTTTTATTTATTTTTTGAATCATTCAGGTCTAGTACTAGTAAGATAGATAAAACAACATACAAGTTTCCTGTAAAGAGTAGGATTACATTTTTCACATACAGTTTTAGGATAAGTCTTACATAAAAATTTTATAGGTATAGTAATAGGGTTTTAATCTATCATATTGAACATTTTGACTAGATTAGTAGCATATTGTGACTATGATACAAGAAAATAATTTTTATATTGAAATATAACCATGCCTAGGAAAGTATGCAATAGACATAAATAAGTCATATCAAGGTATTATTTCAACTTAGATTTTATTTTCATAGTTAAAATTTTATAAATTATTGTAATAAGTAAATCATCAAAATTCAATACAATGAGAATAATATGATTTTCTTCAATTTCTACAAACAATTCATTACTAGACAAACAATTAGCAAAACCAACTTCATTAAAAAATATATTAATTTTTGCATACCATATAGATATTTTCATACCATATAGATATTGTTAAACTTACACATATACATTTATATACAAATTTATTCAAAGGATTTAGGTTGGGTCATATGGATTTACTCTTTGAATCACCATTCAAGAATGCTTTCGTAACATCTATTTGATTGATTTTATATCCATATTGAGAAACTAAGACAATAAGAATCATTTTAGTTCTCATTTTTACAATTTGTGGAAAGGTTTCTACATAGTTGATTACAATTTTTTGATTAAACCCTTAAGCTACAAACATGGATTTTAATTTATCAACACTTCCATCGGATTTATATTTGAATTTTTATATCTAGATACATCTTACTATATTTCATTTTTCATGAGGAGGGACTAGGTCCCAAGTTTTATTTTTGATAAAGGTAATGCATTCAAATTTCATTCCATCTACCCATCTTTCATCAGAAGAATCCTCTTTTAAATATTGGGGATTAGGTTCATACATAGTCTTTAGGGCATGATATGTATGTTGACTTCTAGTCATTTTTCGAAGGGTTTCATGATTAGACTCTTCAATAATAGACTCATTTAATTTAGGCATTTTAGTTAAGGAGGAAACAAGAACATATTCTTTTTCTACAATGGGCTCATTATTAACTTATCACTATCATCATAAAAAATATTAGCATTATGATTATTTTCTACTTTATTAGATTCATCATGAACAATGGAAATAAAAGAGGATGAAGATGAAAAAAAGATTTTTATAAGATCTTAACATTCCAATTTTTTATGAGTTCTATTTTAGTAGGATCATAGACCCTAAGACCTGTATTTATTCCTCCAGAGCCTACAAATATACATGGATAAGAGGTTCGATATAACTTCTTCCTTTTCTATTTTTGGAATGAATATAGTTATTGGGCTACCAAATATTCTGAAATTAGACACATTTGGTATTTGGTTTTTATAATTTTATAAAGAAGTGGAATTAATTATAATTTTTTGGGTACTCTACTAAATGTGTGAACAATATTGTTCATTTTTTCAACTTAGATAAATTAAGGACTTGACCTAAATGAAAAAAAAATCTAGTCATTTCAAAAATATTGCTATTTATCCTTTCTACATTCATATTATCTTAAGGATAATAGGGAGCAATAAATTTTTGTTGTATATCATATTCAAAAAACAATGAGTTAAATACTTTACTATTATATTGTCCCCCATTATCTGATCTAAGCCTCTTAATTTTATAACTAGAAATATTTTCAACTAAATCTTAGAATTCTTTTAATTTAGACAAGAAATCAAATTCAATTTTACTGAAGAAAGACTAGATCATAAGAGATAAATCATCAATAAAAGTGATTGCATACAAAAATCCATTTAGGCATGGAACTTCTAAGGGTCCTCTCACATTAGTTGGACTAGTTCCAAAGTTTTCGAAGAGTTTACATCATGATGAATATGAAATGAATTTACATATTTCTTACCACATAAGGACCCTTCGCATGTTTCATGAGATTGAAAACTAGGTGGCATAAAATAAAATAGGTTAATTCGATATATGACGTACATGTTCCTAAAGTTGACATGACTTAGTCTTTCTTCCCAAAATTACATGTTACTTCTATATTGGGTTTACAAACAATAAGTAGAAATAATTCATTTAAACATACATACACCATTCTTTTAAATACCCTCAACTATGGTGACATAAAGTTCATTCTTAATGAACCATTTATCTTTATTTAAATTTACACTATAGTTATTATGAATTAATTGACAATAAGAAAAAAAAATCATTTTCAATTTAGGAACTAACAGAGCATTGGTAAAGATAACATTGAGTTTATTTTCTTTTCTTTATCCCTAAACATCGAGGATTAAATTATCAACCAAATAGATCCAATCATCACATTCTCTCGGATTAGATAGGATATCATACCTATATGTCATGACCTAGAGGAACCCCTATCTAATATCCACTGATTTTCTTTCTACCTAAAAGGGAAGGATACAAAGTAATGACATTAGTTTTCTAATCAAATTTTTAGTTTTAGTTTCTATTTTGATTTTGGTCTAGTTTATTTTGTTTTTGTTTTTGAAATCTTTTTTTTTTTTACTTTATAGTCGTCTTTTTTGTGAGAAAAGTTTTCATAGGTATGACATTTATCATCAAAACATAGTCCTAAGTTATAGGATTATTATCTTTATTATGGTTTTAAAATATGATTTTTGATTGTTAATAAAAGTAGATGGATTGTTCTTAGATTTATAAGTGATAAATTCCTGAGGGGATAAGGTTGGTGGGATGAGAGGATATTCGAGATTCCATGTGGGAGAAGTCCATTTGTGTGAGTGAGAGGGGGTGTAGAGATCGCTACTTGGAAAAGGATGGGATGACAATAATTTTAAAGGGGACACCATCTTATAGGTTGATATGATATAGTTTATAAGGTTTTAAATTATAGTTTGGTTTCTATGTTATTTTAACCTACTTTATAGTTTATAAAAAACATTAATATTAATAAATTTTATGCTATAGCTTAAAATTTCAAAATGTAACCCTTGTTAATTAAAGGGGTTTTGGGACATATAAAATTTATTTTTTGAATAAAAAAGATGAAAATACAAATTAAAATTTTACCAAGGTTATACCAAGAAACTTTGGGAACAAAGGTAATTCTTGAACCAATAGACAAAACTTATCTCCTAAAATCATGGAAATATGTCTCCTTATGTTCCTTGATATTAACCGAGGGTTTAACTTCTTGAATTTATTTTCAATTACACACTTTATATACTATAGGAAAATAATAATATATTTCAAGAAAATTTTAACCCTTCAATTTTATTTATAGGTCTTGGTCATACTTCCACCAATCACTGCACTTGAAAACATGGGATGCTTTGAAAATAATTTAACTTGCATGCAATGTTCTTGAGGGGAGGAGGGAGGTATTTATAAAAAACTTTCTAACCATCGAGGTACCCAATCACCCCAACAAACATACCTTATTGGTTAATTTATTTATTAACATTATAACTAGGATTCGGTACCATGTTTTTATCAGGACTAATTAACGAATCAATTAAATATTGAAATACAAATTAGTAAACAACATTTAAACTATGCAAATAAATAAATAATATAACAGTGACACATATTTACACGGAAAAGTACTGAGGGGTAAAAATCATTGTTAAAAGAGATATTCCATTAACTGAGAAACATTATAGTCAAGTAAAAATATCCCTCCTCACATCTCTCCATCAATCCACATAAAAATTTAATAATCACAATAATCGAAGATCATGTTTATTTGAACCATGGGTCACAAACATATTAGGTGAAAAGATGTGTCCTTACAAAAGGCAACCTATTTTAATATATTTATTTAAAATAATCAATTAACATAAAAAAAACTTAGCTTATGATAAATATTAAGGAATATTAATTTTCTTGTATTTTTAATTATAAACAAAGGTTTATCAGAACTTAATATTATGTTATAACACGAGATAGATAAAGAAGAAAATGATGAAGGTCCCTCTTAGCAGGCTATTTTCTATGATGATGTGGGATTAAGGTAAATAGGATATAATAAAGTAGGTTATGACATCTATGTATCACCAATAGAGGGGTAAGTAGATATTTCTTTAATGTTAATAGTGATGGTGGAAAAATTTGGAGTAGTTGCGAGTGTCATTGGAAGAATTTGGAAAATGTTTCGAATAAGGGGAATAACTAATATGTATAAAGGGTGATGGGTTTAGTGTCTAATCTTTTTATAGAGATTCGATCACCACAATGAAAACATTTTGGAGGGTCAAGACAAGGATCTTATGATGTCACATATTGAGTTTCGTGAGACTGTGGAGGTTCCTAATTTGTTTCTAATGGTGTTTGTAATGGATCTGACATAACTGGAATGTTTTGAACAAGAGAAAGGGTTGGTTGAAAGGATTTTTGAAGTTGATATGCCATATTTGAGATGTTTTAAAGGTGATACTATAGCCATGAACCGCACATAAAAAATAACGAATCAAACCATGGTTGTTTATGAGAAGTTAAAACCACATAATTATAATAATGTTTTATATTATCTTTATTAAGTTCAAAAAAGTTGTGAAATTGAAAATGGATGGAAGGTTTCCTGGAAAAGGATAACTAAGGTTGGTTTCCACAATATGCGCAAAGTTACGTGAGGCCCAAGTATATGTTGGTGTCAATATGAGGCATAGTATTGGGGCTTCCCCTCACTTCACGCTCTCACAGTGATAAAGGTGTCAAAAAATTATCGGATATACCAGCCACTAGATATCTATATTCAACCAGAACGTCATGTCAATTCTCCATTAGTGATCAAATCCAAGTAGGTAGACGTAAAAGGAATTGGTTAGATGTAAGTATGATTTTTCACGTGTTTTGGTTCTATATGAGGGTAATTTTTTGAATTCCCTTCTTTAAATCATAATTAAAATATGTGAGAAAGAAACATGAAGATTGGTTTAAAGACTGAAAAGGAAATTTTGATTTCAGTGAAGATAATTTAAACAAAAATTTGAGGTTGAAATCAAATGAAGGAAAATAAATGGGTGTGTGTTTTCTATTCCTTTTTAATTTTATTATTTTATGTTTTTTTCTTGAAGAAGTGATAAAAAATAACTTTGATTTGTAAATTTATATGATTTGATAAGAAAGAAAAAATATGATATTAAATCTAACTAAGAAAGGACCAAAGGTCCCACTGGGTGTCCTAGAAGATTTGTGCACAAATTTTAGTTTATCAATTATACGATAAACACCAAAAACTCATAAGACAACAAGTTTTAAGGATACATGTGTTGATAATGTATTGTCAAGATGAGAGGATGCAACATAGATATGAGATATTCCTCCTTCCAGAAAATGGGAGAACATACATGCAAAACTAGATGAAAATGATATGTGTTGGATAAAGATTTAATGAGTTACTTGGAAAATTCAAATCCTAGGAACCAATAGGCATCTTTGAAAGGTGTTAACTCATTTTAACAATTAAATGATATTATATGGAATTAATTCAAAATAAATTAATGATTTATAAATCCAGGGAGATAGAAACATCATGTATAGTGTGGTAGGTGGCCTAGGTGAGGGCTATGGATAGCTCAAAGTCTAGGAAGTAATCAAACTAGGATTATTTTATCACTTCCTATTATTCACGTATGATCTTGAGTTTTTCTTGGATATATTGAATGTCTAGTGTTAAGGTGATGCAACAAAGGATAAATTCATGCACGGTATCAAATTGTTTGAAGAAAAAGCATTCTTTGACGATGGTAAGTTTGTATATGAAATTAATGTGATGTTTGTTACCTAGTACAATCATTTATAGATAATAATAACTTGAAAATAGATATATTAGGTAAAAATAGATTGATGTTTGATTAAACATATGATAAATATTATTAAAATTCATGAATGAAATGGATCATTAGTGATTCTGCATCATTTAAAGTTATTTAGGTACATTGTTTGGGATTATTGTGAGAAATATTCCTTCTTTCATAATATACAATTTGGATATAAAAGGAAATATTTAAATACTAATATGACCTTTCATATGATTTGATTATAAGTTGGATATGATGATAAATGAAATTTTCTTACCTTGAATGATAAATGTTAAAACATGTTGTTATGGGAACCTTATGGTGTTTTTGGAGCTTCCACAGACATATTGATTGTCATGATGTATTTTGTGTCTCTAGTGTGTTTGAATTTAGCTATAAATTGCAAGGGATCCCTTTGAATGAGTTTCATGTTGCTTAACTAATTGTTAGTGTTTTTTAGAATCAGTAAAATACCATGATAATTAGGGAAACCCACTTGGATGTGATTTTAACCACTTCAAAATTGGTGGATTCATATATGAGGATGATATGAAATGGTCATGAGGAGGTTAGAAATGTTAGGGGGTTAAAAAGTAAGGATAAAAATGGGTTGGGATTGGTTATAGGTGGTTAGGGATGTTTTAGCATAGGTAAATGAGATTTACACGGAGGTAGAATGTGATTTTATGGGGATGGAATCATGGGTTAGACTAATACAATAATTTTTTTAAATTTTGAATGAATGTTTTTTATTATCGATAAAAAATATAGGGTACCAAAAATAGTTGTATACAGTCATTTGATGATTTATAGGTATGAGATACTAGTGTCTTGTTTTGTGTGACATGTTTAGGTACTGGACGAGAATTTTTTTTGTTTGTGTGATCATCATTATAAGTTAAGATGAATGATATGGCCCAAAAATATAGGTCATGGGTTGTATGTCCTATTATCTCTTGAAAATGCACCCTGGTTAAGACATGACAGTAGTGGTTCTAAGCTTTATTTGAATCTCTCACTTTCATAGATATAATGGAAACACCTTAGGTCTATGGGTATACATTTTGTTGAGGTGAGTCTCCGGTATCAAGGCTGGTTCCTTTTTGATGTATCCTAAACTAATTTTTTTAGGGGTTTGAGGTTAAAAAAATGACTATAATTTAAATTAAAATGGGTGATACACCAAACTTGTTGAGGGATTTGAATGAGTATATGTACAATTAAATTGAGAATTAATTTTGGATGTATGAACAAATGGTTTTCAACAGGATATTAAGGAAAAACACTATGTATTCAGGGATAAATTACAACAATATAACAAGATAAACATGCACACCAAAAAAATGGAGAAAATACCAGATTTACAGCATGGTGAGATGATTAATCAGGGAATTAACATTCAAAAGAATTAATAAAGAGATACACACCACTGAAAATAATTGGAAAGGTAGAAATCAGTTCTCATTCACTGCAAATCTGGCATAAAATTACTTCAGCACTCCTATGTCCAAAAATTCCTCCTTGTGCCTTACAATCACACATAATATAAAGCAAGAGTATTCACCCAACCCATCCTAAAAATAGGATGAAATTTTTACTCTCCCATGCATTCCAATTTTACCCCTTTATCATAAATAAATAAAGAAATAAAATTAGACAAGCTAATTCCAATTAGGGATTAATAGCCTTGGTTACAAAAATAAATTTCAGTCAAAGTGCAATTCAATGATCTATTTTTAATAAAATTTGGGTGAATAATTTTAATTAAATTAAATAATATATTGCTATGCAAGTCTTCTCCAATGTGCATGCAATCTTTTTCTTCTTTTTTTGATGTGACAATTGCAACCTAATAGACTTTCAATGATATTTTTAGCAGGTTTACAATTCTGCCGCTTTGGATGCACATGCAAAAATTAATCTTCCTGTGTGAGCAAAAATAATTCCTTTGTCTTTAATACTTTGCAAAACATTCACCATCCAATGTGGGGACCACTTGTAGGCTTGTGTAAGAAAATAACACCCTTATTTTGTGAAAAATAAGGTTAGTAGTATGTCAAAAGGTCTTATTGGTTTTTGATGTTGACATCTTGTACACTTCTTTGTTGTTTTGTCTTCTAGTGGATGACATGAAAAATTACTTCTTTGCAAATAAAAATAATGTTGTCTTTTTCACTTAGCAAAATTCATTCAACTCCAATTCACCCATTGTTGGGACCACTTACAAAAAATAAGGTGATTTGAAAAAATCCAATTCTATCCCTTTCACTAATCCATGTCACACAATGATGTTGACATCTTTCCATGCATTGTTTTCTCATGAAAATACATACTTGGCAAAATAATATTTCTTATTGTGGGGACACCTTTGCAGAGTTTAAGGAAACTTTGGCCTTACCTTAGAAATTTTAAAGGCATCTTTACAACGTGCATTGGCTCCTTTTGATTAATCAAGCAATCATAAAATATGGTAAGGCCTACCTTTTTTATAATCATAGGTTGTCAAATACCACTCGGACACCTTTTACTTGGTTGATAAGACATTGTTTTTGACCTTTTTGATTAATCATATTACACACCATAGTTTTGAGCTCTTTTGGAATAATTATTTGATTGATCATTGTTATCGGTATTTGATTTTTATTGGACTATGGTTTTGGACCTTTTAATAGGTGAATGAAAATGATTTTGCAAATAATAGGGTTGGGCCCTTTCAACGATGACTTGATCCTTCACATGAATTTTGAGGGCATACTTAACTTGAGTGAAGTTTTGAACCATGGTGGATTTAATTTCTTTTGATGAGGACCATCGATATTTATCTTGTTTTATTCACAATCATTGATCTTTCTATTCGCTTGGTTAGGGTTTTGACTCCATAATCAATGCAGGTGTTTTTCTAATCATTGATCTGTGTACAATTTGATCTCCTCCATCAATTTTTTTACAATGTAATTTACAATTATTTCGATCCAAAGATTAATCCTTGGTCATTTGATCTTGGTCATATTAGAAATACGTCATTGATCTTCTAATCCTTGGTAGACAGGTAGTTGGACTGTGGATATGTTCTTCACCATTGGTCTTGATATGATTATAAAATTGGTCATTGATGATAACTCAGAATGAGTTAGGTTTGTTTTAAAATCTCATCGAAATTATCGTTTTTTCATTTTGTTCTCCTTTCAAATGGCGAAGCCCTAGCCAATTTTTAGCTCGCCACTATGAATATGTTCTTTTGAGGTTTTTGCATCTCTAGAACTATGAAAATATACATTTTTATTATTTTTTCTCAGGATTTGAGCTCTGAAAAATAGGGTTGAACTTAGTTCTATGTGAGATTCCTGGTATTTTTGGTCACCATGAAATTTTGTGAGGGCTGAACCTTAGGTTCTTTGTTGTTTTTAAATAATTTGTGCATCTTTTTTCCATTGTTCAAGGTTTCAAGTTTAAAGAAATCTTTGTTGTTTTTGGTGAGTTGGGGGATGGATTTTTAACCATTTTATCTGTCATTTCTAATAATGGATTCATTTAGGAGAAGGTTCAATCTCAAGAGTTTTATTTCATTTCAAGGATCTCCCTCTTAAAGGTCATATTTTTCATTTGTGAGATCGATATTTTGTTTCTTTAAAACCTGTTATCAGCAAATCACAGCACTACTATGTTTATACAAGTGCATATACTTGAACTCACGATGTGATTGGATAACATGGGTACTATATCCAAGTTGTGGGACTCGCTACTTGAGATAGACCTCCAGAGAAAGTTGGTTCTTGCTCCTAAACTACCTGCCACAATTTACTCTAAGGCAAGGGAAAATAACTATTCTAATTTAAATTTCCAAGGGACCAGGGAGAGAGAATGCATAAAATGAAAGCCTACACTAAAGCGGTGATACACCAGAAAAGGAGGGTGTGAAACTAGTCTTCAAATGCGTGAGATACAGAAGCAAAGCGCACACTAGAAGGGGTGATGACGGTTCTCCATAATCTAGAAAAATGCATTCACAACAATATCTCAAACATACAAAATGATAATGGATCCCTGCATGAACATAATAATAGACACAATATTCTTGTAATCAAGGTTGAAGGGGTAAGAAGAATGCAAGAAAACACGGTTGTGGAAGATGCATCCAAAAAGTTATATTTTATTGCTTCTTGATATGCACAGTTCGATCGGTTACAAGAAAAGGGCCTGGATCACCATGCAAGGAGTCCACAACAAGGGCTTGTAACACATCAGCTTCACAAAGCAATTTTGGTAGAGCTTTGCTACAAAACTACCTCCCTTTACAATGAGCCCAACACTCCAATTTATAGAAAAATGAGAAGAGAAAGAGAAGGGAAAAATGGAAATCCTGAAATCTATCCTTCAACCACTTGTAAGAGGCATTAAATGGATTGAAATGATTATATATTACTTGCAAAAGGATCCCCATACTATCCTAGGTGTTGCAGCAGAGAAATAATGATGACCATGCCTCTTAATTGTACTCCCAACCACCAAATAAAACACTTGTTATGAACCCGGCCACGTTTTATAAAAAAATCTCCATCAATCTCTCATCAAATATGGAATTTATTGATTTCTATGCATCGGGATTGGAGCCACAATTCCAAAGGTATAAATTTTGCATGATTTCATTGAGAAACACCTAATTTATGGCCTTCTGAGTGCAGACAACGATTTTGGGTCTGGCAGGCATTTTCTGTCATTTGACAGGAATGAGCATTAACTGACTAGAGCCGAATATGTTTCTTTTATTAAAATATATCTAACCTTGTTAAAATAAATAAATCCAGTTTTTGTGGCATAGAGGACGTCGTGCTCATTCCAGAAAGTCCAATTTTATGAAAATCGGAGCTCGGAGTCAAAAGTTATGGCCGTTTGAAGTTCATGGGTCAAACGTTGACTTTTCTTCTTTTCTACAGCTATTTCAGAAAATTGGCTGATTCGCGCCCCGCACGTACTTTTGTCCTAGCCGTCCCAAATGAATTCTCCCACATCAGCCAATTCAGGCTTCCTTGTCCCTTTTTACGGCCTTTTCACCTTTTCGCGTCCCGTGCGTACTTTTGTCCCAGCTGTCCCGGACGAAAATCTCTGCACTGCCCGCAATAGACCGTCTTTCAGCAAATCAGCCGATTTGCGTCCCACACATAATTTTGTCCCAACTATCCCGCGGACCACATGGGACAAAAATGTCTGACTTAGCCAATTTTCTTCCTATTTTGGTCCCAAACTTGGTACGATGAACCTCTGTACAACCCGCACTGGTACGATCCGCACCCTTCAGACCCGAAATGCTTTAAAACAATCTTGCAACCTTATTTTTGCATTTTTTTCATTTTTTTAACTCGTTGGGATTTTTTATTGGATGGGAGAGTTAGAGAGAAGCCAAGGGGCCCCCCAAAAACACAATTTTGGGCCTTGAATCAATCTACTTGCTTGGAACTAAAAAATTTGATGCATGTTATCAAAATTACCTTGAGGGGTGAATTTTGGATTAAAAAACCCTTTACTATAAATAAACAATGAATAGAAGCTTTATCATTTCTCATTTCATAAGAAATGATATTTTGTATTTTCACGCTCTATCTATGTCTTCTATTTATGTAGACTTTCTGAAATTGAAATGGCTTCTGGGTAGTTGTATCTTCAATTTTTTTGTCCTTATTCACTTATATCGAGCTCTCTGTGAGGTCTTGTGGTTGTCATTCTTCTAGTAATTCAAGCCTATCATTCCATTTCCATTTGGGTATATATTTTATGTCCGCTCTCTATTCAGAATTTGAGCCTTATATTGTTATGTTGTTTGAGTTTTTATCGCAAATGTTTACCCTTTTTTATTTCTGAAATATTGCATGTTCTGTATCTTGGGATCTTCTAATTCTCGTATTCTTAAATCCTGAACAATGGTTTGATTTTTCTCTGATGGGTTTATATTATCATGGAATTTCCTTTCATAATTTGGTGAAGCTCGTTGAATCATCATTTGAGTTTCGTGGCTTTTCCTATTAGGTTTTTATGTGGTCGTTATGAAGTAGATACTCTATGTTTTAATTTTATAAATTGAGTTTCCTAAAAAAAAAATCCTGAAAATTACATTGGCAAATGGATGTTGATTCAAACATGTTACAGCTTCTTTTTATACTTGAGTTATATTTTATTCTCAGTTTGTAATTTTGAGCTATTTCTTGCTCACTGGTTGTTGATCTCTAAGATGTCTTAGGACTTGACTGCGAAAAATTTTATTGCTCCATTTTGACTACTATGTTATGTACATGAAGGAAGTTGGACATGTATTGCATTTCCTATATTGCATTTTTCTGATCTTTGATCTCATATTTAACACAACTATGTTTCAAGACATGATTGTATTCCTATCATAAAACTCTGATTATTCTATATATTTTGAGCCCTTATGTATTTACTTTGATTTGAACACCTATCCATTTTATTGTTCTTGGTTGAATGGAGAAGCTTAATCACTTAGTTCAAACCTGTACTGAAACTTGCTAATGTCCCTGCTGATTTCTTATTCCCTGAGATGAAAACTATAACTCGAATAACTTGCTTATTATTTTGGATATTTTGCACAACTTTAATATTCTCGAGTCTTGAAGATATTTGATGAATTTTTGCTTCGAAGTAAGTGTTATTTTTCACTTTAGTTAGTTACAAAGTAGTGTTATGAACTTTTTCTTGGAATAATATGTCTCTAAGTTTCATACTTTGTACTCAATGATAAAATAATTCATTGGAGCTGAATTTTCAATACAAATGCAACATTGTAATTAAATTTCCTTTTAAATGCATCATAATTGCATAATACTTGGGTGTTTGTAATAAAACATTCATTTGCATATTTTAAATTTATTCAACCGCAACCAAATTTATGTACTTTGATGATTTTCTATATGATATCTCAAGTTGTTGAAACCTTTTAGAAGCATGTAATCTTGAGTTTGTCTTTAAAACTGAAGCTAGTTACTCTCAAAATTTTGGTTTTAACTTGCATACTGAGCTCAATTTTGTTTGTTGTGCATGATAATGATGTTTGATCTTCATGAATGAGGAACCTATATTTTTGATTCTCCTATATCTGCATTGGTCAATCTCAACTCTTATTTCTCCATTAAACTTGACTATGTTTCATTCTTGCAATACTCTACACCTTGCAAGGCTTGATCTCATTAAGATATCAATAGAATATATATCTCATAACTATAATATTTGATGATATTTGAAGCTTGATGAGTACTTTAAGTTTAAAATATTAAACATGTGCTTTCACTTTTATCTCTTCAGTCTAAAATTGTATATGATTATGTACTTTGTTAATTTAGATTTGTTTCTAAGCTGGAAATATCACCATATAGTTCATAATAGCTTTTTTTCTCATGAATTTATACTTGACCGTATCATAATCAAGATTTTACTTGAACAATAACATGATTATCCTTGAATGTGAGCCCTAAAAATTGTTAAGTTCTCTTCATTCAATGTTGTACCTTTTAATGCAATTTGTTTGCTTTGATAAGCTATGACATTTACATCATTCATGAATCTATTTGAAATTGTAATTTGTACTCTATAATTTTCCCAATTTATGCAACAAAATGCATCTTCTTTGAACTTTGTACCTTCATTCTTATTTAAGTGGCAAATAGGAATAGTTTTACCTTTGTATCTTGATCATTGAGCTTTTAGTTATTGAATAGTTGCATCTTGTTCACTTTGAGTTGAGATTTGAAGTACTTACATTTCGTGACTGTAATTTGATGATAAATGATATTTTTTGCTTGAATTTTCCTTTTTCCTAGAACATCTCAAAAACTTGTACCATCTAGATTCCTTAAGCAATTTTTTCCTTTTAGTACAGTAATCATTTATGCAAAGATTTCGTTTTCTTCATCTGCTATATGTACCTACACACTTAAGAAAATATTTAGAAAATAATTGGGATTTTTATCCTCTCTTATGTTCATAGTCTTTTTATTTTCTCTTTCTTATTCTGTAATGATTCTAGGAATGATATGTTCTACTCCATAATACCACTTCTGATATTAATAAATTTGTTTGCATGCAGTTACATAATACATGAGTAAAGATCAAACCCTGAGCTATTGATTGATGTCATTTTTCCTTTATTTATTAGGTGCACTTGTAGTTTCTTGCAACACAAATGAAAGATGGATCTAGAACTAGAGCCAAGAATATTAGAAGAAAAACCTGTTGACAATTTTTTCACTAGTGCAAAAATGGGCAGCTCCAAAATTTTTCACGATGGATGGAATTGTTGGAGTAAACCTAAGCTAGGGGAGATTCTTTCTGTTTAATATTTTATTTGTTGAATTAATTAATGACTACATGTAATTTGTACCTATGTATGCTATTACAAAATGTAACAGATCACATAGTATGCAAATACGTGCTTGTCTTCAGCAAAAGAACACAAAGGCCTTGAAGGAAAGATGTGTAATCTTGATGAGGACCAAAAATACATAATTGATGAAGTGTTAAGTTTTGGAACAACAATCCGAGTTGTAAATTACAGCACTATAAAAATTCATTACTAAGGTTACAGGTATTTTAAAGTTCTTTCCTTCATGATTAAATACATTCAATTATGTTATTGAGTTTTTTAATTCATTATACAATCCATATACAAATCTAAAATGTAGAAGGAAGTACACACCTCTGTTTTAGAATTCAATGTTTTATTCATAAGGAATTTCAAATGATTCCCACACAAGCCATGAGATGTGACTCAAGTAAACATCATAACTATTGAAATAGAAGGTGCATGTGCATGAAAATAAAATCAAAATAATATCAAGGAATCCATCATTTCCTTATTTATTTTGTCTTGTTGCTCCATCTCCGATCCATCTTTTGCTCCATCTTCATCCTTGCTATTCAACACTGTACTGTACCTGAAAACAAACATAAAAGAGACCATTATTCATGAGTTGAGGATTAAATTATGTTCTTCTATTATCTATATGTATACAAATGAATCTCCTGATATCAGGATGTATGATTACAAAAAAATTAAATTCATAACAGACAAGCAATAGTATTCTACATTAGTACACATGATTCTTACAATCATTTCAGAGAGAAAATATAAAGAGAAAACTATAGAATAGAAGAGAGGCCAAAAACCTAATGTTTTCTAAGTAATTAATCTAAATGTGTAGGTACATGTAAGAAAAAGGAAGTGTTACATTCTGAAACTTGAATCAGAAAAGTACATTTATTCCAGTTCAGACTAAAGGTTGAAATACACAAACATGTGCCTATACTAATACATAAAAAAATGTAGGTTTAGTGCTACAGATTCTAACAAATGGAATGAGACAAATTTGTTGTTGAAACAAAATGGAAAAGGGAATCTAAGAAAAAAATGACAGGTCTTCACCATGTAAAATGGACATTTTACATCTTCCCATCATGTTATTTCACAACTAAATCATGCTTGAAATTTATACTAATAAAATAGTATGAAAGAAAGGAGATAATACATTATTAGTCAAATTTGCAGATTCAGATAAATACAAGTTACTTTATGATAAAGAACAACTTTAGTTATAGTACAACTAAGGATGCAGAGTGTGATTCATGATGAAGAGATAAAGTACACAATGCAACCAACTCAATACTTACACAAATTCATCATACATAAATGACTTAGACAGACATGAAAAGGTTACAGAAGAAGTGAAGAAATAAAGATAGAGCTTTGTAAATTAGAAGGTAAATAAAAAAACAGA
Organism: Taxus chinensis; assembly: GCA_019776745.2. Classification (NCBI taxonomy): domain Eukaryota; kingdom Viridiplantae; phylum Streptophyta; class Pinopsida; order Cupressales; family Taxaceae; genus Taxus; species Taxus chinensis. The sequence continues at coordinate 130,464,140 of CM034147.1, read as the reverse complement.
GTTGCAGATCAAGATGGCTACTTCTAGTAGTTGATTCAGGAATAGGAGTTGCAGAACAAAAATAACAATAAAGTCTTCTTTTAATAGAACAACACTGAACTAGTTTACAGAATAAGGTTTTCACAGGGTAACATGTTCTTGTTCATAAATTGAAGATTTTTTAGCTTCTATAGGATGTATGAAGAGTACATAAAAAAATCAAGTTGTTACATCACTTCTACAAAAAAATGTGCAGCTACAAGTTACAAAGTATCAATCCAAAAAGTGAACTGAAGAGAAAGGTACATAACTGAATGTGTAGGTACAACTATTGATAACACAAGAAATCACCAATAACAATTTCAAAATCTCAAAAAATTGCCAGTTTAGCATTTACAAGTGCCAATCAGAAATTACTAGCTATAGGAAGAGTACAAAATCCTTCATAACAAGCATGAGGGAATGTTAACATACTATAACTCAAGGAACCATATAGATTGAAGCACATAACTATACATATCTGCAACATGAAAAGTGATATAAATTTGTGAATATGCATTCCAGATTCATCACTCAAGTATATTACAGAGTTCACAAACAATATAAATAAATGGAATGTGGTTGGAGTTTCATATTTTCTTGAGTTACATGACCAAATCTTGAGCCTATATTACAAATTTCCATATATGTTTCCATCGATAACATACGTTTACTTAGTACTTATTGCAAGCATTAGATAAGTTGAGTTAAATTTTTTAAAAATATTTCCAATCTTGGTGTTAAATGTAATGGATAAATTAACTCACCTGCTTCACTGTATAAGTACATAGAAAATCTACACTATGAAAAATAATTGCAAAAAATACAAATCAAGATACAATTATAGTGCACATTTTACAGATTCTCAGCTAGAAATAGTAAAATGTAATAGGAATGAAATTTTTTTTTGACAATAGAGAGTTTTCCAGTTATTACAAGGTGAGAGTGTAATATAAGAAAGCTTCCATCCGAATAATCATATTAAGCTCTAGTTGTAAACTAGGCACTAAACCCCTACAAGCTCTGATGTTACAATTGTTGAAAAGATACACAATTCAGGATATCAATAAACAGATACAATCAATCATGTCTCTTCTATTCACATCAGTAGAGAACCTTCAACTACCTTAGATCATTCAAATCTCATCAAATTCAAAGAATATGTTTTCATAATGAGCTACAAGGACTTCGAGCGTCAGACACCACTGCAGCATTAACACATCAGGTGGTACTCAGAATACTAAGCTACAACAAAATGTGGATATATCAAAGTAACAGGATCATTCATTGATAATATCACATAAAGCCAAAGAACATCTCTGCTTCAGATCAAGCAAGATTGAGAAAAATAAAACCCTAGCTCAGTGAATATCAAAAATCAAAGTTTCAAGTGAATAGAAATGAAATTAAAAACATTATATTTCACTTTTAAGAGTAGTAGGCCATACAATAGGAGATATAATTGAAAATATATCAAATATTGTGTTAGTATCAAAATAATAGGTATTCAAAGCATCAAAAATAATGACAATCAACTTTCGAGGAAAGAGTTCATCACCTCACTCTAGAGAAATAAGAATCAAATCATTTCTCATGATTTTAGAACAATCAAAATAAAATACAGTATCTAAATTTGTAGTGAAATAAGCTAACTCACACAGATATATAAAAATGCTCAGATCTACAAATTATAGAACTCCGAAAGCATTTTCATGGGAGCTCAATAAACAATATCACCAAGAGAAAACACAACAGGAGCTTCTAGTTTTATTTTAGTTTACAAATGCTCCCAAGGGTAAAATCAATCAAGTACAGAAGAGTCAATTCAGAGAGAAAGCATTGAAATTTATAACAGATATAAAATATTTGAGCCCATACAAAAATGATCAAGTATTAAAAAAAATATCATCACAGAGGAGAAGAAAACCGAAAAAATATCAAGATTATTTCTCATGTAAATAACAGTGAGTCAAGATTACAGTGAAAATAAAACCCAACTTAAATAAAGACAACAAATCTGGATTCAGCTCACGATGAGCTCAAACTTTCAAAGTAAATCTTTAATACCCAAAAACATGATTAGATGAATACATGTTATAAGTCAGACAATGATAACAACACATCAAAAGAAGAAAGATCATACATGATGACCTTAGTGAAAAGGGAAACTATAATAACAAGGTTGAAGCTGAAAAATTGATTACCCATGTCACTTATACAAAAAATCTTTTGATTTTCGAACAAAATATAGAATACCCATTTGACAAATTACAATTTGTGGCATCATTATGCACTTATGAGTTGGAATCGACAATAAAAACCCTCAAAATGTGGAACAAAAGAAATATTTCCATGGATTTTTTGTTTTTTTTAGCTCGACTGAACCATGGAGACAAAGAAATATAACAACTTAAAAGTATCAGTTACAAGATACAGGTTAAAGAATGAAAAAATTTCAAGTTTGTAGAACTGAAATTTCACCTTTTTGTTTTTTTTATGAAGAGCAAACAAACGAGTTCAAAGGGAGCACCACACACCAGAACGATGGCCATTTTTAGAAATGAGCACTTAGTAAACTCACAAAAATAATTTAACAGTTTTCAAGCTCGAAAACCACAAGAAATTAGCTCTATACTGATAAAAACAATGACCACGAGAAGATCCATTGCTTATTTTTTAGCAGAAGCACGAAGAGAAATAAAAATATTATAGAGCCCCAAACCATTGATTTTGAAGAATAGAATGAAGAATCACCCAAGATCATGCTCAAAAAGATCAATTAGAGAGGTTCAAAACTCATTGATAGCGGCCACCATAAAAAAAAATTCATCACATGAAATGACAACACACGAGCTCAAACCCACGAGACTAGAAACCCAAAAGGGAGAAAAATTGACAACACAGAGCTTAAAATCATCTCTAATGGCCGCTGACCAAGGAAAATTTTCTGTAAAGCTTCGCTAGCTCAATGAAATGAAAAAAATTAGGGTTGTAATGATTATACATATTAAACTAAAGTCTTGAGTTAACAAGACCCAAACATGGTTAAAATGTGTGCACGTGTCAGTATTAGAGAAAATCCTAATTAGGGTTAAGTTAATCCATCACCGAAAAAGTCACAAAGGTTCAGGTCACCATGGGAGGGGGCCAGCCCACATCATTAAAATAATCATTTCATTGACCTTGGTTAAGGTCCTAAACATGTGCCAAAATTCCATAATACGGACAACAAATTGCAATGCAATGATATCCAAAAATTTGGCCGAGTATATAATATGTTAATATTTCAAAAATGACCGCATCTTTATCCTAAATCATAATATTATGCCAAAACAACAAAGGAGGTCAAATCCATATGAAGATAAGTGTTCACATCACAGGTGGTCCCCATAGTGGGAATTTTAAAAAGAAGACAATACCATTATGTTCACAAGTGCAATTCTTCATGTGACTACTAGAAGGAAAATAAGAGGTCAACATCAGAGTACAAGGATCCCTTTTTGGATGCTTATTACCATATTTTCCACAAAAATAAGAGTAGAATATTATTGTGCATGTGCTCATAGTAGTCCCCACAAGGGGTGATGTGGAATTGATAAAACTTTTGCTAAGTGTAAGAGACAAGAAATTATTTTTACTTGCAAGGAGATTAATTTTTGCATGTGCATCCAAGGGGCAGTTTAAAATGTTATTTTTGTAATTGCAAGTGGATCAAGTTGTTGAATACCACATCATAAGCTAAAATACAAAAAATACCTGCATTGGGGAAGACTTTCACATCAAGAAAATTTTATTATTAGCAAAATTATTCACCAAACTTTATTAAAAATACAACAGCCAACTGTAGTTTGACTGAGTTGTATTTTAGCAAACAAGGCTATTAACATCTCATTGTATTAGCATGCTTATTTTTATTCCTTTATTTATTCAGGATAAACGAGAAAAATAGGATGCATGGGAGAGTATAATTTTTAGTCTATTTTTAGGAAGTGTGGGATGAATAATTTTTGTCATATATTGTGTGCATTGTCAAAGCCCAAGAAGAGGAGTTTTTTGGAAACATGAGTGTTGAAGCATATTTTGCCAGTTTTCACCTTTCAATGAAAATTATATTCTACCTTTTCCAATAATTTACAATCTTGTGTACATCTTATTAATCCTTGTGAATGTCAAATCCCCTGGTTAATAATCCTACCCTATTGCAAATTTAGTAATTTCTGCATGATATTAGTGCCCATGTGTATCTTAATAATATTGTTGTGAAATTTTCCCTTAATACATCAAGTGTTTTCCTTAATATTTTGCTGAAAACTCTTTGTTTGTGCATTCATAATTCATTATCATATCAATTTTGCATATAATCATTCAAATACCTCAAAAAAGTTTGGTGTATCACCCCAGTTTTGAATTCAGTTATACTCATCTTTTTACCCTCAAATCCCAGAAAATTAGTTTAGGATACATAAAAAAAGGAACCAACCTTGATACCAGAGACTCACCTAAAAATAGGTATACCCACAGACCTAAGGTGTTTCAATTTTATCTATAAAAGAGAGAGATATAGAGCAAGGTTATAACACCTACATTCATCTCTGTGCAGGGTGTAGTTTTAAGAGATAACAGTTTTTGGCACACCCGGTAGGACCACGAATCATATCTGCCAGAAAATTACAACAATTTACCGTAAATTCACAACAAGAAAGTTACTTTCAGAGCAACAAGCTACATTAATTGATTCTAAAGATTGAAAGATTTATTTCACAACTCCATAAGGTGGATTTCAGACTAGTTGTGTAGCTTGTTCCATGCCTAAAGTGTCTACAAGATAATCGGTAAGAGGAATTCCTTCTAAGTTTATTTCTTTACCTTTGAATTCTACAAGAAGAAGAAGGATTAGTAATACCCTAACTTATAGTAGGCCTAGTTTTAACAACCCTCCTCCTCCTAATCCTCCTTCACCACGTATCAATTTCATTTTTCAGATCCCAGTTTTTCCAATGTTTATTCAACCACCTAGGAATTTTGTGACCTTTACTAATGGCATCCCATTAGTAATTCTATTTTATCATGGTATTCCTAATGCTTCCATGAAACATTTGTCTTCATTCACTGGTGAAAATTAGGTAATTCCTAAAGAGCACATCAAAGATGTTGCAACCCTATGTGCAGTCCACAATATTACTCATGAAGATGTAGATTTAAGACTTTTAGCTGCATGCTTTAAACGGAAAGCCTTGCAATGGTAGAGATTGGAAGTATAAGAACTTGGGATGAGTTAGGTGGTAAATTTTTGAAACAATTTCAAGATAATTCAGATCATTTATATCTCAAAGAATAAATTTCTATAATTAAAAGAGCCCCTCATGAATTTATAGCCAGTTTTAATATTCATTTTACTAGAACTTAGGAAAGAATTCAAGCAATTGTCAATCCTCAAGCTGACCATGCTTTTATTTATTATATTAGAGCCCTAAACAGTGATGTTTCAACTACGATTCATTCTATGTGAGGAAAAACTTCCCCAACAGCTTATGATATTGCTATCCAAGTTGAAAAATAGTCTTATTCAAGCTGAGTTATTAGCACTAAGGCCTTCAATGCCCTTTTTAGTAGATTTGGCACCTATCCCACAACCTATCACCATTATAGAACCTACTATTGCAGCCCCATCAAATGATGTGTTTAAATATCTACAGAATATGGGAAGTAAGCTAACTTCAATTGAAAACAGACTTACATTACCTAGCAAGCCTTATCAAGCTCCTTATCAACAAAACCAGTAAAATAGGTAGCCTTATCAATAGAATCAGAATTATAGACATCCATATCAGTAAAGACAGTTTAACCAAAAGGTTCCTAGTCCATCTAATGCTTTAGTCCTAGTTAATATGGCTATAGAAGAATTGTGTCAACCTTGTAATAAACCTCATTTAGCTGTAAGTTTCCCAAATGCGTTCTTGAATATAAGCCTTGTTGCAAAACCTCAACCTAAGAAATTTTTCATGCCTCAAATGAAGGGTGGGAAGCAAGAAACTCATGTTTAGAAAGCACCTGATCATAACTTGGTTAGTTTTAGTGAACTTGATTTTATTACAGTTACTACTAGGGCCCAAGAAAAGGCATAAGAAAGTCAAAAGTTTTAAAACAGACTTGTTATGCCCATAGTCATAGATAAAACAAAAACTACAGGCCAAAAATCAGCTAATAGTTTTGTTGTTCCTCTGAACACAATAGGTGTTTCAGCTACTAAAGTACAACAAAAAAATTTACAAGATGATCCAAGAAGATTGTTTATACCTTAGATATCAAAATCAACTGAAGCAGAGTCAATTTTCGGCAAAGCCTATGCTAAAATAATAGAATCTGTTTCTAAAATTGTTGCATCTTTTAACATTTTTGATGTAATGAATAATCATAATGTTTATATCTTAATGTGGGATTCTCTACGTATTCCAGGACAGCAGGAGCTACTTTTTCATGAACTTGCTAAACTATAGATTTCTTCAAAAATAATAGAAAAGGAAGTTCAAAAAACAGACATGGTCCTTGGAACAATGGTACATGACCACATTAAAGAAGTTAAATGGATGATTCAAAAGGTTTTAAATTCTCCAGACATTAAGAAACCACAACCATTTTATTTGTCTCTAATTATTAGAGAGCATCTTGTTCATAACTACATGGTTGACAGTGGTGCAAGTAACACAATTATGCCAAAAGTAATTGTAGAAAATTTAGGTCTGCATTATGAACCTATAGAGAAGAGCATGCTACACCTTGATGTGGCTGCAACTAATACATTTGGTGTCATCATAAATCTTGGAGGTAACATTACATGCTTGTCCAAATGTTTCCATTTTGCAAGATGTTATTGTTGTAGATTTACCTCCTTATTCTTTGCTTTATGCTTATGTCTAGAGATTTCACAGCAAAAATAGGAGGTTATCTCTCTTCAGATTGGTCCTTTTTGTTCTTTACTACACATTATGGGACCAAAGTTACTATCAATTCTGAACCATTGGCCATATTTCATATCGAGCCTCATGCTTATAATATATTAGCTAATTATGCAGTCATAGACAAATCTGATTTTGATAATACAACTAATATTTCAGCACTAAATGGTGCTTTTAATTTGTTTATGGATGAAAAGACACATGAAGAACATGATCATTATCCTTTGAAAGAAGTTTAAGAACATATGTATTTGGTGTTGTATTTCCATGCATGAGAAAAACACACCAATTCCCTTGCTATCCAAAACAGAAAAATGCAACAGAAGGGATTTGGAAGCTTCATTTTGATGGAGCTAAGAACAAGAAATGACAAAGGAGTAAGGTTTGATGCTCACTTCCCCCATGAACATGAAAGGTATTTCTCAGCTTCGAGTCTCCAATGTTTTATGCACTTGTAATGTATTTGAATACGAAGCATTAATTTATGGCTTACTTTGGGCCAGAAAGAGAGGTATTAGTATACTATAGATTTTTGGTGATTCTGAGTTAGTTATCAATCAAGTAAGAAATTTCAATGTTTGTAAGAACCCATTAATTAAGTCCTATAGACATAGAGTTTAAAACTTGATGGAAGATTTTAACACTATTAATATTCAGTCCATTCCTAGAACATAAAATAAAACATGCAGATAGATTTGTTGTAATTGGTGTTAATTTTCAAGTGCTGGGAACAGATTAAAAACAATGATGATTCATCCTCACATAAAGTTTATTATCTAGGCGTTATATACCTGCTAATGATGTTGAATTGGAAGGTTTTTGAAAATGATGAACAAATTTGTACGGTTTTTGTAGCAAGAAGCTGAATTTTCTCCAATAAATCAAGATAAATTGTCAACACTTATATGGTGACCAGATTGTTCTATTAAAGACTAATAAACCACTCTCGAGGCTTGGTCACATTAGAATACATCTTCAGCACTGATGATCAGTTAAGGAAAGAAAAAACTAAGATGTCAACACATGTTGATAATTATGAAGAGATCTTAGTCAGAGTAATGGAAAGAATTTATTCCTGTAAAAGGAATGTTCCATAAGCATCAGAAACATTGCACTCAACCAATCAAAAAATATGTATCTTAAAGATCGTTTTCACTTTGAAATCACCCATGAGAGCTAAAAGTGCATGCATTAAGGGAAGAATGCCATCAAAATCCCATACTCCATTAAAGCCATATTACTAGCTTAAGATGAAAGGTAGTAACATATATTAGTGGGGTGTGTAACTCCCCCACAAATTGTATCCATAAATGAGGTGGGAGTTATCTAAGTTAATCAGAATATCCAGTCATTATGTAACTCCTATGATTACTCTATGACACGTTGGGTAAGGCCATACCTTGACACCCTATTTGATAGCTAAGCATGGATAAAATCACCTTATGTGGAGGAATCCCTTAGAGATCTTAATAATATGCTACATGGTAAAATATCATTACACCAACTATCCCAATATGAAGCATAGCTTAGGTGAGAACACATAGATGAAAACAAAGAGAAGTATGGTCCTTTGCATAGTTATAGCCTGATGAGGTACCAATGTACAAGATTATAGTATCCCAGAATAAGATGGAGTACAAAGGAGACTTTTACTACCAAGTGGGGAAAACTCCCCCCCACAAAGAAAGACAAGTTGGCACTCTCTAATATGCAAGTGCAAGATTCCAAAGTGCAATGGGTCATCGATTTTCAGTAACTTATCCTAAATAAATGCATACCCAGTGTACAAAGATGATGTTACCGTATCTTCTCAGAAAGATCTCATGAAGAGAGAATACATTTAGAGGGAGACTGAGAGGTTATGCAGACAGATTGCCATGGATCTTTGAATCCTGAAAAGTCTATCTTTTCATTACATCATAGGTAGGTCTCCTAGAAGTCATATTGTTTTCTAAACATGAGATTAATAATCTGACACTCTGTACTGAATTGAAGAGCCACCCACAGCTGATCACTTTGTGCATGCCCTTAGGAAGTTACAAAATTTTATAGGACGAAATCAACTTTGTTAGAAGTCTTGCCCACTCCGTTGTAGCATTGGTTAAACTAAAGGATAGCTATGTTGACACAAAGACAAAACTCTGAGTATGGTCCAACGAAGAGTAGTGACATAGGTCTAGCAAGTCCAGTGTAAAGTAACCAAAGGTAATTCTCACGATGCGCAGACTCTTATCAGATCCTGAAGAAGGGGAACAGTATGTAGAAAGGTATGTCAAACTTGGATGTGAAGTGAAAAAATTTCAGACATCCCCATTAACTCAGGTTAATGGATCCACAATATTAAGGGTGGATCCATGAAGGTCTTTGGAAAAAGTTTGAATGATTACGAAATAAGAGTACACTTTTCTTAAGAAACAAGCACTCCCAGTAGTCAGATGACTAGATGATTTTAAGTACATCCTTTCTAAAATACCTATAGATGGATGTGGAACCTACAGTACATCACAAGTGTCAAAGCTCTACTTGAAAAGATGACTAAGGTCAGTGAATGATACTCTTCCTAGATGAGCAGGATGGCTCAACGAAGGTTATGGAAGAGCGATGTCAGATATTCGTGTATGAGTCATCTAGATTGAAGGTAGAGGTTTTTTTGAAAAGGCCCTCACACATTGAGGGTATGGAAAAATAGGCAGGTTATAGAATCAGAAGATCCAGCACAACATGTTGACGTATATAGGAGACTACAATCAATTATCATGATGCAGATGTGGGATGTAAACAACCTAAACTTATTCTGGAAGTTCGTGAGAGGAGGAGGAGATGTCCTGATATAGTTACTTACCAACATCAGAATTGGGTGCACTAATCTCTCGGATGATCATAGAGTAGAACACAGCGAGGTCTGTGTCAATGGCTATTGTCAATACGTTATGTTTTTATTGATGAGTGGGTTATTCAAGTGGATCAGTAGTAGCAACATAATCTTGTTGTGAAGTGTTGATTATGATAGGGTCTCCATAGAGGGATTGATCTGAATGCTATGAAGGGACATGGTGGATGTGGACTATTTAGCATGTACTTCCACCTGTGAAATTTATGAGAGATGGATAGACTATTGGCCCAACATCATGTGACCAAAAACTATTTTTAGAGGGATTCATGAGAACCGATGTCGAAAACAATGCACCACAATAAATTTGCACTCCGAAGCTAATGTTAAGCTGCAATGCCCCTAAGTAAGCCTATTGAATCAATGGAAATAAAATGCAAGTAATAAAGTAGGGTCTTGCTTTTATTGCTCATAGATCGAAACCCACCTTCAGGAAGTATAAATAGGGGATGTTGTGTAACCCCCATAGCCTAATTTACAAGCTGGAATGAAGCAATATCTTTGAAATGATGCCAACTGAACTTTGCATACTGATCGTGATTGACGCAAGGTATGATGCCACTAAAGGAGGAGTTCCAACAACTATCATTTCAAAATAATGCAAAAAAAAATTCATAAGTGAAATAGAGAAGAAACCGGAAGCTAATCAAGCAACTGATAATTTATTTACAGTACGTCATCTACATTATTACCGACAACCTACTGGGTTAGCTGAAAGTACCATGACAAGAGTCTTCTAAGGATCATCACGAGAACCGATGTCAAAGATAACCAGATGCAGCTTGGCATCTAATGTTGAAGTTCAACACTCTGAAGGCTGATAGACGTCAAGCTCCAATGAAATATCAGTTGGAAGATTCACCATACACTTGGAGTGAAAATGCAAGTAGAGGAAAGACAGGTCTTCTCATGCTCATAGATCGAAAAACAGAAATACTTTTATAGGGGTGTTGTGTACACCCCCATGCAACTAAACAAGGAAATAATATCAATGACATGTTTGTTATGTACACATCAAGACGTGACTGATAACATATGATACCACTAAAGGAGGAGTTACAATTTCAAAAATGATTGAAAAAACAGATGCACATAGGAAAGTTTTGATAAGAAACCAGAAGTAATAAGTTATCAATCAAGTAAGAAATTTCAATATTTGTAGGAATCCATTAATAAATTCTTACAAATATAGAGTTTCAAATTTAATGGAATATTGCGATGCTATTAATATCCAATCCATTTCGAGAACATAAAACAAACATGTAGATAAACTTGCAGCAATCGATGCTAGTTTTGAAGTGCTAGAACAGATTAAAAACAATATGATTCAGCCTCACATAAAGTTGATTATCAGGCCTTCTATACTTGATAATGATGTTAATTGGTAGGTTTTTTTAAATGATGAACAAATTTGTAGGTTTTTACAGCAAGAAGCTGAATTTTTTGTGGCAAATCAAGAGAAATTGTAGCACTTATATGGTGACTAGATTGTTCAATTGAAGAGGAATAAACTACTTCAAGGGTTGGTCACATTGGAATACATCTTTAGCACTAATGATCAGTTAAGGAAAGATAAAACAAAGATGTCAACACATACAAACAATTATTAAGAGACCTTACTCAATGATGGAAAGAATTTATTCCTCAAAAAGGCATGTTCCTTAGCTGAGAAACATTCCTTTATCAATCTTTGTAAGGAATTTAAGGATGTTTTCACTTTGTAATACCAAGATCTAAAAGGGTATTATCCAAGTTTGCCACAACATTCCTTTGAATTAAAGCCAAATTCCAAGCAAGTTAAGTAGAAACAACAATGTGTAAATCCAAAAATTGACCCATTAATGAGAAAAGAGTTATCTAAGTTAATCGAATCAGGCATTATTTTTTCAGTTAAGCATTCAAGTTGGGTAGCCAACCTTGTTCCTATTTGAAAAAAGAATGGAAAATCAGATTATGTGTGGATTTTAGAGATCTTAATAAAGCTTCACTAAAATATCATTACCCACTACCCAATATGGATCAAATTTTGAGAACAATTTCTAGTTCTAATAGACTATCTCTTTTGGACAGTTATAGTGAATACAATCAGATTATAGTATGAGAATAAGATAGATACAAAGCAACTTTTACTACCAAGTGGGGTACTTATGCTTACAAAAAATACCTTTTGGCCTTTCAAATGCAAGTGCAACATTTCAATGTGCAATGGACATGGATTTTCGTAACTTATTAAATAAATGCATACTAGTTTATTTAGATGATGTTACCGTATTTTCCAAAAAATCTCATGAACATCTAATACATTTAAGGTATACTTTTCTGTTATGTAGACAGTTTGCTATATCTTTGAATCCTAAAAAGTCTATCTTTTCATTACATCAAGGTAAATTACTTGGTCATATTGTTTCTAAACAAGGTTTAACAATTGACACTTTCAGAATTGAAGCGATATCATAGCTATCACTTCCTCATTACAAGGAGTTACATAATTTTATAGGAGAAATCAACTTTGTTAGAAGACTTGTTCAATATTTTGTAGCATTGGTTAAACCACAGATAGCTATGTTGAAGAAAGACAAAACTTTTTCTTGGACCAATGAAGATAGAGAATGGTTTGAATCCATTAAAACAACTATTTCTCAAGATCCTACTCTTACAAATCCTAATTTCGATAAATTATTTAAAATGTATGCACTTGGAAGTGGTGAAATAATTTCAGACATATTAACTTAGGTTAATGATGAAAATATTAAGCAGCAATTACTTTCTTTGGAAAAAGTTTGCATGATTACGAAATAAGGTACACTTTTCTTAAGAAACAAGTACTTTTAGTAGTCAGAGGACTAAATAATTTTAAGTACATCCTTTCTAACAATAAGATACATGTTCTATTTTCTCATCCAAGTTTCAAAGCTTTCTTGTTAAATAAAGAAGTGAATGAGAAGAGAGCAGGATGGATAACGAAGGTTATGGAATACGATGTTGATATTCGTGTTGTGAATATAGATTGAGGTAAAGGTTTTATTTGAACATCTAATTGCTGATATGGAAAAATAACAGGTTATAGAATCAGAAGATCCAGCACAACATGTTGACGTTATGGAACAACAATCAGTTATCATGATGCAACTAGAAAATAAACAACCTAAACTTATTCAAGAAGTTCGGGAATCAAGATGGATGTCTGATTTATTTAATTACCTACAACATGGCACTTTCTCCGGAAGGTATAGAAAAGAACAAAATAAGGTATTTAAGGCTATAATCAATACCTTATGTTTTTATTGATGGTGTGTTATTCAATAAATATATAAACATAATCTTGTTGTGATGTGTTGATTATGATAGAATTCAACAATTATTATCTGAATTCCATGAAGGACCTGCAGGATGTCACTTTTTAGCATGTACTACAACCTTGAAATTTATGAAAGATGGTTACTATTGGCCCAACATATTCAAAGACTATTTTTATAGGATTAGAAAATGTAATAAATGTGCTTGCTTTGTTGGAAAATAACGTTTAGCTTCAATGCCCCTATAGCCTATTTCAATTGATCAACCATTCATGCAGTGGGGTCTTGATTTTATTGGCATGATAAACCCACCTTCATAAGGACACAAGTGGATTTTGACAGCTATAGATTAATTTACATGCTGGAATGAAGCAATAGCTTTGAAATATGCTAACAAAACTTTGATACTATCCTTTTATCAAGGTATGGTTTACAAATTTGGTGTTCCAACAACTATCATTTCAGATAATGCCTTAGCATTTCTTGGTGCAAAGATAACAAATTGGGCTATCAAGCATGAAATTTATTTAAGTACGTCATCTAATTATTTCCCACAAGGTAATGGGTTAGCTGAAAGTACTAACAAGAGTCTTCTAAGGATCATCATAAGAACACTCAAAGATAACCAGAGAGCTTGGCATCTAATGTTGAATTCAACACTTTGGGCTGATAGAGTAACTCCTAAAATATCAGTTGGAAATTCACCATACAAGCTTTTTTATGGAAGAGAGGAAAGAATGCCCATTTCAGTTGAGTTACCTACTTTATATTTGTTACATCAGATGGAACTACTCAAGAATGAACCATTGCAGGTTTGTTATGTAGAATTGACGGAATTATAATATTTGAGAGATCAATCTCATTTAAACATGAAAAATAATAAAAAACAGATGAATAAAAGTTTTGATAAGAAAGCTATGTCCAGAATCTTTAATGAAGGAGACATTATGTTTAAAAGGGATTCTGATCATGCAAAGATAGGAAATCAAACAAAGTTTGAAACACTTTAGAGTGGTCCTTATATGATTTCAGCTTATAAGGAACATAATTTTTTTCATCTTTTAAGGCTCAATGGAGAAAAACTTCCCATTCCTGTGAATGATATGTTTCTCAAACACTGTTATTGAAAATCCTTCAGTGTTTTTTAGAGTAGGATTTCCTTTTCAATAAGTGCAGTTCTGACACATTGTAATATTTTTCAATTCAATAAGTGCACCCGTGCACGTGATTTGGTTTAGCAGATCCTATTCTAGTTTTAGAGAGGCAACTTTTGATTACATGTTTGGACTCCCTACCCAATGGACAAGAGCAAGGAACTAGTCTATAAGCTAGCAGATAAATTTCCCCACAGGATCATGATGAGGGTCATCAATCCTCACCATTTATTAATGTCAATCCAAGGATGGTTTCTAATGGTTGTATGCATTAATAGAAAAATATCTTGGAAACAAACTCCTTTAAACACAAACCAAACTTGAATAAAATAAATCACACTTGTAGAAATTGAAAGCCACACTTGCAGAAATAAAGGCAAAGTTGCAGAAATAAAGTTTGCATAAAATAAATCACACTTGCATGAAGGAAATCAAACTTGCAGAAAACACTTGCATAAATTTAAACACACTTGAATAAATTGAAATTTCTTGAATTGGAAATAAACATAATTAAATGAAACACCTGCAGGTTTACAACAAAATGAATTTTCACAATACAAAAATAAAAACAATACAACAAAGTGAATTACAGACAAATAAATAAACATAAACATAAATACATAGATCCATCTTCCTTGAAATGAGTGTCCAACTCATTTCTTGGAAGAGGATTTAAATCATACTTCCGATTTTAAAACTACAGAATATTTGAGAGGAAAGAATAGATCTATATTTCTTGGGAGAAAGAAAATTACATATCTCAGTGCAGAAGGTTGCATTTATAATTCATGCATCTAACCAACTCCTTATTTTAGGAAATACAATCTGATCTTATCTTTATTCCAATCCTAACAAGTAAGATCTCCATCTCCACAAAATATGGAGAGAGATATATTATTGAAGTCAAATCTTATCTTGTTTATTTTAGGAAGATTTACTCCCAAATCTTCTCCTTGCCTTTTGGTAATAAGAATTATAATGATTTTATTTTTATACATTATTGGATGTAGGTTTTTCCTCAAAATATTTTTTTAACCAAATAGCTTTCCCAAATTTTCCATTTGACTTTGTTGTTTTTGATTGTGGAACTTTTAATGCTTGTCTGATACACTTTTTCCTCAGACTGCAGTTCACTAAAAGTTAGATTTACCCTGATTGATAAAACCTTCAAAAAAATTGAATGATATTTATGTTAAACACATTTCTATGAACAAAAACCTCACTCATATTTTCCATTTGAATTTTTTGTTTCTGTTTATGGAACTTTTAGTGCTTATCTGAGACACGTTTCCTTGGACTGCAGCTTACCAAAAGTTAGATCTCTCTTCATTGTTAAAACCTGTAACAAATATGAATGAGTTTTTTGTTGAACACATTTCTACAAACAAAAAACTCTCTCAATTTTTTTATTTTAATTTGTTTTTTTTGTTTATAGAACTTTTAATGTTCGTCTGATACACTTTTCCTCGGATTGCATCTCACTAAAAGTTAGATCTCTTTTTTATTGGTAAAACATGTAGCAAATCTGAATGAGGTTTTTGTTAAAAACATTTCTATGAACAAAAACCTCTCTCATATTTCCCATTGGAATCTATGACTTTTTACAATCCCTCAAAATCTATCATTCTGTTGATCCAAGTTCCGGAACTAAAGTTGTTATTCCTTTTATTCAAGTTTTGGAAGTAAATCTGCAAGTTCTGGAACTAAATATAATTTTTCCATGAATTGAAAGTTCCAAAACTAACTTTCATTCAATTGATACAAGTTTTGGAACTAAATTTGCGAGTTTCAAAACTA
Organism: Taxus chinensis; assembly: GCA_019776745.2. Taxonomy (NCBI): domain Eukaryota; kingdom Viridiplantae; phylum Streptophyta; class Pinopsida; order Cupressales; family Taxaceae; genus Taxus; species Taxus chinensis. Next base: position 130,448,029 of record CM034147.1, on the reverse strand, counting down.
AACCTGAGAGTTCCACAACTAACTTAAAACAACTATAACTTTTGCATGCGACCTCGGATTGAGATGATTCATTTTTTGAACTTGAATAATTTTTCAGGAGGAATATTAATATGAAAGTAGATTTGATTTTAAATTTAATTTTAATGATCAATTTCACTTTTCCCAATACTAGCATTATATTTCCTTTATGGCCTGCATACATAAGACTTTACATCTTTTCCCAAATAATGAATAGGATTAGTCAAAAAAATAGAAAACAAAATATTTCCAAAGAATGAACAAGATATATATCCTATACTCTATCCTAAGAAAACTACAAGTTCGTAGATTACATTTAAATCCACTTTCAAAGGTAACTTGGAAGGACAAACTAATGGTAATTTATGCCTAATTTATAGCCTCATAAGATCGCTAGAAATGTTGACAATTTTTTAACTAGTGCAAAATGGGTAACTTGAAATTTTTTCATGATGGATGACATCGGTGAAGTAAACCTAATCTAGGGGAGATTTCTTTAGTTTAATATTTTTATGTTAAATTAGTTAATGACTGCATGTAATTTGTAGCTATGCGTGTTGCTACAAAACATAACAAATCACATAGTCTACAAATTCATGTTTGTCTTCAGCAAAAGAACACAAAGGCCTTAAAAGAGAGATGCATAATCTTGATGAGGAGAATGAAGTGTTAAGCTTTGGAACAAATCAGAGTTGCAGATTACATTAGTAGCAATGTTCATTACTAAGGTTATAGTTATTTTAAAGTTCTTTCCTTCACGATTAAATACATTCAATTATGTTATTGAGTTGTTTAATTCATTGTAAAATTCATATACAAATATGAAATGCAGAAGGAAGTACACAACTTAGTTTTAAAATTCAATGTTCTATTCATAAGGAATTTCAAATCCTTCCCACACAAGACGTGGGATGTGACTCAACTAAACATCATAACTACTAAAATAGCAGGTGCGCGTGCATGAAAATAAAATCAAACTAATATGAAGGAATCCATCATTGCCTTATTTATTTTTTCCTTTTTCTCCATCTCTGCTCCAAATTTTCCTCCATCTTCATCGTTGTTATTCAACACTACACTTTACATGAAAATAAACAGAAAAGAGACCATCAGTCACGAGCTCAAGATTAAATCATGTTATTGTATTGTCTATCTTTGTGTAAATGAATCTCCTTATATAAGGAGGTATGAGTACAGAAAAAATAAATGCATAACAGACACAAAATTATTTTCTACATCAGTACACATTATTCTTAAAATAATTTCAGAGAGCAGATATAAAGAGAAAACTATGCAATGGAAGAGATGCCAAAAGCCCAATGTTTTCTAACTAGTTTATCTAAATGTTCAGGGATATGTAAGAAGAAGGAAGTGTTACATTCTGAAACTTGAATAATAAAATTATATTTATTGCACTTCAGACTAAAGGATAAAATACACAAATATGTTCCTATACTAATCCATAAAATAAATGTTGGTTTAATGTTGCGGATTATAACAATCAAATGAGACAAAATTGTAGCTGAAAGAGAATGGAAAAGGGAATCTGAGAAAATTTTAGCATGGCTTTGTCATGTAAAATGGACATTTTAATCTTTCCACCATGTTATTTCACAACTAATTCATGATTGAAAGTTGTACTAATCAAATAGTATGTAAGAAACGAAATAATACATTATATATTCAAAGGTAAAAATTCAGATAAATACAAGTTACTTTATGAAAAAGAACAACTTCAATTATAATGCCATTAAGGATGAAAAGGGTGATTCATGATGAAGAGATAAAGTACACAATGCAACCAGCTCAATACTTAGACAAATTCATCTAACATCAATGACTAATACAATCATGAAAAGTTTACAGAAGAAGTGAAGAAATAAAGATAGTGATTTGTAAACCAAAAGGAAAATACAAAATTAGAGTTATAGATCAAGATGGCCACTTCCAATAGCTGATTCAGGAAAAGGAGTCGCAAAATAGAAACAACAATAAAGCTTCTTTTAATATAACAACAATGAACCAGTTTACAAAGTAAGGTTTTCAAAGGGTAACATGTTCTTGTTCATAAAGAAAGTATTTGGAAATGGTACAGGATGTATGAGGAGTACAGAAACAAATCAAGGTGCTACATCACTTCTATAGAATACAATTGCAACTACAAGTTACAAAGGATCAATCCAAAAAGTGAATTGAAGAGAAAGGTACATAATTGAATGTGTAGGTAGAAGTATTAACAACACAAGAAATCACCAAGAACGATTTCAAGATCTCAGAAAATCACCAGTTTAGCTTTCAGAAGTGCCAATCAAAAATTACTAGCTATAGGGAGAGTACAAAATCCTTCATATGAAGGATGAGGTAAAATCAACATGCTATAATTTAAGGAACCATATAGATTGAAGCACACATCTATACAGATCTGCAGCATGAAAAGTGATATAAATTTGTGAATATGCATTCCAGATTCATCACTCAAGTATATTACAGAGTTCACAAACAATATAAATAAATGGAATGTGGTTGGAGTTTCATATTTTCTTGAGTTACATGACTGAGTCATGAGCCTATATTATAACTTTCCATATATATTTCCATCGATAACATACGTTTACTTAGTACTTATTACAAGCAATAGATAAGTTGAGTTAAAAAATTTAAAAATATTTCCAATCTTGGTGTTAAACGAAATGGATAAATAAACTCAGTTGCTTCTTTGTATAAGTACACAGAAAATCTACACTATGAAAAATAAGTGCAAAAAATATTGATCAAGATACAATCATAATGCACATTTTACAGATTCTCAACTAGAAATAATTAAATGTAGTAGGAATGAAACTTTTTATTATCACAATAGAGAAATTTCTAGTTATTATAAGGTTAGAGTGTAATACAAGAAATCTTCAATCCAGATAATCATATTAAGCTCTAGATGAAAACTAGGCATTAAACCCCTATAAGCTCTAATGTTACAGTTGTTATAAGATACACGACTCATGATATTAATAAATAGCTACAATCAATCATGTATCTTATATTCACAAAAACAGAGAGAACCTTTAACTACCTCATAGCATTCAAAGATCATCAAATTCAAAGAATATGTTTTCAGAATGAACTACAAGGACTCTGAGCATTAGACACCATTACAATTTTAACAAATCAGGTAGCATTCAAAATACTAAGCTACAAAAAAAGGTGGATGTACCAAAGTAACATGAGTATTCACTAATAATATCACATAAAGCAAAATGAAAGTTCAGATTCAAATCAAGCAGGATTGAGAAGAAAAAAATCCTTCGTCAGTGAATAGCTAAAATCAGAGTTTCAAGTATATAAAAACAAAATTAACACATTAGATTTCACTTTTAAGAGTAAACAAGTTATACAATGGGAATTATAAGTGATAATATATCAAGGATTGTCTTAGTGTCAAAATCATGGGTATTCAAATCATCAAAAGTCATGACCATCAACTTTCAAGGATAGAGTTCATCTCCTCACTATAGAGCAATAAGAATCTAAACATTTCTCAAGATTTCATAACAGTCAAAACAAAATACAAAATCTACATTTACAGTGAAATAAGATGACTCACACAGATATACAAACATTCTCAAATCTACAAATTATAGAAATCTGGAAGCATTTTCATGGGAGCTCATTAAACGATATCACCAAGAGAAAACACAACAAGAGCTTCAAGTTTTATTTAAGTTTATAAATTCTCCCAGGGGAAGAATCAATCAAGCACAGAAGAGTTAATTCAGAGAGAGAGCATTGACATTTAGAACATATACAAAAGATTTGATCCCATACAAAAATGATAAAGTTTATTTTTAAAATCTCATCTCATAGGAGAAGAAAACCCAAAAAATATCAAGCTTACTTCTCCTATAAATAACAACGAGTCAATATTATAGTGAAAATAAAACCCAACTGAAATAAAGACAACAGATCTAGATTCAACTCACGATGAGCTCAAACTTTTAGACTAAAGCTTTAATACCCAAAAACATGATTAGATGAATACATGCTACAAGTTAGATAGTGATAACAACACATCAAAATAATAAATCTCATACCTGATGACCTTAGTGAAAAGGAAAACTATCAAAACAAGGTTGAATCTGAAAAATTGATTACCCACATCACTTATACAAAAAATGTTATGATTTTTGAACAAAATATTGAATACCCATTTGAAAAATTACAAATTTTCACATCATTATGAACTTACCTGTTGGAATCAAAAATTGAAACCCTCAAAGTGTGGAATGGAAGCAAGATGTCCATGGATTTTTTTAAAAAAAATTAGCTCGACCGAAACATGGAGACAAAGAAATATAACAACTTCAAAGTATCAGTTACAAGTTATAGGTTAAAGAATGAAAAAGTTTCAAGTTTATAGAACTAAAAGCTCACCTTTTTGTTTTGTTTTATGAATACCATACAAAAGATTTCAAATGGAGCACCACAAAGGAGAATAGTGGCCATTTTCAGAACTGAGCACTCACTAAACTCGCCAAAATCATTGAAGAACTTTCGAGCTTGAAAACCACGAGAAATGAGATCTAGTCTGATAAAAACAGTGACCACGAGAAGATCAATGGCTTGTTTTTTAACAGAAGCGGGAAGAGAAATGAAAATATTATGGAGACCCAAACCATTTATTCCAAACAATAGAACAAATAATGGCCCAAGATCGTGCTCAGAAAGATCAAGCAGAGAGGTTCAAAACTCATTGATGGCAGCCACCATAACAAAATAGAACTTCATCAAATGAAATGACATCACATGAGATCAAACCTACGAGACCAGAAATCCAAAAGGGAGAAAAATCAACAACACACAACACAAAATCATCTCTAATGACCACTAACTAGGGTAAAACTTCTACAGAGCTTTACTAGCTTGGAAAAGAGCTCATGGAAATGAAAACCTTAGGGTTGTAATGATTTTAAATCTTAAACTCAAGTCTTGAGTTAACCAAACCCAACTGGGGTTAAAATTCATGTACGTGTCAGTATCAAAGAAAACCCTAATTAGGGTGGAGTGAAACCATCACCAACAAAGTCAGAAAGGTTCAGGTCACTGTGGGAGGGGGGCAGCCCGCATCATTAAAAGAATCATTAAATTGACCTTGGTCAAGGTCCTAAACATATGCCAAAAATTCATAATACCAATAACAAATTTCAATGCAATGATATCTAAAAAGGTGGCCAAGTATATAATATGTTAATATTTTTAAAATGACCCCATGTTTATTGTAAATCATACTATTATGCAAAATGAGCAAAGGAGGTCAAATCTAGATGAAGATAAGTTTTCACATCATAGGTGGTCCCCACAGTGATAGTTTTAGAAAGAAGACATTAACATTATGTGCACAAGTGCAATTATTCATGTGACTACTAGAAGACAAACAAGAGGTCAACATTAGAGTATAAGGAGCCCTTTTTGGAGGCCTATTACCTTATTTTCAAAAAAAATAAAAGTAGAATATTATTGCACATGTTCTCACAGTGGTCCCCACAATGGGTGATGTGGAATTGATCAAACTTTTGCTAAGTGTAAGAGATAAGGCATTATATTTACTTGTAGGGAGATTAATTTTTTCATGTGCATCAAAGAGGCAGTTTAAAATGCTATTTTTACAATTGCAAGTTGATCAAGTTATAGATGCCACATCATCAGCTAGAATACAAAAATTTCATACATTGGGGAAGAATTTCTCATCAAGAAAAATTTATTATTAGAAAAATTATTCACTCAACTTTATTAAAAATAAAAAAGTCAACTACAGTTTGACTGAGTTGTAATTTTGTAAACAAGGTTATTAATACCTCATTCGATTAGCATGCTTATTTTTAATCCTTTATTTATTCACGATAAAGGATAAAAATAGGATGCATGGTTGAGTACAATTTTTAGTCTATTTTTAGGAAGGGTGAGATGAATACTTTTTGCTATATATTGTGTGTTTTGACAAACCAAAAGAAGAGGATTTTTTTGGACACATGAGTGTTGAAGCATATTTTGCAAGTTTTTCCATTTGAATGAGAAATATATTCTACCTTTCCCAATAATTTGTAGTCTTGTGTACATCTTATTAATCCTTGCAAATGTCAAATCCCCTGGTTAATCATCCTACCCTTTTGCAAATTCAGTAATTTCTACATGATATTAGTGTGTGTGTGTGTATCTTAATAGTATTGTTGTGAAATTTCCCCTCAATACATCAAGTTTTTACCTTAATATTATTCTGAAAACTATTGGTTAATGCATCAATAATTCATTCTCATATCAATTGTGCATTTACTCAGTGAAAGACCTCAAACAAGGTTGGTGTATCAACCCAGTTTTCAATTCATTTAAAGTCATCATTTTACCCTCAAACCCCATAAAATTAGTTTAGGATACATCAAAAAAGGAATCGGAATTGATACTAGAGACTCACCTCAAAATAGGTATACCCACAAACCGGAGGTGTTTCCATTTTATCTAAAAAAGAGAGATATCTAGAGCAAGCTTAGAACTCCTCTAGTCATCTCTCTATAGGGTACACTTTCGAGAGATAACAAAATATAAGGAAATGATGGGTTTATTCTATACTCTTTTACATTTAATTTTTTTTACATGTACTTTTTTCTTTAGTATTTATGAGTTACATCAGATGGTTTGTGTGGGAAACAATGAATTTTTTCATGAATAAATAACATTAATTTCCTTAACTAGGATGTATACTTATTTCTACATTAATTTTTGATGATGGATATTTATTGTATAATGAAATAAACAACTCAATCACATAAATAAATGCATTTAAACATGTAGAAATAATGAATTTTGAGGTACCTATAACTTAAAAATGAAATCTCATTCATGTAAATTGTAACTCTGTTTATTGTTCCTGGATTTAACATTTCACCTAAATTGTGATTCCCACATTCATCAAGGAAATGCATCAGTACTTTGGGGATTTTGTGTTTCCTTTTTGAAAACAAACATGGAATGGAAGTTTATGTGAGGTGTTACATTCTGTATCAACACACATAGCAGCAGATTACATGTAGTTAATCAATTGTTGTAACTAAAAAACATAGTAAAACTATAATGCATCCCACTAGTTAGGTCTATTTCATCAATTCCATCCATCGTAAAAAAAGTTTCATGTTTCCCATTTTTGCACAAGGGTTATTAGCCACTTACCAGAATAATTTTTTTGTTTTTGAATTGGATTAATAAGATTATTTTTTTCAAGTTATATGACATGATCTTGTAAGGATCTATTAAAACATTCAATAACATGTTTCTTTTATGAAGATCCTATAAGGATGATGTTGATGTGTAATCACAACACCCCTGAATGTCTGCAACTCGATGTGTTGAGACTTTCAATGTGATTTCTTAACATGGAGCTTCTACCAAAGTGTGGTACTTTACGAAATGGGACAACTCTTTGGATGAAGGTCGGTTCATATTCCTCTGTTCAGGTGCACACATAAAATTTGTAGAGGATCTACTCTAATAACTACTCTAACATGACAAGGAGACAAGGTTAATAATATGCAAGAAAATGAACCTAAATTAATAGAGGTGATGAACCAAAGGAATTTTGAAAACCTACTTTGCAATTTAAATGCAAAACATTAAAAGTGTAATACAACCACTATACACAGATAACTAGGATTGCAATGAGAGATTAGGAAGATACAATAAACATAGGAGAGAGTTGAAATCATAGATAAACTAATTTTCCTGCTCCAATAATTTGATACAGTCCATTACAATGGCCAAGGGGAACAAACCTGCATTACAATTTTAAATGGGAGGTTTGAAATCCACAAATTCACTTGTAGATCAGAGAAGAAGGGAGGGTGCAAGGAAAAATTTTCCAACCTTCAAAAAATTTTCCCTAATTACAATATATAGGAAGAAAGAGAGAAGGAGATGAGAAGAATTAGAAATTCCCACTCCAACCACCAAATAAAATGCATTGAATTCTCCTGCAACAATGATGGGTTCTACTCCAAAACCCATGTCTCCATTACTATTCCTTGTTGGGAAAGAAAGGAAGCTTGTACCTCATTGTGGTGGTAGGTGAGAAACTTGACAGCCTTAAAAAAGGTAGACTGTATTTTTTTATTTTTAAGAACTTAGTACCACTAATTTAAAGACATCGAGAGCTTTCCAAAAACTCCTTTCTTGCTCAAATCCAAGCTCACAGTTGAAATTTATGGCCATTAGAAGGTCAAGGTGTCATTCTGCAACTGTTGATCTTCCTGCTTCAGAGTCAAAAAAGCATACAACCTCCAAAATTACAAAATTCGGACTCTCAGACATTTTTTCGTTTCAGAATTCAAAACATTTTTCATCCACTAAATTTGCTTGAGAGTTCCAAAAGTCCAAAACCCAAAAGTTTGAAATTCTGAAATTTCAGACTTTTAGGCATTTTCTTGTGATTTTCATGTTTTGGGGCTCGAGATTTCTGAAAATCCAAAGTCTGAAACCCTGAAATTTCAGACTTTCAAAATTTAGAATTTTAGACATTTTTGCTCCATTTCTGCATGCTTCCCGAGGTTCCCAAAGCCTGAAGGTCTGAAATTTCAAAGTTTCAGACTTAGGGATTTCAGACATTTTTGTCTGATTTTCCAACTTTGCGCCTGAGAGTTCCAAAACCCCGAAACACAAAAGTCTAAAATTTCAGAATTTCAGGATTTCAGGCTTCAGAAATTTTTGCTCCATTTCTCCAAAGTTCTGAAAATGCAAAAACTTAAAAATTTGAGCCTTTTCTCCATTTTTCCTCCTTGAGCTCTGATCTCCTTCATAACTCTCTTGGCCACCTTTTACTGATCTTACATTTCATTTATGATCCTAACTACAACTTTATTTTTTGGGATCGAATGTGAACTCACACGACTCAACCAGTCTCTCCTTTTCTCTTGTGTAAGATATTTTTTGATCAATTTTACCCAAGGGGAAAAATTGGATAACAATTTTGTGACTTTCAGGATCACCTACCTGCTAGGTGAAAAGATCAATTGTGTTGAAGTATCCAATGGGCATGCAGTCATGAATGATATCCTAATACTTATCTTGTTCTTGAAACTTAAATCCGACTTCTTGCGACATGTTAATCCTTAACCTGCCCTACTACTTGTACTCTATTTCCATAAGAAAATCTTAAGGATAAGATTTTTGAGAGTAGAAAATTGTTTTGACCTGGATTTTTCACCTAACTCTTAAATGTACTGTAGGCACACTATATTGCATAGTGATACAACTTGGGGGCAATAAAACCTCTGTCAAAGGCACTTAGGGAAATTGAAACCTAAAATGCAACAAGACAATGTGTACTTGCACTTCAAGGAATTTTAATCCTAGGTTAATATTTACAAGGGTGAAACCTTTTCTCTTTTCAATAGTAATTTTTAAGGTAGATCCCATTAACTGGAACTAGAAGCTCCTCTCCATCCAATATAGACAATTTGAAGGAATTACTACTTTTACATCATGTGACCATGTAGGGGCCACTCCAAATGGCATCAAATTTGGAATGCCTTCCTGGTTTTTCTCGATCTACATCCCACTTAAGAACTAACTCACCTTTCTGAAAGGTATTTACTCTAGATTTCTTGTCAAACCATCTCTTAATTAAGGCTTGATCCTTTTTCTATTATTTGAACTGTATGTTCCCTAATTTCTTCCAATTCCATTATCCTTGCATACCTAGCCTCTATTGGTTCAAACTCAGATAATTTGAACTGCTTCATGAGCTCTAATTTGGGAAGCTCTAATGATATAAGAACACTGCCTCTTTCCCATAGAATAACTTATATGGAGAATTACCTTTTGACCTCTTTGGTGTGATCCTGTCAACCCACAAGGCTGATTAGAGCTTAGTATGCCATGTCCTATGGTTTTCATCAAGAGTCCTTTTGATGATTCTTAGCAAATTCTTGATCGTGGACTCTGCCTACCAATTACCCTGTGCGTAATAATTTGAAGAGATGTTCAAGTAGATTCCATTTTGAACAACCCATTATGTGATCTTGGAACCTAGGAATGCCAATGTATTGTCTGATATGATAGTGGCCAATACTCCAAACCTAGTCACTATCCCTTCATAAAATTCTAGTATGCTAGACTAGTTTGCTTCTTTAAGAGCTAATACCTCGGTCCACTTAATGAAATAGTATGTTGTCGTCATAATCAACTTGTAGCCTTGGCTTGAATTAGATTGATGACCCTGATGAAGTCCAATACCCATTACATGAATGGTTGGTTAAATGATATTGGATGCAATGGAAGTGTTGTGAACCTTTCCTTACCTATGAAGAATGCATATTTTTTACACTTCTTGATCTAAGTGTAACAGTCACAAAACATTGTGGGCCAATAATAACCCACCTTCATTATCTTGAGAGTTGTTACTCATGGATGAAAATGACCTTCGGCTTCTCCATCGTGAAACTCTTGTAACAATCTCTCAATTTGATATGTTCCAATGCATCTCAGTAGAACACCATTAATGTCCATTTTGAACAAACCACCATCAACAAACACATATGGAATAACTTGTAATCTAAAGTTTCTCCTCTTTCCTTTGCCCCTTTCTAGAGGAAATAGGCCTGTTTGTAGGAAGTGCAACATATTTTGAGTCCAATAAGGAGTGGGCACATTATTATTTACTTGATCTTAGTCATCTTGCAATACCAAAACAACTCCATTTTCATTACGTGCATCAACCTCTCAAATCGAGGCTAACTGTTCACATAATTCCTTTCCAAGGACCAATTTAGTGACCTTAATTTCAATGTCATATTCCATGACACGAGTGATTCATCCTACATGTTTCTCATTCAGATGTTTGTTTAAAAGGAAGTCTTTGACTCCTGCATGAGAGACCAACAACTGAATTTTGTTGTTCTTGACAAGGTGCTTGAACTTATTCAAACTTCTGATCACCAAAAGGACATGCTTTTCAATTAAGGAGTTTCTCACTTCATAGTCCTCCAAAGTTTTACTAAATAAGGCAACCGACTGTTCAAATCCCTCTTTGTTCTATTCCACTAGGATTGCAGAAATTGTGTCCCCACCCCCAAAGGCATAGAGCATGAAATCCTTCGAGAAGTCTGGATTGAGGAGGGTTAGAGCTTGAGATATAGCCTCTTTTATTGATTCAAAACTCTCTTTTCCTTCATTTACCCACATGAATGCCATGCTCTTCTTCAAAAGCAGTGTTATTGGCTTCACAAGAGTGAAAAAAATTGGCACAAAACTACGCACAAAATTGATTCTTCCTAGAAATATCTAAAGAGCATTCTTATGAATTGGAAAGGGCAATGCTCGAATAGCTTCAACTCTTTCTAGGTCAATCGTCAATACTTCCTTTGACACAATATGGCCTAGGATCTTACCTTCGTGAGCCAGGAATATGAATTTTTTGGGATTTAATGATACCCCAAATCTCCTACATCTTTAAAATACATGTATTATATGAAAAATGTGATCCACTGCGTTTTTGGAGAACACAGTGGTATCCTCGAGATATATCCGTACTATTTTGTTGATCAAACCCTTGAATTCCATGTCCATCGCCCTTTGAAAAGTTTCTTCGGCATTATGCAATCTGAATGGCATCTTCCTCTAGACATAGGTGCCTGTACATACCCAAAAATTTAGGTACAGTACTACTGGAAAGAGGTTACAAAAGCCCTAATGATGATTTAGGTCTCTTCGTAAGGTGTTAGGAATCCAGAAAAAGCTCATTGAGTGTATGTTTACATCCCAAATGCTTTATCCAAGCTCTGTGTGTTTTTTTCTGTCCTCTGCCCCCTTTGTCTTTACATTTTGGTCATAATTGATAGGACCGACACCCTGCCTAGGTGGCGGTCCCATGACCGCCACCCAAGACAAGGCGGTGGTCCTATAACCATCACCCTATGAAGGATGGCGGTCATGTGTGTGTTTTCCAGAATGTTCCGACAAATGTGTCAAACGTAAAAATTCAACTTTCACCTGCATTCTTCACCCACTTTGGCTTACATTTATGTTTTGTCCACCCAGTAAATAGTGTTTTCCCTTTGTTTATAGTAAAAGAGATCAATTGGGAGTTACCCTCTTGTAAATGCAATTGCTATAAATATCCAGCTTGTTTTCAAACAAAAGGCCCCTCTCCTTCTCTGTTTAATTATTCAGTTTGCTTGAAGTTCTTGTTTAGAGTTCCAATAGTTTCATATTTTGCATAAGTTATCAACATTCCCTTACTGTTTTGAGATCATTTGATCTTCTTGTTTCCATCTCACTTCATTGTTGTTCTATAAAATTAGTTTAGAGTAAGGTAGTTTCATTTCTATATTAGAATCCATCTTAGAGTTGTAGGTTTCGTTTGTCACAAAATATAGTTTCTAGAATTCTCAGTGTATTTGTGTTGTATTTACGTAATAAATCTTGTTAGGAATTGCATAATCAAGATATTTTCACTTGTACTATCCTTCTCTTAGTTGCATTGTATTCGGTCTATATCCAAAACTGCCATTATTCAATTATCTTCTTCTGTTGATGTTGTCATATACATGTTTTTCTAGATTTACAAGAACATGAGGGAATTAGGAGATCATACTAAGGGGACAAATTCACACACAATTAGATTTACCACTATTCTGTAAACTCTAGGTTTGATTTATTAAAGTTATAGTTATAGTATATCAAATAGAGTAGTAATTTACTTCATTTCAGTTAAAATCTTGCTTTCGATATTGCCAAGGAAACTATGGGGAATGATAGTTTCTGAGAAAATATGATTCATTTCTCACTTATGAGGTAGGCTTGAGAGTCTTTCGATTAAAATTAGTTAGTTATTTAAAATATTTAGGATAAAACTCACAACTGCATAGGAAAATAGCTATACCAGGCTACGTTGTTTGTTTTTGTTATTAGATTAATTGTCCATTTTTTGAATTTATTAGAATAGCTACTTTTTAAATTTTTTTAAAATACTTCATCGAAAATATAAAAGAATAGAAGAATATATGCATAGTGTAGATATATATTTCATAATTAGCTTATTCGTTTTAGTTAAAATCGAATCATCTTTGCATGATAATCACGGGATCTAGAGAGCCCAGAGAATATGTATTTGAAGCAATAGTGCCTCAACCAAAGCTCCCCACAACACTAGCTAATATAGATCAAGACCTTAGGATTCAGGTTTTTCAAACAACAGTGAACCTATGAGTAGTTATTGAACATTTGAGAGAGTTGAATATTGAGGACAAGGCATACACATTCTGGTCAAATCACCCCAACTATAGACTACTTTGATAAGATATTTTCATGATCGTACAAGAACTCGAAAGAGAACAAATATTTTTTTGCGATCCTTTAGTTCCACAGCCCAATACAGGAGACCTCCTCATCAACATAGACACTGGCTTACGTATTTAAGTTTCCAAAACACCTGTAAGGTATTCTGAGAAAATTACACAACTTCTAGTTCTAAACATAGAGGCTGAAAATGCTTATGACTATTGGATAGTCAGGAGAAGAGATTGACTCTTGATATGACCGTAAGATGTCTGTCGCAACCACAAACTTACGGTTGTGATCCACATGTCCCACAACCCAATGGGCCTACCAATCAATCAGACATTGACGCTAGTTTATGCACACCAATATTCAAATCCTCACCACTTCTGCCAAAAATCATTACACAATTCTCCATATTAAACATAACAGCTAATCAGGCTAAGGATTTACGGAGTAGACCAAAGAATCATCCATAAAACTCCATAGGATCCACTACACCTCTCATCACCATTTTCCATGACCTTGTCTGGAAATATACACGAAGCACCTACAGGTCATTTTCCATGTATCCAATGGTAAATAAATAGGATCTTGGCAGACCTCGACATTGATTAGAGCCTCTGAAAAGATATTATATCTGAACAATCCATTACACCAATTCAGGTTAGGAGGGCCTTCTTTTCCTTAGATTCACAGATTCCATTATTGCGTGTTGAGGATATAAGATTGCCCAACTAGCTTTTATGTATTCACATATATTCAATTCTCATCGGTTGTCTCGGCATGACCTCAGGATGTCAGGTACGAAGAAGAGTTGCTTATAGATTCTCATGCTCTCATCTCACTTTACTATCGTACATTTCCCCACATAGTGGTGAAAGCCAATTTGAACTGATCATCTTCTTTCAACATTATCTGACCATACCCTGAGTATACATTCAGGAGAGAAAATATTTCTGCTCCAGATACTACCTTTATTATTTGTTCCATTGAAGGAAGTGGGTAATGGTCCTTGAGAGAGGCCCTATTCAAGTCTTGAAAATCCACGCACAACCTGATTTCTCCATTCTTCTTCCTGAATGGGACCAAGTTTGCAACCCAACTTGAATGTTTGATTGGAAATATAATGCTTGATTTTATTAGCTTTTTCAGCACTTTCTTCATAAGAGGCCGATTGTGTGGATTGACTGGTTTTTACTTATCCCTGATGGGCATAACATCTTGATCCATCTCTATTGTATGTTGTGCCAAAATTGGATTTAATCCTCGCAGGTATTTATAAATCTAGGTGAAAACATCTTGAAATTCTTCAAAAATTTGTATGAATTCATATCTTTCTTGTTCACTAGCCAATTTGTCAATTTGTAGTGTTTTTCCTTCGCCAACTGAGATAGGTTCCGAATCCTCTCCCTTGACTTGTATGTTGGCTTTCTCTTTACGGAACTAATCATTAAGATTGAATATTGATTCCAGTATCACAAAACCTTTGGGAAGCTTAATTTTCCACAGTTGCACTACTTGATCCCCGTACTGCTGCTCTAATTTGTCTTTATTCTTAGCTAAGAATTAAACCTCTTCTTGTAAGAAATTAATGATCTATTGATCGTTCTCAAACACCTGGTAGCTTGTGTTGTTATCTTGAATAGATGGACTTACAGTCAGATGAATGTGTGGCTGGATTTTGTCTCTTTTTATGTTATCCACCACATCAAAAGTTTCTCCGACCACTGCAATCCTATCCACGGATTCATTATTCTTCCTAGGTATGGACACGATGTTGAAAGCTTTGAAATCCTCAATTAGGTCCCATACCCTAATTTTGTAGCTCTTGAGTAGGTCATTCTTTTCAGTATGTTTTCCTCTGACTTGATTGACGATTAGCTCACTATCAACAAATACTTGTAAATTCTTCATGCCTCGTTTCCTGACCCAATGAATTCCATGAATCAAAGTATAATATTCAGCAGTTTTATTTGAACATGCGAACTAAAATCTGAAAGCTAAATAATATTTGATGTTCTATGGTGAAACCAACATTGCACCTCCTCTAGCACCTTGTTTTCTTCTTGAACCATCAAAAAATAGTCTCCAAAATTCATTTTCATCCTTATTTTCTGGCTTGGTGATGTTAGGAATGATTATATTTTCCTTGTGTACACAATATACACCTAGTTCAGATTCTTCGATTTCCTTTTATGGATCAAATACATGCCTTTTATTTGCCCATTCATCTAAAGTCAATTCTAGAATTCCCTTAACCTTAGTACCAGATTCCAAATCATTGAAAAACTCTTCTTGATCAAAGGTTGATAAATTTGCATTTATTGGGTTCGGTACATGGGGATCAATGTGAAATTTTGCATTTGGCTCAGATCTAATGGTTTCCTTGGCTCCATATCTTGTTTTGAATAACACGTGTGAAAAATCTGTTGATATAGATCCACCAATTTTGGCAGTGAATTCTCTTGAAAAACACTGTGCAAAGAGTGGTGGGAGGTCAATCACAGAAACGTCTTGCAAGAATGTGACATTTGGACATGCATGCAATGTAAGGCTTAAGGAGATTAATTATACAAGGAGCTAGAGGTTTTTCAAAAATAACACTATAGGAATCCCCTAAAGGTGTATAATTACATTGAGGAGAATATTGATTAGAGTTTGAAAAACCTTTGGAAGCATTTTTTGAAACATTCGTGTTTATTGAACCTTTATATTTGTTAGTGTTAGAAGAATTCTTATAACAAGAATCAAGAATTGGTTTCTTAGATCATATTTTAACTTTACTATCCTCAAGGGTGTAGAGTTATGGTTTCTAATCCCTACAAAAAGCCTCATTGAATTCTTTAAATGTCAAAATTTGAAGTATTAATGATATATGCTTGGCAGAAGATCAAACAAACAACTAGATCAATTCAGTTTCTGCAAGAGGAAGGACTATTGATTCATAATTCCTAGCCATTGGGAAATGAAAACAACAATGAACACATCCTCTATAAATTCAATGGATTAAAGGTTCATGATAGATATTTTATAGGTAATGTTTATATAAATGTGTTTTAGGAATTATTTTTCTAGTAGTGCGAATGAATAGAGGTATTTATACAAAATATTGTTATAAAAATCAAGAGTTTAGCTAGCTAAGGACATAGGGAACATCTTTAACATCAAGACATGATCAAGGGTGATGAGATAATAGGCATGATGAGAGGTCATGATATGTTGTTTCAGGTCCTCGTTGATGTAGAATTTGATGGACTTAAGGAGTTCCAAGTGTACATGACAGGTCTTGTAAGGCACACATGGATTGATAGGTTCATTACAAATTTGTTCGTAGGAATGGTTATTATTGGGTCACATAGTGGTGGCTTCAAGGCTACTTATTCTTCTTAATAATTATTTCATAGGATCATTGTGAGATGGGTGAGTTAATGGATAGGAATGGCTAGATTATTCTTAAGTGAGAGGGTTTGATTCATTATATTTGTGATATGGTACTAATTTATTTTGATAGAGGAGAATGTTTGCAAGAATATTTGATAAACTAATGGTTGTGAGGAAGATTGGATTATTGGTATGGGTGGGAAATAGAAGTGTGGATGTGGGTTGTTGTTAAATGATAGGTTATGCATCGACAAAATGAGATTTTGCTAAAGGGTATAACGATAGATCTTGTTGGGGGAGGAAGAAGAGTGAAAGATGTATAACTTATTACATGGGTTGAAGTAGCAACAAAGTTTTGGTAACCTTAAGGATTAAATGAGGATGTGAATATTTTAGGTCTTTGTTGACTAATTAGAGGTGGTGTAGTTAAAATGGGTTTTTTAGTACCCTTCGGGTTATACGAAGATGTTGAGGGTGTGGGTTTTTGTTGAGTAGTTTTGATGATATGCTAGCGAGAACTATTCTAAATAACTAGATGATAGTCAGGGTCGTAAAGTCTAGAATAGTCCCAGTTATCGACAATGGAATATGGAAAATATTCTGGATAGGGAAAATGGAGATGAATTAATTTCATCTGAAGGTAGATGATAAAATAGATTGGGTTGGCACCCAAGATTTTTAAATTACTAGGTCACCACTTTGGAAGAGTTGCACATGGTTGAGAGAAGGAGCATTGAATGCTTCGGACTAAGTTTTGGGATAAATTGTGTATTTTTGATTTCATTATATGGATTTTTAAAGTGGGTTTGATGTGTTTGGGATGTTTTGAAGATTATATTTTTTTCTCGTCAAAACCATGACATAACCAAAAAAGCAATAAATAAAAAGGAATATTTTTGTTAACGAAGTGAAGAACTCACAATCAAAAGAAATATTTCTTTGGATTATCTTGATTAACTCATAAATTATGAAGAAAAATATGATTGAAAAGGAACTAGGAAAGTGTAGACATAAAATTGCACACTTTGGGTAATTATCTATTCTTGATTATGTACTTATATTCATATGATTCCTAAGAAATAACGATACTAATTAATCCATGTTTTTGGCCATCTTTCTTTCCTTTATGTCACTTCCCTTGGTTTTACACTTATTCTTTCTCAGTATTTGATTTTATACATCAAATTTTTCCATCTTGTCTCTAGCAGTCATCTAGGATGCCAATGTCAGGTGCCCTCATCCCCTCTGGGCACCCTTTTCCTATTTGTAATTTAGTCACACTTTTTGGGTCATTTCTATCCATTTGAGCATCTTATCTTTTTGGTATTCAAAATTTTTGGGGTTAATTATGATGTTTAAGAAAAGGAATCATATAAATATAAAGTTATGTGATAATAATAAAGGATCAAGAACTAATCATTAGCTATCTACACATAATGATACATCCATCAAGGCATCTAAGACCTTCATTACATCCATATAGCTCCATTACAAGGGAAATAATGGCTAATTTCCAGCATCACACTTCATAGGATGGAAGTTTATTTTATTACATGCACAAATTTATTACATTTTACATCTAGCTACTTTCTTGTTATCCACGTGTGACTAGAAAAAGAGAAACTTAGGGAAAAATTCTACATACACACATAAAAAACTACATTTGGTCAGAACTGTACTGCAACACTCAGTTGTAATTCCGCCATCGAGTTGGCTGAGTACATTCTAACCCCTCATTCTACATTTTTTTGGGGATTTGATGTCTAATGAGTTTTTTTAATTTCTATTCTTCATTGTAGATTTATTGTGACCTTGAGAATAACTGTACGAAATCATAGTAATAAAATATGAATATAAAAAAACATCGTTACACCCTGAGATTCATGTTTCTAAGCATTTTCGTAGACCTAGTCACCCAAAATCAGTACCTGGGCACCTGTGGGCACTCCTGTCCCTCTCCAGGAACCCAAGTCCATCTTAGCTATCCATATCTACATTTTCCTATGCCCCAGTGTGATGGTTAGTTCTTCGGATTTTTCAATTTTTCGGTCTTATACACCATTGGCAATAGTGCAAACAAACTAACACATCTTACCCTTCTTTGCACATTACGGTTTTATTATTTATTACATAGTTTTCTATAGTATATTTATGTATTTTTTATTACATTTATTTATTGCTACTTTAGCATTAAATTAGGCTTCTGAATTTACATTTTAGCTTCCTCATTTTGGATAACCCCACTTATGATCATTATTTTGGATCCTTCTTTCGCATATCATCTTCTCTGTCATGACTCCTAAAATTACCCAAATTTATTTACATGATTTAATTCAAATTCATACATATTTCTATATTGTTCTGAAAAATACCCTAGACACCATATGTCTCCCTAGTGAATCACTTCCACATCAAGTGAGAGATATTTTAGATCACCTATTTGACAACCCTACTCTTGGTGATACTCCATCTAATAAATCCATGTTGGATTCAATTATAGATTTTCATTCTTTATTTTAAGAAAAATTTCAGGCTATGGAATCTACCATTACATCTATTATATCTTAAAGACAACAACTTGAGGATGCTTCACATGATCATGTTTTTTCTCCTTCTACATCTCATCTTCATTCTATGTCTACTACATGTGCTCATATTAGTGAGCCTCAAATGATACGATTATCAAATCCTCTCACCTTTGATCACAATAATAAACAACATGACATTCATACTGAGCTCCTTAGTCATCAATTTATCACTTCACTGTCTACTTAATGATATCTTCCTTACCAACTTACAAAATATTAAGGTTACTTGTATTGCAATTATTATTGACTCAATGGACATAATAACAATGATTTATATGCTTTATAATGAAGAATAAAACATGTTGAGTTTCAGGGCTTTATCTCATTTTATGCACATCATTCTAATACGTTCCCATCTCCAAATGCTAAAAATTAATAGGTTTCTAAATCTCATTTGTCTATGTCTAATGAGCATCATGCAATAGTTTATAAAGAAATTCAAGAGCCGGCTAAGAAAACACCTCAAAAAATCAATATAGCACCTCCTCCTGTCAAGTCATCTATGACATTACCAAGTCAAAATATGCAACCTCCTCTGCAAAAATATCCACCTTATTCTCCTATAAAGTCTTCTGCAATGTCATCAATCCCACCTAAGTTACCATCATTCAAAACTCCTCCCCATCCTACTCCACTTTCATTTCCAATTCATTATGTCAAATAAACTACTCCTTCTACTATTGGCAAAGAAAAATTTTAAATTCCACCACCATCACATGGTCCTATTATTGTTTTTTCCTCTCATGATTCCATTGCTGCATACCCACTTGGTCTTTGGTATGTGACTCTTGTCACCTTATCTTCATGATGGCATGCTCATTTTCTTAAAGTTATTCCATGACTATTGAGGGATCTCTTACAATAAAAACCTCGTTTCATCTTCACATTACATGTTTCATCAGCATATCTATATGTTACATAATAATTCATACATACAAAAATCTACTACTATTTACCTCTAGTATCACATATGATATAATATTTCATCAAATATCCTATCAAATATACACTATCAATGACAATTCATCATCTTCACACCTCACCTATATGTCTATTCTAAACATCATTCATTGAATAATACAATCATCATCACACCCTTGGGGTGCATCTCACATACTTCTCCCATAACGTTTTGGATTATCAATTGTCATAAGTCTTACACACATCGTATCGATTCTTTTACATTCATAATTTTATATGTGCATACATTTTTATTGACATTACCCTATGACTCACTTTTGTGCTATGGTTCACAGTTGACTATTGAGGGCTTATTATAAACATAAACCTCACACACTACACAATAAACACTACATATTACACATATTCACACATCATGCAATTTTGTACATATACATTATCCCCATATTCCATCCACTATACATCATCCTCATCCTATGTTTCATACACCCATAAATTTCGTACATTCTACACACTATCTTATTATACATTTTTATGATCTTCACATCTTACATTACGCATTGCACATTCTCTATCACACATTACATGCTTTACATATTCTTGTTCCCACATCTACTATAAACATTACAAATTTTACTCATCTTCTACTATGAACGACACTCACTACCCTACAACGCACTTTAGTCCCTCTATCCATACTCGATAGCAGAGGTTTTACCAATCAAATGGACCTCATCACACCCACACATTTGATCAACAAATGTTATTATCATACCATGTGACATACTTAGCCATAAGCTTACTCACACATTTCATGATACATAATTTAAGGCTAAATCGTCACCTCTTTCTAGTACCTTATCCATACATATCGTGATATAGGATTTTTTCTACATCAGCATGCCTTCTATCATTTCCATCCATTTATTTTTTGATGGCTAAATTATCAAAAATTCTACCACCTAATAAATATTATTTTTTCGCATTCAATCCAAAACATCAAACAACAACTTACAATCACCATCTATCTTCTGCACACATTTCAGACCATTTCCCAATGACATGATCTCATTCACGGTTCATTCTTGACTGCTAATGGGGAATAAATAAATGAAATTCATTGTAGACATTTCTATCAAATCATGGGGCACACTTCTCTTATCTTTCACACTGCATTCAGTTCCACCTTATCCACAACATATTGTATATCTTAGTTGCATTTACTCTTTCTTTCTTCTTCTTGTTACACATTCATCTTATTACACATGCTAGATAGATATATTAAATGTCATTATATTTTTCATACACCGATGTACATTAAATTTCCTTTCTAGTTTTGACAACAAATTATATATATATATATATATATATATATATATATATATATATATATATTACATGCACCCCATATGTTTGGCGTAGTACATATTACTAATCACACAGAGGCTCCTGAGGCATCAAATTTCATACTCTACAGGAGATATTGTGTAATTATGTTTAATAGCACACTAATTTATCACATTATATATGCTTTGGCATTTTTTAATCTTTATAACATGCTAACAAGTTTTAACACCCTCTAAAACTCCTGCACGAGACCCAAAAACAACCTAGGGTTAGATAGAAAAATTATGAAGTAATTTTTTTTTGAATGTGTGCCCACAAAATGTTTTCGAAAAAGATAGTTGCCACATTAATGTTTCTAAGGAATTTTTTTTTAATAAATAATTTCCCATGATAACATAATATTCAAAATATACATTATACTTGAATACATTTGATTTGACTAAGCATGTTTAATCTCGCTAAGTGTTATTTAAATAACAACTTAATTCCTACTATAGTTGAATATTCCCCCATGGGATGTCAAGGGTAGAAGTGGCCAATATAATTAAATACCTAGGTTATTTAAATTCTACAATGTTGAAACAACTAGCAAGGTCCCTTATTAAATATTGGGTTAGGATAATGAACACCTACCTACCCCATAAAGTAACCCCTTAAAAAGTCAACCCATATTTTGAAACTAAAATATTTAAATTAAAAGGTAGTTTCCACTCACCCAAACTCCACCTAATTTTTGTAGGGATGAATCTTATCCCTTGGATGGATTCACTTAGGACCCTTGATGAGGAAGGATACCACTAGCCCTAAATGTTTCTCAACAAAACTCCTTTCTCATTTCCATTTGGTTCATTATTTTCCTTTTGTTTTTGCAGGTTGCTTGGAGGAGGAAGAGAATTCATTGGAGGCCATCTCAAGATTTTGGAGAGGCCTACTTGTTTCATTTATTTTCTTATTTTTTGTATACCATCAATAGGGTTTTAGATTTATTCATATATTTTATTTAGGTCATTTATCCTAGGATTTACCCAAATGGGTTTGTGGAATTTTCCTATATTTTAGAAATGGCTAGGTTTGATTTATATTTTCATTTGGGTATATGAAAATGTATATTTATACATATACATATACATATAAATATACATATACATACATACATACATACATACATACATTATATATATAATGTATGTATGTATGTATGTATGTATGTACATATACATACATACATACACACACACACACACACACACACACACACACACACACACACACACACACACATATATATATATTCATATATGGGATAAACCTGAAAGGGATTTAATTGAGAGAAAACAAGATTTAACAGAATTATATTTAAGTATACATATGCATATGTTTAAGTGTGTGTGTGTGTGTGTGTGTGTGTGTGTGTGTGTGTGTGTGTGTGTGTAGAAAGAATCAAATATGGTTTGGCTGCGACCAATGTACAGAAGAAATCACACAAGTTTTGAACAACATTGGCCGCGCCCCCAAGAATTTATTTCTATTTACATTGTTTATGGATAGTGTAAGTGTTTTGGGTGTTGTGGTAACCGACCCCAACCACCCCACATTATTACTTTGGCCTTTTCCCATAGGCCATGGCCTAGGAAATCCCATGCATCCTTTAAAAAAGATTTACTTTTATACTTTGTTTTATTTTATTTTTTTATTTTCAAACTTAATAAACTTTAGTTTATTTAACACACAAACACACACACACACACACATTATAACAATATTATTACTTATTTTAACTATATCTTAATAGAATATTATTTATTTATTTGTCTAATATACTAATATTCATAGTATATTGGTATTAATATATTATCTTATTAGTAAATCTCTCGATATTAGTAATGTTTAATTATTATTAATGTTTAGGATATTAGAATTACTATCAAAATAAAAGTGAAATGTAGCTAGTAGTATGGGTAAGTTAAAATCTTGCATTAATACTTCCTTTTCTAGCCCATTTAATAATCTGTTATATAGAGGGTAAAAGAGGAGACATTCCCTTTCCTTTAACAATTTTGTAATAACTTCCAATAAGTTTCAAATGAGATTTACATGCTAGAGTTTAGTTATTACACTACTTTATTGACCAAATAAAAGGCAATTATAATTTAAATTCCTTTCTATCAACAACACAAGGACAAGTTTAAATAGACTAACTTTTACAATACACATCTTTCAAGTAACACAATCAAATGTAACATTTCTTAATACAAATTTCCAAAATTCCAAAAGAGAGTTTACAAAAAAATTTCCAATGAGATCTACACACTTTTGTGGGAAATAAATTAACCACAATTAAGTAAGATATTCCCTTTATAACTTCTTTCCTATTACAACCAAACTATCTTTACAAAAAAAACAAAACTTTCTTTCCCTTTTCACATACAATCCAAATTTAATATCAATAATCAAAACAAATTTTCTTCACAATTATTTATATGATGTCTTCCACTTAAAGTGGGAAAAACTTACAAGAATGAAAGCTAAAAGGAATACAATATTACAAGTATTCCACCGTAAGTGGGAATAATAAGAAGGTTTTCTAACAAGAAAAGATTTCTTGAGGATCCCAACAAATCTCCATGCTACACATCACCATCAAGAGAGATCCACCCTGTTTCATTTGATCAGAACAAAAAAGGGGGGAAAGGAAACACTCTCCACCCAACCAATAATTCCAATGAGGAGAAGAAGCCATCCTCCCCATTGGCCCCTGAGCCCTAACCACATTGTAATGAAAAATGGATTCAACTCATGATAAAAAAAAAAGCTTCCACATGACAATAAAAGATTCTACAACCATATAAAAACACAAATAATAAAATTACAATCACAAGAAGGAAACAAACAAAATACAAAAGACTTCAACATGCAAAAGCCAAAGGAGTGCGATATATGGGGAGGTCACTTATGCCTCCCAATGGGAAATGGTTTCCCACATACAACCCTCCAATAAACAGATCTAAAACCCCCTACACACTCTTATTCCTCCCTCAATTACCTCTTATACCTCCCACATTCTCTTATACCACCCTACATTCTCTTATGTCTCCCTTATAAAAAATAGACCAAGTAAGAAATGCAAGCAATTTTTTGTCCACGGTGGGGTACCCAATCCAACTCCCTCCAAAACATGAAATGAACTCTTATGACTCCCAACATGTAATATCCCCATAGTCCTCTCCTACACCACACTTAGGAAATCTACCCAAGCACCCAACAAGCATACTAAAACACAAAAAAAAATACACATATACACAATATAAAAGAAAAATATTT
Source organism: Taxus chinensis (assembly GCA_019776745.2). Classification (NCBI taxonomy): domain Eukaryota; kingdom Viridiplantae; phylum Streptophyta; class Pinopsida; order Cupressales; family Taxaceae; genus Taxus; species Taxus chinensis. The sequence goes on along the minus strand of CM034147.1, from coordinate 130,423,136 downwards.
TACAAGAGCATAGCTCCTACCCTTCCATGGTAGAGATTGTAAATGGAACAATAACAAGATCGTGCCAAGAAAAGAACACAGATGGTAATCAAACATCACGATCAATAAGATGAAAATAATTTTCCTGAATAACTTTACATAAACCTTTGCAAACAAATGAGTAGCAATATCATATATTATTATGGAACTCAATGCAATACATTGAGAATGGGACTTGCTTAAATAGGCAAGGAATAACAATATAAGAACCAGTCAAGGTCATAGATCAAGCCATAAATCAAGGAAATAACTAGTCATCAAAGAACTAGTCAAGACCATAAATTTAGGAGAGAACTAGACATTAAGGATCTAGTCAACACCATAGATCTAGGAAAGAACTATACCTAACAACTAGATAATATCTCCTAATATCTAAATAAGATAAAATAAATATCCACACACATAAGTGGGTGAGGATAAATACAATAAAGGTAAATAAAGTACCTAGGTGAATATGAGCTAAGGTAAATACCTACTCTAACACCCCCCCCTCAAGTGAAGCTAGGGGCCAAAATAGAAGTGACATGTCAACAATATGAGTCCCGACAACTAGGCCTGATGAGGTACTTATGTATAATAACTAAGAAAAAAGGGGACACCACAAGGTACCCAAAACTAGTAACAACAAAGTAAAAGAGAGTAAAAACCCACTCCAAGGCATCCCAAGAAGCTCGGCTCAAAAAACTCATACAATACTGAAGAATTTTGGTCTAAATCCACTGCTCGATTATAGAACTCAAAAATAACTGACACTGGGCTTCACCAGAATAGCTCCATACAAGTAGACTATCAACGGAGTGATGTCGAAAGTGCAAAAAAACACCAAACATAATTCAACCAACTATTGCAAATAGGTGTGCCACGATCCAAGAACAAAAACCAAAGCAACAAGGAAAGGACACAAACTCTAGAGTGTAATGATCCAAGAAAAGCCAAGGTAACAAATTCAAGGACATGAAACTCGAAGAAGCAGGATCAATACCACACCCTCCCATACTGCTGAATGGGTGGAGTGATGCTACAAATATGTATGAGTTACCTGAAACAACTACTCGAACACTAACAAACTAACACTGGAATGCACCAAAATAGATTCCCCATAGGAGATATTGTCAACATGCCAAAAGTGTCGAAAATATAGATACAAAATCTCTCAACAAATAAGAGAGATAAACTACACCTGCTAAAGAAAAATGCTCAAAACAAGAAGCATCACAATGCATAAGGTATAGAAAGTGAAGCAAGAGGTTGAATGGTAGAGGAGCCACACTTGTAGAGTCCTCTCAAAGAATGCCTATGTCGCTGCCACGAGTGATCAGATATCCACCCCAAATCAACACGGATGTATGAAGAAGATGCCTGCATATGACTTGGTGCAAAATGTACAATGGGTGCATGCAAAAGAACATCAGAATGTGTGTCAGGTTGATCATGTCTGACAGCTGAAATCTCAATTTTCTTAAGCCTGAGTGAAGGTGCAGAACTCGTGTTGCTCATGATCCTTAGAAAGAGTCGAGTGAATAAAAAATGGAGTTCTGTCAATGTGTGATCCCAATGAAGTATCTACTCGAAAACCAATGTCATGATGAGAATTCCACTTAACATGTGGAATAGAGGAAACAATACCATGTGAATGTCTGCTAATGACTCCACTAGTGAGACCCATAGAATGGAGCATGCGAGAACTAAATGCAGTGGTATGCTTCTTGAAAAAGCCATGCAGTTGAGCAGAAGTAGGATACACAACATGTGGTACTGCAATAGGCACATATGTGGAAGAGCATGCTGTAACAAGCCTCACAGATTTAGAAGCATCAAAAGTAAGTTCAGGCTCAAACACTGGTAGATCAATGTCAGTGGGTACCAGAGCAACAACTGCAAGTGGATTAGGAGCATGGATATGGTTGTCCATAATATGATGCTGATGTTGTAGGCTAGCAAGTTTGTTCTGCAGGGAGTGTATTATTGTATCCCTATCGTGAATGAGTGATTGTAAAAGAGAATTTCACTTCTTGAGCGATCTAATTTCTTCCAAAAATTTCCAATATCCTCTTGAAGTCCACATACTTCAGAGAAAAGCATATCATTCTTAGAATCCATGATAGGAACAAAATGCAACTCCCAGAAGTTTAGGACGTTGATCTCAGCCGAAATTACATCCACAATTGATTACAACACTCCTCCATATTTGGAACTTTATAATTATAGTTCAAGTCTAAAAATAAATAACTCCAATGGAAATAGCATTAAAAAACAAGCACTTTTGCAAAAAATGGCACTCAAAACCGAGTTACCGATCAAAAGTTACAAGCTTTACAAGATTATGCTCTACTTATTTATTTAAGTTGCCACTAAAACAAAATAAATTGTTGTTGCCTTCACCACACATAAAATTAAATGGGGCTGAAGCTAATCACCTACTAGTAAGAATCACAAGCTTTAAGCCCTCATATGACCATACCATATGACCAAAGGCAAAGGATTTTAAATTTTCATGAATGGGTAGAGTGTACAACACTCAAGGTCACAACCACTCAACTTATAACACATAATCCAAGAGCTGTAAATTCTAATAAATGAATTATTTTGACCCATTTTTAGTTCATTTAGTAACTAATTAATTTACTAATATAGACATAGATCTAGTTATTAACAAAAGGGGAATAGATCACTATAAGATCATATACAAAAATTAAAACAAGGTAACTAAATGAAAGATTAACACATAACCCCTTGGTCACAATAGAAGGTGATCCCCCCATGGGGACCCCCTAACAAAAATTCAACACATAAACACAAAAAAAAACCTCTTTCCATGATGAACCTTGTTGAATTCATCGAGCATCCCAGTGTGGTTGGTCTCCAATCCCCCCGATGTTTATTGTGACATGTTTACCTGCAAAACACATAAAACCTCCTTCGGCCTCGTGGATGCATCAAAACATCCAAAATAAATATACAATAGAACTCCATAATAATCTATATTTGAATCAAAACATAATCTAGGCAAGTAATGATATCATTTACAATTTCTTACAACATCTCGGTCCTACATTTTATCAATATCCATATGATCATAAGATTAGTTCAATTTTTTAGGTCTAGTCAATATGAAAAAATATCGCATGTCCAAAATATATATATAATCATGCCAACAACGTATCAACATCAATATAAAATGTCTTTAATAATCCACACACATCATATATGAATCAAAATCAACAACATTCCATTATCTCTAACATATAACATCATGCTAAATCAAAAGCTACAATAATATCCTTAAGTTTAGTTGACAGTATCGAAATCAATAACAAAAAGGAGTTGAAGGGAAGTGGGCAATACATCCCCCTCCCCTTAGACTTGAATTCCTCCTAGAAGTCACTTGAATAGGTTTGGAAACTAGACTCGTTGCATTGTAGCATCCTCCTATGTAGCAGCAGTCTCATCATATTTATCCTACTACACTTGAACCTGGTCAATATTTTTGCCTCGAAGGACCAGGGTCCTGCACTCTAAAATGTGAACAGGATCCACCACCACATGCCCCTAATCCTTCACCTGTAACGAGGTAAAATCGAGCACATGAGAAGGATCTACAATATATTTCCTAAGTACATAAACATGAAATACATCATGGATGTGAGACAAGCTGCATGGCAAAGCTAGACAGTAGGCCAAAGGACTGATACGCTTCAAGATCTCAAGGGACCCACAAACCTAGGAGCAAGCTTAGATCCTTTTCCGTAATGGATAGGGCTCTTATGTGGCCTGAACAAAAGGAACACCTCCATTCCCACCTCAAAACTACAATCTTTCCTATGCTTATCTGCATACTTCTTCTCCCTATCCTAAGCCTCATGCAATCTCTACTTGATGATAACAACCTGCAACTCCATGTCCTATAATAAGGATGGCCTAAGAGAAACTCTTTACCAACTAAGAGGTTTCCAGCACTCCCTGCCATATAGTACCTAAAAAGGAGCCATGCCTATCGAACTTTGAAAACTATTATTGTAGGAAAACTCCACTAAGTACAATTATTCTTCCCATCTCGACTGATGATCCATAATGTACATCCTAAGAATTTCCTCCAAGATCTGATTCACCCACTCATTCTATCCATCTGTCTCAGGGTGATAGGCTATGCTAAAATTGATCTTCACCCCAAGGGCATACTATATGGTAGTCTAAAAGTGGGAAGTATATAAAGGGTTGCGGTAACAAATGATCTTCCGCAAAATCCCGTGCAATCTAACAATCTCATTTAGATATACCCATGCCACTGCACTACCTATGTAGGTGGTATTCACTAGAGAAAAATGATCCACTTTCGTCAATTTATCCATCATGACCATGATGGCATCATGGTGGTATCTCGACATCAATAACCCAACTATAGAATCCATAGAAATGGTTTCCCATTTCTACTACAGTATAACATGAGGAAAGAGAAGGCCAGATGGATGTTGATGCTCAGCCTTCACCTTATGAAACTCTAAATAGTTTGACTCAAACCAAACCATGTCTCTTAGAAGTTCCCTTCAATGGTACAACTATCTCAAGATTGCATGCATCTCCTTCACCTCGAGATGTGTTGAATAGGGTGCATGATGACCCTATGTCAAAATTTCCTGTCTTAATCCTCCATCTCTAAGAACATAAATCAAACCTCTGTTCCTTAGAAGGCTATCTATCTCTAGTGAGAATGCATCAAATTTCCCCTCAAGGGGTCTCTGAGACTTAGTCTCTTCTCTAGATGTAAGGTAGAAGTTATCTTGAGGAAGCTACTATAAAATCCTACTACGTAGATTTGTACCGACTGAAGTGGACTTAGCCATATGTCTCCATCTACTCAGGGAATCTATAACTAAATTCTCCTTCCCCTTCACATGCTCTATCTCCATGTCATACTCACAAAGTAACTCCATCCAACGCCATTGACCAGTGTTGAGATTGGACTGCATGAAGAGGTGGGGAAGACTCAAGGGATCAGTTATGAGTGTTAATCTCCTGCCAAGGAGGAATTGTCTCCATCAAACTAAGTTGTTAAAAACTACCGCAAGATAAAGATCATGAGTTAGATAATTGATCTCATAATCCTTGAGTTTCTGAGACTCAAAATAAGATACGCTGTCCTCTTGCATCAACACACCTGCAAGTTCTGCCAAAGAAGCATATGTGCAAACAAAGAACTCATCTTGAAGATCTGAAAAATCAATAATATACGCTATCGTGAGACATTCCTTTAGTGTCCTGAAGGCCTGCTCACATCTATTTGACCATACAAACTTCTTCCCTTTCCGCTGAAGGGAAGTGATGGAGTGCATAGATTGAGAGAAGTCCTGAACAAACCTCCTGTAATATCCTGCTAAATCCATGAATCTATGCTCCTTTGTCAAACTAGTGGGTTCTAGCCAATGCATAATAGCTTGAATCTTGGATGGATCGACTACGATACCTTCCCCAAAAATGATGTGGCCCAAATACTACACCTCTATTTGAAAGAACGCACACTTCTCCAGGTTCTTATAAAGGTTATGCTCATGAAGACACTGAAGAATATGACGAATGTGCTCCTCATGTCCCTCACGTGTACATGAGTTAATCAAAATTTCATCATGGAAAATGAGCATGAAGCGATTCTAGAGTGTCCTGAACACCCCATTCATCAATCTCATGAACACTGAGGGGGAATTCATTAAACCAAAAGGCACTATAGTGAACTTGTAGTGGCCATATCACGTACGAAAGGTGGTCTTAAGATTATTTACCTTTGTGATCCTTAGATGATGATAACCTGGCTTTAGATCTATCTTGGTGAAAATTATGGCCCCCTTCATCTGATCAAATAAATCATCAATACGTGGAAGGGGATAATGATTCTTGATCATTTCTTTATTCATCTCGTAGTAATTAATACACAACCATAGAGATCTGACCATCTTCTTTACAAAAATGACTGGTGCACCCCAAGTGGATACACTGGGACAGATTAGGCCTTTCTCCAGAAGGACCTCAAGCTGCAACTTGAGCTCGTAGAGCTCAAGGGTGGTCATCTGATAAGGCTCTCGTGAGATAGGCTCTACACCTGGAACCAAATCTATTTGAAAATCTATCTCACGTAGAAGAGATAACCCCAGTAGATCCCCTGGAAAGACATCAGAAAATTATCTCAAGATGGGATGGTCATCAAGGGATAGACCACTAGAATCATCCTATAATCTGTCACTAACCGTAATAGCATACATCTTGTAACCTCATTGTACACACCGCTTAAGTTGCCTAGTGGAGATGGTGCAAATAGAAACAGGCTTCCTAATTCCTGCTATCCCTGACCCAACTCCTAGATCATCTGTACATGATATAGTCTTATGGTAAGAGTCCACTCTACCTTTTTGTGTAGACAACCAGTCCATTACCAAAATGACTCCATAAGAACCCAAAGGAAGGATGCGAAGATCCGAGGTAGTGGTGAAGGGTCCTAAATCCACTACACACTCCTTAACTAAGGAGTGTATAGAAACTTTTGCTCTAGAAGCCATTTTAATTTCCCAACTAAGATCATGCCTAATTACCACCATCCTGCAATGCTCTACTAAGTATGGTATAATAAAAGAATATGATGAACCAAAATAAAACAAAATAGAGGTAGGAATACCACCAATGCTACCTGTTGTCTTTATGACGGTACTATGGTGCTCATCCTAGGGGTTCTTGACCGCTACATAGATCCAATGGTTGCGCCCCATGTCACCAATAGTAGGCTAAAAAATTTTAGTCTTACCCTTGTTATGAGGGTTCTATGGCCACTCTTTCCAATGATTTCCAACAACTCCACAACCATAATAGTTTCCTGATCCTCTCCAATGAGATGCAACTCTAACTGATACTTTAGAGGTTTTTGCTATGGATCTTGATGATCTGTCTATGAATTGATGAGGTCTCTACTAATGAGATCCTACTGATTGATCTCTCAGTACACCATGTTTCCTAATGGGACCCCTAAGAGGAGGCCCCATACTAATTTCTCTGTGCATTGAACCTCTGAGTAGGTCTAAATGGTGGATGAGTCTGCTACTGCTGATGAGGTGGCTATTATTATGGTCTAAAAGAAGATTATATTGAACCTTGTCCACCATGAGGAGGAGGAACTGACCCCCTCGATCTGTTATCCTGCATCTATTGGATATAGCTCCAAACTTTGTCCTTGACCTATTATGTCTTTCCTCGTGTCTCCTCTGTAATATACGCCTTCTCCATGACCTCAGCTAAGGTCTGTGGGAAGTGAATGCACACTGCACCACCTAAATAAAAATTCAGGCCTTGGATGAACCTGTGAATCCATACCTGTGAATCCTGCATATAGTCAACATACTGGAGTAGCTCTAGAAATTGACTCTCATACTCAGCTACATTCATAGATGCCTGACGAAGGTCGTGGAAATCATCTATCTATTTATGAATAAACCTTCTAGATAAGTACCTACTCCTAAACCACTCCTAAAAAATCTCCCAAGTAACCATCTATGAATCAACATGGAGCTTCTCCTCCTCGGTCCTCCACCAGACACTTGCTCCATCCCTCAGAAGATGGATCACAAAACGAGCTTTCATGTTGCTAGTACAAGGGAAGAGCTTGAATCACCCACTCAAGCTCACCAACTAGGCATTTTCCTAAAATCCACCTGTATTTGCAGAATAGTGAGATGGTCGTAGATTCAAGATCTCCCTGATATGGTCTACAGCTATCAACTGGCGAGCCCTAGTCATCTCTGCATGCTCGTCTCTAGGTCTAAGGATTTGAGACCTTTACCTATGTCCTGAAATCCGGTCTCCTTGTCCTCTCTACGGTGACTTTGGTCTGGCTAACTCCATGTGGGAGTTATCTGCCCTATGCTCCTCACTCTATCGAGGAGATGCATGATCCTCAATGGATGGCTCCCTGTCATGTCTGGCTGATCATCCTTCTAATGACCCTCCGTATATAACGACATTGATGTCATAAAGCGTCTATAAAATTTGAGGTAGAATGGCTGCTATGTCCTTCTCTGGAGGTGGCAAGTCTATGTCTATGTGAAAGGACCCCTCATCTAGTCTGTGCCTCCTGCATAAACCAAGGTGAGATTTACTTCATCATTCAAGGTTTTATTCCAGTTTTCTATGTTTACTAAAATATACAATTTTTCATACAAGTTGTTTTCTATGTTTAGTATTGTGTTAAGTTTAATATTTTACTAGGTTCAATGTTCATGTCTCATAATTTCTTATGTGCCCACGGGTCCTAGCTTTGAATCTACGGCTCTGATACCAAGTGCAACACCCACTAAAACTCCCGAATGAGACCCAATAACAACCTAGGGTTAGCTACAAAAATTATGGAATTTTTTTTTTGAAAAGGGTTTCTTGATAAAGTTTTCAAAAAAAATAGTTTCCACATTAATGTTTCTAAGGCAATGATTTTTAATAAATAATTTCGCATGATAACAATATATTTAAAATCTACATTATACTTTAATACATTTGATTTGACTAAGCATGTTTAATCTCCCTAAGTGTTTTTTAAATAACAACTTAATTCCTACTATTCTTTTTCCTTACCCCAGTCAAAACCCTTACTCTTTACGGCCACTGTGTGTAGACGAGATGGAATCGTGGAGAAGATTGGAATTAACTTCCGCATGTATTGTACTGCTCTAATAAAAATCCTAGTCTCTGTGGCTCATGTTTGTGTTGGCCAATTAGTGATGGATTCAACCTTATTTGGATCCACTCGTACCTCTCCTCCTCCAACCACGTTCCCAAGATAGAGAAGTGATTATTTGAAAAATTCACATTTCTTCATATTATTAAGCAGTTGTTTCTCCTTGATAACTTGCAAGACTTGATGTAAAAGTGTTAGATGTTCTTCCCATGTGGAATTAAAAATTAGGATATCATCTAGATAGACAACGACACATGAATCTATGAAATCCCATGATAAATCATTCATCAATCTCATAAATGTAGTAGGTGAATTTCATAACCCAAAAGGAAGTACTAACCATTCATACAAGCTTATCCAAGTGATCATATATGCGGGGAAGTGGAAATTTGTTCTTTATGGTAATCTTATTCAAAGTGTGGTAGTTAATGCACATTCTCCAAGAACCGTCCTTCTTTGGCACCATCACAATAGGAGATCCACATGGTGAGGTTCTCGGATGTATCAACCCTTAGTCTAGTATTTCCTGGATTTTTTTCTTTACTTCAGTAGTCTCAAGCAAAGATTTCTAATACAACCTGATTTTTGGTAGAGGGGACTCTGGCAATAGTTGAATCTCATGCTCTAATTCTTGTTTTCTTGGTAACCCACTGGGAGCCTAAAATACTTCTTGAAAATACTAAATAATATCATCGAAATCATGCTTTCCCTGGTTATAAATATCTGAAACTTCTACCCCATCTTGTTTATCTTTTAACAAAAGTAAACAAAACTGATTATGATTTTCCTGAATAAGTAATTTTTCTTGGTTATCACTCACCAGAGTAACCTACTTCTTACGCTGGTGTGCCCAGATGTTGTAGTTGATCCCATCCTTGATCCATCTATATTGGTTTTCCCTTCTCATAAATATAAAATCCCTAATATACAAGTAAGGACTCCCAAATACAACATCAAAAGCATCAAGCGAAATAACATCAAATTCCAAAACATCAATATACTGGGAATTTATCCCAAACTTGACCTTACATCTTCTTGTTACCTAAATTTCAACACCATTCTTCACCCAACCCAAAGGATAAGGGTGTGGTTTCTCATAAGTCATAATAGCGAGCTTCTGTACAACTACTTCAAAAATTAAGTTATACAGAGAACCTGTAACAACCAAAGCATTTACCTCAGTTCTCTTGATCTAGATTTTGATAGGGAATAGCCTACTCATCTTCTCTTCCTAGCTATCCATGTTGGTGGTCGTACATTCAATCCTTTCATCTACATCAGATTCATCTTTGATTTCCACCTCCGCTTCTATTTTTATAGTTGTCATGGAATTCTTTGAGTCTTTGATTTAGTTCTTTCGGTGTAAATCCAGATGCAAATTCCAACATGTAGCGTCAATATGCCCATTTATATAAAAATTCTTGCAAACATTCTTGGGATCTTTACAAGTATTTAAACTAGTGGCAACTTGTTTACCTTTTGCTTTCCACTTACCCTTGTTACTTGTTTTCCCATACTCTTTCTTCTGCTGATTTTTCAACTGATTTACCCTTGGATTTGCTTCTCCTTGCTTCTTCTCATCATCTATGTAGTATTTGTATAGACATGTTTTATTTATATCTCTGGGATTTGTGGAGATGACTTTTCTTCGAAGGTGAGTGAGAATTCCTCCCAAGTACTTAGTCAAAATATCCTCATCCTCCAAGTCCAGGTTTAACAACATGGCCTACCTCCAAAACTTCGTAGTATAGTCCTGCACACTTTGACCACTGCCTTCTCTAAAATACTTCAATTTAATCATTTGGTCAGTCTTGTTGCCAATATGATAGAAGTTATCTTTAAGTAATTCTTTAAATTCTTGCCAAGATTTCACAATAGGATGCTTCTTCTTTTCACAAGTGGTTAGATGGGTTTCCCACTAAACCAAAGCATGTCCCTCAATTTTGAGATGTGCAAAGGTGATATTTTTTGCCTCAGTGACATTATAAATGCTAAAGTAGAATTCTAACTGTTATAACCACTTATCAAGTAACTTTGCATCTACTTGTCCTTCAAAGATCTTAATCTCAACTTTCATCTCAACTTTAAAAGGAGTATGGTCAGATTTCACATTTTCTCTTGCATTTGAAGTCTCTTCTTCATGCTCTTCCCCATAATCTTCCTCATTGTGGACCATCCCTATACCAAAATTTTCAGCTAAGCCTCAAACCACTGAGTCCATGGAGTCTTTCTTGATAGAACTTTTCTTTTGCAAATTTGTAATTTCTTCTTTCCTTCTAAACATCCTATCCATCATGGTCTCTAGCATCTCGATTCTATGAACCAAGTTCTCTTGCTCCATTTGTCCCCAAATTCTCTTCTTCCATTTCCTTGTAGAAATTTCTGGATTGCAAGGTAAATCCTTTTCGACTTTAGATCTTGGCATTGTCATATAAATACAAGATTGAATACCACTGTCCTAGATACTTATTAGCTCTCATACCAAAATGATTTGTAAAATCTTCAACTTTGGGATTATCCACAAAATCACAAATTAAATTTTGTTGTCCTACATTCTATTAGAAAATGATAGAGATAGCTAGTGAATGAATTTTTTTTGTTCTTAGAACCAACAATTGCAAGAAAGGAAAGAATATAAACTCTAAAAAAAATAAGTTTTATCCTGGAAACCTCTAAAGGAGGAAAAACTAGTCGGGAAGGGTAATTTCTCTTTCTCCCCACTTTTTTTGGCCAATGCAAACAATAAGTAAAGAAACTACAATAAATTGTAAGAGAAGTAGACAATATATCACACTTCCTCCCAATTACTTCTTTCTCTATCTCAACACTCATTTCTTCTACAAAACACAATTCCAACACTAAAAACGTGTTGCTCACTTGCTGTCATGCTTCGCTGATCTTATTATCTTCTTTAAACATATATTTAATGCCTTTCTCATGTCCTCTCATGTGGTGGAGAATGGGAAAGGTCATGGAGGAGAAGAGTGTAACATCCCAAATTTCTTGTAAGTTAAATTTGCTACAATTAAGTCTAAACAAGATTAAATGAGACCATCATTGGGTATAAAATCTATTTGGTTTGTCGTATCATGACCCATAGCTTCTCCGGCGGGGCATGACATTACGGAACAATTAACTCCGCACCCACCTTGATGATCCTTCCTAAAACATGATTAGGCCTTAGTCATAGGTAACATGATTCATTAATGATAGTGAATCTTTCGGTTATTTATTCCTATTATTTTATTTTAATTGGTTTGGTTGTCTTATGTTTTGCTCGACTTTTACAATAACCATAATGAATACTGCCTCTGTTTTATTTGACAACGCAATATCAAACCAGCTTTATGAGAATATTTGAATTATTATTTACGGACTTGGTGATTTTCATTTGTTTGAATGTTTTATATGGAACATGGGAATTCAAATAATTATTATGATAACATATTTTTGGCAATATGTGGACTTATATTATGATGATTAATTTTACCATTAAAGTTAGGTAACAATTAAAAATAAATAATAAATAAAATGCATTATTAATTTGTGAAATTATATATTTAAATCCTAAAAGGATTTGGCATGTAAATCAAAAGTTAAAAAGAATAGTAATAATATTATTTTTTAATACTTCTAAATATGTGAGTTTTGAAAGGGACACACCTTCATCTGACACAAAGTATGTGGCATGCATTGATGCATGAAGCAACATTGGGAAGCCCAAAAATTCCCCATTATAGTATAGTTTCTTCATTATATTTTCTTGTATTTCTCCTTTGTCTGATTTCATTCTTCTCTTCTGGGATACTGCGTGAGTTTTGGGAGGAAGGAAAGATTCAACATGTTGGAGCTAGACGAGTAAGAGGTTCTTGATTCTAGGTTTACTTCAGGCATGAATATCTTCTCCTTTCTCTGCATCATTATTTGTAAATAATGAGAAAATACACATTCTGATTTAAATGACAATTAAATGAATAATGAGGAAATTTAAAAAGGAAATTGATGGATTTTGTATTCTCTTAAGATTCCTTTGTGTGGTTTTAGATAAACCTTAAAAAACACAGATGGGTGTTCCTAATCAATTTTTTTATTTTATTTTATTTTCTATTTAAATTTGATTTCTGGAAACCCAAATCAATTGCTGCCTCTGGGTTTTATTGTAGTCAAACAATAATTTATTTGTATGAGCAAAGCGAATTTTGGAGTGTGAAAAATGTTTTTACCATCTATTTCATCATTTTGCCTAATATATTTGCTTCCGGATTCTAATAATTTCTAAATAGAAAAGAAATTAATGTTGGAATGAAATGATTTGGATATGTAAAAGTTGATTTTCCTGTATGTATAATTTTATTACCTGATTGAAAAATAAATTAGGGTTAACAGTCTATGTAAGATGACTTAGTTTTTCTTAAAGTATTTCATTACTAGAAGTGTTAAACATTTATTGTTGTTATTCTATGCAAAAAGACTTCAAAATTATCATCATGTGGTATGTGAGTCAACTTGTTCTTTTGATCTATCTGTCAGATGAAGGCGTGTCCCTTTCAAATCTCACAGATTTTTAAGTATTAAAAAATAATATTATTATTTTTTAACTTTTGATTTACATGCCAAATCCTTTTAGGATTTTAATATATAATTTCAAAAATTAATAATGCATTTTTTTTTTTTAAATAATTGTTACCTAGCTTTAATGGTAAGATTAATCATTGTAATATAATTCCACATATTGCCAACAATATGTTATCGTAATAATTATTCGAATTCCCGTGTTCCATATAAAACATTCAAACAAATGAAAATCACCAAGTCTGTAAATAATAATTCGAATATTCTCATAAAGCTGGTTTGATATAGTGTTGTCAAATAAAACAAAGGTACTATTCATTACGGTTATTGCAGAAGTCAAACAAAACATAAGATGACCAAAACAATTAAAATAAAATAACTAAAATAAATAACTAAAATATTCACTATCATTAATGAATCCTTTTACCTATGATTAAGGCCTAATCATGTGTTAGGAAGGATCATCAATGTGGATGTCGATTTATTTGTTCTGTAATGTCATGCCCCACAACAGAAATTGTGGGTCATGATATGATGAACCAAATGGATTTTATACCCAATGATAATCTCATCTAATCCTGTTTAGAATTAACTGTAGCTATTTTAACTTATAAGAAATTTGGGATGTTACATACTCCACCCCTTAGAATAATCATCATCTCGATGATTTACGCATTAATAAATAACATTAACCCATCATTCATTTGTTGCATTAATATATTTCAAATCAGCTTAAAATTTGTATCAATATCATTTCAGTTGAATCATAAAGGTCACAACATGCCTTATATATATAGAAAATCAGTCACATAATCTACAGACATAACACATTACTGCTTAAATGACCTATTTTCAAGGTTCATTACAAAATTTTCAACAGTAACTACTCATCAAAAAATACCTTAGTTCCAATATTCATTTGTAGGCTTATCTATAGGATTTACTTATCTACCTCTTTATAGAAAAACTAAATTTAGCACTACAACAAAAATATATTCTTAAAAATCAGTCAAACTGATGCAGAAAAGTAGTCTCGATATCTTCCAAATTCTCCTAAGTGGCACTTTCTCCATAATATTGGTCCCACTGAACCGTACATTATGAAACCTCATAGTTTTTCCAGTACAACTTCTGGGTTTCTAGTATCCTTATAAGCTCAACCGCGATTACCCCTAGATCCATAACCTGCAATGAATCCCAATAAAGTACATGTGTTAAATTAGGTACATATTTCTTAAGCAAAGATACATGAAATACATTGTGCATCCTGGATAGAGTGGGAGGGAGTGCTAGCTTGTAGGCTACTGGTCCAACGACCTCTAGGAATTCAAATGGTCATAAAAACCTAGGAGATAGTTTGGTTGACCTGCCAAATGAAATGGAACTTTTGTTAGGTTTGACCCTAAGAAAAAATTTATCTTCCACGTTAAATTTTATGTCAATTCTTTTTAAATCTGCATAACATTTTTGTCTATTTTACGACATCTTTCAATCTTTCTTGGATTAGTTTAACCATTTTTTCCATTTTTGATAGCATTTAAGTCCAATTAGTACTTTATCTTTAGGATTATCCCAACTTATTGGTGTTCTACACCTACGACCATATAAGGCCTCAAATGGAGCCATCTGAATGGAAGAATGGTAGGTGTTATTATAGAAAAATTCAACAAAGGGAAGATACACTTCCCATTTGTATTTCTAATCCATGTAATACATTCTTAGTAAATATTCCAATGCTTGATTTACTCTTTCAGTTTGACCATCAATTTCAAGATGGTAGGAAGAACTTATGTTCAGTTTTGTCCCTAAGGCAGCATACAAAGTCTGCCAAAATCTGGAAGTCATCCTTGAGTCATTGTCTGAAATTATTATTTCTAGAACTCCATGTAAATGGAAAACTTCTTGCACAAACCTTTTTTCCAATATGGGTAAATTATCCTTTAAATTACTTGCTCTAAAGTGTGCCTCTTTATTTAACTTGTCTACAACTACAAGTATAACATCATGTTTATTTTGGGACATAGGTAGACCTTAGATAAAATCCATACTTTTAAATTTCCACTTATATTCTGGCACGTTATGAGGATATAATAATCCTTTTGTATGTGAATGTTCATCCTTTACTTGCTGACATTCTAGGAATTGTGAGACATAAATAATCACATCACTTTTCGTCTTTTTCTAGAAGTATTTCTTTTTTATGTCCGCCATCATTTTTGTTACTCTTGGGTGTCGCAAGTAGGTAACATCATGTCCCAAATATGAGGTTATTCATTTCTTATTTTATTTTCTATCCAAAAGAGCCAAGACCACCGCCCAATGTAGACTGGTGGTCCCAGGACCACCGCCCTGGCTCGACAGTGGTTCTGTAATCGCCACTCTGTAGAGAGTGATGGTTCTGTTACTATAAAGATGGAACCTCCACATATTTATTTTCCTTCTTCATGTTGAATGTTATGATGAAGAAGATTCATTTTAGATCCTTATGGATCAGACCATCCACCTACTTAGTTTTGTAGTCTACAGGTGGTTAATTGCAAGACAATGTTATAAATTTTTTATAATTCTTGAGATATTGAATAGTAGTAATCAATAATAAAAAATTAAACTTAAGTTTAAAATTTACTCAACTCTATCATAGGCTCTGTGATATATGAGTCAACAGGCTTGGAAGGACCAGAAGATGTATCTCCACTAGCAAAATAAGCCCCCGGAGGAGCATCTCCTCGTGACATTAAAATATATCATATTATTAGACGTTTGTTTATGATTACTATGAATAAACTAAAAAATAACTTACACAAAATGAACTACATACCGAAGACATGGCTATGTGCATTATGAAGCGTGAAAAAAGCATACATACCATGGGATGTGAAGCTACCTATATGCAGAGAGTACAAATACATAATTATTTGTGTAACATAAAATACTATGTACTATGATATAAAAAAGAATTAATGTTCACCAATTTTTATATTACCATCGTGGGATGTGAACTAACCTAGATGAAAAGAGGACAAATACATAATTATTATCCCAATAAATGACATTAACTACATTGATATGACATATAATTAATGTTCACAAAGTATTATACTACCGTCTCATTATTTTCGTCTTTCCCTAATGGATAAGAGAAAATTTTGATCATAGATAAGAACATCTCAAACTTCTCAACGTATCGTTCAAGTGTGTTTCCATAACCACCCCTGAAGGAAAGCATTATAATACAAGATAAACTAAAACAGATGGTGTATGAACTATTTTATTTTTATTTTTCATTCATAATAAGAGAATTTTACATAGTAAATTTTTTTGATTAAGTTATCTGTACACATTGTTTTTCAAAACTGTATAATCAACTCTAGTTTTTTCCAAATTGAAAATGAAATTTTTATTGCAAGTTTGTTATAGGATAAAATATGATTAAAGAATAAAAATAATAACATTACATTATGAAAAGAACTTTGAGCTTCCAAGTATAAACGCATACAATTATACGATTTGTTTTCCTGTTCATAACATGAGTTTGTAATACAAACTGATATGATATATTGAAAACAAAGGAAGAATTAACATTTTAAAATAAGTGTATTGAAATTTTACAAAATACATAATCACTCAGCGCATGTGAAAAAGGCCAGTGTAGGCATCCCCATTGCAATCACTATCACACTCGTTCGAGTCACGATGTGTTTCTCTCCATTGTTTAAACTTCCTCTCATCAAGATCTTATAGCTAACGATCAATATCATCCAACCAATAAAGAATGTTTGTTGATAAGCTACGTTAGTTACTAGCCAAAAATGGGTGTACAAAAAGTGTAGTGTCCATTTCCCTTCGACACTTTTTACATTTTTTATTTTGATTACTGTTGGTTATATACATGGATGTTATTGTATAATTTTTCTTAGCATGATAATTAGATGATAAAGATATTTGGAACATTAATGGATTTCGATTTGTAGTATGATTGTGTGGATTTTCTTAGACAAAAATTTTATATTGATGATGATGTGTTGTTGAAATATTTCTATATTTTCAACATTTGACATTTTTGTCATATTGAGTAGGCTTTAGCAATAAACTAATCTTGTGATCTTATTCGTATTGATGACATATATAATTGAGATGTTGTTGGAATTTTAAAATAGGAACATTATTTGCCTAGATGATTATTTAATTTATGTATGGATGATTGTTGACCTATATGCATATATTTTATCTTGGATGTTTTCATGTCATCCATGAGGCCGAAGGAGGCATTATGTGTTTTACAGGTGATTATATCACAAAAATCAAAGGGGGATTAGAGACCAACCACAGGGGAATACTGGGTGGATTTGAAAAAGGTCAGCATGGAAACTTGTGTTATGTTGTGCGTGTTTTATTTGTTGTTAAAGGAGTCAAGATGGGGGGGATTACCTCCAATTCTGAACAAGAGTTTTATGTGTTGTTCTTTTATTTTCCTTTATTTAATTTTAGAATATATGATTTTATGGTGATGTAATTCCCTTTTATCATTAATTAATTTGTGTTTAGATTAGTAAATTAATAATGTTACTAAACTAATTATGGATGGGAAAAAAAATAAATTTATTTATTAGATTATATGGTTCTTTGATTTATGTGTTTTAAGTTGAGTATATGTGATTTTGAATGTTGTACACTCTACCTCTCCATAGAAATTCGGATTTGGCCTTAAGGGCTAATTTTAGAGGCTTGTGTGACAAGTTAAACTTGTCCCACACTTCTTAATTTATTATACCAACCCTACCTATGGGTTGGGGGGTAGAAACATAGACCACATTATGTGTTTTGGAAGAGAAAAGGTGATGTTTTAATTGCAATTTCTTACATGTGTTTATTTCTTTGTCTTAAAAGGGGTATGTGTTGGAGTGGTGTGTGTAAGAGGTTTGTCATACCTCTCAACCAGCTGATTTTTTTTGCCTCGGAGTATGGGTTTTACTTGGGTGATGTGGAGTGGAGAAGAAATGACGTGGCATCCTACATGGAGCCATCATCATCTCCCTCCTCCTCTTTTCTATTTATTGAACTTTTTCGGAAGTAAATGGGGTTAGTTGCTTAGCTTTAGATCTTGGATATTTTTGTGTAGTGCTTTATTATTGGAGTAGAAGGGAGATTGGAGTTTTCTTGGGTTTGAAATATTTTTGTAGGCTTTCTTGAAAAGTGGAACTTTACCATGGAAAGTTAGGATCTTGCACTCTTGTTTTCTTATATGTTTTGTGTTGTATGAATGTGTGTTCTTGTTTGAAGCATCGGGTATTAAATTGACTATAAGTTGTATTGATATTTGGAAATGTGGATGAAATATGTTGGGAGGCATAAGAGATTCTTTGTGTGTTTTGGAGGGAATGGGTTTTGGATGCTCCACCTTATTCTATTTAATTAGTTTGTGTATTATGGGATCCATAAGAGAGAGGGAGGCATAAGAGTGAGGGAGGAATAAGAGACAGATTTGTTTTTGTGGGGAGGCATAAGATATTTTGGGATTAATTATTTTGTGGAGGATTTTACAGGTGGGCATCCAAACCATTGGGAGGCACAAGGGAACCCCCATGTTCCTATCTCTACTTGGCTTATTTTGGAGCCATTATTTTGGGAAGTTGTGCTTAAAAAGGAGTGTTTTGTGGTTATATTTTCTTGTGTCTGTGTTACTTGATAGTAAGTTTGGAAGCATTGTATAGTTTTCATGTGTTGGATCCACCCTTATTGTGTTGTGGTTGGGGATTGGGGGCCAATGAGAAGAATTGCTTCTTCTTCCAATTGGATTTTTGGCTCGGTGGAGAGTGTTTCCTGTCCTCAATTTTTGGTTGTTGTGATTCAAGTGAAGAAAGATGGAGCCTTGTGGATATTTGATTCTTGGAGAACTTGTAGAAGAATAAGCATTCCTCTATTGTAGATACCTTCTTGTAAAATTCTCACTTCAAGTGGAAGATTTATTGTATTATATTTTGGAATAAAATTTGTATTGATTATTAGTTGTTAAGATTATATTGTATGTTGTAGAGGAAAGAAAGACATTTTAGTAAGGCTAGTTTTGTTATGATGGAAATGTAGTTGAAATCAAGGAAAATTTTCCATATTGAGTTGATTTATTACCTCACATGGGTGTTTCATTCTTGTTTTAAAATTATTGGAAATATTGTTGAAAGTATCTTTGGGAATGTTGGAAATTTGTATGAAGGAAATATTAAACTTTATTTTATTACTTGAAAGGCATATAATGGAAAATTTAGACTATTTTTGTGCATTTTATTGTATTGTTTGATAGAAAGCCAAAACTTGGATGTATATATGGAAAGAAA
This sequence comes from Taxus chinensis, assembly GCA_019776745.2. Lineage (NCBI taxonomy): Eukaryota > Viridiplantae > Streptophyta > Pinopsida > Cupressales > Taxaceae > Taxus > Taxus chinensis. Next base: position 130,403,489 of record CM034147.1, on the reverse strand, counting down.
TTAAATAATATTTATCCTTTACTTGACCAATGAAGTAGGTTAATTTCTAAGTTGTGTAAATAAATTTCATTGTTGCAAATAGACCTCAAACCTATTGAGAATATAAATGAGTTATTAAGATAAATCAAATTCATTTTAAATCAAATATGAAAAAGGGTAGAGTTAGGTGAAACATAATTATAATCTATGACTTGATAATATTGCCATCCTATTTTAAAAGAAAATTGTAATTGAGGGAGTTAGTTTAACTAATAATATAGATATCATATTTTCCTCTTAATAATATTGGTATTAGAATATTATTATTATTGAAAATTATAATAATTTTAATTTAGTAAAAAGTGTATATATATATATATATGAATTGATATTAAATAATTATTAACCGAATTACAAAGTTATTATATAAAAAAATGTTGAATCAGGATTTGGGGAAATTCGTATAGGCTACGACCTGAGTTAATAGTGGGAAGGGTCGAGGGGAGGTTCGCTGACCCGACCCCCCACCCAATTAACAAATGAAATGGAGGATGGGGTCGGCGACCCTCCCCCCAACCCCAAAATTTTATCTATTAAAACAACAACCCTCGCTGCCACAAATTAATAATGAAATCCTTGGACGAACCTTGTAAAGTGTGCAGTCCATGCAAAACCCAAACCCGCAGCCGAGCCATTATTTAAATCATGTTATACACACACAGAGATATATATATATATATATATATATATATATATATATATATATATATATATATATATATATATATATATATATATCTATATGTATATGTATATGTATAGTAGGATATGTATACTGTATATGTATATGTATATGTATATGTATAGTATGTATATGTAGTATGTATATGTATGTATGTATGTATTCATATACATCCATATATATATGTATGTATGTATGTGTGTGTGTGTGTATGTATGTATTCATATACATCCATATATATATGTATGTATGTATGTATGTGTGTGTGTGTGTGTGTGTATATATCTATGTCTATATTCTTTTACATAAATGAAAACATATACCAAATTTAACCGTATCGCTAAAATTAGGCAAAACCCATTATAGCCCATTTGGGAAAATATTAAAAATATGTGTTAAATAAAATAGATAAATACATTGAAACCCTAAATGAGGGTGTAATCAAAATAGGAAATTAAATGAGGTATTAATGTCTCTCCAAAAGCTTGAGATGGTGTCTAATGGCTTCCTCCTTTTCTTCCACCATTCTGTAAAACAAAAGAGAAGTAATAAGTCAAAAGAAAAGAGAAAGAATCCTTTAATAAGAAAACTTAGGGTTAGTGAAATCCCTTGATCTTGTGGCCCTAATTGAATCCATCCAATGGATGTGATTTATCCCTAAAAAAAGTAGGTGGGGTGTTGTTGAGTAAAATTCATATTTTAAATATTAAATACATGGGATGACTTTTAGGGTGCAACTTGAGTTGTGTAGGGGGTGGGATTATTTTTCTAACCCTTGTTACGCCGAAAGGCGTGTTCTCTGCTAGAACGCCCCCTCCCGTCTGACGCGGACAGAGATAGCAAGGGTTTAGATGCAATGGTCGACGATGCACGGCCTGTTAAGCGCCCTACATGTGGCGACCAAGATCAGGATTGAGCAGAACAAAGGATTGTAACGCAACGTCATTCATAAATGCGGGACATGTGCCGGGAGTCGTTTGTGCAGGCGGCCACACCTCCATCGTCACGATGAATAGGGGAATATGGTCGCCCCTGTGCGATGCAACTCGTGGTTGTTTTCAACTAGTGGGTGATCAGGGTTATTAAAAAACGACATGACATTTTTAGGGTTTCGGGAAGGGTTTTGCTGTTTGTAATGAGGAGTGTCTTTACAACCCGTTTTTATTGTTCTTTGTGTGTGGCCATCAAACATTGTAGCCAGGAAGTCCATTTCTCTTTGCCTGCTGAGTGTGGTTGGAGTTGGAGACTGCGTGACTGGGGGAAGCCATCCAGCATCACAGCCGCGATTTACAGAAGAGGGTAATTATTTTTTGCATCTTCTACATCTGTAATGTGTATAGTTATTGCCTGGTGCCGCATCCTGTTTTGTTTTAATTTTGTGTGAAATATTAAATCTGTTTACAGTATTTGCATGGAATTGTTTATATAAAGATAGTTGTTATACAAAGAAACAGATGGATTGCAGTTTGCCAGAATAGTAATTTTTGATTGTGTGTGCATAAATCTAGAGATACTTGTCAGATGTGTTAGAACAGTTTGCATAAATTCCTGTATACTCTTGTATTGAGACATCAAACTGACCTGTATACTTTGTTCTGCTGCATTTTATCAGCTGCTCTGTGATTTTAACATCAATTTCATTTTCTTTGGAAAATCATGGTTGTTTTTTTCTTATCTTTTTAATTTGTTTTGGAAGATGCTTCATACATATACAAGCACTATGTCCACATCCATGGCACCTGCATTGACTTTGCAAGCCCTGTAAACAATGGATATACTATTGCTGCAGATCGAGTGCTGACCATGGGCACAGTGTATATGCCTAGAAGTTGCCATATGTGGGTTGTACTTGTCGCCATGTTGGCATCCCTGTCATCTCCCTGCATTCAATCAAATTCAATATCAATATGAGATGTAACTACAGAGTTTTATTTATTTATAAGCATCCCGAGATCCAGGTACAACTTAAACTCCCTTAATTGAATGGAAAATTGGGTTTTTTTGATCAGCAGAGTTGAGGATCATGGTAGAGAAGTGAAACGAATATTAATGTCAACAAAGAAAGAACCCTACATTCAATCATATATATTCACCAAACTAATATAAATATTGAAATGAAATGGAATTTTCAATTTTAATATCTCCCTATCCAGTTGCAGCTCAACGTATGCCAAATGAATGAAAATTGGGGATTTCTGATGATAAACAGAAAGAGTTGAAGATACTCATAAAAAGACCGATTTAAAAAAACAAATTATTGTAAAAAAAAGGACGACGGATTACATGGCGAGAACAGAGATATAGAATAAATCAGTGCTAATGATAAGCCTAATGCCTGGTTATTGTCAGAATACAAGAGAGAAAATTAAAGATGACCAACAAGGGGAACTCTGGTGCTAATAGTACAAAGAGGCCTTAAAATTTATCCAAATTTGTTATACAGCTTAGAAAATAGAGAGCCTGAGAACATCAATGCTTAGTATCAAACAATTCTCCAATGGTAGTTTGAAATTTGGATACAGTATATCATACCTTTGGCTCTGAATGTGGTGTTGTTTTTACGAAGTATTGCCCTATTTCTTTCCTGTGAAGAGCGGGAACAACAGCTTCTGATGCCAAAATAGTACCCATTTGAAGGAAGGCAAAAGGGCCAATAGAGGCACGGCTTCCAATCCTTACAGGGCCCAAAACCAGCATACCATTCTTCACTTGATGGCTCTCTAGACTTTCTCCTTCTGAGACCACTGCTTCATCTGCTATGGAAACCAGAGAGGGGTCTGTGATGTCAATACTGTCTAAAACCACATCTTTTCCAATATTTGCACCCATCGTTGATTTCTATGAATATATATATACGGAGCTGACCTGTGGAATTGGATGATCTGTAAACCTTGCTGGCTCCGACCAATGGAGTTGCACTAGAAAAAATAATTTTATCAAACTCCATCGTTGTTTCTTCTTGTGTCTCACGATTCTTGATTCCGACACGTACCGAGTTCGCGTCCCTTTCGATGCCGACCACCTGAGTCCTACAGAAGACCTCAGCCGGCATCCTCATTTTCAATTTCTCCCACAAGCTCGTATACCCGCCCTTCACTCGTCGGATTTTTCCCAGCATGGACGTCCGGGCAAATTCATGCACGTAAGCGTAAGGCATATCTTCAACGAATCCATAGCCGAACGCCGTATACCCGTATGCAACAGATTTTGGAATGCTTTGTAACCCATTTTTGAGAACAAATTCCGGTGCCGGATCCGCCAACAGGCCGCTCATGGCGTGAATTCCTATGTTACCGGTCTCTTTCACTATGGCCTGCACTCAACGACGTATTTACAAATTAATATGCCAACAGTAAGTTCATCTGGGTCAAATTTTTACCATATTTTCTATCCTGTGCAGGCCGGTGGATTAATAAGTAGATGATTGATTATATATACCTGAAGTTTCATTGTGAGAGGAATGATGGACATGTAATCTGTTTAAACGTTCAAATCCTGAAATTGGCCACCATTGCAGTCTATTAGAGCAAGCTTATGAGACTTCATGTCCTCAAATTCCACATCCTCTAATTCCTCTGTCAACCTTGTGATTGTGGGAGCACTGTTTGCTGCCACCACTTGCCCACCCAAATCATAAACTCGCCCTGCACAGACAAACCGTCAGTTAATTATTTAGTGAGGAAGTGTGTTCTTGACGTAGGAAGATTTTTCTGCTCTAGTAAACTTATGTGTTCTCCCCTGGGGCTCTTATGAGATTATACCTAGTGTGCATTGTTTTATGACTTATCAATCCAAGGTAGATTTTTATGACAAGATCATTGAGTGTCACAATGATCTTGACATATATTTGACCTTGTCAAGTGTTTAAAGGTTAGTTTCTTTTCATAGTATATGATATGCAATTGGAGAAATGTATGAAATAGGGTTTCTTAATGTTTTTCATCATAATTAGTGAATGATCATATACAAGAATTTTTTACAGCCATAACCACAATGGGTTTGAATCCGGGTCTGCCCTACTATTCTTGAGTTTTTTCCTTTAGGGCTCAGACTATTTGTCTTCTTATAAGCCTGGTTAAGACTCTCTCTCACTTTTACCCTAGCCACCAAGGGAGATGAAGATCACAGTACTCATGAGTCACCGAGGCTGCAACATAGGGGAATTAGAAGAAGCTAGAGCAGGATCAAATTTGAGGACCATTTTGGTGTTTCCTCCTTTGCTCCAAAATTTATGATTGGAAAATTGACACTTCGAAGTCATGATACTCTAAATAAGTGAAAACACTAGAATATTTTCCCAAATGCTTTGTAGACTAGATGTTGTTTGAAGCATGTAGGGATCCTATCAGGATTGAGTTGAAACTGGCAAATAGAACATTATTGTTGCTGCTGCAAGATAGATCAAGAAGTTTCTTGGGCTGAACAAAACAAGGTTGGAGTGCAGTGTTTAGGATTGGAGTGTAGAGGTTTCGTATGGAGGTTTGTGTTGAAATTGAGGAAAATCATGGTTGTTTTTTTCTTATCTTTTTGTTTTGTTTTGGAAGATGCTTCATACATATACAAGAATTTTTTACAGCCATAACCACAATGGGTTTTCCTTTATTCATTGAGTAGGCCTTACCTAGTTTCTTGGGCTGAACAAAACAAATATAAGTACTATGGCATTTATTAGTACATGCTCATCTATTAGTACTGATTTATCCAAATTATATCTTTGAGTGTTAGTAGAATAAATCATCTAAGAAATAAACATTGTCTTGTACAGATCTGATCTTGTTGTTTAGCATTACTTTCTTTATGTACTCTCATGTAAAGTTATTTCCTTTCAGTTTACAGAACTCCACAATTTCATTAATACTTAATTATGTGGGTTAATTTGTCTATCTTAAAACATCTTACTATTGTATGTGTTGCATGAAAAAACTATTTCTTTGCTTTCGATCTTCAACCGCGGCATGAAGGGGCATGCGCCTTCGCCGATGGCAGGATTCGGTGTGTGCTGAGGGGTTCTTGCCCCTGGGATGCCGCATCGGAACGCCCATTATTGGGTGTTAGACTGTCCATTGGCAAGGCTTTTAAAGCTGCCTGCCAAAACAAACGACACACCAATTTTTTTCTTTGATTCCTTGTTGGTGCTCCGCAACAAAAAAAAATGTGTTTGGCTTTCATTTCCGGCATGGAACTTATCGAGGCTTGCATAATTTCTACATAATTATTTTTTTACATTCCTGTTGCTTTGGGTTGCTTGTGAAATTGCAGCAATGAAGACACGGAATACAATTGTTCTTCCTCCACACGGTGTGACAATTACTACTCCGCACTTGGAACGGGAAGATGCTTTTAACCGAACAAAGTTTGTGGTCAATGTGCTCCATTGCAGGCAACCGAAACCGGCAAAACCTGTGATCGCTGAATTGGTTAGAGAACGTCTCCAGCTGCATCCTTCCTGCCCTCTTTACCTTTCCAAGTTCCGTACGGCGGGCCCCAACTCGAGGGGGTTTGGCCTTGCATATGATCATCCTGAAGATGCTGTGCAGTACGAACCTGCTCACAAACTGAAAAAGATGGGAATAACTGCAGAGGCAATACATGCTGGAGGGAAAAAACCACATCGGGCAAAAAAACTTGCTAATGTCAAGAAGGGAAAAAAGGGAAATGCCAAAAAAAATGAGAACTAGTACTGACATGCTCCAGTAAACTTTTGTACATAAAAGTAATTTAGGTGATTATATGCTGCAAACATCTACTGTGTGCTCTTTAAGTTGTTCGATCGAAAAAACATTGTCTTATGTTTTTGATAGCTCTTACTTCCTTAAGTTTGAGACTTGCTTCATTGTACAATTGCCACTTTGTCAATCTTTTTAATGTAAAAAAACCTTTAGAAAGATACATTTCATAGTTTCTTTTGTTTTGCATTTAACTAGCTTTCCTATCGTCATATTATCCGTCTTCTGGCTATATCTTAATAACTTCATATGCTTCTCTTATAACTGTAGCTAGGATGCTATGTGCTATACGTGCCAATTTTTTGGGCGCTGTAAATAAAGTGATTGCTTAAAACTGTCATCAGAAGGAGATATTGAAAGTTTTATGATAAGAAAAAATTGCAAGCAGTGCCGGTTTTATTTTTGCAGAAGGTTTATACATTTTCAAATTTTAAATACTAAGACTCTGTGTTCTTCTTTATTTCATACAGTAGGAACAAAGCATTATCTTGACCAAGATGACAAGTTTTTTATACGAAATGTATGTTAGTACAGAGTCCATGTTTCTAAATTATTATTATGTATGGTCTATCAATCAAATGTGCAGGGTTAATGTTCTGTGAAGGGTTGGGGTTTCGCTGTTTTGTTCTGATGTTTATATAGGGCTTGAATTTTCTTTTATTTGCTTTCCCTTCTCCTGCCATATGGTGAAGACAGGATTCTGAGAGCTTGTGACAATTTCTCATGTTTTTCCTTGTATTGCATTTAAGTAATGACATTTTTATTCCATGAACAGCTTGAAGACTTGTTTCATTTCACTACTGGTCAAATAGTATGAGTGCATTGTAACAATAACCCTGTTTTATGTAAGTCTGCAATGAATTGCCAAGCTTGACAAATTGTCTCGTATTCCAGCGTGAAATCTGGTTGCAAGTGCTATGTGTCAATAAGCTTTGTACAAGGACATAATTTAACATATGTCATCTTTTTTAGAGGAAAAATCCCTTCACATTAAAATAGGCAAGTGTGCAATAATTGAAAGAGAGTAATCTATAGACAGTTGTGATGCAACTGAGCTCTGGCGGTGCACATACGGCTGTTCGTACAGTCACAAATAGGTGTAGCGGATAAGTGTTACAGTCAGATTAAATTGGCATGTCCATTATTTCAATATCAGAGTGATGGTACAACCATTCTGTTCGAGAATAGCCAGTCGAAATGAAACTTTGGTATATAGGACAGTAATGCTACCAAAACATGACAACATGGGTTGAAGAATGTGTAGAGAAAGTTACTTCGAAAATGAACTACAATTGCAATTGGTAGATGTAAACCTTTTTTAGAGGATTCTGACAACCTTGTCTATATATGGCAGATACCTGCCTGTGTTAAAAAGTGATCTATAATTGGAACATGTATTAAACATCCATCGAACACATAATGGATAAGTGAATTTTGAAAATGATGTAATTACAACTTGCTAGGTATACATGTGATCTACAATAGTGGATTAGTAAAACCTCCACATGAACTGGAAATTCCTCAACAGAAATGTGCTACACAAATAGGTGGATGTGTATGTGAATTTGGAAATAATGCATAATATGAGAATTGTTAAAAATGTCCACGTGAGACATGTTTAGCACAGGATACCTCAAAAGATGTGATCACAAGGAGTGATGATTACCAGCTCTATGTGAAATGCTCCAACAAACATATAGTTGGAGTATCCATGGTGATGATGGTATGACAGGCTGGAACTTAGGCTTTTCAAAGGATGTCATGTCTAGTTGTGAGAATTTGTAAATCTCCTACAATTACAGATCTTGAAAATTTAGAGGAAATGAAATCTGTGCGTATAGTAAGAAGCAATCAATGGAGACTGTTCTTTCCATACTTATTGGAAATTCAGAGGAATATACCGACCCACAAATAGGTGCTATCGTAAAGAAACATGTAAGCATTGGTAAACCTCTAACATATATTAGGCAGTTTTCCTTATCTACATCATTTTCTGTCTATCTTCCAAACTTTTCTGAGGCATTTTAGGCTATCCATCTTCTAGCATTTTTCTATTGTTAATCTGTAATATGTCTATACTCGCTGTTTCTCCTATCTGGAGGCAAATGAAAACAGGCTATCGTCTGCACTTAAATCGTCGTTTAATATCCCTTGCATTTATACTATTGAAAATGGCTAACGTTTCACTACAAACAATCTCTGCTGATATGTTATCGGTGTTCTTTGCAGCATTTGCGGGCTATTATCTAAATCATTGCTAAGCCAGTACTTTTCAATGGCCGAATTGTCTTTAAAATAGAAGGTCCATTAAGGCCATTTGACATGTTAAATTCAGGACCTTGATAAAAATTATCTGATACATGTCGCTGCTATCAAAACTTGGATGACTCTGCATTTCTCAATACATGTTTCACAGAAGATAATGAGGTTCAAATAAACCTTTCCAAATATCTACTATTTCTAATTTTATTCTCAACTGTAAGCAATCTTTCTATTCCAGGCATGAAACACCTTGAATATTACATATCTTCAATTTTGCAGACCTTTATTTTCATGAGCATTGTCTCAGAAGGAAAGACAGTAGACGCTTTCATTGCTCACATGTGATACAATTATTCCATGCATATATAAGTGGTTTATCCTGAACTATTTCGACACAATAAAAATATCAAATGTCGTAAATAAGTAATTATTAAATTGCTCAAAATGGATTTGTTAAAAATTGTTATAATTACTCAAACATTGCAAATATACGATTGGCAGATGTAAAGCCATATTCCACAATTTGTCAGGATTGCTCCTTGCCTGTGCCAGTAACAACCTAAGTTTTACAACATATTATTGGTCATCCATCGAAAGCATGTTCCCATAGAGGACTTTTCAACACGATTCTGCTGCAGAATCAGTTTATATGCATTACATATGCTTTTCCACATTTTGTAAAGATGTTGCTAGAGTATCAAGTTTTTCTAACAAACCGGATTAAGGCCGGTCTCCTGATTCCACATCACTGTTCAGATGCATTCAATAAGTACAGCAGTTTGTTAGAAGTATCCTTCAAGGTTTTTCTACTGTTAATCTGTATATTCTATACTCCATAGGATTATGCTCCTATATGAGAGAGGAAATGCAAAAATTAGAACTACTGCTTAAGGAGGTTGATATGCACCCTTAGGAATGTTGGACACACTGTTTTGCAAGATGGCTGAAATTCAGACTGACATTGCATTTTAATACCAATCGCATGTCCTTACAGGTAACAAAAATGATATGAGAGATGCAAAATAACAGCTTGACAGGTGTATGAGTGGGTTTAATCGTGCATATTTCGACAGACAAGACGAATCTCTGCTTTAACGGATCGATTTAGCATTGCAATGGCTTTAATCATGGCAAAAAACACTACATTACAATCCACAGGATTTATTCGTGAAAAGTTAACAAATTTCTCTTGCAAGCGAGGAAGAAGGGAGGGTGCACTTCAGAAAGTGCTTGTTTCAACGTTTGCAAAGGTAGCCTCTCACAATTACAAACCATATTTTTAGGAGAAAGAGTGAGAAGATTTTCGGATGCTGCCCCAACCACCTCCAAGACTGCACCTAACTTCAAAATATGTGGTCGGGGCCGGTCAGAATCCTTAACACTTTATAAGTCTATTATTGTACATGCGAAGTGTTACTGTGCACAATTGGATAATACATTTTTACAGAAATTTATGCAGGACCCATAAACCTTAAATAGATTATCCAGTTGCTAATTGCTTAGATGTACGCCGAGAGCTTTCCAATATGAAAAGCTATATACACATTTAGCATGTTGAATTTAGCTCCCTAGTGAAAATGTTGCTAAGCGCTCTGATATTTCAATGCTGTCAGGGTAAAATATTCCAGTCGTTTATTGTTATTTCATAATATACAATGCATAATGCAACATCGTGTTTGGAGGATTGTCTCGAATGAAATTTGATTATAATGACGTTTTCCCGAAAGCTGCTTCCGCCGTAATAACATTCCAAAGGAATTTTCCTTTAGCATGTAATTCAGGTTAGTAAGATGTAACTTGCAAACATATGCACCTCGGGTTTCAGCATGTTCAGGCAAGCAACATGTATTGCTCGGGGCACCAATAATACAGGGCTTTCAGAACTTTATTTCCCCGAAAAACAAACCCGATTATCCCTTGCGTCATTTTCCAACCCTTGCGACATGTTATTTGCTAGTCGGGTAAATAAAGATTCTCACGCGAATTAAATTATTCTGCGTATAGTTTGGCTATCGAGCCATATCGAAGTCCCTTGCTTTGCACTTAATTGATTTAGATTTTGCGAGACCCTAATGATCACCATAGTGTCTTTGTATGGCGGGTTTTAGATCCCGCACCGTACATGATCTTGATTTTATGTTTAATTTGCCACCATACTTATTCTCCGCCATGTTTAATATTAAAAAGGAATTTGATCCATTGAAAACTGTAAGTTTAGCGTTTACCTATACAGACCCGTAAGGGTAAATTTGACATGAACATATGTCACCCCAAAAATTAATGTCACCCCAAAAGCAAGAATCTACTAAATCAAAAAAAACAAGAAGTTGTTGTAATGTAATGCGGCTAGATGAATAATGCGGCAAGGTGCAAGGCTTAAATCTATTTAAAAAAGATGTATGTATCGGTCTAGGCATCAAATCCAAAGCTTGCCTTGCGGGTATTTACCAACTAAATAGATATTTGTTGAAATGAAATCTAAAATGTAGAGAGCAAATGAAATGATTTGATTCTATTAAGGTTCAGCCAACCAAAAAAAATCTTTCTTAAATTATAACTGTATTTCTATTAGCCGAATTTAATCATCTGTTTGTATTTCTATTAGCGTTCGATTTTACACTCGACGAGTTCGAACACAAATTCCTATGCATAATTTTTACTTTCCTGCAAATAAATATTTAGAAGAAGATTGCCCACTTTCCAAATTCTTTTCACGGAGTTCTTTCCAAATTCTTTTCACGTTAAGGTTTGTATTTATTTTGATTTTCCGCCAAATTTATAAGTTTAAAATAAAAAAACCTTATGGCACTATATCATTTATAAGTTATTCATCTACATAAACCTTTTTATCTTTTTTGTTTCTTTTGTCGTGCGTCGAACTTGTACGTTGTGCAGACGGACTTGCATTTTTTGTTAAACAACAATCTTCGTCATGGCCGCACCTTTGACAAATGCTGGCATCTCCATGTTGATTGAGGGGAGTGCAAATGCAGAACCAATAGTCCAACTTCTCAACATTTGTCCCCTTCAATCTACGTTGAACACCGAGCTCCAACATCGCGTGCATCTCTCCGATGGTGTGCACTTTCAAACAGCTCTTTTGCCCTCGAAATTTGCAAGCCAGATTTCAGATGCTCGGTTACAACACGGAACCATTGTTCGCCTATGCAAAACCCTTTGCAGAATGATAAAACATGAATTGTAAGCACCCATTTTCCTTTGTGCCTGTATGCTCCACTTTCGTTTCTTTTATATACACTGAATTTTTTGTCCCTTTTTACTTTCATCCTTTGCAGGACTGTTCTTGTCTCCGACCTGGAAGTTGTGATACAAACACATCCACAAATTGGTGCTCCCACTCCTCTTCCTACCAGTGTCATTCGCGGAAAGCAATCAAACGATGATGCACACCATGGAGCCGTCGGAAGTCTGGTCCCGCAAACACCTCCCCAGAAGAAAATAGGCCTGCCTAACAATTCAAGAATGCCTCTAAAAATAAGTGCACTGAATACAACCATGCGTACATGGTCTATTGAAGGTCGTGCCCTTGGGAAAACAACACTAAAGGAGTATGCAAATACAAATGGCTCCGGCTCTTATTTCGGCTTTGATTTTGTGGACTGTGAAGGTGGGGAAATACGCATTACATGCTTCAACGAAATTGCAGCAAAGTTTTTTGGACAAATTGAGGCTGGAAACTTATACACCATCACGAATGGAAGGATAGGGAATGCAAAACCAGGTTACAACCACCTTAACAACGAATTTGAGATATTCCTACAAGCTTCGTCCACTATCTCTCCGTTGCTTGTCGATAATGCCACAATTCCTTTGCATAACTTTCACTTCACAGGAATCAAAGATATACCTGCAAAACCTGTTGGTTCCTTCATTGACGTTATTGGCATTGTTTTGGCAATCTCTCCTTGCTCCACTATCCGTAGACGAGATAACAGTGAAACTAAACGAAGAAGCTTGCAATTGAAGGACATGTCCGGATTTAGTGTTACTGTAACTTTATGGGGCCAACATTTACATGATCTTGCTCAAGAACTTCAGGAGTTCCTTTCTATTCCGGAACTTCCAGTATTGGCTTTGAAGGCGGCACGTCTTTCAAGTTTCAACGGTGCTTCCATAGACACTGTCTCCAGCACAAAATGGTTTGTTGATCCTCAAATTCCTGAAACTAAAACACTGCACGACTGGGTTGCCTCTGAAAATTACACTGTTGAAACTCCTTCTGTAACGAACAAATTTCTAGGTCCTCCTCAAAGCTTAAAACCTGTGGCAACAATTGCCGAAATACTTCAAATGGGCAATACAGAGAGCAATGAATGGGCTACGCTTAAAGCTATAATTGCAGACATCGCAATGGATAACTTCTTCTACATGGCTTGCCCCCTTGCAATCGGTGACAAACAGTGCCGAAAGAAAGTGAAACCAGCAAACAATGGCTCATGGTTTTGTGCAAGTTGTAAGTCTCATGTGCGTCAATGTGATTACAGATATGCTCTCCGTATAAACTTGCAAGATGACTCTGGAGAGCTACAATCGGTTACTGCATTTGACACAGCTGCTGAAGAAATCATGGGTGTCGCAGCGGTGGACCTCCAACTGTTATGCATAGACGACGAGGCAACAACGGAAATTGCAAATCAGATAATTGGCCGTGAATACAAATTCACTCTATCTGTGAAAAAAGAAACTTTTCGTGGAAATACACAGCTGAAATGTGTCATACTTGATTCCCTTAAATTGGACGAATCGAAAGTCATTGATTGACTTGGCCTCTCCTGGGCACCATAACACTTTCCTATATTTTAGTTTCTTCAATTTTTGCTCATAGATACATTTGTAATATGCTTTTGTCCGCATGTTATAATAGACTATAACTCTCCAAGTTTTCCATTTAATGGTTGTTACTGCTGGTTTACATATGCATCTATATCGCAAAGAAACCTTTTTTGTAATTGAAAAAATGTATGGTCCAATGTCTATATATATATATATATATATATATATATATATATATATATAGTTTTTGCTAACATTATGGAACGCTTTATTCATTTCTTTACTTTTTGTCTATATTTCGCATGGATTTTTTTATTCTTTCTAGCTCGTTCCTTCTTAGTGCCTATATAAAAAAAATGAACCCATATCTATATGTTTTTTCCTAATCAAAATCTCGATACACACCCTTCTAATTCTTCCTTTGCTTCCTTAAAAATATATGCAACAACAAATCGTTTTGCCTTTGTTTTATTGCCTTTAGCTACCAAAATATAAAACATTTACAACGAGCTAGGCGTTTACAAATGGTTTTTGCATTCATTTCCCCTTATGCACATACAAAATGTAGCACTCTTTTAATCTTCTCTTATGCCACCTTTATTTTGTGATTTCCGCAGATTGTTTTATGCACAATGCCTACCCCGGAGCAAAGACAAAGAAGGAGAGATATTTATGCCTTGCACAAAGAAGAAATCAATGCTTCCCGACGTGAGCGCTATCGCCAACTCCAGCAAATGCCTTCAAGTTCTAACCCCTTCCAGACTAGTCGCCACCCCCCTTTCATGACTTCCCCTGCTACTTTCCCCTCCACGTCGCACAATTCTCCTTTTCCTCTTTGCATTAACCGCGCCTCTTGTGTCGAACTACAACCCTCTCCATCGCTGCACTATCCTCCATTTTCACATTCATCTGCCCGTGCGTCCCCTTCCACCCAAACTCTTCGCGGTAATCACACCCAGGATTCCACCTTCCCTGTGCCGCTCCACAAAACAAACACTTCAGTGCCTTCTTGGGCAGATGCCCAGCGCAGATTCCGCCGAAGACTGGATCTTTTGTCGCAAATCCACACCTGCTCCATTTGTCTTGAGAACTACCCAGGCATACATACTACTTTCCATGAAGGCAAACACACATGCATTAGATGCAAGTCCGAAAGAAATGGACACCGCTTCTCCTCTTGGAACAATATGGATCCTGGCATTCAACCTGCCGTTCTCAAATCTTTAACCCAAGTTGAAGAAATGTTGATTGCTCGCATTAATCCTATTTTACAAGTCACACAAATGCGCGGGGGACAATATAAATATTCAGGTCACACAATAAGTTTCCCACAAAACATTTCTTCCATTGCCAAATACCTTCCTCGTCAGCTAGGAGATTTGGATCTCTTGTTGATTCAAAAAAATGGAAGTCAACAAACAAAATACGACTTCTATGTTAGTAGGTCCCGTGTTTGGAAAGCACTTCAATATAAAATTATCCATGACCCCTACTATAAGGATGTTCTTATTGACACTGAGGCTCTTTCTTCTCTCCCGTCGGAACCAACAAACATATCCTCCTCCCTTAATTCTATTCCTATAGACCTTCCAGCCTCTCACTTCTCTGAAGCTACAGGATAATGACAACCCTCCTTCCAACCCCTACGAGTATCCAGAGGAGTCGTCCTCTTTTGTTCCTTCACACCCAAACACTGGCACTGAAGAAGAGTTGATCGAACAGTACCTGCTTTCAAATGGTCGGGCTGCACCTTACACCTTGTCTTGGCCTGAAGTCGGAAATTCACCAATAAATGAATACACCACTGAGGGCCTTTTCTCAATGGCTTTTCCAACTTTGTTTCCAATTGGTGCAGCATTGTTTAAACAACCTCGCATGAAGGATGTTCAAATGCATGAATATGCCCTCCACCTTATGCGCTACCATGATGATCGTTTCGGATCGCACCCCAGGTTCCGGTATTTTTTACTTAACCTTATTATGAGACATAGGAGCCAATCTACAGCTGCAGTTTTCATGAGGTTAAACCTCGAACAAGGTGTCCCCCCTACTATAGGCCAACTACGACAACGTCTACATGATTTCCCTGATGATTGCCTTCCACAGAGTTTAATGAGATTCGGAGCCAGCCTGCGAGGGACACGAACATTTTGGTCAAAGAGCAGAGGGGAGGTCTCGGACATGATTGAGCAATTAGGGGCACCTACACTCTTCTTCACTCTTAGTGCAGCAGACACAAAATGGCCAGACCTGCATAGCACCATGCCAGGTTTTTCTCCTGCTGAGGCCCGTGCCGCACAACAATGGAGGACCCAAAACATTGTTAGCCACCCACATCGTGTCGCTGCTTACTTACATCAGAGATTCACAATATTCCGTGAAGAAGTGTTAGAAAAATATCTTCAAGCCAAGGACTACTGGTACAGGTACATTTCTTCATTGGTCTCTACTTTATTTGTTGCTTAAATACATAACGTTTAACATTCCTTCACCGCAGGTATGAATGGCAACATAGAGGTTCCGCGCATGTTCATGGTTTCTTGTGGCTTGGAGATGCTCCCAACGTTGATCACATCGACTGGTCAAATAATGAATCTGTGGACAAAGCAAGACAATTCTTTGATACCTATATATCTGCATGGAATATACGCCCTCCTTCCATCCACTCGGAATTTGTTCACAGGAATATCCAGGATGACCCTTGCCTTTTAGTTTCGTCTCGGATCCTTGTAATTTCACTGCTGTAAGATTTGCAGGAGTTGATAAATCGAGTGCAACGCCACACAAAGTGCTTCGAAAATACTTGCCTCTGGAAAAAAAATAGCCGCCTCCAATGCCGATACAGTGCACCTTGGGAGAATAGACCCCGCTTCTCTTTTGTTTGTTGATGAGACTGCTTCTATTAAATACCTGCTTGCCAGGAATGATGATAGATTGAACACACACAATCCAGCAATGTTATCCATATGGAGAGCCAATATCAATTGTCAATCTGTGTTATCTCGCCATGTTGTCCTTAAATACATTGTTAAGTATGCTTCCAAAGCAGAACAAAGGTCAAAAACATACCACCAAATGCTTTCTAGATTTTTGTCAAATTTAGGTCCTGATCAGCTAGCACATTTAGCCATAAAGAAAATGTTAACTGAGAGTGTGGTTGAACATGAAATTAGCGCACAAGAAACATGCCACATGCTCCTCAAATTTCCACTTGTAATGTGTAGTTGCACTTTTGTATCGCTCAATGTAGGCAGAAAAATCTTAAGAAAATTGGTTGAAGCAGAATGTGAGGATGCAGAGACATCCCTCCTTTTAGATGCATATAAGGTCCGACCTTCAAACATGGAAAGCCTTCCACTCATTGAAGTTACGCGCGATTGGAGTTACAACAAACACCACAGACACAATAAATGGAAGAGTTGCCTCGTACCAGCTGTTATTCAAGTGTTCCCTAGGTTTTAATGCATTCCATCTAAGGATTCCCCCTCTTTTGAACTTTTCTGTTGGTCAGAACTCCTTCTATACAAACCTTTCCACAACATTTCTACTGATATTGGTTCAACACCTCAAGAAACCATTTCTAGATGGAACTTGTTCAAATACAATTATCAGCCCTGGCATATTAGACAGCATGAGTCAAATCCATCACCCCCCTCCGGCAGTGACATCGACTCAGAGGACGAGACATCCCCTACCTGTTCAACAGCTGCATGATTGGCAAGTTTTGGCTCGATGCCACCCAGGGAACGCTTCATTCCTTGATAGCTTGCAATTATTGGGCCTTCATGAATTTGACACCCTTCACAATTGGAGTGCACACTGAGTTCCTATTGCTCTACAATCTCTTGGTGCCACTTTTATCGAAGACAAAAAGGTAGAGTATGTTTCTTCTTCCCTCATGGACAGATTGCTCCCTCCAGCTTCAGGTTTATCTCCTAAACAACAACAAGCTTTCAACATAGTTACTCAACACTTCACTCAAAAAAACAACCTGCCTCCGCTGAGGCTTATTATACAAGGGACTACTGGTACGGGAAAATCATTCCTCATTAACATTTTAAAGTCTTCATTTGCTTCTTCATCCAATGAAGGCCTTTCATCTCTCCTTCTGCTTGCCCCAACAGGGGTTGCTGCTTTCAACATTTCAGGTTCAACAATACACGCAAGCCTCCGAATTCCCATTAAAGAACTCAAACCCTTAGAAGGGCAAGCTTTATTGTCTCTTCAAGACTCCCTCAAACACATTGAGTACATTCTGATTGATGAAATGAGTTTCGTCAGGCCAAAGTTGCTTTCCAAAATCAACTACCATCTTAGGGAGGCTTTCCCACACTTCAAGAATTCTACATTTGGAGTGAGATCTATGATCCTTGTTGGAGAGCTCAGTTAGCTACCTCTAGTTATGGACATTCCTCTTTATGCCAGTAAGTCTTACGGAGCTAGCCTTTGGCAAGAATTGAACATATTTGTCTGCCTTCATTCAATTTTCTGACTAACAAGGCTCAGATCCAGCACAGACATCATTCCGCAACTTGCTGCTTAACATTCGTAATGTAATGCCTCTGGTGCAAGACTGGGAAACTCTCATGTCAAGATCCATTTCCTCCCTTTCCGAACAAGAAAACATTGATTTTAAAGATGCGCCTCATCTTTTCACTCAAAATAGCCTTATGGACTCTCACAACCTTGTTATGTTGAAATCCCTTAACTCTCCTATTGCCAGGTCAATTGCTGAACATACCAGACACTCAGCATTAGGTGACACCGAAGATGATCAATTGAACCCCAAGGTTCTTCTCTGCATCAACCAGAAAGTAATGCTCTCCGCTAACTTATGGGTTGACAAAGGTCTTGTCAATGGTGCTACTGGTTCTATCATCGACATAGTCTATGGGGCTTCCTCTGGACCTCCTGCTCTGCCTCTTTTTATCGTCATCAAGTTTGATCATTACACAGGACCTCCTTGGGATTCGAACAACCCCTTCCATGTTCCTATTCCTCCGATTTCTAGAGGGGGTCGTAGGCAAATAACGCTCAAAATGGCATGGGATTTTTCTATCCACAAGTCTCAAGGACTTACATTGGCACGCGCTACAATTGACATTGGCGGAACTAAGAGACAAGGCTTGACATTCACCGCTGTATCAAGAGTTCCGTCTCTTTCTTCACTCCGTATTTCTCCAGCATTCTCTTTCTCCTGATACTCTCGCATGTCGTCCACCCCGCTTCTAGCAATCCAGGCTCATAGAGGAATCTCGCCTTCGCTCCCTTCCATCATCTCTCCCACCCCTCCCCCAACACTTGCACCTGAATTCCTGCTCCTCTTCTAGCTTTCTCGTGCTCTAACTTCCATTGCTGCAACAACTTCTTTATAGCATCATCACATGTACATAACAAACACATTTTGTATCCTTTTCACTTATTTGCGAATGTTATATATATGTCCAACTACTTTCAGCTCTCTATAAGAAGTTCGCTGCCTATCTTTAATCTTCCAAACAAAACAAATAACACTTCGCTACTAATGAATCTATTATAGCAAAAGCTTTTCAATTAACTCCTTGTTATTCTTTTCTATTTAACGTTCAAAAACATAACTCTCCTCAATTTTTCTTTACGTTTCAATACCTTCTACGTCATCCCCTTTTCCTCTTTCGGCGTTTTCATCACACCCATCGTGTGCGATTGCTAGTTATGTGTTTTTAAACCTTGTCACCTTGTGGGATTAAAATAACTTTAGTATTTAATAAAATAGACCCCTTTACCCATGGGATTAATTTGTCCTAGTTGACTATAGTGGAAATTAAATGTTTATCGAAATAACATTTAGGGGGAACCTAAGCCATGCCTTAGACTAACTAAATGTATTAAAAGGTAATGAGGGTTTTAATTATTTTATTATAATGGGGATAAAATAAATTTATTTTATTAATTTACAGTAACTTAGAAACAATAATGTGACAACTATTATTTTCGTAACCTTTTTACGGGACCGCTTTTCAAAAAAAAAATATTCCATAATTTTTCTAGTTTGACCTAGGTTGTTCTTAGGTTTCATGCAAATAAATATAATGGGCATTACACTTGGTATCAGAGCCATGGTTCAAATATTGGACCCAAGTGGGCACACTAGAAAACACGAGACATGAATATTTTAACCTACTATGATATTTTTAAAAACCTAAAAAAAACATTGTATGGTAATTTAGTAACATAAAAACTTAGAAAACTAGAACAAGGCCTAGAATGATGAACTAACTCTCACCTTGGTCTGTGCAGGAGGCACAAAATAGACGGTGGGTTCTTGCACATAGATCTAAAATTGTCACCTCTAGATCAGGCTTTAGCAGCCATTCTACCTCAAATATTATAGACGCTTTAGGACGTCAATTTCACTATAGGAGGAGGGTCCTTAGGAGGACGACCTACCAGACAGGATAGGGAGACATCAGTTGAGACTCATGCATCTCCTTGACATAGCGAGGAGCATAGGGTAGATAAATCCCACGTGGATTTGGCTAGGGAAGAGTCACCGTAGAGGGGACATGGAGACATTATTTAATAGCACACCGAAAGATCTCGTAGCCCTAGGAAAAGGGAGGAGCATGCAGAGAGACCTAGGGGTCATCAATCGTTAGTTACAAACCATATCAAGGAGATATTGAAGCTATGATCATCTCATTATTTTTGAGATACATGTGTTTTTCAGGAAGAGGCCTAGTTAGTGAGCTTAAGCGAGTGCTTCAAGCTCTTCCCAGGTACTAGCGACACAAAAGTGCATGCTGTCATCCATCTTCTAGGGAATGGAGCAAGTATATTATGGAGGACCAAGGAGAAAAATCTCCACGTAGACTCAGAGAAAATTACCTGGGAGCTCTTTGAGGAGTGGTTTAGGAGCAGGTACTTATTCTAAAGGTTCATTCAGCAAAGGCTAGACAAGTTCCACGACCTCCGTCAGGCATCCATGACTATAGCTGAGTATGAGATTCAATTTATAGACCTACTCTAGTATGTCGACCATATGTAGGACAAGTGGTTCTAGATTCACAGGTTTATCAGGGGCTTGAAATTAGATTATGGAGGTGCGGTGTGCATTCATTACCCTGAGACCTTAGCAGAGGTTGTGGATAAGGCCTACATTGCAAAGGAGATGTGGGGGAAGCCTCAGCAGGCCATGGATAGAGTGTAAATCAGCATCCAATAGATGCAAGATAGTTTTTTAGGGGGTCATCTCCTCCTCCTCATGGCAGACATGGTTCTACACATTCTTCATTCAAGCCACCACAACATCCACCTCAGCAGAAACACCAATAGCAAGCTCATCCACCATTAATACCTACTAAGAAATGCGATGCTCAAAGGGGACAGAGTATGGGGTCTCCTTCAAGGGGTCTCATTAGGACACATAGTACACTAAGAACTCAGTCAGTAGGACCTCATCAGCAAAGACCTCAACAGCGCATAATCGGATCATCAGGATCCATGGCGTAGAGCTCTAGAGTACTATCTGGAGTTTCATCTCACTAGAGAGGACCATGCAGATGTTATGGTTGTGGCGTTATTAGACATCATTAGAGAGAGTTCTCATAGAACCCTAGTAATAAGGGTAAAGTGTATATTTCATAGCTTATGATTGGTGACATGGGACGTAGCCATTGGATCTACACAGTGTTCGAGAACCACTAGGATGAGCACCAGAGTATCGTGATAGAGACTAATTGTAGCATTGGTGGTATTCCTACCTCTATATTCCTTTATTCTGGTTCATCTGATTCATTTCTTGCACCATATTTAATAGAGTGTTATAGGATGGTGGAAGTTGGGTACGGTCTTCCTTTTGAATGTCGAGATTTATTCTGAAGCCAAAATATTTGTAGACTCCTTAGTTACGAAGAGTGTAGTGGATTTGGGATCTTTCACCACTACCTCAGATCTTTTCATCCTTCCGTTGCATTCATATGGAGTCATCTTGGAAATGGAATGGTTTTCTACACACAGAGATAGAGTTGATCATTACCATAAGACTATATCATGTACAGATGATCTGGGAGTTGAGACAGTGATAACAACAGTTAGGAGGCCCATTTCAATTTGTATTATTTCCACTATATAGCTTAAGTGGTGTGTGGAACAAGGTTGCCAGATTTATGCTATTATGGTTATTGAAATATCTTAGGATGAGTCTATTGGTCCTTCTCTTGATGACCATCACATCTTAAGAGAGTTTTTGGATATATTTCCAGGGTAGTTGCTTGGGTTACCTCTCCCACGTCAAATAGAGTTTTATATAGATTTGGTTTTAGTTGTAGATCCTATCTCACGAGCACCCTATCGATTGACTACCCCTAAGCTATGTGAGCTCAAGTTACATCTTGAGGGCCTTCTAGAGAAGGACCTAATCCATCTTAGTGTATCACCTTGGGGTGCACCAGTGAGTTTTGTAAAGAAGAAGGATGGATCTTTGCATTTGTGTATTGATTATCACCAGCTTAACAAAGTAACGATCAAGAATAATTACTCCCTTCCACGCATTGATGATTTTTTCTATAAGATGAATGGGATAAAATATTTTCCAAGATAGATCTTAAGTTAGGTTATCATCAACTACGGATCACAGAGGTAGACATTGAAAAGACAACCTTCCTTGTGAGATATAGCCACTATAATTTCATGGTAGTGCCTTTTGGTCTAACGAATGCCCCCATAGTGTTCATGACCTTGATGAATCAGGTTTTTAGGACATTTTTGGATCACTTCGTGCTTATTTTCCTTCATGGTATTCTGATATGCTCATGTACATGTGAGGAGCACAAGGGGTACCATCGTCTAGTTCTTCAGTGTCTTTGTGAGCAACAACTGTATGGGAACCTGGAGAAGTGTGTGTTCTTTCAGAAAAAGGGGTAGTATTTGGGCCACATAATTTTTGGGGAGGGTATCACATTCGATCCTTCCAAGATTCAAGATATTATGGATTGGCCAACACCTACTAGTGTGACCAAGGTGCGCATTTTTATAGGTTTGGTAGGATACTACAGGAGATTTGTACATGACTTTTCTGGGGTTACACACCCCATCACTTATCTTCAGCAGAAATGGAATAAGTTTGTACGGTCAGATAGATTTGAGAAGGCCTTAAATACATTTAAGGAATGTGTTATGACAACACCTATTCTTGTGGTACTAGACCCTCCAGGTGAGTTCTTCATTTACACAAATGCTTCTTTGGCAAGACTTGGAGGTGTTTTGATGCAGGAGGGTAGAAAAGTTTCTTTTGAGTCTCGCAAACTCAAGGATTATGAGATCAATTATCCAACTCATGATCTTGTACTTGTATTATTTGTGCATGCCTTGGTATAGTTGAGACACTTCCTTCTTAGTAGGAGATTAACACTCATTAACTCAAGGATTATGAGATCAATTATCCAACTCATGATCTTGTACTTGTATTATTTGTGCATGCCTTGGTATAGTTGAGACACTTCCTTCTTAGTAGGAGATTAACACTCATGACTAATCACTTGAGTCTTCGCCACGTCTTCATGAAGCCCAATCTCAACTCTCGTCACCAGCATTTGATGGAGTTTCTTTGTGAGTATTATATGGAGATAGAGCATGTGATGGGGAAGGATGACATGGTTACAAGCACCCTGAGTAGATGGAGACATGTGGCTATGTCTACTTCAGTGGGTATAAATTTTTAAAGTAGGATTTTGATTCGGCTTCCTCACGATAGCTTCTACCTTGCAACCAAAGAAGAGATTGAGTATTAGAGACCCCTTAAGGGGAGATTTGATGTATTTTAATTAGAGAAAAATTGTCTTCTCAAACACAGGGGTCAGATATATGTTGCTCAAGATGGAGGCTTGAGACATGATATTTTGATAGAGGCTCATCGTACACCTTATTCAGCCCATACCGAGGTTAAGAAGATACACAACACCTTGAGACAATTTTACCATTACAGGGGACTAAGAAGATACATGGCTCAGTTTGTGTCATGTTGTTTAGAGTGTCATAAGGTGAAGGTTGAGCATCAGCATCTAGCTTGCCTTCTCTTCCCTCACACTATACTAGAGTGGAAATGGGACACCATTTCCATGGAATTCATAGTTGGGTTACCAATGTTGAGATACCACCATGATGCCATCATGGTCACGGTGGAGAAATTTAAGAAAGTAGCTCATTTTTCTCTAGTAAAGACCACCTACACATCTAGTGCAGCTGCACGGGTATGCCTTGATGATATTGTTAGATTTCATGGGATTCTCGCAGAAGATCATTTGCAACCATGAACCCTTGTACTTTTCTCACTTCTAGACTATGATGGAGTATGCTCTCATGGCTAAGATGAATTTCAGAATATCCTATCACCCTAAGACAGATGGAAAAACTGAGTGGGTGAATCAGATCTTTGAGGACATTCTTAGGATGTATGACATGGACCATAAGTCAAGGTGGAAGGAGTGCATGTATCTAGTGGATTTTTCCTACAATAATAGTTTTTAGAGTTCGACAGACATGGCTCCTTTTTAGGCACTATATGGTAGAGAGTGCATGACACCTCTTAGTTGGGACAGGTTGGAGGACAGGTTTTCTCTTTGGCCAACTTTACTACAAAATATGGAGTAACATGTTTTTATGATCAAATAGAGGTTACAGGATGCACAAGACAGGTAGAATAATTATGTGGATCAACATAGGACAAATAGTAGTTTTGAGGTGGGCATAAATGTGTTTCTTCATGTCAAGCCTCATAAGAGCCCTATCCATTATGAAAATGGCTCTAAGCTTGCTCCTATATTTGTGGGTTCCTTTGAGATCTTGGAGTGTATCAGTCCTTTGGCCTATCATCTAGCATTGTCACCTAGCTTGTCTTGTGTCCACGATGTGTTTCATGTTTATGTACTTAGGAGATACATTGCTAATCCTTCTCATATATTAGATTAGACCTCATTGCAAGTTCATGATCATGGGTAGGTGATGGTGGATCCCATCCATATTTTAGAGAACAAGACCCTGGGTGTTCGAGGTAGAGATATTGAGAAGGTTTGATTCCAGTGGGATAGGTATCATGACACTGCTGATACAGGGGAAGATGCTACATTACTACAAGTCTAGTTTCCACACCAATTTTAGTTACTTCCAAGAGGAATTTGAGTTTAACGGGAGGGAGATGTAGTGCCCACATCCCTTCAACACTTATTACATTTTGATTTCAATTATTGTTGGCTATATACATAGATATTATTATATCATTTTGGCTTAGCATGATGATTAGACAATAAAGATACTTTGACTATTGATGGATTTTGATTCGTAGTATGATTGTGTGTATTTTATTAGAGATACATACTATATTGATGATGATGTGTTGTTGACATATTTATATATTTCTGACATTCAAAATTTTCTTCATATTGAGTAGGATTTAACAGTGAACTAATCTTGTGATCTTATTGGTATTGATGAAATATAGAATTGAGATGTTCTTTGAATTTTAAATTAGTAACTTTATTTTCTTAGATGAAGATTTAATTTATGTATGGATTATTGTTTACCTATATGCATATATTTTATCTTGGATGTTTTGATGCAGCCACGAGACCAAAGGAGGTATTGTGTGTTTTACAAGTAATTATATCACAACAATCAAAGGGGGATTAGAGACCTACCACAACGAAATACTGGGTGGATATGAAAATGGTCACCATAGCAACTTGTGTTATGTTGTGTGTGTTTTATTTGTTTTTAGGGGGTCCCCATGGGGGGTATTTCCTCGAATTGTGACCAAGAGGTTTGTGTGTTGTTCTTTTATTTTCCTTTGTTTAATTTTAGAGTACGTGATTTTATGGTGATGTAACTCCATTTTTTCATTAACTAATTTGTGTCTAGAGTAGAAAATTAATCATGTTACTAAAGCAATTATGGATGGGACAAAAACAACCCATTTATTAGATTATATGGTTCTTTGGTTTATGTGTATTGGGAAATTCGAATTTGTCCTTACGGGCCAATTTTGGAGGATTGTGGGAAAAATTAAACTTGTCCCAAATCTCTTAATTATTATACCAACCCTACCTATGGGTTGCGGGGTAAAATATAGACCCCATTATGTGTTTTTGAAGGAAAAAGGTGTGTTTTAATTGCACTTTATTACATGTGATTAATTTTTGTCCTAAAAGCGGTATGCGTTGGAGTGGTGTGTGTAAGAGGTTTTTCGTACCTCTCAAAAACCCATTTATTTTTCCTTGAAGTATGGGTTTGACTTGGGCAATGTTGAGTGCAGAAGAAATGATGTGGCATGCAACATAGAGCCACATCATCTCCGTCCTCCTCTTTTCTATTTATTGAAATTTTGGGAATTAAATGGGGTTACTTGATTACCTTTGGATCTTGAATTTTTTGGAAGTGTTTGCTTGTTAGAGTAGAAGGGAGCTTGGAGTTACTTGATTTTTAAATATTTTGGGACTTGCTTTAAAAGTGGAGCTTTACCATGGAAAGGTAGGATCTCGCACTCTTGTTTTCTTCCTGTTTTCTTGTATGTTATGTTTTGTATGGATGTGTGTTCTTGTTTGAAGTGTTAGGTAGTAAATTGACCTTAGGTTGTGTTGAGACTTGGAAATGGGGATGAAATATGTTAGGAAGCATAGTATATTCTTTAGGTGTTTAGGAAGGAGTGGTTTTTGGATGCCCCACCTTGTTCTATTTTTTTATTTTGTGTATTGTGGGAGCCATAAGAGAGAGGGAGGCATAATATTGAGGGAGGCATAGTAGACATAGATTTTTTGTTGTGGGGAGGCATAAGAATAAGAGATTTTGGGATTGATTGTGTTAAGGAGGATTTTATAGGTGGGCATCTAAATCCTTGGGAGACACAAGGGAATGCCCATGTTCCTATCTCTACTTGGCTTATTTTGGAGGCATTATTTTGGGAAGTTGTGCTTAAAAATGAGTGTTTTTTTTAATATTTTCTTGTGTGTGTGTGTTTCTTGATAGTAAGTTTGGAAGCATTGTAGAGTTGCCATGTGTTCGATCAATACCTTTTTGCCTTGTGGTTAGGGCTTGGGGGCCAATGAGAATAATTTCTACTTCTTCTCATTGAAGTTTTTGTTGGGTGGAGAGTGTTGCCTCTCCCACATTTTTGGTTGTTGTGATTCAAGTGAAGAAAGATGGAGCCTCGTGGAAATTTGATTCTTGGAGAACTTGTAGAATAATAAACATTCCTCTATTGTAGCAACCTTCATGTAAAATTCCCACTTCAAGTGGAAGATTTATTGTATTATATTTTGGAAGAAATGTTTTATTGATTATTAGTTATTAAGATTGTATTGTATGTTGTAAAGGGTAGAAAGACATTTTAGTAAAGCTAGTTTTGTTACAATGGAAATGAAGTTGAAAACAATGAAACTTATGCATATTGAGTTGATTTATTACCTCACACGGGTGTGAAATTCTTGTTTTAAAATTAGTAGAAATATTTTTTAAAGTCTCTCATGGGAATTTTTGAAATTTGTATGAAGGAAATATGAAATTTTATCATATTACTTGAATGGCATATAATGGAAAATTAAGACTATTTTTGTGCATTTTGTTGTATTGTTTGATAGAAAGCCAAAAATTTGATGTATAGATGGAAAGAACTTAAATTATAATTGTCTTTTACTTGGCCAATGAAGTAGGTTACTTAAATGGGATGGGGGGTGGGGTTTGAGACCCTACCCCCAACCCCAAACTTTTATCTATTAAAATAACAACCCTTCCTTTCGCATACTCATAATGAAATCCTCGGCAGAACCTTGTAAAATATGCAGTCTGTACAAAACCCAAACCCGTGGGCATGCCTTTATTTAAATTGTGTTTTATATATATATATATATATATATATATATATATATATATATATATATATATATATATATATATATATATATATATATATATGATGTATGTATGTATGTATGTATGGTATGTATGTATGTATGTATGTATGTATGTATGTATGTATGTATGTATGTATGTATGTATGTATGTATGTATGTATGTATGTATGTATGTATGTATGTATGTATGTATGTATGTATGTATGTATGTATGTATCAACCACTGTATTTTATTTGTATTCCGGGTTTTATTCAAAATTTTCAATACATACACACACACACACACACACACACACACACACACACACACACACACACACACACACACACACACAGATACACATATATTCTTTTACATGAATGAAAACATATATAAAATTTAATTATATCACTAAAGTGGGCAAAACCCATAAGCCCATTTGGGAAAATATTAAATATATGAGTTAAATACATTAAATAAATACATTGAAACCCTAAATGAGGGTGTAAAAAAATAAGAAAATAAATGAGGCATTTATGTCTCTCTAAAAGCTTGAGATGGCCTCTAATGGCTTCCTCCTCTACGAATCTGCGAAACAAAAGAGAAATAATAAGTTAAAAGGAAAGAGAAAGAAGTATTTCATAAGAAAATTTAGGGTTAGTGAAATCCCTTGATCTTATGGCCTTAA
Source organism: Taxus chinensis (assembly GCA_019776745.2). Lineage (NCBI taxonomy): Eukaryota > Viridiplantae > Streptophyta > Pinopsida > Cupressales > Taxaceae > Taxus > Taxus chinensis. The sequence goes on along the minus strand of CM034147.1, from coordinate 130,375,438 downwards.
ATGAATACATCTAATGGATGCGATTCATCCCTACAAAAAGTAGGTGGGGAGTGGTTGACTAAAATTTAAATTTTAAATTTTAAATGCATGGGTTCACTTTTAGGAGGCCACTTGAGTTATGTAGGGAGTGGGATTATTTTCCTAACCCTTGTGTTAAATTAATAACCTTGTTATGTGTTTTTAAACCTAGTCACCTTGTGGGATTACTATAACTTTAGTATTTAATTAAATAGACCCCTTTACCCATTGGGATTTTTTGTCTTAGTTGACTATAGTGGAAATTAAATATTTATCAAAATAAAATTTAGGGGGAACCTAAACCATGCCTTACTCTAAAAAAGTTTATTTAAAGGTAATGAGGTTTTTCATTATTTTATTATAATGAGGTTAGAAGAAATTTATTTTTATTAATTTACAGTAACTTATAAACAATAATGTGACAACCGTTATTTTCGAAACCTTTTTGCGGGCTGTTGTCCACTCAAAATTCCCTGCTCTGATAAAAATAAAATTTCAAAATTTTGAGTTATGAGTGTTTTTCTCTAAAGTGCCTAAGTCGTGAAAATTGAAAAAATCTGTGTTTTGGGTCATTTTGTATGTATTTCGGGCCTGTCGGACATTTTTGTCCCGCCTGTCCCAAGTACGAAAGTGCATTCTGTTCCCCGATCGGCCGAAATCCCCGAAGTTGTTCCATTTTCGAGCCCGTCGGAACTTTTTGTCCTAAGTGTCCCAAAACTTATTGTGCGAGATGTTCCAATTTCGGCCGAAACACCCAAACCACGTACTTCGCACTTTCTTATTCCAAATGTCCCGAATCAAAAAGTGCAAGTTGTTCCATTTTCACCCGAACCGGCCGAGCCGCGTACTCCGGAACTTTTTGTTCCAAATGTCCCAAGTTCAAACGGGCCTTTTGTTCCATTTTCGGCCGAAACACCCGAACCGCGTCCTTCGTGCGTTTTCGTCCCAAGTGTCCCAAAATGCATTTGTGCGTCTTCTCCCCATTTCGCCCGAACTGGCCGAGCCGCGTGTTTCGCGCATTCGCGTCTCACATGTCCCAAGCGTACCAAGTGTCATTCGTGCTTATTTTTCCCGCTCTACCCGAATATCATGCTTATTCAAATTGGTGGTTATCTATTAAATGCGCATTCATGGCTTTTCTCTCTCCTAAACGGCTATATAACGAGCATTTCCCCCTTGCATTTTTCGCACTACTTCCATGCTATCTTTCGCTCAAACCCTTGCAATTTGCAAACCTGCGCGTGTTCCCCTCCTTCTGTAATTCCTTTCCGAGTCTGGTTTGTGGCTCTGTCCTCCTAGCTACTATCAATATGAAGATCAAGTTTCAGGGACAGGAACAAATTTCACCACTTGAGTCTACCATTCGTAATATTGGCGACAGCAAAGCTCGTCATCTTGATTTCAGTGATTTTTGGGCAAGAATGGCGGATGCAAACCCTACACCGATGGCGCAGATGATTCACGATAGTGGTTTGGATTTTGCTGGAGGTTTCCCAATCTCAGTACAGTGTGCTGATACCGTGCTTTCATGCGGAGCTCACGTCAACCCCATTTCGAGTGAATTGACTAATATACATGGGGAACTCATCGCCAAATTGGATGCTGCCACCATTAGCACTGCTCTGAGAATTCCAGAGATGGATAATGCCATAGTCGTTTCCCGAGATCAAGCACAGACTCTGTTCGACCAAGACAGAGACAAATATAAGGCACAAGTGGCAAAGTCCTAGCTGAAGAACCCTAAGAAAGGAGCTTCTCGTCTGACCAAAACCCTCTTCCGAGTAGATTTCAATGAAGAGTTGTCAGACTTCATAATCTTGCTAGCTCGGGTTATGGGTTTGCCCTCTACCAACGAATTTCACTTCTGGATGTGCCCGCTCATCAGCATGGTGTGCGAAGGAATGCAAAACATAAATTGGGCGGAAATCATAAGCATGAATTTGACGGAGCAGCTGTCCAATGTGTAGCAAATGAAGAAGTTCTACATGACTTCATATCTGATGTATACTCTGGCAGCATCAAGGCAGTGGTTTGGTTTTTCTTATATAGATGCACACAAAGATGATCCAGTATATGCTTACTGCCCACAATTCACCCTGGAGACCAGCAACCGTAATTTCAGAAGGTTCAATGATGCTTTCACCATGTACGTGGTTAGATTGCTCGAAGGTGATACTGCTAGAAGGTTTTCAGATGAAGCCATGAACCTGATATCGCAATATGGTTCTTATTTCATCCAATTCAGGAAATTTTCTTATATCAGGCTTGCTGGCTATGAGAGCACTCCTCTGCGGCTTCCCATGTTCTGCAATGATAAAATGGCCTTGATAGAAATATGCAGGCAACTAGGCAAGTTGCACAGAACTTGCAGAGATAAGAAGATTTCTGGCTTGCACTTTCCCATCTCTCTGGGGAACTACACTTGCAAAACAGCCCTGGACGCACATAATATAGAGAGAGCCCTTGTTCCTATCACTGTTCATTTCTTCAAGCCAAGAACCTGCTTTGACTTGAAGAAGTTCATTGAATAGAACATCAAGATAATCTACCATCACAGGGCTGATACAGAAGACTATTGGGCTGACTGTGCAGATGATTTTGAAGCCAGGAGAAGGCATTGTGGTAGGTTCTCCCTGCAATTGATCCAAGAACTCAGTCTATACCAAGTTCCTGAAGGTCTCCAGGATGACAATTCTGATCTATACTCGTATGAGTATGAAAATGTGATTAAGCACACTCCTCTGGAGGACCTGGATTGGAACAGGAAAGAGAGGGATGATCTGGCTGAGATCCTTGCTCCAGTCTTAGTCAGGACTAAGGTCTGGTTTGACAGGATGGTTCGAGAATTCAGGAGGCATTTAGGGGAATCCTCTTCTAAGGATGCTTCAACACCAAGAAGAGAAGCATCTATTCCAAGGTTAGGAACACCAGTGAAGACCCCTCCTGCCTCATCAATACAAGGACCTGCAGCTTCTACTCCTTCATCCACTCAAGTGTACAAGAAGAAGCTCAAGGAGGCTAAGAAGGAGCCTATCGAAAGTGATCCTCAAAGAAAGTAGGCAGAGTTGCCTATGGGACCTGAGAACATCATTGTTCTCAGTGAAAGTGAAGAAAGCGAAGTACCAACTCTTGCAAGTGCTCCTGAAGATCCAGCTGATAAAGATAAAGAAATCCAGAGCACTGAGCTCTCAGGTAATATTGACTCTTCTGCCGCAATTTCCCCAAGTGCCCCACTCACCTCTCAACCTAAGACCACAGCTACACAAACCTTGAGCGTCATGAGCTCTCTGTCTCTTGGTCCCCTTGCTCCTCCTACTGATTCCTCTTCCTCTTTTGCGTGGGTGCAACCTTTGGTTGACAATAGGAAGAGAAAAATTTCCTCTCGGAGCTTGGGACCAAATTTTGATGTTGTTGCAGCCTTGTTGGGCACCACTCCTTCTCGTGCCAAGAAAGCCAGAACTACTTCTAGAATAGTGTCTGATGCTCAAGGTCAGCAATTCTTAGAGATTGCTAAGCCTACAGTGGACAAATCAGAATCAGACTTGCTGGCATCTGACTTGGAGCTTTCGAGAATCCCAATGGGAGAGTCTACTCCTGAAGGTGAAATTCACAACCTCTGGGAAACAGTCACAAGAGTCATTGGAAGGGTAGAGAAAGGGCAGCAAACTATTGAACAGTTGGAAGAACAAGCCCAAATTCTCACAGGTTTCATCAAGTCTCTTTTGTCTAAGGATAAAGTCTTGGACCCTACCCCATTGACTACTCTTCCACCTCCTATAATTCTAAGCCAAGATGAAGTGCAAAGTATCAAAGATATGCACAAGTATTCTGTCTATGGCAGAGCTATTGAAGCCATGGTGGATGACATGCTTGTTGCTGGATTAAACTTCATCGATGAAGCTTTCAAACTCCACAAAAAGGTGAGCAATGTACAACTGAAGCTCTCCTCCACTATCAATATCATGGATAAAGAGCTCAAACTCTGGAGCAGTTGCATTGTAGACCTCCGACTCATGGGACAAGTAGATGAGAATGTTCTGTTGGCGAGTAAAGTCTTTGATGATGCAAAGGATAATCTGTCGAAGTCCTGGGTCTACAGTGTGGAGTGGAAGATCAGAGTCCTGGAGGAGGCTTAGGGAGAACTGAAGAACAGTTGGCAGAAGGGTGAAGCTTTCAAGACACTGGTGGTCTTTGCTTTCAAAGATATACATTGTCATCTTCAGGATGAGACTTCTGGTACTTCCCTTTCCTTGCAAGAAATAAAAGCTCAATTCAGAGCTTTTGTCAAAGATAACCTACTCAAGGAAAGTTCCATCTCCAAGGAGAAAATGAAGGAGATTTGCTTTCTTCAATCTGCCATTGAAGAAGCAAACAAATATTATCATACTCATGTCGAGTTTGATAATGAGATGGAGAAGTGTCTTGGATTTTGGACTCAGTCTACGACCAACACGTCAGTCCCTCGTGGCAGAGACATAGTTGAGGCGTTAAAGAAGTTCAGGCAGTGGATTCTGAAGTCAGTGGGTCCCTCTCAGTGACTGGCCACCTGTCTTCTTCCCCGTTCTTTTCTCTTCTTCCCTTTCTTTTCCGTTTTCTTTGTAAAAGGTTGAGGTATTGCGGTTGGCATTCCTTAACTATTCTTGGTTAAAATAAATGGTTACGAAGGGTAACTGATTTGTAAGCTATATAATGGCCTTTCCACACCATTCCAAGAGAGGAAGAACTTGGCATATTTTCTGGAAGTGTAAATAGATCAGAGAGAAATCAATACAAAAGGACTTTCCATTCATTGTCTATCTAATCTTTGTTATCTCTGTGTTTTCATTTAATTTCATGAAGATCATTTGTTTCTAGTTCGTTAGTCTCACTGATTGCATATTTTTAAATATTGCGAGTATAGTGATCTTGTACAACCAAGAAGGAACCTTTTGTCCTTGATTAATGAATCTGAAGAAGGTTATTTACAGAAATTTGTGTCTGGTAATCTCATCTTGTTCATCCAATGCAAAAGATCTTGTTTTAAATTCACTGCAACTTCGCATACATAAAGGATTATTCTGTTATCCATAATTCTGCATGTTGCTCTTCTGCTCACCCTCGTATTTCCTTTCCTCAGTCCTTTTGTAACTGATGATCCTTGTGGAAAACACTTTCATAATATTCAAGTTCAACCATAAAATCATGTTTTGTATATTTGTAAATAAGTTCGTTTCTGAATAAGGGAACCTCTCCCATTAAAGAGGAGGGACTTCTTGTCCCCTGACTGTTGCTCTTCTTAAAAGTCCTATTTGACGACCAACATGGGCATGCTTTTCAAAAAAATATTATTCCATAATTTTTATAGTTTGACCTAGGTTGTTCTTGTGTTTCATGTAGAAAAATTGAGTGGGTTTTACAACAAGTGTGATGTTGTGGTACTGCAAAAGGTATTATTGGGAATCTACTACAAGGATATATTCATCAATCCATTTACCAATGATTGTCTATCCAAGTGAGTTGAGGGTGATACACAAAATGAACAACCATCCCTGACATGATCACTATATCTTCCACCTCAATATTTTTATTGGACCATACTCCATTTAAGATATATGGAAATTCAACAATTTTTCCTTATTTGGTCCAATATTGAATGGGGGTGGATATGTTGTATAATTTAACAATGTTATGGAGGAATTATGAACCTCATCAGATTCCATGGTTTGGATTCTTCTTAAGAGTTTCCATACTCATATTTTCCAATCGTCCTTCTCCATAGTATTTAAAAATGTATCCATGATAAAAACTATATCCATAATAAAATCCTAATTACAAGACATATAATCGAGTTTTTTGTACAATGCAAAAGAAATATTTTCAAAAGGATAAGGGCATGTTTCAAATGGGTAAGGGGTGAATCCATTAAACTAGACAAAGGTTAGTAAAAGTTTTGAAGATTAATTTTTGAATCCAAAAAAACCATTTACACAAGGTTGTCAAAAATTATATTAATACCATCCCTAAATATCATTATAAATTATACCATGGCAATATTTTAAAACACATTTAAAATAAAAAAATATCATTATACATTCAATAAAAAGTCAGTGTAAGATAAATATCATCAAATCTTTGCTAAAAACTTGGTGTAAAGAAATTATCATTGAATTTAAAGCTAACAATGAATTACCATTTTTCTATCCATCCATTTATTTCCATCCACTACCATAAGGATGGCATGCCAATTAAATATTTTTATTTCCCACAATTATTTTGTTCAAAATTACAAAGTGTTTTTGAAAAATGTTGAAAAACACATCATGTTTCCAACAATTTTGAGAAAACTAGTGGTTTTTCCGATATTACTTGTAAAAACAATCCACACACTCAATCCTAAGGAGACACAATTCAAAGACACACTATTTACAAAGAAATAATATAATTATTAAAAATTACATGATCAATATGTTTTTTACTTGTAAATATAAAATATCAATATTTTGGGATGTATCTACTATATGTAGATACACTCCATCATAATTACATAAACAATAAAGAAATTAGAAGGATATAAGAATGAAGATATGTAAAAACGATAGAAGAATTGGAAAATATGATTTTGAATCATAACAATAGAAGGTGAAAATTAAAATAAAAAATATTGTTTGTATTTTATTTGTCATAAATCTGTATGATTATCTTACACCTATGGGTATTATTGGATATCTTCTTCACTAAACATAACATGCAAGAAAAAACACAAATACATCGTAGGGAAAGAATTTGAAAAGGGGAGGAGAAATAAATATAAACACAAAATAAAATTGAAAGGGTCAGGGAAAATTTTAAGGAACCTTCCTGAAAACAACATATAGAAATCATCGTGAATATGGTTAGAACCAGATTCACTAGGTTGGAAAATTATCTAAAAACAGTGTTCCTTGCATTGGTGAAATAAAATTTAATTTTTGAAGGAAATTGTAGATTGAGTGGCGAATGAAGGATAATTCATTGGAATGAAGGTTTTTTCTTGAAAAAAAGCATTTGAAGTCCAAATGGAGGTCTACAACATGTTCCCATGATTGTCACCGTACCTTTCCTAACTGTAGACCTGAAACTTTATTGTATTGGTTCATTTTGTGGGCTTGGATTCCACAGATTGCATTTTCCTCTAGTATTCCCTAAATCCTTCAACATTTTTCGCTGATATCTAATTACAAGCGTTGGGGATCCTTTCACATACCTTTACACTTAGGTACCCAGAATGGGTGACACTTGGTCATTCCTCATGCGTTGATGTTTATCAAAAAAATTAGCAACTTATTAGTTAGCTAACAGATTATTTTAAATTGGATGGTTGTTATAATGATTTAATGGATTCCAATATAGAATTGTGTGTGTGTGTGTGTGATGAATTTAATCAAATTTCAAAATAAAATCCTAAAAATGTTGGTGAATGAGACCAAATGGACAAGAATGTTTCATAGATTTATTGGTGATCCAAGAATTTTTTACAACCCTGACCCATCTATCACATGAAGATTCAATAAAAAATATGTGTCGGCATTGGAGATCCATTGGCTATTCACATGGGAAAAATTATTGTTAGTGTAATATTTTTTCAAAACATGGTCACTGCCACGGTCATAAAAATAGCCAAATTGATATTCCAGAATTCCAAATTTTAGCCAAATTATGAATATTAGCAAGTAAAATTTTCCCTATAAAGGGTTGAGCATATATTACAAGATGAGGATACAATAGAAGAATACATAGGGGTGACAAGACATTTCCCTATTTTTAAATTTGTATTTATGCAATGTTTTTTTGTGAAATGGAAAAATAGTTTTGTGAAATGAGATATAATTGGGATATTCCCATTTTTGCGGAGATTTATTTGAATTTAAGTGGGATTAATTTTTTTAATTTCAAAAGTAACAAAACTTAACTCGAATTACTACAAAAATTAACTATCTAGTTTCAAAATAAAAAATAAATATGGTGCCTTTTTTTCTTTAGTTTTTGCTTATTTTATTTTATTTTATATATATTTTATAGGAGAAGGTCAATGTTTCATGGTATTTACAAAAAAACATAGCAAACCTTTAAAAATTATCCCAATTCTTTTATAATCTAAACACAAGACATTCAATTTTTAAGCTTGTAGATAATTCTTTTCATTAGACATCTAAATTAAATCATCACTATATAATTCCCCCTTGATTACTATATAAGTTAAAATTGGTTAAAATGTAATTGTTTGGATCAATAGTCATTGTGATGTGTTGAAAAATATATTAAATCAAGTGAAAAATTGTGTTCCCTCTCAAGAGATACATGACTAGACACGATGTCAATCACAATGAATAAATGCATATAGATTGGTTGTATTTTGACAAACAATAAAAATACAATACCAATGTTAGAATGGTATCATTTCAAGGGAAACTCAAATTGAAGTAGAGTTTTAGTCAATTAATGTGAAATACAATTAGGAGGTCAAAGGATGTGGTGATTCAAAAATTAATGAAAATCATAAATATCAATGGATGATTCTCTGAAAAATGATTAAAAATGATACGGTGGTGAAACGTGATTAAAAAAATTGGATGCCAAACAAGAAGTAGAGGGATAAAAAGGAAAAAAATCCATTTATTTGAAAAAAAAAACAAAAAGGATTGAAAGAATTCAACTACACATTGCACATTACAAAAGGGCCTAAAATATTTCTAACAAATTTCATAAAATTTATCATCATATATGGGTATCTATAGGCATATTTATACGAGCTTTATGTTTATTATTTTAGTTGCATAATCCTATTTTTTAATTTGTTGCTTCTTCAATACACCATATTTGGGCACATTATTACATATAAGTAAGATATTTTAAAAAAAAATAATGGATTGTGTCAAATTACATAACAAAATATGCCCGTTTTGAGAAATCATTATTTTATCTTGGTTTTCTTTCTTACTTCGTTCCTGCCATTTTTTTAAATAACTTTATTTTCCTATTTTTTGAAAGTAAATTAAGTTTTGGAGAATTCACGGCCTCAAAAATTGTGGGTCTAAAACATTAATGGTGGCAGGTGGGTAATAGGTGCTGAGAGCTCTTTAAAATGTCCCCTCCCGCTCGATTCCGAGCTTCTGATCGAGAGATATGGTCACCTGAACGTACTTCGGGTTTGGAGTCTATTCACACATATCCACATGGTGGCCCTATGTGTATCAAGGTTTCGCCCCATCCTCTACAGTCTTAAAGTTTCACCAAAGACACACGTGGCATCATCCATGGGCCTACTCTATTTCCTTTTTATTCTTCCTAAGCCACCCTATTGGAAGAGACATTGTGCCTGACCCGAGACATGTGGAGAGATGGTGCATGTTTGGGGACCACTTTTGGATTCTTCCATTAAAGTTGCTCCGTTGGGACAAGTGGGTCACCTATGGATCTGTGAATTTTTTAACAGCCGATGAGACCATTTTCTGACCTTGGCCACGTGGCGGGTCTACACTTGTTTGGAGACTCACGCCAGATTTTAACTCTGAAGTTGTGCTGAAGAGACATGTGGAGGCCTCCGCTGGTCCTTAGACTTTTCAACGACCGGGTCTACCTTTCGGACCCTAGGACATGTGGAGGGTTGGTGCTAGTTTAGTGTCTCTCTTTGGTCCACGCCTTTGAAGTTGTGTCGATGAGACACGTGGAGGCCTCTGCTGGTCCTTAGACTTTTCAAATGGTCAGTTCAACTTTTTGGGATTTAGACCACATGGAGGAGCTACACCTTTTTTGGGACTCCTCCTCTATCGCACTTTTGACGTTGCGTCACTGAGACACATGGAGGCTTTTGCCAACCTTTTTCCACTTAGCCAATTCGGGCCTACTCTATCCCCTCCTGACTCTAACCACGTGGGAAGCCTGCACTTGTTGGGGATGACTTTTTGGACTTGACCTTTGGAGATGTGTCGTTTGGACACATGGCACCCTTCTTTTCTCCTTTTTTTCTACTTTCTTCTAGACTCAGTTTTTTGAGGTTGACTATGAGTCCATGCAACTGGGCTGAATTTTTTGTTCTTTGTGTGCAAGATCATGTTCGACCAATTTTTCCCCGGGGGAAAATTGGGATAACAGTTTGGTAACTCGTGGGATCACTTGTCTGCTAGGTGAATGGATCAGCTACCTTATTGTATCCATTGGGCACGAAGTCATGGGTGGTGGCTTGATACTGGTCCTGTTCTTAAAGCTTGAATTTAACGCTTGCACTTGGTGACCTTGAACCTTCCCCGTTGTTGTGGAAATAGACTTCCTTGATACCCAATTTTGGATGCTATGTATTTGTTCTATTTTAAAATTAGGAACTGGTATGGAAACTATGTGTCTCCCTGTTGTAAATTCTGAAGGGCCTGACACATTCACCTAGAGGTGCATCGAACTATACAATGATGTAAACCTGAAGCAATAAAACCTATTCTAGAGAACTTAGGGAAATAAAACCTATGCTAATAAGAACAATGTGCACAAGCACTTGGAGGAATTGGAAATATTAGACTAATATGTACAAAGGTGAGGATTCTCCTTCTAGTATCAATGTTTGAGATAGATCCCATTGACTAGAATCTGCAATTCTTCACCATCCAAATTAGCCAGCCAGAAGGATTTGCTAACTTTTTCATTCGGTGATCATGTATGGACCACTTTATATGGCATCAAACTTGGAATGTTTTTCTGACTTTGCATGGTTTGCATCCCACTTCAGTACCAAGTCTCTAGCTTGGAATGTTCTAGCTTTAGCTTCCTTGTCAAAGCATCTCTTAATTGAAGATTGATCCTTCTCCATGGTCTACACTACATATTCTCTTGCTTCTTCTAACTCCATCAGCTTTACATACCTAATCTCCATAGGATCAAACTCAGCTAGTTCTAGTTGTTTAAGGAGTTCTAATGCTAGAAACTCAAGTGATATAGGAAGAAATGCTTCCTTTCTATAAACAAGCTTGAATGGAGATCTTCTTGTAGACCTCTTAGCGATGACTCTATCTGCCCAAAGAGTTGATTTGAGTTTTGTGTGCCAAGTTCTTTGATTCTCATTTAGAGTCCTTCTGATGATTTTAAGAAAATTCTTGTTTGTGGACTCTTCCTTGCCATTCCCTCGAGGGTAATAGTTTGAAGAGGTGTTGAGGTATACACCATTCTTAATAGCACATTAATTGATGTTTACGCCAAAAAATGCCAATGCATTATCCGATATGATAGTAGCAGGGGCACCAAACCTTGTGACTATCCCTTAATAGAAATCTAAGATGCTGGATTCATTTGCCTCCTTAACTACCACTGCTTCAGTCCACTTGGTGAAATAGTTAGTCCCTGTGAGTATCCACTTATAGCCCTAGCTTGAATTTGGGTTGATCACTCAAATGAAGTCCAATCCCCATTGCATGAATGGTTGATTTACTCAAATTGGATGAAGAGGCAGGGCTACTAAACTTTCCTTTCATGTGAAGAATGCACATTTCTTGCACTTCATGATCCATGAGTAGCAATCCCTAAACACCATAGGCCAATAGTAACTAGCCCTCATACCATTGACAAAAGTGGCCTCCAACTTCTCCATCGTGGAACTCATGTAACACCTTCTCAATTTGGACTATCCCAATGCACCTTACTAGGACGCCATTGATGTCCTTTTTGAACAAAATGTTGTTAATAAGTGCATACGGGATTGTTTGTAATCTAAAGTACCTTAATTTTTTCTACTCATTTCTGGAGGGAACGAACCTGGTTGGATATAATGCACCAAATTTTGAGCCCAACATGGAATGGGTGCATCATTATCTAGATGCTCTAGCTCATTCTGTGTTAATAAGATAGCCTCTTCTTCATCCGTTGACTCATTTTGTTTCTTGGGAGCGAGCTACTCACACAAACACTTACCACGAACCAACTTGGTCACTTTGATTTCAATCTCATACTCCATTACATGAGTGATTCAAACTACTCTTTTCTCATTGAATTCCTTTTTTAGGAGAAATTCCTTGACACCAGCATGAGACAATAGTAGTTGAATCTTTTTGTTTGAGACCAAGTGTCTGAACTTCTTCAAACTCATAATGTCAGCAAGAACATGCTTTTCAATGAAAGAATAATTTACTTCATAATATTCCAAGCTCTGACTGAAGAAGGCTATGGGCTATTCTAAACCTTCCTTATTAGGCTGAACCAAGATAGTTGAGATTGTGTTTGGCCCTCTAAAAGCATACAACACGAAGTCGTTTGAAAATTCTGGGTTAATAAGAGTTAGGGCCTATGATATTGCAAGCTTGATGGCCTCAAAACTCTTATTGCCTTCTGTTGTCCATTTTAATGCAAGACTCTTCTTTAGCATCATCGTTAAAGGTTTTATAAGAGTGGAAAAATTAGGCACAAACCTGTGGAAAAATTTTATCCTTCTGAAGAAGCTTTGGAGGGATTTCTTGTGATGTGGCAGTGGAAGTGTTCTAATGGCTTTAACTCTTTCAGGGTCAATTGTTAACCCTTTCCTTTGAGACAATGTGACCCAACAACTTTCCCTCATGTGTAAAAAAATGCATACTTCTTTGGGTTCAATGACACTCTGATTCTTCTGCACATTTGAAATACCTACCTGAGGTGAAAGACGTGGTCTATTGCATTTTTTGAGAAGAAAATGCTATCATACAGATATACCAACACTATCTTGTTTTAAGCCTTTGAACGCCATATTCATATCTCACTGAAATGTTTCTCTGAAATTGGACAATCCAAATGCCATCTTCTTGTAAGCATATGTGCCCCATATTGTGGTGAAGATCGTCTTATATTGATCTTCTTCTTTCACCATTATTTGATTATGGCCTGAGTATCCTTCTAGCAATGAAAACATTTCAGAGCCAGCTACGACCTATAAGATCTATTCCATTGATGGAAGTGGATAATGATCCTTGAGTTATGCTTTGTTCAGATCACAAAATTCCATACACAATAATGATTTCTCCATTTCTTTTCCTCACTAGCACCAAGTTTACAACCCAACTCGAATGTTTGATAGGGAAGATGATGTTAGCTTCAATCAACTTGTTCAATTATTTCTTCATGAGAGGTTCAATATGGGGATTTACCACCCTTTACTTATGTATGATACGTTTAGATCTTGGATCCAGATGGATAGTGTGTTGTGTCAACCTTGGGTTTAAACCTCTTAAATCCTTGTAAGTCATAGAAAAGACATCTGGGAATTCTTGAAAAAGTTGAACAAATTCAGATTTTTATTATTGAGTACTTACCTTGCCAATTTGCAATGTTTTTCCTTCATCTATGAAAATGGGCTCTTAATCTTCACCTGAATATTTTCTTTCTCCTTCCATAATTGATCATTTGGGTTGAAGATTAACTCCAAAGTTACAAGACCCTTTGGTAATTTTTTAGTTCTCAGCTACACCACTTGGTCACCATATCATTGTTCCAACTTATCTTGGTTTGAGAAATCATCTTCTTCTTGTAAAAAATTGATAATTTGTTGATCATTCTCGAAGACTCGCCAACTTGTATTGTTATCTGGAACAACCGGTCTCACAACCACTCTAATATGGGGCTGAGATTTCTCACTCTTGATACTCTCTACCACATCAAATGCTGACCTGATTGTTGCCAATATGTCTAATGCTTCATTCTCCTTCCTTGGGATGGAATTGATGCCAAATTCTTCAAAATATTTGATGAGATCCCATACCCAATTCTTGTACTTTTTTCATAGATAATTCTTGGCAGTATTTTTTCCTTGGACTTGATTCGCAACTAGCTCACTATCACCAAATACTTGTAAGTTTTTAATCCCTCTCTTTCTTTCCCAATGAGGTTCATGGATCAAGGCTTCATACTATGTAGTGTTGTTTGAGCAAGAAAATTAGAAACAGAAGGTTGAGTAATATTTCATAGCTTGAGGTGAAACAAGCATAGCTCCTCCTCCGGATCCCTGTCTACTTCTCAAGCCATCGAAGAATAACTCCCATACTTTGTTTTTATCTTTGTGGTCTAGTTCGGTGATGCTAGGGAGGGGATGATTCTCTTCATGCAAACAATAGAATCCTAGCTCTGATTCTTCCATTTCCTTATAAGAGTCAAAATCATGCCTCTTGTTTGCTCATTCATCAAGATTCAAGTCTGGAATGCATCTAACCTTGGTATCTGTCTCATAAGTGCTTGGGAGGTCTTACTGATCAAAGGATGAAAAATTCGTATTGATTGGGTTGGGTACATGAGGCTCAATATGGAAATTTGTAATGGAATTAGATCTAATCGTAGCCTTAGCTCCATACCTTGTTCTAAAAAGCATGTGCAACCAATCAATAGACAAATAGCCCCCAATTTTAGTAGTGAAGTCTCTTGACAAGCATAATGCAAAGAGTGGTGGAATTATATGATTGATATGTCTTATAAGATAGTCACATTGGGGTATGTGTGAAATGTGAGGCTCAAATCCTTGATGACTCCAACCATTGTTACCGTTTTCCCATCCAATTGTACTACACATTTAGAGATGACTTCGTATTGAAGACCCAACTGATCGGTTATTTTATTTGACATGACTAAGCTACTCGCTCCTGAATCAATCATGCAATTGTGTACTATCTTGTCTCCAATAATTAATGATACATAGAAGGGAGGGGGCTTTAGATTCTTACCTTTTTGATCCCTATGATCTCCTTCCTCCTGAGTTGCATTGATAAGAAACTTTCCTTGTTGATTGGGTGTCTGATTTGAGGCTAACCAGCTGGCCATAGCAGCCTGCAACAGATCTATGTGTCTTGGGATAGCCAATGACTCCCACATTGAGATGTTTAAAAAAAAATTCTTCATCTTCTCAACGATGTTGAATGGGGATGAGTTATTGTTATCCAAAATTCACCCCTCAAGGTAATTTTGATAACATGCATTAAATTATTCAGTCCCGAGCAAGTAGATTGATTCAAGGCCCAAAATCATGTTTTGGGGACCCCCTCGGCTTCTCTCTAACTCTCCCATCCAAGAAGAAATCCCAACGAGTTAGAAAAGTTGAAAAATTGTAAAAAATAAGGTTGCAGGATTGTTTTGAAGCATTTCGGGTCTGAAGGGCACAGGTCATACCAGTGCGGACCATACTGAGGTTCATCGTACCAGGTTTGGGGTCGAAATACAAAGAAAATCAGCTCAATCAGACATTTTTTCCCAGGCAGTCCGCAGGACAGTTGGGACAAAAGTACGCGGGGGGCGCGAAAAGCCGAAGCGGCCGAAGGTAATAAAAATCGTCAAGTTTTTTTTTTCGCGCGGTTTGGGACAGCTGGGACAAAAGTACGCGTGGGATGCAAATCAGCCAATTTGCCGAAAGACGGTCCATTTCAGGCAGTTTGGAGATTTTCGTTCGGGACAGCCAGGACAAAAGTACGCGTAGGATGTGAAAAGGTGAAAAAGCCACAAGCAGGGACAAGGAAGCCCGAATCGGCCGATGTGGAAGAATGTGTCTAGGACAGCTGGGACAAAAGTACGTGCATGACGTGAAAAGCTGAAACGGCTGAAGGCAAAGAAGAAAATTCAATGTTTGACCCATGAACTTCAAACGGTCATAACTTTTGACTCCGAGCTCCGATTTTCACAAAATTGGACTTTCTGGAATGAGCACGACGTCCTCTACGCCAAAAAAACTAGATTTCCTTTTTTTAACAATGGTAGATATATTTTAATAAAATAAACATATTCGGCTCCAGTCAGTTAATGCTCATTCCCGTCAAATGACAGAAAGCGCCTGCCAGACCCAAAATAGCTGCCCGCACTCAGAAGGCCATAAATTTTGCGTTTCTCAACAAAATCACACAAAATTGGTACTTTTGGAATCATGGCTCTGAGCCCATCACACAAAAATCAAGAAATTCTAGATTTGATGAGAAATTGGTGGGAATTTTTTATAAAACGTGGCTGGGTTCATAACAGTGTTTTATTTGGTAGTTGGGAGTGCAATTATGAGGCATGGTCACCATTCTTTCTCTGCTGCAGCACCTGGGATAGTATGGGGAGCCTTTTGCAAGTAATATACAATCATTTTACTCCATTTAATGCCTCTTGCAAGAGGTTGAAGGATAGATTTCGGGATTTCCATTTTTTACCTTCTCTCTTTCTTCTCATTTTTTCTATAAATGGGGGTGTTGTGATTCGCTGATAACAGTTATCTCTGTGCTTTCCCTTGCCTTGCACATTCTTCTCTTCCTCATGGTTCGTTACAACTAGTGACAGAATGGGTCTGGAAGGTGGCTTGGGATGACTCTGCACATTGGGAGTTGCACTTTATGGGGTAATAGAGGGTTGTGGACTATTTGAATTAGAGGATTTCCCCTCTCCAATATTACTCTTCTTGGATCGTGTATTTTCTGCCACACTATGAGCAGGTGCTGATTCAAACAATCAAAATCTTCAGCCTTCCAATTGACAAGCATGGTCTCACTTGGAGGTGCCTCTTTTGTGGTGAATTACTATTGTTGATTCCATTCCTATCCTATCTCTTTTTCCACATAATTTATTGTCACCATAAGAGCTTGATTCAAAGTGCCATTGAAACACATTGAATTCTTATGAGGTTGATTGTATAGGAAACACAAATCATATTCCTAAGTGATATTATTTTGCATTGGTACTAAAGTTCTAGATGTGGATGCTACATTAGGATTGTAAGGTTTGAAGGGCCTATTAGTTGGAGGTTTGGCTTGATTCTAATTTGTATTTTGGATGGGTGGCCTATTAGGATGATATGGAGGTCTGTTGGGTTGAGTCTAAGGATGATACAATCTTAAATTTTGAGCTTGTTTCCTCTTCAGTGTCACCAACTCGTTGCCCAAGTTTTACAGTTGCTTCATGACTTCTTTAATCTCATTTGAGGAAATAGAAGATGAGGTGGAAACATTAGTTGAACTTTGATTCCTTGGATCTACTATGAGAGCTAATGTGGGTGTTTGACTAGTGCTTGGAGCTCCTAGATCTTGATATAGAGGCATAGCTGGCCTAGGTTCAAGTTTACCAGCCTGAATTAAGCAATTTTCTACTCTAATGGAAATGTTATAGGATGCAGTTAAAGTTCTACCCCCCATGGACCGAATCATCATGGAAATATCAGAATTTGAAGCTTTAAGGAAGTATAGGAAATAATCTTCAGTTTTTGGTCTCACGGCCACTGGAATCCTATCCCACATCCGCTGGAATCTGAAGTTGAAGTCGGTAAACTACTCATTAGGAGCCCTCTTGATTGTTATCAATTGTTCCAATAAGGATATATTATCTCCCTTCTCTCTAAATTAATTGTGAAGAGCTATGCATAAATGGTTTCAGTTCTGGATGGATCCTACAGTTAGACTCCTGAACCATTGTAAATATTTACCCTTAAAAGATGAAGCCAACAACTTGACCGCAACATCCATTTCAATGATCTCATGAATTGAAAAAACATTTGCAATATCATGGATGTGGTTGATTGGAGTCATCTAGTTCTCTCTAAATGGGATGCTCTTTAGTGCTGCAGTTGGAACTAGATTTTGTGCATTGAGTGCCAGTGGGCTGCTGCTAGTGAAGTTGACGTAGGGGTTGGGTTGCACCATCCTGATTGGTTGAAGGACTCTAGTTGATTGAATGAAAGGCCTACCAGGTGGAGGTGTCGACAATGTCCTGTTTGGTGGAGATGGAGACCTTTGGTCTCTTCTTCCTCTCCTTTCTTTTTCCAGGGATAAATGTAGATACACAAATAGTCCTTGTTATCTAGTTCTTGACCTTGTTTGTATTCTTCTCATGAAATTGACAAGCTTGCACTGCTAAAACTAGTGGATTCTGCCTCTTTTGGATTTTCTAGATGTGTGATTTCAGGGCTTCTTAAAATTATTTGACTCACAATAAGTGCACATCAATCTTGTTGCAATAGGAATGAAGACTTCTTTTCCCACTGGGCGTGCCAAAACTATTCGTGCAAAATCACAGCACCCCTAAAATATGTAACTTGATGGGTTGAAATCCTTAGTGTGACTTCACAACATGCAACATCTTTCAAAGTGTGGGACTTCACTAGTCGAGAGAGCTCTCTGGATGAAGTTCGAATCCTATTCTTCATTTTAGGTGCACACATTCATATTGTAGAGGGTTTTTCTAAATCCTACTCTAACTTCCCAAGGAGAGAGGGTTAAGGGAATACAAGAAATGAAACCTAATTTAATAGAGGTGATGCGCCAAAGGAATGCTGAAAATTTGCATTGCTCCTAAGCACAAACCATTAAAACATCATATGATATCCATTTTTTCTATTTTGAACAATAAGGGGATTGGTGCATTTTCTTCATGCAAACAATAAATGCCAAAAAAATTGTCTTCTTCTTCTTTGAAAGGATCATAATCATGTTCGTCTTGAGTTTTTTCATCCATAAATAGATTATAAATACCATCTAATGTATAAAAATGTGTTGTAACGTCATAATCAGATTGATTTATGGCTGAATAATTTGTTACAGCATTTGAAGCATGAGGCTCAATATAAAATCTAGCCAAAGTGTAACAACCCAAAAATACCAACTCATACACGAACAACACAGTAAAAGACAGGATAATTTTTTTTTGACTTACTTTGACACATAACACGACACAACATGTCGTCACAAGGTTACAACCAACACTACGAACCACTTGTTACGGGGAAGACCACAAGGTCAGCACGGAAATGTTCACACCTATCAAGGACAATACATACTTTTTTTTTTTTTCTTTTTGACAAGACAACATGGAAGTCCAACCACATGACACACTTACATTTAGGGCATCCCATGAGGAAATTCTTGTTAAATTTTCTTGTTTACTAAAATGTCTCTTCATTCTTATCTTACGTCCTTATAAAATTTCATGTAATGATTCACACAATTCTTTTCACAAGGGAGAACTTCTTTCTTTTCAACTATTGGCTAAATAGCTTAAGGCCAAGCTTACTAAACTAGGATCATCAATTTTATGTCCAAATCTTTTTATTCATTTGATTTTAGAACATTTTCCATTTATTACAAGGTTAATTAATCTTACTCAAGCCACTAACACATGTTCCACAACTCTATGTTGCACAGGTGAAGGCATAAGCTCCGATTGAGTGGAAAGTACCGCTTAGGGTTCATAACAATAACCTTCTTGTTTAAGGATCAAACTTTGACCTTGCTCAAGAAATATCACCATGAATCAAAGCAAGGGTTAACAAAACAAGACAATAGAATTTAGCTTCAGGGTCACATTGTTTACTATCAGTCTTTCATTGAGGTTAAGAGTTTATCAAGATTGGTTAAATGTTCCATCTAGACTTCACTTAATTAAGTTTGACAAAGGAAAACATTTCAAATGATAGAGAGATATTTAAGTTTTTATTAATCAATTTCCCTCCTACTTATTAAATCCTATCATCTTCTAAAATCTAACCATTGATTTCACCATGAGATCATTTAAGGTTTCACCATAAAAGGATAATGTTTATTAGTTTAACTTTTATAAGGACTATCCAGCTCACTTCATAGTACTTACAAACTCATTGCTACTATGCCTTAGAAGGATTTACAACTCAACATTTTAACTCAAGAGCAAAGTTTAACAGTACTCGTTTGCGAAAACAAAACAAGGTTACATCAATTCATTCCAAAATGATGCACAAACCAAAGGGACATACCATCTCTATTTAACCATGACTAGGGAGCAAGAGAGTAATAACATGGGACATGCCCCGCTACTATTCTAAGGATTAAAAATACACTAGATTATCCCGTAACCAAGAGGTAATCAAATTTCATCTTTCACGTGATAACCAAACAAACCAAAGTTTCAACAGTTACAACAACAATACTCTACAATACATTTACTAAGGCACTGACCCTTCTTCTAAAATGTCCAAAGGCCCTTTCCAAATTTTTATAACATAATACTCATTTGTACAAAGGAACATCATAACCAAGATTGATGTAGTAATCTACAAGTTCTTCCATCATCTAACCACATAAGCCATCTGCAACAATTAATAACCTGAGTCAGTTCGCGAGAACTGAGCAAGATAAGACTATACATAGCAACAATAAGCTACTAGCTAACAATACCATGAAAGGAAACATTCTATTTCAAGAAATGGATCAAATTTCTAACCTCTAACAACCTTTTGAAACAAGATATAATTTTCAACATATCAACTAAGAAGAAATCCATAAATTTTAGTTATGAAAAATCCCTCAAAAACTACAAAAGTTTGACAACCAAATACGCAAGACTATGAAATTTAAATGATTAGACACAAGAGTTGAGAGTATTAGGATTTCAATCATGTAATCCCGTAGATTACGTGATTGAAATCTAAAGTGTAACCCATCAATCAACATTCTCAAGGTGAAGTCAAAAGATAAAAACCAGACCCGATCTTAGTTGCCAAAAAGAATATAGTTTTGCAATTGTTCTCGTAGGGCCATAGGCCTAATAGGCTAGAAACGAACAACAAGGGTAATAAAAAAGTTCCATCATGCAATCAAAAGGGTTTAAAGGATGAAAATATTATATTCAAACCCACAACCATTATATCTTAGGTAATAAGTGACTTCATAGCTAATAAGGATGAGTGGAAAGGACGATAAGAATGTCCGGAATAGGCATTGTCTAACAGCCTACCTACTGAACATAACCAGGGCCAGAATAGTGACAAGCCTCATTAATACCCAAGTTGAGTAGGCAATCTAGCATTCTAAACACATCCTTGCAATTTTCATAATACTTTAGATTTATAACCCTCCCGTTCTAGAGGAACATAGCCATGAATCTAGACTTGGTTGAAATTTTTTCGACGTCAACTCACTTCCTAATATCATAAACGATGTATACAAAGAAAAAAAAAGTCTCTCAACTCTCCTTAATTTACATCTCATCACTAGGTTTATGGTAACCTATGCAGTGATTAAACACATAATATACCATTGAAGATAGATATCCTCCAATAATGAACTTCTATAACGATGTAATTACAATTATTACGTTCGATACATATACAAACTATTCCATAGCTTCTTTTCCCTTTTTAGACAACAAAATATATTCACGACCTTCCATCACAATCATTCTAAATTTGTAATGAAAGGTCACTCATCAAGAAGGAAGTACAAAACAAGTTTGACTAAATTAAGGAACTTCATGTTACCTTAAGCAGTTGATGAAAACCTTAACTTTCACGAACCGTGAAAGATAATACCTTACTCCATTAAGGCATTATGTCTATACATAATTAAATTGATCACACAAGGAATCATCGACATACCATATCTTAACACCATAAAGGTCATTAATTTTATCAAATTTTACTCATTGAAAGAGTAGAATCAAATGGGGTTCTATCAATAATTTATGCCCTTCTATCAACCCAGGACATATTTTCGGTCCAAAACTTCCTTCTTAACAAGCATATATATTGAACTTCTAATTTCCAAATGCCCTAATAATTTGCACAATACACGAAGTGCATAATCAAGCTTATCATAAAAAATAATAATAATTTAACTGTATATTTTCCTCTAGGGCAACAACATAAAAGGAACCCAATACCAGTCAAAGCTGCAACGTTCCAGGGGTGATTACATACCTAGGTTCACAAAAGAAACAGCGACATTTTGGTAGAAGGAAGTAACTTTAAAATTATATATATATATATATTCATATGATCAATCGAAGCATACGCTGAGAACCTTTGTTTTTTTTATATATATATAAATGGGTTTGATCACTTCAACAAGAACAACCAACAGAGGCAAATCCAGAAGTAACAAACTGTTAACCATATACTGAACACAAATCCACAAAATCACAAATTTAAACCAATTTCTAGAAAGAAAAAGTTTCATTTCAAGAGGTTTATTAGATACTAGCATATTATGTATATGGTTAGTCTATCTTGCCTGTTTTAACGCATCCACTAGTCGTGTACATCCAACAAGGACTGCTACAGCCACACGCCCTCCGCTTTATCCTCTGCTTCATTGGTCTTTTCTTGCAATATACCATACCAGGATTCCCTTTTGAAGGCACGACTAGAAGAATGCAATAGGTGGTTTTCCAAACACTAGATTGCTTCAATGCAGCTGCTTTGGGGGTGAGAGTCAAACTACTTACCACTCAGTCCGAGAGCACTTGCGCTAGAAAGCTAAACACCAACCATGGTTTGAAGCTCGAACACAAAACATAAAGATTACATCGCTCCTGGCTCTGAAAGGCATCTACCGTATTGATACATAAACCTTTTCCTTCATCAGATTTGGGGACAGCATCAAACTCTCGGTGCAAACATAACAGCTGTAGCTTGTAAGGTATGATAATTCCAACAGAGACCTTTATGCCTGCCAACTCAGTGACTCGTTGAAGGAGCCCATATCATTGCAAAGTAAAATGTGCTTCATGAATATTCTGATATGAAACAGATACACCCCTATGAGATCCTCTTCCATGAGTTACATCGCAGAACAAGCAAGGTCTCAGTAGAGAATCTCTGTAATAAATTTCATCGGGTCTCCTGGTAACACTCTCACTGTCACTTAAACGATTTTGATAAAAAAGTACCTTGAAGGAGAATCCTAAATTGAGGATGCAGTCGATACTGAATAGATAACAACATAGTTAGACGACCTGCTGGTTGGAGGTGCTCACGAAGGCTTCTACAAACTGCAACATGCCTGATTTCCAGTCTCTACCAGCCGCAAGGACACCTCCCAGAGCAGCAGCAGCTATCCTTAGGTCTTTCCTTTGTTCTTCTGGCGGTGAAATTCCTTTGTTCTTCTGGCTGGGTGTCCCCACCTCATTCCAAAATCCTCTGGGAGGCACAGATAGGGAGGATAAGCCAACAAGGGGCCAAGAAAATGTTGTGACTGTAACAAAAGGAGGTTCCACCCATTATTCCAAAATGAAAAGGCAAGACAGCTCAACTGAAACTTTATCTTGTTCTTCTACTACAGCTGTAAGATCTTGCAACAACTGATCACGACTGAGGTCGCGTGCAACCAGAACATCAGGATCAACACCAACGGTTCCTTGGGATCGCCCTGCAGCAGCTGTTGCACTTAACTCTCTCTGGAGGCCACTGATTTTCTAAGATACGTTTACTTCTCTGCCCTGTAGCTGCTGCATATAGCCAAATACTTCCTCACGGCACTTTCCTAGGAAAAGTTTAGTTCTACGCTCCACTGAAACATCCTGTACAGCACGATTTGAGAATCCACACCCACCCATGCAACATCAGGGCGACAGACCTTCATTTCACCATTAATGAATCCAATATCCAGAACACGCTATAGCGATTCATCTATTTCAGCATTTGATGGAGTGCAAAACAAGCATTCGTGGTTGGACAGACACGATAGGTAGACCACGTGAACAACAGGTGTAAGTCAACATTTTAATGAATGAGCATGTGCGGCCACCAAAGTCTCTTGCGTGAGCAGGTCAAAAAGAAAACAAAAGATTTGCAAAACAGGGAAATCAGTGGGTGCGGCCACCAACAGGGATTCCATCACATCGTACATTAATGTCTCCATCCTCCACGCAGTCAGGAAATAATGCTGACCGAGACAAGGTAGGTTGGAGTATTACAAAATATTTTCTATGGGATCCCGCTGGTCCTCAAAATGGTTGGTGCTTGGTTGATGAAACACAATTACAGGATTAAGGAGTGTACTCAGATACTCGATGCTTTGGAGAATATTAAAAATCAGGTAGGTTGGGGCATTACACAAAGGCTCTGAATTTACAATAACTTAAGTTCCATACCTTGTAGTAAATAATAAAAATGACCAATCTAAAGAAAGATAACCTCCTATCTTTACTATAAAATCTCTTGATAAGCATAAGGCAAAGTAGGGAGGTAAATCTACAATAGTAACATCTTGTAAGATAGTAACATTTGGACAAACATATAAAGTTACCTCCAAATTTCTAATGATGCAAACTATGTTAGTTGTTGTTCCATCTAGATGCAACACACTTTTATCTGTAGGTTCATACTGCAGGACTAATTTTTCTGTAATTGCTTTAGGCATTACTGTGTTGCTTACATCATTGTCAACCATACAGTTATAAACTAAATGATCTCCAATAATCAAAGATAGATAAAAGGGTGGTGGTTTTTTAATATCATGAGCATTTAAAACCTTTTGTACCATCCACTTAACCTCATTCATATGATCTTGATCCATTTTACCAAGGACCATGTCTGCTTTATGAGTTTCCTTTTCTATTTTTTTCAAAGAAATCTACAACTTAGCAAGTTCATGAGCAAGTAACTCTTGTTTTCCTGGAATACTTAGAGCATCCCACAATGAAATATTATTATTATTATTTTTCATTACCTCAACAATATTAAAAGAAGCAATAGTATTTGAAATAGCTTCTACAGTTTTAGCATAAGTTTTAACAAAAATTGACTCTACTTCAGTAGCTTTTCAAATCTAAGGTATGAATAATCTTTTTGGATCAGGTTACAATTTTTTTTTTCTCTTTAGGAGATGAATTGTTTATTGTTTTTGAAGGAACAAAATAGGTTTTTACTATTTCTTGACCTGTACTTGTTGTTTTATCAGTGACTGGAGGCAAAAAAAGGTCTATTTTGTTGTTTTCTTTATCTTGAGCCTTTTTCTTGAGACCTAGTTATGACTGCAATAAAATATTCCTCTCCAAAGATGACTAGATTTTGTTCTAGTGGTTTCTGGCTATGAGTATATTGCTTCCCACCCTCCATTTGAGGCATAAATAATGCTTCAGACTAAGGTTGTGTAACAAGGCTTATATTCAGGAATGAATTTGGATAATTGGCAACTAAATGAGGTTGATTACAAGGTGGACACCATTCTTCTGAAACCATGTTAACTGGAACAAGAGAACTAGATGAATTAGGAGCCTTTGGATCAAATTACCTTGGCTGATATGGTTGTCTATAGTTCTAATTTTGATGGTAAGGCTACCTATTCTACTGATTTTGTTGATTTTGCTAGTAAGAAGCTTGGTAAGGCCTACTAGGCTGAGGTAATTTGTTCTCAATTGACGTTAATTTATTTCCCATAGTCTGTAAGGCCTTAAATAAATCATGTGATGGATCTATAACATCAGGATCTATAATGGTAATATGTTCTTGAACAGGTGTCAAATTTGCTATAAGATGCATTGAAGGCCTTGGTGTTAATTTTGCAGCTTGAATAAGTTTATTTTCAGCCCTAATGGCAATATCATAAACTACTAGGAGACTATCTCCTCCCATATACTGAATCATGGCTGAAATATCATTATTTAAAGCTATGAGATAATATATAAATGCATGATCAGCTTGAGGCTTAACACTGGCTAGAATTCTTTCCCAAGTTCTAGCAAATCTGATGTTAAAACTAGCCATAAATTCATGAGGATCTCTTTTGATTGTAGATAGTTGTTCTATAAGAGATAAATGATCAGAATGGTCTTGATATTACTTAAGTAATTTCTCTCCTAACTTATCCCAAGTTTTTATACTCCCTATATCTAAGGTTTTGTACCATTGCAAAGCTTTTCCTTTAAATAATGCAACTAAAAGTATTAAGGCTACATCTTCATGAGTTATATTATGGACAACACAAAGGGCTGTAACATTGTTAATGTGCTCTGTAGGGGTAATCTGATTTTCACCAGTAAATGAAGGTAAAATTTTCAGGGAAGCATCAGGTATATCGTGATAAACTTGAATTACTAAAGGGCTTCCATTAGTAAAGGTCACAAAATTTCTAGGTGGTTGTATAGCCATTGGAATAACAGGGATTTAAACAACAAGATAAATACGTGGTGAAGGAAGATTAGGATGAGGGTTGTCAAAGCCAAGCCTATTATAAGGTAAGGTATTGCCAAATCTTATTCTTCTTGCAGAATTCAAAGGTAAAGAAATAAATTCAGGAGTTCCTCTTACCAATGATCTTGTAGTCACTTTAGGCATGGAACATGCTACAAAACTGGTCTAAAACCAGCCCTACGGAGTCTCCAAATTAATATTTTGATCTTTATAATAAATTATTGTATCTTGCTTCTCCAAAAGAGACTTTCTTTTTATGTAAATTATTGTAATCTACTGAAAATCTAATATGTCTCCCACCGAGCATGCCAAAAACCGTTATCTCTCGAAATTGCACCATGGTTTAGAGATGACAATAGGGGTTCTAAGCTTGTTTTGATCTCTCACTTTTGTAGATACAATGGAAACACCTTAGGTATGTGGGTATACCTATTGTTAAGGTGAGTCTCTGGTATCAAGGCCTGTTCCTTGTTTATGTATCCTAAACTAATTTTTTGGGGTTTTTAGGGTAGAAAGATGACTATTACTGAAATTGAAAAGGGTGATACACCAAACATTTTGAGGGATTTGACTTAGTATATGCACAATAAAATTGAGAATGAATTTTTGATGCATGAACCAATGTTTTTAGCAGAATATTAATGCAAAGCACTTTATGTATTTAGGGATAAATCACAACAACACAACAAAATGAACATGCACATTAAGATTATGTAATAAATACCAAATTTGCAGCAAGTTAAGATGATTAATCAGGTAATTGACATTTATAAGGATTAATGGAAAGATACACACCGCTACAAATAATTAGAAAGGCAAAAATCAATTCTCATTCAAGGCAAAACTGGTAGAAAATATCTTCAGCACTCTTATGGTCAAAAATTCTTCCTCTTGTGCTTTTCCAATGCACATAATATATATCAAAATTATTCACCCAACCCATCATGAAAATAGGCTAAAATTTATACTACCCATGCATGCTAATGTTACCTCTTTATCATAAATAAATAAAGGAATAAAAATGGACATGTTGATTACAATGAGGCATTAATAGCCTTAGTTACAGAAATAAACTCAAGTCAAAGTGTCGTTGACTGATCTATTTTTAATAAAACTTGGATGAATAATTTAGCTAATAATATTTTTTCTTGTTGTGCAAGTCTTCTCTAATGTCCATGTAATATTTTTGTTCTTTTGCTTGATGTGACACTTGCAATTATAAATTTGGCATGTTTACAATTCTTCCCCCTTGGATGCACATGCAAAAACAAAATCTATGTGAAAAATAATGCCCCTAATCTTCAATACTTAGCAAAATTATCCAACTCCATTGTGAGGACCACCTTTGATGTGCACATGTTCAATTTTTTTCTTCTTGCAGTCTATGGGGGCCACATGTATGTTGACCACCTTGAGGATGTAATACCCAGTCGTTTCACCTTAAGGACGAGGATGGGAGTTCATTTCTTTAGGAGAGGCACCAAATCTTCTCGCCATGTGATTAACTTATTTTTAGCTTAGTACGTGATCACCGTGATGTATGCATAACTTTGGCCTTGGTGCGTCGTCATGATTTAACAACTCGTGGATAAACCTTGGTCCAGCTACCTTGTCGATCACCACCAAGACGAACTTTGTGTCATTTAAATACCCTCAAATTCTACATCATGGTTACGCTTGGATGTACCATTACCCCGTGGCAGTGTACAATTCATGGACGATGTGTAACGCTTCAGTATTGTTGACTTTGACCAAGTCCGGTGAGGAGGGATGATTTTGATAAGGTTTCGGTCTTGTGATATTATAATGCTAAGGTTACAACGTCATTAAGGAAGATAATAACAATTAATATATATATAATTATAATTATATAACTGATTGTTCAATTAGTGTTGGTAATGTTGTTTTGTAAATAAAAAAAGGGAAGGTGGAATTGTTATGGGGTGTACACCCTCATCCTCACCACAGATTTTTGTTTGGTCAACCTCGAGTCTTTTGATTTATTTTTTTTTTTTTCTTACTCCAGCCAAGAGAAGATATTAATGTGGAGTGGGTGTTATCCTATCCTATCAAAGAGTGGGTGGAGGAGATATAATGGTTACATCTAATGTGCATTCATGCCCTTGGAAGCTGCGAAGCTTCTGGTAGAAGCCACCCAACCCACAATCCTGTGCCTCTTCCAAGGTATTGTGATTTGTTTTTTTCTACAAAACAACCTCTTTTCCTTTTTTTTTCTCCTCCTCTACGGCTTGGGTGATGGTTTCCTTTTATTTTCCTACATTTTCAGCTTCCAGTGGCTTCTCCAAAGTCTGGCATGCATTGGATGGGTGTGGTATTTTGGGAGAGCGTCTAGAGCATTGGAAGAGGCAGGGAGTGGTGTTGAATCTGAAGGCGCACGAGCATGAGCCATTTTCCCTTCCCCAGCCTTTTCATTTGTATAAATTGCATGACTATTACTTGTTATCCATGTAAACGATTGTTGTGTTGATTTTGGGTAGCTCTACTTGGGGGAAATTTCCATTTATAATGTTTGTGTGATTGATTTTTTGACTTCCCTATAACGATTGCAGTCTCATTTTGCTAAGATCTACATGGGGATTTTATTGATACGTTGGTAATTATTTGTGTGGGTGTAGTTTTTCCTATGATCTAGTATTGGTCCCTAGCATGACATTGTTTTCCTGAATGTATAAGTTCTGTCCTTTTTTAAAATAGTGATTTAACCTCTTTTGTGTATCCTTATGGTTATAGAAGGGGGCAGGTAATAAATAAATAAATAATAACATCTAGATCTCACTAGAAGCTCATGTATTGCTTTCATTTTTATGTTATCACAGTCTGGTATAAGTTCGGTCTGACAATGATATGGGAAAATCCTTGCTCATTGTTTTTATCAATACAATTTTGGTATTCATGGTGCAGTGGCTTAGAGTCGACTCTTGGTTGAAAATAGATTTGAGTAATCTTTTAGTTCCCTCGAATAGCCAAATTTGGTATAAACTCATTTCAATTTTAGACCTAGGAGGTCAGATGGAAGGCTGTGACATAATAATTTTCTATTATTTTTAGAACTTTTAATGGTCTATGTAATATGCTCTCCTGATGTGACCGATTGCGACTAGATAGTTGGGTTTTTGACAGTGTCTTATATGAACGTTCATTTTGCTAAATCTAACTTGCTTACCTGGATTATGATGACAATAAAATTTTAGTACCCTGGCCAAGGGATATCATTGTCAGTCCTACATTTGACTAATCCCCCTAACTTGTTTTATGAAAGGCCCACCGACTTCTTTGTGATGGAAAATTTGAGGGATTATTCTAAGAAAATCCTAACTCAAATCATTGAAGAAAATACTTAAGATATTTGAGGCACTCACATTTTATACTGGGATATACTATGAATCCAACATAACTATATAAGTGCCTAAATTTATATTAATAAGAAACCCCTTTCCTTGTCAGAAGCACCCACAGTAGTGAGTGCATGAATATTGTTTTACCCCCTTCCTAGTAATGAACAATGATGTATATGTTGGAGATGTGGTGAACATAGAACTTAGTTTGACATTTGAGATGCATTTGGGATCTCTGAAAGGTAAACTACATTTACCCCAAAGCAATAATTTTGTTATGAGACTTTTCTTCATTATTTTAGCAAGTCAGTTAAAACTATATAACATTGAAATAGTTATTATGTTGTGAATGAAGGGTTTTTGTTGAGGGATGTGTGGAGTTGGTACTTACAACTTAATAGTATGCTTTCAAAGTTTTAACTTATCTTATGTGGACGTTGTTTAACCTTGTGTGTGTGTGTACATATATACATGTGTGTGTGTGTGTGTGTGTGTGTGTGTGTGTGTGTGTGTGTGTGTGTGTGTGTGTGTGTGTGTGTGTGTGTATACATATATATGTATATATATACATACATACATATATATGTATGTATGTATGTATGTGTGTGTGTGTGTGTGTGTATATATATATATATATATATATATATATATATATATATATATATATATATATATATATATATATATATATATATATATATATATATATATATTGGGTATAACAATTGAAAAAAACACCTACATTCTTTAAGGTGTATGCATGTGCAATACATTCCTCTTTATATGATCTTTGGATGGGTCTTTGAGTGGTTATAATACCCCCCCTAGGCTCCATGTTTCTTTTTTGTGGGCTTTTGTGGCACTCTTGGATTCGAGTAGGGATGTTCGGAATAAGTTGATTAGTTATCTTTCTCCTGCTTTATCAGGAGAATTTACTATTTCCATATTGGGAGGTTGTCGTACAGTTCCTTTATTCAGTTTTTTGATTGTGAATTTTCTATCACTATCATTACTTAGGGAAAATTTGAAAAAAAGTGTATCATGTGGGAAATACATGATAATGTGAATGTATGGTGTAAGAGTAACTTTGGATAGAAATGCCAATTTAGCTTTCATATATCATGCAGTTGTGCCTTTTGTTAACTGGGTATCTATTCTATTTACATCCATATTGATTGCATTTTTCTTATGTCATGGAATGGAAATCATGCACTAGTCATTCAATTAATTCTGATGAGATATCTAGGAAAGGGAATGCATGCTCATGTCAGTTCTTCTGAACTGACAAAAGCTAACATGTTTTTTGCAGGTTGAATTTCTGTGCTCGAGCACGAAAGAAGAGGTTGTTGTATTTGCATAGATGATAATCATTAAGGTTTTTGTGCACTATTTTTTATGGTTCACAATAAATGTATACATAATTGTGTTGTTAGGATCGACCATGGAAATTACCCATGTTGTTTTAGGGGGCTCGGAAATTGAAGGCAAAGAAAAACAAAAAAAATGTAGAAATGTTATTGTTTCAATATTGTAAGAACTTGTGAAAAGGGCTTAAAACATCATTAATTTGCATAGCTGGAAGATTATAAATGGATGTACTATGTTTTAGCCAGTCCTTATAACATAATTTTTATAGTAAATAGTAATTATTTGGATTTTGTATCCTATCACATCACACTTTAGTCTCTTTATTTATAAGCTTGTCTTACTTGACACAAAATCCAATGTCATAAATATCTTCCTAATGGAAATCTAATTGAATTTCATGAACGTGAGACGGTTAGTCTACTTTTCTTCATGTTAGAGCTCCCTAACTATTCAAGGCTTAACGAAAGATATTAGTTGTTACCTCCTCCTCACCCTGTGGTAAAGGAAAAAAATCTAACCTTAGCTCTTCACCACCAAGTCCCACATGGGTAGAGAGATCTTGTATACTATTAGGAGATTTGAGACATGCGAGAAAGTCTAGGGATGATTCCCTATGTATTTCCTTTTTTTTCAAAATAAAATAAAATTGAACGTGTGTATGAGGTTTTCCATTTGGGGTTTTGTATTTTGATATTGGATATTTGCCAAATAAATAAATAAATGGGTTGATGTTCATCATCTTTGTCAAGCCCCTGAAGGGAAGGTTGTAATTCAATCATATAATTCTAATGAGGGCTCAAATTGGAAAAACAAGTAATCACTAGTACACAAATGAGAAAAGTAGAAACTTAAATAATTCAATTAATGTGTTTAAGCCATTTTTGGTGTGGAGTTAAATGTGGAGGTGGATTTTCAGTGTGATCTTGAGTTTCCTAAACGATGAATTAAACCCCTTTAATCATGTTGTAGCTTGTTAAGAGAGATCGAATGCGTCGTTGAATTTGTTTAGTTTGTGGTAGGGGTGTCCAATAACTTCGTTGAGTCCTCAACAAGGTGTGAGGTTATCTAATCCATTGTCTTCTCATTTTTAGCATCGTTTGGTAATTTTCCCTTAAACCCAAATTCTTAGGGAAGTGTGGAAATATTATCCTTAGGGCCATTTTGTTTTAAACCTTAAGTAAAGTAGAAAGAAATTCATTAAGTTCTTATAACTGAAAACAATGATTGGCATCCTTAGTAAATGAATGCAATCATGTGAGGTCAAGTAACTTAGCTACGCCTGATCTTGGAGAGGCCGGGTCGTTATAATCTTACCTACAACCTAACTACATTTTTTAATATGTAAAACAAAAAGAGAAATAAGAAAATTAGAAGAAATCTCTACAAGTTAAATGGTACTTGGAAACTAATTTTTACAACCTAGTTTATAATAGATCGAGGAACCATAGTGGTAAGGGTTTTGTAGCTTGTTAAGGGCCGAGATTGATTTATAAAGGTAATAATTTCAATACCCAAAAAAAAATGGTTTCCTTCTTAATGGGCCCATATATATGTTTACTTCGAAATCAAGCCTTTTGGTTGGGTCGACCCTTGGCAAAAGCTATCCTAATGTGTATCATGTGCTTTCCATATTACAGTCATTTGATGATTTCATGTAAGCATCTCTTGTGTTATGTGTTTTTGACTTTAACAAACCCATGTTCGACATGTGTGTGTTATGTTGTGAGAAGTCAAAAAAAATTCCGGTATTTTCACTGTTGTTTTTGAGTTTTTTTTTATGTGGGAATTATAGAGGGTATGAGGTTCTTTTACAAAGAATAATATATTTTACGATTTTTAAGGTAAACTATACTTAGCACATGCTTTGATTTATACCTTGGTCTAAAGTCAAAAGGCAATATTACTTTTGATAATTCAATCTTCTTTTGATCAACAAATTATGCACTAATTATTTGGCCCTTTTTTAATTAACCATGGCATATAATACTCCTTATAAGGTTGTAAAATTATACTTTTGGGGCCTTCGGTTAATCAAAGTCAACCATAGTCTTTGGCCCTCTTTTGAATCATCATCAGCATATATACCTAATGCTTTTTCAGATTTTTGGTTAATCATTGTCTTTTCACTTTTGATTAATATTATTATGACTTTAGACCTTGATAAGGTCAACTACAAAATATTTAAATATTCAGATTTGGCCTCCTCTCCATAATGAATTACCCTTCGAAGATTTGTCGGTGGAAATTGACTTACTATGGTTAAGTTACAACAACTCTGAGTTATGCATTGGTTTTTGTGATTTGACCTTATCCATTTGATCACTGTACATTTGCATCTTTGCCATTGATTCTCTGACCATGGTAAGTAGGGTAGTTAGATGGTGGATTTAATCTGCACCGTTTGATCTTGGTACTTTGTAACCTAAGCCATCGATTCTCTGAGCATGAATTTTGCATTGATGATGGGTTACATGGATCCAACAACTAATCCTTGGCTATTTGATCTTGTCCTGGTTTGATTTTGAACCGTCGATCTTCTCACCATGGTAAGTAAGGTAGTTGGCAGTGGTTTTCATCTGGGTCATTTGATCTTGTCCTTTCAATTTATGACCGTCGATCCTAACTCATTGAGTGAGTTAGGTTTTATGGTGGTTGAGCTTGGGTGAGTAAAACAACTTTACCCAACTCATTTGATCCATTCACATTTTTCATCCTTGCAAGCGAAGCCGTAGAAAAATTTTAGTCGCCGCCATTATTTTTACGCCGAAAGGCATGTTCTATGTGGGCATGGCGGAGGCCTTCTGACAGGCACTAAGGCATCGACGATGGGGCTTCGTTGGTCGACGATGCACGGATGCCCGAGAGCCGTAGATGTGGCGGATGGAATACAGGACCATGTTCGAAGGAGGGAGAGGTGTATAGGTGGTCAGAAAGAGAGGACAATTGCAGGAGTCCGGCATGGAGGCGGCCATGCATCTGCCATCAGCAAAACAAGGGGAGTATGGCTGGCCCGTAGTGTACCAGTACGTAGTAGTCGAAGAAGAATAAAAAAATGCCTTGCTTAGGGTTTTGGGAAGGATTTTGTAATGAGGAGTGTTTTTGGCGTCGAACATTGTAGACGAGGAGCCCATTTCTCTTTGCCTGCTGAGTGTGGTTGGAGTTGGATACTACGTGATCGAAGGAAGCCGTCCAGTATCGAAGCCGCGAATTTAAGGTTTACCTCTCTGTTCCCCTGTTCCAGGATTCGGTGTTGTTTCATTATTTCATATACATCGATTTAAGAAAATCAAACTCAGAAAAAGACTGCGCTTGTTTTCATTTTGAGATTAACTTAAATTCTTGTTCTCTTTATTGGTTTGCGATTTATGGGATGAGCAAAGAAATTCCCAAAATGTCAATCGATTTAGTTACAGAAAACATGATCCTTTTTCGCCACATCTACAGGGTATCTCTTTGAAATTTAGAAAGAGTTGCAAAATTTCAGCTGCAGGAAAATATATTTATATTAAGAATTTATGTGTGGGATTTTCCATAAGGGCTCGAGAAATTTGGTACTAATAGTCTGGCTAAACCATGATATTAGCCCGTATTTATTAAGATAGCCTGCCATTGCAATAAGTGCAGCAAACCATGTAATGGTCTTTCCAGTCAAGGTTTTAACAAAGATTTGCATGCCTCCCCTCAGACAGAGCACAAGATGGAGGGTAGATTCCTTCTGGATGTTATAGTCAGCCAATGTTCTACCATCTTCAGGTTGTTTTCCAGCAAAGATGAGCCTCTGTTGATCAAGGGGAATTCCCTCCTTGTCCTGGACCTTGGCCTTAACATTATCGATAGTTTCTGAGCTTTCCACTTCAAGGGTGATGGTCTTTCCAGTCAAGGTTTTAACAAAGATTTGCATGCCTCCTCTGAGACCAAGGACTAGGTAGAGTGTGGATTCCTTTTAGATGTTGTAATCTACCAAGGTCCGTCCATCCTCAAGCTACTTTCCAGCAAAAATAAGCCTCTGCTGGTCCAGGGGAATACCTTCCTTGTCCTGGATCTTAGTTTTTACATTGTCAACAGTATTCGCCTCCCCAAAAATTTGAGGGTGTTCGCCTCCCTCAAGCTGCTTTCCAGCAAAAATAAGCCTCTACTGGTCTGGGGGAATACCTTCCTTGTCCTGGATCTTGGTTTTTAGATTGTCAACAGTGTCTGAGCTCTCAACTTCAAGAGTAATGGTCTTCCCAGTGAGTGTTTTCACAAATATTTGCATCTTGAAGTATAAAAGTGAACTTTAGAAATAACCTGCAAAAGGAGAAAAATCCATGTGAATGCTCAACCTTAATGATACTAAGACAGAACATTGAATTCTAAAAAATTATTGAGCAAAGACCATGTTATAAAAGTGCACTCGCCAGTGACTTCTATTTCTGAATGCTTATTTACCTATAGAAACATGTAATTATAGACTAAAAATCTTTAAAATACATCATGCTTACAAGTCTCACCTACCACTTTCAAGTGTTCAGCCTCGTTGATCTATTTCTAATATTCTATATAACCTTTGAAACATCAATGACCGACATCCATATGAATTGCAGTGATTTATTATAAATAACTACAGTTATAATACTAATAATCTGCTAAGGTCCGTCCATCCTCAAGCTGCTTTCCAGCAAAAATAAGCCTCTGCTGGTGACACAGTGTCAGTGCCTTGTGACAATAACCATGTTTTTTGTATGCTGCAATAACTGTATTCCACGACAAACTGTCTCGTCGTTTCGCTTGGTCAAACTCTGTACGTACATCTATCAAAACTCTGCATTGGACATACATTTAAATATGTTCTTTATGAAAACCATGCTCGTGAAAATACAAGTCTGCAATAATTTGAAATATGTAATCTTCAGAGACGTTGTATGCACCTACCTCTGGCAGTGTACTATTGTTTTCGGCTATTTGTATTGCTTGCAAAGTGGCGGGACTATATTTGCTGGCAATGGTCACCAGGTGCTGTTTTATCTTGTAACTGAGATGTATTTATGAACCTTAGATTTAATTAATATGACTGCAGCCTGTTAGAATCTGAACGTATATTTTCCATACAATGGTGCTCTTATATGCCGAGTTAGTGCCTCGGATAGCCATAAACTAAAAAAATGACTTTGTCATAAATAGATTTTACCCAAATTTTCAAAATAGGTCACTAATTAGTGGAGAGACTGAAATCTTCACAAAACTTGACTGTCCATCAGTTTGGCTGAGATGTTGTGTAGACCAACTTGACTGTTGGTCTTCATCACATTCACAGTGATCCCTATCTTCAGCTTTATCATCTTTTTCACTGTGGATTCCCACTAAAGGAATAATCCACTCTTTGAAATAGCAGTGAGACTGAGCTTCACCACTTTTACTCAATGGGATTTGGCATCTTACTAGACAATAGTATCATCGGTAGTGGACACTAACCACGCTGCATCCTTAAGTGAGATTGGGCCTCACCTCAATTGCTCCTTAGGTTGGACCGGGCCTCACGTAAACATAGTTGTTCTCTTCTTGTGTGCAACAAAATCTCAATCTTCATCTTCACATTAATTGTTGATCCCTATCTTCAACTTTATTGTCTTTTTCACTATGAATTGCCACAAAAGAAATAATCCAATCTTTGAGTTAGCGATGAACTCAAAATTGAGGTTTTAACTCCATCCACTTGTGATCCTCTGTCCTATGAACTTGACTCAATTAGCCAAGTCGAGCCTAATGGTCCTGTGGACCGCAAACCGCTCCATGTAGAGCTCCCACAATTCTGAGACTGCTTTTCCAATACTTGTCATCTTCCTAGTGATAGAATTTCCCCCTCGATGAATCGACTCGTAAGGGTGTCGAGTACTTCCAAAAATGCACCCATATAAAAAAAGTCAGCTGAATAGTTTTGACAGACAACTTTTAATGCATTTTTTGAGGAAAAACAATTTTAACTTGCAGCCTAAAAGACTGAAGCTAAAAAAAATTCCGCAGGGTTTATATAACTTTTAAACAATCTAGCAACTTTTGACATAATCTGCCTCCCAGACCAAATACCATGAATTTGATCCAAGCCTTCGGGCAATTTTTTAAGCCTAAAACTACAATACAGGAACACTAAAACAATTGTATTTCAAAAACTAAAGAAGCTGGAGTGAAATGCTTTCATAGGACATTAGAGAGTGATGGTAGACACAACTTGGAAAAGTTATGTGGACAAGCTCCCGCCGGATTAGAAGATATAGAATAAATCTAGGTATTTCAACACAAAAGAATAATATATGGGCTACTTTTAATGTTTTGACTTCAACAGTATAAAAGAAAAAAAAAATCTTTTTTTTAGAACTTGAGAAGCCTATATGTATATCAGAAAAGGACTTTATATTATAAAAGGCAAATTTAACTTCACCTTTTCTCTGCGCACTACTGCACCAAACGCCTACCTTCCACTCATGTGCCTCATGCATGCCTTAAGCACCATGCTCAATAAATTTTGCCACTACCATGATGTGGATGGGTTCCCAGCTTGTTGATAAATGGTATTGGTTCTTTCTCTGACAGAATACTATGCCACTTTACCGTATTAATCAATCAATAAATGAAAAATCTTTTATTGATAGTGCCACTCTTTGCTCAAAATGACTCTCTTTGAATCTTTGTTCAGTCCTCCAACACCTGCTCTTCTAGACACTACTCACATGGGATAGCACACTGCCGG
Organism: Taxus chinensis; assembly: GCA_019776745.2. Lineage (NCBI taxonomy): Eukaryota > Viridiplantae > Streptophyta > Pinopsida > Cupressales > Taxaceae > Taxus > Taxus chinensis. The sequence goes on along the minus strand of CM034147.1, from coordinate 130,338,123 downwards.
GTTGCTGCATTCAATAACATGGATATCATCTCCTTATCTACGGCTGTGCTATCACCACATGCTTTGGCTGCCAGACTTAGCAAATTACATTTATGCCCTTTACCAAGCTGCTCTCAGAAAATCATGCCCATCACTGCTGTTTTTATTTATTTTTTATTGCAAAACCATACAGCATATTTGATTTGCTGCTCTGCTAGATTAAAAACAAACAGCCGCTTCCTTTAAATGCTCTTACTCACGCTTCATGCTAGTTTGAATGCTTTCAGTACATTAATAAAAAACAGCATCTAAATAATCCAAAACATCAGATACCTCTCCTCCTTAAACCTTTTTTTATTGCATAGACTGCCCCTTCAACTGCTCTCTTGACACAGAACTTCTAAACTCTAATAAAAACAAATCAGAAAACTCCCAGAAGGCAATCTAACTTCCAACTGAGCCAGTTTTCATAAAATAGTTATAATCAATGTGGTAACAAAAACACTATGGAGTTGCCCCTTAATCAAAAATAAAAACACCATTTTTCCCAAGATCAGAATATGCCCCTTGCCCCTCACGAAGATCTTGGCTCTCCTATTTTGATACAAAATGATAAAATTTGGTCAACGCTAAACAAATTTTTACGCCGAAAGGCGTGTTCTATGTGGGAAAGCCTCCTGCTTTCTAACAGTTAATGAGACTCCAACGTGCCAAATGAATTGGTCGACGAAGCACGGCGCAAAATCAGCTCTACGCGTGCCCTCCAAAAGCAGGAATGTCAGAGACAATGACCTGCACAAGGTGAGCCATTCCGCGAGGGAGAAATGCAGGACAAGTTACGATTTTCAATCGGTGGTATGAATTGACGGGTTCAATGGAAGACGGTAGCACCTGCGTGGCCGCGCTTTCTGGACGAGAGCTTGCGAGGAGAAGACAGATTTCATGAAATTGCAATTGGCAGATGTAAAGCCAAATTCCACAACCTTTGTCAGCATCCTCCCCGCCTGTGCCAAAATGGGAGCTTTGGAACAGGGTATGAACATCCATGAAAGCAAAATGTGGAAGCATAAACAAGGCACATGAACTGTTTTAGTATGTCAAAGAGTGAGAGCACTTGCAACTACATCTAACAAACCATTAGGCGGTTCCTGATACCACATCATTTTCAGGCATTCTTTCAAACAGTTCATGTGCATAAGGTATGCTTCCACATCAGAACAGAGAAAAAAAATTTATCGTCTTTGTTGGAGAACTTGGAGAAAGAGGAGGGTTCCTTGTGACTCAGATCCAAAACTTTATGGGTTCAACAAGGAAGTGCAAATACCAAAGTTTTCACGAGATTGTGGTTGCTCACAGACTGACAAACCATATTGCTCTGGTTAAAAGAGAAGGTGAGGAGGATTTAACCGAGGATAAGACATTTAGAGAGGCAGCCAACGATCATTTTCAGACTGTAGATATGAGACCATTTGCAAATATCTTTGTTTGTATTTTAAATTCTCAAAACAAACAAAGCATAAAGGATAGAGGAATTTTGTAGACATGTATGCAAAATGTGGAACCGTAGACAAGGGATGTGAACTGTTAGACACAATGCCTCAAAAAAATGTAGTTTCGTGGACAGTCATGATTGCAAGATATGCCCAAAATGGATTTGTTAAAAAAGTGTTATAATTATTTAGAAACATTCATGCAATTGCAATTGGCAGATGTAAAGCCAAATTCCACAACCTTTGTCAGCATCCTCCCTGCCTGTGCCAAAATGGGAGCTTTGGAACAGGGTATGAACATCCATGAAAGTAAAATGTGGAAGCATAAACAAGGCACATTAATTGTTTTAGTATGTCAAAGAGTGAGAGCACTTGCAACTACATCTAACAGACCATTAGGCGGTTCCTGATACCACATCATTTTCAGGCATTCTTTCAAACAGTTCATGTGCATAAGGTATGCTTCCACATCATGAACAGAGAAAAAAAAATTATCGTCTTTGTTGAAGAACTTGGAGAAAGAGGAGGGTTCCTTGTGACTCAGATCCAAAACTTTATGGGTTCAACAAGGACCATTAGGTGGTTCCTGATACCACATCATTTTTAGGCATTCTTCAAACAAGTGCAAATACCAAAGTTTTCACGAGATTGTGGTTGCTCACAGACTAACAAACCATATTGCTCTGGTTAAAAGAGAAGGTGAGGAGGATTTAACCGAGGATAAGACAATTAGAGAGGCAGCCAAGGATCATTTTCAGACATCATTATCTGATGATAATAGTGGTAGGATTGAGACTCGAGAAGATCTACTTGAGGTTATCCTAAATATTGGTATAGAAGATATGAATGAGAGGCTGTTGAAGGAAATAAAGCTTAAAGAGATTAAAAAAAATTGAAGGAAATAAAGCTTAAAGGGTTAAAAAGAAAGTGAAGGAAATAAACCTTGAAGAGATTTAAAAAGTCATCTTCTCCTTTCAATTGGACAAATCATTAGGTCCAGATGGCTTCGAGGCCAGCTCCTTCCGTATGTGTGGATGACTCCAGGGTCTCGGGAAAAGTTTGGAAGGCATTTTATTTTCTCGCTTCAATCCCAAAATAAAATAATGCTAACAATATTGATACGTTGAGGATTATATCTCTTTGTAATTTTTCTTGCAAAATTATCTATAAATCATGGTTATTAGGCTGCAAACTTGCCTTCCTCGTGTCATATTTAGGAATGAGCTGGGCCTGTTAAAGGACTTAAGATCTTTGATGAAGTAAATATTGCTCTGCCTTGATTAATATTTACCTTGATTGCAACCTTAATAATGAATCTATTTTGTATTTTGAGACATCTAGCTGACCTGCATATAGAATGACGGCCCAGCCATGAAACAACCCATGGCACGCCCTTTGCCAGAGACCTGAATAAAACATATTTTTTCGTATAACTGTGTTAGAAACAATCTTCCTGCAATTTCAGTTATCGGTAGCTTTTTTTTAGTGACAATATCATTTTATAATCTTGCTAGTATATTTGCTGACAATGGTCACCAGGTGCTGCTTTATTTGGTAACTGAGATGTACTTATGAACCATAGATTTAATTAATATGACTACATCCCGTTAGAATCTGAACGTATATTTTCCATACAATGGTGCTCTTATATGCCAAGTTAGTGTCTTGGATAGCCATAAACTAAAAAAATGACTTTGTCATAAATAAATTTAACCCAACTTTCAAAATAGGTCACTAATTAGTGGAGAGACTGGAATCTTCACAAAACTTGACTGTCCATCGGTTTGGCTGGGATGCTGTGTAGGCATTTTCAAAATGGCACTACAAACTCTCCAGCTAGACTCAAGATACCTTTGCTGAGTTGTTTGTATGATTTTGAGCTTAAAATTCACAGGACAGTTTTTTAGATTTATGTGACAGAGGCATCTTTCTGCTGCAACGAATGTAATCTGTTTCTGTGCTATCACAAATGTGATGCATTTTTGTATTGTAACCTTTGGCCTTTATTTGACATTGCCCAAGCATTAACAATGATATCATAGATACTTCTGTACTGTAGAGCGTTTAGGACATGTTAGGCTTTTGGAAAGGTTAGGGTCCCCATATCTTTCTTCATTCTTTGGAGGAGGTTGATGTCTAAAAACACCTCAATGATATCGGATACCTTTCGATTGATGCATTGAAAGTAAGAATTGACTAATTTTATTACCGTAGGGTTTGAAAATTGCACTGGCATAAAACCTGACATCCTTGGTTCCAGATGCTTGGTAGAAAACCTTCTGGCCAACTCCAATCTATACGTGTATTGACAAAAAAAAAGGATCTGCTGAATGCTTTGTCATGGCCCATACATTCTACAAACCACAGTTCATAAAGAGCCTACTCGCTATCTTGTGATATGCATATTTGCGCAGAGATAGCTTCAGGATTTCTAACTCCTCCGCATATTCCTTAACTAGATAGATTTATAGTTTAGTTACAATCCAGATCAAAATTTACAAATTTACCTGGCAAAGTTCTTCCTGAATCAAATAAATCATCTATAAGCTTATTCCATCACTAGTTACTTTAATTTAAATTTGCTATATTCGGTATGGTTAGTTTTTATACTGATTTATCCAAATTATATCTTTAAGTATTAGCAGAATAAACCATCTAAGAAATAAACATTGTCTTGTGCAGATCTGATCTTGTTGTTTTGCATTACTTTCTTTGTGTACTCTCATGTAAAGTTATTTCCTTTCGGTTTGTAGAACTCCACAATTCCATTCAATGCACATTGTTGACTGTTTAATGCAAAGATATAATTGTGATGATCATGAACTTTAAGATTGCTCGTAGAATATGATATTCTTCTTTGTGAATGAAGTGTCTCACTTGCCTTTATGTACTTGTTGTGTTCATGAACTTTAAGGTTTTTCTCAAAATAACCTTTTTTTTCCTTTATCTCATGGAAAATTCCCTACCATATTGTTTATAAAATTGCTTATTTATTATGTGTTTTTTTTTGCATTTTTTCCCTTATACATTTTCATATATACTTAATTATGTGGATGAATTTGGCTATCTTAAAACATCTTATTGCTGTATGTGTTGCATGAAACCACATCTAACAAAATTCCTCTATCCTTTATGCTTTGATGGATATCCATACCCTGTTCCAAAGCTCCCATTTTGGCACAGGCTGGGAGTGAATTGGAAAATGTAAACTGATTGGGTTGAACACCTGTTTGTTGCAAATGGTGAAACAGTATGACTGCCTCACGAGGATAACCATGTCTTTTGTATGCTGGAATAATTGTATCACCTATGAGCAATGAAAGAGTGGACTGTCTTTCCTTGTGAAACCATGAGCTCATGAAAATACAGGACTGCGATAATTGAAGATATGTAATATTCAAAGGGGTTCTGTCTAGAAAAGAATCAGATTGCTTACTTGATTGAGAATTTAAAATACAGACAAAGATATTCGCAAACGGTCTCGTATGAACTGACTTATCTTCTGTAGAAACAAAAAATGAGAAATGCATGTATCCAAATGTTCATAACAAAGAAAAACACGGATCTGTCAAAACAAATAAATGTTGTATCCATGCAACTAATACGAATAGCCGAAAACAATAGTACACTGCCAGAGGCAGGTGCACACAACGTCTCTAAAGATTACATATTTTAAATTATTGCAGACTTGTATTTTCATGAGCATGGTTTTCATAGAGAACATATTTAAATGTATGTCCAGTGCAAAGTTTTGATAGATGTATGTACAGAGTTTGACCAAGTGAAACGATGAGACAGTTTGTCATGGAATACAATTATTGCAGCATACAGAAAATATGATTATTGTCACAAGGCACTCACACTATTTCACCATATGCAAGAAACAGGTCTTCAACCCAATCAGTTAACATTTGTGAACATACTCCCAGCCTGTGGCAAAATAGGATCTTCGGAAATGGATATGGACGTCTTTTCATACATGTAACTATTCCCCATTCTTTAATCCTATTGTCTCAAGAATTGTGAATTTTGTCAGATGTAGTTGCAACTACTCTACTAGACATCTATACAAAATGTGAAAGGATACCTAATGCACATGAACTGTTTGAAAGAATGCCTCAAAATGATGTGGTATCAGGGACTGCATATACCATAAACTTATTTCTGTCAGGAATGTGCCCAAAATGTTGAAAATGGCAATTTAAAGCTTGAAAAAATGTGCATGTGCATAAGACACTTATTCCATAGATATTCCCAACCACAACTTCATCTCCTAAATTATAGGATTAAAAAAACAACATACCATTTTATGCTTTTGCAGCACTATGTCACCACCATTGCCAAGCATATCTCTTGTCTGATCCCTATAAAGACATCTAAGAGATAGTTGTGGTGAGAAAGATCCCTGACATATAAAGTTTCTACTAAATTTTAATATTCATCATTTAATAGTCTCATTGTAAGTGAGAAATATAAGATTTTTCAGATCCCCTTGGTTGATTCGTGTATAGCCCGATTGGGGTTTCACTGTAGGGAGTTCGACTTGCCATTTGTGCATTTTTGCTTTGCCTATAAAAGACGGGTTAGGGTGTCCCGTGTTCTTTAGTGGGTTTAAGTTGAGGCCTCTTGGGAGCTCGCTGATTGTGTGCCTGAGAGTTGTTTTGTATAGCCCAGCTGCATTGAATCATTATGATCCTGCACTGGCTCATCCAACCTGTTACACCCAACTTGGCCGTTGTTTGTGGCCTCCACTCTCCAACTCGACCCTTCCCAGCTCATTCTGAGCTTCACTTGCTCGACCAGTCTTTTGAGTAAGCTAGATTTCCTTAAGTTTTACTCTGCTACAACTGTTTGAACTGAAGAAGCTTGGAGTTTATATTTCATACCTAAATTTACTTGCATATTGACTGTCGCCTGTAATCTTGTGTCTGAATACTCATTCAGAGATCTGAAAAATCTTATATTTCTCACTTCCAATGAGACTGTTAAATGATGAATATTAAAATTTAGTAGAAACTCTGCATGTATGCATTTATTGCAAAAGCATAAAATGGTATGTTGTGTTTTATAATCCTGTAATTTAGGACATGAAGTTGTGGTTGGGAATATCTATGGAATAACTGTCTTATGCACATGCACATTTTTTCAAGCTTTAAATTGCCATTTTCAACATTTTGGGCACATTCCTGACAGAAATAATTTTATGGTATGTGCAGAGAGGATCATCGCTGGCACTAGCCCTAGCGAGAGAGGACAAAGGAATGGCATCGAGTATGTAATATTGCTCTCTTGGTTTTTTGCTATTGAGTCATCCTTATTGCTTGCTTTGCTCGTAAATGTTTTAGATTTTCAGGTGCCTGGGAGCCACCATAGGTCGTGGGTTTTATCCCGCAACGTACATTGTTTTTGAATTTATGGATAATTAGCCACATACTCTAATGTCTCGTTTTTATTGAAATAGATTTTCATGCGAAATTTATAATCTTTCACAATCTAATACATAATTATATTCAAGATAGCATTTTCAAAATATATTATAGTGTTTAATAATCAATACTTTCACATCAAATTTCGTAATCATAATGTCATCCGGCTTTAACTCCTTGCTGTATCTATTGTCTTTATAGTTAATTATTTGCATATTTTGTTGCTTAACTAGTTAATTGATTGTTTTATGGGATAATTATTTGTTTTTTAAATAATTGTGTTATTTAGTATTTAGTTACTATGTGTTTTTTTCATTTCATAGGAGTATACTTAACTTTTTCATGTGTTTGTTAACAATTTTATAATAGTTTTTTTTGCCATATATAAACTCAAATGATAAAGAAGGAAAAAATTTGATTTTTCCATAGCAAAAACGGCTAACATGCTTGTGATCATGCTACGAATCTTAGAAGTTAATTTAAGTCGCCAACATCAAATTCCAATCTCCGTTCTAAACCATTCTCTTTGCTTTGGAAACTATTCTACCATCTGTATTATAAAGCTTCAATTTAAAAAAAAAAAAACAAAATTGAATTATGCCAAAAAAATACAATATGTCCCGCATATCACAATTTTTTTTGCCAAAAAGGGTGTTATGTCATTTATATCTATATTTATCTTTGTATACCTTTTGATCTCGTATGTGCTTCTTTTGGTCACACACAACCTGATGATGTCTTTTCTCTTTCCCGGTCCTCGATGTAAATGCTTAGGTTTCTATTAACTTTGCTTTCCAAAAGGTTTAGAAATATTGTAATGTGACTTAGCTCATTGTGCAGAGTCTGATTGTGTGTTGGGAACAATCTTGATCATGACTGCACCTTTGACATATGGTGCGAATTCAACATGTCGGTCTCCCTTCATTCAATATTCAGGAAACAAGGCTCTGAACTTGCATAGACATCATTCCGGGAGTTGTTGCTTAACATTCGTCTATGGAATAGTCTATGGAATATCCTTCGACATAGTCTATGGAATATCCTTCGGCCCTCCAAATCTACCTCTTTTTTTCGTCATCAAATTTGATCGTTACACAGAACCTCCCTGGGATTCTAACAACCCCTTGCATGTTCCTGTTCCTGCCATTTCTAGAGGAGGCCGCAGACAACTAACGCTCCAAATGGCTTGGGCTTTTTCAATCCTCATATCTCGAGGTCTTGCACTACCACTTGCTACGGTGGACATTGGCAGGACTGAAATACAAGGCCTTACATTCACTGCTTTCTCAAGGGTTTTGTTTCTCTCTTCCCTTCGTTTTTCTCCAACTTTCTCTTTCTCCCGTTGCTCTCGCATGTCCTCCACTCCCCTTCTGCATTCCAGGCTCCAAGAAGAATATCGCATTCGCTGCCTTACGTCTTCTCCGGCTCTCCCCGTAAATCTTTCTTCTTAGCTCCTTCCAGCTCTCGCGGGGGCGCATTCCCGTTCCATCTTAGTTTCGCTGCCGCTTGTATATATCTTGTGTTGTGCTTTTTGTTTCGAAAACAACTTAAGGCGCATATTTCTATTTCTTTTATCTTGTTCATTGCACTAAGCTCATCTGCATTGCTTTCCTCGTACTTTCTCTTCTTCTTTCGTCCAACCGCTCTTTCGGCGTTTTCATCGCACACCCCGCGTGCGATTGCTAGTGCATTTCAAGATTAAAAATGATCTTCTCTTGACTCATGGGGCTTTGTTTGAACATTTCTTGGTGGTGTTTGAAAGCTCTGCTTGAGGTTGGAGTTTCGTGAACTGTAACATCCCTCATTATTTTAATTCTCTGAGTTTTTTGGGTAGTCATTTTTCCTCCCGAAGCTTTTTTTTCATCTTACAGGTGTCTATGGACTCTGAGAAGGAAGATTTTAGTTGCCATTGATGGTTCTTCTGTAGCTTGTTTCCTACTTTGAAAGAAGGTAAGAATTTCACTCTTTTCTATAAACTCGATTTCTTTTCTTTGATATTTGTGCATTATTTTATTTTTGTCGACTTCATGACTTGGGATTTTCTAGATATCTTCCTCTTGTCTTCATGTAGTCACCTTCTACACATATTTGATCTCTTTCATATTTTTTTATCTATGATATGGCTCATGGATTTTTGTTAGATCTCGACTGTGAAAAATTTATTGGCTCCATTCTTTTCTTGCTCTATATTCAGCCATTTGAGAGATATTTATCTGTAATATTTTGATGAAATCGTGAATGGCTTAAAATATTTTTAGTTTTGATAACCCAGATGTGGGTATTTATCCTTTGATATGAGTAATTACATTCTCCTTTGAAACTATTAGATATGGGACTTTTGACCCAAATGCCGTTGATTTTTTTCAATTTACTGTTCTCTATGTTGCAAAAATTATATCTATTTCAAAAATATAATGGTTCTGACTTCATTTATTTTGATTCTAAGTTGAACTTTATTGATATACATGTCTTCTTCGGACTTATTTAGACTGGTTCTGTGCATGAATAAATGTTTCAGTTTCCATATTCAGATGCTTTCATGATTTTCTGGATTCTCTGCTGAAAAGGAAAAATGGATTTAAAAATTTGAGCTCTGTTTTTTGCTATTTGTTGTGCATCAGCCCTGAATCCTTTGTTTTTGAATACGTGGGTGAAGTCTCTATAGTTACCATTGAGTTGGGATTGTATCATTGTTTGAATTTTCTTTATGTGTTTATCATTCTTTATTTGAATTTGTAGAGCTCTGTTCTTAGCTATTCCAGATCTCTGTAACCTAAGCTGTATTTACTTGTGAAAATATGCCATCTATATTGGTCGCCCTTTGAGAGTCCTTAGAGTTCTGTGATTTCAGGATTTAGCTCATGGGTTAAGCCCAAAAAATGGCCCGCTATTTCTCCCTAAGCTGACTATGATAGCATTGTTTTCATAGCTTTAGATTATATTCCAAAATTGTATTTTGCATTCCTTTACTTATGGCTTAACTCAGTTCAAGCTCATATGATAACTCAATTTGAATGAATATATATATATTTGTTGTTCATTATCTGTATTGAACGACTCAACCTGTGGAACTTGCTTTATATTGTTTATTCAAAGTTGTGATGTTCCTTAATGAACTTTGTTTCTGGGCCTAGTAGCCTTTAACTTTTTCTTCTAAGCTTTGTTTCGAGATTGATAGTAGTATCTTGCTTCTTTCGAGCTTTTAAAACTCTGCATATTTTCATTCTTTGATGTAAGCTATACTATTATTTGTTTAGAAACCTAGGCCAGTGTGGTCATTTATTTGAATCCATTTCCATGAGCTCTTTACCTCCAAGAACTGATAAGAGGATCTCAATCTTTGTGTTGTGGCTCACTGTCGTTGATTGTTGTAAATTTACTTCACTTGTATCAGCTCTTTGAAAGGCTTGTAATGAAATTTTGGCTCTATTTTGTTTGAACTTAAGCTTAGATTACAACCTGTTATTTCCATTGCTGGGAGATTGTCCACTTCTGATAGAATTTGTATCCTTCTTGAGTCTGAAATTTCTAAGCTTGATCCTTGACATTCGAAATCTGAGATGATCTTCTGAATTCGTAGCTTCCTTATTCCAGTTATAGACATTACTTTGAATTGATACTTGTAACCTTTTGTTTTTCTTAATGATTTTGGCGGAATCTTGCATAGTTTTCAGTTATAGCATGATTCCTAGAAAACTCACTTTAAGTTTGTATTATTTCCATGGATGTAGATTTTCTTTTCCAGCAGCTCATTATGACATTATCTGTATGCAAATGATCTTCTGGACCTTTGAGAAAAATAAAAAATCTAATGTAAATATTTTGTAACTTGATGAAGTACCATTATTTCTACTCATTCCAACAGTTGTACTATATCATGTTGATATGCATATGGATGTCATATAAAAGAAGTTGAGATCACTAGAAACTTATCAAGTCCATTTGCTTCAAAGTTGATCAAATTTCTGCACTTGTAAACATGTTTTGTGATCATGATTCAATGTTATGCTTTGATACTTAATACTTTTATCTCTCTATTTGAATCTGCAATCTAAACCTTGAATGAAAAGCTCCTAACTTATCCATTTCTCTAGAATATGGAAATTATTTTCTTGGTATGTACTTAATTACTACAATTTTATCATGATGCTAAAACATAACCTTTCACGTAAGAAATAATTATTGAGCTGAAAGACTGTTTTAGTTTACCATGCTCGACTCTTGAAAACTTTGAAATTTCCATCATTTAGAATGAGATGTTTCTTGCTTTCACTGTGAATGTATAAGCAACTCTCTTTCAGCTGAGTCTTCACTCTTGATCCCTTGTAGCATCTTCCTTGATCATATATGTACTTTCCAAGATGAAATTTTTTCTTATCTTGATGATTCTATATTTCTGCTCCTGATTCATGTTCTAGAAAACCTTATAAATTTGTTTCATTTAATGTTATAATGAACTCTTTTAATGTAATTTGTTTTACTATTGTGATCATAGATGCTCCATTTGATCTTCATTGATGGATCATAATCTGAAATTTATAAGTAGATATCCATTTCATTATCCTGAAATCATTGTACTATAGATTCGTCTATACTTGATTATCTATTTGATTCCTTTTTATAGTTGACCTAAATACCTCAAAATTTTAAATGACTGAGTGAGTCATTTTCTATTGTTCTTGAATATGCTTGTTCATTGAGTGAAATCTATACTTGATTGTACAAAATTTTAAAACATGTATTAATCTCTTCTGCTACAACATGTACTTACACACTTGAGAAAAGTTAGAAAATAATTAGGATTTTTGGCCTCTCTTATGTTCCATAGTTTTTGTTTCTCTTTCTTTTTATTGTCATGATTCTAGGGATCATATGTTCTTCTGTGGAATACTACTTTATCAATTCTATATCTATTTCTTGGATGTACTTTATGACTTTGATATTAGGAAATACATTTGCATGCACTTAGACAGTACATGAGTACAGTTCAAACCTCTTTATTGATGCCTTTTATTTTATTTTTCAGGTTCACTATATATTTTGGGTAACACAAATGAAATATGGAATTGGAACTAGAAACAAATAAGACTAGAAGAAAACCCAAGGTAATGATGGGTTTCCTCTATACTCTTTTAATTTTAGATTTATGCACCTGTACTTCCTTCTTTAGTAGTAATGAGTTACATCCCACGGCTTGTGTGGGAAACATTGAATTTCTTCATGAATAAATGATAGTAATTTATGTAACTGAGTTGTATACTTCTTTCCGCATTCAGCTTTTATGATGGATATTGATTGTATAATGGAATAAAAAACTCAATCACATAATTAAATGTATTAAACATGCAGAAATAATGAGTTTTGATGTACTTGTAACTTAATAATTAACTCTCATTCATGTAACTACAACTCTATTTACTGCTCCTGAATATAACATTTCACCTAAGCTGTGATTCATGCCTTCATCAAGGTAATGCATTAGTCCTTCGGGGATTTTGTTTTTCCTTGCTGAAGACGGACATGGAATAACAGTTTATGTGAGGTGCTACATTTAGTAATAGCACACATAGCTACATATTACATGTAGTTAATCAATTGTTGCAACTAAAATAATAATAAAATTGTATGAATCCCCCTAGTTATGTCCATTTCATCAACGCCTTCCATCGAAAACAAATTTTTGAGTTGCCCATTTTTTCAGAAGTGCAAAAATTTTCAACAACGTCTTTCCACTAACCAAAAATTTAATAATGTTTAACACTTTTTGGTATTGATTTTTTATTAGATGAGAGTGTGGACCCCACAAAATTTATGAGTACTTGATAAGAAAACCCTTTTTGAGATATGGGATGTTATGACAACACATTCACATTATTACTTAATATCTTGGTCTAAGAACTGATTGTAATTGAATTTTTTTGCTCACGTAATGCACTTTAAGAATATAACACAAAACTATATTCCAATCCATTTTAAACAAATTTATATTCTAATCCACTTGATGTGGCACAAATAAAAAATGTTAAACATCTAAAGTGGGATTACATTTGGTGCAATTAATAGTAATAATTTAACATGTGAAGTTATATTATTGTTGTCTTGCATGTAATATCAAAATGATCCCGCCCTTCATATAAAGATTCAATCCAAGCCTATATTTTACATGGAGTGGTGTACTAGTCACCAATTTTATCGTGAAATGATATAAAATGGATACAAAATGACACTTCATCTACAAATAAGCCAAATCCTTCCCCAAGCAAAGACAAAGGCTGACATTGAAAACTTAAGTTCATACAGAGAGAAATTCACAAAACAACCCTAGTGAAGCCATATTTCTGGATTGAATTTCATGCATTTGTTTCCTCATATTCCCTCCATGTGTCATGTTATCTCTCAGAAGTGCACCCTATGTTAAGGGATAATAGGTGTTCTAAGATTTCTTTTCCCTCACTTCTGCATATACAATGGAAACACCTCAGTGTTTTGGGTCTCCCAAATTTGAGGTGAGTCTCTAGGATTACAAGGTTGGTTCCTTATTGATGCATCCTAAATCTGATTAACTATGGGATTTAAGGGTTAAAAGATGGTTGTAATTGAAATTTAAATTTTGTGATACACCCAAATTGATGAAGGATTTTACTGAGATAAGTGCACAATATACTGAGAAAAAATTAATGAAGCATGATCCAATGGGTTATAGCTTGGTCCTAAGGAAAACACTTGTGTTAAGGGATAAATCATAATAACACAACATCTAACATGCACACTAAGACTGTGAAGAAAACACCAAATTTGCAGCAAGGTAAGCTAATTAATTCAGGGAATTAACATTCACAAGAGATAATAAAATAATACACACCACTTTAAATAATTGGAAAGGCAATAATTGATTCTCATTCAAGGGAAAAACTGGCCAATGGCTTCAGCTCTCAGTACAAAAGTTCTCCTGTAATAATCCTCTTGTTATTTTCCAATGCAAACAATATATAGCAAAATTATTCACCCAACCCTATAAAAATAGACTAAGTCTAACTACACTTGCATGCTATTATTAACCTTCATTCTAAATAAATAATAGGATAAAATAGCATGTTGTTACAATTAGGCATTAATAGCCTTTTATTTCCAAAAATACATCCATAGTCAAGTGTAGTTTGACTTATCTAAATCCAATGAATAAATTTGGGTGAATACTTTAGCTAATATTAGCTCCTTGCTTGATGTGCAAGCTATCCAAGGTGCATGCATACTTCTATCTTGTAGCCTGATGTGACACTCCTTTTGCAATATTCAACCACTTGCAATGATATTTTTTCTTCTTGTCTATTATGTCTCCTTGTGATGACATGAAAAATTACACTCCTTATAAATTGCTTGAATAGTAATAATTTTGGCACCTCTACAAACATTGGCCTTAGGTAATTTTTTACCCTCTTTAATCATAAGGTAAACATTATAGTTTTAATAATAAGGTCTCCTTGCAAGTTTTCATTGGCCACCTTTTTTACCTGGGCATACTATAGGTCAACATATTGATAACATTATCATGTTGGCCCCCTTCAGGCATCCTTTGATTAATCATTCAACAGATCTATTTTTTTAGACCTTATCTACAGTCAAAGTAAATAATTATAATTAGGGGATTAATCCCCCCCTTTCTCCTATGATGACTCAACCCTTCACATTTGGTCAGTGGCATCCTTAACCATGGTAAGGTTAGGGTTCATTCTTTGATTGTCACATTGGTGCTTGTGATAACTTAGGTTGAGTTAGGTAACTCTTTGATTGAATGGTGGTTTTCAAGATGATCGTTGATCTTTGTACTTGATGATCCTATCCATTTATTTTAACCCATTAGGTTAGTTAGTTAGGTTACTAAGGAGTGGCATTTGGGAACAATACACTCAAACCAAATTTATTTTTATTCTTTACATTTGAAAAATGTAGGATGAAGCCCTGTCAAATTTTCCATTTGACACAATGAATGTGTTCTTTGAAGCTCCATGACTCTAGAAATTCAGCCTTTGATGAGTTGTGGGTGCGAATATTTGGATTCTCTGTCATTTTTAAGCCATTCAGATTCTCTTTGATAATCATGGTTTCCATTATTTTGAGCATTTGTGATATCTGTGTGTGAATAATTTGTTATTCCTTGAGATCTTTGGTTTTTGAGTATTTATGTGTTGTTTTTGCTCCTTTTATTTGAATAGACTTTGACTGCCACTTCTGAGAAGGTGAGTTTTGGTTTCGAACTCGACAATCATTCCTCCTTGTTGTTTTTACTTCACTAGCACTTGATATGTCATTTCTTTACATTTCTTGTGTTTTCTAATCATGGCTAAAACCATTGTGGTTTTCTTGTTTCCCTGGCTCTATGGAACCTTCATGAGCACGAATGGGATTCTGGGTGTTCTCTATTCAATTTTGTGTTGAATGATCTTTTGAGGGTTTGTAAACTTGACTTCAAACTGGTAAGTTTGTACTTTTTATCTTATAATCTTTTGCAAAAAAAAGATGGCTCCTGAACAGCCATGGTCTGTAACTGTATATTATCAAACTTTAGCATGATGGGTATTTTCTATTTCACTATTTATTGAATATGATCTGATTTCATCATTGCTCATTAATTTTTCTCAAATTTTTATTTACCATGCACTTTGACCTCTAATTTATCTCATATGTTGATGCATTTTCTATGTATACCTTCAACTGGGGTTCACATTATTTATTACTTCATATATGTCTGTTTTGTGACATTCTTGTCACTTTAGCTCTACAATTTTGTCTTAGATACTTGTTCATGCCATTTTCTCTCCATTTGGGTTGACCTGTATGAACATATTGGAGGTTTGGTTTCTCTATTTCAATGGTGAACATTTTTATATCTCTTTTGAATTCAAAAATTTGTTGTATATTTGACCTCTATGCAATCGTTATTTAGCACTTGTCATTCACCATAACTCTTATTGCATATTTTCATACAAATTTGGTTGATTCACTTTGATGGTTTCATTGCATTCATAAACTCTGTATCATGCTTGAATCAGTGGTAAAAGTTGAATTTGTGGCATGATTTGATTTTTCTTCATTTTTGGAACATTGGAAAACTAAATTATTCTGTATTGATATGAATAAAGTCATCTTCCTTTCTTTATTTTTAGGGAGTAATTTCCTATTTCCTTTAACTAATGTTCAATACATAAATGTTGTTTACTTATATAC
This sequence comes from Taxus chinensis, assembly GCA_019776745.2. Lineage (NCBI taxonomy): Eukaryota > Viridiplantae > Streptophyta > Pinopsida > Cupressales > Taxaceae > Taxus > Taxus chinensis. The sequence continues at coordinate 130,322,003 of CM034147.1, read as the reverse complement.
TCATCTTGAGTTGTTTATTCAGATGAATTTTATTTATCAATATGTAGCTTGATGTTCATTCTTCTTTCACCAATAATACTGATATGTGAACTCAATATCATTGATCGTTTGAATCATAAGGTGTGTTCTACTTAGCATTCTTGAAATTGTAAAAAAAGGTATTTTGTACCATCTGTAGCTTCATGAAAATGATATCCATCTTGAACTTCATTTTCATCTATTTGGTGAATTTTGCTTAAGTTGTGTTTGATCTTTTGGAACTTCATAGCCTACTTCAAATGAATGAGTTATAACTTCCTTTGTTGGTATTGAGAGGTTGTTTTCTTACTATGATTTGAGAAGAAAGTTTCATACATTGATTGTACTACTGAAGGTCTATCATGGGCCTTGGGTCATTTTTTGCAACCTTCTAGAAACCTCATATGATAAGTGTCAATACTTGTAACTTACATATCTTCAGCTCTATTCTACCATTTGTAATTGTCATTTCCTATGCAAATGGTGTAATCAAAATTTCTTCTGAAGTGGCAGTAATACACCATCAATTTGGTTCTGAAGCTCTGAATTGGTACACTGCATGTTGACCTTGCACAAATATATTTGATTGAAACTGTGACTTTATCCATGAATGATGCAACTATAAATAGGATTTTCTATAATCTGGAATGAGCACTTAAATCTTGATGAAGTTCTCTAAAATGTATTATCAGTTAAGAAAGTATTGCAACTATAATTTGTTTGTTTCAGTATCTTTCTTGTATATCATTCTTTGCAATCTTCTTTTAGACATTGATGAATCTCTCCTTTTGCTAGGTAGTATTCTATTTTATAGCTTTACTTTCCTTCTGAAACATGTTGCATAGTGTGAACAAGTTGTACTTTCACCTTAAACTGGGATTTGAATGTTCTAAATGTGTCATGCAATTATTGAAAGATATTTTTGTTCTTATAAATACAACAGTTAGTATTTATTTTCATCTACTACATGTACTAGCACACTCAAGACAAACAATTAGAAAATAAATAGGCCTTTAGCCTCTCTTGTATTCCATAGTGACTTTTCTTTCTTCTTTTTGTTTTCATGGTTTCTGAGAATGTCATGTGCTTTTGCAAGATAGTACTTTCTTGATTTTGTATCTAGCTTTTCTGATGTAGCTTATGCCTTTTGACTTCAATTGATTCATTTACATGAAACTAATAGCATAAGGATACATACTAAAACCTAAGCTCAATAACTAACGATAATTTTATTTTCTTTTTCAGGTATAATGATGAAACTGGATGATGCAGAAGATGGAGATGAAGAAGTTGCAACTGGTTGAATACCAAGAGAATACCCAAAGGAAATGGTGTGTTTTCTCTATAGTATTTTTCTTTTATCTTTGTGTACATGCATATTTTACTTCAATAGTCATTAGTTACATCCCACGGCTTGTGTGGGAAACACAGAATTTATATATCTTTATGAATAAATGAAATTAAATTCTATAATTGAGTTGTCTATTTCCTTTGTATTTGATTATTGTAAATGATAATTGTGAACTGAACTAAATAACTCAAAATGTAATTAATATCATTCAAACATAAACAAATAACAAGAATTAATGTACATGCAACTGATAATCTACAATTTTGTTTGTTGTTATGGGATGAAATATCCCACCTATAATGTGATTCCCACCTTCACCAAGGCTATGCACTAGTCCTTCGGGGCTTCTATATTTCCTTGCTGAAGATGAACATGGAATGACAGCATATGTTAGGAGCTACATTCTACAACAGTACACATAGTTGCATATTGCATTGCTTAATCAATTATCGCAACTCAAAACATTAACAAAATTGTATGTCTTCCCTTATTTAGGTCCATCACATCAATGCCTTCCGTTTGAAATGAAGTTTCGAGTTTCCCTTTTTGCATGAGTGTAAAAATTGTCAACATTTCTGGTGATCCTGCGGGGTAAAGTTGCCTGCTAGCTTTAAGACCAGTGCCTTGCTCTTGTCCATTGGGCATGGAGTCAAAAGCATATAACCAAAATCTGTCCTTTTCTAAAAAACTGACCTTTCTGAAAAACAAACTAAAGTTGGGAAAGGATCTGGTAAACCAGATCACGTGCATAAATGCACTTATTGAAATTGAAAGTTGTAATGTGCATGAACTGCACTTATTGAAAGGGAAATCCTACTCTAACTAGCATTTATAAGATATTCAATAACAGTTCTTGAGAAAAATACCATTCACAGGAATGGGAAGTTCCTCTCCATTCAGCCTTGAAAGCTGAAATGCATTGTGCTCTTTGCAAGCTGAAATCATGTAAGGACCACTCTAGATTGTATTGAACTTTGTGTGGTTTCCTAGCTTTGCTCTATCAGCATCCCATTTCAGCACAATGTCTCCTTCATTAAAAATTATAAACTTAGCCTTTTTATCAAATGTGCTTTTGATCTATTTCTGATTCTTCTCCATGTTCAAGTGAGCTTGATCTCTTAGCTCTTGCAGTTCCATAAGTTCTACATAACGAACCTGCATTGGTTCACTCTCAAGTAATTCCATCTGATGTAATAAATCCAATGTGGGTAGCTCAATTGAAATAGGCATTATTTCCTCATGTCCATAAACAAGCTTGTACGGTGAATTTTTAACTGATATTTTAGGAGTCACTCTATCATCCCAAAGTGCTAAATTTAACATCAGATACCAAGCTCTTTGGTTGTCTTTAAGTGTTCTTCTGATAATCTTGAGCATATTTTTATTATTACTTTTAGCTAATCCATTACCTTATGGGTAATAATTAGATGAAGTACTCAGATAAATACCATGCTTAACAACCCAATCTGTTACCTTTGCACTAAGAAAAGCTAAGGCATTATCTGAAATGATAGTGGCTGGAACACCAAATCTGCAAACTATACCTTCGTAGAATGATAAGATTGAAGTTTCATTGGCTTCTTTCAAGGCCACTACTTCAGTTGAGTGAGTGAAATAATCTGTGGAATTCAAGATCCACTTATGTCCTTGTGATGAAGGAGGATTTATCATGCCAATGAAGTCAAGACCCCACTGCATGAATGGTTGATCCACTGAAATAGGTTGCAAGGGCAGCGAAGCTAATCGTTCTTTTCCAACAAAGAATGCACACTTTTTACACTTCTTAATCCATTCAAAACAGTCCTTGAATATGCTAGGCCAACAATAACCCACTTTCATGATTTTAAGAGTTGTAGTACGTGCTGAGAAATGACCTCCTACAGGTCCTTCATGAAATTCAGAAAGTAATTGCTACACTCTATCATAATCAACACAACACAACAAAACTCCATTGATATCTTTCTTGAACAACACACCATCAATAAAAGCATAAGGTATGGCCTGTAATCTGAAATACCTTCATTTTTTCTTGTCCATACCTTCTAGATAAGTACCATGCTATAAGTAATTGATCAAATCAGTCATCCAACTTGATCTTGGAACCTCCAGATTGAATTCCGGTTGTTGATTTTGGGGCTGCAATAAAATTTCAGGTTGCTAATACGAAACTGTAGCATGTTGTAATGAATCTATGTAGCCTACTGTTTTTCCATATCAACAATCAAATGTTCACATAATCCTTTTCCTTAGACTATTTTAGCAACAAAGATATCAACATCATACTCCATAAATGTTGTAATCCAACCTGCTCGCTTCTCATTCAGTTCCTTGTTCAACAGGAACGCTTTAACACTTGGGTGAGAAACTAGAACATGAATCTTGTTATTTGAAAGCATGTACTTGAAATTTGTTAGTCCTCTAACTACTGCAAGTACCTATTTTTCAAGAAAAGTGTACCTTGTCTCGTAGTCATGTAAGCTCTGCCCAAAGAAAGCAATGGGTTGTTCTATGTTCTCATCATTAACCTGAGTTAATATGGTTGAAATGGTTTCAGCTCCTGCAAGTGCATACATCGTGAAATCTTTATCAAAATTGGGATTTTCCAAAGTAGGAGCTTGTGAAATAGCCAATTTAATAGCTTCAAATCCTTTTCTTCCTTCACTGGTCCAAGAGAAAGTTTTTCCTTTCTTTAGCATAATTGTTAATGGCTTTACCAAGGCTACAAAATCTAGAACAAATCTTCTAACAAAGTTTATTTTTCCAAGAAAATTTTGTAATGCCTTCTTATGATGAGGTAGGGACAGTTGTAAAATTGCATCAATTCTGAAAGGATCAATAGCTAAACCCTGCTTAGAAACAATATGTCCAAGTAATTTACCTTCATGCACTAAAAAATGGACTTTTTGGGATTCAAAGAGATTCCAAACTGCCTACAAATCTGAAAATTCTTCCTTAAATGCATAAGATGATCATCAGAATTCTTTGAAAATACAGTAACATCATCTAAATAAACCAATATGCATTTATTCAAGAGGCTATGAAAATCCATATCCATTGCACACTGAAATGTTGCACTGGCATTAGAAAGTCCAAAAGGCATTCTTTTATAAGCATAAGTGCCCCACTTTATGGTGAAGGATATCTTGTATCTATCATCTTCATGCACAAGAATTTGATTATATCCACTATAACCATTTAACAAGGACAACCTATCTGAACCTGAAAATGTTCTTAAAATTATGTTCCATGTTGGGTAGCAGGATAATGATCTTTTAATGAATCTTTATTAAAGTCTCTAAAATCCACACAGAACTAGATTTCACCATTCTTTTTCCAAACAGGAAAAAGGTTGGCAACCCAACTTGAATGCTTGACTGGAAAGATAATACCTGATTCAATCAACTTAGAAAACTCTTTCCTCATCAATGGTTCAATTTTGGGATTTACAGGCCTTTGCTTTTACCTTACAGGTTTTGCATTTGGCTGTAATTCTATGGTATGCTGAGCTAAACTGGGATCAAAACCTCTCAAATCTTGTTATTTCCATGAAAACACATCTATAAATTCTTTGCATAAATTAATAAAAGCTTATTTTTCAGCTAAGGAACATACCTTTCCAATGTAAATTTCTTACCTTCAGCAACTGAGATCTCTTCATAATTATCATCATGTGTTGAAATCTTTCCTTTGTCTTTTCTAAGTTGATCATTAGAACTGAAAATTTCTTCTAAAGTGACAAGTCCTTGAGGAATTTTTTTTCTTTAGCTCTACAATATTATCACCATATTGGTGTTGTAATTTCTCTTGATTAACTGCAGAAAATTCAGCTTCTTGCTGCATAAATATGCAGATTTTCTTATCATCTTCAAAAACCTACCAATTTTCTTCATTATCATGCACTAAAGGTCTGATTATCAACTTTATATGTGCCGGTATTTTTTCATTTCCAATCTGTTATAGCACCTCAAAGCTAGCTCCAACTACTACAAGTCTATCTGCATGTTTATTTTCAGCTTTTGGGACTGATTGAATGTTAAAATCTTGAAAATCAACCATCAAATCTGAAACTCTATGCTTGTAAGATTTCAACAATGAATTCTTACAAACATTATAGTTCTTAACTTGATTTATAACTAATTTAGAATCACCATACACTTGTAACATGTTGATTCCTCTCTTTCTAGCCCATTGTAGGCCATGAATCAATGCTTCATATTCAGCCATGTTACAAGTACATGAAAATTGCAGACTTAGAGCTGAAAAATACCTTTGATTTGAAGGGGAAGTTAACATCATACCTGCACCTTTGTCCTTTCTTGTTCTTTGCTCCATCAAAATGAAGCTTTCATATGCCTTCATCAGTATTTTCTGTTTTGGACAACAAAGGAATAGGTGTATTTTCTTCATGAAGATAATAAACACAAAATAATCCTTCTTCTACTTCCTTATAAGGATCATAAGTGTGTTCTTTAATTTTATCATCCATAAACAAGTTAGAGACACCATCTAATGTAGAAATATGTGTTGTAACATCAAAATCAGTCTGATCTATAGCTGCATAATTTGTTGTAACATTTGCAACATGAGGCTCAATGTGGAATCTAGCTAGAGGTTCTGAATTTACTATAACCTTAGTTCCATACCTCATAGTGAAGAACAAAAATGACCAATCCGAAGAAAGATAACCACCTATTTTTGTTGTAAAATCTCTTGACAAGTAAAGAGAAAAATAGGGAGGTAGATCTACAACAGTTACATCTTGTAAAATTGAAACATTGGGATAAGCATGTAATGTTACCTCCAAATTTTTGATGATACCAATTGTGTTGTTTGTTGTCCCGTTAAGCTATAATACACTCTTTTATGTTGGCTCATACTGCAGGTCCAATTTTCCTGCAATTGCTTTAGGCATGACTATGTTGCTTGCACCACTGTCAACCATACAATTTTAAACTAAATGATCTCCAATAATAAGAGAAAGATAAAAGGGTGGTGGTTTTCTGATGTCATGAGCATTCAGCACATTTTGTACCATCCACTTAACCTCTTTCATATGATCTTGTTCAACTATACCAAGAACCGTATCAACTTTTTGATCTTCTTTCTCTGTTGGTTTGGAAGAAATATGCAACTTAGCAAGCTCATGACCAAGTTACTCTTTTTTTCCTGGAATACTCAAGGCATCCCATAGAGAAATACCAATATTATGGTTTTCCATAGCCTCAACAATATTAAAATAAGTTGCAACAATTTTAGAGTAATCTTTGGCAAAAATTGATTCTACTTCTGCAGCTTTAGAAATCTGAGGTATGAATAAGCGTCTAGGATCTGGTTGTATCTTTTTTTGCTGCTCTTTAGGGGCTGAAATAATTGTTTTTTAAGTATCTGAAACAAGATTGTTTGTTGTTTTAGGGACTTTTGTTGATTTATTAATATAGGTAAAAAAACTACTTTCTATTATTTTTCTTCATCCTAAGCTCTTTTATGAGACCTAGTTGTAACTGCAATAAAATCTTCCTCCCCAAAACTGACCAAGTTTTGTTTAGGTTGTTTTTGACTCTGAGCATCTTGCTGCCCACTCTCCATTTGAGGCATGAATAATGTTTCAGATTACTGTTGGTCAAAAAAACTTAAATTCAAAAAGGCATTTGGACAACTAGCAGTTGGATGAAGCTGATTGCAAGGTGAACACTGCTCTTCAAAGGCCATATTAACTGGTATAAGGTAATTAGAAGTGTTAAGAGCTTTAGGATCAACTTATATTTGCTGATAAGGCTACCTATAATTCTTATTTTGCTGATATGGTTGCCTATTCTATTGATAAGGTGCTTGATAAGGTCTGCTAGGACTGAGCAAACTATTTTTTAATGTTGTTATCATTTCCCATATGTCTGTAAAGTCTTTTTTATGTCAAGAATATCATTTTAGGGTGTTGTAATAGTAGGATCTATCACTATAATTGGTTGTGGAATATGTGCCAAATCTGCTATAATGGGCATAGAGGGACGTGGGGATAATTTACCAGCTTGAATAAGATTTTTTTCATCTCTAATAGAAATTTCATAAGCTATTGGAAGTGTAGTTCCTCCCATGAACTGTATCATGGCTGCAATATCATTTTTTAAGTCTCTAAGGTAATATAGAAATGCATGATCAAATTGAGGCTTAATAGTTGATGGAATTCTTTCCCATGTTCTTACAAATATGATGTTAAAACTAGCCATAAATTCAAGAGGAGCTCTCTTGATTGTGGATAGTTGTTCTATGAGAGATAAATGATTAGAATTATCTTGAAATTATTCATGTAATTGATCTCCCAATTCATCCCAAGTTGTTATAGTCCCTGTTGATGTAGAATCATAGCACCCCCAAATGTCCTGAGTCTGAAATGGGGCATTCAGTGTGATTGCACAACATTGGACCATCTCTCAAGTTGTGGGACTTGCGGACTTGAGATGGACCTCCAGAGAAGGTTGGTTCCTTCTTCCTAATCTACCTACCATAAGCTACTCTAGTGCAGGCAGTACCTATCTAATCCTAATCTAACCATTCCAAGGAGAGAGAGAGAGAGAGAGGGAGAGAGAGTGAAAGAGATCCTGCACTAAGCGGTGATACACCAGAAAAGGGAGTGGCTGATCACATATCCAAACTACCTGAAGTGGAGAGAGGTGAGCAGAGGAGGGGGTGGACAAGATGCACCATGGACTAGAGATGAAGTTCACACTGAACACCACTTCAAGACCCATTAAGCACAACTCCCAGAACCTGCAATAAACATCAGAGTATGCACGGTATACCCTGGAATGATGAGAGGCAAGAAGAGACAAAAAAAATAAGAAAGGATGGACAAAAAGCATCACAAAACATATTTTATTGCTCCAAAAGTTCACACGGTACATCATCAATGGGAAAGGGGCAAGGATATTCCATTACAGAGCCATGAGAAGAGGCTTAGACTCCACGTTCTACCCTAAGGAAGAAATAGAGAGGGGGGTACGAGAGAAAAAATGAAAAACCTTTTGAAAATTCCCCTCCTTTACAATATATAGGAATAATAAGAGAGAGATGAGAGAAGAATTCTAACCTTGTTCTAACCACCCCTGCAAATGCATTGAATCCACCTACCATAATGAAGAGTTTTACTGCAACACCCATACCTCCATTGTTGTCCCTTACTGGGAAAGAAAGAGGCCCATTATTCATCATGGTGGCATTCACAAGACTTGACAGTCCCTGAAAATAGCGGGCCGATACATTAATGGTGGCAGGAGAGAAGTTGGCACCGAGATCTTTCTAAAATGTCCTTTCTTGCTCAAAACAAAGCTCCCGGTCAAAAGATATGGTTATCTTAAGATCAGGGTCAGGTGTTTAACATGGGCTCCTCTATTTAAAAGAGTCTATCCATACAGGGTCCACATGGCAGCCTCGTGCATCTTGAAGATTGATTCCCTTCCTTTCACTCTTGAAATTACATCGGACTGACATGTGGCAGCTTTTGTGGGCTTCTCGGGCTCCTCTATATTCTGCCCAAGTATCTCCTATTAGCGGAGACATTGTGCCCGTCCCGAGACATGTGGAGGCTTTGCACTCATTTGGAAGCCACCCCCAGGTTTTGCTTTTAAAATTATGCGGACGAGACACATGGAGGCCTACGCAGGCTTTTGGAATTTTCAACGGACGACCTTACCTTTTCAGACTCTGACCACATGGTGAGTTGTTGCTCGTTTGGAAACTACCTTTTGGGCCGTTTTATCTCTTGAAAGTGCACCCTGTAGAGAGATGGCTGCAGGTTTTCTAGGCTTCCACAAATGATCTCTCTCTTTCGTAGATACAATGGAAACACCTCAGGTCTGTGGGTATACCTATTTTATGGTGAGTCTTTGGTATCAAGGCTAGTTCCTTATTGGTGTATCCTAAACTGATTTCTGGGAGTTTGAGGGTAAAAGATGACTGTAAAAATGATTAAAACTAAGGTGATACATAAAATTCATATGAGATCTTTGACTGAGTATATGCACAACTGATTTGGGAAGGATTCTTGATGCACGAACCAATAGTTTTTCTACAGAATATCTAAGGGCAAAACACTTGATTGTACTGAGGGAGAATCACAACAGTACTAATAAGTTAACATGCACATTAAAATTAAGTAGAAAATACTAAATTTGCAGCAGGGTAAGGTGATTGATCAGGGAATTTTCATTCACAAGATTAATATGAAATATACACAAGACCATGTGAAATAACTTGGAAAGGCATCTAATACTTCACACTCAGAGGGAAAAACTGCAAAAATTTTCTTCAGTACTCATATATAAAAAAATTCCTTTAGAGCTCCACTTGTGCTTTGAAAAGGCACACAATATATATCAAAAATAAAATTCACCCTCACTCTATAAATAGCGTAAGGCTTGTACTCACCCATGCATCTTACTTTTATCCTTTATTTACTAATATATAAAGGAATAAAAATAGAGCATGCAATTACAAATAGGCATTATTCAGCCTTACTTACACTATTGTTGAACTAAAGTTGACTGTTCTATTTTTAAAGAAAATAAGGGTGAATAACTTGCTAAAACTAAGGTTGCTTGCAAGGTACGCCATCTTTTACATGAATAGGAAACTCTATCATTCTTCTCTAATATGTCCTGTTGTGAAGGCATGCAAAATACAACTCCCTTTATGTGAGAAAAACAATTACAATACTTAGCAATATTTGTAAAAATAATTCCTCCTGTGGGGACCTCCTGCTATGTACACATGTTCTAATATTGACATCTCCTTTGGTCATGGCATAGGCATCATAATGCATCCGACCACCCCTTTGATTTGTTTGGGCGTAAACTAAGCAATAATCATAGTTTTAATAATTAACCCCCTTTGCATAACACATGGTGTATTATAATATTCACCTTTTCCGTGATCATGATATATGATTTAGTTGCCCCTTTAAAATTATTCAAAACACGCACTTGGGTTTAGACTTTGAAAATCATTTGCAATGAGTAACTCCGTGGACACGTGGGTTGTCCCCTTCCACGGTGACTCACCCCTTAGCAACTTGGTCGGTGGCATCAACTCTGGTCAGATTAACTATTACCCTTGTGGTTTATTTTGAAATTTCGTGCCTTGTTCTTTTTCATTGATCTTTGTACCCTGTCTGATCGTAGACCGTTGATTTATGACCTGCGGTTAGGGTTCTGGCTAGCATTTAATATGGGTGGTTGCACCTTACCCAGGTGGTCTGCATTGATTGTTGCGATGATTTGAGGATGTTGATATTGTTTCCTTGGTGTTTTGATGTTGTTGATATCTGACTATGGTTGAGTTTGAGTTAACCCGCTTCTTGGGTCTGGGTGGTAAAAAGAACTTGACCCTAAAGCACATTCATTTTGGATTTTTCAGTTGTATGGGTGAATCTCTGGCAAAATTTTCTCCTGATGACATTATTCTATTCTGTCGAGCTCAAATTTCACTGTACCTTGGAGCTCCTTCTTTGCAAAATACTCTCTGCATATCAAGTTTCACATTTTTTGTGCAGTGGTCGTGCTTTGGTCATTTTCAAGTCTTTCCTGTAAATTTGTTTTTCTTTCCACCATGGCTACTACTTTGAACTTGGTCTATTCTGTTTGGTATTTTGTGGGGAAGCCTACGAGATCCGAGTTTGCTTTGTGAGTTGAAAATTTGATATCTGTGTCATTTCTTTCTTTTGATCGTGAATCTGAGATAGCTCTGAGAAATGGTTTCTTGCAACAGCCTCCATGGCGAGTTTCTGAAGCTTGATTCTTCTCTTTTCTTCGAGATCTCCTCAGTCTATTGGTCACCATAGTTGTTTATAGGTGAGATAATCTCTCTTAAATACGTACACTTCTGTTTTCTTTTCTTTTTTAAATGTATCACTGAACTCTTGTAAATATTTTTGGGTTCTGTGATTTGTTTCTCCTGATCGACTCCCAGGTTTGAAACTACATGTGAGCCTATGGACCTCTCACTCCATCATTTGGTTGCTCAAAAGTTCTGACCATTTGATTATCTATGGTGATTTTTTTCTTGGGCCTAATCTGCATTATGAATTATAGATCTATATTTTCCGAGTTCTAGGTATCTGTCATGTTCGGCCATTGCTAAAATGAGCTTCAAAAAGAGTCTGTGATTATGTGTTTGTTGTTATGAAACTCTGATTTACTTTGTACTTTCCTTTTTTTTACTGTGGTGGACATAGAGTACTTTCCTCTTTCTGGATATTCATACTTCAGCATCTTCTCTGTATGAGTTCTTTTTGCTTTAATTTTCGAATGACTATTACCTCATCATTTTTTGAGAATATTGTAGAAGATGGTTATGATTTTCTATAAATATAGTTCTGTACGTTTCTTCAGCTCCATTCTGAAATCTTTGGCTCATTTTTGTATTCTGGAAAATCCATTTGTTACAATTCATTATTTCAGGATCAACTTGATTCTTTGAAATCTTGTAGCACCCTTTGAGATTACTTGATTTAATCCTTTTCAAACTGATATCACTTGAACATTGAATTTCCTCATGAGATGAGTGTTTGAGATGCAATTGTTTTCTGAAAATCATATCTATTGAATGCTTGACTGTAACAATATTTCTTGACTTTCTGATAATAATGTATACTGTTTTCTGAAACTATGCATAGCATATTATTTCTAGAACTCTGTTTACAACTCTTGAATGTTGGACGATTCAAGTTTTATCAAAAATGTAGTTCCATTTTCTTTTGTGCTTCAATGTTGTACTTGATCTTCACCTACAGCAACTAGCTTTGATTTTTGTCTTCTCCCGTAGCAACTAGCGTTTGAAATTGATTCTTTCCCGTAGCAACTAGCTCTGCCCGTAGTAAGTAACTTTTCCCATAGCAACTAATTTTTCCCGTAGCAACTGAAAATTTATAGTGTTGATTTTATTGAAAAGCCCTGTCAAAATCTTCTCAAAAACTTGTCTTCATTCCTTTCAACTGTGACCTTCTCTTTTAGCCAAACATCAACTTTCAAATTCTACTTTTTCCTTCTGTTGCAAGTGCTTATATTGCTAGTCTCTCTTCTACACTGTAACTTCTTCTATTTCAGAATAGTTGTTGGAACCTTGAGTTACATTCTTCCTTTTATTGCATGAACTTATGAATTGGCTATTTTTATCTTTGGTTGTAACCTGTACCTGCACACTTAGAAAATAGTTTAGAAAATAATTATTCTTTTTTTTCCTCTCTTATGTCCATGTTATTCTTCTTTCTTTTCTCTTTCTTCTTCCTGAGTGAATAAAGCATGCAAGCAGTTTATTCTTCAAGTAGAATACATCTCCTGTTAGGAGAAGATTCATATGCATGAAGTAAGATAGTGTAGGAATATAAATTGATCCCTGAGCTCGTAACTGACAACTAATTCTTTTCTTCTTTTTCAGGAACAATGGCTTCTATAATGAAGATGAAGGAGAATGAAAGGTGGAGATGAAGATGTTTTAATAGAAGAACAGAAACCCCAAGGCAATGATGGGTTCACTCATACTCATTTTCCTTCTCTTTCATGCATGTGTACCTTTCTTTTCAGTAGTTGTACTTTACTTTTCAGTTACATCCCATGGCTTGTGTGGGAAACATTTGACTCTCCTTGTGAATAAAACATTGAAATCTGAAAATGATTTGTGTATTTCCTTGTGCATTATAGATTTTCTATATGGATTGTTTAATCAACTAAACAACTCAATAACATAATTGAATGTCTTAATCATGAAGGAAAGAATGTTGATAGGAACTTGTAACATTCAGTAATGAACTCTAATTTTTTGTAATCTACATTTCTGTTTGTTTCTTCAAAACTCAGCACTTCACCTAATTTGTAATTTTTCTTCTTCATCAAGACAACACAGTTGTCCTTCGGGGCTTTGTGTTATTTTACTGAGGATGACATGAAACTGCAGACTATGTGATATGTTCTGCTTTTAAACATCACACATAACTACAGGTTTCATTTAATCTTGTAACAAATTCAGCAGTAACAAATAACATTGAGACTTCCTTAGCTTAGGTATAATTCACCCAAGACTGTTCAACGTAATGATGAAGTTTAGAGTTGACCTTTTCGCACTGGGTGCAAAAATTGTCAATAGGCCACATCTTTGAAATTACGTCGATGAGACACATGGCACCATCCGTGGCTCTATTCTATTTCTTTGTGTTTTTGTTTAGTCCCTTTTGCTTGTCTAAGCCAAAATTCTGACCCTAGATACATGGAGGTTCAACGCACATTTGGGAACCTGCTCTGAATATTAATTTTGAAATTGCATTGTGCTGACACATGGATCCTTTCACTGGCCTACTCTATTTAGACTTTTCAATGACCACTTTTGCCTTTTGGGCTTTAGACACATGGAGGTCCTGCGCACATTTTGGAACCCACTCTTTGCACCCAGCCTTGGTGTTATGCCAATGATACACGTGGAGGATTTCACCGACACTCTTACACTTAGTTGATTTAAATAGCTGACTCTGCTCCCTTTTTTTACTCTAACCACATAGCAAGTTTGCGCTTGTTTGGGGAACCGCCTTCGGAGTTGATCTTTGAAGTTACGCCAAGTCAACATGTGGCACCTTCCGTTGGCACAGCCCCATTTTTACTTTTCAACTATCGACTCTATCCCTTTTTGGACTTGGGACATGTGGAAACTTGGTGCTTATTTGGGGTCTCCATTTTGGATTCTATCCTTAGAGTTACATTGATGAGGCATGTGGCACCCTCCATGGGTTTGTGACTTTCCAACGGCTAATGCGACCCCGTGCGCTCGTGGGCCCGCACTTGAAAACTGCGCCATTTTTTGAAAAGTGTAAAAGTTCTAAAGTCCCCTGCAGACCCACTGGCCCAAATTTACAATTGGGAAAAATTTCCCCCATGGCCCTGCAGACCCGCTTTTGGCAAAAGAAAACATCCCGGGCCCGCCAGCCAGCATTTTCCACGTTTGGTGAAAAGACACCTCCGGGCCCGCAAGCCCGCTTTTTCCACTTTTCATAAGAAATCCTTCTCAAACCCATGGGCCAGTAATTATACTTATGGCTTTTGTGAAAAGTGTAAAAATGACAAAATGTCTCTCGCCGCCCCACCGGTCCGCAATTTCCATTGGAAAAAATCTTCCCTAGGCCCATCGGCCCGCTTTTGGCAAAAAATCCTTCTAAGGCCCGTCGGCCCGTAACTTGTGAAATATGAGGATTTAGAAGGACTTCTTTATATATCTGGAAAGGGGAAAAAATTCCTATCTGATGGAAATGCTTATAGGGGCCTTAAGTTCTTTAAATATGTAAAAATTCAGATTGAAGCACAAAAGGGGGGGAAACGGTGTTAGTTGACCCAAAAAAAATGTGAGCTTATTTTGGTCAACAATTTAGTGAATCATGCGGATCACTTGCCTACTAGGTGAAATGATCAGTTGCCTTGAAGCATACATTGGGCATGGAGTCTACCTGGTAAACACAAATCTGATCTAAACTTTGAAAATTTGATCCCTAAGCCACTTGGAACACTACTGGAACTACAGCTGATCTCACCAAATGCTACTTCCAATGCATTTTGTATGAGCAACAAAACACCACAACACTATGTACAAAACTATAAATCATACACACCCCAAGTGGGATATGTAGAGTGTGAACAAGCACTTCTTCTACTAAAAATAAACCTACTCCTATGTTATGCTAACTAGAGAGAAAGGGGACTCAAATAAATCCTGTTACTGGCAAGGAGAAGTAGCTTCCCTTTCTTAAAAGGGGCAGCCATGCAAATGATTTGACACTGAATATGGCTGCTTAGATGAGTGAAAAACTGACTATAAGTCGATCATCCACCCAAATCATCAATGTGTCAGCTGGAAACAAGAAAAATGCCTCTTTTAGTTGCTCTTCATTTGGATTAAAGAGGCATTGTAGCTGATCCTTGGGAATTTGGAGCTCATCCTCATGCCCTGAAGTGGGCATGATTGGTTTTGGATTCTCGCTTAGCTCCAATGAAGCCAAGTACCTGATTGGGCACGGTCTGATCCTTTGAATGTGCCCATTGCTCTGAATTTTTACTCCAAGATTGAATTCTTCTTATGGACCTTCCTGGATGGATGGTGTGAGAGGGATGATGACATCCTCTTGCTCTTTCTCTTCCTTCTCCTGTGAAGAACATGGAAGATTCATCTCTTCCAACCTTGGTTCCAGAGGGCCGTTGTGAGATGCAGGTTGTTGTCCCTGAATTCTCTCCTCCATGATAGAAGGTTCATGTGCTTGAAACGTGGATGATGGAGGAGAAAATGATGTGATATCCTCGTGCTCCTCTCCATCAAAGTAATCCTTCAAGTCTAACAGATAGTCTACCTCCTTGTTGTCCTGTTGCATGTGCTCGACCTCCTCCATGGTGCCCTCCTGATCTGTAACTTGCTCATCATGGTTCCCTCATCCTCAAACATGAATTATGAAAGATAAAACTCTCCTTCAACATTAGATCTTGAAGGGGATGAAGTGGGAGGAAGAACTAAAGGTTCTTCTGTGTCCTACTCCACACTTAGAGCCTCTGAAACTGTATGGTTCTCCTCACAAATCAAATCGCACTCCTCCTCTCTTGGATTTGGAGTATCTTCTTCTTCCCTCACTTGCATTGTAACCAAAGCTTCCACCACTTTAGGCTTAACCCCAGCCTCCTCCATGGGCTTAACCAACAAGGGGATCTTTGTAAACCCAAATCTGGTATCCCAACTCTTCATAGTTTTTATCATCTCTTCTCTGTTGGGTTCCTGTTCTTGTTGCTCTCCTTGGCTAGTTTTTGGAGTCTCTCCCTGACATGGACTTGGGAGAGTAGGAGGAGTGGTGAGTGGGGTCTCAACTAGTTGTTTCCTTGTTTGTGGTGGAGGGGAAGGCATTTATTTTTGCTCTTGTGGAGGAGAATTAGATTTGGAAGGGAAAAGGGGAGAGGAAAAAAGATGAGATGGAAGACTAGAAGATGGGGAAGGGAAATCAACACTTGGGGAAGCAAATGGGAATCTTGAAAATTGAAGCTCATGTTGAGATGGTGCTACTTGGGGAATGGAGAGGAAATCACTAGATGATGGTACAGGGCTTACCCATTGACAAGGCTCACTGACACCATGTTCTTAGGCCTCTATCTCCTCAGTCAACTATGCAAGTTGGGGCATCATCTCAATCATGAAGTCCAGCTTCTCCTACAGGATGAAATGTCTTAGCATAGGGCCTACCTATGGAAAAGTTGCCCTGTAACCAATCCTGAATGCACCATATTAGCCTCTATTATTTGAATCTTCTCCAGTGAACTAGCATTCTTAGTTTGACTGTTGTTACTGTATGCATAACCTTTTTCCTGATAAGATCCATAGCCAAACTGGCTCTGACACTGTTCATATGGGTAAGCATGATGATTCTGGATCTGATCATAATGTTGATCTGGAGGAGTCATGAAATACGTTGCAGGTGGACTGCATTGTTGCTGCTGCAAGTGTGAATTCCAAGATGGGAATGAAGTCATGATTGTGCAACTTCATGGAATGGGAGAAAATGAAAGATATGGAAAGATAATGGATGAAAATGGATGGGAAAAAGGTCTACAAGTTAGTGGATTGGTTTTTGACCAGATGGAGTCGCCATATGTGCTTACATGTACCTCAAAAGGCTAAATCTTAACAGGAACACACTAACCTGCTAAGATGAAGTGGTAAGGTGCTTCAGACCTGTCCCACCAGGCATGCCAAAACTGTTGATGCAGAATCACAGCACCCCCAAATGTCCTGAGTCTGAAATGGGGCATTCAGTGTGATTGCACAACATTGGACCATATCTCAAGTTGTGGGACTTGCAGACTTGAGATGTACATCTAAAGAAGGTTGGTTCCTTCTTCCTAATCCACCTCCCACAAGCTACTCTAGTTCAGGTAGAACCTATCTAATCCTAATCTAACTGTTTCAAGGAGATAGGGGAGAGAGAGTGTGTGTGAAAGAGAGCCTACACTAAATAGTGATACACCAAAAAAGGCAGTGGCTGATCACAAATCCAAATTGCCTGAAGTGGAGAGAGGTGAGTAGAGGAGAGGGTGGACAAGATGCACCATGGACTAGAGATGAAGTTCACATGGAACACCACTTCAAAACCCATTAAGCACATCTCCCAGAACTTACAATAAACATCAGATTATACACGGTATACCCTGGAATGATGAGAGGTGAGAAGAGACAACAAAATAAGCAAGGATGGACAAAAAGCATCACGAAACATATTTTATTGCTCCAAAATTTCACACGGTACATCATCAATGGGCAAGAGGCAAGGAAATTCCATTACAGAGCCATGAGAAGAGTCTTAGACTCCATGTTCTACCTTAAGGAAGAAAGAGAGAGGGAGGCATGAGAGAAACAATGACCAACATTTTTAAAATGCCCCTCCTTTACAATATATAGGAAGAATAAGAGAGAGAGGAGAGAAGAATTTGAACCCTATTCTAACCACCCCTACAAATGCATTGAATCCACCTACCACAATGAAGAATTTTACTGCAACACCCATACCTCTATCATTGTCCCTTACTTGGCAAGAAAGAGGTCCATTCTTCATCATGGCGGTAGGTGGGAGACTTGATAGTCCCCAAAAATAGTGGGCCGAGACATTAATGGTGGTAAGTGAGAAGCCGGCACTGAGAGCTTTCTAAAATGTCCTTTCCCGCTCAAAACGAAGCTCCCAGTCGAAATATATGGCCATTTGAAGATGAGGGTCAGGTGTTTAATGTGGGCTCCTTTATTTAAAAGAGACTATCCATAGAGGGTCCATGTGGCAGCCTCGTGCATCTTGAAGATTCAACCCCTTCCTTTCGCTCTTAAAATTACACCGGAGTGACATGTGTTGGCTTCTGTGGGCTTCTCGAGCTCCTATATATTCTTCCCGAGTCTCTCCTGTTGGCAGAGACATTGTGCCCATCCCGAGACACGTGGAGGCTTCATGCTCATTTGGAAACTGCCCCTAGTTTTTGCTTTTAAAATTGCATGGATGAGACATGTGGAGGCCTCCACATGCTTTTGGACTTTTCAACGGTTTACCTTACCTTTTCTGACTCTGACCATGTGGCGAGTTGGAGCTTGTTTGGAAACTACCTTTTGGGTTGCGCCTTTGAAATTACCCGATGAGACACGTGGCACCCTCTACGACTTTGTTCTATTTATTTTTGTTTTGGATGAGTCCCTTTTTCTTGGTGGGGCCATAATTCTGACCTTGGATATGTGGAATTTCAACGCACATTTGGAAACCCACTCTGAATTTTACTTTTGAAATTACGTCGTGCTGACACATGGCTCCTTTTGTTGGCCTACCTCTATTTAGAATTTTCAATGACCACTTCTACCTTTTCAGGCTCTGGACATGTGGAGGGCATGCACATGTTTGGGAACCTACTCTTTGGACCCAGCCTTGGTGTTGCGCCGATGAGACACATGGAGGCTTTCGCCGACACTCTTACACTTAGTCAATTTAAACAGCTAGCTCTATTCCCTTTTTTAACTTGGATCACATGGTGATTTCATGTTTTTTAGGGGAACCACCTTCGAAGTTTATCTTTTAAGTTACGTCGATTCAACATGTGGCACCTTCCGTTAGCTCTGCCCCATTTTGAATTTTCAACTATCGACTTTGTCCCTTTTTGGACCTGGGACACGTGGAAGCTTGGCACTTGTTTGGGGTCTCCATTTTAGATTATATCCTTGGAGTTACACCGATGAGGCATGTGGCACCTCCATGGGTCTGTGAATTTTCAATGGCTGATGAGACCCCACTGGCTCATGGGCCAAACTCGAAAACTACGCCATTTTGTAAAAAGTGTAAAAGTTCCAAAGTCCCCTGCAGACCCGCCAGCCTAAATTTACATTTGGGAAAAAAATTCCCCCACGGCCCTGCAGACCCACTTTTGGAAAAATAAAACATCCCCGGACCCACCAGCCCACATTTTCCATGTTTGGCGAAAAGACATCTCCAAGCCCGCGAGCCCACTTTTTCCACTTTTCATAAGAAATCCTTCTCAAGCCCGCGGGCCCGCAATTATACTTGTGCCTTTTGTGAAAAGTGTAAAAATGACAAAATGTCTCTTGCTGCCCTGCCGGCCCACAATTTCCATTGGCAAAAAATCTTCCCTAGGCCCGCTGGCCCACTTTTGGTAAAAAATCCTTCCAAGGCCCGTCGGCCCGTAACTTGTGAAATATGAGGATTTAGAAGGACTTCTTCATATCTCTGGAAAGGGAAAGAAATTTCCTATCTGATGGAAATGATTTTAGGGGGCCTTAAGTGCTTAAAATATGTAAAAATTCATATTGAAGCTCAAAAGGGGGGAAATGGTGTTAGTTAACCCAAAATAATTGTGAGCTTATTTTGGTCAACAGTCCCTACTTATAAAGTTATTTACCATTGAAAGGATTGTCCTTTAAATGATGTAGCTAAGAGTCTTATAGCTACATCTTCATGAGTGATATTATGAACTTAACAAAGGCCTCCAATGTCTTTAATATGTTCAGCAGGGGTAACATGATTTTCACCAGTAAATGATGGTAAACCCTTTAAGGCAGTGGCATGTATGTCATGATAAACAAGAATTATTAAGGGAAATCCATTATTGAAGGGTGCAAAATTTCTAGGTTGTTGCAGTGGTGGCGGAGCCATTAGAATAACTGGGATTTGAACAAAAGGATTGATACATGGTGAAACAAAGGGAGGATGGTTATCAAAATGGGGCTTGTTATAGGGTAAGGTAGTGCCAAGTCTTCTTCTTATTGTTGAATTTAAAGAAAAATAAATAAAATTATGAGGAATTCCTCTTACCGTTGATCTTGTAGTCACCTTAGGCATGGAACATGCTGCAAAAATGGTTTGAAATTATCCTTACGAAGTCACTAAATAATTTTCTTTTGATTTTCACTGCATGTCTATAGCTTTGTCCTTCCAAAATTGTTGTTTCTTTATTGTAAATTTGTTGTAAATTCGATTCAAATATGAGTTATGTTTCAGCGGGCGTGCCAAAAACTATTATCTCTCAGAAGTGCACCCTGTGTTGAGGGATAACATGTGTTCTAAGATTTTTTTCCCTCACTTCTACAGATACAATGGAAACACCTCAGGGCTATGGGTATCCCTATGTTGAGGTGAATCTCTGGGATTACAAGGCCGGTTCCTTATTGATGTATCCTAAACTAATTTTTTGGGGTTTTAAGGGTAAAAAGATAGCTGTAACTGCAATTTAAAATGGGGAGATACACCAAAATTATTGATGGATTTGACTAATAAACATGCACAATATACTGAGAACAAATTAATGAAGCATGATCCAATGGGTTTCAGCTTGATCCTAAGGAAAACACTTTATTGTTGAGGGATAAATCACAACAACACAACATTTGACATGCACACTAAGACTATGCAAAAAACACCAAATTTGCAGCAAGGTAAGCTAATTAATTTAGGGAATTAAAATTCACAAGAGCTAATAAAATCATACACACCACAGCAAATAATTGGAAAGGCAATAACTAGTTCTTATTCAAGGGGAAAACTAGTCAATGGCTTCAACTCTCAGTAAAAAATAGTCCACATGTAAAAATTCCCTTGTGTTTTGCCAATGCACACAATATATAGCAAAAGTATTCACCCAACCTCCTAAAAATAGACTAACTACACTTGCATGCTACTATTAACCTTCATTGTGAATAAATAAAAGGATAAAAATAACATGCTTTTACAATTAGGAATTTATAGCCTTTTAATTCCAAAAATACACCCACAATCAAGTCTAGTTTGACTTATCTAAATCTGAATATAATAAATAAATTGGGTGAATACTTTAGCTAATTTTAGCTCCTTGCTTGATGTGTAAGTCTTCCAAGGTGTATATGCAACATAATCTGTCCTATAGCTCCTTTGTGAGACTTCATCCACTTGTAAGGATATTTTTGTCTTCTTGCCTATTATGTCCTCTTGTGATGACATGTAAAAATACATTGCAAAAATAATTCTCTCAATTTCATACTTAGCAAATAAATTTAAACATCACTTGTGGGGACCACCTACTTGCATATGGAAAAAATAAGGTATTTCTTTTAATTTCATCTCCTTCTTAGCACGAGATTTTTGGCAAGATTAAGGTATTTTTGCAAATATCTAAGGTAAATAATTCTTTGGCACTATTTACCATCATTTGGTCGCTTTTGACTTAGCCATGACACATATTATTATTGAAACCCCCCCTTGAAATTATTGGTTACCTTAGAACCATAGTTTCTAGCCCTCTTTTGGTAATTCACATGACAGTATAGCTGGTTGGCATATACTTTTGATTGAAATAATTATTGGCATTATTGCTAATGCGATTGGCCCCTTTGACTAGTCACCAACTCCTCTGGTGATGTGGCCTGATTCCTTTGTGGTAATGATGATTGGGTCTTTGTTGACCATGGAATAATGATGACCTACTTTGACTAGGCACCTTGCTGACTTGAAAAATTCAGAAATGATATAGTATCTGGATTATGGTTTCAAGCATGATTTTTTTAAAGCATTATGTCTTTTGTATATTTGATATGTTCTGGAAGCTTGTGACCCCCTTCGAAGATGCATAGACCTTGCAATGAGTTACTATGCTTTTAAACACTGGTTGATTTCGAGATTCACGACTAGTTAACATGTATGTACTGCTTGACCATGGTTGAGGTTAGAGTAACTTTGTAGTTAAGTTGGTGGTTTGCAATGGGCATCATCGATATCTGTACTTGATGATCCTAGCCGTTGATCCTTACCTTGCTGATGAGTTGGGTTTCATTGTGGTTAAGCCATAGGTAAATATGAGCATTGTAATCTTGGTACTTTGTGATCTCCACTGTTGAATTCTATACTTCAAACTGACTGGGGTTAAGCTTGGTGTAACTCTGTGGTTTGGTTGACAAGCTAAAACAATCTAACCCTAATCATTTCACTCATTTCGACTCTCCTGAGCAGCGAAGCCCTGGTAATTTTTTCATTCGCCACCATTTTTTATTCTTCTGAGCTTGAAACTGTGCATTTTTAGCCTTTTGTTTGGCTCTGTGAGTTTATTTCAAACTTGTTTCTCCTTTAGTTCAACTTTTGTGAAACTAGGATAAGGAAGATTTTGCATTTTCTGCCATTATTAAGGCTTTGCTTGAATTCATAGGTTTGTTCTAAGAAGTTTGAGCTCGTATCTATGATTTTTCTCAAAGATATGACAACCATTATTGTTTTTAAGCCCTGGTTCGAGATTTAACTAAAGCTTCTCGGTAAGTTTGTTGTGCTTCAAACACTGTAAATACTTTTCTCTTACTATTTTTACTTCATTAGCACTTATACACTTTTATTTACTTTTCTTGTGTTCTCTGGCATTTTCGAGTTTGAAACTTGTTTTGGGTATTTTGCATTTTGTGCTCCATTATTCTGTCTGTCAAGGGTTTGAATATTCGACCAATAATTGGTAAGTTCTACTTTTATTTTTCTAAAAATATATTTTATGGCCATGAGTTGTGAGGCATTTCCTTTGATATGTACCTGCGTATTTTCCATTATATCTCAAAATGTTGCTTTGATTCTGTTTTTCCTGCCTAGAACTAATTATTTGTATTTTCATGGTTTTGTTGCATCTTAAAACTTGAACTTCATATTGCTTAAAACTTGAGTCACTTTAAAAGACCCAAATTTGGGCATACTCTTCCTCTTGCTCAAAAAACACCAGAACATCTAGGAATCTTTTGACATGGTATTATGTCTGAAATTTTCTTTGTGTTGTGACACCATTACGAGCTTGAAAAAATTCCAGATTCTTTTCATTTGTTTTGAGATTGTATTTGAAACTTCACTTCATTTTCTATTCTAAAAAGCAAATGGGTATTTTGAAAAATAGATTATTTGTGTTTTGCCTTATGTAACTCTATTGGAAATTTGATGGTACTTTGCTATTATGTTTCAAAAAGTATTTGACTGTTGAACTCAAAATTGCTAAACTCTGGAAGCTTTGTCTTTTGTATTAGAGATGTAATTCACTCAAACTTACCACTCTTCCCATGTGTTGAAACTTTGTATGAAGATGATTGTACTCAATATTTTACTTTTAACATATATATATATATATATATATATATAATGATATATATTATTGGTATTGAGATTATATTCTTGATATGCATCTATAATGAAAATTCTCAGCCATTGCATTGTTATACTGTAGCTTTATCTTTTTCAATGGGTAAAACAAGCACACTGTAGAGTGTACATATGACTTTGTCAATACCTTGATCTAATTCTTTCATTATGAGCTATGAAAAGTGATCTTGGAGCTTATGTACCCTTCTAAACTTTCAATTTCTAAACCTGAAACTGTATGCTCCAGTTATTGAACAATACTTCCAATACTGTAATCTGTAACTTCAAATTGTAGCTTGGTTCCATTCTTTTGCATAGATGTTTTTGAACATTTGATAATGAAGGTACTTGTCTTCCTTTGTTGATAATACACTTATTTCTATTTGTTACTTGCACTTGAATTAGTATCACATTTGTACCTGATGGTCTTCTTTATTATGTTGTATTTGAGATGTATCATACAAACTCAGATGAGTTGTTTCCTTCAACATGACAGATTTTTTGTCCTTTTATAAAAAGACTGTACTATGAAGCTACATTGTTCTTTCATTCTGATCTGGAACACTCTTCTATTTTTGTGAACAAAGTTGTATTTGAATCTTAGCAATCATTTCACCCTAAAAGTCAATCTTTTACTGCTCATAGATGTATTCTGTAGCTCAAAAGAGTTATTTCCTTCAACAAGACTGTAGGTTATCGATGTTCCTAAATCTACATAAGTACTTCATTCAATTATGTATCATTTCAATGTAGTCTTCTTTTAAGGCTGCAACTTACTGTACTTGATCATTATTCTTATATGAGTTACTTGATTCATCTTGTAGACTATAGTACTTTCTGATTTGACTTTTTAAAATGTGCCATGCAACATTCAATATTTATTTTTGATCTGCTACATGTACTTTCACACTTAAACAAAAGTTATAAAATGATAGACCTTAGCCTCTCTTGTATTTCATAGTAACTGGTTTTTTTTGTTTTTAGGTACATTGTAGCTGATGGATGATGCAGAAGATGAAGATGAAGAAGCTGGATCTGGATGAAGACCAAGAGAAGACCCAAAAGGAAATGATGGGTTTCTTCTATATTCCTTTTCTTTGAGCTTTGTGTACATGTATCTATTGCTTCAATAGTCATAAGTTACATCCCACGGATTGTGTGGGAAAATTGAATTTGTATCTCTTTATGAATAAATAAAATTAAATTCTGTAATGAGTTGTCTATTTCCTTTTGCATTTGATTACTGTAAATGATAATTGTGGAATGAACTAAACAACTCAAAACATAATTAATCTCATTCAAGCATAAAGAAATAACAAGAATTAAAGTACCTGTAACTGGTAATGTACCTTTACCCATGTAAACAACAACTATGTTTGTTTTTTTGGAGTCCAACTCCTTAGGTATGTAGTTGTTTCCGCCTTTATCAAGGCTGTAATTTAGTTTTTCGGTATTTTTTGCAACTTTGATGAAGGTGAACATGTAATGACAACATACATGAGTTGTTCCATTTTGCAACAACACACATAGTTTTAAAGTAATGCAAAGGTTCTATCTTTCGATATTGGAAATAGAGATACTAAAACTCAGCGTACAACTGTAATTTTTTGATCTATAAAACCTTTAAGAAACTATATGTCTTCCCCTCATTTAGGTACATCACATCAATGCCTTCCATCTGAAATGAAGTTTCAAGTTGCCCATTTTCGCACAAGTGTAAAAATTTCCAACACATCCCCATTGTGTATATAATGTAAAACACAATGGTTTATTTTCTCAAAGACATCCCATCTGGAAAAATGATGTCATCATTGGCTTGTTTTCAGTCTATAGGAAGAGATGAGTAGATCCTCATTGTCTTGGATAGCACACATACAAGTAATGCATCTATTTTAGCTCATCCTTTCTCAAACAGAGTGCCTCATTGTTTTTTGTCTTCTTAATTTCGGAATTGATCTTAGCCTCAGGATTATGTGAATTTCTTCAACAATCTTGGCCTCCACACGAGGGTGTTGAAATAGCAGCTAGAAAAACTAGGGAAGTGCCATGGATGTCATGTCATGACATGCGATGATGAAGTTCAGACACATGTCACGCTTAAATTCCTTAGAAAATAGACATCCATTGTCGTCCTTAGGTATAGGTCCCATGTAGGGGGAAACCGTAAAGGAAATTTGCAGCCAGGTAGTCCCATGCATATTTAATTTTACATCCACTGCATAAAATAGATTATCACCCTCAAAATGTTGAGCAGCAACCATAGAAAATAGTCTATTTCAGGGATGGGAATTGATGAGGGATGAAAATTTACACACTTGCATTCTAGTTTTTTTGGCCAGCTGTCAACAAACATCCATTTTAAATCTACTTCCTCCACAAAAATACTAACAAATATTATTATAGAAAATATAATTTAATATTCTCCACAATCTCCGTAGAAAATATTAGAGCTACATGGGACTGCAGGGCTACTAATTTTTTCTAAAAAAAACTCTACTCGGCCTGCTAAATTTCCATTGCCTTTCCCTCTACATGGGACCATGGCCTTAGCTTTCATGGAAATGGACAAAAAAAATTAACGCCTGCTTCCATTTCTTTCTTTTTCGTCGCAACCAAATTACCTCCACCACAAAGGAGTCTATGGGCGGTGTGTATTTTGACATCACAGTCGATGCAAAGCACTACATAATTTTTCACATGTAGCTAGGCATAAGGATACATAGCACGGTGGCCTTAAAGTTTTCTTCGATGACTTTGGAAAAGGGAACGGTGGGCCAAGTGGGGCTTAAACCCCTGGATTCCATCCTAAATGTGATGTAGCATATATTGTCGAAAGTAAACCACGTAAAGACATCTGGGAAATTAAAGGAATGAGACGTGTGGGCATGAGATGGTGTAGTGACTCCATTGCGTAGTTGAGACTAAAAACCAAGTTGAACTCTGCCACCATCACCCACTGCTGATGCATCCAAAGATCTTCGTTGGCATTGAAAATATCGTACCCCAAAATATCTCTACACACTTTTCGTAACATGGGACCTTTAGGAAAGCTACAAAAATTGTCTTTTAGTATATTGTTAGTTTGGACGTGACAAATGCATAAGTGGCATTGAAAGGGCGTATGAATACAAAGGTTCCTCCGCATTGAACTAATGTTCATGAAACCCAGTCATAGAGGTCATGCAAATGCAAGAAATGGGCGGGAAACATGCCTAATATGGACAAATTTATGGGAATTACTTCCCTCCGCCGTATCTTCAGTAAAAACAATTCCTACAATGACAGTAAGGGCGGCCAAATAAAAAAATGTGGAGAAATGCATCTTCACCTATCTCAATAACCGGCATTAGTAACCATTAAATGCACCAAACTTGATCCCGTGTGTTATTTAACCAACAAAATTTGGTGCTAGGAAAAGCTTATCACATTTTATCTTTAAATAGATGTTCTTCCTAATTATTATCGACTCAGCAGGAGAGATAAATGTTATTTATTATAATAATACATATATTATCTTGCTCATTAGTGTTGGTTAGTTTACTATTAGATCTTTTGTTTATAATAATAAAAAGAAAAAACAGTTACATAGTAAGGGGTGACCAGATAACACATGGTCCCACAAAATTCCACAAGGAAACCAACAAAGCAGAAAATGCCACAAGGGCTGCATTAACATGCCCACATGGAAACTAGATATCATAATAAAAAACCACCACCATCAAGCACATGTTGCCGAACCAGGAGGAGGGGAGAATCATTCTCAGGAGGGATGAAAGCTCCACTGTTAGGATTTGTCAAAGAAGGATCCACCTGCCAACCGTCATGATTAGGATACCACATTTGTAATGGAACCATAATTCTCCAACTATGGGGAGGAGATCGTGTAATGGTCTATATGGCCAGTGGTAGAGAACCCCACCACGGAGAGCTAGCTAGTTTGATCATGTAGCAATCAATTTTTCTTATTGTCCACTTTTTGTTTCAATATAGCATGATTCAATTATACCACTTTTTGTCTTTTTACTGGGGGACAAATGCTAATGCCTCCATATTTCCTTCTGGTTATTTTCAAACCATATATTTACATTTTATTGATGAGGGTTAATACTTGTGAGAGAAAATTAAATTAAAGAGCTAGTCTATTTTGAAAAAGAAGTATCCAATAAAATAAGACACATAAAATCATTTTAAATATAAAATATGAATTGATTTGTAAAATCAAAATTGATTAGATAATTATTTTTTATCATGTAAGTTCCCTTACATTAGGATTTTATATATATATATATATATATATATATATATAATATATATATATATATATATATATATATAAGAAAATAATAAAATATAACATACAAACTAAAAATAATATATTTATTTCATTATTACCAAAATAGTAACAAAGAATATTAGAGGTTCACATGTGCAACTATACAAACTGAATAAATGATGGAGGGTTGTGAGAGTTCTATGAGTGTTGTGTCATTAGTTCTAGCTATAGAATGTTTGTTTTCTTAGCCAAAATTGGTTGTGAAAGACCTGTTATCTGCGCCAAATCTGACAGGTGAAAGGTTGGTCGCGCAGTCTGTGACTAGTAAGACATCCTCATCTGTTGCATGGGTTGAGTTTCTCAAAGTACCACTGGACAAGAATGTGGGACCTCAATTACCTTCGAATTTAAAAAACTCTATTCAAAAGTGTTAAGGACAAGGAAGGATTGACCCACCTCCATGTGTCAGATGGGTGCTTGTATCAGCAAAGGGCAAAACAAATTTTGCACTTGCTGGTAAGTTTCTAGGATCCAGACCCAATATTGAAGCCATTAAGAAATGGGCCATGAGAAGATGGCAACCAAAGGGATATCTAGTTATTACAACCATGCCCCGCAGTTTTTTCCTTTCCAAGTTTAATCAACATATATATCTTGAATCGATACTTTTGGGAGGACCCTGGTGCATGGGCAATATGGGACTTTTCTTGAAACAATGGTATCCCGGATTTGATCCAAAAATTGAAAACATACACACCATCCCAATGTGGTGTAGACTACCTAGCCTCCCCCTTCAATACTAAGATGGTGAGATTTTTTTGAATATAGATAAATATATTGGATCTCCGATTGGGCTTGATGGACCAATAAGGAATAGATCCAAACTTGCTTTTGTAAGATTTGGTATCTCATCAAAAATGGAACAGGAACTCCTAGAGAATATTATTCTACAATCTAAATTTGGCACATGGCAATAGAAGATTGAATATGAAACTTTTCATTTGAGGTGAAAAAATTTCCATAGAATAGGACATTTCACCAAAAAATGTCCCACTTTGGCCAAACACAAGGAAGAAGGGTTACATTAAGCTGAAATGTTGAGAAAAAATCACAATGATAATGTTGGATCTATAGAACCACATGGAATAAGGAAAGAGAATGAGCATTGGTTTCCAATAGATGGTATTGATAGTCAGGAAAAGGAGCAAAATAAAAAATAAGTGGAAAAAATTATTTCGGATCAGCCAGGTTTGAAATACAAGAAGATCAAAAGGGGGTTCTGAACCC
The DNA here is from genome assembly GCA_019776745.2 of Taxus chinensis. Taxonomy (NCBI): domain Eukaryota; kingdom Viridiplantae; phylum Streptophyta; class Pinopsida; order Cupressales; family Taxaceae; genus Taxus; species Taxus chinensis. Next base: position 130,292,900 of record CM034147.1, on the reverse strand, counting down.
CCATAAAGAAACCAGTGTATGTAGGAAAATATAGCACCCTAAAACTCCTGTGGAAAAACCAGTAGGAGAGATTTCAAAAACACAAGGAGATTTAGGAATTCAAGCACCAATTCAGCTAATTATGGAAGTAGATGAGAAGAATGCCACAATAGGAATAAATCTCATTTCCAAGGATGTAGGACGCATGTTAAATATGAATGATCAGACTAGCTCTTACAGGGTATCAAATTTTGTGGATCTACCAAATGAGAGAAATGATGAATCTGAAATGTAGGAGGTATCTTTGGGGGATAATATTCAGATTAAATCTTTATATACCATAAAGGAAGAGTTTTCTGTGGAAAAAGAGAATAAGGAATAAAATATTTTCACTGAGGAAATTTTCTCTATGACAGATCCCTTCTCACCAGTATGTGATCACCTTCACTTCAGCATCAAAGCAACAACTCCACAATCACAGGAGGATTGGGAATAGAGTGAAAAAGAGAAGGGTGAATTTACACCATACTCGTTGAAGATACTCTCTGACTGTGACAATGAATTGAACAATGGTTTTATTGAGGTCAAATCTGAAAAGAGAAGAATGAAAGGTTTTATGGATATCACTAATTATCTCTACAATGATAAAAAAGAAAATAGGAAGCTAGGGGGCCTCAACTTCCAGAATAACCATATCATTTGCTAGAAGGATAGCAAATTTTGGAAGCAGTTCCAAAAATGACAGACCTTGTAAAAAGGAACTCAGAAAGAAGGAAATGGAAAAATATATTGTAGGTGGAACTCAAAGTCAATTGAGCTATCCAGAAAATTCCTCCCCCATCCTTTTTAGATGAAGATAATCTCCTGGAATATTAGAGTGCTGAATGGAAGCTCTAAGAAAAGAATACTCAAAGAATTAAGGAATTCAAGCAGACCTAATATTTTGATTTTGTAGGAAACTAAAATGAAAACAAGTTTCCTCAAGGAGTGTGAAAAGGTTTTTTGGGATAACTCAGAATTTGTTGTTGTTGATTCTCAGAGAGCATTAGGTGGAATGGTCATTTTTTGGGATAAGAAGCTACTTACCAGTATGGTGATTTCTGCTACTAATACTCATTTTTTTACTAATTTTCACGCTCTTGGTAATGATTTAATGTGGATCCTCTCAAACATTTATGCACCTAATACTGCGAATGGAAGAAGGAAACTTTGGGAAGATTTAAATTTGTTTAGAAATCAATGTAAAAATGATAATTGGTTGGTTATGATATATTTTAACTCCCCTCTTAATCCTGGAGAAAAGAAATGTGGTAATTCTAATTACTCGAATAGCATGGATGAATTTGTTGACTTTGTCTCTGATTCTAATCTGAAGGATGTGGAACTCCATGGAAATCAATTAACCTAGAAAAACAAAAGAGTTGGAAATGACATGATACATGTTAGATTAGATAGAGATCTTATATCAGCTAACTGGATTCTTCATCAGAATTTCCATTTATCTTCTCTGCCCAGAATTGGCTCAGATCATAATCCGATAGTATTAAATATTTTTAACTGGGTCAAACCTACACACAGTTACTTCAAATTTTAAAATAGGTGGCTGGATCATGAAGACATTTCAGATTGGATTAAATAATGGTGGAACTAGGATGGAGAAGGAACTACCCAATACAAGTTAATTCAGAAATGAAAAAATGTTTAAAAGCAGGTGAAAACTCATAATAAAGAAGTTTTTGGCAATATTTTTGAAAGGAAAAAGGATCTAAAGTAGAAGATTTAGGAGTTTAAATATCAAATCTCTGCAAATGGTATGACCTTGGAGGGTCAACTTGCAGAAAAGAAACTACTATCTAAGATGCATATAGTTTGTAGTAGGGAAGAAAACTTTTTGGAGACTCAAATTCAGGCCATTTGGCTGAAAGAGGGAGATAGAAACACACAAAAAATCCATATGACCGCCATGAAGCATAGAGTATGCAATAGGATAACAGAGGTCTCAAAAGGAAATGGTATAGTTATCAAACATGCTAAGGACATCAAAGTTGAAGCTCTTAGATTCTATGAAAATTTTCTTAAGGAAATGTTATCACCGAATCACAGCACCCCTGGATGTTGATCAGATTTCTAGTTTGATCACTCTAAGCATCCAGTGTGATTGGATAACATGGGTACTATCTCCAAGTTGTGGGACTTGCTACTTGAGATAGACCTCCAGAGAAATTTGGTTCTTGCTCCTAAACTACCTGCCACAATCTACTCCAGTGCAGGCAGGCTAACTGTTCTAATCTAAATTTCCAAGGGACCAGGGAGAGAGAATGCATAAAAATGAAAGCCTACACTAAAGCAGTGATACACCAGAAAAAGAGGGTGTGAGAGTAGTCTCCAAATGTGTGAAATACAGAGGCAAAGTGCACACTAGAAGAGGTGATGACAGTTCTCCATAATCTAGCAAAATGCATTCACAACAATATTCCAAGCATACACAATGATAATGGATCCCTACAAGAACATAATAATAGACACAATATACTTGTAGAAAGATTAAAGGGGCAAGAAGAATGTAAGAAAACACAGCAGGGGAAGATATATCCACAAACTGGTATTTTATTGCTTCATGATATGCACAGTTCAATCTATTACAAGATAAGGGCCTGGATCACCATGCAAGGAGTCCACTACAAGGGCCTGCAACACACTGGCTTCACAAATCAATTTTGACAGATCTTTGCTACCCAAAAACTCCCCTTACAATGAGCCCAACACTCCAATTTATATAAAAAATGAGAAGGGGAAGAGAAGGGAAAATGGAAATCCCAAAATCTGTCCTTCAACCACCTATAAGAGGCATTAAATTGAGTGAAATGATTGTATATGACTTTAAAAAGGCTCCTCATACTGACCCATGTGCTGCAGTAGAGAAGGAATGATGACCATGCCTCTTAATTGCACTCCCAGCTACCAAATAAAACATTGTTTTGAACTCGGCCACGTTTTCTTAAAAACTCAATCAATTTCTAATAAAATCCAAAAATTTATTGATTTCTGCGCATCGGGCTCGGAAACACGATTCCAACGGTACCAATTTTGTGCGATTTCGTTGAGAAATGCAAAAGTTATGGCCTTCTGAGTGCGGGCAGCTATTTTGGGGTCTGGCAGGCGTTTTCTGTTATTTGTCGGGAATGAGCATTAACTGACTGGAGCCGAACACGTTTCCTTCATTTAAATATATCTACCCTCATTAAAAATAAGAAGGCGTAGAGGACGTCGTGCTTGTTCCAGAAAGTCCAATTTTATCAAAATCGGAGCTCGGAGTCAAAAGTTATGGCCGTTTGAAGTTTTAGGGCACAAAACAGGTGAAACTGCATTTTTAAGATCTTTCCCGCGCTCTGCCACCTGGATGACATGTGGCGTGCTCTGATTCACTAAATAATTCACTCTCCTCCACCTTTCCGTGGGCTTTCCTTTGAAATTTCCTTGTGGGCCCTAGCTGGGACACGTGGCACTATCCCATTGGTTCGGGCTGACCCTTCAAAACCCGCCCTTTGACTTTTTGACCTTCTCCCTTGTGACACGTGTCATGATTTGATTGGTCCGTGGGCCTGCCGGCTCTTTTGCGCCCTTCGCGTCTTTCTGTCCCAGATGTCCCAAACCGTTTGGGACATAAACTCCCGATCCGCCCGAAATGGGCTTCCATGTCCCTCATTCGGCCGGTGACACGTGTCGCATATCCATTCACTTTCGGCTCCTTCGGCTATCCGTGCCCCGCACGTCCCTTTGTCCCTTTTCTCTCAATGCTAAAGTTCACTGTTTCAGCCGAACCGGCCGGTTCGCGTCCTCGCGGCCCAGATGTCCCATTTGCTTTCGGACCGTTTGGGACAAATTTTCCCGATTCGCCCGGTTCTGCCGGTTCGCGCCTTTTTGTCCCGGATGTCCCAAACTGTTTCGAGCTGCCTTGACTCTTTTTGCCCGGTTCGGCTGGTTCGCATCCTCGCGGCCCAAATGTCCCATTTGCTTTCGGATCGTCTGTTCTCATTTCGGCCGATCCGGCCGGTTTGGGTACTTCGTGTATTCTTGTCCCGAACTATCGCTCAGCAGTTAGACTTAATTTTCCTCTTTCGGCCAGATCAGCTTCTCGCGCCCGCTGCGTACTTCTATCCCAGATGTCCCTTTGCTGTTTGGGCCGCCTGTAGGCTTTTCGGCCGATCCGCGCCTTGACGTCCCAAATGTCCCAACTGCCCCTAGGACTAGGACTTAGTCATTTTTTATGATTTTTCCTAGATCAATCTACTTGCCTTCTGTAACTTTTTTTCACATTTTCTCAGAGCTTGCTCTTTTTGACCTGGAAAGGGAAATCAGAATATTCTGAAGGGACCCTAGAAACATGATTTTTGCCCTGGATCAATCAGTTTGCCTGGGACTTGAATATTCTGATGCATGTTATCAAAATTACCCTGGGGAGGTGAATTTTGGATAACAGGAAAATAGTGCTTATAACGGAGAGGTAGCCTCTTTTCTTTTAGAGGCCATTCTGAGAGACAGTATAGATGAACAAAGATTCAAAAACATTACCAAATTAGTCACTATAGAGGAGCTTCAAAAAGATGTATTTTCTCTTGAACATGATAAGGCACCAGGTCATGATGGTTTCTCTATTAATTTATTTCAAAAATTGTGGGAAATATGTTTGGAAGACCTTCTCAAGGCAGTAAATGAGTTCTACATAATAGGAGACCTCCTCAAGGAGTTGAATAACACTCACATTGTGCTTGCTCTAAAAAATGGATGTTAAAGACTTTAAGGACTTCCGTCCTATAAGTCTGGTAAATGTGATTTATAGAATCTTTACAAATATTATTGCCACAAGAATCCAGTCCATTCTTTATGATATAATCTCAAAGCAACAAAGTGGATTTATTAAAGGGAGAATAATAAAATATGGGGTGATCATGGTGCATGTAATTATTCATTCAATGGATAAAAATAAAAACTTTGGTATGGTAATGAAACTTGACATGAACAAGGCTTTTGACATAGTTTCTTGGCACTTCCTTGATAAGGTTCTGGCCAAATTTGGCTTTCAAAATAAATTCTAGAAGATCATTCAGGCTTGCATTTCTATGGCTAGATTTTCAGTAGTGGTCAATGGTGAGCCTGTGGGCTTCTTTGCCAGCAACATGGGTTTAAGATAAGGAGATCATATATCCCCTCTTCTCTTCATTCTCATGGCTGATAGCCTTAGCAAATGCATTAGCAAAGCTATTAATGAAGGCCTTTTAAAAGGAGTTAGACCTACTTCTACTAACCAAATTGTCTCACATCACCAATTTTCTGATGATACAACTCTACTTTTGATGGCCTCCATCCTTGAATATAAGGCTATTAAGTCTATTCTTAAATTTTATGAGGTTTCCTCAGGTCAAGAGGTTAATTTTGATAAGAGTTCCATCTTCTTTTGTAATACTCCTCTGGAACGGCAAAAAATAATCACTCATATTTTGGGTTGTAAAATGAGTTCACTGCCTACAATCTATCTAGGACTGCCTCTTGGAACTAATAAAGTTCCCATAACGGTTTGGAATGGTTTACTTGACATGTTTCAAAGGAAAATGGCTAGATGGAAAGGGACTATTCTCTCCAGTGCTGGAAAATGTCTACTTATTAAAAGCACATTGTAGAATTTACCTATCTACATTATGTCTCTGTACAGCATTCCTACAGTAATTATGGACAAAATAGAAAGGATCCAAAAAATAATTCTATGGCAGGTAACGAAATAAAAATGCAAGTATCACTTCGTGGCATGGGATCAAGTTTGTACACCTAAAAGAATAGGTGGGCTGGATATTAAGGACATCAAAAAAAATAAACATGGATTTAATTGTAAAAATGGGATGGAGAACACTAACAGAGGAGCAACCTTGGATTGAATTAATCAAATTCAAATACCTAGCTCGAAAAAATGTGAATTATTTCCTTTATGATGATCAACTGCCTCATGGATCTATTTTTTGGACTAACTTGACTCAAATGAGGAACTTTATCAAGAAAGGATGTAAATGGAAAGTAGGAAATGGCAGTGATATACAGTTTTGGAGTAAAACTAGACTAACTTCGGTCTAAATGATAGCTTTAGCTCTATCAAGGATATCTTAGTTCAAAACTATGGAACTAAAGTCAAAGACTACATTGAAATGGAGGGAAATATAAGAAGATGGAAGTAACTTAGTGTGGCGGTGAATGAGCCAAATCCCATAGTTTCCTCTCTCTAAGAGCAGTTAGCTATCATACATGTTAATAAAATTGATGTCAAGGATGAGCTTGTTTGGAGTAACTCATTTGATGGTGAATATACAGTCAAATCAGGATACAATTCATTTTCTTAAAATATTCATTGTGATTTCAAGTGGAGTAGAATTTGGTTGCCTAAACTAACTCCCAAAGTCAATTTATTTTGTTAGCTTGTCCTTAGAGGTTGAATTCTCATGAATGATAATTTAATCAAAAGAGGATTTATCAAGCTAAATATGTGTTGCATATGTAAAAAGGAGGTTGGGGACATTAAACACCTTTTGCTACACTGTGATTTTGCTTCGAAGATATAGAGTTTTTATTTTTCAAGATTCAATATCTGTTGGACCTTGCCAAAGTAATTTTCACAAACTTGGGAACAATGAGACCCCCTATAAAAATATTGCATGGCTAGGAGAATATGGAAACTAACCTTACCTCATATAATCTGGAGAATCTAGAAAGTCATGAATCATATAATATTCAGAAATAGTAGGCAGATTTGTAAAACCATCTTCAATAAGATTAGTAATGTTGTCAAAGATAATATTGAAAGATTTAAACCACCCAAGAATAATCAATATCCTAAAAACGAAGAGGTTATCCTTTCAAATTGGAAGATTGATATTGAAAATTTTCATAAACAAATAACTTCAACCATTTACAGGTATTCAATACACTAGATCCCTCCTAATTCTTGGTGTAAGCTCAATTTTAATGGAGCCTCTAAGGACAATCCAGGTGTTTTTGCTAGTGGAGGAACCATACGATATCACAAAGGTTGTTTATTTTTTTCTTATGAAGGCATAATGGGACATCAGACCAACCATTATGCTAAAGCCTTGTCAGCTTTATGGTGCCTAAGACTTGTTAAAGAGTGTAATATTCTAAACATTATTGTAGAAATAGACTCCTTGAATGTCATAAATTAGATTCATCCTCCTAGTTGGACAATTAAGGCATTTATACAGGAGTCTATAAATATTTGTCACATCTTCAATAACTTTAAATTTGGCCACACTTATAGAGAGGGAAATAGTGTGGCGGACACCTTGGAAAATTATGGAATTAGTAGCAACTTCACCACTTGGTATTATGAAGAAAATACCCCCATTGAAGTACAAAACTCTATCATCAAAGATAAATGTCATAGATCACATCCCACTTAGAATCTCTTTTGAGATTTCATTCGCTTCATTGGAAATGCATGTTAGGACATGTGAGAGGAGTACAAGCATTTATAATCATAAACTTTTGCATGCCCGATGGGTCTGTAGATGGATGGTTAAAAAGTGGATTAGGGAAGATACAAACAATCTTTTCACTGGTTTCAAGTAGGCTACACGTTGTGGTGGAAAAATAGGGGGAGCTCTTTTCCAAATAAAACCTAACTGTGATCTTGCATGGAAAGAAAAAATAGAGATGTGGAACTACCTTCAGCTGGGGGTTTGCTAAGTTCATTGAGAAGCTATAAGGGCACAATTAGAACATTTCCTTACAATTTACCACAGATTGGAAAGAATGGAAGGTAAAATATGGTGGTCAAAACTTGCTCATAACAAAGGAGATTATTGTAGAGGTCACGGGACTCACTTTGGATGGAATAATTATTTTCATTAAGAGAGTGGGTAAAAATATGGAAGCTAAAAAGTTTGTTGAAACAGGGGAAGAGCTTAATTTTGTAATGGTGGGTATAAAGGTAAGTTCCATCCCTGAGCCATTTGATGAAATTGCTAAGATGATGGTTCGCTTTATTTTACTTGAAGGTAGATACATCACTGTACCCACAAATCATTTGGTTTTTCTTAACCATTTTAGGTTAAACCTTATTGTTTGCTTCCCGCACTATCTCCTAAACTCAATAGAACATTTCCAAAACCACACCCAGGTCATTCCCCTCCATCAGGGAATGATCTTCCTCCTTCACAGACATTGTCTTACCCATCACCATGACATACCTTCTACTCCCGTCATACCACCCATTCCCATTAACCCTATTTCCACTATCACCCCAACCACCATCTTTGGCCAAAGGAAAATCAGAACTAAAAATCCTTCCTCAAATTGTACCCTTCTCCCTCCGGCAAAGTTCTCGAGAGTAGTAAGGACATTGAAATACAATTACTCACAAATAAATAAAACCAAAAAGGGAAAACCACAATTAACCCAAGGTCACATTTGAGGCCACCCCCCAATGAGGACCTCCTAGTAATCTAACAGTAATAACATCATACATTCACACTAGTTTTCAAGGTGACCTGTTGTCGATACCCCAAATTCATTCACTGTTGGCCTCATATCACCTTTTTTTGTTGTATTGCAAATGCCTACAAAAATCAAAACAATACCTTTCTGGCCTCGTGGCCATATTAACGACGTCGATATAATAAAATTCACACATATGCATCTCAATTCACATCATAAATATCATAACTAAACCATCACTAAAGTTAAGTAATTCACCAATTGTTCATAATTATAAATATTTCAATTTGTCAATTAGCAATAAAATCACAATACCAACTAAATCATCTAGAAACATCTATATATCAAATCCAATGTTTTATTACAGTAGTATCTCAAGATCATCAAATGCTAATATTTCAATCCATTCATATAATCCATCCTATAAATTACATTGTGTCATGAATCTATAACATCCATATTATCTATCAAATAAGCTAATCAAATATAACAATGTCCATCTATCAATGTCTAAAGATCAATATGATAATAATGTATACAACTCCAATCCAAAAGAAGAAAAATCATATTAATATCAATGTCGAAGAGGAGCGGGCACTACATCCCCCTCCCCTTAGACTCAACTTCATCCTGGAAGTCACTGGAAAAAATGTGGGAACTGTGCTCTCAAGGGTGTGGCATCCTCTCACGTAGCTATTGTCGCAATGTATCGATCCCACTCGATGTGAACCTGATCAATCTCTTCGCCTTGAAGGCTTAGGGTCCTGCACTCAAAAATATAGACGGGCTCCACCATCACCTGCCCCTAATCCTGCACCTGCAATGTGATCCAATCTAATACATGAGAAGGATTTGGAATGTACCTCCTAACCACAAAAATAACAAATACATCATGGATATGATACAAGATGGGTGGAAATGATAGACAATAGGCCAAAGGACCAATACGTTCCAAGATCTCAAACGGACCCACTAAACTAGGAGAAATATTAGAGCCTTTTCCATAACGGATAGGGCTCTTATGTGGCCTGACACGAAGAACCACCTTTGTGCCCACCTCAAAACTGCGATATGTCCTCTAATGATCTACATATTTCTTCTATATGTCTTGAGCATCCTATAATATCTATCTAATCATGAAAACCTTATACGTCATATCCTATAATAAAGTCATCCCAAGAGAAATAATGTCCTCCAACCTGTCCCAACTTAGTGGTTTCCTCCACTTCCTATCATACAATGCCTAAAATGGAGCCATACCAATCAAACACTGGAAATTGTTGTTGTAGGAAAACTCCACTAAGTACAAGTAATCCTCCCACCTTGACTGATGGTTCATGATGTACATCCAAAGCATGTCCTCTAAAATCTGACTAACCAAATTTGTTTGTCCATCTGTATTAGGGTGATATGTTGTGCTGAATTGATCTTCGTCCCGAGATCATACTGCATGGTGGTCAAAAAATGAGAGGTGTATAAGGGATCGCGGTCACAAATAATCATTTACGGAATCATGTGCAGTATGACAATCTCATCCAAGTATACTCATACCATTGCACTGGTTGCATAGGTGGTCTTCATTAGAGAAAAATGAGCCACTTTTTTCAATCTGTCCACTGTGACCATGATGACATCATGGTGGTATCTCGACGTCGATAGCCCTACTATGAAATCCATGGAAATGGTGTCCCATTTCCACTCTAATATATCATATTGGTAGATAAGGCCATCTGGAGGCGGATGCTAGGCCATCATTCTCTAACACTCTAAACAATGTGACACAAACTAAGCTACATCTGTTCGAAGACCTCTCTAATGGTACAACTATCTCAAGGTGGCGTGCATCTTCTTCACCCCTGGATGGGATGAATAGGGTGCACGATGATCCTCTTCCAAGATATCATAACTCAAACATCCATCCCTAGGTACATAGATCTAGCCTCTATGTCTAAGAATTCCATCTGACTCTAATGAAAATCCATCAAACATCCCCTCAAGGGGTATCTAAGACTCAATCTCTACTCTAGCTACAAGGTAGAAGATTTCATGTGGAAGGTGTTATCACCAAATCACAGCACCCCTGTGCATGTATTTGAACTCACAGTGTGATTGGATAACATGGGTACTATCTCCAAGTTGTGGGACTTGCTACTTGAGACAGACCTCCAGAGAAAGCTGGTTCTTGCTCCTAAACTACCTGTCACAATCTACTCTAATGCAGGATAAGCTAACTGTTCTAATCTAAATTTCCAAGGGACCAGGGAGAGAGAATACATAAAATGAAAGCCTACACTAAAGCGGTGATACACCAGAAAAGGAGGGTGTGAGAGTAATCTCCAAATGTGTGAAATGCAGAGGGAAAGTGCACACTAGAAGAGGTGATGACAGTTCACCATAATCTAGCAAAATGCATTCACAACAATATTCCAAGCATACACAATGTTAGTAAATTCCTGCAAGAACATAATAATAGACACAATATTCTTGTAGAAAGATAAAAGGGGCAAGAAGAATGCAAGAAAACACAGCAGGGGAAGATACATCCACAAACTTTGTATTTTATTGCTTCCTGGTATGCACAGTTCAGTCTATTACAAGATAAGGGCCTGGATCACCATGCAAGGAGTCCACTACAAGGGCCTATAACACACTGGCTTCACAAAGCAATTTTGGTAGAGCTTTGCTACCCAAAAACTCTCTCTTTTACAATGAGCCCAACACTCCAATTTATAGAAAAATGAGAAGGAAAAGAGAAGGAAAAATGGAAATCCCGGAATCTATCCTTCAACCACCTGTAAGAGGCATTAAATTGAATGTAAAGGTTATACATTACTTGTAAAAGGCTCCCCATACTGTCCCATGTGCTGCAGCAGAGAAAGAATGATGGCCATGCCTCTTAATTGCACTCCCAGCTACCAAATAAAACACTGTTCTGAACCCGGCCACGTTTTCTTAAAAATATCAATCAATTTCTGATCAAATCTGGAATTTCTTGATTTCTGTGCATCGGGCTCGGAACCACGATTCCAACGGTACCAATTTTATGCAATTTCGTTGAGAAATGCAAAAGTTATGGCCTTCTGAGTGCGGGCAGCTATTTTGGGTCTGGCAGGCATTTTCTGTCATTTGACGGGAATGAACATTAACTGACTGGAGCCGAATATGTTTCTCTTAATTAAATATATCTACCCTCATTAAAATTTCTATGGCGTAGAAGACATCGTGCTCGTTCCAGAAAGTCCAATTTTATCAAAATCGGAGCTCGGAGTCAAAAGTTATGGCCGTTTGAAGTTCGCAGGTCAAACGTTGAATTTTCCTCTTCTGTCTTCGCCCATTTCGCACTTTCGCGTCCCATGCATCCCTCGCGTACTTTTGTCCCGGCTGTCGCGGATGAACCTTCACCCATTTCGCGCTTTCACGTCCCTCGCGTACTTTTGTCACGGCTGTCCCGGACGAACCTTCGCCCATTTCGCGCTTTTGCGTCCCACGCGTCCCTCGCGTACTTTTGTCCCGGCTGTCCCGAACAAACCTTCGCCCATTTTGTGCTTTCGCGTCCCTCGCGTACTTTTGTCCCGGCTGTCCCAGACAACCTTCACCCATTTTGTGCTTTCGCGTCCCTCGCGTACTTTTGTCCCGGCTGTCCCGGACGAACCTTCGCCCATTTCGCTTTTTCGCGTCCCACGCGTCCCTCGCGTACTTTTGTCTCGGCTATCTCGGATGAACCTTCACCAATTTCATGCTTTCGCGTCCCTCGCGTACTTTTTTCCCGGCTGTCCCGGACGAACCTTCGCCCATTTCACGCTTTCGCGTCCCACGCGTCCCTCGCGTACTTTTGTCCTGGCTGTCCCGGAGACTAAGACTTAGCCATTTTTCGTGATTTTTCCTGGCCCGAGCCTGTCTTCTGCAACCTTTTCACATTTTTTCAGAGCTTGCTCTTTCTTTCTTGGCCAGGGGAGTTAAAAAAATCTGAGGGGACCCCAGCAACATGATGCTTTGCCTTGAATCAATATAATTGCTTGGGACTAAAGAATTTGATGCATGTTATCAAAATTTACCTTGGGGGTGAATTTTGGATAACAGAAGGTGTTGTAAAATCTTGCTCCACAAGTTTGTACCCTCTGAAGTAGCCATAACCAAATGTCTCCATCTACTCAAAGTGTTACTAACTACATTCTTCTTCCCCTTCACATGCTCTATCTCCATGTCATACTCACAAAGCAACTTCATCCAACGTCGTTGACGAGCGTTGAGATTGAGCTACATGAAGAGGTTATGAAGACTCAAGTGATTAGTCTTGAGAATGAATCTCCTACCTAAAAGGAAATCTCTCCACCAAACCAAATTATGCATAACTATTGCAAGCTCAAAGTCATGAGTTGGATAATTGATCTCATAATCCTTGAGTTTGTGAGACTCAAATGCTACTACATGACCCTCTGGCATCAAAACACCTCATAATCCTACCAAAGAAGCATCTGTACACACAAAGAAAACCCTATGAGGATCTGACACTGCAAGAATAAGTGATGTCATAAGACATTCCTTTAGTGTCCTCAAGGCCTTCTCATAGCCATTGGACCAAAAAACCTTCTTCCCTTTCCACTGAAGAGAAGTGATGGGGTGCACAATATGAGAAAATTCTTGAACAAATACCCTGTAGTATCCTGAAAACCCCATGAAACTACGCACCTCAGTCACATTGGTTGGCACGGTCCAATCCATAATAGCTATAATCTTGGAAGGATCGACTGTGATACCTTCCCCATAAATGATGTTACCTAAGTATTGAACCTCTGCCTTGAAAAAATCACACTTCTCCAGGTTCCTGTATAGTTTCTGCTCACGAAGACACCCTAGAACCTGTCAAAGGTGTTCTTTGTGCTCCTCACACATACGTGATTATATCAAAATTTTGTCAAGAAACACAATCATGAAACCATCAAAAAACGTCCTGAACACCCCATTCATCAAACTCATGAATATTGCAAGGGAATTCATCAGACCAAAAGGTACCACCATGAACTCATAGTGGCCATATCTCATGCGGAAATATGTCTTGTGGATATCTTCCTCCGCAATCCTCAACTGATGGTATCCTGACTTAATAGCTATCATATAAAATATTATGGCCCCATTCATCTGATCTAATAAATCATCGATGCAAAGAAGGGGTAATGATTCTTTATCATTACTTTGTTCAGCTGTCTGTAGTCCACACATAACCACAAAGATCTGTCCTTCTTCACAAAAATCACTAGTGCACCTTAAGGAGATACACTAGGATAGATTAGGCCTTTCTCAAGAAGGCCCTTAAGCTGTAACTTGAGCTCGCATAGGTCACGGGTGGTCATCCTATATGGAGCACGTGAGATAGGCTCCACTTCTGGAACCAAATCAATGTGAAATTATTTCTCACGTGGGGGAGGTAACCCTGGTAGCTCACTAGGAAATACATCTAAAAAATCCTGCAAAATGGGGTGATCATCAAGTGAAGGTCCACTAGATCCATCCTCCAACCTATCACTAACTGTAATAGCATACAACCGATACCTACGCCGTGCACACTGCTTAAGTTACATATCGGAAATAATGTGAATCAAGATGGGTCTCCTAAATCCATCTATCATCGACTCAACTCCAAAATCATTTGAACAAGATATGACCTTACTGTAACAGTATACTCTAGCTTTATGCGTAGATAACCAATCCATGTCCAAGATAACTCCATAATAACCTAAAGGAAGGATACGAAGATCCAAGGTAGTGGTGAAGGGTCCTAAGTCCACTATGCACTCCTTGACTAAGAAGTCTACTTAGATCTTAGCTCTAAAATCCATCTCGACATCCCAGCAAAGGCCCTACCTAACTGCCACTAGCCTGCATTGCTATACCAAATATGGTGCAATAAAAGAACAAGAAAATTTAGAATCAAAAAGAATAGAGGTAGGGATACCACCAACGCTTCCTACAGTCTCAATAACCATGTCATAATGCTATGTACAGTGGTTCTCGACCACTGCATAGATCCAATGGCTACGTCCCATGTTGCCAACTGTCGGATCTGAAATCGGTGTCTTACCCTTGTTATTAGTTTTCTTAGGTCACTCTCTCAAATGGTGTCCAAGAACACCGTATACATAACAACTACCTGGTCCCTTCCACTGAAATGTGGCTTCAGCAGGTACTCTAGTGGTCTATATCATGGATCCTGATGATCCTACTATAGAATTTTGTGGTCGCTACTGATGAGCTCTTGTTGACTGAGCTCTAAGTGCTCATTATGTTAAATATCTATGGAGGTCTAAACAGTGGATGATTTTGCTCCTACTTTTATTGAGGTGGTTGTTGTATTGGCATAAATGAAGACTGTGCAGAACCATATCTACCATGAGGAGGAGGGACTGACCCCCTTGACTTGTTATCCTGCATCTATTGAATACGGCTCCACACTCTATCCTTGGCATGTTACATCTTCCCCCTGGTCTCCTCTGCAATGTAGTTCTTCTCAACAGCCTCAGCTAAGGTTTACAGAAAATGAATGCATACTGCACCTTACAAATCTAAGTTCAGGCCCCTGATGAACCTATGAATACTAACCTTCTCATCCTACATGTAGTCAACATACTAAAGCAAATCCATCAAATGACTCTTATACGCCGCTATTGTCATGGATGTCTGACACAGGTCATGGAACTAATCTATCCTCTACTGAATAAACCTCCTTGATATGTATCTGCTCCTGAACCACTCATCAAAGATCTCCCAAGCGATTGTCTGTGAGTCTACGTGGAGATTCTTCTCCTCAGTCCTCCACCAACCACGTGCTTTATCCCTCAAAAGATGAATCACAACATGAGCCTTCATGTTGCTAGTACATGGGAAAATATTGAAGCACCCATTCAAGATCACTAACCAATCCTCTTCCTGAAAACCTCATGTATCACTAGAATAGTGAGACGGGTGTAGCTTCAAGATCTCCTTGATATGATCGATAGCTGATGACTTTTGACCCCTAGGTATCTCTACATTCTCATCCTTTAGTCTAAAAATCTTCTTCACATGATGGAAACCATGGAAAAAGAGATGGAAAATCTCAAAAAGGACATGCAGCAGTTGATTAAGCAAACGGGTAAAAGAAAATTCAATGAGGATATTGAAATTGGTGAAGAAAAAGTAAATGAAATTTATAAGAAATTGAATTCCCTGGACAACAAACTAGGGAATTCTAAGGAATGACATGATCATAACATCTCAATTTTCAGGGCTATCCATGATTTTCTGGAACAACATGTCAGAAGCATTACCATGTTCAATGGTATCTCAGCATCCATTTTGGGCACTACTGCTGAAAGAGACTAGGTCATCTCCCAAATGAATGTCATTGACCCCACGTATATCACTACTCTGGCTCTATTCACCTCACTTCAAACTGTGAAATCAAGAATCGACAGGGCTTCTAGGAGATAAACTTCTTCAAACCAGTATTGATGCAGTTTGGTTGTTTTTTTTTGTTGTTTGGTTTTTGTTTAACTATTGCTTTTTAGCAATTTTATAATTATTTTTCTCTTTCTTGGTTGTTCCTTTTTTGACTATTGCTTAGATTATTGTAATATATAGATCTTAATCCTTTTTTACTACTTACTCATGTTTATCTGGCTTTTGAGCCTTTTTTCTAATAGGGTATAGTCTCTTCAAAACTATTTTCCATTAATAAAAAAAATAGTAATAAAGAATTTATGAATTTAGTATAAACCATAATCAAATTAATGCACTAATTTTAGCAGGAACTTGAAAAGGTCATAACTTGTGCTTCAAGTGTCTGTTTGAGTCTGTTTTTATAAATGTTAGGTTGTGGAGCTTGTTTTCATGTGTGAAAGTGTTAAAGACTATACACTAAGAGTACTGTACACTAAGAGTACTGTACACTTTTCACATTTGTCTCGCCACGGTTCGGGGCTGGGCTAGGCCCCAAGAGGGGGTCCGGGGGTAGCAACCTCCAGTAGTGGGGGTTTGGGGGTGCAACCCCTGAGAAAAAAAAATGGACCTCGAAAAATGTGCTCTTCTCATATGGGTGGGATTTTTGACCCATAGGTTTATGGGATGGTTTTGACCCATGGTTTTAATACCCACAATTTTGTAAAACTACTTAAGTAGTTGTCTACTTATGTGGTTTTGTGCATATGGTAGGGTTAGTGTAACATTATAGATGTGTCTGAATTTGGGTGTGAATTTTGTAGATTTTGTTTAGCATAGCTCCAAATAGATTTGGGTATTGTATTGAGAGAGTAGTGGCTTGTAATAAAATATAAACAAGTGATTCTTGGTGGATGTATCCCAAATTGGGTGAACCACATTAAATATTGTCTCTTTATGTTGTGTTATTTTATTCTGCACTTTTATTTGAGATCTATAATATTTTCTATATATTAGTTTCTACTGTTGTGATTTTGTGAGGGATTGTTCCACATATTTTATCCCTTATTTCCTAGCAATAAACCACATGTTTCGACAAGACAAATGCACCAGTCAACCCATGCTTCCTTTTAGAGCACGTTTCAATACATTTTTGGGCCTAAAATCTACCATCTAAAGGCCGAAAATAAGGATTTAAGTAGTAATTTAGTTTTTTCCTATTTTAGGGCACTAGTAAATTTTAGTCTCTTGAATGCATAGTAGGTTAGAAATTTTGTCATTCCTCTAATTTAAGCATGTAGAAGATGTGTGCCAATTTTTATGCCCATACAAATAGGTATGCAAAATTACTAAGAATAGCAGGTTCTTATAAACTATTAAAAAATAGTAAATTCCGCCACCTAGAGTTAATTTAGTCAAAGTTAGTTACATTTTTCTTGGCAACTCGAGTTGGGAGTTGTTTTCCTATTTATGAAGCATTGTAATTCATGATTGAATAATGAAGAAGAAGATTTATTTTCTTTGATTTAAAAATATTTGTAGTGTATTGAGTTTGTGTTAAAGTTAGCTACATTACAAATAGTTTAAAAATATTGATTTAAAAGATCCTAATGTCTTTTATAATAAAATTATTTATGTTTTTCATTTGTCATCAAAGTAGAGATTAAGTATATTGAAAACATTGCAATAATGTATTTCTTAGAAAAGTTTAAATTAAAATTTAAAATACTTATATATAAATATTAATATTGTTTAGAAAATGTTAAAATTGGAATACTTTAACATAATATTGAAATAACCCGCATGATGGTTCGTTACATCTCTTTTGAGGGGAGATATGTCACTGTGCCCACAAAACATCTGGTGTTTCTCAACCATTTCCATAGGAATATCACGGTTTGTTTCCCACAGTACCTTCTTTGCTCTCTCAAACGCTCCATTCTGGAGTTCCAAAAACATACCCATGCGGTCCCCCTGCATCAAGGTTTAATTTTCTTATTGCACAAGCTTTGTGTTTTGAAGTTTCCCAGCCTCCCTTCTTCCCCTAGCTCTCCTCCTTTTCATCCCACCACCAATACCCCCGCTCACACCCCCATCCCTTCCATCACAACTCCCACCCCCATCACCTCTACCACGGCCAAACCTAAAACTAGGTCTCAAAAACCCAAGCTAGATATCCCTGTTTCAGGGAGAACTCTTCACAACACTCAAGGAATGGAGGATGTGCAAAACCTCATTCATATTAGTAGAGAAGGTCATCAAGAGGCTTCACACACAGAGAGTACTACCCAAAGGCTGGAAGCCTTAGAAAAAGATATGTTCAGCCTGAAAGAAGAAGTTCAGAATTTGACTAAGCAAAAAGGTAAAAGGAAGAGGGATGAGGATTTTGATCTTGACAATACATAAATTGAGGATATCTATAAAAATTTAAACTCCCTGGATAACCATCTAGGGAAAGCTAAGGATCGCCATGATCACAACATGGCAATATTTAATGCAATTGGTGACTTCCTTGAACAACATGTTCACAGTGTCTCTGTCCTTAGTGAGATCCCAGAAACTCTGTGGGGTACGGATAAAGAAAGAATTCAAACCATCAAAAAGTTGGATGCTAAGGATCCCACTCACATGACGGTGTTGTCTCAGTTTACCTCTTTGCAAACTGTCAAATCCAGAATCAACAGAGCCGCCAAGAAGTAGGGATGTTCTTCGCTGCAGATGTTGACTTTCATCGGGTTTTTTGCTATTTTTGTTGTTTTGTTGTTGTTTTTTGGCTACTTTGTTGCAGTGTTAGCTCTGTTTAGTTGTTACGTAGTAACTCTTTTTTGGTTACCTGTGGATTCAATGTCTTTTCTAGATTCTGATCCTTCTGTTTTGTGGAACTTCTTAGTATATTATCTAGCTTTTAGGCCTTCGTTGTAATCAGGGTATAGTCCCTTTAAAACTATTTACCAATAATAAAAAAACATAATATTGTTTAGAAAATGATAAAATTGGAATAATGTGTCACTATTTTCTACTAAGTGGTATTTACATGAATATATTTAAATTATTTTGGGTAATAAATATATAAGTTGGAACTTTAAGATATATGAAATTTATCATACAAATATCAATCTCGTTATTTTTTTAGTTGGGGACACATGCTTACCTATTTCACTTTCTTATTTCTAGACCATACATTTACATATAATTGTTAATTGAGCAATACAAAATAACTCGTTTGAGTTGTTAAAATTTCTAATAATAAAAATAATGTTTTGATATATAAATCTTAGAAAGCAAAGGGGATTAAGACTTAGGTAAGCAAGGTAGTTTCCTAGAATGCCAAGAGTTAGGGGCACCTAAATCTAAAGATTTATTTTATTATCAATTAATTTTATAACTTTGCTAAAACAATTTATGTAATGATTCAATGTTAATTAAACTATTTATTAATATTATTATATGATAATATAAATTTCGCACATATACATAAAAAAGTACTTTTTTTACAACTAAAAACAAACATAACATATAATTGAGCTCCTATGATTTTGTTGGTATTGTTACCTATTCTCCAATATTGTAGGTGAAGTTTATGTAGGTGTATAATGTTTTTTACAAAAATGTTCATGCATTTTTTATAATACCATGGGTATAACCAGTAGAAATGAGTATAATTGAACCTAGAATAAGTATTTAATTCTCTATTCCTATTTTTGTTGGAAGAAATGTCTATCATTATTTATGGAGGAATCGATAGGCATAGTGCAAATACAAATCTTCACAAAACAAATGGAGCTACATAAGCATTTTTGTTGCTTTGCATAAAATAGTGCTTTGTTCAGGTTTGAGTCCAATCAATTACTTCATATTGGTGAATCAAACTTGCAAGCAACGTTGTATAAAATAATTGTATATGTTCTATGTTGAGCACATCATTTATAAATTCTCTCCATCCATTGAATATTTTTCATCTTTTATTGATATTTTATAGGATATTTTTATTCTTTTTGTATAATAGTTTTTTCTAAACATTTTATTTATTATGATCTTAATCCAAATTTAAACATACGAGAATGCAAGAAACTTTTATTTATTTATTTGATAGTAAAAAAATATTAACTGAAATTGTGAGCAAGATGTCCACTTAAATTATTGATTAGGGCACTCCTAATCATAATGCGGCTCTATAGAGAATATCTATTAGCTAGTTAAATGTTAGATAGTTTTGAGAAATGTTATAGAGAAATATGATATGATGTGCAAAACTAAAATTGATAATATTTTCCCTAGTTTAGTAGGTTGCATGTTTACAACCATCTTTTAGCCATATGTTATTAACATATAATAATTTGCATTCTTTGGTATGAGATGACATATGGCACAACGATTGAAAAAATAGTTGTCTTATGATTTAGAAAAATATCTAATAAACTTTTTATTTTCATATATGTTACACAAAACAATTATCATATGACTAAATAAAATTATAACTATTCAATACAATTTGAAAATTAATCATCATTCCTCCACATTACTAACAAATGGCTATAGTAATTGTATATTAATTAAGACCCATTACTTTTTAGTGTGTGTGTGTGTGTGTGTGTGTGTGTGTGTGTGTGTGTGTGTGTGTGTAATTTATATAATATAATATATAAACTAACAATACTATATCCATTTTCATTATTACCACGATAATAACATAGAATAGGTAAATTTATTGTAAAGCATGATTAAAATATTTAAAACATTAATCAAAGAGATCTTAATTTTTATAATAAAATTAATCATGCATTTTATTCGTTATCAAAATATAAGTTTAAATTAAAACATCCAAATAATATTTGTATATAAATATACAAGTCATAAAAATAATACTCTACCAATAAGGCTTCAATTCATAGAAATGTTTAAATACCCTAAAAATTATTCAGTGCTCATTTATTTGATATAATATTTGGGTTACATTTATTATGGTCATATTAAAAAAAAAAACTTAAAGTCCGAATTAAGTAGAAGTATATCAATCTTATACAATAGTATGTTAATTTAAAATTATAGTTGTTAATCACTGTTTTTAAATGTGGATAGAATTCATGCTTAGTAAATATAGTTATAACATTAATTTCGTTTTTTGTATATTATGATGTGATATTGTTGTTTGGAAATGGGAAGATGGGGAATAATGTATCAAATTTTACTAGTGCATTTACATTTTTATAATTAAATATTTTTACTAATAAATGTTTAAGTTTAAAGTTTAAGATATAAAAAATTTATCATACAAAACATACCACTAATTATTTATTGGTTGAAAAAATAAATATTTAGATAAACTCATTGTTATATGTACATATGCTATTAGCATATACTAGTAAGAGAAAATTTAGCTGATAACGTAATATAAAGTTGTTAAAGCTCTTAAAAAATTAGGTTTCTAAGATATAATTCTTTGGATCATATAGATCCGAAGTCAATTGTTTGTGATATGTGGTAGAAGGTATGTCCAAATAAGCAAGGGGGATTAAGCCCTAGGCATATAAGCCAACTTCCTAGGGCGCCAACAGTAAAAGGATGCCTAAATATAAAGTTTTTTTAATTAATTTTTATTTTTTTCTTTTAATTATAGGTAAAGAAGGGTTAAGGGAATCCTACCCCATACATACCATATAGATCAGAACACAAAAATGGCCAAGGGTATATCCATTGAATCCATCAAAACACAACCACCATACAAGATAACAACATACTACCAAGATACCACAATAAACAACACATAGACAAGGGTGCCCAATAAAACAGCCACAAGCAAACACAAAACAAACACCACACACACACACACACACACACACACACACACACACACACACACACAGAGAGAGATATACATATATACATACATATTGGTGACATAGATGACACATCTATGCACCAAAATCATGCTTGATGTCAATTGTTAAGTTTTGAGAAAGAAATCAAGGACTCCATCTTGTTTAAGTCCTCTAATCTCAAACTCATTATAGGATTGGGAGAGCTACATGTGTTTTGATCACTCTTCAAACTATTGGTACATGGTGTAATTCTCATCAAAACATTGGGTGTGGGTGAGGTTAGTATAACTAAATTAAAAAAATCCTTTTGAGACCAAAGTGTGAAGAAGACATAAAAGTGCACAAACACCATTATATATATATATATATATATACTTTGTGAAAAAAGAAAGAGTAAATATAGTGTCATTTTCAAATTAAAGATCGAATCAGTAAAATACATATCCGTTATTCCTTGGATTTTTTTTCTCATGACACTATCCCATTATTTATAAATTTGTCATGGACTCACTTCTATAGTCAAATTGAAGGTAATTTTATTTATTTCCTCAATTAATTTCACCTCATTGTCATGCATTATGTGCTACAAATGGTGACTTATTTCAAACCCTAATAACCTTGATATTAATTTCACTCTTATATTTTTATAATATTAAGCAATTTATAATCTTTGAATAATTTATGACTATGATATTTATGATATTGAAGTTCTTAATTATCTTGGAAAATTTAATAATATCTAATTACGAACATACATCTAGTTTTGATATTACATGTTTGTGAACTCACTCATCTACCAATTGCTATGTAACATTTGTTTTACATAATTCCTTTAGGGTTTTATATTTCAATCCAATTTTAAATAGTTTGGGATTGATATTTATTCTCCCAAAGTGTTTTCAAAATCATCCTGAATTCTTAATCCTTTCTTATACCATCTAAGGAACTTGTGTCTCTCACATGAACTCACTAGACATCTAAATTGTGTGGTACCCATACGGTTTATATCTAGGTGTCCTAATTTATATGTTACATAAGGAAAATGTGCAATCTACTTAATAACCATTTCAATAGATGCTACTATTAATCAAAATAAGGGTGGCAATATTTATATGCATGGTAATACTACACGTATTACCATAGAGACTGTTGTAAATGAAACCGTATATAATCAAGGAAGTTATTGATATGATATTAACAACAACCTAGATATTATCTTCCAAAATTACCCTCCTACTAGTCCAATTTAGTTATTGTTATCCCATATTTACCCCCCGGGTTAATTTGGGTAAATCATCATAAATGCACTTAGCCGTTTATATTCTTAGATGTGCAGATGACCGTCAAATTTCAACCCCATTAGAAGAGAAAGGAATCCCATGATTTGACTCGGCTAATTTGGTCTTTAATCACGGCGAGCTGGAAAGCCGCAGAAAATGTTTGAGTTGTTGGCCGGCTAAATTGGTCGAACAGGTTGGTCGGCTGGGTTGGTTAGAAAGGTTGTTCGGTTGGGTTGGTCGAGCGACAGGTTGGTCGGCTAGGTTAGTCAGATAGGTTGGTTGCCTGGGTTAGCCAGACAGGTTAGTCAGATGGGTTGGTCAGATAGGTTGGTCGGCTGCGTTGGTATGTCAGGTTGGATAGATGGGTCAGACGAGGAAGCATCGTATAGGAAAAGATTGGTCAGTCGAGTTAGTTGGCTAGGTTGGTTAACCGGGTTGGTCGGTTGAGATGGTCAATTGGGTTGGTCAGGTTACCCGGTTGGAAGTGTAACGAAATGTACGAGCGACACATCAAGTTGGATGGGTACCAAATTTGGTCATCCCAGCACTCATATGAGTGACACATCAGGTTTGACAGGCCATCAGGTTGGATGGGTATCAAGGGTTGGTTGACGCAACAGATGGGCAACCATAACGTTGGAAGGTGACCACAATAATGTATGGCTTGTTATCCAATTTTTCCCCTCAGGAAAAATTTATCAAACAAAACCTTACACATGGGAAATGGAGAGGTTGGTTCAGCCGTTCGATCTTACATTCGATCCCAAAAAATCAAGTTACAGGTGGGCTCGACAATGAAGAAGCAAGGTCGGAAAATGAATGGCTAATAGAAATGTTGAAGAAAACCTAACTCGGTAAGACAAAAATTGAGCCTAGAGCGATTCGACTTGAAGCAAAGCAACAGAGCCACAGAAGGTGCCACGTGTCATCTCAGCGCACTTTCAAAAGGTGCAACAAAGACGAGACCCTAGGGATGCACTTGACCCCCACGTGGATCTCAGCACATAGCAGGCTCACGGACGATGCCAAGTGTCCAACCGCCGCAACTTCAAGAGGGAAATGAGGAGGGGATAAAGTCTTGGAAGCCCGCAGGGTTTCCACGTGGAGCTAAGTCTAACTGTTAGCAGAATCCTCCACATGTGCCTCTTCGACGCGTATTTTGGTAAAGGTGCAACGAAAGTGGGGTCCCCAAACAAGTGCAAGCTCTCCACGTGGTCTAGGGCCCAAGAAAGTTTAAATTGGACGTTGAAAATTCGAAGCAAAGCAGCAAGAGCCAATGGAAGCCTCCACGTGGTCAGCTCAGCGCAACTTCAAAGGTAAAATCCAAAGGCAGATTCTCAAACGTGTGTTGGTCCTCCAGCATGTCTAGGGTCCAACGGATAGTTCCTACAGTGGAGCCCTCTTAGCTCACACAAATCAAAACTAGAGAAGGCTCGCGGACGATGTCAAGTGTCCAAGTGTCGTGACTGTCAGGAGTTGACCACAAAGGTCCCACCCGTCTAGGGGTTTTGACATTATATATAGTGGGGTCCTTTACTCAACCAAGGGAATGAAGCAGTAGACTCGTGGACGATGCCAAGTATCAGCAAAGTCGCATTCCCAGGACCCTAAAAGGCAACAAAATATTAAGAATGCATGGGGCTTCCACGTGGATCTTGCACAGATAGAATCCAGACCCAAAGCAGTTTGGAAAAGATTAGTGGAAGCCTCCATGTGTCTCTTCGGTGCACCTTTGGTATGATGCTTAAAAGGTAGGTCCCCAAATGATTGTAGGCCCTCCACGCGTCTAGGGTCCAACAATGAAAGATAAATCGCGTGGAACGCCCGATCCTGACCTTCAGATGATCATAACTTCCGACTGGAAGCTCAAATTTGAGCAAGAGAGGACTTTTTGGAAATCTCTCGACGTCTGCTACCCAACTACGATTGGATATCTTTAAATTAGTGAGGCTAAGTTAGTCAAAATTGAAAAATATAGTCCACCATTTTTTAGGTTTTCAGGTTTCTCACCTACTTCCATAATAAAGTATGGGCTTCCTTTCTTGCCCAACAAGGAACAACACATGGAGGCATGGGTTTTGCAGTGGAACCCATCATTGTTGCAGGTGAATTTAATGTAATTTTGGGGTGGTTGAAACAAGAATTTGGAATACTTCTCATCTCCTTCTCTAATTCTTCCTATATATTGTAAGGAGGGGCATTTTTCTAAAGGTTGGACATTTTTTCTTTGCACCCTCCCTTCTTCCCTTGTTTGCTAAGTGGATTTTGTGGAGTTCGTGCCTCCCATTCAAATTGTAATGCAATTTTGTGCCTCTTGGACATTGTAATGCACTGTAACAACTTTTTGGAGCAATAATGCATAAGTCTGTGGATGATTTTCAACCCTCTCTTGTGTTCATTGTCATCCTTCTCTGATCTCTCATTGCAGTATTGGTTATCTATGTATGGTGGTTGTGTTACATTTTAATGGTTTTTTGTTTAGTGGAAAAACAAATGTTCAACATTCCTTTGGTGCATCGCCCTCAGTTAGTTTTAGGTTTAACTTGTTACATCTTTTTAACCCTGTCTCCTTGGCAAGTTAGAGTAGTTTTTTAGAGTAGATCCTCTGCAAATATGTATGTGTGCACATGAATAGAGAAATAGGAACCGGATTTCATCCGAAGAGCTCTCCGGATTTGCAAAGTCCCACACTTTAGGAGAAGCTCCATGTTATGCAATCACACTGAGAGTATCAACCCATCGAGTTGCATACTTTTAGGGGTGTTGTGATTACGCATCAACACGGCCCACATAGTTGGATGACATCCAACCCCCCAGGGTTAGACGGTCGAAGTCAGGTGACGCTAGTTAGATGGGTTCATGAAGTTGGATGCATGGGCAATGGTACATTGTGGTTGGACGAGTTACATAGTTGGGCGGCCCACGAGTCCCAGGCAGGGGCAAGTAGGTGAACAAATGACATTCCAACAACCATATTTAATGTAGTATGGCACCCATGTATTTTTCTGAAAAAAGTACCTCGGGAAGTGAAATTGTATGGGTTTCCATACCTCTTTAATGAGGGTGGGTGAAAAAAGGCTATATAATGCAATCGAACCCCTCATTTTTAGAAGAGACATTCTGGGAGTTGGGGAAACTCTTGCAAAATTTTCCATCAACTCCATTTGAGTTGTGAACCTTCTCATGGGCCTAGCAATTTAATTATGCCTTGTGCATCAAATGTAATGGCCTGTGCATAATTTAAAGCAATAAAATTTGTGTTTTGTGGTGTTTCTTTAACCCTAGCTCATTTTTATTGTATTTTCTTGCCTCCCCATTATTGTTGTTGTATTTTGTGCATGTTCTTTCACTTACAGGTTTATGATGTTGTGTTCCATGGAGTTTTGATGGCGGATTAGGATCTGGGCCTATGTCACATTTTTCTAACCTCCCTCAACCCCCTTTATCCATGTTTCATCCTCCCTCAATAGAGTATCTCATCAATTTTTCTAGTGCTATCACCCTCATTAGTGTAGGATTTCCCATTTCATGCACTTTCTCTCTCTCTCTCTGTCTCCTTATCATTGTTAGGATAGGTGTAGTTAGGCGTATTTTCTGCATTAGGATTAGTTTAGCATTAGGATTAGGTAGAGGAAATCGGCATTCTCCGGAGGGTTATCTCAAGTTCGCAAGTCCCACAACTTGAGGGATAACCCCATGTTAGCATAATTACACTGAATTCCCCATTCACACACAGGCCATTCGTGGGGTGTTGTAATTTTACACTAACAGTTTTGGCACACCCGATGGGACAAGCAGGTGAAAGCTCTACATTTCACAAGTGTTTCATTATAGATCTTAGTCAAAATACCTTTTGCATGTGTGCATTTCAACACCCAAAGGAGACTTCATTTCAGTAATTTGGTGTGTTCTTGTCTAGATTTCAGCCTTTGGAGGCGCATGCTCAAACACATTTGGCGACTCCATTTGGTCAACAACCCTTTCTCTGAGTTGCAAACCTTCCTCCTTTCCATCCATTTCCATTTTATTTCCATCCCTCTCATTTCCTTCCATTCCATGAAGTTGTGTAATCATGACTTCATTCCCCTCTTGGAATTCACACATGCAGCAGCAATGCCATTCAGACATACCTCCACATTTATAACATATATTCTCAAGGTAATTTCAACCACCTCTAAATACATACTACAATGAAGATCAAAAGTGCACATACCCATATGAGCAGGATGTAGATCAATTTGGTTATCCACCAAACTATGAAGTTTTTGAAGAGCAGGGGTTAATAGATTTTGGAGGTGATCCTTCACCTAGATATTTTGAGTTGCAGCTGAAAATTTGAGAAATTGAAGACAGGTATGATGCAAGCCCAGGATACACATCTAGAGAAAGCATTCAAGATTGGATTCAGGGCCCCTTGTCCATGGGAAGGCCCTAGTCCAACCTATTTCAGCCCAGAAGAGAAACTTGGCTACGAGATTGAGATGTTTCCCTTACTTGAAGAATGGATTAAGGACGTTGAATATTTTACAGGTCAATGGGAAAATTCATCATTTCCATCTTATCATTCTTTCACTATCCCCCATCATTTTCATCTCAACTGGAACCTCAAGTCCCAATTTTCCCACCTGTTGCTCACATTGTGGAACCCACTTCTTCATCTTCCACTCTCTCATCCCATCTCAACAGATCTACCCTTTTTCTTTCCAATTCCAAGTCCCCTCTACAAGAACCAAAAGCAATACCTTCCCCTCCACCACAAATAAAGAAACAACTAGTAGAGACCCCAACCACCACTCCTCCCACTTTCCCATGTCCATGTTAAGAAGAGACTCAAAAATCCAATCAAGGGGAGTAGCAAGAAGAAGAGCCAAGAAAATAATAAATGATTAGAATTTTGGTGAGCTTGGCTCTTAGATTCAGGATTGATAAAATCCCCTTGATGGAGAAACCCCTAGAGGAGGTTGAGGTCAAGCCACAGATGGTGGAAGTTTCATGTGTAGCACAAGCAAGGGAAGAAGTAACTGTTATCCAAAATTCACCCCTCAAGGTAATTTTGATAACATGCATCAAATTATTTAGTCCCAAGCAATTATATTGATTCAAGGCAAAAAATCATGTTTCTGGGGTCCCCTCGGCTTCTTTCTAACTCTCCTGTCCAAGAGGAAAACCCAACAAGTTTTTAAAATGTGAAAAATTTGCAGAAAACAAGCTTGGGCCAGGAAAAATCATGAAAAATGGCTAAGTCCTAGTCCTCGCAACAGTCGGGACATGAGGGACATCTGGGCGCGAATCGGCCGAAAGGCCGCCAGGCAGTCTGCAGAGCAAAGGGGCATCCGGGACGCCGGGACGTGCTGGATGTGAAAAGGCGAACCAGCCGAAAAGTGGAAAAAATTGACTAAGTGTTGTTTTCGCGCAGTTGGGACAGTTGGGACAAAGGTACGCGAAAGACGCGGATCGGCCGGTTTGGCGCAAGTCAGTCCATTTCGGGCGGTTCGGAGAAATTTGTCCCAGGCAGTCCGGGATAGTTGGGAAAAAAGTGCGCGGGGGATGCGAACCGGCCGGTTCAGCCGAAACAGAGGATTTTCATACTGGGACATCTGGGCCAAAAGTACGCGGAGAACGTGAAAAGCCGAAAGAGCCGAGAGCAAATGGAATCTCGCCACGTGTCTTCACCGTAAACAGGAACAAGGAAGCCCGATTCGGCCGAAGCAAGAGTTTTTCGTCTAGGACAGCCAGGAAAAAGGTACGCGTGGGACGCGAGGGACGCGAAAAGCCGAAGCGGCCAAAGGCAAAGAAGAAAAGTCAACGTTTGACCCGTAAAACTTCAAACGGCCATAACTTTTGACTTTGAGCTCCGATTTTCATAAAATTGAACTTTCTGGAATGAGCACGACATCCTCTACGCCACAAAAACTGGATTTATTATTTTTAATGAGGGTAGATATATTTAATTAATAGAAACATATTCGGGTCCAGTCAGTCAATGCTCATTCCCGTCAAATGACAGAAAACGCCTGTCAGACCCAAAATAGCTGCCCGCACTCAGAAGGCCATAACTTTTGCATTTTTCAACGAAATCGCACAAAATTGGTACCTTTGGAATCATGGCTCCGAGCCCGACGCACAAAAATCAATAAATTCCATATTTGATGAGAGATTGATTGATATTTTTAGGAAAATGTGGTCGGGTTCATAACAGTGCTTTATTTGGTAGCTGGGAGTGCAATTAAGAGGCATGGTCATCATTCTTTCTCTGCTGCAGCACATGGGACAGTATGGGGATCCTTTTGCAAGTAATATATAATCATTTCACTCAATTTAATGCCTCTTACAAGTGGTTGAAGGACAGATTTCGGGATTTTCATTTTTCCCTTCTCTTTCTCTTCTCATTTTTTCTATAAATTGGAGTGTTGGGCTTATTGTAAGGGGGGAGTTTTCAGATAGTAAAGCTCTGTCAAAATTGCTTTGTGAAGCCAATGTGCTGCAGGCCCTTGTAGTGGACTCCTTGCATGGTGATCCAGGCCCTTATCTTGTCATAGACTGAACTGTGCATATCATGAAGCAATAAAATATCAGTTTGTGGATATATCTTCCCCTGCTGTGTTTTCTTGCATTCTTCTTGCCCCTTTAATCTTTCTATAAGAATATTGTGTCTATTATTATGTTCTTGCAGGGATCCATTATCATTGTGTATGCTTAGAATATTGTTGTGAATGCAGTTTGCTAGATTATGGAGACCTGTCATCACCTCTTCTAGTGTGTATTTTGCTTCTATATTTCACACATTTGGAGACTACTCTCACACCCTCCTTTTCTGGTGTATCACCGTTTTAGTGTAGGATTTCATTTTATGCATTCTCTCTCCCTGGTCCCTTGGAAATTTAGATTATAATAGTTAGCTTCCCCTGCATTAGAGTAGATTGTGGCAGGTAGTTTAGGAGCAAGAACCAGCTTTCTCTGGAGGTCTATCTCAAGTAGTAAGTCCCACAACTTGGAGATAGTACCCATGTTATCCAATCACGCCGTGAGTTCAAGTATATGCACTTGTATAAACATAAGGGTGCTGTGATTCGGTGATAACAGTAACTACTCCAAATCTAAAAGAGGAGGATTGCATTTCGATTGTGGAGGAGAACCATATAGTTTTAGAGGATTATCACATAAAGCAAGCCACATAATAAGCTTCAATTATTCCTCCCACTTCATCTCCTGCGAGCTCCAATGTCGAAGAAGAGTTTGAGCTTTCAAACTCCATTTTCGAGGATGAGGATAACCATGGTTAGCAAATTGAATAACCAAAGGATGTGATGGAGGAGGTAGAGCCAATATAGTGGGACAATAAGGAGGCAGACTATCTGTCTGATTTGTAGGACTACTTTGATGGAGAGGAGCCTACAGAGATTACCACCTTTGTTTCCCCATCATTCATTCTCCAACATCAAGAGCATGTTGCCATGGGAAAATACCTTCAAGGATAGTAGCATGCACTTCATAACGGCCCTCTGGAACCAAGGTTATGGGATCATAATCTTCCCTGTACTTCACATGAGGATGAAGGAAACAATGATGACACCATTTCCACACCGACCATCAGGGTAGAGGATCAGATGCTTGCAGAATCGATGCAAAGCAAAAATAAACATGCAAGCAACCTCTTTTTTCAGGAAGGCCCACAAGAAGACTCCATTTTTTGGTTTTAAATTTCAAAGTAAATGGCACATCCATCAGATTAGTCCATTCCCAATCAGGTTCTTGGCTTCATTGCAGCCAAGGGAGAAGCCAAAACTTTTCATGTCCATTTCAGGGCATGAGGATGATATGCAAAGCACCAAGGGTTGCCATCAACACCTCCAGAAGTCTAATGTCAATCAGCGTGATGAGGTATTTTCGATTCATGTTGCTACTTTGGTTATTTAAGTGGAGTATCGGCATCTTGTTGGTTTTTCACTCATAATAACAGCCATGTTCAGTGCCAAATCATATACATGGCTACCTATTTTGAGAATGGAAAGCTACTTCTCCCTACCCAATTGTAGGATTTGTTTCATTTCTCTTTGCCTCTGGTTAGCGTAGAGTAGGTAGGTTTTCTATCACCAGAAGAAGTGCTTTCACACACTCTACATATCCACTTGGGGTGTGTATGATTTTCCATTTTATACATAGTATGTGTTTTGGTGTGTGGTTTCTCGTGCACAATCCTTTCATTGGAAGTTACAGTGCTCATGGAAGAAATCAGATTTTGGGGCGGTTTTCAAAGTAAATATTTCATCCGAAATAGATTAGTTATGGGTCCAGAGTTCTCCATGCCTTACCTTAGTCAAATTTTCAATTTTGGGGTAGTTTACAAGATTTATCCTAAATCCCAAAATCACCTTTAGGAGTAGGCCAAGGAAATTTCAGCCCAAGCGCTAGTTCATGTGAATTCTGGGGATAGTTTCAAAAGGATCAATTTTTCAAGGTTAGGCTTGACTCCATTCCTAATGGATACTTCAAGACAACTGGTCACACATCTAGCTAGCAGATGTCCCGGAGAAGTCACCATTGTTATCCCAAATTTACCCCCTAGGTTAATTTGGATAAACCATCATAAATGGAAAGCCATTTATATTATTGGATGTGCAGACAACCATAAAAGTTCAACCCCATTAGAAGAGAAAGGAAACTCGTGCTTTGGCTCAGCTGATTTGGTCTTTACTCGCGGTGAGCTGGAAATTCACGGTGAATGCTTGATTTGTTGGTCAGACAGGTTGGTCATCTGGGTTGGTCAGATAGGTTGGTCGGCTCGGTTGGTCAGATAGGTTAGTTAGTTGGGTTGGTCAGTTGTGTTGGTCAGACAGGTTGGTCGGACAGGTTGGTCGGATGGGTTGGTCAGACAGGCTAGTCAGCTCGGGTGGTTAGCCGACAGGTTGGTTGGTTGGGTTGGTTTCCCGGGTTGGATGGATGGGTCAGACAGGGAAGCATCATATAGAAGAATATTGGTCATCTATGTTGGTTGACTAGGTTGGTCAGCCGGGTTGGTCAGTTGAGATGGTCAGTTGGGTCATTCGGGTCACCCAGTTAGACGTGTAACAAAACATACAGGCAACACATCAGGTTGAATGGGTCATCAGGCTGGACGGCCACCAAGGTTGGTCATCCCAGTAGTCGTACGGGAGACACATCAGGTTAGATGGGCCATCAGGTTGGACAGGTACCAAGGGTTGGTCGACCCAGCAGATTGGCAACCATTAGGTTGGGCGACGACCACAGTAATGTATGGCCCACATAGTTGGACGGTCGAAGTCAGCTGACACTGGTTAGATGGGTCATGAAGTTGGACGTATGGGTGGTGGTACGACGTGGTTGGATGGGTTACATGGTTGGGTGGCCCACAAGTCCCACGCAGGCACATGTAGGTAAACGAATGACATCCCAACAACCATATTTAATGAAGTATGGGGCCCATGTCTTTTTCTGAAAAAAGTACCCTCAGGAAGTTAAATTGTATGGGTGCACATACCTCTTTAATGAGGGTGGGTGAAAATGGCTATATAATGCAATCTAACCCCTCATTTTTAGAAGATACATTATGGGAGTTGGGGAAACTCTTGCAAAATTTTCCCTCAACTCCATTTGAGCTATGAGCCTTCTCTTGGGCCTAGAAATGTAAGTTTAGCTTGTGCATCAAATGTAATGGTCTGTGCATACTTCAAAGCAATAAAAATTCTGTTGTGGTGTTTCTTCAACCCTAGCTCATTTGTATTGTATTTTCTTTCCTCCCCATTAATATTGCTATATTTTGTGCATGTTCTTTCACTTATAGGTTTATAATGTTGTGTTCCATGGAGTTTTGATGGTGGATTAGGATCTAGGCCTGTGTCACATTTGTCTGACCTCCCTCAGCCCCATTTTTCATTATTTCATCCTCCCTCAATAGAGTATCTTGCCCCTTTTTTGGTGTTATCATCCCCGTTAGTGTAGGATTTCCCATTTCATGCACGTTATCTCTCTTTGTATCTTGGCATTGTTAGGATAGGTGTAGTTAGGTGTCTATTCTGCATTAGGATTATTTTAGCATTAGGATTAGGTAGAGGAATCTGGCCTTCTCCAAAGGGTTATCTCAAGTCTGTAGGTCCCACAGCTTGAGGGATAACCCCATATTAGCATAATTACACTGAATTCCCCATTCACACACAGGCCATTCGGGGTGTGTTCTAATTTTCCACTAATATTTTTGGCAATCCTGGTGGGACAAGTAGGTGAAATATCTACATTTCACAAGTGTTTCATTGCATAATTTAGTCAAAATACCTTTTGCAGGTGTGCAATTCAACACCTAAAGGAGACTTCATTTCGGAAAGTTGGTGTGTTCTTGTTGAAATTTTAGCCTTTGGAGGTGCATTCTTAAACACATCTAGCGACTCCATCTGGTCAACAACCCTTTCTCTGAGTTGCATACCTTCCTCCTTTCTATCCATTTCCATTTTATTTCCATCCCTCTCATTTCCTTCCATTCCATGAAGTTGTACAATCATGACTTAATTCCCCTCTTGGAATTCACACATGCAACAGCAATGCCATTCAGACATACCTCCACATTTGTAGCATATATTCTCAGGGTACTTTCAACCACCTCCAAATACATACTACAATGAAGATCAGAAATGTGCATACCCATATGATTAGGATGCAGATTAGTTTGGTTATCCACCAAACTATGGAGTTGTTGAAGAGCAAGGGTATACAGATTTTGGAGACTATCCTTCACCTGGAGATTTTGATCTGCAAGTGAAAATTGAGAAATTAGAGGCAGGTATGATGCAGGTCGGGGCTACACATCTGGAGATAGCATTCAATATTGGATTCAGGGTCCCTTGTCCATAGGAAGGCCCTAGTCCAAGCTATTTCATCCTAGAAGAGAAACTTGGCTACTCAATTGAGATGTTACCCAAACTTGAAGAATGGATTAAGGGTGTTGAATATTTTGCAGGTCAATGGGAAAATTCAGCATTTCCATCTTATGGTTCTTTCCCCATTCCCCAATTAGTGTCATCTCAAATAGAACCTCAAGTCCTAAGTTTCCCACATGTTGCTCTAATTTTGGAACCCTTTTCTTCGTCTTTCACTCTCCCATCCCATCTAAGAAGTTCTTCCCTTTTTCTTTCCAAGTCCAAGTCCCCTCCACAAGAGCCAAAAGAAATACCTTCCCCTCCACAATAAATAAATAAAATACTAGTCCTCCTCCCACTTTCTCGAGTCCATGTCGGGAAGAGAATAAAAAATTTAGTCAAGGCGAGCAGCAAGAAGAAGAGCCCAGAAAATAAGAACTAATTAGAAGCTTGGTGAGCTTGGCTCTTAGATTTGGGATTGATAAAATTTCCTTGATGGAGAAACCCCCAGAAGAGGCTGAGGTCAAGCCACATGTGGTGGAAGTATTGGTTGCAGCACAAGAAAGGGAAGAAGCAGCTACTCCAAATCCAAAAGAGGAGGAGTGCATTTCAGCTATGGAGGAGAAACATATAGTTTTAGAGGATTCAAGTATAAATTAGACCACAGAATAACCTTTAGTTCTTCCTCCCACTTCATCTCCTTTGAGATCCAATGTCAAAGAAGAGTTTGATCTTTCAAACTCCATTTTTGAAGATGAGGATAACCATGGTCAGTGAATTTCAGAAGCAAAGGATTTCATGGAGGAGTTCGAACCAATACAACCGGACAATGAGGAGGAAAACTATCTATCTAATTAGGAAGAATACTTCGATGGAGAGGATCCTACGGAGATTACCACCTTCGCTGCCCCATCATTCATTATCCAATGTCAAGAGCATGTTGCCATGGGGAAAGACATTCAAGGATAGCGATGTGCACTTCATAACAACCCTCTAGAATGAAGGTTGGAGGATCCTAATCTTCCATGTACTTCATAGGAGGAAGAAGGAAATAATGATGACACCATTTCCACATTGGTCATCAAGGCAAAGGATCAACTACTTGCAAAAGTGATGCCAAACAAAAATCAGCATGCAGGCAGCCTCTTTTTTCAGGAAGGTCCCCAGAAAGACTCTATTTTTGGAGTCAAATTTTAGAGCAAAGGGCACATACATCAGATCAATTTGTGCCCAATCAGGTACTTGGCTTCATTGCAGCCAAGGGAGAAGCTAAAACCGGTCATGTCCATTTCGGGGCATGAGGAAGATATACAAAGCACCAAGGATCACCATCAACACCTCCAGGAGTCCAATGTCAATCATCTTAAAGAGGTATTTTTTATTGATGTTGATAATTTGGTTATTTGGGTGGAGGATCAGCCTCTTTTCAGTTTTTCACTCATAATAACAGTCAGGTTTAGCACCAAATCATATACATGGCTGCCTATTTTGAGAAATGGAAGTTACTTCTCCATACCAGTTGTAGGATTTGTTTGATTTCCCTTTACCTCTGGTTAGCGTAGAGTAGGTAGGTTTTCTTTCAGTAGAAGAAGTTTTTTCACACACTCTACATATCCCACTTGTGGTGTACATGATTTTCAATTTTGTACATAGTGTGTGTTGTGTGTGTGGTTTCTCATGCACAAACCATTCATTAGAAGCAACAGTGCTCATGGCAGAAATTAGATTTTTAGGTAGTTTTCAAAGTAAATCTTTCAACCCTAATAGATCAGTTACAGGTCCAGAGTTCTCCATGCCTTTCCTTGGTCAAATTTTCAATTTTGGGGCAATTTATAGAATTTATCCAAAATCCCAAAATCAGCTTCAGGAGTAGGCCAAGGAAATTTCAGCCCAAGTGCTAAGTTCATGCGAAGTCTAGGGGACAGTTTCAAAAGGATCAGTTTTTCAAGGTTAGGCTTTACTCCATGCCCAATGGATACTTCAAGGCAACTGGTCACACATATAGTTGGCAGATGTCCCCGAGAAGTCATCATTGTTATCCCAAATTTACCCCCAGTTTAATTTGGATAAATAATCATAAATGGACTTAGTCATTTATATTCTTGGATGTGCAAAAGACCATCAAAGTTCAACTCCATTAGAAGATAAAGGCATCTCGTGCTTTGGATTGGTCAATTTTATCTTTACTCGTTTTGAGTTGGCAAGCGGCGGTGAATGTTCAAGTTGTTGGTCAGACAAGTTGGTCGACTGGGTTGGTCGGACAAGTTGATCGGTTGGGTTAGTTGGATAGGTTGGTCGGTTCGATTAGTCAGGAGACAAGTTGGTCGGCTAGGTTGGTTGGACAGGTTGGTCAGTTGGGTTGGTCAGAGAAGTTAGTCGGTTGGGTGGGTTAGACAGGTTAGTCGGCTCGGTTGGTCCGGAGACATGTTTTGTTAGCTGCGTTGGTCAGTTGAGATGGTCAGTTGGGTTGGTCAGGTCACCCGGTTGGACATGTAACGAAATGTACGGGTGACACATCAGGTTGGATAGGTACCAATTTTGGTCATCCCAGCAGTCGTTCAGGTGACACATCAGGTTAGACGGGCCATCAAGTTAGACGGGTACCAAGGGTTGGTCGACCTAGTAAATGGGCAACCATTAGGTTGGGCGGCAACCACAATAATGTACGACCCACATAGTTGGATGGTGTCCAACCCCCCAGGGTTGGATGGTCAAAGTTGGGTGACATTGGTTAGATGGATAATGAAGTTGGATGCATGGGTGGTGGTACGGCATAGTTGGACAGGTTACATGGTTCAGTGGCCCACGAGTCCCAGGAAGGCACAAGTAGGTGAACGAATGACATCCCAACAATGATATTTAATGTAGTATGGCACCCATGTATTTTTCTGACAAAATTACCCTTGGGAAGTGAAATTGTATGGGTACTCATACCTCTTTAATGAGGATGGGTGAAAAGTGGCTATATAATGCAATCAAACCCCTTATTTTTAAAAGAGACATTTTTGGAGCTGGGGAAACTGCTGCAAAAAATTTCGCTCAACTTCATTTGAGTCACGACCCTTCTCTTAGTCCTAGTAATGTAATTATGCCTTATGCATCAAATGTAATGGTTTGTGCATACTTTAAAGCAATAAAAATTGTGTTTTGTGGTGTTTCTTAAACCCTAGCTCATTTTTATTGTATTTTCTTGCCTCCCCATTATTATTGTTGTATTTTGTGCATGTTCTTTCACTTACAGGTTTATGATGTTGTGTTCCATGGAGTTTTGATGGTGGATTAGGATTTTGTCATGTGTCACATTTGTCTGACCTCCCTCAGCCCCCCTTTTTCTCTATTTCATCCTCCCTCAATAGAGTATCTCACCCTTTTTTTGGTGTTATCATACCCATTAGTTAGGATTTCCCATTTCATGCATGTTCTCTCTCTCTTTCTCCTTAGCATTATTAGGACAGGTGTAGTTAGGCGTCTTTTCTACATTAGGAGTAGTTTAGCATTAGGATTAGGTATAGGAAGTTGGCCTTCTCTGAAGGTTTATCTCAAGTCCATAGGTCCTACATCTTGAGGGATAACCCCATGTTAGCATAATTACACTGAATGCCACATTCATACACAGGCCATTTGGGGGTGTTGTAATTTTGCACTAATAGTTATTTATTCAAAAGTTATTCCTCGAGTTACTATGCATACATTAACTATAGTATCTACAACTACACATACTATTTGAAATTATTTTCTTAATCAATATATTAAAAAACTATATGACAAGTGATATTAGATATCCCTCCTTACGAATGGAAAATCAATGGTCACTACAATCTTTATGAGTTTACTTGCACAACCCAAATTCTCCTCCTATGATTCAATGTATATTACAAAAAGTTATCTTCATGCTTATCGAAGTGTGTCTCTTTTTTGTTCAAAATTTTTCTTCTGGATGCATCTTCAATTATCTCAACGATCCCAGTGGCTTTTCACGTTTTATAGGCATTGGAGGAAAGGTGATAATAATGATAACTAGTAATCACATGTGAAATGTGTGATGGAAATGTTGAATGGATCTGACGAGGAATTTAACCCTGAGCTTGAGTTAAAAATTGGAGGAGGAAGAAGGGTGATGAAGTAGGGAATCAAAGAGAAAATTAAACTGATGAGGAAAATAGAGGGTGCATAACTCTTCTTTCTTATGACCTTAGACATATGAAGCACATGCCATATATATCATTAATTTGAAAGAGAAAAGGGGCACATTTGTACGTCTTTGAGGTAAATTACTATGGATTTGAATACTTTAAATGGAAAATTAAATATTTTTTAATCCCAAACTCTATATGCGTTAGATATAGAAACTAAGCATTTAAGGTTTGTTATGTCACTAATTTCATCCACATTTATGATTAGGGTTTCTATTTAGCGATGAAGGTAGAATTTAGGGTCTCCTTGATGTTATGCTTATCTGAAAATAAGGTTCCTATTTAGTGTTAATGGTTTTGATCATGTTTTCCCCTTAGCACATGTCATGGTGATACTATCTTTCAATGACAATTGAACAAAACCTTGACCTTTTATTTTCCCCGATGCACGTGTTAGAAACATCCACCGAGACTCGTATTTGGAAACACCTATCAATAGAAGGAATGTTTGAGCCATTGGAAAAAGAGAAAAAATCAAATTATGTGCACCTAGGATCTCCTTCAATTCTCTAAAATCATTGGTTATAAATAGGGAACGTTACAATTTGAATGATAAAATTTGGTTGTCACTTTGTTAGAATTTGCTTGTATCGGTTTAATTTGAAAAAATGGTTACACTCATTTACAATGCAGTCATAATTGTGACACATTTTTATATTCTGATGTTCATAGGATGGTTTATTTTATTAAAAAAAAAAATTGAAAGGTGAAAAAAATTAAAATATATTTTGATGTCAAGGAATATCGAGATTAAGCATAACACTCTACTATATTTTTCATGACATAGAGGGGTCACTCCATCAATTCCATTAACTTGTTTGTCAGTTTTAGGGCAACAATAATTGGGCCTTGCATTATTGAAAGAATTTTTTTTAGAGAAAATGTGTAAAAATATGATTTTATATTTTGTATTTTATTGTGGAAGTAATGCTTGAGCCATTGGAAAAAGAGAAAAACTAACATAGTGTGTGCATCTAGGATCTCCTTCCATTCTCTATAATCCTAGGTTATAAATAGGGAATGTTTAGGTTTCCATAATATAATTTGGCTAACAAGTTGTTAGAAATGGCTTGTATCAGTCTAATTTTGAAAAACATTTATACTTATTTCCAACGTAGATAGAATTGTGACATTATTTTATATTCCAACTTTGAAAGGTTGGTTTATTTTTATTAAAAAGAATTGAAAGGTGAAAGAATTTAAAATATATATTGACATCAAGGAGAAAACAAAGACGTAATTTTATGCAACAATGTAGAAATATGATGAAATAATTATTGAGCAACACGAGCCAACTTAATCAAAAATAGTATCGAGATTAAGAATAACATTAAAAAAAATTTAACGATATGGAGGTGTCATCCAGTCAATTCCATAAATTTGTTTGTCTATTCACAAAATTGTATTTTTTGTGATCAGTTACAACATGCATTAGACTTGGATGATTGGGATGTCATAGTACTGACAACGTTTTTGCAAATGAAATTGCAGCCATTCTAGTGTCCACCCGTTGTTAGACGGGCTAGGATCAATCCAACTTGGAACATTTATTAATAACTACATCATTTTCTCCACTAATTTCCTAGTGAGCAGTGATTAAGGAAATCCATCTAACTACATAGTTGATTCGGAGTTTTAAAAATATTTTCAGGATAAATAAGGATCCAAACTCCATTGTATGCCTTAGATGCTACATTTTCATATTGATTTCGATAAAGACAAACAAACTTCCATGTGACTGTGAAATGGATTTCAAATTAAAAATTTATAATATTTTTGTAGTTCGTTACACCAAAGGTGTTGTATAATTTAGATTAACGGTGGTTCATTTTAACATTTCCCAATCTAATTGTATCAATGACATAATATTATTTATGTTTATTTCATTGTTTACGGTAAACATCATCAAGTGTTTGGCTTGTCTAGCTTATATTTTCATTGTCATACTTTCTCCTAGATATTATTCATCTCTATGTTACCTTTCTATGGGGGCACATTTAGATTTAACATGTTTTTGTTCATCTACTTTTCACTCAAATTACAATAGTTAAGAGGGACTCAAAACTTACACTCATCTACCTTTCACGTCTAATATGGAATCTAAACTTGAACTTCTTACAAATGCATATCTATATTTAGATTAGGTCGATAATAAATTAATTTCGTTCATTACAAAATGCCAAATTAAACCAAAGAACCAAGAATTTGGGATTGGATCGGAAAAATTCAAAGCCACATTACAATGATAATACTCACTTTTCTTAAAGTGAAGAGATGGTTTTCGATAGTGATTAAAAAGGAATTTGAATAAATTTTTGAGAGGATGAAGAAGAAGGGATTCAAAAAAATTAAGGTGGACATGAAACTTTATGCTCTTCAAAAGTTAAATTTAAAATGTGGAATTCAAATGACCATTGTTTTTCATTGAAATTGAGTTATTCCTAAATCAGAGTACTGCATGGTACATAAAAATATAGATC
Organism: Taxus chinensis; assembly: GCA_019776745.2. Classification (NCBI taxonomy): domain Eukaryota; kingdom Viridiplantae; phylum Streptophyta; class Pinopsida; order Cupressales; family Taxaceae; genus Taxus; species Taxus chinensis. The sequence goes on along the minus strand of CM034147.1, from coordinate 130,252,372 downwards.
GTGAATTCCCTAAATAGCATAAATCCAAAAACAATAAAACAAAAAGGATATTTGCATTATATTCTACAAGTGAAAAAGTGAGGCTTACTCATTTTGACTTATGCAGGTCTCGTGTTTCTAGGCACTCAAATTTCGTCAATGCAAATTATTCAGCGCACACAAAATCTACACAAGAAGCATCGTGGGGGTTTGTCTCTCTAAATGAAAGGGGTTTTGACCAACAATGGGCTTCCCGACTCAGATGCATATGCCTGAGAAAAATTTAGTGAAAACAAAATAGAAATAATATAATAAAAAAAATTATTTGATAGTGCATGCGAAATGAAGGGTAGAGACACACGAAACCCAAGACAGCCCAATAGTTAGATTTGAAAATCTACGAAATATTTTTTTTTGTTAAAACCAGTTGCAATGGGGTAACTTCCAACTAGAATTAAATATTTTATTAGTTAATAATTTATTTGTTTTAATTAACAATTAATTAATATTATTTAATTCCATGGTTCAGGCTTAAAATCCCCTTGTTACAATCTTTATTTAATTTAGTAATATAGTTCTAATATCATTTATTAATTTATTATTCTAGGGCTAAGTCTAAACTTACCCTCCCATAAAATTAAGATCAAATAAATTAGGTCTCTATAATACACATTGTTTAGTTATCTTGGTATACAAATTAATTTTAAAGAATAAAAAAGTCAAGGTCTTAAAGAAAATCACTAAACTAACACCCCAAGGTTACATTTTAATTTTATCTCTCTAACACCCCCTTGAGAGGCCCCATTCACAAGTTACACATGCATTTCCTTTAAAACATATTCCCACCTAATTCTCACCTAACTTTTGTAGGGATGAATCACAACCCTTAGATGGATTTAATATGGGCCCTAGGATCTTAGGGATTTCAAACTAACCCTAATCATCTTTATGGAGTGTTCTTATTCATTCCTTTGGCTTATTTGCTCATTTTTGTTTTGCAGGTTTTGGGAGGAGGAGAAGGAGGAGCCATGAAAGAAAGAAGAGCAACCATGGAAAAAATTTCATGGTTTTTTTTGTAAAGATTTAACTATTGTAGATTGCTCATTTGTTTAATGTAGAGATCCTACAATAGATCTGTTTTGTTATTTAATGGAAACATTTTCTTGTTTTTTTTTGAGTTCAACAATTGGGGAAAACCCCATTTCATAAAATCTACAAATTTTACACATATGGGTGCCATAAAGAGATTGGAGAGCTTAAACATTTAAATTCAATTCATTTCTAGCTTCTGGAGGTTTCCTTTTATTGGTCTTAAGCTTAGATTTCATTTAATTTTATATCTACTTTTTTTTCAACAGATGGATTTTATATTTTCATCAAAAGTGACGAAACCGCCGCCCTACACAGGTGGTGGTCCTATGATGACCACCCTTCCTGGGGGTAGTTCATCGATCGTCACTCTATGTTGGGTGGCAGTTCTGAAACTGCTGCTATGCACAAGGTGATGGTTCTGTTCTCCCAAAACAGAACCTTCAAACAATGCATTTTTTAACATTTTTCAACTTAAGTTGGTTTTTAAAGCAATAATAAATTGAACTAAGGTGTCTTCCATTCATTGATTGCTAGATTGATAACATTTCTAGTTTCATACTCAAATTACATAACATCAACTCATTCTTTATTCTTTCCTTCAATATAACAAGAAATGTAACAAAAACTTCCATATTTCCCAATATACTTTCTTTTCAATAAGGAATAAGAAACTATTTCCTTTCTTCAACATAATAAGTAAATGACAACCATTTTCAATACAAGTGTATTTTCAACAAGATACTACCAATCCTCTTAGAATGATTTTATCACACTTTAAGGAAAATATTTAAGTTATATGCAATCTTGGATGGAGAAAACTTCATTTGAATTTCAAATCCATTTCAAAGTTCATTTTTCATCTTACTAATACATGGCTTTCATTTTACAAGAAAAACACATTTAAAATACAAGTTTTCATTCAATACATTCTTAGTAAAGTTTACAAAATGAAATAATATTCATAGTAGCAAATACAAATTTTACTTTCTTACTTTCCAACAAACATACATTTTGAAATCTCAATACAAATCAACTATTTATCAACATATTTACAAGAGATTGAAATTCCTTAAAAATGCAAGTTACAAGACCTCCATTCAAATGGAGACAACATGATAAAAAATTTACAAAGAGGGATCTTACTTCTTTTCTTCAAATGCTACTAAGACCATTCTTCACTTGAGCTCCACCTTCTTCCCAAATTTCAAACACAACAACCAAAATAGGGGAGTAGGCAACACTCTCCACCCAACCAATAATCCAATGAGGAAGAGAAGCCTTCTTCCTCATTGGCCCCCGAGCCCCAACAATGAAGCAATGAGGGGTATAAGACAACCATTGGAAACTTAACAAGGCTTCCACAATTACATTCAATCAATACATTCACACAATAAACACAAAACCAAGATAACAACAAAACAAGCAAATTCCCAAGCACAAAGGCTCCATACTAAAGCCAAGAAAGAGAAAGGAACATGGGAATCTACTTATGCCTCCCAAGGGTTTGGGTTCCCACCTTAAAACCTCCAAGAACTCAATCACAACCCTCAAAACTCTTATGCCTCCCTCCAAGAAAAATAACTCTTATGCCTCCCTCCAAGAAAAACAACTCTTATTCCTCCCTCACTCTTATGCCTCCCACAATAAGACAACAAGATAAGCACAAGTTTTACTTATCACAAGGTGGGACACCCCAACCCAACTCCCTCCTAAAATGCCCAATAAAAACTCTTATGCCTCCCTCCAAAATATCCCCATTTCCATTTTCTCCTACACAACCTAAAGGCCATTCTACTTCCCAAAATCACAACATGCAACAAACATCCATTCACAAACATATGCACAACAAAATAGCAAAAGAAAAAAATGGGGTGAAGACCCTACCTTGCCATAGCAAGAGTATCCAATCCACAAGAAATCTCCAAGCATTTTTCCAAGTCCAAGCAAGCACAATCCAACTCCAAGATCCAAACAACACTCTCAAAGTAAGCTTCTCCAAAAAGCAAAAGTCCCAAAATAAAACAACCCCCAAATCCTCAAACAAATTAGAATAAATAGAAAAGAGAGGAGAGAGAGGTGATGTGGCTCCATGTAGGATGCCACATCATTTCTCCTCCATTCCACATCACAAGGTCAAACCCAAACCCCAAAGCAAAATAAATTGGTGGTTGAGGGAATGACAACCCTCTTACACACTCAAACCCAAACCCACACCCCTAAAGGACACAATTAAAGACTCTTGTAAGAAAAGTGTAATTAATTTCTCTTTTTCTCCATTAAAACACACAAAAAGGCCTAAAATAAGCCCCTCACATCATAGGAATAGTGGGTGGGTGACTTTAAGAGGTGTGGGACAAGCTTAACTTGTCCCACAAGCCTCCAAAATTGGCTTGAAAGTCAAAATCAGAAATTTACATGCAAGGTTGAGTGCACCACACTCAAAAGTAATTAAATTCTTTTAAATCCAATACAAACCAATACTACCTACTCACATTAATTACCCCCTTTTGTCACATCCTAAATTACACTAATTAATCAAGTCTAATTAACTTAAATGAATTACTTAACAACAATAATAAAAGTGACTCACAATACTAAAATAATACAATTACTCACAAATAAATAAAACCAAAAAGGGAAAACCACAATTTACCCAAGGTCACATTTGAGGCCACCCCCCAATGGGGACCTCCTAACAATCTAACAATAATAACATCATACATTTACACTAGTTTCCAAGGTGACCTGTTGTCGATACCCCAAATTCCTTCACTGTTGGTCTCATATCCCCTTTTGTTTGTTGTGTTGCAAATGCCTGCAAAAATCAAAACAATACCTTTCTGGCCTCGTGGCCATATTAACGACATCGAGATAATAAAATGCACACATATACATATCAATTCACATCATCAATATCATAACTAAACCATCACTAAAATTAAGTAATTCACCAATTGTTCACAATTCTAAATATTTCAATTTTATCAATTTATCAATTAGCAATAAGATCACAAAACCAACTAAATCATCTAGAAACATCTATATATCAAATCCAATGTGTCAGTATAGTAGTAACTCAAGATCATCAAATACTAATATGTCAATCCATGCATATAATCCATCCTGTAAATCACATCATGTCATAAATCTAAAACATCCATATTGTCTATCAAATAAGCTAATCAAATATAACAATGTCCATCTATCAATGTCTAAAGATCAATATGATAATAATGTCTATGGCTCCAATCCAAAATAAGAAAAATCAGAGTAATATCAATGTTGAAGAGGAGTGGGCACTACATCCCCCTCCCCTTAGACTCGACTTCCTCCTGGAAGTCACTGGAAAAAATGTGGGAACTGTGCTCTCAAGGGTGTGGCATCCTCCCACGTAGCTATTGTCTCATCATATCGATCCCACTGGAAGTGAACCTGATCAATCTCTCTTCCTCGAAGGCCCAGGGTCCTACACTCTAAAATATGGATGGGCTCTACCATCACCTGTCCCTGATCCTGCACCTGCAATGTTAGTCCAATCTAATACATGAGAAGGATCTGGAATGTACCTCCTAAGCACAAAAACATGAAATACATCGTGGATATGAGACAAGATATGTGGAAATGCTAGATAATAGGCCAAAGGACCGATACACTCCAAGATCTCAAAGGGACCCACAAACCTAGGAGCAAGCTTAGAGCCTTTTCCATAATGGATAGGGCTCTTATGTGGCCTAACATGAAGAAACACCTTCATGCCCACCTCAAAAATGTGATCTGTCCTCCATTGATCTGCATATTTCTTCTGTTTGTCCTGAGCCTCTTATAATCTCTATCTAATCATGAAAACCTACTGCTCCATATCCAATAATAAAGCCAGCCCAAGAGAAACCCTTTCCTCAAACCTATCCCAACTCAGCGGTGTCCAACACTCCCTATCATACAGTGCCTGAAATGGAGCCATACCAATCGAACTCTGGAAACTATTGTTGTAGGAAAACTCCACTAAGTACAAGTACTCCTCCCACCTTGACTGATGGTCCATGACATACATCCAAAGCATGTCCTCTAAAATCTGATTCACCCACTCTGTCTGTCCATTTGTCTTAGGGTGATATGTTATACTGAAGTTGATCTTCATCCCAAGATCATGCTACATGGTAGTCCAAAAATGAGAGGTGTATAAGGGATCGTGGTCACAAATAATCTTATGTGGAATCCCATGTAGTCTGAAAATATCATCTAAGTATACTCATGCCACTACACTAGTTGTATAGGTGGAGAAAATGAGCCACTTTCGTCAATCTTTCCACCGTGACCATGATGGCATCATGGTGGTATCTCGACGTCGGTAGTCCCTACTATGAAATCCATGGAAATGGTGTCTCATTTCCACTCCGATATATCATGTGGGTAGAGAAGGCCAGCTGGATGTTGATGCTCGGGCCTTCACCTTTTGACACTTTAAACAGTGTGACACAAAGTGAGATACATCTCTCCGAAGACCTCTCCAATGGTACAACTACCTCAAGGTGGCGTGCATCTTCTTCACCCCTGGATGGGCTGAATAAGGTGCATGATGAGCCTCTACCAAGATATCCTGTCTCAAACCTCCATCCCTAGGTACATAGATCCAGCCTCTATGTCTGAGAATTCCATCTGACTCTAATGAAAATCCATCAAACTTCCCCTCAAGGGGTCTCTGAGACTCAATCTCTACTCTAGCTGAAAGGTAGAAGTTGTCATGTGGAAGTTGTCACAAAATCCTTCTCCACAAGTCTGTATCCAATGAAGTAGCCATAACCAAATGTCTCCGTCAACTCAAAGTGTCTGTAACCACATTCTCCTTCCCCTTCACATGCTCTATCTCCATGTCGTACTCACAAAGAAACTCCATCCAATGCCATTGATGAGAGTTGAGATTGGGCTGCATGAAGAGGTGACAAAGACTCAAGTGATCAGTCCTGAGAATGAATCTCCTGCCTAAAAGGAAATGTCTCCACTGAACCAAAGCATGCACAACTACTGCAAGCTCAAGATCATGAGTTGGATAATTGAGCTCATAATCCTTGAGTTTGTAAGACTCAAAGGCTACTACATGGCCCTCTACATCAAAACACCTCCTAATCCTTCCAAAGAAGCATCCATACACACAAAGAAAACCCTATGAGGATCTGGCACTACAAGAATCAGGTGTTGTCATAAGGCATTCCTTCAGTGTCCTGAAGACCTACTCACATCCATCGGACCAAACAAACTTCTTCCCTTTGTACTGAAGGGAAGTGATGGGGTGTGCAATCTGAGAAAAGTCCTGAACAAATCTCCTGTAGTATCATGCCAACCCCTTGAAACTACGCACCTCACTCACATTGGTTGGTGTTGGCAAATCCATAAATAGCTCTAACCTTGGAAGGATCGACTGCAATACCTTCCCCATAAATGATGTGACCTAAGTATTGAACCTCTAACTAGAAAAAGGTAAACTTCCCCAGGTTCTCATATAGCTGTTGCTCATGAAGACACCACAGAACTACGAAGGTGCTCCTCATGCTCCTCATGCATACGTGAGTATATCAAAATTTTTCAAGAAACATAAGCATGAAGTGATCCAAAAACATCCTAAACACCCCATTCATCAAACTCATGAATATTGCAGGGTCGTCAAACCAAAAGGTACCACCATGAACTCATAGTGGCCATATCTCGTATAGAAAGTTGTCTTGTGGATATCTACCTCTGTAATCCTCAGCTGATGGTAGCCTAACTTAAGATCTATCTTAGAAAATATTATGGCCCCCTTCATTTGATCAAATAAATCATCGATGTGAGGAAGGGGGTAATGATTCTTGATTGTTACTTTGTTCAGTTGTCTGTAGTCCACACACAACCGCAAGGATCCATCCTTCTTCTTCAAAAAAAATCACTGGTGCACCCCAAGGAGATACACTAGGATGGATTAGGCCTTTCTCAAGAAGGCCCTAAAGCTATAACTTGAGCTCACATAGCTCACAGGTGGTCATCCTATATGGAGCGCGTCGCTCCTGGAACCAAATCAATGTGAAATTCTATCTCACGTGGGGGAGGCAACCCTGGTAGCTCACTAGGAAATACATCTAAAAACTCCTGCAAAATGGGGTGATCATCAAGTGAAGGTCCACTAGCCCCATCCTCCGACCTATCACTAACTGTAATAGCATACAACTGACACCCACACCGTGCACACCACTTAAGCTGCATATCAGAAATAATGTGAATCAAGATGGGTCTCCTAACTCCATTTATCATGGAATCAACTCCAAAATCATTTGTACAAGATATGACCTTACTGTAACAGTCTACTCTAGCTCTGTGTGTAGATAACCAATCCATGCCCAAGATAACTCCATAAGAACCCAAAGGAAGGATACGAAGATCCAAGGTAGTGGTGAAGGGTCCTAGGTCCACTACGCACTCCTTGACTAAGGATTCTACTAAGATCTTGGCTCCAGAAGCCATCTCAACATCCCAACTAAGGCCCTACCTAACTACCACCAGCCTGCATCACTCTACCAAATATGGTGCAATAAAAGAATTAGATGATCTAGAATCAAACAGAATAGAGGTAGGGATACCACCAATGCTACCTATAGTCTCAATCATGTACCCTAATGATCTACCTATGGTGGTTCTCGACCACTACATAGATCCAATGGCTATGTCCCATGTTGCCAACTGTAGGCTCTAAAATCGGTGCCTTACCCTTGTTATTAGGGGTTTTTGGGCACTCTCTCTAATTGTGTCCAAGTACAGTGCATCCATAACAACTACCTGGTCCCCTCCAATGAGATGTGGCTTCAGCAGGTACTCTAGCGGTCTATTTCGTGGATCCTGATTATCCTACTATGGACTGTTGTGGTCACTGCTGATGAGCTCTTGCTGACTGAGCTCTAGGTGCTCCCTGTGTCCTGATGGGACCCCTAGGGGGAGGCCCCATACTCCATCCCCTCTGAGTGTCAAATATCTATGGAGGTCTAAATGGTGGATGATTCTACTGCTACTTTTGTTGAGGTGGTTGTTGTGTTTGCCTAAATGAAGACTGTAGAGAACCATATCTACCAAGAGGAGGGATAGACCCCCTTGACCTGTTATCCTGCATCTATTGAATATGGCTCTGCACTCTATCCCTGGCATGTTACATCTTTCCCCTGGTCTCCTCTGCAATGTAGGTCTTCTCAACAACCTTAGCTAAGGTTTATAGAAAATGAATGCATACTGCACCTCCCAAATCCAAGTTCAAACCCCTGATGAACCTATGAATCCTAACCTTCTCATCCTACATGTAGTCGACATACTGAAGCAAATCCATAAACCAACTCTCATACTCCGTTACAATCATGGATGCCTGACGCAGGTCATAAAACTCATCTATCCTCTGCTGAATAAACCTCCTGGATATGTATCTGCTCCTGAACCACTCCTTGAAGAGCTCCCAAGTGATTGTCTCTGAGTCTACGTGGAGCTTCTTCTCCTTATTCCTCCACCAACCACTTGCTCCATCCCTCAGAAGATGAATCACAACATGAGCCTTCGTGTTGCTAGTACATGGGAAAATCTTGAAGCACCCATTCAAGATCACTAACCAATCCTCTACCTAAAAACCTCATGTATCACCAGAATAGTGAGATGGGCGTAGCTTCAGGATCTCCTTGATATGATCTACAACTGATGACTGTCGACCCCTAGGTATCTCTACATGCTCATCCCTTAGTCTAGGGATCCTAGATCTGTCTCTATGTCCTGAAACCCTATCTCCATGTCCCCTCTGAGGTGAGTCTTCTCTAGCTGACTCCGTGTGGGATTTCTCTACCATATGCTCATCATTGTGCCTCGAAGGGTGTTGATCCTTATGTGATAACTCCCTATCATGTTGGCTAGGTTGTTCATTAATTGTTCCACCTCATATAACCGCATTGACATCCTACAATATTTTTGGTATCTATGGAAGTATAGCGGCCACTGCCTGCTCTAGAGGTGGCATATCTTACTCCACATAGAAAATCCCCTTGTCTGATTCGCACCTCCTTCACAAATCAAGATGGGAGTTAGTTTACCATTCTAGGTTTTCTAAGTTTTTGTTTAAAATATATGTAAAGTTGTGTGATCTAGTTGTAGGTTATACTAGGTTAACTGTTTGAGTTTTCAAGTATGCCCAAGGGTTCAAACATTGAACCCACGTCTTTGATACCAAATGTAACGGCCACAGATTTCTCACACAAAACCCAAGACAACCTAATAGTTAGATTTGAAAATCTACAAAATAATTTTTTTTGTTAAAACGGGTTACAATGGGGTAACCTCCAACTACAATTAAATATTTTCTTAGTTAATAATTTATTCACTTTAATTAACAATTAATTAATATTATTTAATTCCCCAGATCAGGTTAAAATCCCCTTGTTACAATGTTTATTTAATTTAGTAACATAGTTCTAATGTCATTTATTAATTTATTATTCTAGGGATAAGTCTAAACTTACCCTCCCATTAATTAAGATCAAATAAATTTAATCCCTAAATTAAATTGTTCTAGTTACCTTGAGTAAATTTGATTTAATTAATTACAAGAGTCAAGTTTTAAAGAAAATCACCAACTAATACCCCAAGGTTACAATTTAATCTTACCTTCTAACACTCCTTGAGAGGCACCCATTCACAAGCTACACATGCATTTCCTTTAAAACATATTCCCACCTAATTCTCACCTAACTTTTGTAGGGATGAATCACAACCCTTAGATGGATTCAATATGGGCCCTTGGATCTTAGGGATTTCAAACTAACCCTAATCATCTTTATGGAGTGTTCTTATTCATTCCTTTGGCTTATTTTCTCATTTTTTGTTTTACAGGTGTTGGGATGAGGAGGAGGAGCCATGAGAGCAAGAAGAGAAACCATGGCAAAATTTTCACGGTTTTTGTTGTAAAGATTTTACTATTGTAATATTGCTCATTTGTTAATGTAGAGATCCTACAATTGATCTGTTTTGTTATTTAATGGAAACATTTTCTTGTTTTTTTTAGTTCAACAATTGGGGAAAACCCCATTTCATAAAATCTACAAATTTTACCCTTGTGGGTGCCATAAAGAAATTGGAGAGCTTAAACACTTAAATTCATTTCATTTCTAGTTGCTGGAGGTTTCCTTTTAATGGTATTAAGCTTATATTTCATTTAATTTTAAATCTAGGTTATTTTTTTAACTAACGGATTTTATTTTTCCAAAAGTGACAAATTCTGCCGCCCTACAGGCAGGTCGAGGTCCTGTGACCACCACCCTACCTGGGGGTGGTTCATAGACAATCACTCTATGTTGGGCGGAAATTCTGAAACCGCCACTCTGCACAGGGTGGTGGTTCTATTCCCCAAAAACATAACCTTCAAACAATGCATTTTTTTAACAGTTTTCAACTTAAGTTGGTTTTTAAAGCAATAATAAATTGAACTAAGGTGTCTTCCATTCATTGGTTGCTAGATTGATAACATTTCTAGTTTCATACTCAAATTACATAACATCAACTCATTCTCTATTCTTTCCTTCAATATAACAAGAAATGTAACAAAAACTTCCATATTTCCCAATATACTTTCTTTTCAATAAGGAATAAGAAACTATTTCCTTTCTTCAACATAATAAGTAAATGACAACCATTTTTAATACAAGTATATTTTCAACAAGACTGTCAATCCTCTTAGAAATATTTTATCACACTTTTAAGGCAAAGATTTAAGTTGTATGCAAGCTTGGATGGAGAAAAATGCATTTGCATTTCCAAGCCATTTCAAAGTTATTATTTCATCTTACTAATACAAGCCTTTTTCATTTTACAAGAAACAACATATTTAAAATAAAGTTTTCATTCAATACATTCTTAGTAAAGTTTACAAAATGAAGTAATTTACATAGTAGCAAATACAAATTATTTTTTTTACTTTCCAACACACATACATTTAGAGATCTCAATACAAGTCAACTACTTCTCAACATATTTACAAGATTTTGAAATTCTTAAAAATGCAAGTTACAAGCCCTCCTTTGAAATGGAGACAACATGGTAAAAAAAAAAATCTTTTACAAAGATAGGATCTTGCTTCTTTTCTTCCAAGGTGCTACTAAGACCATTTCTTCACTTGAGCTCCACCTTCTTCCCAAAGTCCAAACACAACAACCAAAATAGGGGAGTAGGCAACACTCTCCACCCAACCAATAATCCAATGAGGAAGAGAATCCTTCTTCCTCATTGGCCCCCGAGCCCCAACAATGAAGCAATGAGGGGTATAAGACAACCATTGGAAACTTAACAAGGCTTCCACAATCACATTCAAACTACAAATTCAACACAACAAACAACAAAATCAAGATAACAACATCAACAACAAATTTTCCCAACACAAAGGCTCTAAACTCAAGCCAAGAAAGAGAAAGGAACATGGGGAATCTACTTATGTCTCCCAAGGGTTTGGGTGTCCACCTTAAAACCTCCAAGAACTCAATCACAACCCATAAAACTCTTATGCCTCCCTCCAATAAAAACAACTCTTATGTCTCCCTCACTCTTTTGCCTCCCACAATAAGACAACAAGATAAAAAACAAGTTTTACTTATCACAAGGTGGGACACCTCAACCCAACTCCCTCCTAAAATACCCAATAAAAACTCTTATGCCTCCCTCCAAAATATCCACATTTCCATTTTCTCCTACACAACCTAAAGGCCATTCTACTTCCCAAAATCACACATGCAACAAACATTCATTCACAAACATATGCACAACAAAATATCAAAAGAAAAATGGGTGAAGACCCTACCTTGCCATTGCAAGAGTTTCCAATCCACAAGAAAGTTCCAAGCATTTTTCCAAGTCCAAGCAAGCACAATCCAACTCCAAGAATCAAACAACACTCTCAAAAGCAAGCTCCTCCAAAATTAAAAGTCCCAAAATAAAACAAGTAACCCCCAAATCCTCAAACAAATTAGAATAAATAGAAAAGAGATGAGAGAGAGGTGATGTGGCTCCATGTAGGATGCCACATCATTTCTCCTCCATTCCACATCACAAGGTCAAACCCAAACCCCAAAGTACAATAAATTGGTGGTTGAGGGAATGACAACCCTCTTACACACTCAAACCCAAACCCACACCCCTAAAGGACACAATTAAAGACTCTTGTAAGAAAAGTGTAATTAATTGCTCTTATCTCCATTAAAACACACAAAAGGCCTAAAATAAGCCCCTCACATCATAGGAATAGTGGGTGGGTGACTTTAAGAGGTGTGGGACAAGCTTAACTTGTCCCACAAGCCTCCAAAATTGGCTTGAAAGTCAAAATCCGAAATTTACATGCAAGGTTGAGTGCACAACACTCAAAAGTAATTAAATTCTTTCAAATCCAACACAAACCAAGAACTACCTACTCACATTAATTACCCCCTTTTGTCACATCCTAAATTACACTAATTAATCAATTCTAATTAACTTAAATGGAGTACTTAACAACAATAATAAAAGTGACTCACAATACTAACAAAATACAATTACTCATAAATAAATAAAACCAAAAAGGGAAAACCACAATTTACCCAAGGTCACATTTGAGGCCACCCCCCAATGGGGACCTCCTAACAATCTAACAATAATAACATCATACATTTACACTAGTTGCCAAGGTGACCTGTTGCCAATACCCCAAATTCCTTCATTGTTGGTCTCATATCCCCTTTTGTTTGTTGTGTTGCAAATGCCTACAAAAATCAAAACAATACCTTTCTGGCCTCGTGGCCATATTAACGACATCGAGATAATAAAATGCACACATATACATATCAATTCACATCATCAATATCATAACTAAACCATCGCTAAAATTAAGTAATTCACCAATTGTTCACAATTCTAAATATTTTGATTTTATCAATTTATCAATTAGCAATAAGATCACAAAATCAACTAAATCATCTAGAAACATCTATATATTAAATCCAATGTGTCAGTACAGTAGTAGCTCAAGATCATCAAATAAAAATATGTTAATCCATGCATATAATCCATCTTTTAAATCACATCATGTCATAAATCTAAAACATCCATATTGTCTATCAAATAAGCTAATCAAATATAACAATGTCCATATATCAATGTCCAAAGATCAATATGATAATAATTTCTATGGCTCCAATCCAAAATAAGAAAAATCATAGTAATAGCAATGTCGAAGAGGATTGGGCTCTACAATACAAGCTAGGCTCCCAAGGAGAATCGATGCAGATTTAAGGAAAATTTGACAGTGCAGATCAATTCATTCAACGCATGTACTCGGCAAATCTCCAATGTCCATTATCTAATGTATGCAAGTTTAGCTCCAAATAGAAATGCCTTCGGCGTAATTATATTGCATATTCTCTATGGTCGTTAGTCTTGTCATATATCAAGCAATTTATTTAATTGTCATCTTTGTGTATGATTAGTGGGAATCTCGTAATTTTTTAGTGGGGAGCAAATCCATCCTTTTTCCTTCTGCTTAATTCGGATCGGAACCATTTTTATTCTATATCCATGTCATTTTAACAAAGCATATTTTGCTTTGTTGATAATCTTAAAAAAATAAAACTAAACTAAATCATATCCATTTCATTATTCCAAAAATAATATAATTGAATAGTTGTGTGCAAAACGTCATGTGAATTTATTGTACCACATAAACAAAATATATGATGATATGATGTGTGTGTAGCAATCAACATTTAACTACATATATTTAAAATATTTTTAGGTAATAAATGTGTAAGTTGAAATTGTAAGATATAGAAAATTTATCATACAAAAAAATTACATTAAATATTAGTTAGTTGTAAAAATAGTTATTAAAAAACCAGATTAACATAATTACATATGTATTTGGTGTGGATTAATAAATGGAAATTTAGACAATAGGAAAATACTATATAATTAAACTACTTAAGAAATTAGGTTTTAGAGATATTATACTTTGGATCCTATGGATATTGAATCATTCATATTCATAAGTGGTAGAAGGCATGTCTATATAAATATATACTTAACTCTTAAGAGAAGAACCAAAAAAATACATATGACCATAATCATACACTATAAATTGATTTTTTTTTATAAGGGAAAATTTTATTTTACGAATGCAATCGTTGTGCCCTAAAAATTAAAAAAAAATGTGATATGATAAAGTTTTTTGTGGAAAAATTAGCAAGAGATTGCATGTGTAAGAACTCGACTGAGGAGCTGGAGGATAATCAAAGATAGTTATATTGGAAATTTGTAGAATGTGCACAATTATTAAAAGATAAATATGTTTGATCATAATGTTATGATTTAATATTAGTATAAATATTTTACATTTTATTAGGCTTCTTATGAAAGATGGGTTGAACTTGGATGATGTGATAAATAAACATTTAATAAATGTTGAATGTTTAGGATTTTTTTTGGAAAGCATTGGGGGCGTCTACGAGCATTGGTTAACTTTTTTATTAAAGTTAAACTTCATTTTCTATCTTCAACACACTTTAATCATTACTCACATCTTCAAAATAGGATTTCAACTCAAAATGTTTCGGTAGAGTCTATCAGAAAACCGTAACATCGGATAATATCGACTACCAATGGTGGTTTTCACATATGAGAGATAGGATCTCAAACATATTAACAACTAATAAATCTATCTATATGTTTTAAAATGAATACAAAAGAAAATGTTGAATAATGTCACTTTAAATAATTTCATCTTTCTTTCCACAAACAAGATGAAAATAAAATAAAATAAAAAAAATTTCATTTGACTAAATAATGAATGTTTATAAAACATGGAATAAAGTTACTAATATAAAGAACACGTGCTTGCAAAATCAAAACTAACCTTTTCAAATCACCCCACATAATTTTTCGTTAATTTACCATTACAAATGTTCCATTTGAATCTTCATAAATTAACATACAAATATTCCAAGTCATCCTCAAACAAAAATATATATAAATTTTATCTCAATGAATCACAATCATGAACCCTCTTTCTAGATCCACTATAGTTGATCTTATAATGACACTTTGGTAATCTGAATGACGATTTTAATACAAAAGTATAATAGACCATTTTTAGTAGGTAATAAGGAGGTTTTCACGGGACCCTCAAACCTTTTACAATCCAGTAAAAAGATAAGCACTATCATCCACATGAAAACAACTATGCAATTGGATCAAAGAGGATTGATCCTCTCAACTCAAGATTAAGAGGGACTTGAGAAAATCTTTATTTCCAAAATACCTAACCAGAACAAAAAATACTCATTATCATTTAGAGCAATGGATAATATTCCAAAAAACAAAAAAGGGTGTCCAATAGTAACGAATATTAGTTGAGCTGCCACACTTATCATCCACCTTTTTGGACCACACAAAAAAAAATTGTTTGGCTTTTTCTCTTCTTACTTAACTCTTTCAAGTATTCATCATCATCATCTGACAATACAGGGATGACTATTTCCATTGATAGGTAGGGTAGGGATTCCATATTAACATTTTGGTCATCTTTAACTGAACTTGCTATAGACACCCTAAAAACACATACATATTTTTAATCATCATTATTCTTTGCATAATGTGCTAATTTAAGTTTTAGAACATATTCCAGACCACTATTCACCCACACCTAACTAGAATCAATTTAATTAATTCTATCATGTCCATAAATCATACACTTACAGTCCTTAGCTAATTTAATTAGCTATTTAAATGAATTAAAATCTTTTTATTCACTCACCTTCCACTCAACTCCATTTCACTAGCTCTCTCCACTTATTTTCTAGAACCCTTCAAAGGAGGAACAAAAATATAGGTACAATTGAAGAATTCAAGAGCCAATTACTCAAATTCATTACCTCTATAACTCTTATTCAAAACACCCAATGACATAGACCAAATCAAATTGATAAATTTGGAAAATGCATTCATTAACCTTAAAATCATTCAAATCTTGATCCACAATGAATGGCCTCTACTTCAGTTATAAATAAGATGATATTTCCATCACAAATCATATCTTGGAATCTTAAGGCATTTGCAACATCACTCTACCAATTTTGCATTAGAATTTACCTATCATGAGGTTTCCCACTTGATTAACCAATCCATCCATTTCTTAAAGCACATATATCTTCCATTTCAAATTAAAGGAGATTCAACATGTGTGGTACTAACGCTTATTTCAGTGCTGATGGGGTGGGAGTGGTGCGGTCAAGTCACATGGTTGTGTGCTTGCCCACCCAGGTTCAAATCCCCCCGAGGCACGATCCTCCTTGGAGGTGGTTTCACCGTTGGAGGTGGCTTCTCTGCTCATGCTGACACTGGTGGTTTCTCTTCACTGCTGACGTTGGTGGCTCTCCTCTCACTGATGACGCTGGTGGTTGCTCCTCTTGCTGTTGACGCTTGCTTCTCCTCTCGCTGCTGACGTTGGTGGCTACTCCACTCACTGTTGATGATCTCGTTGCTGTCACTGGTGGTTGTTCCACTTGTTGCTGATTCTGGTGGCTGCTCCTCTCACTGCTGACGCTGGTGGTTGTTCCTCTCACTCCATTCACTGATAGTTGTCCCACTCGCTATGGCCATTGTTGTTGGTCACTGCATCTTCACTATGGTTTCATGGTTGCTCCAATTGGGTTCCTAAATAGTGGTCCCCTTCATTGTAACCAGGATGTGGTTCCTCTCAAGATAAATCCTCAATTGTACAAGGATGTGGGTCATTTCAAACACCCTCAATTTACCCTCAATCCAAAAAAAAACTAATGCTTATTTCAATAAATCTGGGCATATTCCAAGGAATCTGGACTCCAATATTACATGTTTTGGAAGAAATATATCTCCATTTTTGGTATACTGGATTCAATTTTAGTTTATACTAGATACCATTATTACTATTATTGGATTCCATTAGTACAAAAATTAGATTACAATATTGTCATTATTAGACTTATTCGAGTTCTAATTTTGCTATATTTTGATTCCAATTTCACTATTATTGGATTCCAATATTGTTATTATTGGATTCCAATTTTGCTGATATTGGATTCCAATATCACTATTATAGGATTCCAATTTCACAACTATTGGAATCCAATTTCTCAATTCTAATTTTTGAATTTTAATTTTGTTATTATTGGATTCACCCACAGAAGCCTAACGGTTTGTTAAATTACATAAGCCTGGTTGTTGCTAACTTACATAAGCCTAGCACCCACTAACTTACATTAGAACAATAGATGCTAGGTGAAATAATACTAGAGGTGGAAAATTTACATCTTCCTAATGGTCATAACTTACATAAGCCTAGCAGTTGCTAAGTTACATAAGCCTAGCAACCACAAAGTTACATCAACCTTACGACCGTGAGATACATAAGTTTAGTGGAAATTAAATTACATAATCCTAGCGGTTACTTACTTACATAAGCCTAGCTACCGCTAACTTACATGAGAATAGAGAAGGTTTGGTGAAATAATCCTAGCAGCAGAAAATTTATATCTGCATAGCAACCGTAAGTTACATAAGCCCAGCGGCTACCAACCTACATAATCAGGTAGCAACCCACTAAGTTACATAATCCTAGAGGTTGAAAAGTTACATCATCCTGACGACCGCAAGATACATAATCCTAGCGGGTGCTAAATTACATAATCCTAATGTTCGTTAGGCTTATGTAGATTTAGTAGCCGATAAGTTACATAATCCTAGCAAGCGTTAAGTTATGTAAGCCTAACGACCGCTAAGAAACATAAGCATAACAATCGTTAAGATACATGTTTTTATAATTTATAATATCAGTTTGTAAAATGGAAATAATTATAATGGAACTTAGCAGTCGCTAGACATTTCAAAACAGAAGATAATCTAGATAATGAGAACTAATTTTATGCTTTTCAAGTTTATAAATCATACAGAACAACAAAGAGTTAAGAACTACATTAAACACGTTGTTTTGAAACATGGATTTCATAGTTTATTTCCATAAGTAATCAATTCCTTCAGGATGATTATATTGAAAATAATTAAAATTACATAACGATTGACCCTTTTTAAGTTTTCAAGGATAACTAATCTAGCCAATTTTAACTAAAATGCACTAATTATTGTTCTTGAAGTTGTGCAAGGTATGCCTAAATAACATCATGTCCCCGATTTGGTATGTTGATTTGATCTCCATTCCATATTTTACTTGGTGTCCATGCCCATATGATGCTTTTTACATCAATATCTAATGTTTCCCTTGATTTTCACACATTTTATTTTTCTTTAAGCATTATTGGTACATTGCTTTTTCTTTATTTTATTTTCATATGGGTTCCCACAAACTTTCCCTTATCTTTTGATATTTTTGTGAATAGACTGTATTGGAAATCGTTATACCTTGCCCATCCATATAGGAATTTTATCATCAGATTGTATTACTAGTATCATCTGCCCATCATTCGCATCCACTACACAAATGAATTCCTCTCTAGGACTATCACAAATATGCCCAACATATATATCCTTTTTTGAAATGACATTTTGACTATAATAACTATCCATTTCAAGACATGGTGCACCAAGTATATGATCATACATTGTGATATTCGGAATTAATTTTGGCAAAAAAAAATCTCTCCTCATCATCCTTCAATTGATAAAGGTATTTTTTAGGGCACGCAAAATATTTTTCTAATATGTAATCTTCGGAACCCAAAATTCTTCTCCACCATCTATTGAAATCGTTTTCCAATGTGTGATATATGCCCAAATGCCTCTTTACAGGTATTCCATCTCTTTTATTTATTTGAAGTGTGCCATGAAGGATTCCCTTTAGGCAATTAAGGTTTCCCACACACTATTTTCAAGGTTTCAATAGGTTGAGACCATAATGCATCCATGATTGATGTTTTGTACTCTATGGCATGAATTTTTTTAATCACTTAGAATTTAAACATATTAATTTTGCTAATAACCAAAATATTTTGGTTTCCATCTAGCAAGTTTGGTTTCCATGTAGCATGAGATAAAATGCAATCAACATGTGATTGTTATTGTCAGTTGAAGCATTATCCAGTTGTAAGTAGCAAACTAGTTGTTGTTTTCTAAATGAACTTGTACATCAACTTGTAATAACAATTGAATGAGCATGTTGATTTTTTTTGCTTGTGTTCCTTGCACTTGTCATACACATCATTTTACAAAAGTGCATCATGTAATGGGTATTTTGACATCATACTATTGTATAAAAAAATCACCATATTGATCTGTAAGTTATTCTTGTAACTTCCTGATACACAAATCCAATAATGTTATTGTGAAGTTTTTTCTTTAGTAAAAAACAGGCCATAGTGCCTGAAACCTCCAATTTTGTGCCCATGTGTCAGCATACCGATCATGGTACAACAAGGAGCTTAATATCATTTCTTATTGACTTTAATTTTATGTTCATCTTTGGTACGTCAATTTTCATCTTGTCCATTTTTTCAAGCACAATGCTTTGGTAGCTATTAGGATTTTCCTCTGATTCCAATCTATGAGCATAGTAAGTTAAATGACAACTTTGAATGCAATCATTGGACACTTCTGAAATTGGTCTACTTGTGTAAGTGTTTCTAGACATGAGATGGCTACACATTTGTTATTAATCTTTGTGCACTCATCACATTTGACAAAGAAGTAGTTCTTGGTTATTGAAACATGGGAGAAATGTTCTTTCCATATTTTACTAAGGTTTGAATGTGACGTTGGAGGAAGGATCAACACTAAAATGGCCTCGTTACACTTTTTTAGGATTTAAAAATAACTATATCATGCAGGTATAAGTTTCATTGCCATTGTAGTACCATCTTATCCCACTTAATGATACATGTGTGGCAATATATCAGAATATATTTCCACCATTTTGGATATCTATGCAATAGTTATGACACTGCTTGGATGTTATTTTTTATTTTCTTGTATTTTTAATTACTACCCTCCTCTCACCAGTCATCAAAAATTATTTGTATCCATAATAGGTTCTCTTTGGGATTCCATGAAATATGTACCATGTATTATGGAATACATCCCTTCCAGATAACTTCAATTTATATATAGATTGCTCTGAATTTTGACCTACATCACAACTGCTAGCACTTGTGGTGAATGCATTAAGTATCCTTATCCTCATCAAATGTATCCTCTGAGTCACTACTCATGATATTTTTTATGCCATCAACCCCCACATGCAAACCTTCTGAAATCACATACGCAATCCTTTATTTCCTTTCCTATTGGATAAAGTATTGATTAACTAATATATTGACATTATAGGTTAATCTAATATTAATAACATCAGTAACTAAAAGCTAAGTAAATACAGAAAGTAACCCAAGCCACTAAGTCAGTATAAATATGAAACCCTAATGAGTAAAGAGGGTTAGGTTTAGTGGTGTATATTCGTAATATGGCTAAAATTCCATTTTAGGAAAATTTGAAAAGGTGAATTATTCAGAGCAGGTCAGTTTCTGGTTTTCCTAAAATTTACAGTATATTTTTTTTAGGGGTCGGCTTCTCCTACATTTGAAAACATCTCCTATAAAAACCTAGGTGATTCGCTGGGTAGTATACTACTACCTTACTACTATTGGAGCTATCAGCATATCAAATACCATGAAGTTGCATACTCTAAGCACCAGTACACTGTGCAAATCTGTTTACTGTTCAGAAGTTTGCAGTCATGCGATAGGTTTTATTTGTTGATGTGCGGCTAATAATATTTGTTGACGTGCAATAAATTTTTTCTGTGGACGGGCGATAAGGAGATTCAGTTGACGCACGAAAAGGGTTTTGTGGTTGATGTCTGACACTGCTATTGTTGATGCACAAAAACACTCTTCTTGATGCATGAAAGTACTCTTGTTGATGCATAACATAGTACTTTTATGACGCGCGACAATGATATTTACTGACGCATGACTTATTATATTTGCTGACGTGTGATAAAGGTTTTTTGTGGACACGCGACAAGGAGATTATGCTGATGCAGACAGGGGATATGTTGTTGATGCCTGACATAACTATTGTTGACGTATGATACTTTTCCTATTGACACATGACACAGTACTTCTCTGGTGAGTGATAAGAATATGTGTTGATGCATAATAAGGTTCTTCTACTGACACGTGACAAGGTATAAGTTGTTGACACATGATTGTGTTATTGTTGACGCACAATGCTCTTATTGTTGACATACGAATTAGTGTTGCTAACGTACGATAGAGTTTCAACTTAGCCATTCAGAAAAATGGAAGGTGTTGGTGCTCAGAATGCGAAGACCCAAAAAGTAACAAAAAAATCTCAGAAGTCCCTATTCAAGTATTTTGGAAACTCTTCTACTACAAATACCGCAACCACCAGCATGCATACAGCTGCCACTAGAATGAATCAGAGTACAAACTATGTGGAAGTAAATATTGAAGTGGACATTCATTCTACACAATATCAACCCGATGACACCTACGATGATACCATGCAAGATCTTGAAGATATACCTGTTAGGATGCATGAGCTTTAAGATATTCATGTTGAGTTACAACCAGGATTACTTCAAGATATCACACATACGAATACTCAGCAAAATAGAACACAAAAATCAAATGCAAATTCTAGTTCATGAAAGAGGAAAGTAGGTGATTCTAATAATGCTCAAAATTCTACTCATAAAAGTAAAATATTGAAAACACACAAAAATATGTGGACACTTGGGAGGACATACAAGTTTGATTGGGCTACCAAATTTCCATTTATCAAACCTATACAACCAGCTAATTTAGAAGATATCCCATCTGAATGTACATGTACAATATGTACGTGGAAATTGGGAAAGAAGCAAAAAAATGTAGTTGAAGCTAGACACTATACAATAACACTATGGAAAACAATATTTGACTATAACGCATGAGGATGGATTGAAAATCAAAACACACCGGTGGAAAACTAAAAAAGAATGCATGCATGTTAAATACGTATCAAAGTATGAAGCAGAACATAAAAGACACAGGTATCTCATGGAAAAGGGAGAAACGATCACATCACAAATTGGTAAGATGAATCAATCAAATTTGCATGCAAAACTCATACATTTCTCTACTTTATTTCACATACTTAAGAAAGGAAGACCAATTTTAGATTTCCTTGATTTCAAAGTTTTGTATCAATACAATGGAATGCACAATGTTCCTTAGTCTCATTGGTCAGACAGTAGTGCATGGGAAATGGAAAAATGCCTTTCAATGATAGAGAAGGAAGATTTGAAAGAGAATGTAAAAAATGCTAAGTTTATCTCTCTTTCAATTGATGAAGTGACAACAGTCGACAACACTGCATGGGTATGTATCCACGTCTATACTTTAGAAAATCATATAACGACACCGCATCTGTTGGGTGTTATGAAAATGGTTGAAAATTGTAATGCCGAAAACCTACATAAAATAGTTGTTTCTCATTTGAAAGATATTGTTGGAATGACTAATTATAAAAAATTTACAAAGTTGGTATGCGTTGGAGCAGATGGTGCATCAGTCATGTAGGGTCACTGAATAGGGTTGTGTGTTAGATTGAAAACAATTGTGGCCCCTTATATGCTAACAATTCATTATATGGCTCACAGAATGAATTTAGCGTATAAAATGGTAAGCAACTATGAAAATGTTGCTAACGTAGAAGACCTTATAAGAGAACTTCATGCCTATATGCAAATATCCTAAAGTGATTTCTTGAGTTCAAGAAATTTTCAATTGGAATTATAGATGGCAAAAAACTTCTGAAGGATGTTGAGACGAGATGGATTTCTTTGTATGAACCTTCATGCAGAGTTCATGAGGATTATCCTTCATTGGTTGGTTTCATGCACAAATATCATCATGAAGTTTACAGGGTGAGGGACTTGTTGTTTTGTTTAACTAATTTGGAGACATTGCTTACATTGGTTGGTATTCTTCCAATGTTGCAGGAGATCAATACACTGATGAAGCATGCACAAGGGAGATTAATCTATATTGTGGATTTTATACAGATGAAAAAAATGGTATGTCAAAACCTTGATGTCTTGTAAACTTCCCAAGATAGTTTTGATACACTTGTTTTTTATAATTGGAAATTTTTATTAGATCTTAAGAATTCCATTAACTATTTGAGATTTAATATTCATGATCAACTCTATATACATGTTAATGGGAGGGACATACCACTACACATTTTGCAAAAACATCAAGATATTACAAGATCGGAAAGAGAAGAAGTTCCTGTGACACGTAATCTCTTTGATTCTGTTACAGTTGAAACAAGAATAAAGCTTAGAAATTTTTCAAAATCCTTATCATCATAAATTAGAGAACGTTTCTAAAAAGATAAAATTATTTAAGCAATGGGTGTGTTGAATCCTAATTTTTGGAATACTGAAGGTGCTTGTGCAAAATTTGTAAGAAAACATTTCAATAAATCCATGGGTACAATAATGGAACATTTCACCAAGAATTCAGAGGTCAAAGGTATGGAAATCAAATTTATACTGAATGTTGATTTATTAAAGTCTCAATCAACAAATTTTGCAACAACAATGAGGAACCAATATAAAATGTTAGACGAACCTTCTGAGAGTGGTGTTATTAAATGGCTCTAGCAAGGAATCTATCAAAGTAATATATTAAAAGAAGACATCAATGAATATTTCATATTATATGAGTTATGCCAAACAATGATTTTGGGGTCTGTGGAGGATTAAAGGGTTTTCATTGCTTTATCATTTATAAAATCAAAACTTAGAAACTGGTTGGATAAAAATCTAGAAAGTTCCATGAGGTGTTATGTTTCTCGCTACTCCTTGGAAACCTTTCCTTTCGACAGAGCAATTACACATTGGAATTCCCTTTCCAAAAGAAGAGGTGTAAATAATACAGCTACAAGTACAATTGTTCCCAACAATGAGACTGGAATTGGTGCGTCATCACACTCTGCAGAAGAGAATATCGACTTTGAAGAAGTTATTGATAATGGATTGTTTCAGCTTTAAATAGGTATCTCCTTGACCTTACTTTTATTTTTTCACCTTACATTTTAAGTATGGTTATTTATTCAATTTCATATTAATATATTCAAATATAATATTTTGTAGTTAGATGTAACAGTGAACACAATTGTAACTCTACAGATGCAAATATTGACTGAGAAGACTTTTTAACATATTTTGTTTCAGCTCTTGTTATCATTAAACATGTTACAGGTATATATATTTACATTTATTTAGATACAATTATTTATAAAAAATCTGTTTTATATAATTACTATTTTGGATTTTTCGAATACTAATTTGCAAGGCCTTCAAAGTTCAGATCTGCATATTCTTCCACTGTTATACTCTTCCAGACTTCTAGACTTCCATTGTCCAGACATGCATAGGTTCTCATTTGCATTTTCTTTAATCTTTTTGTTTCTTCCTTAATCTTCTCAATCATTATTTCAAATTTTATTTATCGAAAATGTGGGTTGAAATCCATCCAAGGAAGCTCTCACTTCTCGGGACTGACAATGTCAAACAACTCGCCCATCTATATACTAATCCATTTTTCATGTTGAGTTTTCTTGAATCGAAGGTCATTTAGCTCGTTGCGAAGGATGATTTCTCATTTTCCTTCCATATGCTTTGTCACACCCATCTAGAAGACAAGAGGTACCTAAGTTTGTTTTAATTTTGTTTAATCTTTTTGTTTTTTCCTTCATCTTCTCAATCAATATTTCATCTTTTCTTTCTTGAAAACGTGGGTTGACATCCATCTAAGGAAGCTCTCACTTCTCAGGACTGACATTGTCAGGCAACTCCCAAATCTATATACTAATCCATTTTTCTTGTTGAGTTCTCTAGAATCGAAGGTCATCTAGCTCATTATGAAGGATGATAATTGATTTGTCATTTTCCATCCATATGCTTTGTCACATCCATCTAGAAGACAAGAGGTACCTTAAACCCTATTATATGACATAGCTAGAGTTTTTACAATCATGTTTAATTTATTTTGGTATTTGCAAAATGCTTTGATGTAGTGTTTGAACTTTGTGGCATGAATATCAAATTACATGTAAAAATTGATCTTCTCAAAAAACATTACATTTACAAGTAGATAGAAGAAGATTTTGAGTAGTTTTAAATGTGAAATACCCTGATACAGAGTGTGAATTTTACAAGTAGAGATAGAAATATTTTTCTGTATTAAGATGTTTTTGTCATACCATATTCCAAATTTTCTTAAAATAATTATCCATTATCATCATCCATAATCGTGCTTGAAGCTAAATCTACGTCGACATAAATTTCATCATCATCCATATCTATTCTAATATTATCATCCACATCTAAGGTCATCATATCATTACAAGTGTAGAGAAGAATATTTTGAAAAGGTTTAAATGTGAAGAAACCTGATACAGAGTTCAAATTTTATAAGTAGAGAGAAGAATATTTTACTGTATTAAGATGTCTCTGTCATACCACATTCCATATTTTCTTAAAACAATTATCCATTATCATCATCCATGATTGTTCTTGAAGCTAAATCTATGTTCACATAAAATTCATGATTCATCATCATCCATATCTATTCTAATGTCATCATCCACATCGAATGTCATCATATCATTACAAGTAGAGAGAAGATGATTTTGAGAAGTTTTAAATGTGAAGAAACCCGATACAGTTTGAATTTTACAAGTAGAGAGAAGAAGATTTTACTGTATTAATGATGTCTACTGTCATACCACATTCCATATTTTCTTAAAACAATTATTCCATCATTATCATCATCAATGATCGTAGAGAGAAGAAGATGAAGCTAAATGTGAAGAAACTATGTTCACACACAATTCACTGTATTAAGATGTCTTTATCCTACCACATTCCAAATTTTCTTACAACATATCTTATTCTAATGTCATCATCCACATTCATCAATCCATATCTATTATATATCATTACAAGTAGAGAGAAGAAGATTTTGAGAAGGTTTACATGTGAAGAAACCTGATACAGAGTTCAAATTTTACAAGTAGAGAGAAGAAGATTTTACTGTATTAAGATGTCTTTGTCCTACCACATTCCAAATTTTCTTAAAACAATTATCCATTATCATCATTCATGATCGTGCTTGAAGCTAAATCTATGTCCACATACAATTCATCATCATCATATCTATTCTAATGTCATCATTCACATCTAAGGTCATCATATCATTACAAGTAGAGAAGATGATTTTGAGAAGGTTTAAATGTGAAGAAACCTGATGCAAAGTTTGAATTTTACAAGTAGAGACTTTTACTGTATTAAGATGTCCATACCACATTCCAAATTTTCTTAAAACAATTATCCATTATCATCATCCATGATCGTGCTTGAAGCTAAATCTATGTTCACATACAATTCATCATCATCCATCCATATCTATTCTAATGTCATCATCCACATCGAATGTCATCATAGCATTACAAGTAGAGAGAATAAGATTTTGAGAAGGTTTAAATGTGAAGAAACCTGATACAGAGTTTGAATTTTACAAGTAGAGAGAAGAAGATTTTACTCTATTAAGATGTCTCTGTCCTACCACATTCCAAATTTTCTTAAAACAATTATCCATTATCATCATCCATGATCATTCATTCAAAGCTAAATATGTGTATCACATATAATTCATCATCATATATATATTCTAATGTCATCATCCACATTGAATGTCATCATATCAATACAAGTAGAGATTCTTCAAGAATAAATTATTTCAAATTTTCAAATTTCAAGAAACCTGGGTTTCAAAGTTTGAACTTGGATGACAACCGCGGTAGGGGACAAGCAAGTTTTCCTCTTTAATATTTCTATGTCCTACCACTTATTCCAAATTTTCTTTAAAAACCTATTATCCATTATCAATATTCATTCAATGGTGGTTTCCCGAATCCTGAAATGTATGTCCACATATAATTCATCATCATCCATGATCTATTCTAATGATCATTGATTACAAGTAGAGAGAAGAAATATTTTGAGAATGTTTAAATGTCTCTGTCATATGTATTCTAAATTTTCTTAAAACAATTCATCCATTATCATCATCCATGATCGTAGACTCAAATTTCTAAATTGTATATCCAGAATACAATTCATCATCATCCATATCGATTATAATGTCATCATCATTACAAGTAGAGAGAAGATTTTGAGAAGGTTTAAATGTGAAGAAACCTAATACAGAGTTTGAATTTTACAAGTAGAGAGAAGAATATTTAACTCTATTAATATGTCTTTGTCATACCACATTCCAAATTTTCTTAAAAAAATTATCCATTATCATAACGCTATCACATTCATATAAAATATAAACACCATATACAATCTAGAAATTCTATATATAATATATAACAAGATATAAAAATCCAAATTGTAATATAATTAAAAACAAATACATATTCATGTTTTATTCTTCAATATATAAAGTATTTCAAATTTTCAAATATCAAGTTTCAATTTTCAAGCCTCATTCATTAACTTTTTCCCCAGACAAACTAGCACTTTCCTTTTGAATTTATGTAGCATCTTTTGTGCCCCTTTCCCCAATGGCTTGCTCTCCTATATTCTTTTATTGAATAATCCTAGAACTAATTAGATCCTCCGCAGCAATGTCTAGATTCTTTATGATTGTTTCTTCTTCCTTTGTTGCATTTACATGGGATGCCAAACTAGGATCTGTAGTTGCCTTTGATTTGAACAAAAACTCAAGGTCGGAGTCATTCTCTTTAATTATCCCTCTTAAGTATATTGTTTTGTTTGTTAACCAAAACAATATTTTCTTTCATCTTCATTGTTGTGGATAAATTGTTGTTAGCAGTTTCCAAGTGAACTTAGAACACCTTTGTTTGACTCTTCAAATTTTCATATTTCAACTACAAAAAAAAAGTGATCTCAATTTAACATATTACTAAACTAAGAAAGTTTCAAATTAATAAAAAACATTGTTTCAAATTGATAAGCCTACTTATTTGAGGACTGCTCCTTTGGGCCCTACCCCTGGCATTTGTGTCATTACTGGACGTAGGCTTCCATTGTACGCTTGAAATATGGCTCATGCCGTATCCAATCAGAGTATTTATATACCTTTATTGTGGATGTTGGGGCTCAAAAACTTAACGTGTGTGAAGATATTTCTTTCATTCCCGATTTAAGATAATAAAAAGAAGGGAAGAAATTCCACCTAGTTGTTAGACTTTCAAATTTTTCCTTGATCTATGGTATTGACTAATCCTTGATGTCGACAACAAAGTTCTCTTTTTCAATCCTATCACTTAACTATTTCCCCAGATGAACTAGTTATTTCCTTGAAATTTTAAGCATCTTTGTCCCCTTTTCCCACCTTACTCTATTGTTTCTTTGCTTGAATATATCATAACTAATCAGCCTCTATAAGCAAGGTCTATTCTCATTGTATTTCTTTGTTGTTCCATGAGATGCCAATACTAGGATATTGCATTTGCTCTTTTCTTTGAACAAAGGTCTGTATGGTCAAAGCCATTCTCTTTAATTGATCTCATCTTATAGTGTATCGTTTTGTTTGATTAACCAAAACAATATGTTCTTGGCTTAGTATGATCTGGTTATCATTCCTTTTACTATTCTTAACAGTTTCCAAGTGAACTTAGAACACCTTTGCTTGACTCTTCAAATTTTCATATTTCAACCAAAAAAAAGCAGTGAGCTCAATTTAACATATTACTAAAATAAGAAAATTTCAAATTAATAAAAAATATTGTTTCAAATTGATAATACTTACAACCGTTCTATCTCTTTCAGCATTTGCAATTGCCACCAGATCCTTGTCCTTCGACCATTTGTTGAAATAGGTTTGGGCTTCAGCACTAATATTTTCCAATCTATTTAATGCTTTATCTAAAATATTGTCTTTATAATTGTTTTTATATGTGACAGTCTCACCTCTTGCTTGGATGAGTAAGGCATCCATCTTCACAGGTTGATTTTGGAATGCAACGTATAAATTGTCCCTTTGCCAATGATTTTCATAACGACTTATTATCTCGTTGATTAGTACTTTTTCCCTTCTCTCCCATTCTATGAGCTCACTAATATGAGGTACAATAAAATCTTAGACATGGGATTGAAAATCATAACCAATCAAGTTCTCTAAAGGAAATGATGGAAACTGTTCACCATATGTATCTGAAGAGGATGATTCCAATGGAGAGGTATGGGGGCTTTCAGGTCGAGCATCATCTACTAACTCTTTTTTCCTTTGGGTGGTCTGATCCTATTTGCCATAAAATAAATCAATATTCAAATATTGAAATTGAAAATGAAATGTAAAAAAGTTAAATAAATTACGTTGAAATGGAAATATACCTGCTGGCCTTGAATCATATCACGTGTGTTGAAAAATCATGTTGGATCATTTCTATCAATGCCTAAGTAATCTTCATATAAATTTATATTATTTAAAACTGATAGGCCGATTGCACTGGGCTAGCCACTGAGAGAGAGGCTTAGAATTGGAAATGTAGATGCAATGTTTATTGTCCTGGTAGGGGCCAAAGGAATTGGCATGCATTTACCAATGTTATTTTTACATGAACCTCTTGTTGGCATTTTGAATCATAATGGTGGAGGATGTGGTGGTGCCTCTGTTTGTATAGATGGTGAAGGATTGCTATGTACTGCAAAGTCCAAGAAAAATCAACAAAATCATTACTTAATTATATGACAAAATGTTTAAAACTATGCAAAAGCTATGAAATTATATGAAAAACTATTCAAAACTTGTACAAAAGCAATAAAATTATACCTTTTTGTTGAGGGGTAACCTATTGTTGTACCGGAGGTGGCCGTGTTGGAGTAGCCGTAGGAATTGGTTGTGTTGGAGTTGTGTCATTCTGTGGCTAGGATGGTAGAGCAGGGTGTTAAGAATCAACAGTTGCACACAATTGGATAGAGTGAGTTGGTGATGCCTATTGAGAAGCACGTGTATAGTCCAAAGTTCCTATAAGTGCAGCAATAGTCGATTGCATGTCAATTCAATATGGTAAATGGTAAATTGTAAATAGTAAATGGTAAATTGTAAATAGTAAATGTTAAGGGTATTACGTCTCTGTCGTTTAACTAATGCAAACGCTTGGGGGTTTGGGGATGAGTGAACTTCCATTTCAGATTAGGAATCTCTCAACGCCTCAGCTTGTTGTTGGCCTCTTCCTCTTGATGTTACTTTTTTTCATAGAAGGGCCTCCAAAAATCTTCTCTGCATATGGTCAATATTCAATCAGAAGTACATAATGTTAGTACTACATAAAGATTCAATCAAAAGTACATAATCAAGACAATAACCATACTAAAATCTAATGTCAAAATATAAACTATATACATGTTTTTCTTCAAATGGAATTGAAAAATTCTTCATTGTCTCGTTCGTGCAAGTAGGAGTTGGTTTGTCTTTTAAATTAAAAAAATCCTCATAATAAAGACCAAGGAGATAGTTTGTGGAGTGAATAACTAGTTTTTTAGAAAGTGATGCATTTGTAATGTCATCTTTTATCTTATTCGATAAAAATGTGCACCAATAAAATTTTAGCTTTCCAATCATTGCAAGAATGTATGCAACAGTCCAGTTTGGAATATCCATTTTCTGACCTTGCAAAACAATTCTGGCTTGAAAGAAAGAAATCATAGCAACAAGAAAGTGGTGTGCAATTCCTTACGTATCCACACCTCATCTTGATTTGTTCACGTGAGTTGCAAAAAGTCATTGGAATTAATATGAATTTGAATTATATCAAAATTAAAATTTTCAAATGAAAACAGATTACACGTACAATCAACATGGAAACTGAAAGTAGATTCGAGGTAGATCTTATCATTTTCAATGAGGGTTACTTTCATTATTACTATATGCAAATTTTTAAATGGAAGGCTTATCAACCGATGGATATTAGCTAGATTGACACTGAATTTGAATGTACGACCATCATCCACAGTCAAGGTAAAATTATTGTCTTTTGTATTGTATGAGGAGAGAAGGTAGTTTAGAACGTCATGATCAATCTCAAACTAGGGCATGTTAACGAGCCCATTAAAATCACATGCTTCTACAAAATCCTTGTAATCTACATTCATTTGCAAAATTGTATAAATGTGGGGGCAGATCAAGCTCCTAAATTGAATCTTTCCCTTGGGTAGGGCTCTGGATTGAGGGGTGACCAATGTCTGGTTATCTTGATTTTCTGTTGGATCTTTGTCTTGAGCTTGAGCATTAGTATCCATGAGTGCTTGAGCTTTGTTGGAGTCTTGAAACCATACACATGGAGTTTCTTTTGTTTGATTGAACCATTGTTGTGTTGATGTATGATTCCTGTGGAAGTTAGCAATGGGAGAATGGAGAATCAATTTAGGAGCCAGAAAGTGTAAACGTGAAAATGAGGGGTGGAGGGGTATTTATAGGAAAAAATTATGGTTTCTCAAGCCTTGGGAACATGAAAACAAGACATTATTGATGCACAACATCAAATTTTATTGTCACGCATCAACAAATTTTGTCGACGCGCGATAAAAACACTTGTTGTCATGCGTCAACAAAGATTGTTGAGGCACGATGAAAAATATTGTTGTCATGCGTTAACAATTATTGTTGTTGCCCAACAATAAGCATTGTTGACACACGACAATAGCTCTTGTTATCACGAGACAACAAAGCTTGTTGATGTGCGTCAACAATCTTTATTATCATGCGACAGCAAGAGTTGCTATCGTGCGTAAACAACGCTTATTATCAGGTGACAACTCTGCATCCACATTGAAAAATTCCTATTTTTATGTCTACATAAAAAAATTCCTCAAGGCCCACACTCTCGCTCAAATAATATCAAGCAAAAATTTTGTTCTCAAAAAATGGAAAATGTTTTTTCGTGAAATTGGTTCTAGGTATATTCGCCAAGGATTTTCTACCTCCATTTTATGAGAGGCTTCTTAAAATGAACCTTGGGTAGGAAGAGCTTAGTTGATTCAAAGAAGGTGTGGGACTGTGTCACAGAAAATAATAGATAAACAGAATACAAGAATGACTACATAGAAGCTCCAAAAAGTACAAATATGGGAAAGTAGGATAGATTGTGGCACTCTAGTTTGAGATCTGGGCACCCTGGAATATGGAAATGCTCTGCAACACCCATATGGGGTGTCGTTGAATGACTATTTTCCTTTGCTTCCTATCGCATGTATGTCATTAGACATTACTAGATGTCGTAAATCAAAGATAAAGGAGAGACCTTCAAAACCCCAAACCAAGCATGAAACCCCTACAAGAATAAAGATACATGTGAAGGGTTCAGACTGTCCTCAGTGACCACAATAGTGGACTTACTAACTTATTGGTGCACTACATATCAGACCCAATGTAGTTGTGTGTGTGTGTACAAATCATGTGTTAGGTGCTCTTGTTCCAGATGCACTTTGTGAAAGTATCGAGTAATAACTAGACGTAGAAATGTAATAAAATGGTGGATGGAATAGAATAAAATTCCCTCCTATGTAGTGTGATGCAGATGAACCAACCTTGTCCCTTGTGATGGAGCTAGATAGATGGAAATGGATCCTTTGATGGATGTAACCTTAGGTGATGATAGTAGTGCATAGTGTTTCATCCCTCATTATGGTCTCATAACTTTATATTTATATGGTTCTCTTGTTCTAAGTTTGTAATTAACCCTGGGAAAAGGCCATCCACTAAAAATATGGAAATCACAAATGGCTATAAAATGCCCTAAAAGTGGTGGGAAAGTGTAGAAAGGATCAAGGTGCCCCAAATGGGACTATGAAACTTGGAGAGCCCGAGTACTGGGCTGGGCACCCCAGTCAGAGATAAAAAAAGGTCAAATGGCAAAACTGACTGGGCGAGTACATGTGGGAGGTCGGTAGTGACAGAAACAAGTAAAGTAAAATGGCCAAAGGACATGGGTTAAATAGTAATTTCTTCACTCAAAACCCCTATGAGTATTAGTATGATACAGGGACTAAATAAATTCCCAAATTACGTGATTTTGTTTCTACATTTTCCCCCACTTTATGTTAGTGAGCAGAATGCTTGGTAACATAAAGTAGATAGAGATGCCTACCTAATATCCATGTAGAGTGATGTATAAATCATCTCGATGGACTACACAAAGTGTGGAGTGACAAAAAAATGGAGTGTGGAGACTAAAGATGAAAAAGTGCAAAAAATGGTGAGAGTGAACCTAGGGAGAAAGCGTGTGTGTAGATTCTGATGTGTGTGAGGTACATGCATGTTAGTATGAGGTAAAAATTGCCAAATGACAATGTTGTTGTTATTGTTGATTCCTTTTTTAGTTGCTAGTTGTTTATTGACTACTTCATTCTCATACAAATGGACCTGCAAAGGAGAAGACGATCAAGCAGTCAAATACGCATCTATATGTGTTTAAAAATCACATGTATATAGTAAAAAAGAATCAAACTGGAAGTATGAAAAAAAGTAAAAGGAACATGTACACTTGATCTGTGATGAGATAAAGGGTGTAGAGAGGATATCTTGTAACCATGACTTTTTAGGTAATCTCATGCCACTGTGGCTGATGAAGTGTAGGGAGAAAGCTATAGTATTCTCCAACCTGTAATTGTTTCCCTGAGAATAGTCTGAAGAGATCTCTGTAATTCTTGGTTTTTTGGGTGATTCGATGTTGTTAGTAGAAGTACTTAAGGGAGGAACTCCATTGTATCCTCCAACCTGTAACTACTCCCCAAAATGTTAAGGACAACATTTCTTGTAAAATCCGTTGTGTATGGGGTTTTTATACTGGTCTGAACCCACTCGTTGTATAACCCACATTGTCAACAATGGAAAACTTAACTAAACTGTACGAGTAGATAGCATTGTGTAATGTGTAAAATACCATATGATTCCCTCCTCTTTGGGGGTGCATTTACATATAGGATAATGTGGCATCAAAATAGGATTAACTACTTAAACTATGCTCTACAGGGGGAGGAAAATGTGCTTGGTAGAAACCAAGGCACACACAAACAAGTGGCTAGAAACAAATGTTAGTATGAACAAGCATGCATGTAGAGAAAAGTGTAAGCTACACAAATAATGTATAAGCTATAATGCAAGTAAACACACAAGAAGACAACCATAAACCGCTAAAGTGAGTTGCAAACATGGTACATCACTCACGATGGTGTAAGACACTCAAGGACGCAATGGCCACATACAAAAAGCAAGTGTGAATGCTAAATAAAAGGGCAAGGCCCACTTATAATAGAAAACAAGATACAAACAAGGGAAATCAAACACATAACCATGGAATTAAGTATTCTTACAAATAATTTTTACACATGAAGTACCCGTTAGCATGTTAGAAATATAATGCATATGTCAAAAGCATGTATAACCAAGAAATTAGTGTGCTATGAAACAACATGAAATAATAGCACCACTAATAGATGAATGTGGATGCCCCCAATGACCATTGTAGGAGTGGTAGGAGGAAAACATCCATGTTGCATGTAGGAGACTTGTATTTGTGATCAAAAATAGAAAATGGTGTGAACGCCCATGTGTGTATAGTAAGGATAATGACATATAATCGATCTAGCTAGCATGTGTAATAAAGTGAACTTATATGAGTAAATGTAATAAAAAGTAAAAGCAACCAAGATATGTAATATGATTTGGATAGATGGAATGGATTATAATATGGATGGTAGGAACCACATCCCCCCAAGTGAATTGAAGTGTATGAAGTGGGGTTAATTTAATATGCCCCCTCAGCATTCAAGAATGAACCAAAAATGAGAGTGTGTCATCACTAAATGGTCGAATAGTGTGTGGTGTATAGCACATTATGATGAGTGTGTATTTGTGTTGATGATATGTGACCTAGAGATGAACACGTGATGATGTAGCCTAAAGTGTATATCACGATGAGATGAATAGAGGGAGTGGTGATGTAGCCTAAAGTGTCTACTACTACAAGATTAAGGAATAGGTGACAACTTATCCTATAGCGTATCTCACTAACCTAGTAATGTCGCATGATAAAATGTTGAATGATGAACATATGAGTATGATAAGGTCCATTTGATTGGCAGACCCTCGGTAGTTGAGTATGGACCGAGGAACTAGAGTGTGTCATAGGATAGTGAGTACAGTGTATAGAAGAATACATATTATGCATGATGATAAGAGATGACCATATGTTGTGTAAATGTGTAATATGTGATGTATAGTAGTGTAAGGCAAGCTGTGTAGATAGCCCAATAATATGAAATTGTGCACAATGTAGTATGTAGGATGAGTAGTATATGATGCTAGACTCATAGAAAATAGGAGTGTGACACATATATGATGAATACTAGTATGATGTGTAGAGTATGTATGATGTATAGATGTGAAAATGTTGAAACGCTAATGATGTAAGGTAATTTGGGGATGTAAGATGTAAAATGTGACATATATTGTAAGATATGTAATGATACACAATGTATAGTATCTATTATGTAATGTGTGGGGTTCATGTAAGGTATGTAGCCCTGAACAATCAAGTGTTAACCAAACCACAAGAGTGTTTCAACGGATAATAAGGTGAAAATTTTCACCTATAAAAGACTAGGTTTCCATGAAGAGGTTAAACCATGTGTAGAAAAAGAAACAACATAACCATGTGGTGGTGGCGAAATTTGAGATGTGTCTAGGCCAGTAGTAGAGGGAGTAGTTGCTTTGAAAAAAATGATTGGTTGTTCAAGTGGTGATTGGGGAGGAACTTTGAAAAATGGAGGCTTATCTGATGATTTTATGGAATACTTGAGTGGAATCTGGGTTACACTGATCTTGAGTGGAGGTTGCTTAGATTGGCTTGGTAATGTTGTAAATGATTTAGTAGGAGGAGGTGACGGAGAGCGAACCTTGAGATGTGATTACTTAGTTTGACTTGGTAATGTCACAAATAACTTGACTGAAGGAGAAGGGAGAGCAACCCTAAGAGGAGGTTGAGTGGATTGAATGGGTGACACTAGAGTGGCCAATGAAAGCACATTAGAAGTGGCAGTCAACTGCTCATTTGATATAGGAGAATATTTAGGAGCACATTGAGATGTAGCATTTGTAGATGTACGTGCAATATAATGTTGTGTATTGAATGAGATGAATCCCTAACGTTTAATATTTTTGATTCTTCATTGTAAAGCACAAAAATCATTATCATTATCATTATGTCCATTGATTCAATGGTAATGGCAGTGTGGATGACCCTATTATTTTGCTATATGTTAAGGAAGATAGTAATGAGTATGCGGTAAATTGATCAGTTGACAATTAAGGATCTCAGTAAGATTGTGATGTAGTTTAGTATTGCAATCAAAGGAGAGAGGCTCTAGTAATGGTATAATGTGAGGCTCGCTAATATGAGTACATGTAGAAGACATAGAATGATATGTAGAAGGAGAACAAACATGATCCTAAGAATCATCCTTAAGATGTTGGATTTCATATTTTAGAGATGTAATCATGGATTCCATAGCCTAAAATTGGTCTTGAAATAAATAATGCAAAACTTGAATTGAGTCCAACATAGATTTATTAAATGGAGGATCACGAGGACTAGGGTCATCAAATAAACAATCAAAAATAGGGCTTATTTCATTTGGTGGGGTATTGCAAGGGAGAGAAATGGTGTCTAGGGCTTTTTGAATAATAACTTGGCAATTAGGATGCATTTTAAGAAAATCAGACATAGAAATTTGAGGAATTTTGGGAGCCATGATAGAGGGATAATGAGGATCCTAAGTGTGAAATGAGATTCGGTTTCACCAAAATGATTAACTAAAATATTGTATATTTTAATAGGTTAATACTAATATTAATAACAATGTTAAATAAAAGCTAAGTAAATACTGAAATTAACCCAAACCACTAAGCAAGTAGAAATATGAAACCCTAATGAATAAAGAGGATTACTTGAAGATTAGCTTAGTTTGAATTCGATTTGGAATGTGAGATACTATGTGATGAAAAGAATATGAATAGAGATAAAAAGGACCATCTACACTAGAAACTCCAGAAAGCATTGATATGGGACAGTAGATGGACTAGGGCACCTGTGAGAAGGACTGGGGCACCTGTGGGCACCCAGTCCTGAGATCATGTGCGCCCTAGTTTAGGAAAAATCTACAAAACTTCAAATCGGGGTGGTCGTTGAATGATTCACTTTAATTCACTTCCTATCATGTGTATGTCACTGAAGTTTTATAGATGTTGTTGTAAACAGAGATGAAGAGAGACCTTGTAAAACCCCAAACCAAGCATCAAACCCCTAAAAAAATAAATAATGCATATGAGATTTCAGGATTGTCCTTAGCGGCCACAATGAGTGACTTACTAAATGGGTGCGCTACACTACATCTTAGACCCAATGTAGTTTGTGTGTGTGTAATTCCCTATGTGTAACTTGTGTGGTGAGTGTGCACTTTGTTAAACTAACGAGCAATAACTAGATTTAGAAATATAATAAAATGTGTGATGGAATAGAATAAACTTCCCTCCTATGCAGTGTGATGCATATGAACCATCCTTTTCCCTTGTGATGGAGCTAGATGGATTCAAATGGAGCCTTTGATGGATGAAACCTTAGGTGATGATAGTAGTGTGTAGCGCTTGGTCCCTCATTATGGTATCATAACTTTATATTTATATGGTTTTCTTTTTCTAATTTTGTAATTAGCCCTAAAAAGGTCGACCACTAAAAATATGGAAAGTTCAAATGGATAGAAAGTGCCCAAAAAGTGGCAAGAAAGTGTAGAAAGGATCAGGACATCCCAAATGGGACCAGGACACCAAGGGCACCCTAGTACTAGGCTAGGTGCCCCAGTTAGAGATAAAACAACACCAAATGGAAAAATTGACAAGGCGATTATATGCGGTAGGTCGGAAATGATGGAAGCAAGTAAAGTAAAATGGCCAAAGGACATGGGTTAATTAGTCCTTTCTTCTCTCAAAAACCATATGAATAGTATTATGAGACCTAGACTAAATAAATTCCCAAAGTGCATGATTTTGTGTTTTCACAAGTGATCCCTTGTTTATTTTCTTACAGTGCGGAATCAAGCATCAATTGAGCATGGTTTTAGTCTCAAACTGCACCATTTTGAATACAATCCTCTACTTGTGGCATCTAAATGGGTTAGACCCAATCATTTATATGTCTAATGGATCATGTCAGTTATCGATGTTTCTTACTAGTCACTCCAATGCAATATATGCAATCCACTTTAAGAGTAAATCCAATATGTTTCTTCTTCAAATCAAATTTCATCCTTTCTCAACTTCATCCACATCATAAAAAGAGAAAATTAGTATCTTAGACACTCAAATATTAAACCTATGGAGAATTTTAAAATGAGAAATATTTATAGTAATACCAATGTTAAAACAAATGCTTGAAATCACAATGAGAAAATAAAAATAAACATCTTATATGAACATCTATGAAATCTCCTTTAATTTAAATCTCTAACATGTGGAGAATTTGGAAAGCATTCAAGATCATTCCTAATACCATTGATGTGTTTTCACTCTTATCCAAAATGATAATTTTATCATCAAAATGAGCATGGTACGGCTATTTATACATACCTTATCCCCATAAATCAACTTTGTACCCTTGGAAATATTCTCCAAAATATCCCCTAAGATAGATGTCATTAGGTGTCTAGAACTTAACTTACTTGCAAAAAATACTTGTCTATTACACACGCATCTTGCATACCTTGATAGGATTGTATCATCATTACAATCACTACTTGTGTTACTATTTCAACTTGACTAATGAGGTCCTCAAAAAACTATTCTATGAAATCATCACATTTTCCTACTACATGACACATTGTGTAGGTAATTAGGTTCATTCATTGACACA
The DNA here is from genome assembly GCA_019776745.2 of Taxus chinensis. Taxonomy (NCBI): domain Eukaryota; kingdom Viridiplantae; phylum Streptophyta; class Pinopsida; order Cupressales; family Taxaceae; genus Taxus; species Taxus chinensis. The sequence goes on along the minus strand of CM034147.1, from coordinate 130,213,237 downwards.
TCTTTATTGCATTATATTTTCACATGACACACTTCCCAATGACATACTTGTTCTAGGGATTTTTGCATGCCTAACATGGGATTATCTACAAGTTTTGGGAACTTACTTCTTGAGATAGAACTTTGGAGAATCCTAGTTCATCTACCTATTCTAATACTAAAACTACTCCTAATTCAGAAAGAAAATCCTAAACTAAACATTGAAAGGAACTATAACCAGATCGTACCAAGCCAAGAACACAGATGCTAATCAAACACCATGATCAATAAGATGAAAGCAATTCGCCAGAATAACTTTACATAAAACCTTTGCAAACAAATGAGCAACAATATCATATATTATTATGGAACTCAATGACAATACATTGAGAATGGGCCTTGCTTAAATAGGCAAGGAATAACAATCTAAGAACCAGTCAAGGTCGTAGATCAAGCCATAAATCAAGGAAATAACTAGTCATCAAAGAACTAGTCAAGACCATAGATTTAGGAGAACTAACTCAAGGACATCAAGGATCTAGTCAATACCATAGATCAAGGAAAGAACTATACCTAACAACTAGATAATATCTCCCTAATATCTAAATAAGATAAAAGAAATATCCACACACATAAGTGGGTGAGGATAAATACAATAAAGGTAAATAAAGTACCTAGGTGAACATGAGCTAAGGTAAATACCTACTCTAACACCCCCCCTCAAGTGAAGCTAGGGGCCAAAATAGAAGTGGCATGTCCACAGTATGAGTCCCGACAACTAGGCCTGATGAGGTACTCATGTACAATAACTGGGAAAAAAAGGACACCGCAAGGTACCCAAAACCAGTAACAACAAAGTAAAGAGAGTAAAAACCCACTCCAAGGCATCCCAAGAAGCTCATCTCAAAAAAATCATACAATGCTAAAGAATTTTGGTGTGCACTGTGGTCTGAATCCACTGCTCGATCACAAAACTCAAAAACAACTGACACTGGGCTTCACTAAAATAGCTCCATACAAGGAGACTGTCAACGGAGTGATGTCAAAAGTGCAAAAAAAACACCAAACATAATTTGATCAACTGCTGCAAATAGGTGTGCCACGATCCAAGAACAATAACCAAAGCAACAAGGCAAGGACACAAATCTAGAGTGTCACGATCCAAGAAAAGCCAAGGTAACAAGGCAAGGACACAAAACCTAAAGAAGCAGGATCAGCACCACACCCTCCCATACTTCTGAATGGGTGGAGTGATGCCACAGATCTATATGATTTTCCCACAATCAACTACTCTATCACTGAAAAAATAACATTGGGCTTCACCAGAATAGCTCCCCCACAAGAGATATTGTCAACATGCCAAAAGTGTCGAAAATACAGATACAAAATCTCTCAACAAACAAGAGAGATACACTACACCTACTAAAGAAAAATGCTCAAAATAAGAAGCATCACAATGTAGAAGGTATAGAAATTGGAGCAAGAGGCTGAATGGTGGAGGAACCATGCCTTTAGAGTCCTCTCAATGAATGTCTATGTCACCGCCACGAGTGATCAGATATCCACCCCGAATCAACACAGATGGATGAAGAAGATGCCTGCATATGAATTGGTGCAAAATACATAATGGGTGCATGCAAAGGAACATCAGAATGTGTGTTAGGTTGATCATGTCTGAGAATTGAAATATCAGGTTTCTCAAGCCTGAGTGAAGGTACAGAACTCATGTGTTGCTCATGATCCTCAGAAAGAGTCGAGTGAACAAAAAAAGGATCTCTATCAATGTGTGATCCCAATGAAGTATCTGCTCGAAAACCAATGTCATGGCAAAAATTTCACTTAACATGTGGAATAGGGGAAAAAATATCTTTTGAATGTCTACCAATACCTCCGTCGATGAAACCCACATAACAAAGCATGCGAGAACTGAATTCAGTGGTATGCTTCTCAAAAGAGCCATGCAGCTGAGCAGAAGTAGGATACACAACATGTGGTACTGTAATAGGCACATGTGTGGAAGAGCATGTAGTAACAAGCCTTATAGGCTTAAGAGCATCAAGAGTTCAGGCTCAAAAGGCTCAATGTACTGGGTACAAGATCTATGCTCAAGTGGGTACTAGGAGCATGCATATGGTTGTCCACAATATGATGGCGATGTTGTAAGCTAGCAAGTTTGTTGTTGCAGGAAGTGTATTATTGTATCCTTATCGTGAATGAGTGATTGTAGAAGAGAATTTCACTTCTTGAGTGATCTATTTTCTTTCACAAATTTTACAATATCCTCTTAAAGTCCACACACTTCAAAGAAAAGCATAGCATTCTCAGAATCCATGATAGATACAAAATGCAACTCCAAAAGTTTAGGACGTCGGGCTCAGCCAAAATTGCGTCCACAATTGATTACAACACTCCTCCATATTTAGTACTTTCTAATTATAGTGCAAGTCTCAAAATAAATATTTCCAATGGAAAGAGCAAAAAAAAAAAGCACTTTTAAGCACTTTTGCATAAAAATATTATGCTCTGCACTCAAAATAAAATATTCTTCGAGTTAATCACCTACTAGTAGGAATCAAAAGTTACCATACCATATGACAAAGGGCTTTTTAATGGGCTTCCCCGCGCATTTTGATGTACTCTAGATCTCGATTTATTACTTAGGATGCCACTCTGCAAAATAAAAAATGACTGCCTCCAAAATAAACAATGTTTAGGGTTGGATCCAATGGAAGCCTCTATTTTACATAAAATTACATGCAACAACAAAATATGACCAAATCCCAAATATATGAATATACAAATAATTTATTTGCAAAATAAAACTTACAAACAGATGTCAATAGCAATCTCCTGCTCTGATACCATAAAAGGAATGATAACCAGATCATACCAAGCCAGGAACTCAGATGTTAATCAAACACCATGATCAATATGAAATTAATTTTCCAGAATAACTTTACATAAAACCTTTGTAAACAAATGAGCAGCAATATCATATATTATTATGGAACTCAAAATGAAATACAATGAGAATGGACCTTACTTATATAGGCAAGGAATAACAATCTAAGAACCAGTCAAGGTCATAGATCAAGCCATAAATTAAGGAAAGAACTAGTCAAGACCATAGATTTAGGAATGAACTAGACATCAAGGATCTAGTCAATACCATAGATCAAGGAAAGAACTAGTCAATATCATAGATCAAGAAAAGAACTATACCTAACAACTAGATAATATCCCCTAATATCTAAATAAATAAAAAGAAATATCCACACACATAAGTGGGTGAGGATACAATAAAGTTAAATAAAGTACCTAGGTGGACATGAGCTAAGGTAAATACCTACTCTAACAAAACATGTCAAGGGACCAGGGTTAGAAGGAGATGCAGAAAAGGAAAATCCTAAGCTTAAGTGGAGGTGATAGCACTAGAAAAAGGGGTGAAATCTCCATAAGGGGAAGGGAAGAGATAAAAATGGGATAAAGGGTAAAAAAACATGCCACAATTTGAGAACCGTGTAGAATCACTCATCTACAAATTTACAACACAACAAAAATGGAAAGTGCAAGTAAATAGGTATGTACAAAATGATAAAAATGAGCAGAAAGAGAAGATTGAAAAATAAAACGAGTTAGGACAGATAGATGTGCCACAAAACATACTTTATATTGCTTAAAATATGCACAATTCCATTATAATCATGGAAGAAGTCAAGAAATACATTACAAAGACCAAATTCAAGGTCTGGAACTTATGTGAAGTTGTCCACAATTTTTACATAGTGTCATTACAACAAAGAGCATTCATCTTACAAAATCAAAGATTTTACATTATATAGATCAAGGAAGAGAGAGAAGGTAGAAAAATATCAGATTTTATTTTCATCATTAATGAAGATATATTTTTCCCTACAATATGGCATTCCAAGTGTGTTCCATAAGTCTATTTTTCTTGTAGAAGAAGGAAGATCCTCATACTTCATTAATTCAAATCGTTGAGCTCACCGATTCTACATATTAATGGTCCAAATTGTTTTTTTCACTTTTTTCACCCACCAAACACCATAAAAATCTCATTTCTCTGATTGCCAAATTCAAGGGCTTGAGGAAACCTTTCCAACTATATAATTTTTATCAGATTTGGAGCTCTGCATCAAAATATATGGCCATTTGAAATTTTGTCTGTCAGGGAGCACTTGAATTTGACAGGTGGTAGAATTTGATTATATTGGGGATATGCCTCTACCTACATGTGCACCATTTTATCTTTTCCATTTTTTGGCCTCCCATTAGGTTGTGGGGTCATGATTTACTTCCTTTATTTTATTTTATTTATTAAAAGGTTCGTTGTTTTAAGAAATATGAGCCAATAAGATCATGCACACCTCTCACAGTTGTCATACTATCCCTTGCCTTTGTCAGGACCTTTAGAAATGTGATACCATAAGAAGAAATCATGTACCTTCACAATTCACCTTTTTAAATCCCTTTGATTTACCATTGTGGATTTTGAGCCAATAAGAAGGCTCCATGTACTTTGCAGTGTCAGTATTTTTGGTTACCCTTCTAACACCCACGAACCACCAGCCAATGAGATCACTCCACACTTCTCGAGTTGTCAGACTTTTCTTTAGGTCTTGACTAAAAAATGTGAAGTGTGAGCCACTATAAAATATCCATGCTCTTCGCGATGTTATTATTTTCTTTTATCTCCTTTGACAACTCCGAAGATTCAGCCAATGAGATCATTTCAGGCTCCTTCGTAATGTCTTTGTGTTAAAATTTCCTTTTAACCTTCATGATGTATGAATACAAAAGGTTAGCCAATGAAATGGCTCCATATAGCTCTATTGTCAGACTTGTCATATTTTTCTTCGCAATTTAAATTTTAAATTTGGGGTACTTAGAAAATTTTTGGCTTCATGGGAATGTTGGCAAGTGTCCTGTCGATGTCTTTCACTTGCGTTGTGTGTCCTCTTACTTTCCTTTGTGTCACAGCTTTTACCTTTTCCATACAACACTCCAAGGTTCTCACTTTGTGTTGAGGATTTATCTTGCTTCCCGCAGGTTTAATAAAACCTGCCTAAGTCCAACTGATGCTCCTTTGTTACTTAACTTTTAGAAAATCAATGAAACACTAAGCCTTGTACTCCACGGTAAATTGAATCAGCCTCCCATGGGTTTTTGAATGCCAATGACCGGTGCTTTTAGGAAGTGGAATTCAACGGCTGTCTAGATGTCCTAGGATTTTTTTTAAATGGATAAGTTGTTTTTTAATGAGTTATGCAAATTAACCTGGGGTGTAAATTTGGGATAACATAAACCATTATATTAGACTCTTAGATCACAATAAAAAAAATTCTAGCGTAGCGGTCATTGGAAATTAATTTTTTCTCATACATGCACTCATGCAAATATTTACTAAAATGGCAGGTTAAAACATGAGTTATCACACTTTGAAGTGCAAGTGATCGCACTTTGAAGTGTGTTTAGTCACAGTTGAAGAGAAAGGATTAAACCTATATAAGGGATTTATTTTACCTAGAGCCTAGTAGGAATGGATTGTATCATGTGACCACATACAATAAACTTTAAGTTTCTTCCTTTATGTGTTATATATATATATAACATCTAATATCACTAACATGAAAACATTCAACCTCCACTTCAGTGTGCCTCGTGTGTATTTGGTTATTACTCCATGTTGGAATTGAACCAAAAAAATTATATGAAGTAAAGCTACTGTATATTTTGATGTACTCATTAATTATTCCTCATAAAACCAGTTGACTATTCCTATAATAAATTTTCCTCCTACATTATATATTGCATATGTAATTATTATTCCCATTTGACCATATAACACATTCTATTAGACTCTTAGATCCCGCTATTGTTTATATCTTCATAAAACACATAGTTTATGGATTTCAAAAGTTGTCTAGCTTAGGTGTCACAATGCTTTAGTTTTTTCCCCTAATGTTGATTCTAACTTTCAAAAATCCATACATTAAAAAACTCATATTATAAATTTCTTACATTAATTATTTACAATACTAATTACACTATTAACGAGGACCATTTTATAAGGTTAAATGCTAAATAATATTGCAGTTTCCTCACCATTAATTAGTCATTAAACCAAACAATGTAAAATGTGTCATTTTAAAGTACATCCACCATTAGAAATATGTGTGTCATTTGGAATATTTAAATTGTGTCAACCATTCATTAGACATTTAAACTAAAGAAATATAACTTCATACGTGTGCCTTTTGAAATTTGTGCGCCAAAGAAAGTACTTGTTAGATGTGTCGGTCACATATCACTATAAATAAACATTATTTTTAGTATCTGTTTTGAAAATTTTGTGCATGATTTCTAAAGAATTTTTTATTTCCTATGGGTATCAAAAATTGGTATACATTGTCACCATCATCCCTTCCAAAATTATGAAAATCTATAAATGTAGAATTTTTCATAGACTTTCAACAAAACACATTTTTCGTACTTCTAATAATCAATGGTGTCCATGATATAATATGCTCTAAGGCATTTTAGCAAATAGTTCTCAATACAAAGTGTTTGGCATCCTTTTTTATTCAAGCTAATTTTCCCTCAATGATTTGGAAAATATTTGTATACCGTGCTTGCATGAAATGCATAAACATGTTATGGGAAGTTTTTTTGAAAGAGGACTTAAAACTGTTTCATAAAATAACTGTCATGGACAACAATTTTTGCTAGAAAATAGATGTTTTCACTTAGGGATTTTATTCATTTGCTAGAAAATAGCTTTTGTATAAAATTAAACTAAAGTGAACTTTAAGACCGCTCTTGGAAAGTTCTTTTGACATTTCATTACAAATTGATTATTGAAATAAGTATTGTATTTTGAAGTTCGTTATTCAATATTTTTTCAGATCATAAATGCATTATTGTGAAATTTTAGGAATTATTTTTATATATAATGTAGATTTTGTTATCAAATAAATGATTTTGTAAGATATTTTAACAGTATGAAGAGTTGTGAAATAGAATGGAAGGAAGTCCGGTATTTGGGATACTTTTTCAGACACTCATCTTGATAAATAAATAACACATAATAATGTGTAATAACATCAGAGGAAGATTTGCAACCTTTCTACAAACCCATAACACCTACCAAGAACTGATTCTTTTGTGTTTTGAAAAATAAACCTGATGGTATGGATGGTGGATCAATATGCACAATACAAAAGGGAATATTGGAATAAATTTATGGTAATGGTGGTGTGCCTAAGGAATTTATGAATAGATTAAGTTGATAAAATTTATATTATTTTGTCAGCCTTATTTCTGTCCACAAATATTCCTCTGCTACACATACTCAATAAAATTCAATGCCTACCATGTCATTGACATTGTCGCTGACTATATTTTAGAAGATATTCATGTTACAAATGATTTTCTAGTCAATGTGTTGGTAGTGAATTAGAGTGAGGTATTTGTCAAAAAATATGGTACTTCAAGAGTGGGAAAACCAAACAAATTTTGGAGAACAAATGAACGAATACAAATTTGTGGAAGGATATTTTGATGAGAAAAAGATATTGCTTATTATCTTTAACACATTTTTTACTAGTTTTAATGGTGTGTCTTATCCACTATTGTTTTTTCCTTGGATCAAAACCACAGTCTCTGCTCATGATCAATGTTACTTTCTCTTCTTCTCTCCTTCCACTATTTTTTTTTCAGGATCAATACCGCAGTTATAATGGAGGATTACATTATACTAAAGTTATGTTATTTACATTAAAAAAATTTGAGTGTAATAGTTTTGGGGTTGAAACAATTTTACTTGCTTGTTTTTTAGGAGGTGGAAGTGTAAGAAAATTTTGAGATTTAGTATCTTGGCAATACATGTGTACAATGAACAAGGAGATTATTAAAAGGATTATACATTTTTTTATCCATATATGTGTTCATAATAACTATTCCAAGAGTATGGTCATTTTATTTAAGGTCGTTATACCAGTTTTTATATGGATAAGGTCATTATACCATATTTTATATGGATAAAATGATACAAAAGGTTTTTTGTTCTTGAAAATTTCTATAGTTATAAAATTATAATGGTCAAACAGGAGTCAAAATTTAAGATCTCCTTCACTACCAAGTGAGACACATATGCATGCAAAATAAATCCATTCACAATATCTAATGTAGTATAAAGCATTAAGATCAAAATGGCCAGTGTATTACTGAAGAGGAAATTATCTCTAGTTTAAGGTAATCTTATGTAATTATAATGGATTGAAAATATTTAACTACAAATGTTTTTTCCAATGATAAGATATAATCCTTAGAGGAGCATGGCCAAAGTTCCTTAAAAAAAAATTGGTTGTTAACGACAAAGTCTACTATTAAATGACTAATGAACACTAAGATGTATAAATGTATTACTGAAGTGGATAAAAGGATACAAATATTTGTAGGATCAAAGAGGATTTCTTTCCAAATTGGTTCTTCACATTCGAATGAGAAGAATTCTTACTCTTGCAATCTCTAATGAAGGGCCTTAATCTTTATGGTTTGGGTTGTGGTTCTCCATTGATGCATTTATTGATTTCAACCCTGCTTTATCTTAGGAGTTATTACTTGGGCTTTTACAGTAACTCCATTGCTGCAATTACATATGTAGCTACGAAAGCATCAACTTTCCTTTTTATTACTCACTTTTTGGTTTTTTCTCTGTTTGGTTTGTGGCTTTTTGTCTTTGGTTGCCTACAAGATTTTTTCTCTCTTTACTTCATTGCCACATTTAGCCTTAAAGGCCTTTCTGTAAAAGGATGAGGGTCCTTTCAAAACCCCCACATTTACCTTTTTTCCAAAAATAGGATTTATTTTCTTGAAATTTTCCCTATTTTTAAAATTGTAATGGTCAAATAGGAGATACAATTCAAGATCACCTTTCACTACCAACAAATAGACTTATGTAGTGCAACAGTTGGCTCTACCAAGGATATTCTGACCAATAATATAAAATTATAAATAATTAAAAAGAGGTATAAACATGCTTACAACAAATTAATTAGAGCTGTGTATGTCTTAACCCCTTTAAAAATGTGTATTTGAATACTTTATTCATTACAATAATACATGTATAATGAAAAATCCCTAATGACCTCTAAACTCTTAACTATTTCGTTATGGTTGACATGTGCAACTGCTACAATCAGAAGTGCAAATGTCTTTACCCCTGAATAGTGCATGTATTGTCACACTTTGTACATTGCATTAATATTTTTCCTTTTAATGATGGATAGCAACCGCTAAGCTCTAAATATTTTGTTATGGCAAACCTTAGCGACCACTAGGATCAAAACTATGTTCATCCATTTGAAATATTATCATGGTTTGATTTCAAACATTTTGATCATGGATTGATTTCATCTAGCTATCAAAATTTAGTATATATTCTCACAATCATCCCTTCCAAAATTTTAGAAATATGTAAATGTAGAATTTTTGGTAGCCTTTTCAACAAAACCAATTTTGTGTGCTTCCATTGGTCAATGTTATCCATGAAACCATATTCCTTATGATATTTTAATTAAAAATTATTAATTCAAATTGTTTTGCATCATTTTTTAATTTAATCTTCCTACCCCTAAATGATTTACCAAACATGTGTATATTGTGATTGCAATAAATGCACAAACAGGTTATGGGTATTTTTTTCACGTGAGGACTGAAATTGTTTCCTAAAGTACCTAACATGGACAACAATGTTTGATGGATGCGAAAAATTTGTGTTGTTGAAAAGGATGTGGAAAAATGTATTTCTTCAGTTAGGGTTATTATTAATTTAGGTCTTTTGTAGACAATTAAACTAAAGTGAACTTTAACACCGTTGTCAGCAGGTTTCTCTAGACATCTTGTTATGACTTAAATATTGAAATAAGTATTGAATTTCAAAGTTTGTTATTCAAGATTTTTTTTAAAACACAAATACATTATCATGGAACATTTTCAAAGTGCAGATACATTAATGTGAAATTATATACAAATGGTTGTGGTATAAAATGCAAATTTTTATAAAATAAATGATTTCGTAATAGAATTCATTACATTGATATTTATTAATTCACGCAACTCTGATGTTAATAACATGTCAACATAAATAGGTGTTTAATTAGGATCGTTAAAATAAGGAATAGCTTACATTATCAAAGTATTAGTAGTTGAGTCTAAAAAAAGGAATAATCTATAGACAATAAGATTAATTTTGTATACATTCCATTTGTATTATGATAGAATAGATTCATTGTGAAACAAAGGGGAAACGTATGAGGGGATACTTCTAATATAAACGATATGTTTCATATGGATCAGAATATCTAATGGAGGGATCATTGTAACCCATACTATAAAATTTTGTAGGATGGAATTGACGAAGAATGCACAAACACAACAACATGAGGATCTACTAGATAACACAAGAATAAATCGAGTTACACTCTAAAAGTGTGGAAAGTTTCCATGAGGGATAAAACATCAACCATAAATGTGCATGAAAATATTTGAAATGGGTGATATCATATGTCTCTCTCTCATTCCACCACATAGATCTGAAAAAGGGAAGGTACAAATACGGGGTGTTATTTAACCCCCAATTCCTATAATCATACCTCCTCAAGTAGAGAAGGGGGGTTACATTCCTGTAATGAAAGTAACTCCCATATGATGCACTGACACACTAATGCGTAACGAATATATCATAACCCATGTGACACCTAGACCTATGACCTCACCTAAGTGAGATGACTCGCCACGTGATGTAGGAAATGAATCACACTAGTACATGCACTTCATCAAAACTTAGGATGAGGCGGTAAGTAAGAAATGAGAAGTGGGTCTTGGAAACTAAGCAGTGGAGGAAAACCAAGTGGGAAAAACATCCACCACAAGAGATTAAAACACTCTCTAACAATATAAGAAAAATTCAACAAATGGGTTCTGACAACTTAGGATCCTAATAAGGAACCCATTTACAAATGGTAAATCTCTTTGGAAGAAGAAGAGAGGAGAAGAAGGAGACAAGAGGAATGTAGAAGATGCCATGGACAAATCTAAACTCTATAACTATAGGCAGTCTCAAAGAAGAGTGTCGATGATGTTGTCCTTCATCAATGGAATGAAGAAGAAAAACAACATAGAACTATGTACTTGCCCTTAGGAACGACAGAAATGGAGTACAGAAAATCTATCTACTCCGCAAAGGAAGCCGAAGGTAGAAGTACGAAGAACTCTTAATCCGGTCTATGTAAGTGTGACATAGGTCTATTAAATGAGTACAAAAGAACAGAAGGAAATACCACAAGTGCAAAATTTTCAAAGTATGGAGGAACAATTGTTGAAAGGAAAATGATGTGAAGGCAATGCAACAACCTTGGCAATAGAAAGAGGATTCACAAGCAAGGGTGGATTAATGAAGATCACTTGAAAGGTGGAAGTGATAAGAATCCCAAAAGGGGCACTCAAAACAAAGGAGATAAATGAATCCTCTGAAAAACCTATAGAAGGATGAAGAATTCCTTGTACTGCATCACAAGTAGAAACTGCGAAGAGATGACGAAGGTCTAGATGATACTTGTCCCAAAAAGGGGGATTGATAAACAAAATAGAGATGTCATACAGGTATGAATCATCACATGAATGAGGAGGAGTGGAAAGGAGGAGGATGAAATGATAGCATGAGGTTGAGAAGGATATTGCTCGATATTTGATGAGAAGGGATGAGTTTTGTCATATTTTGGAGTAGGGTCAAGAAAAGGAGGAGAGGAGTCCTCAGTAACACTCTCATCATCATAACTAGAAGAAAAATCCTAGTCATCAGAGATGGAACCAAACAAGTCTGTGTGAGTGGAACTATCATCACATGAATCTGAAGAGGATACAATTGTATCAAAAACAACAATAACATTCGCATGTGAAATCTCTCCAAATAAATACTAAAAGATGCTCCAGATGGTATGGCCTAAGTATCTAATTTTGCCACATGAATACAAAGAGGTCTAGAGACATGCAACATCAAGTGACCAACAACATGGTCACATATGTTGGTGTAGTCTTAAAAAAAATAAAAACAATCAGTGGATAGAAGAAATGGGCCTTGTAGAAAGGGAGTAAGACCATCATGAGCAAAGTAGTGTTCCAAAGATGCATGCCATGATGTATATTTCTCTCTTCTAAGAAGAAGTGGTGGAGTATATAAAGTGATCCTGTGATTCTCAAGTCTCGAAAGATTATCCTCTATGAAGTGGAAGTAAAAATTAAAAGGTGCATGAGAAGAGGGTGTGTGGATACAAGCAAGGTGGAAAGACATCAGACTCAGCCAAGGATGCATATGTGTGCCATACAACATCCGAGAATAGTAATATCCCCCATGTTTATGGAATTTTATAAGTAGTGTGTGATTACAATAAGGTGTGTCCATGCAACGTTGCATAGTTGATCACTCACCTTACAGTAGGCGATGAATCGTGTAAGAGTTGAGACCACAATAAGTCCTAGTTAGAAGTAGAGGAACAACATGCAATCAAGCACAAAAGGGAATAAGAAAAATAAGGGTACAAACACTACTCAATGTAAGAGATGTTGTCTCACATCATAAAAAGGAATTATCTCTTGGTGTAAGGTTGTGGTGGATGTGCTCACTAGACACAGGTGAAGAGGAACACTAAAAAAGGAGATCCAGAATAAAGGCCCGGAAAATCCCAATAACCTTATACATGGAGCTTGGAAAAATATACCTCCCTTACAATGATAATTTTTATTAATTTTCCCCTAAATTAGGTTTGAATAATTTGAAAAGGTAGTAAAAAATGATGAAAATTCAAACAATGGTGCAGTAGGGGTCTGGAGCTAGGGCGAGCTAAAAATAGCTTGGTGAGTTGATAAGGAGCTCAGTGGGAGAGCTGACGAGCTCTGTAGGGATGAGCTTGGGTGATCTAGAGGATGACTTGGTGGGAGAGTTTGCAGGGAAGCTCAGTCGAGTCTGGCCAATGGGTTGGGTCGGTGAGTGGACCTCATGAGGTGGTCACTAGTACATAGGATCTCAGATAGAGTTGACTAGGGGGTTGTGTCGAGTCGAGAGGTGATCATTGAATGATGATCTAGGCCAGAGTTGGATATCATTGGGGGTAGGTCGTCGTTGAATTCCACGAATAGAATGTCAAGGAGCTACTGGTGGGGTACCATGTGTGTGCAGGCAGAGGGTCCACGTGTTATTGATCAGGGCTCCACATGCCCACTGTGTCAGAAGGTACAATAGATAAGAAGTGGGGAAAATTGTGATTTCAAATGGTGAACTTGATACATGTCACTAGGAGAGAAAACCGCTGAGATGTCATATTGGAGCGTTGGATGAAAATATTTTGGCACAGTGTAGGTAATAGCTCTGACAATGAACTAGTTGAGGTGGAGGTGCACACGGTGAGCAAGTGGCTGAAAACAAATCCCAGATCTAAAAAAGTGCGATGTAGAGACATAAAACTCAACACATGAGCACGGCGAGGAAACATGCATATAGGGCCAAGGCGATCCAAGGTGGGGAAAAAACAACAAATGAGCCAATGAGGTTGGTGTTGCACGATGCAGGAGAGATGAGCTCGCTAAGCCAAAGAGATGAGAAGTAAACATAGCCAAGGTAATCCATAAAGTAGAGGATGGGGATAAATAATCAAATATGAGGATCACTGCATGAGATAAAATAGGGAAGAGGTCATGCCCCAGACAAGGACACGATGTGAAATAGGCCAATAACCACAAACTAAGAACCTGAGTGGTCGAAGACAACAAAAAATCGTCGCATAAAATTGAGCCTGTGCAGTAGGATCATAATGCAGAGTTGAGTCAAAGCAAGTTGAACACATGGCGAGATGGGGGGGCCAAGCTCAGTTCCCATCTTAGTTACAATGGGGTTGCCAATTTATCCCTTAAAAAATCTCCTACAAACCACAAAAAACGACACAAAACCAGACACCTTTAAGGAACTATGAACATTACGACTTGCAACCTATAAAATATTCTAAAAATGCATGCATAGGCCTAATAAACACTCATGAAAATAATGGAAAACCATGAACACTCGATCCAAACACCTCTGAACTAGATTTTAAAAACCAAATCAATTGAATGTATGACAAAAATGGAACATAGCCATTATGAACGCTTATCACATGAAACCTGATTATAACGTAAAACTGAGAACAGACGAGAGCAATGTAGGGAAATCAAAGATGGTAAGTAGCATGGATTCCAACAATGTGAACTTTGATATCATGAGGAAGAAAGAAAAAACATGCGACAACACAATGATTTGTCAAGATACTATGCAACAATCAACTGATTTTCACTCTAAAATCATGATGAGGTTCCATGGGGGAGTGATCATCAACCATTAAATATGCATGCAAAGAATGGAAAAGGGAAAAAATCATCATAGCCTCTCTCTCATTCAACCACATAGATCTGAAAAAGGGAAGTGTGTACAAATAATTGGTGTTGTGTAACCCCCAGTGCCTAGGTAATCTTACATCTTCAAGTGGCATAAGGGGAGTTACATTCCCTGAAAGGGAATTTAACTCCTATATGAAACATTGACACACAATGGATGTGTAATGACAATATCTAACCTTTTCATAACACCTATGACACCTACACCTATGACCTCATCTACGTGAGATGACTCACCATGTGATGTGGAAAATGACTCACACCAACAAGAATGAATGACATGTTTAGTAATGATTTATTATGAAACATAAAACTATTTTTTTCTTTTATCCTTCATATTGTGGGTGTTTTAGTAAAATAATGTAATGAAATATTGATAGTAAGTGTTATACAATGACAAGGTCTTTTGTTGCTTAATGAAGTTGTCTAGAAAGTTTCTTTAGTAAATTTGATATTAAAATCCTTAAAAGACCATTACTATGCATCAAAAACTATGATAAGTAATTATTTTCTTTTTTACAGTAAGACATTAAAGCATAAGGATATTGCGGGAAATACAATTTCTTGAAAACATACATGTGTTGGCCAAGGAGAAAATAAAAAGGGTTCAATCTGTTTAGCTTCCTCCTAGTAATACAATGAATTGGAGAAGTATACACCCTGCAATTTGAGAAATCAGCATTTACTTGGCTAAATAGGATTGGATAGGGGCTATAGGTCTCTTAACCGCTGATCTTAGTATAATCCAGGTAGAGAGGTGGACCTCAATTGGATGATAGGGGGAAATCATCACCAATAGTATCTATATCCCCCTCTCTATAGAATATGTATGGGAGAATACAATCAACCTAGAGGTGTATGGATATATGCGCATGAGTAGGCTCAATGTTCCTAGATTCTAGTTGGTGATTCTCATCACCAGATAGCACTCAAATTTCACTCGCTATAGCACTGGGTGCTCGACTAAACTGAGGTTAATACTCTATACATAACATGATCTAACCTGACCCAAACTTCTCCCTTCTCTATATGGCATGGCCCACTACCCCACTAAGATATAATGGGTGTATAGGTAGTGTCAAATGGAGAGACGCATGTATACAAAATAATTCCCTTCATAGTAAACCAAGAAGAACTCTATGGGGAACAATAAAGAATTTTATGATTTACAAAGTTCCTTGGGTACTCATACAGATCATGAGTCCATCATCATGATGTTATAATAGTACGCTAGCAACTTTATAAATGTTTAATGTTTTTTCTGACTAAACAAATACCTTTGTTGCATTTGAGATTTCATTTATCCAAAGATATAGATACTTTTCCACAGGCTGAACTTACGCTTATGGAAAGCATAATCCTTAAAATGTGTAATTTATATATTCTTTAGCCATTTCCTAGTGACCGCTAATATCTAGATTTCTTACTTTGATTTGTAAATAATATATAATCCTGTAGAATGGAAATTATCGATAACACACATATTTCACATCGGGTTTTATATAAGAAACTACCTTGCGATCACTAATATCCTCTATTATAAGTGTTCATTCAGATGTTATATTCAAATTATCTAGCAACATCTAATACATTCCTCAATTAAAGTATTATGTTTTCCTTTTAAATTTCATGGAACACCTTAAATGCAAATAAGCTCTAAATTAATTATTTCATTTTTTTGTATAATAAATTTCAGCCATTTAATCATGTGGACTAAGAAATTTTTGCTACACACATAGTTCGCATTGTTTATTTTTTCAATACAAACTTTGACTAACAAATCACAGTAATGAATCACTGCGGCTGCTAAGATATTCCTTTCAATAACTTGTAATATATATTATGATAACTACATAAGGCTTGATCCATCTCAAAGGTATGTAGTACACCACTTTGCTCCACCAGGGATAGTCCATTCAATATGATACAATTATAAATAATTAAAGAGAGGCATAAACATCCATGCAACAAACTAATTGAATGTACATAAAGCTTGAAACCTTAAGAAAACATGTATTGTATCCCTTTACTCGGTTCAATAATAGTTTTCTAATGAATGATGCCTAGTGAACACTAAGCTCAAAATATTTTATAGGGGCTAATCTTAGTGACCGCTAAGTTATAAATATTTCGTTGTGGCTGACCTTAGTAACCACTAAGATCAAAACTATGTATGTTTTGACCCCTTAAGAGTCCACGTATTTTTGCACGTTTCTTATTGCATTCATATTTTTCTTATGATTGATTCCTAGTGATCACTAATCTATAAATATTTTGTGGTGGGTGACCTTAGCAAACGCTAGGATCAAAACTAGGTATGTCTTGACCCCTCAATGTTGCATGTATTGCCATACTTTTCTCATTTTATTCATAGTTTTCCTGTGAATGATGTCTAATGATCGTTAAGCTGATAATATTTAGTTCTGATTAACCTTAGTGACCTCTAGTACCAAAACTACATAGATATTACTGTACTTTTCTCATTGCATTAATAGTTGTCCTGTGAATGATGCCTATCCACAATTCTTACATTTATTTGTCAACTAAGTTTTTAATCTAACCACATTTTCAAACTAAGAGACATAAGAGTGTTGATGTAAATACAAGTATGTCCTTTGGCTCATTATCTATTTTTGTTGGTGATATATGCAGTTTTCGTGGACATATATTCCTTCAACATGGTGGGAGAATGGGCAGTGTCAAATGTAGATGCTTATTTATACTCCTATGTGGAAACCAAAGGAATGAGTGGTACCATGTTCGATCCATATGCCTTAAATCATGAATTTCAGCATGACTCATCTATTTTTCTCCACAGTCCAAAATGAAATTCTTGATGTAGATTTCATAGATGAAAAGGGTATCCCAGAAGATCAAGCCCTAAGGTCCCAAGACATAAGGGAAATGCAAAGAGTTGGCCTCCATTTAATTTATGTTAAACCAAAGGTGCTTCCATTTCTAGAATAGATCACTTCCAATCTAATTCTTTCCAAGTCCAAGGAGTGGACCTTTTTTTCTAAATCATGGAAAAATAGAA
This sequence comes from Taxus chinensis, assembly GCA_019776745.2. Lineage (NCBI taxonomy): Eukaryota > Viridiplantae > Streptophyta > Pinopsida > Cupressales > Taxaceae > Taxus > Taxus chinensis. The sequence goes on along the minus strand of CM034147.1, from coordinate 130,195,717 downwards.
TAGGATTTTATGCTTGGCATGCATATAGACATTATTCTAAAATACCACAGGTGAATACTATTTAAAATAAAGATACAATTGAGTACTTGATGGAAATAAGGAAAATAAGAGTTCTTGTATAAAGTTGGGTGGTGGATAGTGGAACGAATAGATAATATGGATGATTCTAATATGAGAGAAATTATTATTAAAATATTTAGACCAAGAGTCCATAATTGAATGACCTTAATGACCTAGCTAAATGGAAAAACTTCTATCTCTAAGGTCAATGTATCTTGGAACCCTTTACTTTCTATAATTATTGATGAAGGAAATATTCGTTCATTAGCACAATTACTTATTTACAATTTGGTGAGCCAAAGGAAAAATTTTGTGGACAATGGGAAATCATTTTACATGGCTTCCTTTGTTTTGGATGTAGTCTTTGGTATTGTCAACTGTTCAAAATTTTGTCAAAAATGAATTCCTCTGTGCTCTTTGTAGTTTAATGAACTATATTTAGCTTTATATGCCGATCGGTTCAAATGTCATATTCAAGATATATGCACTTATTTATATCCTTGTCTTTACCAACAAATACATGAAACATTGACATATAAAATATTTGCTGACATCCTCACTTCCATAAGGAAAATGGGAGTTGTATTTTTATATCAAGAATTTATTGTTATCATGATTGAGGGGCTCATTACACCTCCTTTTTCAGTTGTCATACTACATGCCTAAAAATTTTGAAGAACAAGAGGTGGCATATCAGATTTGTAAAGACATTGTTAGAAAGTGCAAAGAGAATAAGATTAAAACAAATTCCCCCTCTCAGTCACTATGGGATATAGGAAAATTAAGAGGTGGCCCGATTTGAAAGTTGCATTATTGCATACAAATTCATTCCATCTCCCCCAACACCCACTAAGGAAATATTACCGCATGAAAAGGATTTCCAAACACATCGAGTCACTTAGAGGACAGATAAATATATCCTATACACACGAGGATGATATCAATGACTAGGTATGGATTACCCAAACAGATAATAGCATTGTTTTAGTAGAATATGAAGACAATAGGGGAAGTTCCCCCTCAAAGAGGAACTATTAAAAAGGAGACTATAAATAGAAAAGAAACATTCTATTTAGATCCTTCAGAAAATCCCCATGCTCCCTATTCTTCAAGTCCTCCAAAGTTTCCTACGTAAATTGAAACTCTACCTAAGGTTCAAGAATCTATGCCCACATAAAATGAAGCTCTAACTTTGGTGGCATATGCATTAACTTCTTCAGATGAATAACAAGAGACAATGAAAATAAATATTTCAGCCAACATAGCCCCAGTGCAACCATCTTGATCTTCTTCCTCCACTCAACATGAAGTAAGATAATATTTGGTTGAGAAATCCATAATCGATCACAAAGAAAAACCAAATCGTGAGGTACAAGAAGATCCCTCAGTAAACATTGAATTAAATCCAAGAACATGAACATTGAAAATGCTAACCAAAAATAATATGGCAACATATCAAGCAATTTTCTGGCATGAAAATTCATAAGACCTCTTCTCTCTTACAAAGAAATAGAAATCCAAAGGATCCCACATGGTGTTATATGAGGAAGATCAAGATTCCTTGATAAGGGCTACCATTGAAGAAGATGGAGAAGTAGTGAGAGGCTTATGTGCTCGAAATAAAGACCTTGAAAATCAATTAAAGGTCATAATTCTTACATGTACAGTTTCTGATGTAGAAGGGGCATTTCATGGCTTGTACAATGATATAAATGAATACATCAAGGAAAAGATGAAGGAACAATCCTACCTAAATAAGATTGTAAATATCATTAAAATAATGGGACCGATTCAGAAAACATTAATATATATTAGGTAGCTTATTGAGGAGGGTATTTGTAAAGACCCTTTTATTATAATCATGGAGGATATTGGTATATGCCAGACATATGCCAATTATACAAAGGAAATACTAAAGGAATGGAAATATCATGTAAGAAAACTATCTCTCCAACTTGATGACATAGTTTCAAGAGGAATTCATATTTTCATAAATTCCTCAATTAAGGAAGTATTTAAGGAGAACCATGAATTGGTTTCTAGTGAATATTTTATTATATTGCTTAAGAAATTCTTTATTAAATTTAAAAGGAGAATAGCATACACAAATGAAGGAGAAAATTATCAGGTCATTGAGATAGTCTCCAAATCCAGGGAAAAAATACATAAAAATAGAGACTCTAAAGGAAATAATAATAAGATAAAATTTTACTTAGCAAGTTTTGTTTGACAAGGATAGTGTTCTCTTTAGAAATCCTATTGTTGACATAGGAAAGATAGATAGAGACTACAATATTTGCAAATAATCCTTTCTTGTGGCATAAAAACAATGTGATATAACATGCCTTAGATAAGAACAATAAACTTAGTAAGAAACTTTACATATGGGCCTGAATCGACACCAACCCATAATTAAGAAAGATCCAAAATGAATCATGAGTCTTAGTATTTGAGCATAGTGAGAAAGAAATGAAATATGTATATGATATAAATTGATAAATATTTCTAATTGATTGAATTTTTGTGTATGTATATCTTACTTTAATTTTTTAAAACCTAGCGACCTATCAAATTACAATATTATTTGTTTGGTTATGTTGTGGCATAACCTAGAGGATGCTAAGATCAAAATATTTTTATTTAATTTTTTAAATGCTATTGACCCTTAAACTCGAAATATTATATTGTTTAAGTACTTAGCAACCGCTAATCTCAAACTATGTTAATTTAATTTGTTAAATCCTAGTGACTGTTAAGATCCAAATATTATGTTTTTGCATATCCTAGTGGTGGGTAAGCTCATAATATCTTAATTTAATTTCTTAAATCATGATGATCGTTATGCTCCAAATATTAGCTTGTGGCATATCCTAGTGGCCACTAAGCTCACAATATCTTGCTTTATTTTTAAAAAAAACTAATGACCGTTAAGCTCCAAATATTATGTTGGTGCATAACCTAACAGAGGCTAAGATCAAAATATTATTTTGTAACTTTTAAAATTCTAACGACTACTAAGCTCGAAATATTATATTGTGGAATTACCTATCTTCCTCTTAGCTCAAAATATGTTAATTTAATTTATTAAATCCTAGCGACTATAAGCTCCAAATATTATGTCTTGGCCTAACCTAAGAGCCACTAACTCAATATATCTTCCTTTATTTTGTTCAATCACGTCGATACATATTATGTCCTAGCCTAATATAGCATCCGCTAATATCATACTATCTTAATTATAATTGTTAAATCCTAGCGAATACAAGCTCTAAATAATATGTTGTGGAATAACCTAGTGGATTATAAACTCATAATATCTTAATTTAATCTTTTAAATCCTAACCACCACTAAGCTCCAAATATTATGTGGTGGCATAACCTACCAGCCGCTAAGCTCAAAATAACTTACTTTAAAATCTTAAATACAAAAAATAAATTCAACTAATGTATACAAATCTTGTTTTCATAAAACAATATTCATTTGCTTTATATACTAGAGGATTTACCTAACGACCATTAAGGTCTAAACATTGGCATTTTATGTGTTTTACAATTCTCCAAATTTAATGTCTTTGCTTAAATTAATGGTTGTTAAGCTCAAAATATCTTACTTTAATTTGTTAAAGCCCAACAACCTCTAAGATTACAATATAATTTGTTAGGTTATATTGAGGCATAACGTAGCAGACGCTAAGCTAAAAATGTCTTTCTTCAATTTCTAAAAATGCCACTAACCATTTAGCTCTAAATATTATATTTTTTAAGTACCCGGCGTCCGTGAAGCTCAAACTATGTTAATTTATTTTGTTAAATCCTAGTGATCACCGAGATCCAAATATTATGTTTTGGCATATCCTAGTGGTGGCTAAGCTCATAATATCTTAATTTAATTTCTTAAATACTGATGATTGTTGTGCTCAAAATATTATGTTGTGGAATAACCTAACAGCCACTAAGCTCACAATATCTTACATTTTTTTTGTTAAAACCTAGTGACCACTAAGATCATAATATCTTACTTTTTTTGTTAAAACATAGTGACCACTAAGCTCTAAATAGTATGGTGTGTCATAACCTAGAGGATGCAAAGATCAAAATATCATTTTGTATATTGTTAAATGATAGTGACCATTAAGCTCAAAATTTTATATTGTGGAAGTACCTAGTGGCTGCTTATCTAAAAATATATTAACTTAATTTGTTAAATTCTACCGACAATAATCTCCAAATAATATTTTGTGGCCTAACCTTACAGCCACTAAGCTTGAAATATATTCCTTTAATTTGTTAATCCTGTTGATACATATTATGTCGTGGCCTAACATAGCATCCACTAATCTCATAATACCTTAACTGAAATTATTAAAACATAGCAAATGAAAGCTCCAAATATTATGTTGTGGCATAACCTAACATCTTCTAAGCTCATAGTATCTTAATTTAAATTAGTAAATCCTAACCACTGCTAGGCTCCAAATATTATGTGGTGGCATAACCTAGTAGCCACTAATCTCAAAATATCTTACATTCAATTCTTAAATCCAAGCAATAAATTTTACTAATGTATGCATATCTTGTTTTCTTAAAACAAGATTCATCTTCTTTATTTACTAGAGGCTTTAACTTCCGACCATTAATTTCTAAACATCAAAATTTTATGTGTTATACAGTTATATATAGATTTATGTATATCTTATGAGATTAGGTAGATTTTATTTTACGTTTATGAAAATTTAAGAAACTGGGACTAGGGACCAAGAAGCTACACAACAAGTTTTTAGATACGACGTGATCTACTCGTTGTAACCTAGTGGCCGCTAAGCTATTCTTAAAGGTAAATAATTCATGTTTATAACGAAGTGGTGTTATAAATATAAAGTGTTAATCATTACATATAAAAATGGACATAAATAAACTAATAATCGTTAGGCCCAAAAAATAGTTTGTTGCTTATATAAAAAAACAACTACGCCCCGTGGCCGCTAATGTAAACAAATAATGTCTCCAAAGAAGAATTATAGCCTAGCGGACGCTAGGTGTTAGGAATCTATATGTAAGTTCTCATGGAATAAAATAATTATATATGATTTATCATATAAGTTTTTAAATAAACAACTCATTAAATGTAGTGTGTAAGTTGTTCAGTTGTTGAACTAACTCACATTATTAGAATTTTTTGGTAGAGAGATTTGTTAGAGTACATCTCCTCTAAATATTTATATTATCGAATATATGAATTAAGAAAAGAAATCAAGGATTTATGTGTCTCGACCTATTGTTGTACCACTATTTAGTATCAGAGAAAATTTAAAAGCCTTATGATGGAAAAATTAAAGCATTAGTTGTTCAACGGATTGATCCATTTGTTTGTTCCATTGCCCCGTATTATGTAAACTATTTTATGTTGAGTATGTCCTATGTTATTGTAATATATCATGTATAATTTCTATTTGGTTTTGATTAAGGTATACTTGTTAAAGGATTTAGAAGGCATTGACTCCTTAATCAAAGCACCCAATTGTTGAAGGAACCGACGCAGCAAAAAAAAATTCCATATAGTTAATTGGTCGATGACCTTCCCAATTGATTTGTCCATGATCTAAAAAATCATTTTATTATTACAGTTACATGTGCATACCTACATATAGGACATGAATCACGTGAATTCTTCCATCTCTTCTATTTTGATTTTTTTTAGCATCAATTGAAGTGTTGGTTATTCTTCATTCTATATTCCCAGCATTGAAATTGCATTGGTCTATTCAACAGATTATTTTGTAGTTGCGACGAAAAACACTTAGCGATCCACATAAGCCACTTAACCTAAATGGTAGTGTGAGCACCTTAAATTCCATGTTTGGTGCTAGAATATCCATTCGTAGATATGTCACGTATGTATGTTGTTATTGTCAAATTACTTTCAAGGTCATTACAAATCATGTCATAAGTTTTTAATTTTTAGCCATTCTTTTGATTTTGGCTAAATTTTATTTTATAGGTTTTTTAGAGATCACAAGCACTGAGAGGGGGAGGTGAATCAGTGTATATTAGAACTTTTTATCTTAATGCCAAATTTAAACACTTTAATGATGTGTAGCTTTAAAACTATGATCAGTCAATCAAATATATGTCATGCAGAATAACACAGTGCACAAAGATTAACATGGGAAACCCTTTCGGGAGAAAGCCCCACCAAACCTGTTGCGTATATTACACAAAGCAAGGACTTGAAAGAATATTACACATCCTACAATATTTTTGGTTGAGCACCCACTCAACCTACGAAGTACCCACTTCACAGCTTCAAGAACCCACTTGAATATTTTCTGAGCACCCACTTATAAAATTTAGCAAGCACCAACTTGCAAGGAGCACCAACCCCTAATTTAATAAGCTACAAATGATATTTTGTAGGCACCTACCCACAAGGAGGCTACAACCCCCAGAAAATACTAAGATCTAACTTAGACTTGATTTACATACAAATTTTGATCATATAGTTACAACAATTTCTTGTACAATGGATTATGATCACCTTTTTGTATCATTATGTATTCTTATTTTCACTCTCTTTTGCTCATCTAAATCAATCCCTTTTGCTCATTCAATCTTCTGCCCTGATGCCATTATCATCTGATAAATGAATGTTTCATCAGTCTTCTCTCCTCTTTCCTCTCTCTTTCATTCTATTTCTCTTTCTCAGCTTGATTGCATCACTTTATCTCTCTTGAACAACTCTTTCTGAGCTCGAATACTTCTTTTCTTACTTGACCAACTCCAAAAATGGATCCAAGTTCAGACTATATTCTCAATCGACCCATTCCTTTCCTTTGATTTCTATGTCGTGTATCTTCCTACTCTATTTCCTGAGAATTTGGACTATTAAATGCATACAACTAACTCCAGATTTTGTTTCTTCTATATTCAACTCGATTACACTGTTTTCCATGCATGTGCAAGACCAATTTATTAGATGTGCCTAAAAATAGATTTTTCCATCTTTTTATAATTTGTAACGTGACCCAAATGAGTGATCCATTTTCTTCTTCAATATTTTATTTCTCCTTAAAACTCAAATTCTCATTAAAAAATTCAACTATATTTCCCAAGGTCAATAAGCATTAAATGTTGGCAGCTGGAACAGTAGTTTTCTTTGTTCTTCGTGGAGATCAAGTCGTATACTTAGCCACAATCACCTAACAATTGAATCAACATTGATTTTGGAGAACCAACTCTCACTTATTCATGTTTGAATCAAATTGATTGCCTTCAACCCTTATCCAGTTCATATTCTATCATTTCACGGCTCTCTTTATCTCCTCTTACTTTCTTCTTTGTATCGCGGCACTTGCCTTTGTTCAACAACATTTCTCCTTCCTCCATGACTTTTTTGTTATTTGTGGCTCTTCTATGCTTCTCACATCTTTCCCAATGTATTTTGGCCATCCTCCTTGTCCAACACCTTTCCGCAGCTATGTTCTTTGTACGCGACTCTATTCCTTTTACTTTCGACTTTTATAGTCTTTTGTGGTTTCCACAGTTCTTCGCATCTTTCCTTTTATTCGCGGCTTTGCATCTGACTTCATTATACTAGAAGCTTTTCATTTACATCCAGGTCTTCATTAATCTCACTCAAGGCTCATCCTTTGGATCCTTTAGCTTTGGTGACTACATTTTGTTACCCATAACACTCACTAAGCCTATGCGGCTTCTTCTAGAGCTCCGCAGCTTCATGCAGACTTTGGCGGCTACTTCAAGACTACAGCGGCTATCTCCTTATGTCCACAGCTTGCACAAAAACTTACTAAGTCCCTTTGAACTTATCCTTAATTATCCTGAAGCCTTTGTGAGCTGACACTACCAATTAACCTGGTTCTTCTGGCTTGGGAGCCAGGACACTGTTCATCCCACGCCAAGTTACTCACCTTGGATTCCATTGTAGAAGAACCTGACAATTCGAAGTAGCAGGTTTCAATATTTTGAGGTCATTTTGCCTTGGCACCAACTTGATGAATTGGTCTCTAATCTCTATAATTCCAATGAGCACGGGACTTTTACTTTGGCTTGTCACTATCAAAATTTCAAACTAGCTCCAACTCAAACATCTCCCACCGAGCCGACTTTGTATGCCCATCGATTTAATCTTTGCGGGCTCTGAAATTTGCCCCATGTGAGTTTAAAACCATCTCTCTTGGTTGCTTCAATCTCCCACATTGATTCCGGTGCACCTTGACTTGGAGACCTACGAGAAAATTCATCAGCTCTTCATCGATGCTCCCACCATGCGTTGATAAATCTACAAATCTTAGTCTCTGCCTAACTTCTTTTTGAGATCTCATCCACCTCCTCCACAAGCATATGATCTCCTACACTAACTCAACTCGGCTCCATCTAGATCACCCGCATGAGATATCTTGTGCCACCTCACATCCACTAAACTCAGTCGAGGGAGTTATCTTTCCTGAGCCATATTTGAGCCGAGTCATAATGAGGCATATCTATTTCAATCTTGCATTGGTTCATTATTCCTTCTTGATGACGAGTTAGTGGCTGAACTATTAACTGTGCCAAGTCGTCCTTTGTATCTGTTGAGCCATCTTTGTTTTAGCCTTGTACATCCACAACACTATGAGCGCCAATTGAGTAATTTGCCTAACTCGATTGAAATCCTGAGCTAAATCCACCAAGCTCTCATCTCACCATGTTCCTTACATTGAGCTTCTTTCAACCTCATCAAATATTGCTCTTCCTGTAACCTCTCTAATGTGACGTCGCCAACTGTGGGCTAGACCTCTGAGTCACACATTGATTCAAGGATCTCCTACAAATGTATACGAACTTGATGACTTCATCCTCAAAAGACTCACTCACCAAGTTGAGCCTCAACTCGCTCTTTTACCGATTCATGAACTCTTTTAACATCCCTGAGCCGAGTTCATCACCGAGTTAGTATTTCAATTTGACCAAGCTCCTATGGATAATACTTCTATTTCATCGACTCAAGCCAAGCCATCTCCATGATTTTACCATGTTGATCCTCGACTCGGTTTCTTAATGAAATAATTCCTTTATGGAGCTGCTTGGGACTTCTAACTTATGAAGTGTCTTTAGCGTCGAGCTTGGCTCGCTAAGTAGCTCGGCGAGTTATCCCTTAACTTAGCTCCCTAATGTGGATCCTCTCAGAATATTATTTTGCTTAGATAAGTGACTTTCTTAGGATCTCTCTTGAAACTAAAGGGTAATGTAAGTAAAACAAGACCTTTTTAAAACTAATTTACGGATTTTGATCATTTCTGCATGAGTCATTCAAGAATGAACCTCTCAAATGTAAATTCCCTTACTCTGAGTAAATATTGAGCTTTGAAAAGTTGGGAAAGGTGAAATAGTTTAATATGTTCCTGAATCCTCTTGGAACATTGTAAATATTCTCAAAACACAAAAACTTTCTTATAGGACTCTAAGTCCTTTGGTGAAGACCTAGAGTTCAACAGGACCCCGTTGTCCAATTTTTACCATGTGAGAAAAATTGTATAATAGGCTTGATCTTTCTCCATTGTATGTACTGCATGTTCTCTGATTTCTTTCGATTCCATCAACTTTGCATACCTAGCCTCCATTGGTTTGAATTTTGACAACTCCCACTGCTTCACGATCTCCAGTGCAAGCATCTCCAATGATATAGGTAACACTGCTTCTTTTTCGTAGACCAACTTATAGGGAGAGCTACCTATCGATCTCTTTGACATTATCCTATCGGCCCACAATGCTTATTTGAGCTCAATATACCATGTCCTTTGATTTTCATCCAGAGTCCTCCTGATGATTTTCAGTAAATTCTTATTTGTGAACTCTACTTGTTTGTTACCCTGTGGGTAATAGTTTGATGATGTGCTCAAATATATTACATTCCTGATAGCCCATTTTGTGATCTTAGAGCCTAGGAATGCCAATGCATTATCTGATATTATAGTGGTTGGTACTCCAAACCTCATCATTATTCCTTTGTAGAATTCCAGTATACCATATTCATTTGCTTCCTTGAGAGCCACTGCCTCGGTCCACTTAGTGAAATAATATGTTGTTGTTAGAATCCAGTTGTGGCCTAGGCTTGAGTTAGGATTGATGACCCCAATGAATTTCAATCCCCACTGCATGAATAGTTGGTCAACTGAAATTAGATGCAATGGTAGTGTTGTCAGCTTCTCTTTACCTGTGAAGAATGCACATTTTTTGTTTTTCTTGATCCAAGTGTAGCAGTCACTAAACATTGTGGGACAATAATAACCTACTTTCATTATTTTAAGAGATGTTACCCATGGGGCAAAATGACCCCCTATCTCACCATCGTGAAACTCATGTAACACCTTCTTAATTTGACCTACTCCAATGCATCTCAAGAGAATGCAATTAATTTCCTTCTTGAATAAGACACCATCAACTAGCATATAAGGAATGGCCTGCATTCTGAAGTATCTCCTCTTTGCGTTGCTCATTTTTGTAGCACATAGACCTATTTGTAGAAATTACACCATATCCTGAGTCCAACAATGAATAGGCACATTATTTACTTGTTCATGATTGTCTTGTAACACCAAGATAGTTTCTTTTCCATCACCTGCTTTGACCTGTTGGCTTGAGGCTAATTGTTCACACAACCCTTTTCCACGGACTAGTTTAGTGACTTTTATCTCAATGTCATACTCCATGACATGGGTAATAAATCCTACTCTTTTTTCATTCAAATATTTTCTCAACAAGAAGTCCTTGATTCCCGCATGTGACAACAAGAGTTGGATCCTATTGTTTGAAACTAGGTGTTTGAATTTCTTCAGACTCTTGATTACTGCAAGAAATTTGTTTTCAATGAAGGAGTACCTAACTTCATAATCTTCCAAACCTTGACTGAATAATGCAATTGGTTGCTTAGATCCTTCTTTGTTTTGTTGTACTAAGATTGTGGAAATCGTGTCTAAACCGCCAAAAGCATAAAGCATGAAGTCCTTAGAAAAATTTGGATTGATGAGAGTTAGGGCTTGAGATATGGCTTTTTTGATTGCCTCAAAACTTTATTTACCTTTTGTAGTCCACTTTAATGCCAAAATATTTTTCAACATCTACGTTATTGGCTTGAAAAGATTGGTAAATTTTGGTACAAACATGTAAACAAAATTGATCTTTCCTAAGAAGCTTTGAAGGGCCTTCTTATGACTTGGCAAGGGAAATGCTCGAATTTATTCAACTCTCTCTGGGTTAATTGTTAACCCTTATTTTGATACAATGTTGCCTAGAAGCTTACCTTCGTGAGCCAGGAATACACACTTCTTATGGTTTAGGGACACCCCGAACCTTCTGCACCTTTGAAATACTTGTCTCAAATGAAAGAGGTGATTTTTTGCATTCTTGGAAAACACTATGATATCATCAAGATACACCCATACTATTTTTTCAATCAACCCTTTAAATGTCATATCCATTTCCCTTTAGAAAGTGGCTCCAGAATTTGACAATCCAAATGGCATCTTCTTGTAGGTGTAGGTGCCCCACTTGGTGGTGAAAGCCATCTTAAACCGGTCTTATTCTTTTACCATTATTTAATTGCACCCTGAATACCTGTCAAGGATAGAGAATCTTTTCGAGCTGGCTACCACCTACAAGATTTGCTCCATTAAAGGGAGTGGATAATGGTCCTTGAGAGATGCCTTGTTCAAGTCCCGAAATTATACGCATAACCTAATTTCTCCATTATTTTTCCTGACTGGCACCAAGTTTGTAACCCAACTTGAATACTTGATTGGAAATATAATACTTGCCTCTATCAATTTGTTTAGCTCTATCTTCATAAAAGGCTCAATGTGTGGGTTAATTGGTCTTTTCTTTTACCTAATAGGCTTAGCATCTGGATCCAGTTCTATTGTATATTGTGCTAACTTCGGATTGAATCCTTGTAAATCCTCATAGCTCCAGGTGAAAAAATCTGGAAAATTTTGTATGAATTTGTATCTTTCTTGTTCAGTGGCCACCTTTTCGATTTGGAGTGTTTTTCCTTCCCCTATTGAAATTGATTCTAAATCCTCTCCTTTGACCTGTATGTTAGCTTTTTCTTTCTGAAACTAGTCATTAGGATTGAAGATGGACTCCAACGTAACCAAAACTTTGGGAAGTTTGATTGTCTGCAACTGTACTACTTGATCTTTGTATTGCTACTCTAATCTTTCTTGGTTCCTAGTTGATAATTCTACCTCTTCCTGTAAGAAATTGATGATCTGTTGGTCATTCTCAAACACCTGCCAGCTTGTGTTGTTATCTAGAATGGCTGGCCTTACAATCACATGGATATGTGGTTGCATTTTATCTCTTTTAATACTATCCACCACATCGAATGTTGCTCCAACTGCTGTGAGCCTGTCTACAGCTTCATTTTTTTCCTAGGTATGGACTCGATATTGAATGCTTTGAAGTCCTTAATGAGGTCCCATATCCTATTCTTGTAACTATTGAATAGGTCATTCTTTACAACATGGTGTCCCTTGAACTTATTCATGATTAACTTGATATCCCTGAACACCTGTAAGTTCTTGATGCCTCTTTTCCTGGCCCAGTGAAGTTCATGAACCAGAGCTTCATATGCGGTTATGTTGTTTGAACATGTAAACTAAAACTTGAAATATGAATAGTACTTGACATCTTGTGGAGACACCAACATGGCACCCCCACCTGCTCCTTTCCTCCTTCTCGAACCATCAAAAAATAATTGCCATACCTCATTGTTATCTTTATTTTCTAGCTTGGTGAGGTAGGGAATGGGATAATCTTCTTCATGTACATAATACACCCCCAATTCAGATCCCTTCGTTTCTTTATAAGGATCAAATGCATGTCTTTTTTTTCATTCATCTAGTGTTATATCTGGAATATTACCCACTTTGGTGTCTGCTTCACGATCATTTGAGCACTCTTCCTGATAAAAAGTCGAGCAATTTTCATTGATGGGGTTAGGCACATCCAGCTCAATGTGGAAATTGGCAATAGGCTCCAACCTGATTATGGCCTTAGCTCTATACCTTATCCTGAATAGTATGTATGACCAGTGTGTAGATAGGCACCCACCAATTTTAGCAGTGAAGTCCCTTGACAAACATAGTGTAAAGAGGGGAGGTAAGTCAATTACAGAAACATCATGTAAGACAGTGACATTGGGACATGCATGCAGTGTCAGGTTCAACCCTTTGATGACTCCAATTATTACAACCGTTGTTTTGTCTGGATGGAATACTCCTCTTAATACTGGCTCATACTTGATTCCCAGCTGATTAGCTATCTGCTTCGGCATTACTGAGCTACTTGCCCCAAAATCAATCATGCAGTTGTGTACCAACTTTTCTCCAATGATTAACGAGACATAAAAATGTGGGGGTTTTATATTCTTATTTGGTTGACCTCCATCTTGTTGCACTGTATTGGTAAGAACCTTTTCCTGATCCCTAGGTGTATCCTTTGATGCAGACTAGTTTTCCATCGCAGCTTACAAAAAGTCTCGCTACCCTAGAATCGCCAGTGATTCCCACATGGAAATGTTCACATGTGTTTTCTTTATATGATCTATGATGTTAAAAGGATGCAGGTTGTCCTTTTGTTGTCCTTTAGCTAACACAACCTTTTTTGAAGCTTCAATAGGCACATGTGCTACTGTAATGGGTGCCTTTGGCTAATTTTGCTCATTCAGGGCTACACTTGGCTTATTAGCATTTTGTGACGTGAGAGTGGGTTGAGAAACAATAGTGTTAGACGATTTTCCTTCATCTATGTTCCTCTTCTTTGACCTTGTGTTGGTAGCTACACCTTGAAAAGGAGGTTGATTGATTCCACAAAAATCTTCCACCTGTCAATTTACCAATGTAGTTTCCGTTTGAGGGGTTTCCTATTGACTTGCCTGTTGTTGATCTTCTTTTTCAGTTGGCTCTTGGGACACACCAATGGTCTAGACCATTAAGGCCTGATTTACTACACCATTGAAATAGGAAAATTGGTTATGTGGTTGACTGTAAGGATAACACCATTCATATTCTTGAGCAATGTTATTTTGTGTTGGGACCAAGGCTCTTGATGTCGAAACCACATTTGGATCATATGGTTGGAATTTCTTGTTAGCTTTCAGTTGTCCTTGGTTCTAGTTTTGGTTTGCAGCTTAAACTTGAGGCCTATTCAATTGGAATGGAGGCATGTTTTCTTGAGCTTGAGGTTGATAGGGCCTAGAACTCTGAGCTTGTTGTCTCTTGATAGCAACTAGCTCACTCCTGAAATCTTGTTGCACCTTGCCCATTTCTTGTTGTCCTTTTTCTATTTCTTGCAAAACTTTATTAAGTTCTTAGGTTTCAAATGGATTTCTCAAAGAAGTGAAATCCTTGTTATTTATTTGATTTCTTGGAGCCATAACAGGGGCTATTTTAGGTGTTTGACTTGTCATAGGAGTTCCCATTTCTAGATATAGAGGCATTGGTGGCCTTGGTGCTAACTTGTCAAATTGAATGAGGTAATTTTATGCTCTGATATCTATGTCATAGGTGACTGAAAGTGTTGTTCCTCCTATGGAATGGATCATCATTGCTATATCTGAATTTAGAGCCTTTAATAAGAAAAGGAATACACCTTCTATTGTTTGCCTCATGGCCAATGGAATTCAGTCCCATGATCACTGGAATCAGAAATTGAAATCCATCATCTGCTCATTATGATCCCTCTTGATGGTTGTTAATTGTTCCAATAAAGACAGATTGTCTCTTTTTTCTCTTAACTGATTGGAGAGGGTTGTGCATAGTTGATCTCAATTTTGGATAGATCCCATTATCGAGCTCTTGAACCATTGTAAGGCGTTGCCTTTGAATGAGGAAGCTAGTAACTTGACCACAAATACACCACAAAGTAAGGAGGATGAAAATACACCACAAATTAATCTACTGTTGTGAATCCACTATGCAATAAATGTAAACCATTAAACATGTAATACAACAACCATGCACAGATAACCAAGATTGTAATGAGAGTTCACAAGAATGCAATGAACACAAAAGAGGGTTGAAATTCATCCACAAACTTATATTATTGCTCCACATATTTGATACAATGCATTACAATGGCGAAGAGAAAAAAATTGCATTAC
The DNA here is from genome assembly GCA_019776745.2 of Taxus chinensis. NCBI lineage: Eukaryota > Viridiplantae > Streptophyta > Pinopsida > Cupressales > Taxaceae > Taxus > Taxus chinensis. The sequence goes on along the minus strand of CM034147.1, from coordinate 130,180,500 downwards.
AGTTTGAATGGGAGGTTTGAACTCCATAAAATCACTTACAGACAAGAGAAGAAGGGAGGGTGTAAAGCAAAATTATCCAAATTAGAACAATGCCCCTCATTACAATTTATAGTGGAAGATTCACAAAGGAGGAGAGAGAAAATTGAATCTTGAATTCACCCAAAAATTCTCCAAAAATCATTGTTTAATCTTGTAATGAGTGCATTCAGATCTTCAAAATCTCCTTTTTCATTAATTGTTTTCCTTGTGCTTGAATAAATTGGCTGTGATTGCACCCCATGTCTAGTCTGACTCTTGTAGCCTCATGATGACCCTACCTTCATTGATGGCTCTCACCTACCACTACAATTCTTGCCATTTTCAGAGGTTCAGAAACCCTAAAATTAAAAATTTCATGTTGTCGTGCTCTAAATCCCAAAAATGCCTTTCTGAAGACTATAAATTTGTAAGCAATCGTTGAGTACATTAGAAGATATCACTTTTTTAGCCCTAGATGATTGACTATGTATTTCCCTCAATAGCCCCTTTAAAACTAAACTTGGCCACCACCATTGCATTCCCCTTTGGATTACCTTTCCAACAAGTATAAGTTTATTGGATTTAGATAAAAATTGCATGAGATAGGGGTGTTTGAAGTTAAGAGATGGTTTAGGTTTTTTTGGGCTCCTGCAACTCCATCGAGCTCATCTCCTTAGCCATCAAGTTATTTCCATACATGTCAAGCTATGCATCCAACACCTTTTTTCCTCACCACATCAACTCATCGTGTTACCCACCTCTTACTCGACGTCAACTGGCACTTTTACCCATTATTTTGATACGCCTTTAACCTTGGCGACCCATGTGTTGACAACTAGGTGGGTTTGAATGCTCTGGGTGGGAAAAGCCTTGACTTTGGGTTTTCAGGGATCTTCATTTCAGTGATCCTGAGTTATTCCTTCCAGGATTTACATCCCTTTAGCCCTAAATGCAATTGTTTCACCAATAATTTTTATGCTTTCTAGGACGAAACAGATAGAAGGTAAATGGTTAAGGAGGAATAACTATGAGGCGAAGGTGGAAGGTAGAATATGCGCATTGTTGACATTGTCCAAGCTGATAGTAGAGAACTCCTTTTTTGTCTGGGAAGGACTACATGTAGATGTAAAACAAGACCATAGAAGAGTATTAAATAGTATATGACAGTGGACTTCCTAGCGTATGTTAGATCCAGGAAGCATGGTGCTTCCTAAAGAGGTTGTCAATCCACTATTTAATAACAATTCAATGTGAATAAGCAACTGAAATAAATAATTCCTATTGTAATGTAATGATTTAGGTTTCTCATACCCATAATACACTATATTTTATACTAGATATCAAAATAACACTAAATCTAATTAGAACCAGGGTTTGTTCAGGTCAGACAGGTTTGTCAAAGGTTTGATAAGGGTCTGGGGTTGATTGGTTGAGGTCTAGGTTGGTTTTGGGTGAGTCAAAAGCTTGTATTTCTAAGAATATGAGATGACACAGAGACCAATATTGGTTTCATGACCGATGTCGGTATGGGGACTAAACCGACTGTGGTAGAGTAAACCGACATCGGTAGGGGCAATTGGCAATAACTTAATAAAAAGGGTTTTTGGACTTCTCTATGATTGCATAGAGAGTGAGGAGGGTGTGGTTAGGTTCGTAATATAACTAAGAAGACTTAGGAATACCAAGGGAGAGGTCACAAAGACTAAAAGGACTTGAACTGGTTGGGTTTGTGGATTTGTGAGAATATAGAGATATCTGGATAAAAGTAGAATTTGAAAATAGTAAAGGAAGAAAAGAGATTTGTAATAAAGGAAGCACAAATGATTAAGATCAAGTTACTTGCTGCTATGAAGATCTCGTGGTTGGATGAAGGTTGGTGATTGATTGGTGAGGTGGTAGCTAGTTCAATGTCATGACAGTATGACCTATGTGTTCCCGTGAATGCTCCAATGATCTGGAAGGGAATCCTTGGCCTGTGTTTCTCTCTAGTAGTGTGTAGATGATGTTTGGATGAAGTAATGGATTTCAGATCTTTGCTTGATTGTAATATCACTCTCAAAACTCAAAATGACCAACTCGGGTTAAAGGTTGTAAAGTTGTATATAAAGGAACCGATGGTGGTTGAGGTAACCGACATTGGCCGAGGAAAAACCAAGCCAAAAATAGGTAGATCTTCCCAAATTTTGCATGATTTCCTTGTTGGGTCCGCTTGGGGAAGTATAGTTCACGTGAGAGAAGACATGAAGATCTTAGAAGAAGTCTTAGTTAGTTAGGTCAAGTAGTGACTCAACACTGGGAGTGATGACTCAGTGCTGAGAGTGATGACCTGGACACTGTGAGTTAAATGCCCCTGGAATGGGTCCAGGGTGAGGTGTAAAGATGAGGTGGAGGTGTGAGGATTAAGTTAATTAAATTAATTAATAATGTTAGGATGAATATTAATATGTGGTAAAGGGGTCATCATTAGTTAAATGTGTTGCGTTAATTAATTAAAGGGGACCAAGGGGAGTGTGACCCAAATTTTGTGTCTACATTTACCCCTTTTTCGTGTAGCTTGTATTAATAAGCAACACTGTCAAAAATAGGAATTCAGTGCTCCAGGTATAAGTGAGATTTAGGTTTCCCCAAGTTTGGGTTGCGGTGATCCTGCTCAAACCAGGAACTGGTGAGGTGTTAAACAGATTCGGTGAGTGGTTTGATAAATGGGTAAGTGATGAAAATGAGGGTAGGTTGGTTGTAGGTAAGGGTGACTTCGGTCGGGTAATAGGTAGTGGTAGTCTAACACATGCACACGTATAGAATGGGATAAGGTACCAGGTTGAAGATCTTGCAAACTCTACGCTGTCAAAGGTTGATAGGTTTATCCAAACAAGGTTGAAGTGGTGTAGGTATCCAAGGTATAGAATACAGTCCTGAAACACAACTAGGCAAGGTGTTGGAATAGGAAATAGGTTTTTTCCAAGGTGTTGGTATCCAAATTGATTCTCCCTTGGAAACCGAGCAGCATTAAAGATTTAACAGGACACTGAGAGACAGACATATCTTATTATGAGTCATTTTGTAGCCGGGGAGGGGATTAGTCTGACTCTTTGTCACTCAGGAATCAGAGAAATGGATATCACCTTCATTAAGGATTTGATCTATCCTCACTACTTTAGGTCGTGCCTTTCGACCAGGGTGAGAGGACCCATTTTGTAACCTCTTTCGGTGAAGGAGAACGAATATATATTTCTTTGCACAAATCTAAAAGGAGACCCTGAGAAAATATGATCAATGCACCACAATTTAACTCTCACGAGTTGTCACTTCTAAAGAATGGTGATGTTTCCTAGACAGGGCTAAGGTTACTAAAGACATTATGGAATTTTGATTACTTCTACATATTTTGGAAAAAGAATTTATACATTTGTGTACACACGGGGCAAATAGGGGTAGTTCAGGATGGATTCATTGTTTTTGAATAATTGTGGTGGGAGATTAAGCATGATAAAATTGATTATACTAGATATTTGAGAGACTTCACAACAATTGGAAAGCGAAATGACAGAAAGATTCGTAATAGCTAAAATATTCATTCAACCAAAATTTGTGCATCAATGGAGTCCCATATTTTCACGGTTTCACGTAATCTCCAAGAATTTAACATGAAGGCTCGAGATAAAGACTTAATTAAACATCAAAGACCCTTGGTTCCTCATGCCTAAGATACACTTGAAGGCTTATAGACAATCTTTATCAACAAATGGTAGTGAAGTGATTTTAATTTTTTTTATCTCATCACAGGATGAAGGATCTTCTAGAAATGAAATTGTGAATGCCACTAAACTGTCACAGGGACGAGATCCTATGTGATTCGGAGGGACTTTAACACAAGATTGCAATAGGAATAAGAAAAACTACTTGCATACATTCTAAAACAAAGCAGACAAAAATTGCTCCAAGATTGACACAAATTAACTCAAAATTGATTAGATTCATTAGCAGGGAAAATTTTCTTCGAACAGTCTTAGATCTTGTCAATGGTTGTACACTCGTAACCAACTTGATGTGATTGAGATCTAATACACAGGAAATTAACAGGTTTCTCAGATTGGTCTCTCAAAAAGACGGGCTCTCTCAAATTTTCTCTTAAGAATTCAACCCTCGACCCTTTGCAAGAGTATTCTCATTACATTTATACATTTCACTTGTTCACTCATCCCAAATTTTCTCCCCAAAAAGAAGAATATTTGAGGGACCTTTGCTTGTTACCAATTTGCCTCAGAAAGTGACGTTTAACAAATTCACATCCGAAAGCTGTCAGGTGGACCAATTATGACCTAATCATGTTTCTCAGACCCTCGAATAATGACTAGGATGTCATGCCACAACTTTTTGGTAGTCCTTCTAATCATTTTGATTCTATCATGTGAGAAATCCATGTTTTAATCATTTTCTAGAGGTTATGTACAACTGGATTTGACAAGTAATCCTTTTTTCCCTTGAGGCAACACCTTTTTCATATTTTGCATCTGCAACCTCCATTATTTCATCCTTTTCCCTCTCTTTCCTTTGCAACTCTGCCCCACATCCATCTTTTCTGGTAATTCACATTTTTACAAGTGCCCAAGCAATTCCAATTTCAAAATATTAACCTTAACAATCCTTAGACTCACAAATTAAGTTATAAATCCATTCAAAGGCACTTTTTAGACAAAATTGACAAGGAATTTCATCAAAAATGATTAAAAAATAGTGTGTATTCACATCTTCAGGAGTCTTGGAGCAAAAATGGTAGAAAATAGGTGAAATGCACAACCATTGATTTTGCCCCTTCTCAACTCTAGATTAGAGTCGTCCACGTGTTTTTTTGGTGCAACTGCAAAGGTGAGGTACAGTGGTAAGTTTCCAAACAAGCACAGGCCTTCCACGTGCCTTGGGCCCAAGAAAAATGCCTTTTAGCCTTTGAAAAAGTCTCAGTAAAAAAGGAGCCAGCGGAAGCCTCCACGTGTTGCCTTGGCACACCATTGGTATGGTCCTCAAAAGCAGAGACCCCAAACAAGCGCGGGCTCACCACGTGTCTCAGTCTGGCAGAGTTGTTAAAAAAGTTGAAGGATCAATGGAAGGCGCCATGTGTCTAGGGTCCAAGATAGTTTTCCTTGGTTGTTGAAAAGTCTAAGTAAGGGCAGAGTGAGCGGAAGCCTCCAAGTGTCCTCCTGACGCTTCTTCAAAATAAAATTTAGGGGTCAGTCCCCAAACAGGTGCAGTCCCTCCACGTGTCCTAGGCCTTAGAAAATTGCTTTGAAAAGTTTAAGTATAGAACGGAGCCAGCGGAATCCTCCAAGTGTCTCCTTGGTGTAACTTTCAGATGGTCCCCAAAAGTGGAGACCTTGAACAAGCGCTGGGCAAGGCAGCGGAAACATCCACGTGTCTCCCCGACGTAACTCCAAGGTCAAACCAAAACGCAAATTTTTAGATGAGCTCCTGCCCTCCACATGGACAAGCTTTGATTTGAATCAGGCTTTAGAGTTTCAAAGTGCCCCACCAAGCCGCATCGAACTAGAAAGGGCCATGTTTCCACAGATGCTGAGATGTAAATTTGACGGGGAAAAACACACCCGTCAAACCGTAAAATGCAAGAAAATCACCATTTTTGCCTGGAAATGAATCTTTCTTTAAGGAAAAAGATTTTGGAAATGAGATAAGGCCCAAATGTGATCCAACGAGCCACATTCAATCAAATAAGACCACGTTTCCACATATATTTGGGACAAAAATTGATAGGGAAAACAAAACATGACTGTGGAAAACAGAAGGGAAAAAAACCTGAGTTTTTACCCAAGTTACAAATTCTTTCACATGGATAGAGGAATGGAAAAAAAACTTTGGATTTAAAGTGATCCTTGACCAAAGGAAGGGACTGATCATGGTAACCAAATGCAGGACAGAGCTTTCATGCATCAATATGGGGAGATAGAAAAGACGACAAAGCCCGCAAATTGAAGAATTTCAAGGACAAACGGGGTGAGATCAAATTGAGCACCAACGCAGGGCACCAAATGGTAGGTCAGGATAAACAACATGATAGTAGGTAAGGTAAGGTCAGTAGGTTGAACAACACAAGTAGCAGCATTGCGAGGTATAGTGAGTAAACGAATTCGAGTGTCACAATGAGCAAGGTTAGGTTTGGTGATTTAGTAAGGCCATAGATCAGGCCACATGAGGGGAACAAACATGCCCCAACTGATGGTGAGATTGAGGGTGAGGTGTAAGGTCAAGGTCAACTTTGGGTTAGGGGGGAAAGGATTCGAGCAAGTAGATGTGGTGCAATATGGTGCAATGGGGTCAAAAAGGCTAACCGACATTGGTTATGGCCAACCGATGTTGGTCAAGGGAGCCCGAGTGCGGTGCACTAGGGCACAAGACCGATGTCGGTCATGTTGGGGGTTGGTTAAAAAATCAAAAATATGTGTTTTATGGATTCATTATAATCTTCTGTTTATAGAAAATGACATTGGAGACAAATTTCATCTCTTTCTGAGGGAGAAAAGGACAAGGTTATTTGCCAGGCTGAGTTAGAGATAGCTGAGTGGCTGGAAGAGCGAGGTAGATGGGTCCACGAGATCACTACAAGTGATTTGATTGGGTGGAGGACTGAGAGGGTGATTTAGGCATGGCTAAGGAAGGAGAGGGTGTTGAAGGAGAGGAGGGCCTTAGGTGGGTCTAATTGATCATGACATTTGATACTTGTATGCTGATTTTTTATTTATATATATCGGCATGTGTGCCTAAGATTTTCTGAGATTTTATATGAGAGTTTTTTAGACACTTTGATTATTTATCCATGTGTATATATGTATTGATACATAGACATTCCCGTGTATATAGTTGATGATTATTATTGGATGGATGAAATAATCTTTTTAATTTTCATTGTTATTATGTACCATGGGAGCTAAGTGAGTTAGGCATGATTGAGTCAAGGTATTTTAAGCATGATGGAGTCAGGTAAAGGCATGGTAGAGTCAGGTATAAGTATGGTGGAGTCAGGTATAGGCATGGTGGAATCAGGCATAGGTATGGTGGAGTCAGGTATAAGTATGGTTTGGTCAGGTATTGGCATGGTGGAGTCAGGTATAGGTATGGTGGAGTCAGGTATATGTATGGTTTGGTTAGGTATAGGCATGGTTTGGCCAGGTATAGGCATGGTGGATTCTAGGTAATTTCCAAGTTACTGATCTTATGGAAATAATGTTTTTGTATGTATGTTGTGGTTAAATTTCCAAGTAATGAATATCATGGAAATATGAAATGATTTAAGTAGAATATGGTCGTGGTGATAAAATGGTAGGTAGATATGTTTTTGATATATTGATTTCAAATTTTTTGTGTAAATGGAAACTAACTAGGTTAGAATGTGAACGTAAAGGGGGAAATTGGTTAGGGGTAAAAGTGGCTGAGATAACCTCCAAGGGCCACATGCCCTTGGAGTGCTGCCTACATAGCCCCGACGAAAAGGGGCCTCAGGTCGATGTAGTTCTCCCATAAGATAGGGAAGAATATGATAAGGGGGATGAATTGGTTAGTAGGTTTTAGGCATGATTGAGTCAAGGTCATTTAGGCATGGTTGAGTTTAGATTGAATAGGCGTGGGTGATTTTGGTGGGAGAATAATTCCCAGATTGAAGGTGTCGAAGGTTTGGTCCTATGTAGTAGAATCAATAAGTAAGAAAAGAGGTGAACGGTAAGAGGAGACAAAAAATCCACCTAATTGGTAAGAACCATGATGAGTCTATCATACCAAAGATTGTCTTATGAATGTAAGACCCTAAAGGCGTTGCATGATTGACTGTTTGAAAGGTGAATAAAGTCACGTGATCATGAAATGTCACATTTGTTGCATGTCCCTTGAGTAGGTAGAATATTAGAAAGGAAAGATGATGAGGTGAAAGGGGTTATTTTAGCATAATCTTGGTGTGAGACAACATGCCTCTTTTACAAGATACCCAAGACCAGAATAGGCAAGTCCATGATGAAAAATTTATCTTTTTGTTTTTGTTTTTGTTTTATAGACTGATCCATGTGGGAAGTCGACTTAGCTTGGCCATTTTTCTTCACTTTCATAATTCGATTTAGCTTGGCCATTTGTTTAAGGATAATAAGGTGAAGAAAAATCGAGTTGAATACCAAAGGCGTCACAGAGTTTCCGTAGGGTTTTATTTTTGAATTTTTTTCCATTATCAGTGATGAGGCGATGAGGAACACCAAAGTGACAAATGATGTGATGGTTGATGAATTCATATATTTTCTTGGCTTTTGTAGAAATAAGAGGTACGACTTCCACCTATTTAGTGTAATATTTGGTAGCAGTAATAATCCATTGATGATGTTAGGAAGAATGAGGGTTGATCTCTCTGACAAGATCCAAACCCCATTGAGACAAATGTCAAAGGTCTCGTGTGACCTATGTAACATCCCCATTTTAAGACATTAGAACAAGGGAAAAAAAATTATTTTTATTTTTATTTTTTTATGAAGCGTTCTCTGTTCTAATTTATATAATTTAGAACACACGACCAAGTTTTAATAATTTTTCTCTGTCCCATGAACGTAATTTAGAACACACAATACTTTTAAAACCAATGTTCTTTGTTTGCATATTTACAATATGGAACACACATTCAATGTCATTCAATCATATAACATATACCATATGCTACTGTAATGACTCGAAGAACTACCGATCTCCCATTTATGGCTCGGAGTTTTAACGATCTCTCATTTCATGACTCGGCTACTTACCGATCCGTCATGTTAATCCATGCATTGTATACTAAGTATACTTGGTTCTCTACCAATTTCAGTAATCGAAGTGTTCCATTTAAGAGGCCTATCTGAATATCTGTTACCGATACTCATCTGAAATCCTGCTTCTTAAACTAGTGATTAGGACAACGCAACCAGCAACTTGCAATACTTTGGCCAAACAAATTTCACATGCTTTGCATGATCATATTCCTAGATGTTATACACATCAATGGAATATGTCCTTCACCTCACTTCATCTGTTATCTAGAATGGTCTTTTCTGACCTCTGTCAGTCCTCTCGTCTAAGGTTAAACTTTAACCCAAACTAGCAATATGAAAGAGTATAGGAAGACACTCGCGGTGACTAAAGGTACGCAGACATACTTTGTCAACCCTAGATGACTACGTGTGTCTAGTTACCTTTAGTCTTCCTGAGTCACCCCGTATGCACGGTCACAATCCTATCATCATCCAAGTAACTTGGTTCCAGCTTATGTAAAATTGATTATTCGATTCGAGAGGGCGTTGTAACATGTCAGCTACAACATTGTGTCGTCATGAAGGCCCCACCTTCATGAAGACACCATATTGCAGCTGGCATGTGCCAAGGTCCTATGGAATCCTCTCGTTAAGGGATACACCTCCAGCTAGAAGTGTGATTAGATTATAATCTTAAGTATTTTAAGAATAAGCTTCAGCAGCCGTGTTGATCTTCTAACCTCATTGTTTGTTACAGTTGCATAGCTAAGAGAAACTTAAATTGTCTTAAAGCTTAATATGCCTTTACTCCTCCTTACTGAAGGATTTCTTAATTCCATCTTAGTTCCTTAATTTAAGCTTCGGATTAACAGTCCACTACAGCTTAACGTAGTAAGATCAACTTACTAACTTAACCAAGTTTTATTCACAATTGAATTTAAATTTAGAATTCCATCTTTTTAGACGTCATTTAAATGAGGCCTAATTCCAAATGGATGTATTCATTTATTCACTATAACCTTACTTCAGTTAAGGTTTGTTACGAGGAGATATGATTCCTCATACCGAATATCCTCTGGATCAAACATCTCAAGGATATTAACGAAATCAGAGTACAAGATTCAATTGTCTCTTTTATTTATATTCATTAGCTTATATACCAGTTCCGAATATCGTTCATTTAAGAATTCATATTCACTTAACTCTTTTCAAATGTCAATTTAAAATCCATATTGACCTAAGTATGAATTAATTGTACATTCCAACTTAAAAGTTGTATTCAAGTAAAGAATAGATATTATGTCCTTTTAAAATCTATCAACCATCATTTGAATATTCCCAAATTCAATGAATAAAATTTATATTCTCAATCTTATTCAAATAGTTCCAAGGCGGTACAGCCATTAAAATAACACACCTTTCCTTTGTACTCAATCCTCAAGATTAAAATTTATACAATTTACAAGCCCATACAACCAAACTTCATTCATGCGAAACAGCATTAACAACTCATAAAGAAATAAGAATACAACTTTTCCTTTTTCCAATTCCTGGAGAAGAATAATAAAATCTCAGAAAAGATCCATCTCTTTGCTAATCTGAAGAAGCATCATAAAACAACATGTCTTCATTTTTACTCATGGAACCATCTGCAAAATTTACTTGCACGGGTCAGTTCATCGAACTAAGCATATTAAGCACTTGTCATTAAAATGAGGTGCTCTTAATTAACTGTCTCAATAAAAGAACTCTGCTTTTATGAAACGTTTAAAAATTGAGATGGACATCATCTACGAATTAAGTGATGATAAGGATGAACAACTTAACAACCCAATCCTCTAATTACCATCACAATCAGACAAAAATATTTACTAACTTTCTCCCAAATAATCACTACAACCCGCAGCATTTTATTCATATTTCCTTACTGTTTTTATTCCAATAACGCAAGGGGGTTCATTCTGTATCTAAAACAATTACTACTAGAAGTAATTTCCTCTAAATAGTTCCAGATTAAAAACATCTGTAAGATCTAATACACTTATGTATATAATGTTTTTCTAATGCAATTACTATCAATTCCATTCCCTTATAATAGTTGAAATTTCAAGAGATGAATTTCAATTAAGAATTCAAACAGAACTACTTCCCTTTCGTACTACTCATTTAATTTCAACAATCAAATGCATAAGAGAAAAGCAGTCATTCACCATGACAACACTGGTGTCATTTCTCAGAATTCAACAAGCAACATAATACTTCTCTCAAATCAGAAAAGAAGGAAAACAGTAGTTAAATGCAGATTCTTACGCCTAAGGCAGTAAGAAATTCATTCAATATCAATTATAGAATTTCAACTGGATAAGAGAAGAAAATAATTATTACTTCCAATTACCCATCCAATATTCCCTTTCTTTTCATCACAACTGCACTGGATGAATTAAACAAGAAGTGATATCAATCAATGATAACAGCCAGAGAGAGAGCAAATAAAGTTAATAATCGAATGAAAGGAAGAAGAATCATATTACCTCTTCTCATTTCCTAGCCGAATATCAACTATTTAGTACAAACCTGATCCAATACGGTGCTTCCTTCTGAACAAGTCTATTTCAGTATTCAAAACTTACTAACTACCATTCCAGGGAGTATGCCAGAATTCATTTGCATATGGTTCGTAAGTATCAGTATCAATGGCACCTCTAAATAAAATCATTTCCTTTAATTTTTCACCCAACGAACATTCTCATCCAGATAAAAACAAGTAAGAGTGTACATCAAACAAAAATTCATGTTTTCATCGTAATAATAAAAGGATTCATTTTCCAAACACCAAAGTAAGAACCCAGTTTCGATTCAGTTTTAATGCAATCAGCAAAGAAGTTTAGACTGCAGTTTGCATGTATATATATATATATATATAAATTCAGCAAAAATGAACATTCCCAGCTAGGTCTGAAACAAGCAAGAATGTACAGCTAGCTATATACCCATAATTATTTACCAAAAACGAACATTTCCAGCTAGGTCTGAAACAAGCAAGAATGTACAGCTAATAACAAAATCATGATTTTTATCATAATAATAAAAGGGATCATATTTCAACATCAGAGTAAGAAATCAACTTCAGTTCAGTTTTAATGAAACAGCGAAGAAGTTTAGACTGCAGTTCGTTTATATATAAATATATAAATTCATCATCGAATTCAAAGGAGAACAAAATGATAAGCTCTATTCCATCCAACAGATAACTAGATACTCTGCTCCAGATTTAAGAAAATCATTCCTAAAAATCATTCATGGATTTCAAACCAAATAAGGAGACATTGAATCATTTTTAAATCACGCAAGGGTAAGACGATGGAATGAATTTGCTGTCCCCGGTGAAATCGTATTCTATGCAATGTAAAGCAACTAGGATAATAACTCACACAACCAGTTTCATCAAGCATTCTCATGATTTTTCCCAAATCATTTACACGCACAGAACTCAGAAAACAATATTCACATCGCTGGTACATTCATCAACTCAAACCCATAATGGGTAATAAAACCGAATACCCAATACTGTCCAAAAACTCATATAGCAAGGATAGATTTCATTTCATTTACTCTTTTTGCAAAGAAAATACCCAAATCGTATTCATCTCCAACAAGCAACTCAACCCAGAAATCACATTAATTGTATCAACATTTTCATTTTACAAAAACACCCAACATAAGAGCAGCGTTATTTTAATGAAGACGCTTAACAAAGAGCAAAACGGTTTAAAGAGAAGAGCTCAACATGCCTGTAAAATTTCTTGTTTCTTGAAGAAAACCACATCCGCACCACAGGAGCTATTCTTTTCCACGGCGACAACAACAAGGCTTTCCCAACAATCTCCTTACTTCCACAGGCTCAAAAATAACCGTGGTTACTCCAAACAACAACAACAATGACCAGAATGGTTGCAGGTTCGAAAGAACCATAAAATAAATGCAGAGCAAAACTCAAAACCCGAATGAACACGATTACCACAAAATTCCTCTTTCCCCTTTCCAAGGCGAGCTGGTCACCAAGACCGAGATCAATAAATGCATTGAATGCATTTCTTTTTCCTTAGTTTCCATGCCACCACCAACTCAGGTTTGGCGAGTTCCATTTTTAAATATTTGCAAGTAATTTCCTTCTTAGCTACATTGCTAGTTGGATATCTCCAACTTCCCATGTTCCCGCCAAACTTGGCATTTAAAACTTCAAGGACATCATTTAATGTCCTTTATTAAATTTCTAACCTTCCCTTCTTATCCACTCATCAGCATGTGTCCATAGATCCCCTCCTTAGGTTAGCAATAGTTTAGGTTGTATTGTCCATAGTTAGGTTTTCCACCTAGGTCGCAAGTTATTAGGATTTGCCATAATTTTACATCCCATTTAAATTAAAATCCACATAGGGTAGTAGTTAGGTTATAGGCTAAAACATAGTTATATGTTAGAATTTAATCCCCATAGTATTTTACTTAACAGATTCCAACAAGTTTTACTGAATGGCGTTCATAACTAGTATAATGCAGGACGTTCCGTCCAACACGCATATATATACCCTATGCTCTTGTATCAAAACTCTTACTGCCTTACGCTCTCCGGCATTACTATGTGTATGTAGTTCAGAAATCAAACCTTTCCATTGACAACATGGTGCCGAATAATTATACCTATAACCAGGTTCTGTAAAATATATAACGACCTTCAATCTGGTTTCAAACTTCATTCCATATAGAAAGTAAATAGACAAAGTGATCACAAAGAAGGCCGCAGCATACCTTGGATCAATGGAATTGATTCAACGTGTGTTGTCAACAACAATAAGAGTTCATCAAACACAAAAGTAGTTTGTTGTTTCGCACTTTGCAAAACACAAGTTATAATGACCTTCGTCCCAAGTAAACAAGTTATAGTAACAAGGGTCCATATCAGTAACACATTCTTTTTAAGATTAAAAGATATATCTTAACATAATTATCCTCATTTCCACAGTTACAACATCATGAAAAGAGGTTATCATAGTAGCTTCTAAAAATCAAGACGTTACAACCTATAAGGTGTGGCTAGGGGTGTGATAAAGATTAGCATGTTTCTAACACTTCACACAATGCTTGACATAGTCACAACAATTACGGTTTAGGGATGGCCAGTAATAGCCAAGGTGAAGGATGCATTTAGCGATAGCTAAGCCACTAAAGTGACCCCCACGAATCTCATCATGATCTTCATTGATGGTGTATGGAACTTCAAAACTTGTAAGGCATCATAAGAGGATACTGTCAAAGCCACATTTATAGAGAAGACCACCCATGATGACATAATGAGAGAAACTTTTGAGAAAGGCTCCTTATCCATTGCGAGTAAGATCTGGAAGCAGAATTGAAAGGGAAAGGTAGTCAGTAAATTGTGTATACCAAAGGTCATGTGGGTCAGTTTCAATGTTTCCTACAAGGTTAATGTCTCGAAATAGATAAGAAGGTGATTGTAACTTTTGTAATATGAAAAATATTTTTGAGTCGAAGGGAGAAGCGGGGATTTAAGAAACAAGACAGGCCATGGTGTCCGTGAATTTACTAGTGGAATGCGGGGTGGTTTGAAGTTCATAATGGTCAAAGGTAGTCAAAATCATGTCAACATTATGTTTATAATTTTGAAGTATCTTGTTACAATATTAGTATATACCATTAACTTGGTTCACAACCAGTTGAGAGTCACCAAATATATTAAGTGATTTAACATCTAAGGTTATGGCGGTTTGAATGCCTAACACGAGTACTTCATATTCAGTGATATTGTTAGTAAAATCAAAATCTAGTTTGAAAGATAATGGCATAGGCTCACCATCAATAGGAATGAGGATAACTCTTACACCACCCCCACGTTGACATTTGGAACCATCAAAGAATAAGATCATATGGTAAATTGTATCGTCCATGGAGAGGGTAGTGATGGATTCATCAGGGAAGTCAAAGTTAGTAGATTGGTTTCCAGAGAAAGGTGCGTCTGTGAGTTGGTCAGCAATGGTTTGTCCTTTGATAGACTTTTGATGGATGAATTTGAGCTGTAAGAAGCATGAGCCAATGTGTAGTATGTTGATATTGGTAGGGCTTAGCGTACATGTAATGTAAGGGATTAGTATTGGTGACAACGAAGGTTTTGTGGTTGAGTAGGTAATGGCGAAGTTTAGTGGTGACAAAAACTAAGGCTAGGTAGAGTTTTTCGGTGTGAGTATATCTAGTTTCGTAGTCTAAAATCATATGGATTATATAATAAACCACTTGTTCCCTGTGTTTCTTGTCATGATGAGCGAGCATGGCACCTAGGGAATTATCAATAGCAGAAATGTAAAGGTAAAACGGTTGGTCATCCTTAGGTGGAATGAGCAGTAGTGGTTGGAGGAGGTATTTTTTTAAGGCATCGAAGGCTTTGTGGCATTCATCATCCCATTTTAAGGAGACATCCTTTTTGAGAAGATGATGAAATGGATGGCAACGGTCGAAAAGCTAAGACATAAATCGATGAATAGATTGCAACTTGCCTTGCAAACTATGAAGTTGACAAAGGTTATTAGGTGGAGGCATCTTGAGAATAGCCTTGATTTTAGTGGGATCAACTTCAATATCATGTAAAGAAATGATAAAACCAAGGATCTTGTCAAAGAGAACAACAAAGACACACTTCATAGGTTGAAGGAGAACGCAAATATTTGATGAGATGGTCAAAGACAACCTTAAGGACAGCAAGGTGTTCGGTCAAATGTTTAGATTTGGCAAGAAGATCGTCAATGTAATCTTCCCATATGATATGCATGATGTCATGAAAGATATAAGTCATAGCCTGTTGATATGTAGCACTAGCATTCTTAAGGCCAAAGGGAATGACATGATAGCAAAAGGTCCCCCAAGGTGTGATGAAGGTGGTTTTGTGTTGATCTTCTGGGGTGACTAATATTTGGTTATAACCTAAGAAACCATCCATGAGTGATAGCATCTCCTGGCTAGCGATGAGATCAACTAGTTGGTCAATACTAGGTAGATGAAAGTTGTCTTTGGGGCAAACTAAGTTAAGGTCACAAAAATCCATGCAAATGCAGATTCCCCCTATCACTTTTGTGACAGGAACTGTCGACACTAAAATTTTCCTCCGTAATTTCTATTTCATTAATGTATGTATTAGGAATAGGATGTTGTTAAGTGTAATTAGTAGTAGCGTCCAATGGAAGATAACGGCGCCGTCAGTACGGTGCCACCAATAATGTAGAGTATGGTAACAGTCAAAGTACAATAGGAATATTGTAAAAAGTAAATATTTGTTGTAAGTGGTCTGGTAATGTTAAAATGTCAAAGTTGGGATAAGTAGAGAAGTAGGGTCTACATGATTAGGAATTAGAAATATTATATTTGTAATAAGGACAATGAGTGATGTCATAAATATTTTGTGTATTTTATTTGTGGAAAAGTCTAAAAAGGTGGAACCCATGTGAGATGATAAGGTTTATCTTATCTTAGAAGATAAGCCTACATGTAAAGGCAAGAGTTTAGGCATGAAATATGATTGGCCGGAAGAGATTTCCTATCCTATCTTAGAGATAAGATGGATAAGCCTAAATTCCTATAAATAAAGAGGCCACCCCCCTCATTTAACATATAAAAGGAAGAAGTGAGAAATATTGTAAGTGTGTAAAGGAAGCCATCATTTTGAAGGTGTGTTAAAGAAGCCATTAAGAAGTGTAATTGTGAAGTTTCTCCCATAGTTATTGTTGGAAGGCAAGTGAAGTCAGTAACACTTGAAGTACCTCATGGGTGAGATTGTAACAATTTCATGTTAATATTATAATTTACACTTATATTTCATATTTATCGTCATTCCTTCTTATCAGTCTATGGTATTCTTGTGCTATGTTTGTTGTTGTGTTTCCAAATTCCATCCACCAAACTAAAAGCTATGCATTAGTAAATAATCATAGCACGAGGAGTTCCCGGTGAAGAATTATCATAGTTCTGGATTGGTGATGACAGAACAATGTTAGATATCCATTGGGGATAATCAATGGGTAGGATGAAGGAAACCAAAAGAAGGTGTTGGAGTTCTTCTTTGATAAGAAGGGTAATGCGAGGATGAATTTTTCGCAACTTATGTTTTATGGATTTGGCATCAAGAATGGTTACGATATTATAGAGCACAATGTTTGGGTCAATACCAAGCATATCAGTGTAGGACCAAGCAAAAGTGTTGTTATGATCCTAGAGGAAAGAAGTGAAAGCTTCTTATTCAGAAAGATCTAAAGATTGGCATGTTTTTAGAATGTGTCATTCCTCCTAAGTGTGAATGTTGATTTTGATGGTCGATTCATTCAACATGGTTTGTGTCTCAGAAGGTAATGACCGGTGATTATAAGAATCTTCTGCACCAAGGTAGGTGAGAATAAATTCATCATCCTGAAATTGAACGACGTTAATATAAGGTGTATTCATCATGTCAGGATACAGGAAGGGAAGAGAAGAGGGAGCCTTGCCATCACGCTAATAAGTCAGAGGTCTTCGGGAAATGGTGTTCATGAAAAAGAAAAAGAAATAGGAGGAATGGATTCTGGATCCATAGACTCTGTAGGTGAAGGTGGTGAGGTAGGTGAATATGGTGGGGATTGTTTATCGTCCTCAATGAGTTCTAATCGAACCTTCTTGGAAGGTGGTTCATAAAATCCAATACCACTATGGTCTTTATGCTTACGAGTGGTGCAAGGAATGATAGTATGATGGCCTTGTTCATAGAAACCAAAGCCAAAGCCCTTCCAAGCACAATGATGGAGGATGGTGTGGGCGAAGTGGTGGTTGGTGAGAGATTGAAGGTCAGAGTAAAATGGTTGAGTTTGGGAAGGTGGCTCAGTCAAGTAGGTAGAAGCATTAAGTCCCCCATATGTTAAGTTGGTGCGAAGGTTGGGAGGACCATAGAGGAAAACCTCGCCAATGCGGTGATCATAATGGGGATGTTGGTGAAGGTTACCATACTCTTGAGGAGTAATGAATGTGTCAATGTTATAAAGTCGGTACTCCCCCAGAGTGAGGCATTGAAAAACACCTTCTAAGGGATTAGTAATGGGTATGTGAGTAGCGAGAATGGATGAATCACTAGACAGTTGTGAAGAAGAATCATTGGATGTTTGAGAATTAGATGGTTTGGGTTATGGGTCAGCTGTAAAAGTTGCAGCAGTAGTGGGAATAGAGGAGTTACTTGCGGAAGATGTAGAGGCAAAAGTGGTGGATGAGGCAACGGCTGAAGAAAAAGTGCCTTAACTGGTATAAGGACATCGTTGGGTTGATATAACATGTTACAACTCTTGAAAGGTGAAAGGTCAGTTGGAATGGTATAGTTATGCCCTTCATGTTTGAATTTTAAACAGCGGTGTAAGGTTGATGGAACACAACCCATGGTGTGGATCTAAGGTCGGCCAAGCAGCATGTTGTACTTGAATTCCCCTTCTAAGATAGAATAATTCAAGAATGGTACGGGGGCCTACGCGAATGTGGACAATGATGGTGTCGAGGGTGGAAGTCATGGGATCATTAAATGAATGCAGCATAATTGGGTTATTATGCATGCAATTGGCAAGGATGTGCATTTAGTTGTACGCATGGGAGGAAATGATGTTAATATTGGCACCACAATTGATCATAACACGTCAAATGCGTATATTATCAACATAGATGAAATTAAATAGGGTGGGGTCAGGATCATCTTATTGGAGAGGTATAATCTTGTCGTCAGAGAAACTGAGAGCAGTTATTTGATGAGTGGTAATGGGGGCAGATGAAGGGGATGAAGTGGTGAGAGTGGCGACATGGTGAGGAGTGATCATGGATGTAACAGGTGTAGGGTCATTAGGTAGAACCTTAATAGATTCCAGGACTTCAATAAGGGCCTGATGATGAGACTCAAAGGTTTGGATGAGGTCATATAAAGACATTTTGAGAGGAGACTGGTATAATTGTTTAAGTATTGTACAATCGGAAACCCTGTTAGAAATAGGGTATGTGGATCCACGGATGGTGGTTTTGGGTGCAGATGCAAATGGAATATTGGGTAAAAGAGTAGTGGATGAGATGGTTATTTTCTCCTTTCCTTTGTACTTCTCGGCTCGAGTGGTAATTTTAACCATATTGATCTGCGGTAAAAGAGAAAGTGCGTCATGATAGGTGCAGCGACAAGACAGGAAAAAATATGGTAAGGGCATATATTGGTTTTGTGAAAATAGTATAGCACATTGGCATTTTGGTAGAGGTTTGGCTAGCTCTCTTATGTGGACCATATTGATCTCAAATGTTAGAGGAGGATAAAAGGGTTGTGGAGGGGGAGATGAAGGTTGCTAAATAGGTAAGGGATGAGGATACATGGTGATAGGTGCAGGTGGAATAGAGTCCTCATCTAAAAGATCATCATCATCAAAGTTTTATTTGAGAGAACATAGTTGGAGAAGAATAGTCTTAAGAGCCTTACAGTTTTTCACATCATGCCCTGACACATGATGGTAAGCGCAAATCTTGGTATCATCAAACCCTTCTAGTTTAGGTTTGAGTGGGTCATAAGGTCTAAGCGGTGGCAATGTGATGACAGAGGTTTCCAAAAGGTTAGCTAAGAGGTTTGTGTAAGACCATACCAATGGATCGCAATGTGAATTAAGTGTGGGTCTGGATGGAAGTGTGAATAAATTTAGTAGGAGAGGTATCACTAGAGGTGGAATTGGAGGTTGAGTAAGTTTGACCACTTTTTTGGTAGATAGTACGGTTTTAGGTTTAGATTGCACCTTCTTGGGTAAAAATGTACTAGGTGAACTAGTTATTGAAGGTGGTGTAATTTTACCTACCTCTTTGGAAGGTAGTGGGTTCTTAGGCTTTGGTTGTACCTTCTTAGGTAAAGGTGAAGAATAAGTGTAGGATGTAGAAGGGAAGGCAGATGGCAGAAGGGGACGGGTTATCCAAGGTGATAATGGAGGTGCGGTGAAGGTTGTGGTAAGTGGAAATGTGGAAGGTAGTGGTTGAGGGGAAGGGAATGGCATGGGTAATGATGAGGATAATGGAAGTGGTGTAGGTATAAGAGGTAAAAAGGATGTAGGTGACGTTGAAGGTGTAATTTGTGTAGGTAATTTGGGTGTAACAGAGGATCGTGACGAGGTGGGTTGCTATGTTTTTAGTTTACTCTGGGTAGGAGGTTGTGTGGCCAAGGTTGATGGGTTGGGACCTAAGATAGATGGAAGTGGTGAAGGTGACAAAGGGGTAGTGGGTGAAGCCGGTGTATGTGGCCTTAGGGATTGGGTCTTCTTCTTAAGTGGGGGAATAGTCTTTGTGATGGCTTGTGAGGACGTGGCTAAATCTAGTTTGATAAAAGGATGGACTAGACTTAATGTCGGCATGACTCCTTATGTGGTAATGGGTTTGGATGCGGAGGAAAGCATAGGTGCAGGTAAGGTTTTAGGCATAGGAAAAAAATTGGTTATTAGTAAAGGTTTAGGTGTGGGCGAGGGTGATGAAGAATGGGTCACTATAACTGGCATGGGCATCATGTGTTTGGTTTTCTGAAACACCTTTGGATAGATTGTGGAAGTATCAGTAGACAACATCTGCATTTGAGTTGAGATAGGCAGTCGAAGACGTCCCCAAAGCATGGAATTATCAACATAATCCAAAAGGTCAGCCAAACATGAGAATGACACTAACGTAGGGGGGGATGATGTTGATTTGGTAGTAATCCCTGTAAAAAATGTCTGTGAGATAGGGAAATGGTTACCCTTAGACTCTGTGGGTAAAAGAGACGAGAGAAAATCAACATGATCCTTGAAAGCCAATGGAGAATTGTCACCAATAGGAAGGGACGTTGTTAATGGATCCCCTGTGGGCAGGGGAGATGACAAATTGGATGAGGTAAGTTCATATTTTGGTGAAGAAGAAGGTAAGCATGACTCTCCCATGGGTAGAAGATACTGCAGGTTATTTGTCAGGTTAAGAGGTGAGTGCGGAAACTGTATCGGTAGATATGGTGGACTCCTCTGTGGGTGAAGGAGAAGATAAGAGATATTCCTCTATGGGTAAAGGAGTAGATGAAATAGGTCCCTCTGTGGATGAAGGAGCTCATATAAGAATCTCCTCGATAGATGAAGTAGGAGGATATTGAGCAGGAAGATTTTGTGTGATTTCAAAAATAGCATGAACCTCACGAATGTTATTGTCATTGGTCGAGGTTTTACCAGTTTGGTTAGACGAAGGGGTGTGATTTGGGAATAGCTTCTTGAAGATGTGAAGGTTCTAATTAGCCTGTATGTTGAGATTATCTGAGACGAGATATTCATTTTCTAACATTTCTTAGATGATGTTTTTGAAAGTTATATAATTACCGTTGTTATGACCTCTAATGCGATGATAATTGCAGTAATCATTTTATTTGTACCATGCAAGCACAGGACGAGAGGGGTCAAAACTAGTATGTGGTTTGATGAGTAGAAGAGTGACTACTCCGGCTTATCAAATTTTTTCTAAAATTGAAGAGTAGGGTTCTTATGGGAGTATATTTTCGTTGCTCCCGCTTGAACTAAAAATCCTGAACAAGAGAAGATTGGAAGAAGGCTTTGATTGGTTGGATGGATGACATGGACCAGCTTACAAAACTACTACATTGGTAGATCCTTTTGCTTTAGAATAATTATTTTACGGTTTGGAAGAAGAAGAGGTATCATTTGATTTAAACGCAACATTCTTTTTATGTAATTGTATCTTCTTCTCTTCAATGACATGAATTTCAAGTTTTTGGGCCATGGTAAATGCCTCATCAAACGTGTGGAAGGTTTGAACTTGGAGAGTTGGAAAGATGAGTTTAGCACAAGCTCTAGTGAACAACTCTATTAACTCAGTTTGAGGTAGTTGGAATGTGAGTTGGTTAATCGAGCTCTGCCAACGAGCAAAAAAATATGTGATAGATTCATCTTCATATTGGTGTGTCGCGTACAAGTAAGTCATGCTGACCTTCTTGACAATGTTGATAGAAAATTGGTCTAGAAAAGCCTGAGCTACCTGATTAAATGAAAAGATGGAATGATTGGGTAGATCACTATATCAATCTAAAGTCAGTCCTGTCAAGGACATTGGGAATGTTCTCAAGAGCAAATCGTCATCATGAGCGATCAGATAACACACATGTTTAAAATCCCGCAAGATTTTTTGCGAGTCTTCTTTGTTGTTAAATCGGTTGAATTTAGGAATTTCCCAATGGGGAGGGTATGGATGAATCAGAATGGATGGGTGAATGGGCTCATTTAAAATCTTGTTGTAAGTCAGGGAATTACATGAGCCGAAGATAGATGCTTCTAATGTTTGCATCTTGTCCATCATCATTTTGATAAGATCATTGCTAGGTTGTTATGACTGGGCACCCCCTATAGTATAAGGGGGTAGATGAGGTGGGTATGTTGTGGGCGACATCCCAGTATGTGGTGGCATCAAGTACGAAAATTGTGAGGAAAGAACATAGGCTAGAATAGATGTAGATGGCAAGTATCCTGAATAAGTGGTAGATGAAATAGGGGGTTGTTGGTGATAAGTGTAGGTAGGTGGAGTGGACATAAAGAATCTTGTAGTGATCACAAGAAGAGACTACAGGATGGAGAGGATGATGTTTTTGAAGGGAGTGTGGGCTGCCAACACCAATGGTGACTGAGATGCAATAGGTATATGAGAGGTGGCGGGTGTAGATAGACCTACACTCAAGGTGGTTGATAAAGGCATGGTTGACATCATAGGAGCGACAGACATCAAAGGTGCGATAGATGTTGTAGGTGTTGTAATGCCCCGTTCTATACCTTTCCCCTATTGTTTATCATTGAATGAGTATTCGAGTTCCCTTTTGATTATTAGGTGTTTGTGATCTTGTTGCAAAGTAGTTTAGTATCTCTTCTTTCCGTCGTTCCTCTTGGTGCCATCATTTTGTTTGCTCATTGTGGGGGTGCCCCGTAGTGTCGATTTCGAGAACCCTCTCTTTAGGCATATTAAGCGCTCAATTAGGTGGTTTACGTAGTGACGTTATTGCATAAAGTTCTAAGGGAATATTTAAATTTGTTTTTAAGGGTGAATTGGGCATTCTTTTTTTAAAGGGACCTAAAACATTTAGCTAAGTTTACATCATTTCCCCTTGACCGAACAAGCTCTATACATGCATTGGATTTAATAGCTAATTAATAGGAAATGTATACTTGCACCCACCAATTCCCCATTCTTTGTGTTTGGCGTAAGGGACAAGCTTGTCCTTGGGCTAGATTTAATTTTTTTGGTTGCTTGTTAGCGGGTGGGGGTGGATCAGCACCTACCATTTTTAAATGACTTTATTGATGACACCTCAACGTATACACCCCCCTGTTGGCCGCCTACCTTTCAAGACTGTATTATTGTTGAATCTGCCCTATTTTCTATTTTTAGCTTGCTCTTACCTAGTTCATCGGCCGCGTGGATTTTGTGGGTCTGTGAATAAAGGCTTTGAAGCTTTTAAGAATTTTGTCAAGCTTTTCTCTCTCTTGCATCGTGTTAGACTTCCATGTTTTCATTATTAGCTTCAAGGGTTCTTGCGACTCCATCCTTCTAAAATATGTTTCCTTGATGCTTTTATGGATGTTCTTACCCTGCGTTAAAACTGTTATTTTGGGCCTGACTGTGTACATGTTGGCAGAAGCGAACTAAGGAGGTTGGACACCAGTTGGTTGCATGTGGGTATACAAGTCATTTTTTTTATGGTCCTCCTCTATAGACCTTGCAGTCGTGGCATTCATGCAACCTCATCTCTTTGAGAATTTTTGTCAAATGGTTCTCCTGCCTCATGTATACACTTCCACAGTTTGCTTGTGTGTCCCTGTAGCTCATGCTTCCATAGCTGAAAAAAAATGTCATTTTCCCCCTTACTTCGATGGATGTCCATACCCTACTCTAACCATTCCATTTTGATGCAGGCTGGGAGGAAGTTTACAAGGTTATGGAGTTTGGCTTTTCCCCCTCCCCTATCTCACGTGTATTTGAAGTTCCTTGGCCTTGTTCAATAAACCCATTGGTGTATATATTGCAGTCACGGCAGTCTTTGAGACCACATTCCTTTCTGTCTGATGTAGCTCATGGTTTTGGGAGCTCTCTGTCTATGCCATACAATTGCTAAAATTTAAAAATATCATGAAATAGAACTTTCTTTTCCCCAAATTTATTTGTCTTTTCTAATTTTGTTGTGGGTTTGTTTGCCTTGCAAGAAATCTATCCTTTCCTCTTGTAATTTTCTTTTTTTGGCATTAATAGTTGTCATTGTTAAAGTGGATAGCATAGAACTATTTTTACTCCTACGCTTGTTGTTGTTTTTATGCTGAAGTAAATGACCTCCTACCATCATTAACTATATTTATGTGATTGAGTAACAAGGTTATTAAGTTGTTTATAGCTAGTAAATGTTGTGGTGAAAGCAAGCATGTTGTATCTATAAACCTCTTGCTCTTCATACAAGCTTACTATCTAGATTTGATTTTCTTCCGGGTATGTTGAGCACAGTTCCCATGGGTTATGACAACTTTACTTTAGTGGAAAGCCAATAGAATTGAATCCAATCCGGGTTGGGAGAGAGACTATAGTTTTATAGACACTTAATCACACTTTTGGGTTATGAAATAATTACGTAATGTCAATTGTTTCTTTGATGTGCCCAACCTTGAGTGGTGAAGTTGTCAAGGTTATTTGGACCTCCATGTCCTCTTTTCTTGGACTAAGTAATGGCCCCTTCGATATTCAATCCATCCCGCAGGTTTACAAAACTTATGTGTGGTTGACTTCAGTGGTTAGGTTTATGCTTGGAGGGAGTATCTTGGCTAAGGTACCCAGATTACTAGTTGTTTTTCACCTTGAGTATTCCTGCATAATTCATTATGACGCTAGACGTATATCCAATTGCATGTTGATCATTGGTATAGGTCCAAGACATTTAAGGTTTTTCTTAAGGGGCACTTTGACTGTTCCTTATGAAGCTTGAACCATAACGAAAGATTTTTTGTCACCGAGATTTGGAGTTACATGTGTGTGTTTATGGATAGTACTCCTTTATTGTCAGAACTACCTTGGCTTAATTCTACTCGTGATGACTCTTGGTGGTATATATATAATTGTGCATCTCGTTGATTTTTATTGACTTTTGGATGATGTATGTGTGTTGATATCTTGTTGACTTATGATAGAACGGTTAAGAGCATTAGGGATATTTGGGGGTATTTATATATAGATGCATTGTTGATTTATATTTGAAGTTGATGTTAAGATAATGGCTTTTGGTGATACATATAAATGCAATTTTCCTTTTTAGAATGGTTTGAATATGTTAACAAGGGGTACTTTAAAAGAACTTGTGATGGAAAGTGGTGATCCACATTGTTTTAAAATGAAACTATAGACTTATAGAGGAGGTTTGGAAATCCCTAGTGTTGTAAAACTTGGATTGATGTTTAAAATGTTAACTTGTATGACAAAACTCTCTTTTACTCTCACTTGTTGTTACTAGCCTATAAGGGCAGTGGCCTCTTCTTGAATGATTGTGAAATTCCTTGGAGTCAATGGCCGAAACTAGTATTTATTTGCCTTCCCTTTTAAACAATGTTGAGTGGTGGTCGTGTATTAGATTTCAATCATATAATCTATATGATTACATGATTGAAATTTTAATACACCCGACTTTCGTGTTTAACTTTTGAATCTTGTGGTTCCTCCTGGATTAATTGTTCAATTTTGTCATTTTAGAAATTTAGTATCATAGCCTGTGCTTTTGGTACCTTTTGATGATTTTAGATTGTTGATTTGAATATCAGTTCTCAATCTTATAACCTAATTGTTTATTCGATGGAAACCCCATTACACTAGACTGTTGTTTCTAACTTATCAGGCCAATGGTCCCTTCTCAAATGATTGTTAAATTTTCGTTGCTTTTGAGACAATGTTCATAACTGAAGTATAAGACTTTCTTCTTAGATTGGCATGGTGGAAATTTTATCATAACTTAAGGAGTTGTTAGTATTTAGAGCTTCGATCCAATTCTTGGAATAGAATGTTTCCTTTCTTGATATTGTTAGATAGTAGCTTATTGTTGCTTTGTGTAGTCTTATCTTGCTCAGTTCTCGTGAACTGACTTAGGTTATTAATTGTTGCAGATGGCTTATGCGAGTAGATGAGGGAAAGACTTGTAGAATATTGCATCAAACTTGGTTGTGAAGTTCTTTTGTACAAATACTTTTATGTTGTAAAACTTTAGAATGGGTTCTGTGGGAAATTGAGAAGAAAACCAGTGCCTTAGTATTATGTGTTGTGGAGTAATGTTGTCTTAACTATTAAAACTTTGACTTGTTTTTACTATCGTGGAAAAATATAAAATTTGATTACCATATTGTTATGGGTGATTCTAATGTATTATAGAAATTCTAAGAATAGTATAGTGTGGCTTGATAATGTTGTTACCTTCTTGTTCCCTAGTCATAGTTCCATAGAATTGGTTTGTCCCTTTGGGTTTGTGTGTCGTGTTTGAAAGAATTGATGTAACCATGTATAGTTTTCACAAATGAGTAATGGTAAACTTTGCTCTTGGGATAAAATGTTGTGTTGTAAACCCTTCTAGGACATAGTAACAATGCAATTCTAAGCATAATAAATGGTTGGATGATCCTTATAAAAGTTAAAATAAAAATATATACATATATATATATAATAAATATATATGTAGATTAATGTATTATCTACTTGATAACATTTGAGTCCTTAAGTGATCAAAGAGGAAAATATACTTTGTAAAGAAAAACTTAATACCTTTTTACCCCTAGCTAAACTAATGAACATTATCCTTTTATGGTGAATTCTTAAATGATCTTAAGGTGAAATCAATGATTAGATTTTGGAAGATAATAAGGTCATAATAAGTAGGAGGAAACTGATTAGAAACCATTCAATCTATCTCACCCTTTTGAAAAACGTAATTTGTATGCTCATGTCAAACTCGTCAAGTGAAGCCTAAGTGAAACCTTTAATCATTCTGGATAGATTCTTAGCCTCAATAAAATCATGGTTAATAAATAATGAGATCTTAAAGATGAATCCAATTTGATCTTCTTCCTCTAACTTCTTCCAAAGTGCTTTGTAATCTTCTCTTAATTGTTGTTAAACGTTTGATCCTTGCACAAGGAGGTTATAGTTCCGAAACTAAATGGTACTTTCCCTCAATTGGAGCTTGTGCTCGTCACCTTGTGCAATGGAGGTAGGAAACAAGATTCAGTAGCTTGTGTATAAATAAATAACCTTGTGAGAAATGGAAAATGTTCTTAAATCCATGAATTAAGCAAGTTATTGACATATTATCGAATGATCCTCCTTCAGAAAACTTGATCTTAAGCTAATTAGTCAATAGTATAAAAGAAAGAAGTTCACCTTTGTAAGAAGAATTGTACGAATCAAAACATGAATCTTCTAGATCGTAAAGTCAAGTATTGAAAAACATTCTTAGTAAATGCATAACCTTAAAATATTTTACACTGTGGGATGTCCTTAACTGTAACTATGTATTGTGGTTGGACTTTTACATTGTTCCTGGTCGAAGAGAAAATTGAATTGTTCATATCGGGTGTTGTATACTTCCTTTTTGCCTTTGTGGTCCATGTTGTGTCAAGCTTATTGAGAGTTGGTTGTAGCCCCTTCTGGTCACCTGTGTTGTCGTGTAAACTCCAAGTAAGTCAAAAAAAAAAGTTATCTGAGTTTTTTAGTGTTGTATTTGTGTGTGTGAAATTAAGCGGGCGTTACACTTGGTATCAGAGCAGAGGTTCATGCTCTCAAACCTCTGGGATAGATTGGAGTTGTGATGGTGTTGCGTGATGGTGGTGGATATTGGAAGAGTAATGTGATATAAGCATGATGTGAACTATGTCGTAATTGTGATATTGTGAGCGCACATGTTGTGTATGTCACTTAGTGCATAACTATTAGCATGTTGATGTGTTGGAGATGAGAGTATTCTCTCCTTTTCATGAATTCTATGAGAATTCGAGTGTGAAACACTATTCTTGTTGTGTGTGTGGAAGAAATGTGATTGTTGATTTTAGAGTGTTGGATCCTTTTGGCATTTGTGATGTGTGGGTGTGTTGATATGTTGTACGACAAGGTTGGTTTGTAGTGAACTAGACTTCATAATGATGTCATTATCATTTGTATAGAAATGTGTGTGTCCCCATGTTATATGGCAGTTGACTGTATGTTGTAATTGTGCTCATCATAATTATAATTCATGTGATATGTAATGATTCATGTCATGATTTAGGGACATATGGTGGGTATATGATCCCTATCGTACAGTGATTGCACTTGGGGTGCAGCATGTGGTGATGTGGTGTGTGGTAAACCATGAATGTAATGTATGTGATATACCCTGTATTGGTGCCATGCGTAAGATGCTATGGTAAGGTGTGTGAACCACCATTGTGTTAGTGATGTAGTTGCATGTTATGTTGTGAACCTTACGCTAACCGACCCTGAGGGAAATCGGTAAAAGTGTATGTTTGGAGTGAGGAATGTGTACCATTGGCCAGTAACTTCAGTTAACCTTAGGCTCAGTAGATGACGACCTGTGCTCCTCTTTTTCTCTCTCCTTGTGGTTGTTGTATGGATGCAACCTAAGTGTAGCTATGACTATGTTTAGCCTTGTCGAAGTGGTGGCGGGATGATTCAGATAGAGATGATGATAGTTGTACTATTGATATGTTATTTTACGAGCTGAGGCTCGATGTTCCGAGTGCCAGCAACTCGTTGAGTACCCCCTTGGTGGCCAGATAAGGCCACATAGTCATCGTAATGTGTTATTCTTATATGTGTATTTTATTTGTAAATTGAACTTTTTATTTCATTTATACAAGGACCAACAGTTTTCTTGAATGCCATGTTTTATATTTTGGGCATTTCCTTGGTTTGTGGTACTAACATGTGGATTTTTGCACTAACTATGGCTATTTGGCCATTTGTTTTGCTTGGATTTGGATCTTCTTTTAAATTTTAAAATTTTACAATGCCTTGCCCAAGGCTTGTACTTTTCCACTTGGCATTTGAATCAGATTGCTATGTTGGTTCTATTGTCATGATGTGTGGAATAGGGTCATGGGATGCACCATGGAATGGTTGGACCTATGGACCCACTTCATTGTATGGGGGTACGCCCCAAGGAGTTACAGATAACTAGTAGGTTGTTGAACCATGAGTTATTATGTCACTTGGGTTAGGGGTGTCTGGACTCTATGTGCCTAGGGCCATAGGGAAACCAACCTCTTTGGGGAGTGAAAAGGAAATTTATTTATTTATTACTACTTGAGGGAGGCATAAGAGACTTGAGGGAGGCATAAGAGATTGAGGGAGGCATAAGAGACTTGAGGGAGGCATAAGAGATTGAGGGAGGCATAAGATACTTGAGGGAGGCATAAGAGTGTGTGTGTGTGTGATTGATGCTTCGGGAGGTATGTAGAGTTGTTATGATGTTTTGGTTGTGGTGTTATGATGTATGTGTTACTCATGTTAGTTGGATATGTTTTGTGATGTTGTGGATATGGCTTTGATGCCCTTGTTGACACTATGTACTTGTAGCTATTGTTCTGAGTTATGTGAAATCTTCATCTATGGAATTGTGGAAATTTTTGGTTGTTGTAGTACACTTTTGTTCGAGTATTATATGTCAGTCATAGATGTGTGACAAGTACTATGTTATGTGGACCATGCCTGTTCTCTTCCATAAATTGGTTAAGCTCTTGTGGTGTGGTACCATCATGAAAGTATGTAAAATTATGCTTGTGAATCATTAGTGTTGTGTATGACCTTGGTAGGGTGTTGTGATAGCAGTTCATGTTGGGCACCCACAAGAATGAATAAACTAAAACTCTACAACAATGAAATTTTAAAGAACTTGAATTAGGAATAATGTAAATGGAAAGAGACTAATTAAATAATGAATAAGAGGGAACTACCAATCTTCACAGAACTTTGAAAGTTAAACATTCTGCCAAAATGTTTCTAAGGCTACCCCATGGCCGTGCTTTAATGACTGAAATTTTAACCATAGGGTGTACTTTCATCTTTATTTGTTCTTTGTTGCTTACCACCTTTCCTTCCTTCAGTGTTGTTTCATATCGAGGATGATGTTTTATTAAGGGGAAGTGAATGTAATGCCGTATTTGACGTTTACTCTAGTTCTTGCTTCATTGACCCTGTAGCTAAAAAATGTGTGTGCTCCCATTGTTGATGTTAGGTGACTTTTGATTTGTCAGAGTATGAATTAGCATTTATCTCTTCCTCGTTCGATCTCCAGTGCCTTCCGTTTACGTTATTTGTTGGTCAGATGCCCCTTTTGATTTTGTAGCACATTAAAAACAAATTATTATTATTAGTTTAAATTAGTTGATTTGCGAATTGACATTATTACTGTAAATTTGGAATATAATTAAAATTAAATTTTAAGGGTGAATTGGATTATTGCATTTTATTTTTTTATTTATGGTTGATAATCAATATTAGCAAATGGATTATTTTACATTATTTTTTGTACCCCTTGACTGAGCCAAGCTACCATGCAGTATGGATTTAATGTCTGGTGTCATTAATAGTATTATGTTCATAGGCTTTATGTTTCCACTCCTGTGTTTGGCGTCGTGGAAATGCTTGTCCTTGCGAGTGAGGAGGAATTTAATCCCTTTTTTGATTGTTATTGACGTATTTTGGGACTTCCCATATCTGTTTTAAATGCAATTTATTATTTATTGAAGACCTCAAAATTTCCCCCCCGACCAAACCTGGCTGGTGTTTTCTCCTTGTGAAATTTGAACTTATTGTTGATTTTCCCTTTTTGGTTTGACCTTCCTACGTTTTGAGATGTGGCAGAGAAGATCTACAGTATGATTTATTAGGTGGGCTCTAATGAGGGGAAGAGGTCTTGGCTAGTTTTGTCAAACACTCATTTCTCCTGTTATGTATGTTTGTTATTCCCTCCCTTGAGGTTTCTGCAACTTCAACTTTGGAAAAATATTTTCCCCTAGTGTTTCTTTAATGGATGTTCCATTCCCATGTTTCAAAACTTTATTTTTTATCACTGGCTACGTACTGCTGGCAGCGCCACATGAGGTGAACTGAGGAGGTTAGACACCTGTTTTGCATGTGGGTATAGTGAAGCCATTTTTCTTTTGGTCCTTTTGTGCATATCCTCCAATCATGGTATTTCCTGAGACCACATCTCTTTGAGGAATTTTTTCAAATGTTTGCTTGCCTCGTGTATGGATGTTCTCCACACATTTTATATGCATGGCTTTATAGGCACCTTGCTTCCACATCTGAAAAAAAAAATTCTTTTCCTTGTGCTTTGATGTCCATACCCTGTCTCTCAATCACGTCCATTTTGACGCAGGCTGGGAGGATGTTTGCAAGGTTGTGGAGTCTAGCTTTACCCTGTCTCTCACATGTTTCCTAGCCTTTTTCAATAAACCCATTTTGTGTATATACTGTAGTCATGGAAGTCTTTGAGACCACTTTTCTTTTTTAATGATGCAACTCATGGGTTTGGAGCTCCCTACCCTGTGCCAACATGGGAGTGAGTGGATTTTAGCACCCAGCATGTATGTGGACATGAGATTCAACCTAGGGTTTGCTGTAGGTCTGAGGTATTTTGGCAACTTGTAGAAGCTGGAGAAATAGGAAAGATAAACCTACCATTTCTACAATTGCTAAAATTTAAAAATATCATGAAATAGAACTTTCTTTTCCCCGAATTTGGTTTGTCTTTGTTGCTTTTGTTGTGGGTTTGTTCACCTTGCGGGAAATCTCTCCTTTCCTCTTGAAATCTTCTTGTTTTGGCTTTAATCGTTGTCAGTGTTAAAGTGGATAGCATAGATGTATTTTCCTCCTACGCTGGTTGTTATATTTTCATGTTGAATTAAATGACCTCCTACCATTATTAACTGCATTTCTTTGATTGAGTAACAAGGTTATTAAGTTGTTTATAGCTAGTAAATGTTGTGGTGAAAGCAAGCCTGTTGTATCTATAAACCTCTTGCTCTTCATACGAGCTTACTATCTAGATTTTATTTTCTTCCAGGTATCTTGAGCACATTCCCATGGGTTATGACAACATTACTTTAGTGGAAAGCCACTAAACTAAACCTGATCTGGGTTGGGAGAGAGACTATAGTTTTATAGGACACTTAATCACCCTTTCGGGTTATGAAAATAATTACGTAATGTCAATTGTCTCTTAGATGTGCCCAACCTTGAGGGGTGAAGTTGTCGAGGTCCATTGGACCTCCATGTCCTCTTTTCTCAGACTAAGTAATGGCCCCTTCGATATTCAATCCATCCCGCAGGTTTACAAAACTTATGTGTGGTTGACTTCAGTGGTTAGGTTTATGCTTGGAGGGAGTATCTTGGCTAAGGTACCCAGATTACTAGTTGTTTTGCACCTTGAGTATTCCTGCATAATTGTTTATGATGCTAGACGTATACCCAATTGCTTGTTGATCATCGGTATAGGTCCAAGACATTTAAGGTTTTCCTTAAGGGGCACTTTGACCATTCCTTATGAAGCTTGAACCATAACGAAATATTTTGTCACCGAGATTTGAAGTTACATGTGTGTGTTTATGGATAGTACTCCTTTATTTTTATAACTACCTTGGCTTCATTCTACTTGTGATGACTCTTGGTGGTATATATATAATTTTGCATGTCACTGATTTTTATTGACTTTTGGATGACGTATGTGTGTTGATCTCTTGTTGACTTATGATAGAATGGTTAAGAGCATTAGGGATATTTGGGGGTATTTATATATAGATGCATTGTTGATTTATATTTGAAGTTGATGTTAAGATAATGGCTTTTGGTGATACATATAAATGCAATTTTCCTTTTAGAATGGTTTGAATATGTTAACGAGGGGTACTTTAAAAGAACTTGTGATGGAAAGTGGTGATCCACATTGTTTTAAATCAAAACTATAGACTTATAGAGGAGGTTTGGAAATCCCTAGTGTTGTAAAACTTGGATTGATGTTTAAAATGTTAACTTGTATGACGGAACTCTCTTTTACTCTCACTTGTTGTTACTAGCCTATAAGGGCAGTGGCCTCTTCTTGAATGATTGTGAAATTCCTTGGAGTCAATGGCTGAAACTAGTATTTATTTGCCTTCCCTTTTAAACAATGTTGAGTGGTGGTCATGTATTATATTTCCATCATATAATCTATATGATTACATGATTGAAATTTTAATACACTCGACCTTTCATGTTTAACCTTTGAATCCCGTGGTTCCTCCTGGATTAATTGTTCAATTTTGTCATTTTAGAAATTTAGTATCGTAGCCTGTGCTTTTGGTACCTTTTGATGATTTTAGATTGTTGGTTTGAATATCAGTTCTCAATCTTATAACCTAATTGTTTATTCGATGGAAACCCCATTACACTAGACTGTTGTTTCTAACTTATCAGGCCAATGGTCCCTTCTCAAATGATTGTTAGACTTTTGTTTCTTTTGAGACAATGTTCATAACTGAAGTATAAGACTTTCTTCTTAGATTGGCATGGTGGAAATTTTAATTAACTTAAGGGGTTGTTAGTATTTAGAGCTTTGATCCAATTCTTGGAATAGAATGTTTCCTTTCTTGATATTGTTAGATAGTAGCTTATTGTTGCTTTGTGTAGTCTTATCTTGCTCAGTTCTCATGAACTGACTCAGGTTATTAATTGTTGCAGATGGCTTATGCGAGTAGATGAGGGAAAGACTTGTAGAATATTGCATCAATCTTGGTTATGAAGTTCTTTTGTACGAATACTTTTATGTTGTAAAACTCTGGAATGGGTTCGTGGGAAATTTAGAAGAGGGCATGTGCCTTAGTATTATGTGTTGTGGAGTAATGTTGTCTTAACTATTAAAACTAAAACCAGTTTTTTATCGTGGAAAATATTAAATTTTATTACCGTATTGTTATGAGTGGTTTTAATGTATTATAGAAATTCTAAGAATAGTATAGCATTGCTTGATAATGTTGTTACATTCTTGTTCCCTAGTCATAGTTCCATAGAATTGTTTTGTCCCTTTGGTTTGTGCGTCATGTTGGAAATAATTGATGTAACCATGTGTAGATTTCACAAAAGAGTAATGGTAAAATTTGATCTTGGGATAAAATGTTGGGTTGTCAACTCTTCTAGGACATAGTAACAATGCAATTATAAGCATAATAAATGGTTGGGTAATCCTTTTGATCCTTATAAAAGTGTATAAAATATAAATATTTATATATATATGAATAAATTAATGTAGATGTGATCTAGTTGATAACATTTGAGTCCTTAAGTGATCAAAGAGGAAACTATCCTTTGTAAAGTAAAATTATATACCTTTAATCCCCAGCTAAACTAATGAACATTATCCTTATATGGTGAATTCTTAAACGATCTTAAGGTGAAATCAATGATTAGATTTTGGAAGATAATAAGGTCATACTAAGTACGAGGAAATTGATTAAGAAACCATTCAATCTATCTCACCCTTTGAAAAAACATAATTTGTATGCTCATGTCAAACTCTTGTCAAATGAAGCCTAAGTGAAACCTTTAATCATTCTAGATAGATTCTTAGCCCAATAAAATCCTGGTTAATAAATAATGAGATCTTAAAGATGAATCCAATTCGATCTTCTTCCTCTAACTTCTTCCAAAGTGCTTTGTAATCTTCTCTTATTTGTTGTTAAGCATTTGATCCTTTCTCAAGGAGGTTATAGTTCTAAAGCTAAACGATACCTTCCCTCAATTGGAGCTTGCACTCATCACCTTGTGCAATGGAGGTAGGAAAAAAGATTCACTAGCTTATGTATAAATAAATAACCTTGTGAGAAATGAAAAATGTTCTTAGATCAACGAATTAAACAAGTTTTGACATATTATAGAATGATCCTCTTTTAGAAAACTTGATCTTAAGCAATTTTGTCATTAGTATAAAACATAGAAGTTCACCTTTGTAAGAGGAATTGTATGAATCAAAAAATGAATCTTCTAGATTGTAAAGTCAAGTTTTATAATACATTTTTAGTAAATACATAACCTTAAAAGATTTTACACATGGGATGTCCTTAATGTAACTGTGTATTGTGGTTGGACTTTTACGTTGTGCCTTGTCGAAGAGAAAATTGAATTGTTCATGTTGGGTGTTGTATGATTCTTTGTTGCCTATGTGGTCAAGATTGGGGTCCATAGGTGATGAGATGGAAGGGGGTGATGGGCTAGGTGGGAGCAGCTGGCGGCTAGCATGAAACATGAGCGTGTTAGCTTGTTTACGAGTCCAAACCATGTGACTAACGATAGAACATGTATTATGAGCTTCGCTGATAATGCAGAAACACAAAAGAAATTGAGAAAAATGGGTTTAAAATGTGTGATTTGATCATTGTTCTAATTGGAAAATCAAAACACAGAGACCGACGTCGGTTGGGGTAACTGATGTCGGTATGAGGGGGTAACCATTGCCGGTTGACTAGACCGATGTCAGTTACTGTGGAGAAATGAGATATGTGTAAATCTAGCAATAAATGATGAAGATGAAGTAGATATGGACTTTGAAGGTGATGTCAAGGACTCAGAGATAAAGTAAAGTAACAGAGAAAGTCACAGAAAGAAAATATATATAGATTGAATGCTACTTTGGCAGGAATGACCAAAACAACATAAAACTGATGACGATCAGTGAACCAATGGTAGTGAGATGATTAAACCAATGGCGATCTCTAGACTGACACTGGTTACTATGAAATATGTGAAAAATGGAAAAAGTGAAATTTTGGTGATTTAGGTCAAATAACAAGACCCACTCAGAGATTGAGTATGGTAATGATCAACCCTAACACACTCAGAAAAAGTAGGAATACATCAACTATCATGGTGGAGTATGTAGGGAGAGAAAAAATGAAGAAAACGAACTCGCACCTCAAAACACAAATCAAGTAAAAGCTAGCAAACACGAATCCTATGATGTAAATTTTATGTTGTGGCTTATGCCATTTAGGAATGACTTATGAATAGAATAGAGTTTTTGGTTACCAAAGGTACCCTACAGAAACTGACAACTATGGTTGGTTTCAGGTAAGTTTTGGCATGGGGGATCCTTCTCTGATATGATAACTGGCCAGAAAAAAATGTTAGAGCCCACTGTCAATTCTTTGATCATGTGATCGTTGACAACTTCTTCCGGGAAAGATATTGTTTAAGAAATGTGTAGTTTGTTTTTAGTGATTTGGTATAAAGAGTTTGCAAAATGTGAACTACGGTTCATTTTGTCAACCATCAGCTAGGCATGACTTCCAACATATAGGTTACCCACAATTTAGATGAGCTAGAATGCAACATACAACAATGAGATGCAAAGATTTTAAAACCAAATCCACAATGAAATTTGATGGGAGAAATAATGAATAGGAAAGAGTATGTCTTTCACTAATGCAATATAGAATAAAAAGAAGTGTTCTTTTTAATCCCAAAATAGAAGTTTCACTGAGATCAGCAGGAGAAGAAGAATGTTTCCAAGGGAGAAGATTTTAATGTGAACTTTATTTTTAAAAAGAAATAAACACCTAATGATTCCCTACGAATGAATAATGCAAAGAACCCCGAATGGGTCCCACTGGGCGTGCCAAAAATGTTTCATAAATAAGTTTTACGCTTTCTAGGACGAAACAGATAAAAGGTAAATGGTTGAGGAATACCTATGAGGCAAAGGTGGAAGGTAGAATGCACGTGTTGTTGACGTTATCCAAGATGATCATAGAGAACTCCTTTTTTATAGAAAGGATTACCTGTAGATGCAAAGAAAGACCACAAAAGAGTATTAAATAGCATATGACAGTGGACTTCCTAGCATATGCTAGATCTAGGAGGCGTGGTACTTCCTAAAGAGATTTCCAATCCACTGTTTAATAATAATTCAATGTGAATAAACAACTAAAATAAACAAGTCCTATTGCAATGTAATGATTTAGGTTTCTCATACACATAATACACTAGATTTTATGTTAGATATCAAAATAACACTAAATCTAATTAGAACCAGGGTTTGTTCCAGTCATACAGGTTTGTCAAAGGTCCGATAAGGGTTTGGGGCTAATTGGTTGAGGTCTAGGTTGGTTTTGGGTGAGTAGGAAGCTTCTTGGTCAGAGAATATGATATGACACAGAGACCGATATTGGTTTGATAACCGATGTCAGTATGGGGATTAAACCGACGACGGTAGGGTAAACCGACGTCGGTAGGGGCAATTGGCAATAACTTAATAAAAATGGTTTTTGGGCTTCTCTGTGATTGCACAAAGACTGAGGAGGGTGTGGTTAAGTTTGTAATATAACTGAGAAGACTTAGGAATACCAAGGGAGAGGTCACAAAGGGTGAAAGGTCTTGAAT
This sequence comes from Taxus chinensis, assembly GCA_019776745.2. Taxonomy (NCBI): domain Eukaryota; kingdom Viridiplantae; phylum Streptophyta; class Pinopsida; order Cupressales; family Taxaceae; genus Taxus; species Taxus chinensis. The sequence goes on along the minus strand of CM034147.1, from coordinate 130,143,193 downwards.
TGGTTAGGTTGGTGGATTGGTGAGAAGATGAAGATATTCAGATAACAGTAGATATTGAAAATACTGAAGGAAGAAAAGAGATCTCCAATAAAGGAAGCACAAATGATTAAGATCATGTTACTTACTTGTTGTTATAAAGATCTTGTGGCTAGATGAAGGTTGGTGATTGATTGGTGATGTGGTATCTAGTTTAGTGTCGTGACATTATGACCTATGTTTCTCTCTGGTGGTGTGTAAATGTCATTTGGATGGAGTAATGGCTCTGAGATATTCACTTGATTGCAATAACACTCTCAAAAATCGAAATGACCAAACCCAGGTAAAAGGTTTTAAAGTTGTATATAAAGGAACCGGTGGTGGTTTAGGTAACTGACGTTGGTCGAGGAAAAACCGATGTTGGCTAGGGCAAAATAGTCCTATTTACCAAAAATAGGTAGTGTTATCCCAAATTCGCCCCCGACAAATTTGGTCAAGACAACCCCACACATAGAGAAAATATGAATGGAAAACATTTCGGACCCACAAGCTTGCATTCCAGAATGAGGCAAAGGAAAAAGTCAAAGTTTGAACTCGAGTCAAAGCCAAAGCATGGAGGTGGAGGAAAAGGTGAAAAATTTCCTTTTCTCAAAAGGTATAGAGACAAAAGGTGAAGCGCATCCCCTGACCAACCAAAGGGGTGCCACATGTCCCATCTCAAAAGGGGGACCCATCTTTCAAACTATTTTCCCACCCATTCATACGGACTCGATACAAACTTCGAAGGGGCATATCTTTCGACTCAGGGCTCGAAATATTACAAATCTGACACCGTTGGAAGCGTCTTGATGTCTTTTACACCATGGAAAGATTAAAAAATCACTTTTCTCAGGCCCTGGTAGGTGAACCATGGAGAAACGTCATATGGCCTTTAATACAGAATCTGATTTTCTCAGCTACTAGATCTAATTCGATTCGATCCGCAATTCTTCTTCAACACACCAGACGAATAGAGGGAGCCAGAATTGACAAATTTGGGGCAGATTTGAAAGGGGGCATTGATTGATGGCATTTGAATCTTCAAGATAGGATTCAATGCATATCCTGGGGTGGTTGAAATAGGATTCAACTTTTCCCTCTTCCCTTCTCTCTCTTTTCGTTCTATATATACTGTAACACTTCTCGTTTGAGAAGGAGAGACATTATGGGCATAGAGAAACTCTGTCAAATTTGTTTCTCAACACCATTTTTGAGCAGCAAACCTTCTCCTATGCCTGGTGAATGTATTTGTGCCTCTATTCCAGAAATGTAATGGTTTGTGCACCTTCTAGAGAAATAAAAAACGTGTTTTTGTGGTGTTCTTCAACCCTTTGCATTGTTTTGTTGTTTCTCCATGCCTCTCCCTTTCAGTCTTGGTTTTATGTGCATGTATTTCACATTTGCAGGTGCAGGATGTTGTGTTTCATGGAGTTTAATGGATGATTTGTAGATCTGAGCCGTGTCACTTCTGTTTGACCTCCCTCGTCTCCATTTTTTCTGTTTCTTTCTCCCTCAATAGAATATCTCACTCCTTTTTCTTGGTGTTATCACCTCGTTAGTGTAGGATTTCCCTCTTTATGCACTTTCTCTCTCCCTGTCTCCTTGGCATTGTTAGGATAGGTGTAGTTAGATGTCATTTCTGCATTAGGAGTAGTTTAGCATTAGGATCAGGAAGAAGAAGTTGGCTTTCTCTGGAGGGCCATCTCAAGTCCACAAGTCCCACAGCTTGAGAGATGGTCCCATGTTATGTAAATCACACCAAATGACCCTACCTTAGAAAATCAGATCCATAACTCATTTGGGGGTGTTGTGATTTCACGTTAACATTTTTGGCACACCCGGTGGGATATGTCTGAAGCACCTTACCACTTCACTTCATCAAGTTCGATGTGCTCTTGGTAAAGATTTCAGCCTTTAAAGGCACTTTCAAGCACATTTGGCGACTCCATCTGGTCAACAACCCATCCTCTGAGTTGCAGACCTTCTTCCCATCCATTTCCACCCATTATTTCTTCCATCTCTTTCATTCTTTTCCATTCCATTTGTGCAATCATGACTTCATTCCCTTCATGGAACTCACACTTACAGCAACAGAACAATCCACCCCCAATATGTTTTACAACTCCTTCAAATCAACATTTTGAGCAAAGGAAAAATCAGTATGTCTACCCCTATGAGCAATAGTGCCAAAATCAGTTTAGCTACGAAGCTTTCCAAGAGCAGGGGTATGCAAACAATGAAGACAATCAAATATAAGATGTTGGTCTGCTGGAGAAGATCCAAAAAATGGAGGTTGGCATGGTTCAGTCAAGGGGCATAACACAAATGAAGGCATTTCAGATTGGTTTCAGGGCACCTTATCCATGGGAAGGCCCTTTTCCAAGACATTACAACCCTCAAGAGAAGCTTGACTTCATGGTTGAAGTGTTCCCCCAGCTTACACAGTGGGATAAGGAGATCGAGGCTTATGAGTTGGAGTCAAGACAACCTTATCAATGGGTAAGTCAATCACCAGCTCCCTGTCTTTCATTTTCTCTCCCTCAATATTTATCATTTCAGCAAAGGCAAGATTAAATCTTCCCACTTGCTACCCGAAGTGTTGATTCCAGTTCTCCATTCCCTAGTCTTCCACCCCATCTCAGTTCTTCTTTCCTTTTCCCTTCCAAATAGTCATCCCCTCCGAACAAACAAGAAGTTCCACCTCCCTTACCACCACAAACAATTGTAAAGATGGTTGAACCCTAACCTGCCACTCCTCTTGCTTTCCCAAGCCCATGTTGGGAAGAGACTCAAGAATCCAGCTAAGGAGAACATCAAACAGAGGAACCCAACAGAGAAGAAATGATAGAAAATCTGAAGAGTTGGGCTGCTAAATTTGAGTTTTCAAAGGTTCCCTTATTGGTTAAGCCTATGGAGGAGGCTGAGGTCAAGCCGCAAGTGGTGGAAGCTCCAGCTACATCGCAAGCAGGGGAAGAAGGAGCTACTCCTAATCTAAAAGAAGAGGAGTACATTCCAGCTGTGGAGGAGGACCATATAGTTTCAGAGGCTCCAAGTGCAGAGCAGGCCACAGAAGAACCTTCAGTTCTTCCTCCCACTTCATCCCCTTCAAGCTCTGATGTTGAAGAAGAGTTTGATCTTTCAAACTTCATGTTTGAGAGTGAAGGGAGCCATGGTGATCAAGTTGCAGATTCGAAGGACACCATGGAGGAGGTCAAACACACGCAACAGGACAACAAGGAGGCATATTATCTGTCTAACTTGGAGGATTGTCTTGATGGAGAGGAGCCCGAGGAGATCACATCATTCACTCCTCCATCATCTTCCTTCTAAGAACATGAGTCTATTATCATGGAGAATAACATCTAAGGACAACAACCTGCATCTCACAACGGCCCTCAGTAACCAAGGTTAGAGGATCTTAATCTTCCATGTTCTTTAAAGGAGGAGGAAGAGAAAAGGCAAGAGGATGTCATCACCTCTCTCACACCATCCACCCAAGAAGGTCCACAAGAAGACTCCATTTTTGGAGTTGAATTTCAGAGAAATGGGCACATCCAAAGGATTAGACCTTACCTAATCAGATACTTGGCTTCATTAGAGCCAAAGGAGAAGCCAAAACCAGTCATGCCTACTCCAGGGCATGAGGATGAGCATAAAAGTACCAAGGGTCATCATCAACACCTCCAGAAGTCTGATGTAAGTCAGCTTAAGGAGATATTTTCCATTAACGTTGATACCTTGATGATTTGGGTGGAGGACCGACTTATTGTTAGTTTTTCACTCATCCAACCAGCCATGTTCAGTGCCAAATTAGTTGCATGGCTACCATTTTTGAGGAAGGGAAGCTATTTCTCCCTGCCAGTTGCAAGTTTTGTTTGAGTTCCCTTTGCTCTTGGTTAGAGTAGAGTAGGTAGGTTTGTTTCCAATAGAAGAAGTACTTTTTCACACTCTGCATGTTCCATTTGGAGCATGTATGATTTTCAGTTTGTACATAGTTTTTGGTGTTGTTGTATTGCTCTTGCACAGTGCATTCAGTTGGCTTTTGATGAAGTTTAACTCCAAGTTCAGTAGGTTTCAAAGAGGCTCAGAGGTTAGATCTTCAAAAGTTCAGATTAGTTTCATGTTTATCAGGCAGAATCCATGCCCAATGGATGCTTCAAGGCCATTGGTTTCTTCATCTAGCAGGCAGATGTCCCTGTGAGTTGCCAAATTGTTATCCCAAATTCACCCCCTAGAAAATTTGGTCAAGACAACCCCACACAGAGAAAATATGAAGGGAAAATGTTTCAGACCTATGATCTCGCATTCCAGAATGAGGCAAAGGAAAAATTCAAAGTTTGAACCCGAGTTAAAGCCAAAACGGGGAGGTGGAGGAAAAGATGAAAATTTTCCTTTTCTCAAAAGGCACAGAGACAAAAGGTGAAGCGCGTCCCCCGGCCAACCAAAGGGGTGCCACGTGTCCCATCTCAAAATGGGGACCCATCTTTCAAATTGTTTTCCCACCCATTCGTACGAACTCGATACAAACTTTGAAGGGGCATATCTTTCGACTTAGGGCTCGAAATATTGTAAATATGACACCATTGGAAGTGTCTCGACGTCTTTTATGCCATGGAAAGATAAACAAATCACTTTTCTCAAGCCCTAGTAGGTGAACCATGGAGAAACCTCTTCAGGCCTTTAATACAGAATCTGATTTTCTTGGCTACTAGATCTAATTCAATTCGATTTGTCATTCTTCTTCAACATGCCAGACGGACAGAGGGAGCCAAAATTGATAGATTTGGGGTGGATTTGAAAGGGAGCATTGATTGATGGCGTTTGAATCTTCAAGGCAGGATTCAATGCATATCCTGAGGTGGTTGAAACAGGATTTGACTTTTCCCTCTTCCCTTCTCTCTCTTTTCTTTCTATATATACTATAACACTTCTCGTTTGAGAAGGAGAGACATTCTGGGCATAGAGAAACTCTGTCAAATTTGTTTCTCGACGCCATTTTTGAGCAACAAACCTTCTCCTATGCCTGGTGAATGTATTTGTGCCTCTATTCTAGAAATGTAATGGTCTGTGCACCTTCTAGAGCAATAAAAAATGTGTTTTTGTGGTGTTCTTCAACCCTTTGCATCGTTTTGGCGTTTCTTCGTGCCTTTCCCTTTTAGTCTTGGTTTTTTGTGCATGTATTTCACATTTGCAGGTGCAGGATGTTGTGTTTCATGGAGTTTAATGGATGATTTACATATCTGGGTTGTGTCACTTCTATCTGACCTCCCTCATCTCCATTTTTTATGTTTCTTTCTCCCTCAATAGAATATCTCACTCCCTTTTCTTGGTGTGATCACCTCGTTAGTGTGGGATTTCCCTCTTTATGCACTTTCTCTCTCCTTGTCTCCTTGACATTGTTAGGATAGGGGTAGTTAGACGTCATTTTTGCATTAGGAGTAGTTTAGCATTAGGATCAGGAAGAAGAAGCCGGCTTTCTCCGGAGGGCCATCTCAAGTCCGTAAGTCCCACAACTTGAGAGATGGTCCCATGTTATGCAAATCACACCAAATGACCCTACCTTAGAAAATCAGATCCATAACTCATTTGGGGGTGCTGTGATTTCGCGTTAACAAGAAGATCTTCCCAGATTTGGAGTGCTTTCCTTGTTGGGTCCACTTAGGGAAGTAGATTTCATGTGAGAGAAGACATTAAGATATTAAAAGAAGTCCAGTTAGGTTTAGGAAGAAGTCTTAGTTAGTTAGGTCAAGTAGTGACTCAATACTGGGAGTGATGACTCAGTGTTGAGAGTGATGACTTGGTCACTGTGAGTTAAATGCCCCTGGAATGGGTCTAGGGTGAGGTGTTAGGATGAGGTGGAGGTGTGAGGATTAAATTAACTTAATTAACATTATTTAACATGAGGATGAATATTAATATGGGGTAAAGGGGTCATTATTAGTTAAATGTGTTACGTTGATTAATTGAAGGGGACCAAGGGGAGTGTGACCTAAATTTGGTGTCAACAACAACATCTGAAACCTTATAACCCCAAACTCCAAAAAAGTGACCAACTCACATTGACCTTAAAAAGAGGGTTGACCTCTAAAATTCCCCCATTGTGCCATGTCGACTCGCCGTATTTTGGACTTTTGGCGCCTCGTTATTCGGAACTCAGGCGCTAATTTTTTTGTTTCGCTCGGTGAGATCCCTGAATGCTGAATCCCCAAAAGCCCGAAAGCTTCAGGGTTTAGACTCTGATTGTTCCTCTAACTCATCACGATTTGGCTCACTCCGACTCCCTACCGAGTTGGTCCGTTCCCACGACGAGCTTGTCTATTTTTCTGCATGTGAGTCTGGTTGCACTACTTCAACCTCGACTTGACTTTAATGTCTCCCGACATAGCTCTTCACCGCTTTGCTCGACTTCACTTGAGAGCCTTCCCACATCGATCTATCATGCTTTAATGACTCAACATCACCCTGATGTGATGCATCCTTCTTGGCAGAGCTCAGGGATCTTGGCCCTCAACTACTTTAACCCGTAGACCTTTTCATGACCTACTTAGCGTTCCAAACCCTCATGTCTCAACTCACCCGAGCGAGCTCTTTTGCACCGGTTGCTATACTGTAGTGAGCTCGATGAGCTCATAGAGCTCTCCACCGAACTCCTTCTGACTTGGATCGGCGAGTAGTTCCTTTGAATCCTCCCCCATGCAGACCCCCTAGCTCGCCAAGTTATTCACTGAGTAGCTCGGTGAGTTGTTTTATAGCTCAGTTAGCTCTGGAGGCTAAATGAGGCATTTTTTAATTCTCTGAAGTCCGTCATAAGAAATGTTTGCATTTTCTGACTAGGGGAGGGGAAAAATAACCGGGAAAAAAATGTTGAATTTCTTTGTCTTAGGCCATTTCACCATTTTTGGGGGTTGGAGGCCATTTTTTCACAGTGACGGGACCATGAATCAGGATGGCCCTAAATGGCCTAATTTAGCTTGAATACTTCTTGAATGCCTACGAATTCTCCCTAAGACCTTGGAGACTAGTTATGACCTGTTTGTAACCAGTGGGGCCTACTTGAGAACTTAGGATCACTTTGGGAGCCTGTTGGCCATTTTTGCCCATAGGGGGAAAAATTGTCAACAGTGACTATGGGAGATAAGGATAATTTTGAGATGTCACCAATGAGAAGATCGAAGAGGTTCGCTGGCCTGAATGATTTTTCAGATGTGGAAGTGAATGTTGAAGGTACTGAGGTGTGATTAATAACATTAATAACATGGGTTGAGAGGTCTCAAGATCTGAGAGGATTATTTTGATTGTTTGGAGGATGATTAGGGAATGGTTGCTTAAAGACGTATAAGGCTTGGTTAGGGGGTGCATTCAGATTATCCAGTTGTCAATCACCTCGATCAATGAGTTTATGAACCAAATCCTTTAAGGTACAACATCATTTAATGTCATAGCCACGAACTTGATGATATTTACAATAGTCACTCTCTTAGTACCATGTAGGATTAGGACGAGACTCATCGATGGGTGTAGACACAAAATCATGTACTTTGGGTAATTATCTAGTCCTAGTTGCATACTACTATTCATATGATTCCTAAGTTAGAAAAGTAAAGATTAACCCATGTCTTTGGCCACCTTTCTTTCCTTTCTATTTTTACTTTCAGTCTTGCACCTTTACTTGCTCAGTCTACATTTTTACCCTTCGGTATTTATCATCCCAGACACTGGCGCCCAGCCAAGACACTAGCGCCAGGCACCCTTATCCCCTCTGGATGCTCATGTCCCCTTTGTACTTTACTCACACCTTTTGGGTTCTTTCTAGCTATTTGAGCATTTTATCTTTTTGGTAGTTAGCCTTTTTGGGGTTAATTATGAAATTGGAAGCAAAGGAATCACATAAATATAAAGTTATGTCACCATAATAAAGGACCAAGCACTGAGCACTATCTATCTCCACCTAAGGTTGCATCCATCAAGCATCTAAGAGCTCCATTGCATCCATCTAGCTCCATCACAAGGGACAAAAGGTATGGTTTTCTACATCACACTTCATAGGAGGGAAGTTCATTTTATTCCATGCACATATTATTTACATTCTACATGTAGTTACTTGCTCATTATTCCAAGTGCGGCATGTAAAAGAGCAACCTAGGGCACAATTCCACACACACACACAGAACTACATTGGGTCTTAGATGTAGTGCAATGCTTAGTTGTAAGTCCACCATTGTGGCAGCTGAGGACATTCTGACCCCTCATTCTACATGTTTCTTTTTTAGGATTTGATGTGTATTAGAGGGTTTTGTAGGTCTAACTCTCATTGCAGGTTTACAATGACCTCAGTGATCTTGGTGCGGACATATTGTGAAAAAACGTGACTAATTGCAAACACCTAGTGACACCCCCAAGGTGGGTTTCTGAGCCTTTTCACAGACCCGGGCACCCATAATCAGGACTCGGTCACCCCTATCCCTCTCTAGGTGCCCCAGTCCAAACTCCTCCAGATCTGTAACTTTTTGGGTCTCTGTTTGCCGCTTTTGTCATTCTGTTCACCTGGTCACTACTTCGGCACAATTTAGATTTCACTGCAAACCAACTAAGTCATCTTATTCCTTCTTTGTACTTGGGGTTTCATATTTTATCGATTATTTGCTTGGGTATATTTCTACATTTCATTTATCAGTTATTTACTACTACTATAACATTCAGATCAGGATTTTATTTACGTTTTATCCTAATCAACAGGTTGGATCGGAGGGACTTCTATTGAGTGGACTGCCATAATATTGTCAAAGATAGAACTATAAGAATCCCCTAGAGGAGTGTATGTGTGAGGGGTTTGTGATTCCCTCTGTGTTTTTTCATTATGAGAAGTATTTTGAGAAGTGGTTTTCACCACGAAATCATTTTCCAAACCTTTAGATTTGTCATTAGTATAAAAGTTTTTAAAAAAATCAAGCTTGGGATTTTTGGAAAGGAGTTTGACCATAGTTTCTTCAAGGGCTTAGATTTATATCTTTCGGGCCATGGTAAAGGATTCATCAAAGGTTTAGAATGATTGAATCTGAAGAGTGAAGGAGATTTGTTTAGCACAAGACCGAGAGAATAACTCAACGAGCTCAGTCCGAGGCAAAGAGAAGGATAATTGATTAATCATGCCTTTTCATCTAGTGACAAAGTCCACAATGGACTCATCTTTGAAATATTTAATGGTGTAGAGGTCGGTGATGGCTATCTTGCGAGCGATGTTGATGGAGAAGTGCTCAAGAAATAACTAGGCTAAGTGTGAAAGAAAATAAGGAATGTTGAGGAATGTCATTATACCAGTCCAAGGTAGGTCCTACCAATGACACAAGGAAGGTCCTAAGCATAAGGTCTTAGTCACAAGTGATGAGATAACAAGAGTATCTAAAATCTCTTAGATGTTTTTGTGGATCTTCTTTGTTATGGAAATTGGTAAATTTAGGAATTTCCTAACGTGGAGGATATGGTATGATAGGTACAGATGGATTGATAGGTTCATTACATATATGTTTGTAGGTGAAGATATTTTTAGGTCCCATGGTAGCGGCTTCTAGGTTTGTCATTCTACTCATTAATGTTTGCATGGGATAGTTTTGAGGATCAGGTGCAAATGGATCAACATGTGCGTGTATATGAGGGCCTGGTTGATGTGGTTGATGATAATGTGGAGTAGGAGGATTCCAATGTGAATATGGTTGATATGGAGGTACACAATTAGGAGTCTGAGGTGGAGGTTGATATGAAGGGATATAGGTGGAAGTTTGAGAAGGTATTAGTTTTGAAGTATGTTATTGCATGGGGATGTAGGTAAAAGCTTGTTGATGTTGGATGTGTTGATGTTGGATGAGAGGAGTTGGCCGAGTATGTATTTGATAGGGAGGGATATTTGTATATGTTTGTGAGGTTTAAGAAAGAGCATGAGGGAACATATGTTGGAAAATGCTACAAAGATATTGTGGGTTAGTCTAAGTTGGATGCGAAGGAGGAAGTGGTGGGATTAACACAATATAAAATGTCTGGGGTACCAACAAAGACATTGAGGTCAGGATGTGCTAACTAGGTGAAGGAGGAGGTATGTTGACATTCTGATGATGTTGCGGGGGAGGAATGTGTTAATATTATGGGAGAATGGATATATTTGTGGTTGGTTGAACATGTACAAATGTCTTCATAGTAGGTGTAGCAATATTAATGTTGATAGGAGGTAGATTAGGTGGTATGTGTACTACTAATTGAGTCTAGGGTGGAACTTATGGGGTAGAAAGAAAGAGTTCAGGTGGAACATGCTCGTTGTGCTTATTTTTCATCTCCCTCAAGACTGTGGGATAGAAGAAAGAAACAAGTTGAGAAGTGAGAGTCTTTAAATATTTTGGATGCAGAGGATACAAGTAGAGTTGTTGGATAGGAGGTCCCTCAGTGGGAATGTGTGTATATTTTTGAACCAGATAATCATGGAGGGAAATCAAATTGGAATCAAGGAGTTATTGAAAGGTAGGGCATCCTTGAGGGACAAGAGGTGGCTTAGATGCCTCGAGAGATGTATCAAAACTAGGTGAAGCCGGTCTAGATTAGATGGGTCGATGAGACTAAAAGGAGTTGGGCTTTGTATGGGGGATGTTCTAAGATTGATTAGGATCGGGACAAAGAGTTACAAAGATGATAGGAGTTATTGAGAGGTGGTATGGGAACAAAGGCAACAAGGGGAAGTTTGGGTGCTTTCATGGGAGGATTTTTCTAAGTGGATACTTCATTTGATGTGATGGATTGAGCCATTTCATTTTATTTTAAGTGAGTAACAATGGACATGAACCGATAAAAACAACCTTAAAGAGACTACTTTTGTAACAAGAAATACAGGCAGCTGAAGATTTTTAATTATCTTGTTTAGAATTAAGTGTGAGGAAGAAATGGTTGAAATCGGACCCTACTCAAGAAGGATTACCTTAGCCAAACAATGTCCCTTTATAAGTCGAGGTAAACCTCATTTGAGACCTATCCCCAGGGATAATTGACATGGCCAAATGCTAATATAAGGTGGCCAAAAGTTTCACTAAGGATGGTTTCAGGTAATGTTTATGATTGAAGTCCTCGATATACCTCAAGGTACGTGAGGCCTAAATATTTGTTGGTGTTGGTATAAGGCATGATATTGGGGCCTACCCCCTCACTTCACGGTGTCATAGTGATAAGGGTGTTAGGTTCTTAGCCGATATGCCACCCACCAGTTATTTATACTAAGCCAAAACACCGAGTCGATTTCCCTCTTGGTGATGAAATCCAAGTAGGTAGACTTGGGAAGGAAGTGTTTGAGATGTTTAATTATGTGTGATTTAGGTTGTGTGTGGGGAAAATAGTGTGAATGAAATGATTAACCCCTACTTAAATACTATGTGATAAAGCATATATGAGAAGTGAAAGTTCATTTTAAACCCAAAACGAAATGTTTCTTTTGACGAAAAAAAAACACGCAAGTTACAGGAAGGAAATAAAAGGAGAAAAATGAGACACAAATAAGAATACTTGGGTTCATTTTTTTCTTTTCCTTCAATTTTCCACGCTTTTAGAAAGTGAGCAATGATCTCCAAGCTACATGATCAGTGATTTGCAAAAGAAACAAAATCAAGAAAATAAAATTCAACTTGAAATAAAGAAGAACTCACCAAAAGGATGGGGATGTCCCACCGAGCATGCCATAATGTTTACCAGATTCCCCACTCCTATTTCAAGTTAATGAAAAGTATGCTAAGAAATAAGTAATTTTGAAAAATAAAGGGTTTATGTTACCTTCACGTTGGATGATGATGAATTTAGTTCTAGATGAGTGCACAATGTTCCTCTTCTAATGGGATGAATCACTTGCACACCAAATATGCTTAGAAAAATATGGAGTTAGATGGAAAAATGGCGGGTTGCCTGGAAATGGGCAGTCCCATGAAATCAGTGGACTTCCTTGTAAGAATGTCTACCCGCTTTCAACACTTAAATAGATAAAGAATGTTGAAGGAAATACTAAATACAATAAAGAAATATATGATTTTTACTTACATAAAATATTGTAGAAGGATATTAGTTTATTCTTCCATAGGCTCTTCGATGTATGATTGATCGTAATAAAGTGCCTAGGAAAGGGTCACGAAGTGCCCCAAGTTGTCAAAGTAATCTTCCTGAGCTTGGTCAACTGCATCACTTTCTTACCTAATGATTTCTAGCTGATCTCCAACATCATCAATTTTTGGTTTCAATACAATGGTACAAAGACTAAGATCGTTGGCTATGTTGTGTTGGGTGCTTAGTTGATATACCGCCCACAAGTTATTTATACTCAACCAGAGCACCGAGTCAGTTTTCCTCTTGGTTATGAAATCCAAGTAGGTAGACCTGGGAAGGAAGCGTTTGAGATGTTTAATTATGTAGTGTGGTTTAGGTCGTGTGTGGGGAGAATAATGTGAAAAAAACGATCAACCCCTACTTATACTATGTGATCAAGCAAATATAGAAATGAAAGTTCATTTTAAGCCTGAAATGAAATGTTTCTTTTGATGAAAATAAACATGCAAGATCAAATAAAAAGGGGAAAATGAGACAAAAAGAAGAATACTTGGGTTCACTTTTTTTATTTTCCTCAAATTTTCCATGCTTTCAGAAAGTGAGCAACAATCTCCAAGCTACGAGATTTGTCATTTGCAAAAGAAAGAAAATAGAATTCAAATTGAAATAAATAAGAACTCACCAAAAGGATATGGATTTCCCACCGAGCATATCAGAATGTTTAATGAATTTCCCACTCCTGTTTCAATTCAATGAAAAGTATGTTAAGAAATAAGTAACTTTAAAAAATAAAGGGTCTATGTTACCTTCACACTGGATGATGGTGAATTTGGTTCCAGATGGGTGCACAATGTTCCTCTTCCAATGTGATGAATAACCTACACAAAAAATATGCTCGAAAAATATGGAGTTAGATGGAAAAATGGCGGGTTTCCTGACAATGACAAGTCCCATGAAATCAATGGACTTCGTTGTAAGGATGTCAACCCACTTTCAACACTTAAGTAGATAAAGAATGCTAAAGGAAATATTGAATGCAATAAAGAAATATATGTTTTTTACTTAGATAAATAATAATGTAGAAAGAGATTAGTTTATTCTTCCATAGGTTCCTGGATGTACGACTGATCATAATAAAGTTCCTAGGAAAGGATCGCGAAGCGCCACAAGTCGTCGAAGTAATCTTCCCAATCTTGGTCAGTTGTGTCACTTTCTTATCTAATGACTTCTAACTGATCTCCAATATTGTCTATGTTTGGGGTCAACGCAATGGCACAAAGACTGATCTCATGGGCTATGTTGTATTACTCCCAACAGAAAGGATGCGAGACGATATGAAGGTTATGGATATTTGTAATGGGGCGCACTTATCCTGTAATAGTCATTTAAAGACAATGCATCCTTGTGAAATAAATTGTTAGCAAAATCAGATGATAAAACTGATAAAGATAGTAATATAAGGCAAAAGGACATGGATCAACATTGATTTGGGATTGACGAAAATCAAAGGTAAAATGGTTTGTTTCAGCAAAGGCTGGTAAAACAGGTCATTTTTTTATGTAGAGTAAGATTTTGGCAAAGAAAAGGTGAAGCACATGGGTTGTAAAGATAGGAGGGGTGCAAAAAATAGAGACTATAATGTGTATAAAGGACTAAATTAAATGTGAAGGGATTGGGGGTTCGATCAACGGTGATCGGGTAAATCACTGACAATTGGGGATTGGCGACGATCCCTGGTAAATTAAATAGTTTTCTAAATGGTTGGGTATGTGGCTAAATGAAATACAAAGCGGGAAATATCTAGGTGTGTGTATAAAGATGAGTGTATGTAGAATTTATTTAATGCAAACTATGACCAAAACAACACAAGTGAGAGCAAGTATACCTTGTTGGGTGATGATACATGTGACAGAGCTCGAATGGCAGACTGGGTGCTTGAGAGTGACTCTTAAGGGGTGACAACTAACTATACATGGTCCTTCCAACATCGTCAGGTTGCTCAGGTTATAGGCAGGGTTTCAGTGCTTCAACAATTTGTGGACAAAGTGAATCTAATCTAACCGAGGAATGAGGTAGGATAGTGACTAATTAGGATTGACAATGACCGTAATGATCAACATCAATCGGGTCCGTATTGTTCAGAAACAAACAAAGAGGGATGGAAAATGGTTAAAACCACTTGCCATCCGAGGCTTGAAGTTGGTTCAAGCATGGTGGGGAGTTAAGGATCCGGGTAAGAAGAGGTTAGGAGGTTAGGATGGTTGGGGTAAATTAGGTTAGGTTTTTTTAAGAGGTTAGAAAGGGTAAATGGGGATTTATGATGGTAATTTATAAACTATAGGAAATAATGGGCTTAAGATAGAAATAATAGTGGAAGTAATTATAATGTAACTAATATGTGTAGGGTCACCTAGGGGTGAAAAACAGTGTCTACAATAGGAGTGTAAAAAGACACCAACCACTTGTAATCCACCCACCAATCACCTTTTAACACTTGATGGTTCATATTCTTTTCCTCGTTTATATTCAACTCTATCAACTTAGACCATTCATTGCATGGATCTTACATGTGAAGCATCTCCTTTGATATTAGCACGCCTTGTTTTGAAGGGCTCAACTATTAGCAAATATTAACATTTAGTTTTTTAGTTTAGATCTATGTTTGATATTTAGGGTTACAGTAGTCATTTCTCTAGATTTCTCGTTGACATATTTAATATCACAACCGGGGAATCATAGTTGTTAACCTATTAATAGTGTTTCAGATTTCCTATTCAGTTCTGGACTTATATTACATTTTAGTTTTCATATTTGATAGGATTTGGAAAATATACATGTATTAAGTTGGTATCATAACAAAAACTCTCTAAATACATATTTCACTGAATTTGTTCAAAAATGAATATTTGATATGGATATGATGATCACATACATAAAGGCTTTTGAAACATAACTCTAAATTTAGGTTTTTCAAATATAAAGTACTCAATAAAGATTTATATTCGATGCCATTTATAGAACAAATAAATCCTATTTACTACAAGCATCAATGTCAAACAATGTAAAAATCATAATGCTCCATGCATTATAGAGACAATGGAAAATATTTCGTCCCTTTTATTATGCCTAAAATCCTTACCTATTGAGATAAAGAACTAAAAATTGTTGGTATCATTCCCCTTCATGTACATGGGTGTACACTATAGGAAATGCATGTATAATTTAATTCCACTTGTTAAAGAGTGTTAAAAATTTGAATCATACTTTCTCTTACTTTCTAGAACCGACTTTTATGAGCTGGAAGAGTTGGAAGAGATACTTTCTATTACATTCTAGAACTGAATTTTATGAGCTGGAAAATATTTATTTTCTTATAGTCAATAGATTGTAAAACTCTATCTATATTTATGTTTTCATAAAATATATACCACAAATTATATATATATTATATATATAGAGAAGAGAGTAGAGAGAGAGAGAGAGAGATAGAGAGGACGGAGAAAGAGAGGAGAGAGAGCCAGAGAGAGCAGAGAGAGAGAGATAGAGAGGAGAGAGAGAGAGAGAGAAGAGCGAGAGAGAGAGAGAAGAGAGAGGCTAAGGAGAGAAGTAGAGTATTAGAGAGAGAGAGCGATGAGAGATATAGATCAGAGCAGAGCGAGCTAGCTATAGACAAAGATCTAGAGAGAGAGAGATCGAGACGCGAAGCGCGATGAGCGAGCTAGCGTAGATAGCGCTCTCTACATCTCTACGATCTCTCTAGAGCGCGCTCTAGTATCGCGATCGCCTCTCCTATCTCAGCTCGCTCTCGATCTCTCTCTCCTCTCTCTCTCTCGCTCTTCGCTATCTCTCTAGCGCTCTTCGCTCTCTCTCTCTCTCGCTACGCTCGCTCTCTCTCTCTCTCGCTCTCTCATCTCTACTCTCATCTCTCTCTCACATCTCTCTCGCTCATGCTCTCTCTCTCTCTCCTATCTTGCTCTCTCTTCTCTTCCTATCTCTCTCTCTCTTCTCTCTCTCTACGCTATCTCATCTCAGTTCTCTCTCTATCTCGGCTGCTGCTCGCGAGCTCGCTCTGCGCTGCCTCCTGACATTTCCTTGTCTTCACAATTCAACGTAAGAAAGGCATTCCAAATAGATCTGAAAAACAATATAGTGGGAAAAAAATTGTAGCCTGGACATACATATTAGCTTGAAAAATGGTCCCTTGTGTCCTATCCTTCCCCCAATAAAAATATCATCTCATTTCTTACAAACTGTGAAAAACCATCTTGCATGCATACCAATCCACAAGCCATAACATGTAAAGTATCTACTACACATAACAAAAATCCCAAATCAATGAGTGTCATTCATGAAGCCATAAAATCCAAAAAAGAAGATAGAAATGTAAATAAAAGATACATAATATGAACATATAATAAAGCTGAATCTGATTAGAAACACATTAAAATGTAGTAAAAACTTGCTTCAACCAAAATTTCCAAGTTAACAAATTTTACCACGAAGTTCAAACATTGCTTGTATTTTGAAAAAGAAGAATATTAAAATGAGTATTCTTAAAAACCAAATGGGTATCCATGAAATTAAATGTGTATCCGTGAAATGCCTTTAAGATGGATTATAAATCACTGGGATGATGAATCCTCTGCTATTGCTGAAGAAAAACCCAAGACACGAGTTGTTTCTTTCCTTGTCTTCCCTACAATTATAGATATGTTTACCTAACAACAACCCATCTTGTCTTACAACTGCTCATTGTTGTTAAAGCTTTGATGATCTATGTATTTTTAAATTTTGAAGCAAATGGATTTCCTGGAATGTGTTTATAACCGCTCGTCCCCGTAGAGACAACGATTTTATCCCTAATAGTGTGTTAGTGGAGAAGGGAATGCGTGTGTAGGGCTAAGATTCCCTACAGTTCAATATAGAGCAATGAATGAAAAATGTTTTTTCTGAGAAAATCCAAATTCATTTTTGTAGTTTTATACAACATCAAAACCCAAAATACAAAAACAAATAATGTAACCTAGATATGGAGCATGAAGATCCTTTAATGACTCTATTTTTCTTTTTGGTAGGCATATCCCCACTAGACATGAGGATTGAACTCTAAATATAGATCTCTATCATCAATATTGTTCTTCTTACAAATCCTTCTCTTGTAGTCGAGTTCAACATGGGTACAAAAACTTGCTTTGTTCTCATCAAGTCCATACGTTGAAATGAAAGCATACGGTTAAAAGGTCAATAGAAGGAAAAACAAAAATATATTATTAATATAATGAAAACTTTAAAGAAAAATTAGAGACAAAAATGTACTTTTGTCTCTAACATTTGTCTTGAAACACCTCACCATGTAGTAATGATAAATGTTAACTTTAATGCACGTGTCTAATTTCTAGACAAATTTTCAAGGGCCTTCTTATGTAGTCTATTGTTGTACTACATTGTCTCGATATTGGTACATTAGAGTCCATTGATGTAATACGCGACGACAAAATTAATATGAACATGTTACCATGTGACCATAAATACATTAAGCTACTAAGATGTACATATTTATGCAGTACTATATAAACTTAAAAAGAAGACTTTAGTTCACAATTTGATTATGTACTTATTCAAAAAACTCTTTCCACACAAACAACTTCAAGATTAAAAAAACCAAAAACTTAACTTTTAATGTGTGCTAATGCACACAATCTCAAAACAAATTAACACAACATATAATACTTTACTATGTGATTATTTAATGTTTATTGACTAGACTATGTAGCATCATTTGCTAAATCTTTGACTATATACGAGCACTATCTTTTTTGATACTAAATTCCATATATTTGATAATAGTAAACACCATTTTATTGTATATACTTTTAAAATTGTCTTTTTTTTGGGCTTAGAATAAAGCTATAAATTTTTCATGGAAGTGCTTTGTATTTTACCATTTGTTATTACATATACTATTTCTTCCTCGTTATATAATTTCCTTGTTATTACTTTCTCTTCTAATATAATTTTAACCTCACATTATTCTTCGTAATGCCCTTCTGATGTTTTATATCATATATAAAAGTCGATGAAAGCAAACCATTCCAATAAAGTTTATTTATGGATAGTTTGTTACTATGATTACAATTTTAAAATGCGTGGGCTTCTGATATATTTTCAAAATAGAGTTGTTCTTGTCGATGTTTTTTTTGAATAGTTCTTAACATTACTGTTGTAATGTGTCTTCCATGTTGTAGATATTGATGCTTAGAGAAGGGAATATATGGAAAAAAATTGCATTACATTGTGGAAACCTTCTTCCTTGCAAGGCACATTTAAATAAGAAATTTTGCTTTGGCATTTGAACTTTTATGCGTAGTCGTGTTGATCCTACACCAAAAAAATATTACATACTCCATTAATTATTTATATCATTGCCACATTACATTGTTTCCATAACTCAATCTTTTACTTCCTCGCATTTTACATGAACTATACCTAAATGCACAATATATGTACTTTTGTTTTCGGTTTCATTGCATTGCTAAAATGATGGCACACTAATACACCCACTCAAAATTGGTTTTCCAAGCACATCTTTCAAAGTTACAACCATGATGAACCCCCTTGGTCTCTCTCCATCCTTATCGTTGCACAATACTCTGCACTTTTTTGAAAACATTTGAATTGAAAAACAAAACTTCCTTTCTAAATATACTATACAACAACAAATAACATATCCATTCTTATTTAAAAATTCTTCCATATATATATATATTCTTCAACCTTCCACTAAATAATATTGAGAAAATACTAGAAATACTTAAAATCTCTTAAATAAAGTATCACGCATTGTTGTAGACATTTTCGAATTGTACATTTTTTTCAATACATCAATCTTCAATTGTGTCCATTACAATGCAAAAAAACAAAATAATGTTAAGAAACATATTGCAAAACTACCACAATAAAAATCTATTCCAAACTATCTTTCAAGTGACATCCCTCAAAGCGTCTTTTGCGTATTTTGCAATTTATATGCAATTGCTAGTTAAATATGAACATTAGGGTAGTGGACAAGTGTCATAAAGGGGCAAATCACAAAATTGTATATGGGACCACCTGCCGCTCAATAATAAATGCAGGACCGGTCTTTTAAGTGGGATTTAACCGGCCGTTATAAATTGTGAATTCAAAATTTCTTCCCTCCCATTTTGTAAGTCGAGATCTCTGCTCAAAGAAACACCTCTCCTCGTTTCGTATTTTCATGGAGTACCACCAACGATTGCACCCATTTTCATTTCCCCGCTTTCATACCAACACTTAACTGCCATTCAGGCAAAGAAAAGTTTACCCAAAATCTTGGTTGACGGTCTTACGATCCTTCTGCATTTTTGGAAATTCGAAGCCTCGAGAGGGCACAGGTTATCTCGTTTGCAGGTTCCGCCTCACATTTAATTCCTGGTGGTCTAAAATGAGGCTCATGAAGAAGAGATCCAGGAAGACTGACCCGCGTGGAAAGGTATTTAACGCCCTGGAAACCTTACTTCAACGAACTTTTATGCTATTTTACCCAAAGTTATCTGCATTTTCGCATTGTTCTTCAGGGCTATTAACTCACAAGTAATGCTACGAGTTTCATCTCAGTAAAAGTAATCGTCTGAAATGTATTTTTTTAAAGCTTTCCCTATTAATTATTGAACTCTGCAAGTGATTTTACCTTCTATTTTAGATTGGTAAAACTAGGGCATCGCCTGGCTCAGACCTATTGCGGATGCAAATAGGGGGCCAATTTCCCTTGCACCCACTTTGTTGTCCATGGGTTGCAGGGTTCAAAACCTAGTCTCCATCGTGTTGAGTGGGTGAGTTCAGGGGCAACCTCAAAGGCAACACAGGGTTACCTTGTATGGGCGAGGGGAATTTGAACTTTAGATCACGCCATCACGAGTGCAATTACTTGTACACGTGTTCTCATTACGATAACGCCACAACCCCTCTGACCATATCTCTATTATTTTGGTTTTAGCTGTTTTTTTTAAAACTCCTATGTTGGTAGTATTACATGTGTTTTCTCAAATTTCCTTAATACTTTTAAATTCTGCAAGAGGGTTTTATTGATGTGTTGTCGTTTATAATTATTTAATATTTTCCACTTTTTTTAGCTTGGTACATCTTAGACCACATTCTTAAGTTTTCAAAACACAGGCTGGCTATAGTTTACCTTGAATTTCTTACACCTAAACCTTGCCACATATATTTTGCTCTTTTGATTTCTGTTGTTATTTCCGAATTCTCGTCTGTGATTTTAAATGTTAAATCATTATCATTTTTTATCAGTTGCTGCATAGTTCTGTCAGTCTTACTGCTAAGTTTGTATCCATGAATTTTGTTGTTTCATAGTTGTTCTAGAATATAAATCAATGTTCCACGGGGATGTGTCCCCTGCCCTTTTAGGGCCGTCCCCGCACCTGTACCGGGGACATTTCGGAAACTCAGGGACGGGGACTTGAAGCCCTTGGGCATTTCAGTGTAATTATTATTGTAATTAATACTTCAACCTTATGTGAAATCTCAATTCAGCTCCAATTTTATGTATTAAGGTTGTATATTTGAAATTTAGTTGTGTGGTGAATGATTTATCAATGTTATCATATAAATATTTGAAATTTTCTATATTTTTTATATTTCCCTTTATTTTTAATAAATTAATAGCCGTCCCCTGCCGTCCCCTAAAAAAAGGCCTCCAAAAAAATCCGTCCCGGAAACATGTCCCCTCGTCCCCTGCCGTCCCCATCCCGGAAACTTGGTGGAACATAGATATAAATAAGCCTAATTTTTAGGCCTCTTCTGCTAAAGTCAACCTCCTTCTTGTGCTTAGGATCTATAGCTTGCATCTAAATTGTCAAGTTGCTTCTTTTTATTAATTTTATATTATTTTCTAATTTGCTAGAAATGCCTGGGGGGATGACATTTTGCGTTTCCAGCATTTCTGAAATGTCTCTGAAACAGAGATGCCTTTGAAATATCAAATATCTGGAAACACCAATAACTGACATGAAAATTTGGAAATGGCATGAAATGTTGTTGGTCTGACATAACATGCCTCAGAAATGACTCCAGAAAAAGGGTTGATCTTGATGTCAGTTTTTTTCCTGCCTTTTCTAGCTAGAGGCTGCTATTTTCTGCATCCTTTTCCTGCTTTTAAGATGCTGCTTTTTCCTGCTTATTTTATCAATTTTCTCCTCTATTTATGTCTGTAAGTGAAAGGCAATTCAAACACAGTGATATCTTCCAAAATTTGAGGATAGCTGATTCTTTAGAAAAAGGCTTTTATTGCTCTTCTTATTGATTTGGAGGTAGCAATTACTCTACCATCACGAAGGGGAGTGGCAGTAGCTTTCTAGAAGCAGGTCCATCTAGCTCTAATGTCCCGTTAGAGGCTGAGGACCTCAATTATGCAGAGCTTCAATATGATCATGATTCAATGATACATATCTTGAACAACTATAAATATATCGTGCACATGCTTTTGAATGTTAAATAAATTGATTAGGATTGTATTGAAGCTCTACAAGAAAGCTCCAGGACCACAATGATGTAGAGCTTCAATACAATCCTAATAAATTTATTTAACATTCAAAAGCATGTACACAATATATTTAGCTGTTCAAGATATGTATCAATGAATCATGATCATATTGAAGCTCTGCATAATCGAGGTCCTTGGCCTCTTGAGGGACATTAGAGCTAGATGGACCTCCTTCAAGAATGCTACTGTCACTCCCTCTCCTTGATGCTAGACTAGACTGCACGGAAATGCCCTGGGGGTCCTCGTACCAGCCTGGAAACGTACCAGGTATTGGTACGGGGTACGGTATGTTGTGGGTATGGCTGGAAACATATCCATAGGGATAGGGTACAGTCCGGGTACGACAAACCGTACTCGAACTGTACCTTGTCCCTGTGGGTACGTTTCCAGCTGTACTTGTCTAAAAAAAACTTGCCAAAGACAACGTTTCTTTCCTTTTTTGGCAATTCTTTCTTTTTTTTGATTTTTGGTGAAAAAATCATAAGGATAGAAAAAAATTTGCCATTTTTGGAAAGGGTCCGGGAAGATGTAGCAGCAAAAACTTGCATGTGGCATAACTTTCATTTTGTGACTCTGTTTCAGGTGCCATTTTCTCTAAAAGTGTATATTTTCTCTAGCTCTACGCATTGATGGCAGTATTTTTCTTATTTTCTTAAAATCCATTTTTGCACCTTTTTGGACCAAGCAACTTCTTTCAATCTTTTGAAAGAATCATGAGCTTTGATCGCCTGTAGACAGATTAGTAATTAAAAATACTGGATAGCTTTTCAAAACTCGGTGAGTTACTCCCGTGCTCGGACTAATCGTCCCACTTGCCAGCTTGGATCCATATTTTTCCTGCTTAGTTATGATGTTTCGGGAAATATGCCAGACAATACTATCGTGCTGAGTGGATCAAGGAAGGTCACCATGAACAATCAAAACTCCTTGAATCTTATCACAGTCACTAAGATAAATAATTGTGATAGAGAAATAATAAATTTCAATAAGTATGCAATGTATGAGTATTAAATTTCAATAAGTATGCAAATGCTTCTTTAAATTTATAATTTATATACATACATACATACATACATACATATATATATATATATATATATATATATATATATATATATATATATAAACGTACCCAAAAACGTACCGTACCTAAGATTTTTAAAAATTTGCCATATCGGCGTACCGTACCCGTATCTGTATCCGTGTAGTCTAGATGCTAGATTAATTAGTACCTCCAAATCAATTAAAGGAGCAATAACAACCCATTTATTAAGAGTTAGCTATCCTCAAATTTTAGAACATTTGCGACATGACACGAGGTGGTGTGATGTCCGACAAGGTGGCTGTGTGAAAGGTTGATGTTGTGCAAAGGTTGCACGCATGACAGAGGTTGGCACAATGCTCTGCATATTGTGTGAAGCTATGTGGTCCATGTAAATGAGGACAAGAGTACCGCAAATAGGCGGTAGTCCTTAGGGACCCTCCCATGCTCAGATCATTCATCACCCCTTAGAAAGCAATGGTGCCCACTGTTGTTGCTTTCGAGTTCCTTAGTGGTGAAGTATTTCCTTTGATGCACTCTTGTAGTTGCAAAATCTCTCTCATAACATTAAACTATGTCATAAGGTATGTCGAATTTTATGGAAAATGTTTGAACTTCATTGAATGTTATCCTTGTCGAACATGAAATCGAATTTTATCCATTATTTTTACATGAGAAATTTTTGACATGCTTTTCCACTATTTTATAAATGTGTATATATGCATATATCAAATGAAAGTATAGAGTGGAAAGTTCTCTCTACTGTGTTCCTCTCAACATATTTATGCATTTTTTAGAAAATTAAAATGACAAAAAAATCTTTTGGTTGAACGTAATGATGTTTTTATTGAACTTAATCCATAAGTGAACTTGAACTGAACTTTATTGTTGTTGAACATGAACTTGAACTTGAACCTTGTGACTTAACATACCACTGCTCTGGATCTAAAGATTCGAAGGACAATGCTATAGGTGAGGACCTAGATGTGTTGTAGAAGCATGCGAAAGCAATACTGAGAGAAGACAAAATAGAAAATTAATAGAACTAGAATAAATTTATAATTATTGAGTTATTTGTACATGGCATGCTCCCGGGAGATGGATGGTTGCATGACATACTCTCAAGAAAGATGTATGGCTGCATGGCATGCTCTCGTGAGAGAGGTATTGGTACTTATCCTTTGCAATCTGATTGCTTGTGGCCTACTCTGATGGAGATGTATGGCTGCATGGCATACTCTTGAGAAAGATGTATGACTGCATGACATACTCCTGTGAGAGAGGCAGGGTGTCTTCAATGAGACATGAGTATGGTACACATGCATACAAATCTACAACAAGGTTGGTAATATAGATTCATGAGATCCGAAAGGGGGCACACTTCCCAACTGATTTACCTTGGCTACTATGAGATTATAGATGGCCATTATGGTTTACCTTTTTGTAGGTATGATAGTTCAACTTCTAGATGTGTGGTACGTTGACAGGTGTGTAGGCATGACATGCACTCTAAAAGTGATGTTTGAGACACATGGCTGCAATGTAGTGTTAGATGTTCTGCAACATGACACAATGTGATGTGAGGTTTCCATGTGGTGGTTGTGTAATAATGCTCTGCGACATGGTTGTGTAGTTATGTTGTGCAATGTTGAAGGTTCTGCAACATGATGTGTGGTTGTGTGAAACATGGCACAATGTGGTGCAATGTTCCCCACAAGGCGATTGTGTAGGGTTGGATGATCTGTGACATGGCGCAAGGTGGTGTGATGTCCCCACAAGGTGGCTGCGCAAGGTGAATGATTTGCGACATGGCATGATGTCCCCACAATGCAGTTGTGCGAAAGGTCAATGTTTTACAAAGGCTGCATGCATGGCAAAGGTTGGCACAATGCTCTGTAGATTGCGTGAAGCTGTATAGTTTGTGTAAATGACGGTAAGCGTGCTACAAATATACATCTTGGATAGCTAAATATTTATTATAAAACTTTAAAAGTTTTAAATAGCTCTGACAACTTATAAATTATAGTTTTTCTTATTTTTTTGCCAAAATGTAATGTTTTAATTTTTAATATCAATGGACACACACACATAGACAACTATAGATACATGCAAAGACACACAAACACACACACACACACACAAATAAAAGCATACACATAGACATAAACACACAAGCATGCATAGATGAACATACAACACATATGCCTTTGAATGTTAAAATAAATCGAATTACTTGATATTTTGGTAACTTGCTTGAAGAATTATTTTCCTATAAAGCTTATTAGCAAGATGTTTGGGTTTCAAGAGTTTTGATATATATGAATTTTGTGATTAATATATACCCGAATTTGATTGCAAAAGAAGAGTGTGTGGAGGCTTCAAATGACATCAAATTTCCTTATGTTTTATAGTATTCAAAACCCTAACACACCAAGTTTTACATAGAGATTGTAATATATGGAGTGAACAATAAACCAACCCGCAAAATAGAAATTTGTGGAGGGTTTGAGTTGCTGGATCCTCTTCTGGAAACATAATTGACCAATGTAGAGTTTTGCTTTGGGCTCGAGACAAGTTCTTCCCTTACGAAGCTCATTAGCAACATGTTTTGGTTTCAAGAGTTTTAGTATATGTTGATTTTACGAATAATATATACCATAGTTCAAAAACTTGTACTTGGACATTAATCACCAACCAAATTTTTTGACTTGTACTTAGGACTTGGGAGTTTCTTGGCAATTACTTGGCATTACTCGTCAACTTTATCGCTACTTCAAAAAATATTACTTAAAACACACTTGAATAACATGAAAACACACTTTGTGGCAGACCACCTTGTCTTTGGGCCAAATTCAATTTTTTCAAAATCTCTTTCAAAATAGAATCCTTCCAACTTCCTCTGATACTGATACCCTTGCCTGAAGAAAATCTTCGGAGGGGAAATATTTTGTAGCTGGCGGATATAGTACTTTGATGGGCACTTAGCCACATCCTTGGAAAGATATTTTTGTTGATCTCTGGCAACTTGCGTTGTGGCCTAAAGTAAGATTCTTTATTTGGCTCCTATTATACAAGAGGGTTCTTACTGGAGACAATTTGATGAAAAGAGGTATGGTCGGACCCTTTTGGTGCCCTTTGTGCAAAGAAGCGGATGAAACTCTGATCCACCTTTTTCTTCAATGCCCCTTTGTAATATCTCTATGGAATATTTTGGCGGATTGGTTATCTGTCATTTGGGACTCTTCAATGAATCTTGTGGAAATTGCTAGAGCTTGGAAACACTCAACCTTTGATACTCAGGACCTTAGCAAAGGAATTTGGATTGCCATTTCTCTTATGCTGTGGAATGTATGGAAAGAGCGAAATAAACATATCTTCAAATCAAAAAATAGAGACATTTGGTATGTCACGGAATTAACACACAATAATCTAATGGAAACTATTGAACATAATATGAAAATTCCTTCCCCCTTACCTGGAAAATGGAAAGTTTTACTACAAAAACTCATTTTGGAGGAAAGCAGAGTAAAGACTATGTCATGTACTAGACTATTGGTCCCCACTATTAAGAGAAAATGGCAGCCTCCTCCGTTTGAATTTGTTAAACTAAATACTGATGGAGCTGCAAGAGGCAATCCTGGTCTAGCTAGTATAGGAGGGGTAGCTCATGATTCTTTGGGAACTCCCCTTTTCTTTTTTGGTCATCAATCACAAAGCTCTTTTGGAGGCAACTAAACTGGGATGTCTTAGAGTTATAGTTGAATCAAATTCCAAGGTTACCATCAACCTTCTGTTATTTCAAGAGCAACATAGATCCAATAATTGGTTAATCATACATGATAATATTAAAGTTATTTCTCAACAATTTCAGACCATCATATATCAACATGTTCTTAGAGATCAGAACAAGGTGAAAAAATGCTTTAGGTAAGTGGGCATTGGATCATAATAATCTCATCAACTTTGGTGCTTTACCTCTGATGTGGTCTCCAGAGAAACGGAAACAGATTGAGTAGATCCTTCACTTGCAATAATCCGATGGCTAATTTGCAAATATGTTCTCTTTCTTCTTTAATATGTTGTTGGAATTCCAAGGATCTATCTTGGAGTATGAGTATCATGGCTTGGCATTGTAATTTGTACGATTTATTTCTAATAATATAACTTTGGTTTTTCTTTTAAAAAAACATGAAAAACACTATTAATTGACATGAGAAATGAATGTAGAGAACGTGTACATATATTTTCTATTAATGTTCGACTAAAACGAAGACAATACAAATTACAATCATAGTCTATAGTGACTTAGTCAAGAATGCACCAAAATTTACTAATATGAAATATACAATCATCTCCAATGCTTATTATAAGTTTGTTGCCCTCTGGAAGTAGAATTTAAAGATTAATATAATTATTTTATCTTATCTTATCTTACTCCTTTGCAACAAAATCATTTGCAAAGGTATTTGCATCTGCACCAACGCCTTTGGCCCTTGATGCCTCCCTTTCCAACTCTCTTATGCCCTCCTCAGTAAACACAGGCTACTCATCATCAATGATCAATTCGGCATATGGATTGATATCATCCAAGTTAGTTGCCTCACGACTCTCTTCCCCATTTACCCGTCTCACGCAAAGATGAATATTGTATCATTAAAAAACAAGGTCATTGAGGTGTTGCTTTATTAACCTGTTGTGCTTCTTTGCATGAACAACTTCAAACACGCTCTGATTTTGTTCACACTTAGAGGCACACCATAGATGGCACAAAATGTAGATGACTAACCTTTGAATATTGGTGTTTTTGTGTCATAATCTTCCCACTACAAATCTATAAATAGGACGTTTATAAATTTGTAAGTCAACTATGTTTGAATAAATGAAAGAATTCTAGTATCTATGTGTAACAAAACTAAAAAACAAATGACTCGATTTGATTTTACTTGGCTGAGTGGTGTTTTTTCATATCATGCATAGAGCTAAAGAAAAGAGCCTCCCCTTTGCTTTCTTCTAAATTTGTAGCTAATCAACAATATATAATCTCTAGTTTCTTCATTAGGGATCATCCTCTTTACGCATGCACTAAGGCCATACATAACCTCCTTATCCACCTTAAATTATTGGGAATAGAAAAACTCGTGGTTCAAGTAGTAGGTTGCTTCATGTGTGCGTTAATGGAGTTCATATTTTTCTATGGTCTTTTTGGCCACGTCCATGGCTTCAAAGAAATAACACAAGCTTTTTCTCCCTATTCCACCAACCATAGAATACTAACCAAAGGCTCTGACACTTAAAACAAAATAATGCACTATTTTAAATTCAAAATTAAGAGAAATGTAAAATTATAAACCAAAAAAATTATAACATACGAATGATAAATAAAAAATAGTCAAGTTTAAGATTACCTTAATGATTTAATCGGCATGCTTCGCAATGACATGATCAAAAATGGTCTTTATAACCCTTTTCCCTTGGGCCTTCCTAGCATAGGAAGACTCAAACCACCATGTGCTCATAAACATATCCTTACGAGATGTCAATGAGGTTGCAATGCCTTTCATTGTGATGAAGGTTGTGGCAAATAATGTGACTCCTACTTGCACAAGTTGCTTTGTGTTGGTGTGCTATTTTGATGTAGATGGGGTGTGGGAGTCCAACAAAGGACAACCCCAAACCTCGCAACCCTTAGAATGCACACAAACCATTACTTAATCTAAATAAATTATGCATCGACAAAATGATGAAATGAACATAGATTTAGACAAAAACAAAGATTTGGGATATCTTATTCAAAATAATAGCAACATTAGACTGATTGCCAACGATTCAACCTTTACTCCTAGGAAGATTTCTTTTTACATCCTTATTATCATCATAATTCACAGAGCAATTATTTCCTCTTAGGTTGCAACTTCTTCATTCTTCTTATTTGTAGTGAGCCTTAAGCTCGCATATCTACTTTGCCCTTAAGCATATTCTGAGTTCTTGCTTAAACTTTAACTACCAATCTAAGGCAATCGGCTCTCTTTATATAGCCATTCATGACACCTCGCAAGACTCCTAATAATATGGATTTCAAATGAAAGGATCAAAGGACACAACACTAGACCCAAACATAACCAGTTAGCCTTTCTTGTAATGTATGCCTTCAATTGATCAACTATTCCAATTTCGCAGCCTGAACAAGATTGCATGGACAATGTTGTGCATTGGATGATTGCACAATAGACCAGACATTGTGCAGAAGAATTGTGTACTCAACAAACATTGCGCAAAGGACTTGCGCACTTTGCAGAATGCAATGCACGACTCCATGGTCTTTCAAAAATGTATTTCTTCATTATGTGACTCCAAAAACATAACAAGATAAGATAAAAATATTAAACGTCCAATGAATGATCACAAAAGTAGGTCAATGGGATTGCACCAATACAAAGAAAGTGAGCAATAATTCAGCTAGAGGACCAAAAAGTCCCTGAATACAACCAGAAAAGAGAAGAAGAGAAAGAAGAAAAGGCAAAGAAAGAGGCCCCGAGAAAGCTTGCAGAGATTGGCAGAACTCGAGCAGGCGGAGGAAGGAAAGGAAGGAAGAGGAGGCAGGAAGAACACCCCCTCAACCAGAATTTGAGGCCGACTGGAAGAAGCTAGTAACGTGTTGAAGCCCAGAATCATGGGCTATGGAAGATTTGGAGTGCCGATGTCTGAAGGAGGGAAGAACTCTTCGTGTACGTCTGGTGGATCTCAAAGGCCATCTATGAGAGGATGGTCTCGACCTCGTATGTGTTTGGGCGTCCTTGGTTTGTGAAATAATACGTCGAGTCCAGATAGATCTCATCTGGTAATCATCGTTGGTAACACTTTGCCACTTAGTGCGCCTTCCACGGGAGAGCATTGTGAAAAAGGAAGTGATTTGCTGAGTAGTCGTTTGCCTGGAAGGAGGCTGAAGGGTCTCCTCTCGAAGCCTAAGAGCCTCATGTAGATAGAGAGCAAAACACCTCTGATCATAATATCTGAAGAACTCAGTGAAAGTTGGATGCTCTTTGAACAGGCAGTGAAATCTCCCTCTGATCTCGTAGTAGATGGGGCACCAGAAGATAAAGTGCTCTTCCATTTCGATCTCTTGGAGGGAACAAAGCTGGCAAATCCGTTTGGAACGGTCAATCAGATGATCGTATTCAACTCGGAGTCTATGAGAAACAACACTGAACCGACCCAGGGAGATGCAAAGGGCGTGCGTCCAATGCCAAGAAATATACTGGGGTCGAGAGTTAAGACCATTGTTGACCCCAAGAAAATGCTTAACATGGAAGGTCATCTTCAGACTTAACCGACCCAGGGGGTTGGTCCAAGTGCAATGAATGAACCGCCTGTAGATATCATCTCTGATGATTTTGTTCAGATCTTGCTTGCGTGGGAGGAGATGGCTGGAGCGTCCAAGGAAAAACTTTATGGTGGGAGGTGTTCTGTTTGAATACCAATAGACTCAAGGAGTTGTGATACTCTGGCATACCAACAATGAGACCGACCAGTTTGATTGGCCGAAGCAATGGCCTCAGAGGAGCAGTAAGCCAAGTAGGTATACCTGTCCCTATCGATAGATGAATCAACAAGCTTCTAAATACGATGTAGGAGGGGGACAATGCGAAAAATTGCTTCCAACCTAAAGGGACGAGCTCCAAATTTGGCCAAGATGATATTGTGAGAAACAATCTCCTTGCATCTGATGTTACGTCTGAGAAAAAGGATATGAACTCTCTCCATTGCAACCCAGTTAGACTCAACTAAGGAGGGCCCCCAAACCTCTGAGCCATAAAGAACCGTGGGCCGGACAAGAGAGTTTGAGAGGGATAGCTTGGATAGAATGTCTTGGAAGTGATGGCGGAAGCACTGTCTCTCTAAGATCGCCAAGGAGCCATAACCCTTATTAACCCGAGGTTGAAGTGTTGGTCGTAGACTAAAGCGAGGTCTAGAAAAGAGCACTCCCAAGTAAGTGTAAGAGATGGCGATTTCTAGCTCTTCCCCCTTGTACAAGAAATGAAACTCAGATGTCTTCAGGGCATTGAAGATCATAACTTTGGTCTTACCCAGATTGACTGTTAGCTGCATGTAGTTGCAAAAGAGGGCTAAAACATCCAATTGTCTTTGTTGACCTTCCGTCGAGGAGGCAAGAAGGACCACATTGTTCGCAAAAAGAAGAATAAAGATCAAAACCTGGTGGAGAAGACAACCGTCCCCCTCCCAGATGTGATCCCTGTGAAAATCCTCTAACTCATCAATATAAATGTTGAACAATGTAGGAGACAAAGGGTAACCCTGCTTGACCCCAATGGTACTCTTGATGAAGTCAGAGAACCCATTAACAATACAAAGACGACCTCGAACCTCCTCATATAAACGCATGATGGCAGCTAAAAGAGTCTCGGAAATGCTAATCTCTTTGAGCCTCTGGAAGAGAGCTTCCTGTGGAATAGAATGAAAGGCTTTCTGAAGGTTGACAAAGCAACAAAAAACCTTGGAAGAGCGGTGACATGCTTCCTTGATGATGGCCAAAAGAGTGAGGATGTGGTCAGTGGTCTGGTAGGTTGGTCGAAACCCTACCTGTCCCCTAGCTTTGTAGTGACTTTGGTCCAAAAACTCTGAGAGTTGCATGTGGAGCACGGTAACATAAAGCTTGGCGAATGTGTGACCCACCATGATTGTTCTGTATTTGTTGGGATCAGAGATTAGACCCGATTTGTGGATGGGGTCAATAATGTGGTGGGATCAAGATCTCAGAAAACTTGTACAAACCGCTTGGTTGAAGAGATCCACTAAATAGCTGTTCAGGATGCCAAGTCCCTGCTTGAAGAGTTTTGCTTGGTAGCCCTCCTCATCCGCTGCTTTGCTGCTATTCATGGCTGAGATGGCATTTTTATGCTCCACAAAATGAAAACATTGATTGATGTTCTTGCGTCATATTTTATTAAGCTTAGCACCCAAGGGTGGTTGCAGATGAATTTTGTGATATTTCTTAAATCTTCAACCACATTGTTCACCCATGTCATCGTTCCTATGTCTTCAAGTAGTAAATCAATGCAATGGGATGTGCAAGGGGTCCCAAAAAGTGTAGGGCGCTTCTCCTAAATAAGTCTCCCTATTGCCTACATATGTGGCTATGTTGTTTGTCACAACTTGGACAACATTCTCCACACTTATTTCCATCACTACCTCATCCAACAAATCACACAAAGTGTTCGCATTTTTCACTTGGTGGGATTCACCAATCAACTTTAGGAAGACAATGATTCATTTTGGTTACTTTACAGAGAATCGGATACGGCAGTTGTTTATGAGCCCTATATTCATTTTTAGATATGTCTGTACAAAAAAATATATAAAATATTAAAAATACAGCCAAACAAGCAAAATTAACCACATATTATGCATAAAGAAAACAAATATTTGAAAATAAGTTAAATAACACAAAACATACTGATAATTCAATGCCAAATGTCATGCTATTCAGTGGTAGAACTTAGATTAGCCTTTAGAACTAGTACTTAATGCAAATGTTACAATGTATATACAGAAATCAAGGCAAATCAGTATATTCATTATATTCATATTCCACTTCAATGTCTTCATGTGAAATTTACTTTTTAGGGTTTCCCCAACACTTTGTATATTTTTATTGTTTTTTGAATCCCAGAATTGACTTTTTTCAAAGTAAATGTGTTTTTGATGCCGGATTCGTCCAGGCATATCCATATGTGCACCGAATTGTATCTGGATCACTTCCCTTGCAAAGGCAAATCCAGTAACATAGCTTCTAATGGATTTATTCCTTTCCTTTCAATATTTTTATTCCAGTTCTGTAAAATACTTTTGTTACTATGATTTATAGTGATATTCAAACTATGATGAGATTATAGAAACTCAGGTTGGTAAGTGCTATGGCAAAGTTTACACGTCACTCACACAAACAGACACATACACACAGATACATACAGACACTCATATGCAGACACACAGACACACTTGTGTACACACAGATACATAGACACACGGAGACACATACATACAGACAGACTCATATGCAGACACACATAAACACTTGTGCACACATAGACTCATACTCACAGACACACACACACACACACACACACACGGGGACAAAAATGCATGCACAGATACACACAGAGACAAAAATGCACGCACAGATACACACAGAGACAAAAATGCAGAGACAGACAGACAAACATACAGCCACACATGCAGATGCAGATACACACAAACTTTATTTTTGTACAAATGCTTCATTCGGTGTTGTATTTGGGGTCCTTGAAGTTCCTGCATACCTGTTTTGATTTCTGAATCCATTTCTGGTAACTTAGAAATTCATTTCTGATGATTTGTTCAGTAAAAAATCATCTCAAAAAAGTTCCATTTGGGAAATTTTCCTTCAATGTTTTCAAAATTCTGCTTATTTTAATCTCCAAGTAAAGTTTTATTTTATGTTGCTACTGAGTATAAGTCAGAAGGTTTTTTAGTGTTTATATTTGCTGTAAAAATGCACCCGAATCTATAATCCCCTTCAGCTAAGTTTAAACTGATTGTTGAGCTCAGGGATTTAATGTTTGCATCTAAAATGACAGCCTCTTTTCTATGTTTCTTGATTATTATTTTCTAAAAACATCTCTTGAATTCTTTGCCATGCACAGCTTGAATTGGAAAAGGTGATTGGTTTGACAACCACAAATTCAAGTGGATTTGCTTCTAATTTTTCAACTGGAGATTTTGTTTACCTTGCTGGGTGTGTGGTAGTTGTGTACAATGTAAATGCAAATTGCCAAGTCCGATTTCTGGTGGCCTCTAGAACTCCAAAACCATTGACTTGTGTGGCCTATTCACACCGTAGTGGCAAGTTCATTGCAGCTGGAGAGGTATGATTCTTCTAACTTAAGATTTTTTTTGTATGGCCAATTCATTACAAAACATTGCCATTGATTCTGTTATTTTCTCACTCTGACTTTTGATGCTGAAGGGCAGGGTCTTCTGCATTTACTTTATGCAATTATCTTGAAAACGAAATATCAAGGGAAGAACTTTCACTACATGTAAAGTGTGCTTGAAATGTAACTTTTAACTATAAGAATGAATGTTTTAACATGAAAATAGTTTTCAATCTTTTGATAGCTTTGTGATAGTCAATGTTTTCATGTTGATTGTCATGTCAATGGTAGAACAGATGGAGTCCTTTTTGAGGTTATCAAATAAATTTTCCATGAATTTGTTAAGAGTAAGATCAACTATTAACAAAAAAGTTTCTGTTATGAAATTCAACTGATAAATCAAATTTGAAGGGCATAGGTTGCTTGAAATGTAACTTAGCCACTAGAAACACCGAGCATCAATATATGGCCAGCTTTGTTTAAATAGACAATGACATTATATCATTTCATTGATGCTATTTCAAAGGCAAAGCATACATGATGCTTGCAACGAGAAAAACAGCTGTTTAAATGTTCAGATTTGTCAATTTTGATGAAATAAACATATGAAATTCCTCTACAATAGGTAAATAGCCTTTGGAAGTTGTACGTATTGGTATGGATGCTGAATTTAGTTCCAAAGGCTACAAAAATGTAAAACACTGCAATTGCTCATCATACTATACATGATCTTATCTGTTTCTTTTTGAATTTAGTAGGAGCGCCTTTTGTTCGGACATATGTGAATGGGTTTCAATGCTTTTGACTTGGGTTTTCACATTGATAGGTTGTCTTTGGTCAACTTCTATGTTGTGACATGTGTAAGGGAAAACATGGCAGGTTTGATGGCGCACAACAATCACAAGTGCATTAAATAATGTACAGTTATTCTTTATTGTACCCACACTTCGTAGCTAGAGTACAGCCTGAGTGGGCTTGATGGTGAAGATGCATGTATTTGAAGTTTCAAATCTGGAGGTGGGTAAGGTTGTACACCTTGTTGACTAATATAAAAGGTAAATGGAAAAACAATCCTCTTGTGGGCTTCTAGAAGGGTTGTCTCACACCAAATTGGTGTCTTACTTGGCGTAAACCCTAGAAAACTACCTCTACCTTGATGTAGATAAGTATGCATCACTAAAACAATTGTCTACGTATATGTCCCCCTTCAAACTAGTTGAGTAGTTGCACTCTAAATTGTCTTCAACATCACTTACAATAGGGATGATAATTTTTTTCTTGTTATCAAACATCTTAAGTATGAAAAGAAAGTTATGTTTTTAAAAAAAATTATATCAATCTAGCTGGACTATAGTCTGAAGTTAAAATTAAATTCTTCATGAAAGAACTATTCAAACCTGTCAAAATTAGACCCTGGATTTAATGGCAATCAAGTTCCGACAACCTAGTAACTGCATTTGATGGCTCAGTGGTGGGTTTTGACATTCATCTTGTTGGTTGGATTTGACGTTCTGATTGTGTGTGTAGGTGTCTGTCATGGAACTTAGGGCTTTTGTTAAACTGCCGGATAGAGCACTTAGATGACCTGCCAAAAATGTTCGGCATTATTTGACGGCCACAAGATCATTCCAGATGGTTGGGTAGAGAATTAGATACCGTCATGCGTCCAAAAAATTCTAGATAGCTGAGAGACAGGCTCAGATAGACTAGGCTGATGCTTGGATGACCCCTTTGTGGGCTTGGATGCCCAAGATCTTGGACTCACAAAGATTTAAAGTCTTTGTTGCCTTGAAAGTCTGTCCCACAACTTGAAACCTTGAATTTGGTCTCTTAAAATGTTTTTCCAAATGCTAAGCTAAATTGTTGTGAGGGTATTTATGGTCACAAAACTTGTTTGGAAGGCTTGGATGTTTGGTGTATCTTTTGACTCCTAGATGACGGCATTTGATTCGCTTCTATTATTTTCTTTTTCATATTTCTCTCCACGTGGGAATGAGGTTCTCTCCCAAATTTGTACAGTTCTAGGGTGAAATGGATGTCGAGGTGATGAAACATAATCAAAGCAGGTGTCTCTGCCTTCTTTCTGTCTTCCTTAAATGAGTTGTATTTGCTTTGAAGGGTCTATTTCTGCAAAGTACCCTAGTTGTAAGCAGGCTCTTTTTCTTCAATTTCCTACAATGCTTTCAAATCTTGTATCTATTTTTACTATAACATTTGATTGTATTTTTACTTTCATAATCATCATTATTTTTGAAACTTAAACATTTCCTTGTAATAAGTACATTCTTCCTTTGACAATAGTCCAAATGCATGGAACCAAGGCATCTAAATCCTTCATCCTAGTAGGGTCCATGTTGAGGATGTGGTCTTTGTTAGGTGTACTATGCACTATGCCATCTCCAAAATTAAACTTAACAGAATATGACGGGTAGCTGTATGTAATGACAATGTCTTGTTATGCTGAAGCAAAAAATTGATCCCTTTTGGTGTTTGTGATGGTAGTTGACATCAACGACGGGCTGGTCTTCATGACTGCAATTGACAACAACAGCTGAGTATGATGCTGTCATGAACTTAAATAGAAGGGCACGGAGGGGATTCTTCTATTTCTGTAATGTTGAAGTTAGCAGTTCTATGTTTGGGGAAAGTCTAGACAGCATGTCCAGGGTTTGGTTGTGTTTCAAGGGTTTGGGTAATCATGGGTATTTTGAAATTTTGAATCCATTTTCTTTCTTTCATAATGCTCCCATGATGAACTTCCTCTCTCTTATAACTTGCTCTGAGGATGGATTTCCCCTCTTATAGCCTGCTCCCAGGATCAACTTTCTCTTATTCCTATTGCTTGCTCTTTTTGTTGCACTTTTGTATCCATTTGCATCTTTTGATGTTGTTCCTAGGTTAGACTTCCTTTTTGTCCCTTTGCTTGCTTTTTTGCAGGGTATTCTTCTTTTCCCATGCTCAACTTCAGTTACACTTGCAATACAAAATTAGAGATTATTCTGTTTATGTAAGTTATATAATCGTTGCCCACTATTACTTATACATAAATCCTTTCCCCATTTTTATTAGCCTGTAATGCGCTCTGCCCGTAATGCTCTTTTTTTGGTAGAATAGCATGACGAGTGCCCATGCTAGAAATCTCTTGTCAGCATTTTTGGCCTTTTTATTTGTGAGGAAACACATGTATGACCAAGAGATGACTATTAGTTCCCTTAAACTGCTAGGCAAAAGGGGACAACAAAAGGAACAGTTGTGCAAAAAAATAAAAAACAATTTAAATTGAAGTGACAAGTGAAAATAAATCATACAATAAATAAAATCTATGTAAT
The DNA here is from genome assembly GCA_019776745.2 of Taxus chinensis. Taxonomy (NCBI): domain Eukaryota; kingdom Viridiplantae; phylum Streptophyta; class Pinopsida; order Cupressales; family Taxaceae; genus Taxus; species Taxus chinensis. The sequence continues at coordinate 130,106,236 of CM034147.1, read as the reverse complement.
TATAGATTTTCTCATAAATAGTAGCAGACAAAATGTCAACATAAAAATATAATGATTCTACCTGTGAGAGAACCCTGACACCGGTTTCTATTGTTTTCATCTTCTCCAATTTATCTTTCCAAGTGTGACAAAGCCTTGATGCCAGTTCTTCAAAATCTTCACCAGTTCCTGATTAAATGCGAGCAACACTGCTGCAAATCTGATCCATCTTCAGAGCGGCTTAGCTTGATTGTAGTCCCTATTCTATAGCTATAGTTTATAGATGTCAACATTTGGCAGTAAGGCTTTGTTTTGATCCTGAGTATCTATGTCTCCTTCACGCCTGATTCATATGCTATTTTCAGAGGTTTCATTGTATCTGATTTTTGCTGAATTAATCTAGTTCTTCAGATGTGAAACATAAGAATTTTGTTTGAGATCACGTCCTGAAATAGGAGCAACTAGTTGCATATTGTTGCAGACTTTAGACAAGTTCAAGTTTGATTATAACAGGCCTACACTGCTGTTACAGAGATATAAGTTTTATTATTTAATATCATAATTTTTTTAGTTTTTTATATTTTAAGGAGTGAAAAATCTGAGACTTTTTGAGTTTGCTGTATGTTTCAACCCTTTTTGAATGCGACAAATTATTTTCATTGCCTTACAAGCTTGTCGTGTCATAATAAAGCTACAGTTTACTGCTTAAATGTTGGAAATGTTTTAGCTCTTTACGATGGAATTTCTAAAGATCTTTTTAAGTATGACACATGTCTGTTAAGTATTGTGCATGCTTGTTGACTGATGGAAATAGTTTAATTCTCTGCATATGTAGCATCAGTAAAGAAGATATCTGTACCTTATAATAATATAATATACATGTGTGTGATGCCTATCTGAGCTAATCCACATATTTGAGCAATTCTAAAAAGAAATATTACTAATCTAGGTTTCATGATTGGAGGCTGAGCCTGGATTTTGTATCATATGTATATTATTCTGGCATTAGCATGTAAATAATGTAATTTTCTTTTAAGTGAAATCTCAAAAGAATAGAAGAAATGCTATGTTGCGAGGATATGGGTATGTGTATGGGTTTAGTACGCAGATACACCAATTCTACAAAACCCTTGGGTACGATATGTTGGGTACATCTGTACACACACACACAAACTCATTTTACTCATATATACAGGTGCTTTTCACAGGATAAAAAGATTTTCATGCACCTCAGGATGTTTCATATACAGTAATGAACTAAAATGTCGAAGATACATAGTTTTGTCTCAACAACATATCACAAAGAAAATCCTAATATGTATAACTTCTTATGTCATTCTGTTGCAGCAATGTTCAAGATTCATTACGTCACTCGGTGGTTATTACAAGGGCTAATGGTTAGAAGATTCTCAAAAGCTGTTCAGTTGATATTTCTGTAACACAAATTATTACAAAATTTAGAAGATTGCAAGTTACCATTTGTTGAGATATTTTTACACAAATATTTGGAACACATAGCAGGAGAGTATTATTCAATGATTTTCAGCAGCTTTGCTACAAGACAAGCCTGCCATCCGAATGTCAAATAATGTTGGCAATTGACAAAATACAAGTTTTGTATTCTTGAAACTGAGAGTCAATTGTTTATTAAAATTTTAATAATAATTCCGTTTCCCTCTATTGTTTAGTAAAATCCATTTAAAACCTGCAAACCTAATGTGCATAGAGTTCATATTAAACACTCAATTTGGATCCATCAAGTTTACTTAATTTATTGTCTCAAAACTATGCCAATAATGCTACAATATTATAGAATGGATGTTATGATAGCCATTATGTAGGAGATGCTAAATTTAAGTGATAGAACTAGTTTCTGTGTGAACTAGTTTCTATGTTTCGTATCAGATTAGACTTCTAGATACATTGTAATGTCCCCAATTCCGAGCAGTTGGCCTAACGGCCCTATTTTGGTCTTAGCCCTGGTCATTCCCAAGGGACTAACGACTTTGGAGGTTATTGGGGATGGTTGTCTGATTTCCTACTAGGTTTTTGTTATATTTTGGTCGTTGGGATCACTTAAGTGGACACTTCTGGCATTTAATGTTATGTTTCTTCGTTGGGGCCACTTAAAGTACCTTTTTGGTGACTTGAGGGATATGTATTGCATTTAATGTTATATTTCTTTGTTGGGGCGCCTTTTTGGGCCAAGGCGCCTAGGAGGAAAAAGTAACATTAAAATATTTATTAATAAGGCCCTCTTTTTGGGAAAAGTGCGCTTTGAGTGATTTAGGGTTTCTTTGGCATGAAAAGGTTATAAAAGGAGGTGAGGGGTGAAAGGATAGTCATTCATGCATACACTTATTCTCTTTTCATGTGCAACTGCTGTTTGCAACTTTTAGCTTGTGGAGTAAGATCCCACGGGAACCCTAGCTTCGGTGGTGGAAGATCCAACCCTAGCTAGCAGGGCATTCTTCGGTAGTGAAAGATCTACCCTAGCTTGTCCATTTGGAGCAGATTTCAGGGCTGGTTTTACAGAGGTATTTTCAGCATTTTCAGAATTAGGGTTTGAGGATTTTTGGGAGTTTGGTGGAGATTTTTCAGCTGGTTTTCGGATCAGACCTACGGCAGCCATAGAAGAAGGATTCGGCATCATCCACAAAAGTTTTTACAAGGGTTTTGGCTGTTTTTCAAGGGGGGCGACTTGGGGAATTTGCAGCCCTAATTTCTAGGGTTTCCAACAGTCCTTTTTCAGATCTGAAGGTTGGAGAGTTATCTACTATTTTTATATATATTATTTCCAAAGTTTCATCTTTATTGCATTTGTATTCGAAAAGATATTAATTTTCGAAGTTTTCCCGGCTATTCTAGGCATGCTGTAAATTTTCTGGCAGCATTCTGTTATCTGAAAAATTCCAAAAATATTTCCCTTGTGTTCTACATATTATTATCTTGTTCCAGTTAAAATTTCAAGTATTTTGGACGGGTATTTTAAGAGTTATTCACATTTTTCTGTTCGCTGCCCTAGCTGTACTTTTCTGTGTAAAATCTGCAAAAATCAGATTTAGTATATTGCTGCAATTTTCTGTGTTTGTCATTTTTTGTGGTAAGATCCCAATAAGGGATATTTCATACATGTACGGTTGGCACACCATTCTTGTTATATAGAATCTAAGAATAATAATGTACATCTTAGACCTCAACCCCTCACCATATATTAATATGTAGAGTTCATATTAAATTCTCGATTTGGACCCATCAAGTGTACTTAATTTCTTTGAAGCATGTGTAATGCTTGAGTGCCTTTTTATAGCTTTTAGAGGAGTTCAGGGTTAATTTTTTAATTCATTTATGAGTTTAGGGTTTTTTTTTAATGCATTGACTAAGTAAAAAACGTTTTCAAAGCAAAGAGCAGCACCCAACCCTGCGGGTTTGTCCTGGGTATGTTTGTGAAGTATCCGGGACATACCTGGACATACCCGGAACGTACCGGGGACGGATCTGTACTGGGTATGTATTAGGGGGGATTCAGAGGGGTGGGGGATGTACCCATGCTCCCCAGAAGAAATGTTAAGAGCACTAGAATAAAACAATAATATAGTCTGAACTGTTGATCACAAAAATGCTCACAAGTCTTTCCAGAGGTTCAACTACTACAATATTATGATATTGGAGCAATATCAAAATAAAAGAAAACTAGTACCAAACTGGAATATAATAGAAAGAATAACAGTGCCATGGTTGTAATTATGTGGCCCAGAAATGTCCTTGTTTGTGCAAGTGGCACAGATTAATTCTAAAATGATCCAATGAGTTTCAATATCAAATTTCTGTGATATTCCGTAATTCCTTTTATTTTTTACATTGCATGTTATCATGTACTGTCTATGTTGTAAGTAAATGTTTTGGTACTGTTGATTCTTCTTCCTTGGAGATCCGTTTGAAGAATTTTTTTGGTAATTAGAGATTTGATCTAATGTGAAATAATTTACATCAGATCATTATTTTCAGCTTCATGAATGTTTTTATGAAATATTTTGCAGTCGGGGCACCGGCCTGCTGTAATAATTTGGGATTCTTCAAATGGATCTTGTATTGCTGAGCTGAAAGCCCACAAACATGGAGTTTCATGTCTGGAGTTCTCCCCAAATGGTCAGTGATGAATGGGCACTGTCTGGTTTATTTTTTGTCTATAATCACCTTCTGTGACAATTCCTATATCTGCTTCGTGGAGTTGATTTATATTTTGGGTGAGAAAAAATAAATTTCTGTTTTGTTTCAGGTAAGCATCTTGTATCAGTTGGTTTTCCTCATGATGGATTTCTTTGCCTTTGGGATTGGAGAAGTGGAACATTAGTTTCAAAAATCAGAGCAACAACAGCAGCTTCACCAATCACTTCAATTCACTTTTCTTCGGATGGGAACTTTTTTCTAACTGCTGGCACAAAGCATCTCAAGCACTGGACGGTTGGAGTAAATGTGGGTCGTCGTGCAACTGCAGGAATAGGAACCTTAGCCATTGATTGCAAGCCTGTCAATCTTGGTAGTCAAAAAGAGAGTTCTTTTGTATCAGTATCTTCTGCATCATATTTTGGACGTTCAACTGTTAGTGCAGGCCAGTCCATCGAGATGCTTCAGCCTATATATGCTTTGACAACAGCCGGTAAAGTTTATTTCATTATAGACAATTCTCTAGGGATGAGGAGTGATGATACTTGAGGTGTATATGAATTAATTCTGTGTAACTTTGTGAAATTTTCAGGAATCCTTTGCCTTCTGCATTCTGGTGTTGCAATAAAAAAATGGGTTGATTTGAAGGTATGGCAATCTTATTTTCACAACTGTGTATTTACTATTCTGAATTGCACTGATTAGAAGGCATGCGAATCTTACCTTCTGAACTGTTGATTTAATAAGTTATTTTATCTGATGCCAAGCATATGCTAACAATATCCAATGTCAAAATGATACTGCAGGTGCAACAAGGTTATGGATTGGCTGTTTCAGACTTGCATGTTGCTTGTGCATGTAGTAATGGTGTCGTCCGCTTATTCATGCAAGAAACTCTTGTGTATGCTGGAACCTTACCTAAACCAGCAGTATCTGGGCACCATGGGCTAACTGATGCAAATGAATCTGCAAGTTTCAATTTGGTCCATACTGCTTCAGGCTTCAAATTTCCAAATGCAATTGCTTGTTGCTTTTCAGCTTCTCAAAAGCTTGGTAAGTTTTATGTGCACAGTGGTAAGAAAAGTGTGACAGTTTTTTAATACTGAAATTTAAGTCATCTTTTATGTGTTTACAATTTGCAGTTGTTATATATGGAGATCATAGCCTTTATGTATGGGATGTCAATAACCTATCAAAGGTGAGGCTTTCAGTTAACCTTTATGTATGGGATGTGTATAACCTATCAAAGGCGAGTCTTTCAGTTAGTCTATGGGGCTGCCAAATTGATTTGTCGGTCATTCCTGTATCCGTATTCAAGGGCTGTGCTAATTTGTAAGCAATATAAAATTGAAGCACTCCTACTTAATGAGCATGCTCATTATAACTATGTTTTGCAGATAACCAGGTGTTGTGCGTTTATTTCCCATAGTGCTTGCATATGGGATATCTCTACTCTTCCATCAGCTCAAACTTTGGGAAATATAAACTGTTTGGACTCTGCAGGATCTGGCTTTGCCATAGGTGCATTTGTGACCTGTTCTGCAGATGGTACAATAAGATTGTGGGATCTTGGATTGGCAGCTGATACAACTGAGTCTTATGGTGAAGCTGAAGTGTTACATTCAATGCTAGCGGATGTCCATTGCAAGGATGTACTTGGTGTCATATATTTAGGTAACTACCATCTTAAATGACTGTTATTTAAAATATTTTATTGTCAGTCTGATCTGCTATCCTGAAGTTTTATACACCTACTTTTATCTTGCAGTTGGCTTTGTTTCAAGGGTAGCATCCTTTTGTATCCCATTTTAATTATATCACACTGCAAATATCATTCTTTTACAATTTATCCAACTGGCATATAGTCTGTTGTGACATTTGACCACAATTAGGGCATGCTATGTTTATTCAAAGTTGATGAATGAATTTGAGATTGTGAAATGCTTATAGAAATCTCTTATATCTCTCATAAAAAGAAATCAATAATAATTATGGGCACAATATCAGTCACATCCACAAATTTCATTCAAAATAACAGAATTGATCCCAATTTTGATCCTAATGTCACAAGCAATATATACTCATGTATTATATATTTTTGAGAATCTAAGTCAATTTGGGAAGATCAAACTCTCTTGAATAATGAGAATTAATGGGACTTTTAAAACTTGTTTTTTTTAACTAAGATGATCTGAGCCAAGTCTTCTAAATTTTCCTAATGTTGTAGGGGTCGGCTAACCAGTACATGTACATCCCTTGCATTGTTAAACCCATGAATCGGGAAAAAATTAAATTCAACTGACCATTTAGTGTTAATTACTCTTGCCTCTAATGCATTTGCATGAGCCATTCCAATGATAGCTAATTTGGGTTGTATTTCATGTAGATGTTGTGTTTGATTCGAACTATCTGGTTTCTCTACAATTTGTGGTATTAATACACACATCTTTATACATCTATTCTGTAAAAGCAATAATTCAGTGGCTTGTTATCATTTTCCATATATGGAATACCAATTTCCTAAATGATCATTCCACACCTGATAAGAACCTTGCTAGAGATATTTCTAGTAGATTATTTCCCATGAAAAAGATGCACAGATAATCCTTTAAACTGTTCCTTCCTTTTCTCTAGGCCTTGGATCCCAACACCAAATACAAGACAAATCTTTTCAATCCAAGCACATCTTCTGTTTGGACTGATAGGAAAAGGAGCTCCAATTAATTCACAACTTTTTTATGTCTTACTGAAAAGCTGTCGTAGTTGTAGTTTAAAATGGGTGTCATTTGGTTGAAGCATTTTTTGTTAAGTATTGTCAAACGAGGATAGAGCATAGATAGGAGGTTTACAACCTTCACAATTATCAATAGTTTGCCAAAGCCGCTTCTAGTTGCCACAATACTGTGAAATCATGAATCGTTAAATTGGCGATAAAAGAATATGAAGGTGCCTTGGTATTGCAACTAGTCGTTTACATTCAACTTAGACAAAATCCAAAACCACTATAAAAGCTCTTGTATTTTCATGGCAAAGCTCTCTGACAAGTATTTAATCATGTCACTAGTTGAACTAGGAAACCTAACAAAGAGTTGGGAAGTACTAAAAGGAAGTATGCACCTAAGATTTATGAAAGGACATTGGATTAATATCTACTTGCTAAACCTATACATGCCATGACTTCTGATGGCAATGTATTAGCGGCGAGCTGGATTGCTACCATCTAGAAGAACATGTTCAATAATTTCAAGTTATTGCTGAATACAAACTTTTTCTTGGAGTACATTTCTAAAAACTTGCCAATTATACTATGTGTTAAATTATCACTTTAACATAGTTTTTAAGACATCTCAAAATCTTTTATTGTATGCCTGCCTTTTCATCCTCTTGCTATGAGTTTATAAGTTTGAGGATGTTGAAAGTGTGTTTTTAAACTTAGGGACAACATGGATAAAACCATTGAGTATACGATTATTCTTAATTGCTTATTGTTTTCTTTTGGTTTTGAGGATAAAGAATGCCAATTTGTTGTTAATAATTCTGCCATACATGTTTCAAGTAACTTGGTTAGTGTGTTATATCCATAGTTACCTACCAAGGGATGGGGGACATAGGGATGTGCTTTCTTGGACGACAAACAATTTCTAGGATTTTGGGGGCGGTCTAGGTGGATTTTGTTTTTTTTTAATAAAATAAAAAATTGTTGGAAGATTCTAACACTGAAAAGAAACAACCTAAGACCTACCAATAATAATTTTACCTCAAACAACTAGTGGCCTTATAAAAAGTTTAGAGAAAGAGAAAATACTTAACAATGCAAACATGTCTCCAATATTAATCTCAATGATACAATCACATACTATTTCCAAAACTATTAAATGCTTTTTACATAAAGTTATCGTGCAATGTATAATGGGTGATTGGATTTATGTTTGATCCTACAAACATGGGTTTGTACTACTTTTCCTTTAATAGGCTTAGGAAAAACCGACTCATACAACTTGAGGATCTTAACACTTGAAAGTAAAGAAAATGATGCTTTCCTATACCAATCTAAGAAATTTAAGAATTCTATTTCCCGACAGTTAAAAGTTGTTACTTACCTCATGCAAGTATGATCATAATTCCAAAGGCTCAAGAGTTTCTTTATTCAAGTGTTTTAAATTTTTTTGGGGTCTGCTTTATACAACTGTAGTGAACACTGGCATGTCCTTAGGATAGTCAACGTGTCACGGTGTCCCTTGTGCAATAGCGAATTATTTGAATACTTGAGAACGCCTCCAAATTGATACTCAGGAATTGGGGGACAAGTGCACGCGTGATACTAGTTATATCAAACTATTCTATAATGTGCTTAAGGAAATGCTGAAAAATTTATGGTAGACATCAGGATTTGAATACAAGAGGGGTCCCTCAAGACAATCTTCTCATTGAGGTACTCTTGTCAGCTTTAGGCACATACAGAGTATTTCACACCACACTTGCATGCATCCCTTGGATCAACAAACAATATTAAGGTCCTTCATTCTTAATGGGGCTAAGCACTAATATGAGTCAAGGGGTTACTCTTACGGGGTCAAGGAAAAGTGCCCTTGTGGGGTGTGAGGCAACACCCCACAAGCGAGATTTTGAGCATAAATATCAACAACGTTCAACACAACTCAAAATTCAGTGTAACACATCTCAATCTCAGGGTAGCTTGCATAATATTGTGCCAATTTGTATCATCAAAATTGGCTATCCTCACTTGATGCTCCATTCGAGGAACACCTCGAGGTGGTACATAACATTGTGAACTTCTATGTTGGTTGATCAACATGCCAAACTTTGTAGGCCATCATCCTAAAAGAATACTGCTTCCCTAGGCATTGCAGAGCTAGATCATGAGTTGAAATCAAGCACTAAGAAACCTTGCGCAATGCTGCACAATTTCATTTGCACTCACGTGTCCCACACAACTTGCAAAGCTTTATGACAATTTTGTGGAGATTGTACACATCGTTGCACACTTGTGCAACACTAAGATGCATACCACATGTGTATACACTTAATTTTTTATGCTTTCTATTTTCATACCTGTTACTAACAATTTCTCTTTTCAGGTTAGAGATCGCTAATGCATCTATTTTTGGGAACGAATGCCTTAAGGGGCTCGTTCTAGGATAGGGGTATAGTTATTCACCTAACCATTGCGTTAGGGATGATACATGGAGAGAGAGTAGCTTTTGGTCTTATTCTTGTTCTTCTTTTTGCTCTTACCTTCTATTTCCTCCACATTCTTTCGACACCTCACTTAGTCATGACCACATTTATTGTCTTGCATTATCTTTGTTTTTCATGATATTTTGCACACACCTCTTTACATTTCTCTCCCTAGCCGATGCCATCACCCGTGGGCTATTGCGTCGGCGCTATTTCAAAATCCTTGGCTAACACCTTTGCTTGCAGGTGATGGTGTCAGTATAAATACCCCAACTCACATTTTCACATTAGGACATCGTCATAAATTTCACAAGAACTTGCCATTAGCTTTGATTTCTTGCGCTAACTTGCATTTGCTCGCTCAGCTCTTGTATTTCTTGCATCTTGACTCTTGGCTTGGAGATTCTTCTTGATTGGATTGGTTTGTTTGGACTTTTGGGTCACCTATAGTAAGTTAGGACTGAATTGTTTCCCCATCTCCACTCGAAAGCTACTCTCTCTTAGTGTATGGTCCTTTGGGAGATAGATGCATCAATGACTGCCGCCCAACAGGTAAGTGCTCTAACTTGACTTGTCATTTTGTATAGAAGAGTCTCATATCTTTGCTATTTACTGTATGTTAGCTTGCTATTTTATGCACATGCTAGGTTAGTATGTTGTATTTCAGTTCTTTATTTCATGTTACATGCTTTACTTTGGTTAGCATAGATTTTATATGTTCATCTTGTCTTTTATTACCCCCATAGTGCCGATATCCCAATAGGGTTCCTTCCTCTTCTTCGACTACGGCCTTGGAAACCTTAGGTTGTCCTAGTGTAAGGGTTACTTCCCTTTGGATATGCGATCTTAGCGGTCCTTCTACGCCCTTTAATATTATCCGTTGTGTGCCGGTCTTAGTCTCCCTTACTCGTGACCTCGATACCCTAGTTGAACGAAGGATAAGAGTGCATGGTGTCTAGACACATTTTTGCCCACAATACAACATGTATACACCTTAATTTTCACTCTTACTAAAGATCTCTATTGCAAGCTGTTGGTGTATTAGTCTCCTTCAGTGCGTGTCTTAAGGGGCATCATTATGAGTGGGGTTGGGTTGGTTAACAATATTTATTGAGAGATTTGTTATGTGTGGCATTTCCCTAGGTTGCCCTTGCATGCCTCCCTACTACCCTTGTACTACCTTGCTTACTACCTTGTTAAGACTAGGCTACCAACAACAATGGAACACCTTTAGATTTGGTGTATGGAAATGTAGGAGAATACAAGAAGCCGCAGTATTGCACAAGCATTTTGTGACATCAAGGAACAATTAGGCACATGTACATATCTTTTCAGGGATATAACATCCTACATTCCATCTTAAGGATTGGATTCAACATTAGAACTCGCAAACTAACAAACTAGTTGAGAGACTTCCACCAACTTTTCTGATTTGGAGCATTAGTTCAACACCATTACCTAGGAACTCAAAACTAACATCAATGGGGACTATTGCTTTCTAAGGGGTGACAATGATCCAAGCACATGAAGGGTCCCTCAAGAGAACCTTCTCACTACACCACTCTTGTTAGTATTTTGTAATGTGCCCTTTTTTGAATTAATTCCAATTGAAGGCTTCTTGCCATTTTTCTTCCCATGGCCAAGAAGAAATTGAACAAGAGAAGTCCTTCGGTTTCATTTTTCGTTTTCTTTCATTGCTATTAATTTTTTTCTTTTGTATTTTCCTCCCTAAGGCAGGTCGGCTGGGTTGGAGAGCTCCCAACATGAAATTAGAAGATTAAACAAGCTCTTAAGAGGTCGGTCTTGGGGTAATTAACCACTTAGACCTTTGTTACCACCAAAGGGGTATAAGAGGAGTCACATAGGCTCATTTGGATCATCAATTCTGGCATATACACTTTTATACTTGGTTCTAGGGTTCATTGATCTAATTCCATTCCACTAAGGGGCGAAAATCCATTAGTATGGCATCCAAGGAGGACGAAACCCTTTCTTGTGGCATATTGGATAATGAAAAACTCTCCAAGTTGGTGGTGGTGAAGGCATTAGTGAAGACCATCTTGCTTGTTTGCAACTAGGGCATCAAGGAGGAGTGATTTCAAGGGTTTTTATATTATTTGGAGCCCCTCTCCTAGGGAGCGACTAGGGCATCAAGGAGGAGTGATTTCAAGGGTTTTTTATATTATTTGGAGCCCCTTTCATAGGAAGCGACCAGGGTTAGAGAGCATTTGGGTGCCTTCTAGGGCACAAAACTTCATTAGTATTTGATATTCAGATTTATCATTCTTTATAAGGCTTTGTTCTTCTATATTTGCCATTGTTGGGGTTTGGAGGCCTCAGTTTTGGTCATTTATATTGGCTGCACTTCTGCTGTTCGTAATTAAATTTCCAGCTGAGTAATTTTATGAGTTTCATGGTGAAAATTGCCCTAAAATATTCTTAAAGTGTTTATATATGTTGTGGATGGTTTCTATGATGATATTTGGTTGCATTTTCACTCATAGCAAGCTGCTGTCCTAAAAATCAGACTGCTGTTCATTGCTGTTCTTAATATCAGTGGCTGATATAAAAATCTGAATTTGCTTCATTTGGGTTTTGTGTGAATTCCTTGTTTGTGTAGTTTAGCCCTAGAAAGGGATATTACATGTTTAGGCACATATTAAGTATTCTGCACCACACTTGCTTGATATAACATGCATTCCTCTTATCAACATACAACATCGAGTTCCCATCAATCCTGATGTGGCAGAGCCCCATTATGCATGAAGGGGTTGCCTTGGCGGGGTTGAAGGAAAGTGCACCCATGAGTGCAGGGTACCTCCGTGTGGCTGATATTTTGAGTATTAATCTCGACACCGTTCAATGCAACTAAACATCTGGCACTTAGGACAACTTGCATAGCACTTTGCAACCTCGACCCATCATAGGTGGCTATCCCCACTCAATGCTTTTCTTATGGCACACCTCAAGGTGGCGTACAACACATAATACTTGTATAGAGGTTGATCTTCATGCCAACCTCCATGCCCATCATCCCAAGATATTGCCACTTCTTTAGTCATCATTCAACTTAATTGGCACACGCTGAGGTGAGATCGACCACTAAGGAACCTTACACAATGCCATGCAGTCTCGTGCATGCTTGACATCTTGTGCAACCTCGACACCTCCGTGGCAGCTTGCAACATTCATGTGACACCCTTGTGCTCTTGTGTAGTGCCAATATGCGTACTTGTTAGGACCCAAACTTTGCACATGACTCAATTGCTACATGGACACTTTGTGCCATGTTGTGCCATGTCTTCAAGAGATTATGCCATATCGATACACTTGTCAACATACCACGCTTCCAAAATACCAATTGTTATACTTGCAAGAAGGTGAATCGTCAACTGTTATAGAAGATGAATCATTTAGTAATGTCCTATTTTGTATTTGCTTTCTTGTAATGATATATTACAAGTCATTTGATGACAATGCACAAGATTGCATGCACAGAACCTTGAATGAATGGATTTATGGTTCGAGTTCACATTTATGTTCGGTTCATTTTCACCAAGGGATAAAGTTCGAGAAAAAAAAGTCATTAAGTTCTAACATTTCTTTTTCTAAATTTTTAATTTTTGAAAAAAATTGCATAAATATGTTAGGTGATAGAGTGGAGAGAGATTTTGGTCTGCTACTTTCAGTCAGCATACACACACACACATTTGTAAACTAATGTAAAATCGTGTCAAAAACTTCCCATGCAAAAATAATGGATAAAGTTCGAGTTAATGTTTGATGAGAATAAAGTTCAGCAACATTTGAACTTTTTTGATAGGCTTTGGAGAACCTTGTGACATAGCATGTATCATACGCTATTATTTCCCAACGAATAGAAGTAGCATTAATCTGCTAATCTCATGCATTCAAATGTGTAATCGTTTTCTACATCTTGTTGTTTAGATTCCTTTGTATTTCTACAATTTGCAACTCTGATTGAGCGGACCTTTGTAGCATGGTTACTTGTAGTTTGTCGCCCGTGCATTTTTTGGGTCCTGCATGGATCAAGTTATTAGTATATACAAGGAAAGCTTTGGTGGTTCTAATACAAAAAGACTCATTGAAATAGAAAAATGTAGCCGGAATTATTATACGGTAACAAATATATTTGCATTAACAAATAAAATTGCATTTTTTTTTTCTTTTATTTTTAAATTCCCCTTGAAGGATCACCTTTGGTGTAGATGTCATGACTGAGAGGTATCTCTCATGTCAAATTCACTCGGGAAGTCACCCGGCCTTGTCAGTTGGCAGACACCACACAAGGAGAGTTGGATGTAATATTTTATCCAATTTCAATACTTATTTATGTCTCCTAGTATTTGAACTTGGGTTTCTATTTGGAAGTCCCATGCTTTTACCATTTGAGCTGATTTCATTTGACTTTCACGCTTTTACTTTTTGAGGTGATCCCATTTGACTTTGACTGCATTTCTTTTTCTTTTTCTGATTAGTAAATGATTTTGACTGTGACTATGAACCGGTATCACAAACAGCCACAGGTGGCCTTAAATCCACATCAAACTGCCACAACCAGCCTCAAACCCACATCATATAGCTACAACTGGTCTCAAATCCAACTTATCTGGCTAGATCCAGTTTCAAATTCAACTTATACGGCTAGAACAGGTCTCAAATCCAGCTCATAATGCTACAATCAGCCTCAAATTCCCAATGACAATCGAAAGTGGGTGGGACTAGACACAGTCAGTCCACTTGACCAAGCTCATTGGCTGATTTGTTTTCTTGTTAATATATATATTTTTCTTAAATTTAAAATTATACATTATTCTTTATGTAAGTCTGATCATGTTATACACATGTCTGCAGATAAAAGGGGCGCGTCCCTGGAGAAACAAGCTGAATTGGAGGAACTTGTTGAACTGGCGCAAGGTTTCCGCTCAATGGCTGTTAGTGCAGACGGTGTTTATCTTGCTGCCGGGGATTGTAGTGGCAATCTCCGTGTCTATAATTTAAGTACACTTGACCTATTAAGTTTTCAGGTTTTTTTTTTGCTTTCTTTGATATATATGATGTGGTTGTGTGATTATTATATTCAATTCCTTATGGTACTTAGATTTTAAACCGAGAATGTTGAAGTTTTGTGCTTATTTTGTCTTTTGTTGGGTTTGCATCATTAGGTTAGGTTGTAAACAATTAAAATTTCTGATTATGGCACGATTTGACAGGTTGGTCACAATGTCCTTGAACTTCTGGGATAATTGGCAGGAAGCACATGATGCAGATATACTTACACTGAATTTTAGCAATGTGAGTGAGAAGACAACGACTGGAAAGGAATCTAAAGATCATCTTCTTCTAGCTTCTGGTGGAAGGGATCGACTGATCCATATATATGACATGAACAGGCAAGTTTCCCTATCCCATTTTGAAGTTTGTTGTATTTTAAAAATATCTTTGGTGTTAGGCTTGGAGGTATGCACATTTTGAATTTATAATGCCTGGCAGGGACTTTCATGTGATAGAAACTTTGGATGATCATTCTGCATCGATAACCACTGTCAAATTTGCCTGTAATAGCTCAAAACTATTGAGTTGCAGTGCAGACAAGTGAGTGGAATTTTGCTTTCTTCAAAAGTTACGTATCATTCTGAGATATTTGAAATTATCTCACAGTTCTCTAATCTTTTATTTGTTAATACCTCTATTTGCTTGTCTCTCTCGAATTCTGCAGATCTGTTGTTTTTAGAAAAATTATTACAACAGATCTAGGTTGCAAGAGTACTCGTTATCACCAGGAACTTGCTTCTTATGGTACCGTGTATGACATGGATATACAACCTGGAAACAAGCTTGCTGTCACTGTTGGGCAGGTGATCTTTTTTAGTCAGTTTCTGCGATGTTATAGGCTGCTTATTCAATTGTCAGAAGAAATATTTACTTGTATGCTTTGTTGTCAGGATAAAACAATTAAAGTCTTAAGCCTGACTAATGGTAAGCCTGTAAGAACCTTCAAACTAAATGGGGATGTTGGTGAGCCTATTAAGGTACTGGCTGATTCTGTTTTCTCATTTATTGCATAGATTAGTGAATTCCTGCATGATAGTAACTTATAGTCTTTTTGTGGATTTATTGTAGGTTTGTGTGGACCAAAGTGGAAGCTATATGATTTGTTCTCATGCAGACAAATGCATGCGCATTTTTGATTTTACAAGTGGAGATCTTGTAGCACAAGCTTCAGGGCATGCTGAAGTAATTACCGGAGCATGTTTTGTACCTGACTGCAAGCATGTCATATCTGTGAGTTTTTCTCCTTTAGTTATATTTCGAAACACAGTGAAGAATGTTGATTGCTCTTCTCTTAAAGCGAAATAGCCTATCTCCATTATTTGAAGCTTTAGAAGTGTTACAAATTATAGCCATTTAAATGCCTGCACTTAATCAACATATTCTTTCCTTTGTTCTCCGCAATTCTATGCGAGAGTCTGTAATTTTTATGCGAGAACACTGCTATGTTCAGATTATAAATTTAAAATTGTTATTACTGCCCCAAATCAATTTTATTGCATTTGTATTGTTTTGATTGTCTTGTTGACATTGATTCAGAATTTCGAAGTCTTCTAGTGTCAATTATCTTCTTTTCTTCTTTGCATCGTAAATGATTCTAATAGCTGTTTTATGTGAAGATGTTCACTCTTTTAAACATACTTTATATTAGGAGCTTTTACCCCATTAAATAAAAACAAAAAAAAAACAGAAAAATGTAATTAGCAGCCATTATTTGTCTCTGCTATACTCAAGTCATGCTGGCCGCTCCATAATTTGAAGAAATAATGCCTTTTAGTAGAAGTGGTGTTTATCTAGGGATCAATTTTGTGATGAATTTTCGGGATACGTGACATTCCTGGAAGTCTTGGTGTTTCACCCCTTTGAGCATCACCTAGATGCAATGAATGCCAAGTGACCATCCATGCTTGTGAGAGACGAGTTCTAGTGGACCACTACTCATGAATTATGAGTGAATGTAGATTGACTTGAAACTATGTAGTTGAATCCCGAAAAATTATTACACATAGTTTCATGCACTATGGGAACTCATGATTAAATGAATGAGCTGGGGAACTCCATAATGTATGGTTCATATGACACAACACTTGTTAAGGTTTTGTAAATAGGGTAGCAAGCTACACATACTTGATTGTGGGGGAAAGTCCTTGGTTTAGCATGCTTGAGTCTAGGTAGTATTGAGGTGGTTGACTTCTTGTGGAGTCCTGGTGCTTCACCTTTGTGAGCATCACCTAGATGCAATGAGTGCCAAACTTCCAAGTGGAACATGGTGCTCGTGATAAATTTTAAAATGGGGTAGAAAGCTTAACAAGCTGGATTGTGAGGAAAACTCCATGTTTTAAGCATGCTCGAGCCTAGGTTGTATAGGGATGAGTAACCTCCATGGAAGTCTTAGTGCAACACACTTATGGGGATCCACTAGATGCAAAGAGTGCTACAAGGACCATTCATGTTTGCGAGAGATGGGTTCTTGTGAACATCTACTCATGAAATTTGGGTCAATTTAAATTGGTTCAAAACAACGCAGCTGAATTCCACAAAACCACTTCACGTAATTTGATCCAGTGTAGAAACACCACTTGTATGAACGAATGATCTAGGGAGCTTTATAATGAATGGATCATAAAGCACAACACTCGCTGAAGGGTTTGCACGTGGGGTAGCAAGCTAAAAGTGCTTGATTGTGAATAAACACCATGATTAACCATGCTCGAGCCGGACTAGTATATCGACGGCTGACCTCCTAGTGCTTCACCCCAATAAGCATCACCTAGATGCAATGAGTGTCAAGTTGGTTTGGTTCAAAACAACTCATGAAAAATGGGTCAATGTAGATTGGCACGAAACTTTGCCTTTGAATCCAGATTAATCACTTAACATAAGATAATACCTTATTCTGATCTATTTTCTCAAGCTATGCCTATACAAATCATTGTGACAAACCTTTAGTTTTTGATCTTGTTGATGCATAGGAAATCTACTAAAATCCATGGTTCCATGGATTCTCAGAATCGGGGTATTGAGGGCCTAGGTTTGGCAATGGCGGGGGTGGGGGGTGTGGGCGATGGTGCAAATCTATATAGTACTTGAAAAATTACTTATAAAAAATGTATAAGGAATAACAATTGAAGCTTTGAAATATTAAACACGTTACATTGAACAATGAAAATGCCGAATATCATTATACTAATATTTATATTCGAAATGGTTATTACATCCAAATTTCAAATGCAATTAGCTTGATGAATGTGTTGGAACGCGAACGGTTGATCAATGAAGACTTGGTGCTTGCTGTTCAAGCTCTTGTTGTTGCTCTCCCTCTTGGTAATGCTCTCAATGTCTCACACTTGCAGCCTTGTTTTCTGTCATTCTTGCACTTGCAACCTTGCATGTTTTGAAACTTTGATAGTGTTTTGGAGTGAGGGTGTGAGGTTCGTTTATAGTTTCTTTGAGTGCTGCAAGCGTGGGTGGGATGCCATAAACTATTAGGGTTGGGGGCAAAAACATAAAAAGTATTTTTTTCAATTTTAAAAAACACCTTATTGTGGCGTTTTTTGAGCAGGGGATGGCCGCAAGTCTCCGAGACAGTCAAGGGACTTGGGCAAGTTTCCCTAAAGTCTCAGGGACATCCCAAAGTCTCCCATACGTCCCATCTGAGAAGGAAACATCCCCACTTTAGGGGGACAATCCCTAACTCTTGGTGGCGGTGGTGGAACTGTAGGGGATGATGTTTCCTAGACATCCCTGAGTCCTCGAGATGTCCCCATCCTTGGAAAATTTTAAATATGGGGGCTAATTGAATATTGTTAAAAGCTAACATATATAGGCTGAAAAGTAATTGTGCTATAGCGGTATGCTGATTTTAATGTGTGCGTACCTCAAATACACATAGATACCACTGAGAATCATACATATATACATTGTTTGGCTGAAACAACGTGCTCTCTTATAAAAAACATACAATACTATAACTGAAATCAGTTATTTATATAAATGAAATATATGTAATTAACTGTGAATGAAATTTTGGATAAAACTATGTAGATATGTTGATCAATACCCCTCACCCTTACGTACAACATAATAAGTTTGGTTGTGCTTAGATAAGGTTTGGTTTGAACTGAATTTTTGTCGCATGACCAATCCTGTCCAGCTCAGACGGGACCTATTTTTATTCATAAATTAAAACTCTTGTAAAGAATCGACAAACTAGGAAAAATAATCCCTTAAGTTAAAATTGATTAAGACAAAAAAAAGAAATCCTACTTGCATTGAAGTCATTTAAACCACAATAAGTTAAATGCTAAGAATGATATTTAGGGACAATGATGTGTCTATGAAACACAAACTTATGATTAGAGCACAATTTTCTTCATATTCAACAACAATAGATCATGGGCAACCTTCCTCTATTTGTTTGATAGTTGCCGCGCATTTGATAAAATGCAATCAAACTTCAATTGTATATTATAATATATAAATACATGTTCAAAGATAATATGATTCAACCTATCATATATACTATGCTAAAAATTTGAAATCAATTATTGGAATCAATTATATATGTTAAAGATGAATTGTAATCATAGTCACAAAATTCAATCACATCTGGATTTTTGAGTCAGCCAAAACATGATGTGCCCCTTGTCCATTTTCTAATGAAGTTTCATTTTTCTTTTTTAGGAGTTTCAATCTCTTTTGCATGAGATAATATAGAATAACACAACTGTAAACTAAATGCTCCTCCGCACTATTTGGAAATTCCAAATTACTCTCCAAGTTATGCGGTTGAGGCCATTATGCATGTCAAGTGAATTGAGGAGCGCACTAGGCGTGACAAGGAATTAAACTTGAAGGTAAGGGATCTCCCATCCCCCATGCCGACACAGGACCCACTGATGGTTGGTAACTCCTTTGTCATTGATACTTTGAGGATTTTTGACATTACATTAGAAAGAGGGTTCCACACTTTTCATCCGTTTTAGGACAAATTTTGATAGGCTGCGAGCTTTGAAGGCTAAGAGGGTTTTGTTTTCACGTCCAGACAAGGTCTTCCTTGATGAAGATCTCACCAGGACACAAGTTGGGGAGCTCAAATGCTCTAGGGGGCAAGTTATGGCAGCGAGGAAAGCAGGTAAATGGTTGGTTATCATGAATCTCTTGTCTATTATTAGAGACTCTCCTCCTCATGGTTGGGAGCCTTACCAAGGGGCTCCCCAATGACAGGCCAAGTGGGAGAGGAGTCAGGTCAGAGGCTTATCTATTAGTTGTTGGAATGCGAATGGTTCCCTTTGGTCTTCCCCTGGCCCTATGTTAGATGCTCTCAAAGCTGCCGACATTCTCTTCATCACAGAGACACACGAAAGCCCGGTTCGTCCTCTCCCAGGTATTACTGAATTTCTTTGGTTATTAGCTTTCAGACATGAGACACGGGGTTCGGGTGGTGTTAGAGGCTCTGGTGGGGTTGCTTGTCTTTATAGAGACTCCCTCCAAAATAAGATCTCGATGGTAGGTTCTAATGAGTCTTCCAGGTACATGTGGATGCGTATTAGTGGGGCCACTCGATTCTCTAGGGATTTCTATATAGCAGTTTGTTACTTTCCTCCAGTTGTTTCCCCTTATGCCATCCACAATGGCCCAGATGGTGATTCTTTCTTTGACTTATACGACAGTATTGGTCAATACTCTATCATAGGGGATGTTATCATTTTAGGTGACTTTAATGCTCGTACCAGACACTTTCAGGCCCCCCTCCATGACAGATCAGAGGATACGCTCTGCACATAGAGGATAGACTCTGTATCAGCTGGTATGCCTAGGATTTTTGAGGATACATATGGCCCTTTCACAGTTTATGGACGGTTCCTCCTCTAGCTCAGGGAGTCACAAACGATGGTGATCTTTAACGAGATCAAGCGCTTCCCGGCTTCACGTTTCTTCACATGTCGTCCCCATGGCAGGGGCACTAGCGTGGTGGACTATGTCCTTGCCAACCCGAATATCTCACCCTCTTATGCTCCTTTTCTGTTTCCCCCATTCCCCTTGGCAAGCAACCATATAGTCCTATCTTTCTCTTTGGTCGCCAGTCCTCGTACCACCACCACCCCTCCTCCCCCTCCCCACTACCCCCATTGCATCTCCTTAGAGTTTGATAAAGGGGACTACGGATCTTACTCATCCCACATCCGCGACCTTCTCCCCTCTAAGCCCCACTTCTCTAACCTGCCTAGTGCGGAGGTCAAGTAAACATGCCTTGCCTCTGCCATGTGGGGGGACTGCCCTAAGATCCTTTCCCAGCTTCACCACACATCCCTCGGCCACTAGTATTACTAAACCTTTCCCCATGAACCAATGGTATGATGTAGAGTGCAAATCCCTTCACCGACGCCTTCGCCAGGCTTTTACCCATGCCCTCCCCTCCTTCCCCACTCTTAAGGTTGTCTGAAGGTGCCTTCTCTGCCGTAAGAAGTGATCCTTAATTTTACATCGCAGATATATGCTTTCCACTTCCCTTAGGACTAACCCTCGGTCCTTATGGTGTACTGTCTTTCCCCGCCACTCCCCCTCCTCCATGGCGATTGATCCTATCTCCATTTTTCCCCACACCTCTACCCTTTACGATGTTCCGGGGCAATAGCTTACGCAAATTGACATCCCACCTCCTGGTAATCCCTTCACTCACCGCAATATCCAAGAGGCAATAAGGATTTTGAATTGTAGCAAGGCAGGGGATGTGGAAGGTTTCCAGGCTGAGTTCTTCAAGCAGGGTTTTGAGGTCTTTGGTAACTATTTGACAAATCTTTTCAATCAGGTGGTTACCATGGACTTCCCTCTTACTTGGTCTCATCATATCATTCACCTGATTCATAAGCTGGGTCCATTTATGATCCAAACAACTACAAGACTATCATGGTGGGCCATTCTTTCTCCAAACTCTATGCTACAGTTCTCCACAGGTTGTTGTCCGAGATTTTGGAGCAGAAGCAGCTCAAAGCCAAAGGTCAGGTTGGTTTCTACCCTGGTTACCACACCATCGACCACATCTTCACCCTTCGGGCTATTATTTAGGAGGCCTATCACTGCTCTTCGAGTTTATTGTTGTTTTGTAGACTTTCGAAAAGCTTTTGACTCTGTACCTCGAATGGCCCTCTTCTAGTGGCTCTGAGACATTGGTATCTCTGCGATTCTTATTATTGCCATCATGCGCCTCTATGAGACCATCTTTGGTTGTCTTTGTATTGCACACAGACTGTCCGATTTCATCAGGAGCACCATTGGGGTTAAACAGGGTTGCCCCCTATCTCCTACCCTTTTTGGCATTTATATTGATGAGCTGGAATTTTTTCTTCGGGATCACATTAAGGAAGGGGATGGTTGCCTTCTTCACCACGTCTTGATTTCTATTCTCCTATTTGCCGACGATATTGTTTTACTCGCCTCTTCTCCTGAGGGGCTTCAAAGACATCTTGATGTACTTGCTTTATTTTGTGATCTTCGGCATTTGATGGTCAATATGGGTAAGACCAAGGTCATGGTCTTCAATGGGTTGACTAATACATACATGTTGGAAATATTGTCATTAATGTCAAAGGCTTAATCATTGATGTATTTGGTTAACGGAATCGTGTAACGGAAGCTGACGGAACTACTGACGGATGTTGACGGAAATGGTAGAAAGTAACGGAAATAACCAGCAGTACAGAAGGGCTGAAATCGAAAGTTTAAATACATGAAAATAAGTGTTTTAGCATAAGGATTATCATGGTTTAAGCGAGATATACACAGCTGTACATAGGAGAGAGATATCGGCATTTTAATGTGTTCATATGCCATGTTTTATGGGGAAAATGAAGATTCAAATGACAAAATTAAATCTCCATGTTTTAGTATGATAAGGGGTGATTAAAGGGGCAATAAATATGTCCATAGGATGGTTTAAAATACATATAAAAATGTTGTTTTTATTTTGGACGACCCCCTTTAGAAAATAGTGCCACTTTATAGTTATGGTTGACATGTGTATTTGCATTATTAAAATAAAAGATGGTTAATTAAATAATGGAAAGGTTGTGTTGGTTGGAATGATGTGTCTTTTCGAAAGGATGTGAGAAGGAAATATAAGGAGATGGAATCATTTGATTTAGGCAAGCAATTTGAGTGCTTCATTCAAGTTTAAGGGAGAGAAGAAGAAGAGCAAAATATGAAATATAAAAAGGAGTGAAGGGCAAATTTATTTTTAATGAAGAGTTGCAGCAATTTATATATGTGAAGGGACTGAAATAAATCAGAAGAATATTCTTAGCAGTATTTTTGCTCTATCATCTGTTGAAGTAGCAACAACATAAAAGATAGGAAAGAGTTTGTTTTTCGTAAGGAAGCTTGGTGCCTTCATATTTGAAGAGATCGGTGTCTCTTGCTGAGTTGATGCTTAGCAAAAAGGGTTGGTGCTCCTGTAGGTTGGTGCCTACAAAATTGTAACTTGGGGATTGGTGTCTCCCGTAGGTTGGTGCCTACAAACATTTAAGAAATATAATAAAGAAGATTTTCTCTGTGGTTTTCTCCCAAAAGGGTTTCCACGTAAATTCGTGTCTATTTGCAGTGTGTTGGTTTGCTTTGCATTCATTGATTGCTTTGATATATTCAATGTGAAACTGATTAATTGTGATTACAAATATGAGATTAAGTGTTAAATTTAAAAGAATATCATAATACTGATTCAACCCCCCCTCTCAGTATTATCTTGTGCTTAACAATACACCTACATGGGAGTCCAGTTCTCAAGGCCTAGATTTAGTATGAGGCATGCTCTTCAGTTGAGGGTGAATAAAGGGTATGGGTCTCTTGCCATTCTCGGGAGACAGTGCTTTTGGCACCACTTCCAGGACATCTCCTCCAAGATGTTTCTTATGAAGTCCCTCATCCGCCCCACTTTTCTCTATGGGTTTGTTTTCTGGGGGCCCTGCCTTTTAAACATAGATTGGGCTTTTGCTGAGAGGATTCAGACTCTTCTCCTTCGTTGCTTCATCAGATGCAAACAAACGGTCCCCCAACATATTATTTTGGCAGAGTTCGGAGCCCGACCTTTCCGTCTGGAGACTATATTTGACATATCAACCTTTCTTCACCGTATCAGGAGGTCTGGTGATCTCTCCGATGAGCAGGACATGTATCCGTATCTTGCTTATTGTTCCTCTGTGAGTATAACATGCCCTTCCCCTTCAGAAAAGCATTGCCCTCAATGCTTAACAACTCAAATTGTTGTAGCATTAACTGTTCATCTTCCCATATCACATCTTAAAGCGGTAGATGATTCCATTTGCTATTAAATTCTGGAATGGCTTGATTTTTTAGTTTCTTCGCTCTTCTCTTGATGACTTCATCAAGCTCCATAATGAACTTTCCTTCTTCATCACCTTAGGTAACTTTGATCCGATTTGGAGCTTGGTATTGATTACTTTCGTAGTGACCCTCGTTTGGCTAAATTGAATAACCATGAATTCGTATTGACCCTCATGTGTTTGGTGTTTGAAATTCAATCTTATGTACTTCCTCATCCTTTACTACAATCCGATGGTGCCTTGAACATAAATCTAACTTAGTAAAGAAAACAACACCTTTCTATTAATTCAATAATGCATAAATAAAAGGGATAGGAAACTTATCTTAAGAGTGATCTTGTTGCGGTTCTTGTAGTCTGGGAACCTTCTCTCTGATTCCTCCTTTTTTCTAACCGGAATCATTGGAGATTAATACACACTTTTACTAGGACAAACAATGCATGATTCAACCATTTGGCCAATTTTTCCATTTCTAATATTTTTTGATAGAGATAGTGGGCTAATATTAAGAGGGATACTTCATGGAATCAATTCAGTTATATGATCAATTGTTGAAAGTAGGATATTTGGTTCTTGAAAAACCATTTGATGATATTAAATAATCTCCCGAAGATTTGACGGGGCACCATTTTCTATATCATGTGCTTCTAAGCAATTTAGTTGTTCCACTATGATGAACACACTTATATTGAGAGGGGGGGTGAATCAGTATAAGATAATCTTTTACTTATTTAAAAACTTATTAACCACAATAACAATAATTACGAAACATAAGATTTACGTGGAAACTCTTCCGGGAGAAAACCACAGAGAAAAAACGGTTTGGATCTACTGTCCAAATCCAATCATAAAATAATAAAAATCTCTTCCAAAAATTTGTAGGCACCAACTCACTGGAGACACCAATCCCCATCGTTCATCAATTTGTAAGTACCAACCTATTGGAGACACCAATCCCCACTTCTAAGCATCAACTTAATAAGAGACACCAATCTCTTTTCTTAGGGAACACCGACCTCAAAAACAACTTCTTTAATGGATGACAATTAAATAGATCTCCTTCACAAAAATTTGGCTTGAATAATCTCTTATTTTTCTCTCCTTCAGAAATCTGCTTGAGTTTGAATGATATATCTTTATTATTCCTCACATATTTTATTTTCGACTACATCTCCTTCTATATCTTCTCATGTCACTTCGAAGGGGTGTGTTTCCCCCAAGGGACAGACACTCTTTATTTTCTTGGGCACTAGACATGGGTCGGCCCATAATTTAAATATTAACACCAAAATAGATGGGGGTCAACCAACATTCTTCGATGATCATAATCTTGTATTTAATAATGCCTTGGATTTGCCCTCAAATAATGGAGATTCGAACTGATTTTGTTTAGACAACGATTAGTGGCCTTTGGCCTTCAATGATGAGATAATGATTTCCTTTGATAACAAATTCTTTTGACATCAATGACAATTAATTCAACAATCTCCTCCTTTGACATTGATCGCAACATTTCATAGAAATAACTTGTGAATATATCAAGAACATAATGCTCCCCCCTTTTGTAATTCTCCCCCTTTGACATCAATGCCAAAGAAACCACAGAGCTGTAAAATAATGCAATGATTAGCTCCCCCTGACATAGTGCTTCTCCTTAAGAACTTAGTGTCTAGATGAAAAATATATCACCCCCAACTTCTGTCTGAGATATTCAAAAGTATCTTTTGTAAGGGGCTTTGTGAAAATATCTGTCATTTGTTCTTGTGTGGTAATGCATTCCAACTTGACCTGCTGTTATGCAACCTGCTCTCTTAAGAAGTGATATTTAATTGGAATATGCTTTGTTCTGGAGTGCATAACAAGGTTTTTCGAAATGTTTATTACACTTGTGTTATCACAAAATATTTAAATTGGATGAACATATTCTACCTTAATATTTCTCAGAGTTTGCCTCATCCAAAGAACTTGTGTGCAACAAGATGCTGCTGCTATGTATTCGGGCTTTGTTGTGGATAGATGTAATGTCCCTTTCTCTGCCCTTTCTAGTAGGGCTTAAACCAAAAATAAGGGCTTGGCTACAAACCCTAAGAATCAGATCTGAAAATACACCAACACCGAACTGAAAATAATCTTGTTTTATAACAGTAGATCTAACAATATTAGAAACCCTAGCAAGGAACTGAAAATTTCACTTTTAGGGTATCAAAATCAGTTTAGAACATTAATTAATATCCCTCTAGGGCAGCGGACTGTACTGGCATTTTAGAACAATCATTCTAATGCAATATGGACTGAAATTAACATAGAACTATCCCAAATACTCAATAAAACTAGCAACATGAATTCTGGAGCAAATATGTATTTAATAAATTTATTTTTAAGTGCAAATACAACTGAAACTTCCAAAATTCATAACTCCATCAATGCTTGGAGTTTCAACACAAACCAATGCTAAAAACGATCTTGAAGAGAGACCAGTAATCTAATGAAAGTGAAATCACAATTTTCCAACTAGGAAAACCTCCTGAAAAGTGATCCCGAAATCTCCAAATGGGTAGATCAAGCTGAAAATGAATGTGGCAGCCCCCAAAAGCTTGCCCTAGCTGAAGTAGGAGTGCCCTAGCACGGATAAACACCTTGTTCCAAAATTCCGCCAATTAAGTCAACTTGTGACTTTTGTATGAAGCCACCAATGCAACAAATGAAGGTTTTCATTCCCAAGTGTTGTGACTATTGAGGGTTTCGTCCCCAATAGGATCCAATGAGGGTTTTTGTGCTCAAAGTTTAGCGACACCAAAGGTCTTCGTCTTTAGTGGATAGTAGGGCACACCGTGCACAAACCCAAGATATCAATCTTTGAAATAAACTTGCATAACCTTTTGTAGGCCATTCGCTCCACCTTTATATCCTTCTTTTTGGGGCCAAGGATGAATTAGAAGCCCAATCCTCATGGCCGACCTCTTAATTCACTTTTAAATCTTCACTTAAGAAGACCGACCTCATAATGAAGAAATATAAATTCTCCTTGCTTTGTTTGGCAAGTCTTCTCCCCCAAGTGAAACCATTCCAATGCCATGATTAGTAAATAAAATAAGTAATTATAAAGGTACATCATTTACAACCATGACAAGTTCCCCTCCTTTGCTCCTTCTTTGATGCCCATAGGAAGAGGAATGGGCATAAGGTCTTCCATAGTGACTAGCTTGGAAAGGGGGACCTTATAATAGAGAAACGAAAGCCTGTTTCTTGCTTAACCAAGATACAAGATTGCTACCAAGGAAAAATGCTCCTCGATTGTACTCTTTCTAGCATCAATGCTGCTAGACCAATCTGTAATAGTATATGCTGCTAGGGCGAAATCTTCACCTCTTAGATACCACAACCCAAAATCCTTTTAACTGCTTGCACATTGGTTTCTTTTGGTGCAGCCTGAAACTATGCCACCATACCTACAACTTGCATAATATCTGGTCTTGACGCTGTCACATATAGTAGACTCTCAATCATTGACATGTATAGGGTTTTATTTGCTTCTGGGATTCATCATCTTTACTTAATTTGCAGCCTGTGACCATGGGTGTGCTCATTGCTTTGTAATCTTTCATCCTAAGATTTTTCAACATCTTTTTGATATACTTGGTTTGTGAGATGAAAATGCCTTTGTCGGATTGAGAAATTTGTAACCCAAGGAAGAATGATAATTCACCAAGTATGGACATCTCAAACTCCTTTTGCATTTCCATAGCAAACTCTTGACACATTTTGTCACTACTACCTCCAAAAATATTATCATCCACATAAACCACAACTATTAACTGATCATCACCTTCAGTCTTGATGTAAAGATTGCTATCAACAATTCCCCTTTTGAAACCTTGTTGTTGTAGATACTTGTCAAGTCTTGAGTACCGGGCTTTGGGGCTTGTTTCAGCCCATAAAGTGATTTCTTCAGCTTGCACACATAATCCTTATGATCTGATAAGAGGAACCCTTCTAGCTGTTCAATATATACTTCTTCCTCTAAATATCCATTGAGAAAGGTTGACTTGATAATCATCGGATAAACTTTAAAGTTCTTAAAACAAACAAATGCCAAAAACGTTCTGATAGCTTCTAGTTGTCCAACATGAGCAAAAGTTTCTTCAAAATCAATACCTTCAACTTGAGCATACCCCTTATAAACTAATCTTGCTTTATTTCTCACCATTTGTCCATCTTCATTTAACTTGTTCCTCAAAAATTCACTTGGTGCCAATTGAATTTTTGTCTTTTGGTCTTGGGACAAGTTCTCAAATTTCATTATTTTCAATTTGATTCAACTCTTCTTCCATAGCCCCAATCCAATCTTTGTCTTCACTTGCTCTTGCAAAATTCTAAGTTTTTATTTTAGATAGTAAGGACAAGTTTGCATGTTCTGATGCATTTGCTAATCTTTTTCTAGTTTGTACTCCAATATCTTTATCATGAACAATTTGACTTTGTGAATGGTTCTTTTGGACAAATCTATATGGTGCCTTTGTACCTTTTCGTTCAATCACTTCTTTTTCATCATCTTCTTCTCCTTTTTCTTCTTTGTAGCTTCCTTCCTTTGGTTAATCAATTTCTTGTGCTCTTTCCTTTTAATACATTACTCCATCCACTTTTACATTTGCACTCTCAACAATCTTGTGCAATCTTTTAATATAGCATCTATAGGCCTTGTTTCTTGAAGAGTAACCAAGGAAGATAGCTTTATCAACTTCGGAATCAAATTTTCTGAAATCCTCATCATCTCTTCTTATGTAGCATTTGCTTCCAAAAACTTTGAAGCACTTAATTGTAGTTGGTCTACCCTTCCATAGTTCATAAATTGTTTTACTATTGTTGATTCTTATTTTGCCTTTGTTCAGAATATAGACTGTTGTATTACCTTCTTCTCTCCAAAATGTGTGTGACAACTTAGATTCATTCAACATTGTTCTCGCCATCTCTTCAACAGTTTGATTCTTTCTTTCAACAACTCCATTCTGTTGTGGAGTCCTAACAACTGAGAGATGTCTCCTTATTCCATGACGCTTACAAAATTCTTCAAATTCATTTGAAGTAAATTTTCCTCGATTTGATCTTAGGCACTTGATTTTCAGACCAGTTTCATTTTCAACTAAAGCTTTAAATGCCTTAAACTTCTCAAATGCTTCAGATTTTTCCTTTAGAAAAGTAACACATGTCATTCTAAAATAATCATCAATTAGCAACATAAAATAACTGTCACCTTACAAACTTTGTATTCTTGTAGTTCCACAGAGGCCTGTATGGACAAGTTCTAATAGTTTTGATGTTGAGTACTCTTTGATTTGAAGATTGCCCTTGTTTTTTCCCCGTGTTGAGTACTTAGTGTTTGAAGGCTTAACAATCCTTGGCATATCCCTTACAACTTGTATAGTTCTAATTTTTACTAGATTATCATAGTTTATGTGACCCATTCTTCGATGCCATAACCAACTCTCATCTGCTTGTCCCATGTAGCATTTTTTTTCTTTGATCTCACTAAAGATGTAAAGGTTATTAGTTGTTCTGCTTGCATTTGCAACTAGTATTCCTATACTCGCCTTCTAGGTTTAACAAACTTCATCATGAAATGTGAGGGTGTGTCCTTGATCACACATTTGGCTAACAGTTAGAAGATTATGCTTCAACCCGTCAGCATACAAGACATTCTCAAATTTTGTTTTTTGGTTGTGAAGGCTAAGAGTACCTTTACCAGTTATCCTTGTTATAACCTTGTCTCCAAATTTTACTGTACCTCCATTTACTTTTTTCAAAGCAAGGAATTTGCTCTTGTCCCCTGTCATGTGGCTTGAACCACTATCAATGTAGCATTGATTTCCTTCATTTTGAGCATGAAAGACAATTTGTACAAGCATGGATTTCTTCTCTTCTTGCTCCTGCTTCTTTTTCCAAATTTTTGCAGTTTCTTCTTTTTGTTTATCCATGGCTTCCACTTTCTTGTTCTACCTAGGAGGTTCCACAAAACCACTTCTACAGAAGCGTGTTGTATGTCTATAGTTGCACTTATAACATATAACATTGTAATCCACTAAAGGAGCAAATGAATTATAGTTTCTATTTGAGAACCCATACGGACTTCTATTCTTGTTCTAACCAAAATTTCTTGTATGAGTCCTACAATCTATTGCTTTATGACTAAAGTGATGACACGAAAAGCAATAACCAAAGAAAGAGTTTTGAAGCTTGGTCATGTGATATTGCCTTGGAGGAAAAATTCTTTTGATTTTGTCCATGTTGTCTTTGGGAGGAATGTTGATATTTTGTGGAACATGATTTTCTTTCTTTTTGTTGCTTTCATTTTTTATGGGACTTGTGAGAGCATTTGCATAGATTTTTGGTTTTCTTCATTAACCTTCTTTGGTGGCTCTTTGAGATCTTCTTTGGTAGTCATCTGATTTTCTTTGTACCCAAGACCAGTCTTGAGTAAATGGTGACCTCTGGCCATTGATGATATCATCTAAGATTTCAGTACTTTTTTCAAACTTGAGGCTTCTGTTCAACTTAGTAGTTGTTTTTTGTAGTTCTTTCCTCAAGGAAACAATTTCAGACTCTAACCTCTCACAATTTTCTTCTTTTGTCTTCAATTGGATTCTCACCATTTCCTCTATTCCTTTTGCCTCTTCAAGTTGAATTTTTAGGTTAATGATCATTTTTTTCTTTTGATTCACAATCCTCTTCTTCATATTTTTGAAGCTGCAACTTTTGTTTTAGATTCTTTTTCTTAAGCTTTTTGATCTCAATTAGGGCACAAATGAGTTCTTCTAGATCCACTTCCCCATCTGTTTCAACATTTTCTTCCTCATCTGAATCTTCCTCTCCTTTTCTTTTGTCTTCACTTTCCAAGATATCCGCTTTTGATTCTATTGCCATGAATATAATTTCTTCTCCATCTCTAGCGGAGATACTTTCATTACTCTCGAGTTTTTTTAGATGAGCTACTTTCCTATTTGCAATAGGAGGTTTTTCTTGTGCTTATGAAAGTTTTTCTTTTTCTCAGGTTTTCCATCTTTGTAGCTCGTTTATATTGATGATGTTTGCTACCTTTCTTCATGTTATGATCTTTGTCATCATCACTATTTTCACTTTTTGCATATGGATATTTAGCGGCAAAATGTCCTACTTTTCCACAATTAAAGCATTCAAAGGGCAACTTACCTTTGTATTTTTGGGATCCTTTCTTAAGCTTCCTTGCAAAGTGAGTTTCTTCTTCATCTGATTCATTGTTGGAGCTATCACATGGCTCGAGCTTTTTATTCTTCATCTTCTTTGAGGCTTTGAAGGTTGCCTCTCACTTTGATAATTTCTCCTTTCATATGCTGTTAGGATTCATGCTATCCTTCCACTGTTAGAGCTGTTAGAGTATCTAGATCCTTCATTTCTTTAATGGCGGAAACTTTGGCATCAAACCTCAAGGGAAGGGACCTTAACACCTTTTGCACAATCATTACATCTTCAACTTTTTCTCCAAGACCTCTGATGGTGTTGACAATTTTATCCACATGAAGAAAATAGGCTCCAATGTTTTCTTCATCTTTAATTTTCAAACTCTCAAATTGTCTTCTATAAGTTTGAAGCTTTGGCTTTCTTCACTTTATCATCTCCTTCACAGGTGTTCTTAAGTTTGTCCCAGATTTCTTTCGTTGATTCACAATGCATCACCTTGACAAACTTTGATTCTGATAGGCCACACAAGATTTCATTCATAGCTTTTGGATTGTTTTCACTAGCCTTCTTTCCAGTCGTATCCGTTGGTGGAGATGATGGAGCTACATAACCACTCACAATTGATTGTCAAATATCAAAGCCAAAAGCCATTAGATAAGTTTGCATTCTTATGCTCCAAAATGCATAGTTTGTTCTGTCATACAATGGAGCTCTATTTGAGGAGAAACCTTCTTGACTAGCCATGTGTGCTCCCGAGATCTACATTCTAGCGGTTAGACTGTTTTTAAAGGAATCCACTCTGATACCAATTGATGAACACGCTCTTATACTGGGGGGATGAATCGATAGAAGATTATCTTTTACATATTAAAAAACTTAATAACCACAATAACAACAATCACACAAGATCTAACAATTATGAAACACAAGATTTACGTGGAAACCCTTTCGGGAGAAAGCCACGACAAATCCAATCATAAAATAATAAAATTCTCTTACAAAAATTTGTAGGCACTAACTCACTGATGACACCAATCCTCAATGTTAAGCAATTTGTAGGCACCAACTTATCGGAGACACCAATCCCCACATCTAAGCACCAACCTAGCAAGAGACACCAATCTCTTCTCTTAGGAAACACCAACCTAAAAAAAAACTACTTCAATGGATGACAATTAAATTGATCTCCTTCACATAAATTTTCCTTGAATGATCTCCTATTTTTCTCTCCTTCAAAAATTTGCTTGAGTTTGAATGATATATCTTTATTATTCCTCACATACTTTCTTTTCAACTACATCTCTTTTTATACCTTTTATACCTATTGGAGACACCAATCCCCACTTCTAAGCACTAATCTAGCAAGAGACACCAATCTCTTCTCTTAGGAAGCACCAAATTGAAAAATCTGCCTTGAATGATCTCTGATTTTTCTCTCCTTCAACAATTTGCTTGAGTTTGAATGCTATTTCCTTATTATTGCTCACATACTTTCTTTTCAACTACATCTTCTTTTATACCTTTTATACCTATTGGAGACACCAATTCCCACTTGTAAGCACCAATCTAGCAAGAGACACCAATCTCTTCTCTTAGGAAGCACCAACCTCAAAAAGAAAAAAAACTTCTTCAATGGATGACAATTAAATAGATTTCCTTCACAAAAATCTGCCTTGAATGATCTCTTATTTTTCTCTCCTTCAGAAATCTTCTTGAGTTTGAATGATATATCCATAGTTACTTAAGATTCTGGGATGACAGGACGTTGGTACATAGGGACGGAGTTTTGGGACGGCAATTTTTTTTGATAATTTGGGGACGGCATGGGGACAACTAATAAAAAATATATAAAAATATATATAATTTATTAATTTTACAAATATAACATGAATAATTCAATAATCTAAGACTTAAAATTGAAAGTTTGAAGATTGAAACCATTAATGATTAAACCAATTATTCATCTGCATCAAATTCTATGTTGCCAGGAAACGGAAACGGGTACGAAACGCGGAAACAACAATTTTCAAAAAACCTTGGATACGAAACGTCGACGGAAACGTCCGTACAATATATATATATATATATATATATATATATATATATATATATATATATATATAAATGCTAGTTTAATGAAAACTATATTTAGCAAGAGAAAAATGAGAGTGTGATTTAGAATGGACCCAAGAGGTCATTATATAGCTTTTAGGAAGTGTGTTTAGCAAGTCTAGGTAGTTGTATTAGGATTAGGGTTCATTTAATGCAAGGTTTTTTCATTTTTTAAAAAGTAAAGTCGTTTTTTAAAAATAAAAAGCATAGGAAACGGCAAAAATGTTTCCGGAAACGCTTGTGCCGTTTCCGGAAACAACACAGACGTTTCCGGAAACGTTTTTGCCGTTTCCCCCCCGTTTCCTTTGCCCGAAACGTTTTAGAAATATTTCGAAGGGGAAACGGGCCCCCCCCCAAGCATTTCCTGGCATCACAGATCAACTTCAAAAGATTTCGACGTGGAT
This sequence comes from Taxus chinensis, assembly GCA_019776745.2. Classification (NCBI taxonomy): domain Eukaryota; kingdom Viridiplantae; phylum Streptophyta; class Pinopsida; order Cupressales; family Taxaceae; genus Taxus; species Taxus chinensis. The sequence goes on along the minus strand of CM034147.1, from coordinate 130,072,752 downwards.
TTAAGAGGTAAAGTCTTCATTTGAGGCTGTTCATTTTACTTTTTTCTGTTTCCCATTTAAGTAGATCTATAGGTTTTGAAAATATCCATTTTTTCTTTCTTTCACGGGCTGCTAGGATTTTTAATTCAGAAGGTAGCCTTTGTTTTATAGGTTTTATGGTTTGCAGTTTACATATGGCAATTTGAAGTGAAAACAAGAATGGCAATTATTGAGAGTATTGCTTAGACGTATGAAGAGCCCCAAAACATAAAGTGTTACTGACAAGGCAGAATAAATGTGGTCTGCTTGTCTTTCCCTAATGAAGTTTGAATTTCTGTGCAAGTGACATGTCGAAAATGGTCACCTCAGAATATTATACCAATACAGTGACAATGCTTACTTGAGTAGAACAATGCGATATATTGGGAATGTTCATCATTCACAAGGAACTTAGTCATTATTGCCAGATAATTAGTTACTCTACTTTCAGGCAAACCAAAGTAATAAACTGCAGTTTATGGCAATTATGCGAACTCTGCATGTTGTTTTTTATTAGAATGTATTAAAAGTTAAAAAAAATACTAAAAAAAAGTATGATAAAACTGAAATTCGACATGTTTTAATGTTGGAAAAGTGCAGATTTTGTTGGGGGCGTCGTGAAGTCCTCGGGATGTCCCGTGGACGTCGTTAGTCCTCAACAAAGTCCCCAACAAAGTCCCCAAAGGCCCTTTGCACCCAGGACGTCCTAGGTGCGTTCCTGGTTTGTGGGAGATGTCCCCGGGACATCCCCATTTTTTTTTGGAAATTAGGGATGGCAGGGAAACGTCTCGTCCCCGTCCCCAAGTCCTCGAGACGTCCTTGACGTCCGGGACGTGAGGAAAATGGCCAGGACGCATCCCCACGTAACATTGTATATATCTTTATTGTTTCTCACACACTTTCTTTTCAACTACATCTTCTTTTATACCTTCTCATGTCACTTCGAAGGAGTGTGATTTCTCTCAAGGGACACTCTTTATTTTCTTTTGCGCTAGACATTGGTCGACTCATAATTTAAATATTAACACCAAAATAGAGGGGGGTCGACCAACATTCTTAAATGATCATAAACTTGACATTTTACCAAAGATTCGAAACTGATTTTGTTTGGACAACGATTAGTGGCCTTTGGCCTTCAACGATTAGATAATGATTTCCTTTGATAACAAATTCCTTTGACATCAATGACAATTAATCCAACACCCTACGCAACTAGATCCGCTCCTAAGTAATTTCTCCATCTTATGAGAGTTAATAATTTGGTTTGGTAGTGACTGTATCCTATTAAGTTTGTACATTTTTCCATTCATACTGAAAACCATAAATAAGTCTTGAAAATTGAACGACACTGTTCCCAACTGTTTAAGCCATTGCACTCCCAATACCATATCTACCCCCCCCAATTGAGATGACAAACATTTATGAATTGAGAAGATAACCCCGATTAAGATTCTGATATGATGACATTTACCACCACAACATAGTAGTTTTCAATCAAAAATCATGACTTGAAAATTGGTGATTGGATACATAAAACAATTGAGCTCCTTAGCTAATTTGCTTTCAATGAAGTTATGGGTAATCCTTATATCTATCAAATTTGTCACCTTTTTATTGTTAAAATAACCAACCACTTTGAGTGTTTGTAGTGTGTTTATCCCATTTAATACATGTAGTGAAATTGTAGGATTTACTTCCTCATTATTTACATGCTTGTGTTCTATTGTTTCTTCTTCATTAACTATTTTTCATTATTCAAAACCTCATTCTCAACAACCATCAAGATTTTCTCTTCAGTAGTACACTTATGAACTCTAGACCATTTACTATCACAATGCCAACAAATGTCTTTTTCTCTTTTATCTGCCCCTTCTTGAGGAGATAGATTGGTAAATTTCCTTGGTTTAGCAGGGTTGAACACAATTAATTTCAATAATATTATTTTAATTTTGATCTCCCGATTATGTACTTTGATCTTGCAATAATCTTTTGATAGCGAAAATTTAGTTTCTCAATATGTAGTGCTTGGTGTATAACTTTCCTAACTATTTTTTGTTCCAACAAATGAACCTCGTGCATAATTTCATCATTTAGTCCATTAATGTAAAATTGTAGTATCTAGTAAGGTGTCACTTTTGGAGTCTAGATCGCTAATCCCGTATTCTTAGCATTATTTTCATCTATAAATCTAGTTTATTTAAGATTCATTAATTGGGTGAAGTAACTTCCCTTCCATGGCTGATTGTAGTGGGTTGTTAAGTCATTAATGAATTCATCCCAACTAATAACCTTCCCTTTTTTTCACTCATCATCCGCAGGTACTACTAATATTGTACATATTCTAAACATAGTGAAGCTATGCACACCATTACATTATCTGGTATATTGTGCAACTTAAAGTATTATTCCATGAAACTTATCCATGAGGTTACATTTGTATTATCAAACTTTCATATTTCCATCTTTGGTAGGATTAATTTTGACCCTTGGAATGGTTGCCCTATATTTTGTCTAGTTTTCCCTCTTATATGGTACAATTGTGTGTGATTGGTTGTGTGACGTGGGATGATTAAGCTTTTCAACTTAGAAACCATATCATTTAAAAACATATGTGAACCCTCATTCAAAGATGTTGTAAATGGGGAAAACTATTTATCCTAGATAAAAATTACCACTGTTTGACTTTGTACAGGAATGCCATCCTCAATTTTAGGTCGTGGACAATAAAAACCGTATCATTGGGGTCGATGGTTGATGAAAATGTATCCTGTTTCAAAATGAAATGCCTATTGATGTGACTTGTTATCTAGTTATTGATTTATTATCAATCTTGAGGGGAAATGTAACTTGAGAAAGTAGTAACCATAAACAGTTAAAATGTGTGTTATACTTGAATCAAATGTTCCACCATTGAATAGACTTTGACCATCTGTTGACTCAAGAATTTCTAAATATAGAATGACTTGAAATATGAAATACTACAAATGGCCCCTGCCTTTAATTTTATGAGCTTTTCAAAAATGTAAATAACTTAGATAAATTTTTGAATTTTGCAGTCTATAGAGTGGAGTTTGTCAAAAATAATGAAATTGTAATAACTCAAGAAAATCAGTATCAAAATAGCCTGAAATTTGGTGTAAATGTTTTCTATCATGTGAAACAATAAACCTGAAAAAGTATCTGAAAAATTCATTGATTTATGCGAGATATGATGGGAAGAAAATCTATTTCCAAAAATCGATGCTTTGATACCACTTGTTATGATATTTCTTTATTAAATTACTCGAATGTAGTTAACTTCGAGGGGGAACCTCCAAAAAATAGAATAAACAATTAAATAGACTGAATGATATGATCTGTGACGGTTTTGGGAGAATATCACCCATTTGTATTTATAGACATAAATACGAAGAGCTGCACCTCTTCACCCTAATTAGATTAGCTTAACTATTTATTAAGAACTAATAACTGAAAGATTAAGGTAATGCAATCCACCGCATAACCTTAGTAATCATATGAAGATATAATGTTAGATAAGATAAGATAAGTAGATTAAATGTCCAACAAATTACCACAAAGTAGGCCAATGGGACCGCACCATACAATGCAATGAAGAAGCAGCAAGGGAACCCAAAAAGGTCCTAGACAACAACAAGAAAAAAAGAGAAGCCCAGACCCGAAGGGACGTGAGAATGCAGAAGAAAAGAGAGGGTACAAAGGAGAAGGGGTGGAGAGAGGATCCACAACACCAACCCTCTCAATTGTCATCTGAAGCTGGCTGGAAAAATCTGGTGATATGCTGATGTCTGGTGTCAGGAGCTAGAAGAAGTTTGGAACACATACGCCTTGCAAAAAATCTAGCTCTCTGATTGGGCCTGGTAAATTGCCGCCTATGGGGTAGGGCTCTTGGCCGAGTCTAAGTTCGGATGCCTTTGGTCTGGGAAGTAGCCTCGTTGGTCCTGACAAATTTGGTATGGGGTTCACTATTCGGGGACCCCCGTTTGATGCCCCTCTAACCGTGGAGCACAAAAAAGTAGGAGGTGATTTGCCGAATAGTAGTCTCCCTAGAAGGGGGATGGAGGATCTCGTTGCGAAGCTTAAAGGCTTCCTGTAAATAGAGGTCGAGACACCTTTGATCATAATATCTGAAGAACCTCGTGAAAGTTTGGTGTTCACGGAAAAGACAGTGAAACCTCCCTCTAATCTCATAGTAGATGGGGCACCTGAAAATGAAATGTTCCTCTATCTCAATCTCTTAGAGAGAGCAAAGTTGGCAAATCCTCTCGAATTGGTCCAACTGGTGATCACTCTCAACTCGAAGCCTGTGGGAGCCAACTCTGAACTGACCCAGAGATATGCGAAGAGCATGCATCCAATGGTGAGAAATATAGGTGGTACGAGTGATCAGTCCATTGTTGATCTCAAGGAAGTGATTGGTGTAGAAGGCCATTTTGGGACATAGCTCACCTTGGGGGTTGGTCCAAGTGACCTGGATAAATTGTTTGTAGATGTCATCCGTGAAGATTCTGTGCAAGTCCTGCTTACTCGACAGAAGGTGTGTGGGAGCATCCATGGAGTAGCTAAATGGGGGGAGACGGTCCATGTTGATCCCGAGGGATCCCAGGAGATGGGAAACCCTGACATACCAACGCTGAGCACAACTGCTAGGGTTAGATAAAGCAATGGCCTCTGAAGAACAATAGACAAGATAGATGTACCTGTCTCTGCCTGTGGAAAAATCTGATAGTCTTTGAATGCGGTGGAAGAGTGAGACAAGACTAAAGATGACCTCTAGTATGAAAGGGTGAGCCTCGAACTCGGCAAGGATGATATTGTGGGGAACGGTTTCCTTACACCTGATGATCCATCTGAGCATAAGGATCTGAACTCGCTTAATAGCGACCCAATCCAACTCAAGAAGGGAGGGACCCCAAACCTTAGAACCATAGAGAACCGTGGGTCGCACAAGAGAATCAAAGAGGGACATCTTTGGCAATGTGTCTTGGAAGTGATGGCGGAAGCACTCTCTCAAGGATCGCTAGGGAGCCATACCTCATGTTGATGCGGGGTTGAATAGCCAGACGTAAATTGAAACGAGGTCCATAGAAGAGAACTCCTAGATAATGTAGGAGTTGGTGATCTCCAACAACTTCCCCTTGTAGAAGAAATGGAAGTCTGAGGTCTTCAAGTCATTAAAAATCCTAACCTTGGTTTTTCCAAGGTTAACTGTCAGTCGTCTATGATCATAGAAGAGGGCTTACTTATCCAATTGTCGTTGTAACCCCTCTAAAGAAGAAACCAAAAGAACCACATTGTCTACAAATAGAAGGATGTAGATCAAAACCTGGTGAAGAAGACAACCGTTCCCGTCCTGAATATGGTCCCTGAGAAACTCTTCCAGCTCATCAATGTAAACACCTAACAGAGTAGGAGAGAGGGGGCAACCCTGCTTGATCCCAATGGTGCTCCTGATGAAGTTGGAAAGCTCAACAATAGTACACAGACGGCCCAAGACCTGCTAATATAATCGAGTGATGGCGGCAAGAAAGGTGTCGGAAATGCCAATGTCTCTAAGTCTGCGGAAAAGAGCTTCCCACAGAACAGAGTCAAAGGCTTTCTGAAAGTCCATAAAGCAACAGAAAACTCTAGATGAACGATGGTGTGCTTCCTCAATGATAGCACAAAGGGTAAGAATGTGATTAATAGTTTGGTGAGCTGTCCGGAACCCTACCTGTATCCTGAACCTGCTCTGGTGTTGCTCTAGAAAAACGGAAAGTTTCATGTGGAGAATTGTGGCATACAACTTCAAGGTGTGACCCACCATAATCGTCTTGTAGTTATTCGGATCAGAAGTAGGACTAGATTTATGAATAGGGTGGATAATATGATGGGACCAAGACTGCGGAAAACCAATATACACCACCTGATTGAGAAGTTCTAATAGATAGCTGACGACAGTGCTGATCCCATGCTTGAAAAACTCTGCCTGGAAGCCCTCCTCATCCTTTGCTTTGCTGCAATTCAGAACCGAGATGGCCTTCTTGACATTTGTGTAGGTGAAGATGTGGCAGGTAGAGAGTGGCGATGCAATCTGAATATGGGGCTGACTTGGGATATCAGAGAGGATGGAAGTATGGGTAAACATAGTGTGGGGATCAAGATTGAGAGGCAGAGGGGATCGCCAAGGAATGATGGTACGCCAAAAATGTTTGGGGGAGTGCATAAGTGAGGTGCGGAGCTCCCTCCTCTTTCGGGCAATGAAGGTGCGTTTTTGTGACGAAGGAGATTACAATAGGTATTTTTGAGGGAAGGGAAAGATGGGAGGCCTTTAGGAAAAGGCGAGGTGGAGCTGGTAGTGGAGGTTTTTGCAGTCATCATCATACCATTGGTTCATGGGGCATGTTCTCGTGCTACGGGGTCTAGAGGTGGAATGGGGGTATAAGAACAAGGCTGCCACATATATGGCAGAGACAAGAAGGTCGTAAATCTTGTTAGTAGGGAACATGGGGGAAGAAGCTGACAGAGATGAAAGGAGAAAGCAATAGAATCACCGTCTTCGAATCTCAGGGTGGTACGTGAAGGGGAATGGGGGAGGCTAGGGGTATTGCGGGTGTAGTTTCCAAGGAAAAGGAGAGGACCGCACGGTCAACAAGGGGGATGGGGGAGACGGAAAAGTGGTGAACACAAGGAAGTAAGTTGGGGGTAGACATGACGTAATCAACCACACTCACGCCACCACCGTGAGGTCTGCATGTAAAGAACTGAGAGTCCAGGAAGCAAGATATGCCATTAAGGTTCAACAAGTTATGGGATTCCCCCATTTGTAAAAGGTGTTGTCCATAAGCCGTCAAGGGCCCTGTCACACCGTATGATTCTCTTTGAAGACCAACTGAACCCGGGTTCACATCTGAGGTACAGAGAACATCATCTGTCCTGTTATGCAAGGGGACCTGGGAGGTTTTTGTTCGTGCATTGAAGTCACCTAACAAGATGACTTCACCAATTGCAGAGAACTGAGAGATGCCCTTAGAAAGGTCAGAAAAGGGGTCCCCGTTCGGTCCATTCTCAATAGATAAAGAAGAAGAAGCAGGAGGGAAGTAATAAACAACAATATAAATGTCCTGGAAGAGGTGTGGGGTCCGTTTGACCTTGATCCAAAGGAAACAGGCAAACTTGTCCTCAACAACTACAAAGATCCTGCTTCGAAGAGTGTCACTGACTAAGCAAGCGAGCCTGCTAGAGCCTCTAACCCCACCAGAGCTCCTATTATTTGGTCTGCAAACCGAGAGCCAGTAGTACACTCTAATATCCGAGAGAGGACGAACAAGACTCTCATGAGTTTTTGTGACAAATAGGAGGTCCGAATGACCCAGTGCATCATGAAGAAGACTAGGTGAAGACCAGTATGAACCGTTTCCATTCCAACAAGAAATGAAAATACCCCTGTTACGTTGCCTCTCCCAGTGAGATTGTCATTTGGACCCGTGAACCCAATCGAGAGGGAAGGTGTCACGAACCACTTGCTTGAGATTCCGAATCACTGCCCATTTACCTGTCTTTCTTGCTATCATGACTATCTCATGAGATTGTTTGAGTTCTGCCACCTGAGCTCTATTGAGATTTTCATCAAGGAAGATCTTATTAGGGAGTGAGAATAGTTTCCGTTTAGCCCTAAGGGCCTGGAGCTTGTCTTCTGCTGATTTGAAGCGAAGGAAGAGGGTTGAGTCCAAACCATGCTATGCTCTATCAATTTGCACCTCCGGCAGCCCCAACTTGTTTGTGATGGAATCTCTTGCGATGGCTAAAGGATCAAAGGAGGGAGGAAGTGTTGGCAATCCTCTCACCTTGAGATTTAACTCTCTTTCCCGTCTTTTTCGTTCTTCCACAAGTTTTCCCTATACAACTTACTCCACTACTATAATATGAGATGTGTTATGGTCCTTTCCTTTCACTATTTTTGCCCATGAATCTGATTGTTTCCTGAGATTTTCCTATTGAGTTTGGATCTCTTCTTCTTTGGGCTTCAAATAAGAGATTTCAGCATGTACTTGATCATTAGTACCTGTAAGGGTGGCCTAGACTGTGATCTTTGCTAGTTGCCTCCAATGCTCTTGGGGCTTGGAATGCTTAGGAGTTACAACTTTAGGGCAGTTAAGATCCCAAAATAAACTTATTATTTTCAAAGTAATTGCTTTTGTTTTCAAATTAAAGGCATAAATGAAACTTCTCTTGTTCGGAAGAAGACACAAATATAATTGGAATGATGAGCAATGCTAGTTTGCAACCACCAAAGAACCGACTCCATTTTGTACACTTCCCAGGGCTCATAAAAGTGGATGAAACGAATGTATGGGTGGAGTATTGAATAGTTACTCCTCAGCAATGGCACTTGAAACACCAATGCTTTAGGTCAAGTTGGAGACATGCCAACATAACCAACACATTTATGAAGAATGTGCAGGTCTGCCTACACTTGGTAAGAATAAAATACTTTGGCAGACTCCAATGCTGTTATTCTGTAATGAATATATAGGTAAAAACAAAGGTGATGGTGAAGAGACTCTAGCGGTATCGTGGGCTGCGCCTGCTCAGGTTCGAACCATGTTGTTGATGGCATATATTTTCAAACAGACCTACTCCTATGTTGCGCCACTTCTGATTATATATCTACATAGAAAATTAATGTTGGAACCATCTCTTTCCACAGGTGGACACCAATAAAGGATTGTTCTTAGCTGTGCAATATGAAAAGGACGAAATTTACGGTGAGAGGAGTAGATTGAAGGCAAGAAAAGAAATTGAATCAACAACAACCCGTGTTGATACCAATGTCAGGCTAAGATAAATGAACTGTGCAAAATAGAATGAAAATGAAATATCACGTGCAAACCAAAATTTAGTATTCTCATTAGTTGAAATGAATGAAGGTTATAAATAAATAAGCCTATGAAATTATGAATGGCCATTCACATCACATTCTTAGACGACTCTTCAACTATCTACGAGAATTCTTCAAGTTCTAGCTGCAAGACAAAAGCTCTCCTAAATAACACCTACGATTAACTAATATTATTTACAACAATATTACAGATATTACCAAGTTGCAAGAACTTCAGAACATTGAACAATATTTTGGGACAGCTACATATTCTCAAACATGTTAGAATGTGCGGAGAGAAGAAGAATAAAGAACAATTAGAATGTATAAAGAATGGATGAAGAGAAATTGGAATGCACACATTATCAAAGTGGCTTAAGTAGTTTCAACCATTTATTAGTTAATATTTAACCAATATTAAACTAACTCTAATAAATAATCCTTATATTTTCATACCCCCTCTTACGGCTTACACTAGAGAATATACTGACAGGGGATTAAAATAACAAAACCAACTAAGACCACACATTATCCAACAACTTTCCCTTTTGAAAACAATGCTTTGACAAGGTAGAACTCCATCAAGCTGCCTCCTTGACCCTTGTAAAGGTGTAGTTCTCGAGCTGAATTCTTGAGTTCTTGGATTCCACCTCCACAATCTCTCAAATTACAGAATTTCTCGAATTGTTAGAAAAAAATTCATACTGAGCTACTCTCAAAGTGCTCCATCAAGTTGTCTCATGACCCTAGTAAGGGTAAATTCCCGAGATTCACAAACTCTTGAACTATTTGGACAACCATCCATGCTGAGTTTTACCTACATTGGATTCCTTCATGTCTTCAAAGTGTTGGGAATCTTTTAGAATACATATTCTCTCTCAGTAAGTTCATCAATTTCAACATCCGGTGGATTTTCAACAATGGCTATAACCGTCATTCCTTCTGTGTAATGCATTTTTTTGTTGTAGTCTATATTCTGAATTTTGACTTTGGCCAACAACAAAAATAATAAAATATACTTTTGTATTATGATTTTGACTTAGAAATTAATTTAAGGAGTGTTGAGTATTTTTCTTTTTTTGAAATATTGGAAACCTAATAAAGTTGTTCTAAAGGAAAGAGGTAACCTCGAACTGTCCTTGCATTCTTCAATCCCTTGCATCCACTTAAAATTCTTCAAAAACCTATAAAACCTTGCAGTACGTCGTATAAAGCTTTTGTTTACTGAAAAATCGTCCAAATTCCATTTGTGACTGATAAAAAACCGTGAATGAAATGCCCTGAAACAAATCATGATTGGACTCTCTTGTGCTCTATATCGGCATGACTTGCGACTTTGGAAATGATTATTTTGCAACTTTCATCTGAAACCCTTCACGACCGTATCCCTCTCAAATCTTTTTGTGACCTTGTTATTCTTCCTCATGCGACTGGTGTTTTTCTTTGGCGTCGAAGTGACAACAAGGCTTTGTACTCTGCCGTATTATTGGTGTTGTCGAACTTCAACTTGTGGGAGTATGGAAATACCTCATGATTTGGAGATATTAGTAGAGCGTCGGCTCCTGATCCAAAAGAACAACATGTGCCTTTAAACTCCAGAGTCCAAGTGCCTTTAAACTCCAGAGTCCAAACTTTTCTTTTTCTTTTGTTGGCTCTGGCCGAAGTTCTGACTCTGGAATGTCTTTATCCATTTCCAAGAAGTAGACCCCATGGTCAGATTTTTGAAAAAGAATTTGAGATCTAGGATCCTCAGATTTTGTCACCGTGTACTTGGAATTCTTTTCTGGCTCCAACGTCTGATTAATCCCCTTGATAGGAATATGGGCGCAAGATCAATCCATCTTTACTTCTTTGCTCAGCTCTTTGTAGAAGTTTCTGCTCAACAACATCCCATAGGAGACAGGAATATCTGCAACTAGAATTGTCATCTTTAATCTTTTGTCAGGAAAGCTGCCAGAACAACTTGTGCTTCTTTGATTTGTCCGATTAAAGGGACTTGTCTCTCCATGGAGTAACGTCTTTTTATGGTCTTTGTCAAGTTAAGCCCAAGAGCATCTGCAACTTTAATTGGCATGACATTGTCAGAAGCACCCGAATCTAGAATGCAATTGCTTAACTTGAAACCATTAAGCAATAAGGAGACATAGAAAGGTTCCACCTTGTCAGAAGATGGTGAGGGTTTAACAATTGCAGTGTTGTTTTGTGGAGGAGTATCTTTGGCCTTAGGCAAAAGGCCTTTTGATGTATTGGATTGTCTTGGTGATTGTACATATTTGACTAGCCTATTTAACTGCTCAGAAAAAGCTCTTAGGCATTCGGCTTCTGACATTTGAACTTTAGTTTTTTTGGCATGATCAATAATGTCAAAAGAAGAAATAGATTCAGATACCTGAGCCGCTTTCTGTGGTTGAGATGAAGAACTTACATGCTTACTTCCAGGAGCTAAGGAAGAAGGTAAAGGGATGCCCCTTCTTTGCTCGTCTGCTAATGCTTCAGCTTGGCGAGTTTGTGATCTTGTAAGTACTGCATATGTATGACCATGATCATCTTCATGAAGTTTCTCATCGTCATGTTCAAATTTGTAGTTCAGGTAATTAATCTTGGAGTCGCTAGCAGCTCCTATAAAATCATCATCCTCGAGCTGATCAACATCAGCTTACTGGTCTTCTTCGTTCATCTCCACGTTGTTTCTGGGAGCAGCTTCAATTGCTAATCTTTGGGAACCAACAATGCGGATTTCGTTGTTGAAATTCCGAGCAGGGGCAATATTGTTGCCTTGAGCCATTTGAGCCATTTGTTTCTTCATCTGCATCATCTCATGTGCTAACTTTTGTAGTAGTGAATTGGGAGTAGTAGCAGAGGATGAACTTTCAGCGCTAGAAGTGTTGCTCTTTATCTTTCCAGCCATCATGAGGTCGTCTTCAATTTCAACCGCCATGTTTTGAGCTGCTAACAAATCAGCAGGACATGCTCTTTGCAGTTGATAGCTTACTTTAGGAAGCAAAGCATTGATGAAGAACACCTTTTGATTCTCATCATTCAGAGAAGCAGAAGCTGGAATTTTGTATAGTAATCTTTGGAATTTTGTAATAAAATCCCGCATGTGCTCATGTGGCTCCTTCTTCAACTGAGTGAGCTGAGTAATCAATGTACTGGAATCTTCAGCTGGTTTGAATCTTTTCAGGAACGCATCCCGCATAGTAGCCCAGTTGGTTATGGTGCCAGGAGCTAGCCGGTAGAACCATTCTCCAGCCAAGTCATGCAGAGTCTCTATGAAGAGTCTGACAGATACATCTTCATGTTCGACTGCAAGCACTCCACAGGATATGAAAAATGCAGCCAAGTGGTCATCTAGATTCTGCTTTCCATCTCCAAAGAATTTTGGAAAATTCTTTCTCGTCCCTTTAGGTAGATCATGCATAGGAGTCAGATTCAGAGGCCCAAAAGTTGCTCCCCATGGAACAGGCGCTGTAGGGGCAAGTGGCTGATTTTGATTCTGCATGTTGACAGGAGCACGTCTTCTTCTTGTGTAGACTTGATGAATAATTCCAACAGCCGGAATATGTTGAAGATGATCCGGATCTGGATGAGTTTGTACTCTTCTTCCTGGTGAAAGACTGGATCTGCGGCTTCTAACTTGAGGAGGGTGATTAAAATTGAATTGCTCCTGCAGTCTGAAGAAATGATCAGTCCTTCCTCCCGCCTTCACGGATCGGGTGAATGGACGTTCAGCCAGGTTGAGATTTGTATGGAAAACACTCTGATCTTTAAGAGATAAGCTATGATCTGCGAAAGTGGTTGTTCCCCAGCGGAGTCGCCAAATATTGTTGGCTAGATTTTCTGCATAGCACAAAACCTAGGCAGTCATGAGATAAATCTCCCTCATTTATCGGTGAGGCTCCCGTGTCAGATTTGTCAATTAAAGTATGCTAATATCTAAATAGGGTTTTACTTTAACTACTCAGTTCATGAACCATAACTGAACGGTTCTGCAACAAGTAAGCAACTGTTTTAAAGAAAGGAAATATGTATAGAAGAAGGGAAAGGGAATCATATCAACACAGAGAAGAAATGAAAAAGATGTGCATCCCAATCAATAGATAGTAGAGTTGATTGTATGCACATAGAAGAAACCAATAGATATAAACACAGAATTCTAAGCAAAGGTAGCTCTAGATCTAGATCTGAAATAACACAAAGTTTATTAAGAGATCTAAGATAAAAAGCAAGAAACACAATACACCGTGACACAAAGTTCTCCGGAAATCTGCTCCTGTATATTCCTTTGCTTCAAGTGGCTCTCAAGGGTTTCAGCACAAAGTCTGGAACACAAGGTTGCTGCTTACAAATTCTGATTATTAACCCGAAGGTTCTTCCTCTACTTATAGAATGTAGAGGGGCAATTACAAGTCGGAAGCTTTTAGTTGAACTGGCACATGTGGAAGTCGGAAAAGAAACAACTGACAATCTCCCTCCTGGAATTCCTCTTTGCATGACATGTATGATTTGCAACTGAAAATAAAACCTTCTATTTTGCACGTTTGCCACCTATCTCCAAGTAGTTGACTTCTTCAAGTAATGGCTTTTAAACCAATCACTTAAGTTGTATAATTTAATTGATCACTCAATTACTTTGTCGGAGGAAAGAAGAAGGAAGAGGAAAGCTGTAGTCTTGTCCTTTTTCATGTCTGCATGTAGCTGATTCTTTTGCCTTTGATTCTCACCAAACTGGATTTGGGAGTAGCTGGATCTAGAAACAAGCTGGAATTGGAAACGACTGGATTTTGCCTTTACCTTGTCTTCTCTTTTATCCTTGAAGCTTTTGCAGTTTTTCTCCAGTACATGTATCAATGCAATGTTTGCCGTAGATAACTCATCATCCTTATTTTTAATTACATATGAGCAATTAAAAATTCTGGAAAGCACTCCGGATGAACGAAAATTCAATGAAGGCTTCAACTGGAAGATGGGAGCATTTGCACAAGATCTTGGAAGGAATTTTCCACGCACTGACTTCTTCACGGGCTGCATTCGAAACAAGAGGATGAAGCCTTTGTGCCGGAAGCTTTTGCAACTATGAGATCTGGATCTGGATCTGCATATGGATTTGCATCTGCATCTGCATCTGGATATGGATCTGCACCTGCACAACAAACTCTTGCAACTGGGCTGTGGATGGAAACACTACAGCTCGAATAATTCCACTGCTTTTAATCTGCACGCATGAGTGAAGTTTTTCCTGCACGCATGAGTGAAGTCTTTCCTGCTCTAGATCTGTCTATCAATTCAACAAGAGGTTCCGAGCCTAGATCCGTGTCTCCAATATCTACAAATTTAGAAGTGATGCATGACTTTGTTGTACTTTCTTTTTCATCTTTCTTCGCCATAGCTTTGTCTATCTTTGTCTGAACAATTCTTTTTTTTCTTATTTGACTGGAATTCTTCAAAACTAGTGCAGATCTGGATAATCCTTCAGATTCGGAGGAAATATTCAATGTATTGGACATTGATATAAGTTCCTTTTCTTTATAAAAGCACCTGTATCTAACTCCTGCAATTAATTCAGACAAAGATGGCAACCAGAGCATGCACAGTGAATTTTAATCACAAAAATCTGCATAATTCAAGCCTGCTGCCCCAAAATTTGACGTTTTATTTGCATGCAAAGCAAGCATGAATTTTACCAACATCACCTGAGCACATGTATCACTTCTACAAACAATTATGCAGACACAAATCAGCCTTCTTCAAAGCATGCGCCAAAACTAGAAGCTTTTAGCATCAAATCCACCTTCCTCTGAGCAAAATCCTTCTCCAAATGGGGCGCACTTTTCCTCTGGGCTGCACTTCTTCACCTGTGAATTAATTAATTCATCCTTATGGCAGCCCATGCTTATATAGCCCTCATAATTATTTAATTAATAATTGCCCCTTCTATTCCTGACAATTAATTAATTAAAAATCATGCTTTTCTCTTTAACTGATGTGTTAAAATAGCATGTTTAAGGACAGCCATCCAATTAATTAAATTAATCCAATTTAAACATCCACTCTTCACTCAACTGAAGCTTCACAGTGTGCCTTAACCTTAGCCACTGAAAATAGGAATTTAATTTAATCATTTAATACTTTAAAAAACATTAAATCCTTCCTAAAAAGGGGCACACTTTTTGACATGAAGGGGGCTGCCTTTAAATAAATTAAATTTATTTAATTTTAGACAATCTATTTTCAATTGATTTATTCCCCTTTGTTTTTGTTGACTTTTCTCCATACCTGGGCGCCAAAATTAGAAGAATTAATTAATTTAATCACATTAAAGGCTGCCTTTCTATCTCCAAAGGGGGCGCACTTTTTAGCATAATAGAATTCTATTTTTAAAAACACATGGCAATGAGAATTTTTACCCTGCAAGGCAGCCTCGGAAATCCCATGATCTACTTAAGTGATTTGACTTTGACAATGAGATTATTTACCTTGCATGGCAGGCAATAAAATCCCATGATTTCACTTAAGTCACTTTTCTTTTATTTCACCATGGGAATTTTTACCCTGCAAGGCAGACAATAAATTCCCGCCTGCCTGCTGCCTCTAATTTTCTCATTGCAACTTAAGTGACTTTTCTATCATGGGAAAAAGTACCCTGTAAGGTAGGCAATAAAATCCCACCTGCCTGCTGCTTCTATTTTTCCCATTATCCACTTAAATCCTTTGTTTTCCAAAAATGCGCCCAACCCCATAGGGGCTTTTTAGTGCACGACTTCGCCTTTTCCCAGTGAACCAGACCTCCGATGGCGACTTCCTTCTGGCACAATGTGGGTATGAGATCTCCGAATACTGCTCCAGGCCAAGAATCGGGCTAACCCGACAAAGGAATTGATCTAGAGAAATTTCACAGAAAACGAAACGGGAAAACACAAAAACACGAAAAAATTGCCAAAAGTCACAAATAAAGCCCAAAACTTATTCCTAGTTAAAACCCTTTTGGTATATAGGAATAATGATATGTTTGATCACAACAGGGTTAAATCGGAGCGCAAATTGCCTCAAACGGGGCTCAAAATAATTAAATACAAATTTTCCGCAGACAAATCCCGACGACAGAATATAACAATTTTGGGCATCTGGGTATTTGGCGAAAATGGCTAATATGGCTCTTTGGGAATATCTTGACGCAATACAAGAACTTTCTGGCAATAAAAACACAAAACGACCCATTATTTTAAAAGTACGAAAAAATTTCGGATAGGGTAGTCACAGATTTCAGGATGAAATCTGGGGACACCAAGTAGTTTCAACCATTTATTAGTTAATATTTAACTAATATTAAACTAACTCTAATAAATAAGCCTTATATTTTAATAAATCACACTCATTAGCATCAATATCTCATCATTCCCTAGATAAGAGTTACAAATTCAGCAAGTTTTTGTTTTGATCATCTCAACTTGGACTAGGTAGAAGCCCATCAAGTCTGCAACTAACATGAGGTAAAGGTGTAGTACCCGAGATGAATCCCAAGCTTCCCGGATTCACCTCCCTAAGGAGACTTTATTATAATCTCCTGAGGTTGTGGACAACGGGGATGTGTTTGCTACTCCCAAGTTGTAGATCTGTATGTTTGTATTTAATGGTCTCGATTATTGAGGTTTTTCAGAAAAATTCCCGTTTGTTTGAGATCTATTCCCAACATTGAGTGCTAGACAACTTGTGAAAGACTGATTTATGGATACACTAGTATCCCTTCCTATCTTCAAAACACTAATTGAAGACTACATTTCGTCATCTGAACTTCATAAAATCTTCAACGTCTATTTTAGTTGGGGTGAGCCATACTTTCTATATTCGTCAAACCCACAATCATATAGGTTATATAGGGGACCTCGGATATAACTCTAACTAGATGATTTTGCTTACATGGGGCCATTGTTTATCTATACGAGGTGATTGTTTAGATATTGTTTTGTTATACATGAGATAGAATTAATAATCATGTTCATCTTGGATTGTTTATTCCTTGAGAGATGACCCTATGTTCATCATGCCCTTTGTGTAATACTAATGACTTCTATATAGGTCTAGTAGGCCCTGGACAAGATATAACCCCTCTATGTGTCTGAAATTTGGTGTGATGTAGGTTTTAGCCTTCAGGTTTTTGTGCTCTATAGGCCTGAAAATTTTAGTAGCAATACCTCTCGACTGCATGAAATCCAACATGTTTGTCGTGGTCTTTTATTGATGTAGTTCATACTTCAGAATCAACTTCCTCGCAAAATTGTCTTTTCGCTTTGTTGTTCTTATTTTGTAGATACCCAAATTTCTTCTACATATCTCAAACCCTAAAAAATGTTTCATTTTGCTCATCCATCTACTCATCTTGTAGTAGGGTTCAATTTTGGGATTTTTAATCAACTCATTGTTTGTTTGAGAAAACAACATTTGAGTGCTTTATAAAAGGTTGTGAAAGATTGGTTTATGAAAAGGTATCTTCAAGGGGTTTGAAGACTATGTTTCTCTTGAAGATAATCTTTGAGGCATATTTATGTGGAAACATTTCATACTTCGGCTTGTCAAATTTCATACAATCATATAGATGTTATATTTCTGCAAGATATATGTTGTTCGATTTTGCTTACTTGATGCCATTGTTTTCTTGAGTGTGATTGTTTATATATTGTTTTGCTTACATATACCAATTAATAATCATGTTCATTTGGATTGTTTAGGCCTTGAATGGCGTATGTTCGTCATGCCCTTTGTGCAATACTAATGATTTGGGGGTCTAGTAGTCTTAGAATTACCTCTCTATGTGTTTGAAATTTGGTGTGATGTAGGTTTTAGCCTTTAGGTTTTTGTGCTCTATAGGCTTGAAAAATTTGGTAGCAATACCTCTTGACTGCATGAAATCCAACATGTTTGTCTCGGTCTTTTATTGATGTATTTCATACTTCAGAATCAACTTCCTCGCAAAATTGTCTTTTCGCTTTGCTGTTCTTGTTTTGTAGATACCTGTTGTCGCCCCCAAAATTCCCCTCTTTTTAAAGTCAAGTTTCAAAATTTTTGAGTTGGTACCTTGGAGTAATGGATCACGTCGAGCCTATAGTAATTGTTTGTAGTTTTTGGCTTCCATGGAGAACAATTCTAGAAATTTGGGCGTAAAGGTGGGGTTTTCCCTTTCTTGTTATTTTTACCCTATAATTTTTGTTCATGAATGCATTTGGCGTATCTTCCCTATCAAGTTTTGCCCCAACATCCACGGGTGGTAATATTTGACATCTCTGGTATTGGATGCGAAATCATGTTTTAAGCGGCAACGGAAACCTCCATGCGTTATTTTGGCTTTCAACTCTTTTAGGAAATAAGACAATTTAATTTCTTAAACGCAGGCTTTCCACGTGTCCCAGGTCCAAAATGAAAACAGAACAAGCCTGAATTGGCTAAGTATGAAAGTTCCAACGGATGGCGCCACGTGCCTCATCGGCACAACTTCAAGGGTCAAAGCCAAGGGCGGTTCCCCAAACTTGCGCTAGCTTTCCACGTGTCCCAGGTCCAAAAAAGAGACAGAGCCAATTGTTTTATTGACTAAGTATGAGAGGGTCGGCGAAAGCCTACACGTGCCTCAACGGTGCAACTTCAAAAGTGAGACAAAAGGGCTAGTCTTCAAATGAGTGCCAGCTTGCCATGTGGTCAGTGTCAAAGGAGAAACAAAGTTGGCTGTTGAAGTGTCCAAGACCGGTGGAAGGAGCCACGCGTCAGCTCGGCGCAATTTCAGGAGGCAAGTCCAAAGCGGAAACTCAAATGAGCACCAGCTCTTTACGTGTCTAGGGTCCAATTGAAGTCAAGTGGGCAGTAGGCCCGGATCGGCTAAGTATAAAAGAACCGACAGAGCTCTCCACGTGTCTCTTTGGCGTAACTCGAAAGGAAGAATCAAGAGCGGGTCCTCAAGTGTGTGTCGGCTCACCACCTGGTCATAGTCAAAGAAGGGACAGAGCCGACCATTGAATTGGCTAAGTATTGAAGGGTTTGCGGAAGCCTCCACGTTTCAGCTTGGCGCAACTTCAAAGGCAAAATCCGAAGGCAAGTCCCAAATGTGCGTTGCGCCTTCATGTGTCCAGGGTCAGATATACGGCCTCGGCAAACAAAAGGGACTTAGTCAAAAACGCAAAAATATTGAACTGGCCTGCAAAGGACACATGACCATGTTTCAAGCGTCAGCGGGAAGGCATGCCCTTTTTGTGTTTTGATGCCGTTAAAAAGTCAAAGCAGGAAAGTGGGTCGTTGGAGCGATTTGGGAATTTGGGCTTTGTTTCCATAAGGGAAAAATTCAAATGTTGAGCTTGCATCAAAAGTCAAAGCAGGGAAGCAGGCTGGCGGAGCAATTTGAGTTTTTGAGCCCACATTGAAAAGATGTAAAATTATAAAAGTGAACAGCGACTCCGTCCCCACCCAAGTAAGGCCACGTGTCAAGACCGTATCAAAAGTGGATGGGCGGGCCAAAATGTTCCAAAGTGCCATTTCTCCAAAGGGCACAAAATGCGAAAGGCGTCCTTAGGCCCGCTTCATTTTGAATCTCTCCCATGTGGACGAATCGAATTCAAAGTTTGCAAAGGCAGGATGAACGGCTGCGATTCAATGCACCTGGTTTTGCCACCAGGCATGGAAACGGCTGAGGCATTGGAGAGACTCAGACATTGGTTTCTTGAATCAGTTTTTATCATTTTTGTAACCGAATGAAACTGTTCTTGGAAACTATTTAATGGCTTCTCCACACTGTTGTTAGGCTTGGATCCTGAGACTCTGTAAAGGTAATAGATTCAAAGTAATCAATATAGAAGTTTTTCCCTTTCTTCCTCTGCTTTTTTTCTTTCCTTGTCTGAATTTGGGAATCATCCATCTTTTATGGTACGAAACTTTGTGTTCTTGTTTATATGATTTCTAGAACTTTGCGTCTGTGGAATTATATTGGTTATGAAAGTGAATGATTCTATTCTGCTCTCACTACTTAGAAGTTCAATAACCAGTGTATAAGGTTATACTCTGCTATTCTATATTTCCTGAAGGTATTGTTAATGGTTCTTCCTATCTCTCATCTGATTTAATTCTCCATTCTTTCATATTGATGATCTGTTGGCATAAAATGTTTCAAAGTTCAGGAATTCCACACTTTGAAAGTTGACATTTGTATATAAGTTTTGTTGAAATGCTTGGAATACAGGGAATGTTCTCCCATTAAAGAGGAGGGATTACCAATCCCCTGACTGTGAATTTGTTAAACTTCCATTTAGAAAACCCAAAAAACATGCTTCAAAATCTCAAACCCTAAAAATTAAATCATTATTAAAAACTAAAGCCTTGTAGTATTGACCATAAAATTCCTGGAAAATGAACATCCAACCAGAATGATAAAACAGTGCTATTCTATGAAGTAGATTTGTATTGAAAATGAATAAAGTGCTCAAATTGTATGTGGTCATCCTTGAAGAGTAATTCGCCAAGCTTGCTATAAAATATTGGAAATAAGGTGCATGTCATAGGAACTCTTTTAGTTAGATGGTTTTGAAGTATGTAAGATAATTTATAATTCAGCATTTGCTTACTGATTGCAAACCCTTTCAAATAATTTCTTAAACGTTGTTTAAATGATCTGTCAAATTTGATTTGAAAATCACAAAGCTCCAAATTAGCATTGTTAACTATAAATGATTGATTAATTGCAATGAAATGGTTTGTTTGTTTTTTAAAATAATGCCTACCTTGGGGATATGCAACCACATAATAATTAGCAAGAAAAGGTGCAAGATAAATTATCTTTTCTCAACACTATGCCCAAAAGTCAGTTAACGGAAGTTATTCGAGTGCCAATTTCGATATTTAGATCTTTCCGAAAGCAAAGTACATGATAATGAATCAACGACCTTATTTCACTTAAGTCACCTTGATATTACTGTATATTGGTGTCACTCAGATTTCACCCTAAAATCTGTGACTACCCTATCCGAAAAAATTTCGTACTTTTAAAATAATGGGTCATTTTGTGTTTTTATTGCCTGAAAGTTCCTGTATTGCGTCAAAATAATTCTAAAGAGCCATATTAGCCCTTTTCGCCAAATACCCAGATGCCCAAAATTGTTTTATTCTGTTGTCGGGATTTGTCTGCGGGAAATTTGTATTTAATTATTTTGAGCCCCGTATAAGGCTATTTGCGCTCTGTTTTAACTCTATTATGAGCGAATATGTTATTATTCCTATGTGCCAGAAGGGTTTTAACTTATTTTAAGTTTTGGGCTTTATTTGAGAACTTTTGGCAATTTTTCGTGTTTTTGTGGTGTCCCGTTTCGTTTTCTGTGAAATTTCTCTGGAACAACTCCTTCAGCCGGGTAAGCCCGATTTTGGCCTGGAGCAGCTGGAAAACATGCACGCACATTATGCTTGGAGGAAGTCATCGGAGGTCTGGATCACTGGGAAAAAGCGAAGTCGTGCACAGAAAAGCCCCTGCGGGGATGGGCGCATTTTTGGAAAACAAATGATTTAAGCTGCGATGGGAAAAATATAAGCCGCAGGCAGGGCTGGGAATTGTATACCTGCCTGGCAGGGTACTTTTTCCCGTGTTATAAAAGTCACTTAAGCTGCAGTGGGAAAAATAGAGGCTGCAGGCAGGTGGGAATTTATTGCCTGCCTTGCAGGGTGAAAATTCCCATGATATAATAAAAGGAAAGTGACTTAAGTGAAATCATGGGATTTTAGTGCCTGCCTTGCAGGGTAAAGAATCCCATTGCAAAGTCAAATCACTTAAGTGGATCATGGGATTTTGGTGCCTGCCTTGCAGGGTAAAGAATCCCATTATTGGGAGAAATTCTTAAAAATAGAATTACATGTGCAAAAAAGTGTGAGCCCCCTTTGGTGAGAGATAAAAATGATTAAATTGATTATTTTTAATAATCTTTCTTTCTTGGAAAAAGTGCGCCCAAGCTTGAAGGTCAAAAAAGTCAAAGATGGAATAAAAGAAAGAATTAAAACGGGCAATTAAATTTAATTTATTTAATGGCTGCCCTTTAACCTTCAAAAAGTGCGCCCCATTTGGGAATTAGTTTAATGTTTTTTAAGGCATTAAAACATTAAATTAATTTCTATTTTCAGTGGCTATGGTCAAAGCACACTGTGAAGTTTAAGTTAAGTGCTGTGTGAATTCGGATTAAATTGGATTAATTTAATTTATTGGATGGCTGTCCTTAAACATGCAATTTTTAAAAGAGAAAAGCATGATTTTTAATTAATTAATTGCCTTTAATTGTTAGGGCACCATTATTAATTATAGAATTGTGAAGGTTATATAAGCATGGGCAGCCATATGGGTGAATTATTTTTTTTCACAGGTAAAGAATTGCAGCCAAGTGAGGAAAAGTGCAGCCCCCATTAGAATGAAGGATTTTGTTCAGATTAAGAGTGCTAACAAAGGCTAAAAGCTTCCAGATTTGGCGCATGCTTTAAATTGATCTTATCTGCATAAAATTGTTTTCACAGGTGTTAATTAGGAGCTCAGGTGTTGATTGAAAGGATTTATGCTCTCTTTATGTGCAAATTAGACACCAATTTTTGGGGCAGCAGGCTTGAAAAGTGCAGATTTTTATAATTTAAATTCACTATTCAATATTCCGTTGGCCATTTTTAATGGTCTGTTATAAATTGCAAATATATTACAGGTTTCTTTTTAAATAGGTGAAAAGTTGTATTTATAAATTTTAATAATAAATATTAAAATTTTATTCACTCCAATATATATAAAATACATCTAAAATATCTTAATATAGATTTTACATAACTAAAAATTAAGTAGGCATAATAAAATTTTACATACTATTTTAACCATAAACACATTAATCAGCAAATAAAGACTTTTTTCAAACAATCTACGCCACTACACTTCTTGCCACCGTAAGAACACCTTTCCATATAATAAAATTGAAAATGAGATTGTATCAATACAAAATCACCGTAAGAACACCTCTCAGTATAATAAAGTTGAAAATGAAATTGTATCAATGTAAAATCCACCCAATGAAAAACAATAAAAAAGGATAAAATTGAATAATAAATATATTCAAATGAACACTTATTATCTAGTTTTGGACAAAAACAGAAAAATATAGACATGGAAAAATATTTAAGCTTAACCGAACAGAATAAACGCGTAATTGAGAATGAACGTATTGGATTGGTAAAGGCAATTGTAAAAAGGAGTAAATGGATTGTTGAACAATCAAACATATCTATAGGAAGAAAGAGAAAACCAAAGAAATACATTATCATAATAAATGTCATTTCCATTCTCATAATAAAAAACTCAAACATAAATACATCGAAACTTTGGAGACAATCAAACAAAGGAAGCAATGTTTCAGAGTTGAGAACATTTTCATAGACGAAAATTCTTACATTAACGAAACAGTCATGAAAGTGGAGGCGCACAAGCGACGCACCCATCCGTTTCTCATTGGCGACCGCCTGTTTCACTGCTGATTTCACAGTCGATAACAGATTTGGACACGAACTACTGTAAAATGTTGAGCTAAGTTGCGCATTCACAGCCGTCGAACATAAGAACAGAGTAATGCTCACAAGAAAATTGGCGAACTTAGCCATTTTTGCTCGAAAGGAAGATAATGATAATCAAAACTCTTAACTAAAGAAATTTATGGATTCTCGACTATACAGAGATGGGTTTTTATAAGAGGAAAGATTGAAATGGAGAGAATAGAGTCGGCGCACGGAACTTTCGCTTACGCGGATCAATTTCCATTTTCTGCATGCACTTAAAAGTCCTAAAGTCTGTGTACCCCACGCGCCAAACCGACACTAAATGTTTTTGTTAACAAAGTCAAATTTTATTCGTACTAGTTTGAAATAGCGCCATAGAGACATTAATTTTTTATTTGACTCAATCTTATCATAGTGAGATAATGACATACACCTAATTAGATTGTTTAGTAAAATCTGAGAACCAAGTCGTAAGTATCACTTACTTATACTCTCATTTTATAAGCTTCTTTTTTAAATCTCTAGTGATCTCTGAGAGGAGGAAAGAAAACATCAGAAATATATATTATTCAACTACTACGGAAGGGCAATTTATTAATACTCGATGAATTGGTAATAGGCTTAGTTCTTCCCTCATATACATTGAAATTCGTATTCCCGTCTACTTCACATTAAATAATATTGTTAATATATCAATTTAAAAGGTTCATGGTTGACTTGGCTAATTCTTTTCACATTCATAACCATTGTTTTGTGCACAAAGTCGCGTAGAAAAAAGCAAATGCAATAAAAATAATATCGGAAACTAAGATTCATCTTTAAAGACAAGTTATCTGGGCTTCTAAATTTTGGTTGTTCCCTAGTCTAAAACCTCAACATGGGATCAAGTTTTAGTATTGGATGAGGGACCTTAAAAGATTGTCCACTGGGGAATTTGTTAAAGAAAGTAGAGGAGAACCTTCATTTAACAAGGTCAACAAATCTCGTCCAAGTTGGTGCTTTGTGACATTGGAGGAAGGTTGAGTTTTAAATAGTGAAGCATGTAGGTGGATGAGGGATATTTGAGATCGAATTCAGAGCAGCTCCACAATGTTATGTAAATGGAGGTTTCATTGGGAATACAAAATTCTTGTGGTTTTGAAGATGTCATATAATAAAAAACAAACCATATGATGATAGAAAAGAAAATGTTTTGCTATGAAAAGTATGGTTTCCGAAACTGGAAAAAAAATAGGAAAAAACAAATGAAAAACTCAACAATATGAAAATAGAGAAAATAGTTAAACCTTCAAAAAGAAAGTTTTTGCCTTTTCATTCCGTGACAAATTTAGCCAATAGACATCAAAAATTACATAACATGAATAAATCAAGCAAATAATAACATATATCAACAATGATGAGAATGGGTCCCACAATCAAATAGAGAAGAGAGACATGAACTACGAAGAGATTTAGGATGTGAGGTTTAACAATGTGTTTGTTCATGTGGATGTTTATGTAGGTAAAGTGTATTGTTTTTTAAATAATAGATTACCAAGCCAAGTGATCCTAGTTGTGTTAGACAAAAAATAACATTACTTTCATAACTGGTCAAAGAATCGACATACGTCTTTGTGCTCAAAATGGAGGCATGGAGAGAGCAATGGCAAAGGACAAGCTAACCTAATGTGGGTTACATTACATTGTTTATTTTTGCAGGATTTTTACTTGTGATTTTATTCATTTACCCAAATGACCTCCATGAGTATTCATTACTCATATGACATTTTTGCTCATGTATTACATTGTTGTTTGATTAATTGGGAGGGATCTTTGTGCTTGAAATGAATTTCTATTCATTCATAAGAGCTTAACTATTAGGGGAAAACTAAGAAACTATGTGGTCACAAAGGATTTTTTTTTCTTGATGTAGCATAAAGTAGAAACAACACCTATTTTTTGGTAGTTTAGAGTGGCACAACCTTTCAAAATTAGGTAAAAACTGAATACAATAGATTTTCTGGGAACCTTTTGGGAGAAGGAAGTGATATTGTGTGACATATGATTTGAGATTTGTAAAAGATATTTGAACAATGTTAGGCAAAACTAAAAAGCAACGGGGCCGTGAAGGAATTGTGTGTTCTACTAGAAGGAAGAAACAACACTTGTATTTTGGTAGTGTAGAGTGGGAAACTCTTTCAAGACTGGATTATGACTAAATATAATAGATTGCTTGGGAAGCTTTTGGCGGAAAGAAGTGATATTGTGTCACACGTATGATTTCAGATTTGACAAAAATATTTGAAATATGTTATGTTTGGGATTTGATGCTTTCCCCGTCCATAAAAATTAGTTTCAAAGCCTTCGGAAATATTGTGTATTAGTTTTGGGCTAAGATATCGATACAAGGGGGAGGGCAGAAATGGGTACGGTACGTGCTCGAAGCGAGTACGGAGGGATATGACAGTGGGAGCGGGTAGAGTAAGGCGGGTACCCTGCGGATAATGCAGCCATATCCGCAAGGTACCCATCGTACCCTGTCCGTTCCCACTGCTGTATTGCCCCAAAAAATGTATTTTTTTGTTTTTTTACATGTTCTTAAAGTTATCAAATAATATCTTAATATTATATATAATATTTTGTACTATATATAATAGCTTAATATTATATATAATATTTTGTACTATGTATAATATAATAGTATTACAGTGTTACGATAGTATTATAATTAATATTCTTATGATGTCATTTTAATATTTATCATGCACTATACTATCCAAAATCAGATATTATTAATATTGCTAGTGAGACAATATATCTATAGGGATATAATGATATAACGTTATTCATAATGTCGTATAATGTTGTAGCGTTATAATTGTTAGAGCTTTATAAAATGTATAAGATTATTGTTTGTATATAAGGTAATAGTAATATAAAAAGTATAATGGTTATAAAGTTCACTATTATATCATTTGTAATACTTATAATACTATTATCTTATATATTTTAATTACAATGTTTGACGTTATTGTATTTATAGCATTCACTTATTTAGCTTATAACTTATAACTTATCTACTTATCTTGTCTCTCATATGCATAATATGTGGTTAATAACTTAATTCCTATTTAAAAGGATGAAATTTATATATTTTTTAATTTTTAGATATTTTTTGTACTGCCGTATCCAACGTTGTATCCGCGGCCAATTTTTTTTTCCGTCTTCGCGTATCGCATACTTCGTACCCGTACCCATATCCAAAATGTATTGACTACTTAGGTTTTGGGATATGACTCTTTCACTGTCCATAAACTTTAGTTTCAAAGCTTTCAGAAATACTATGTACCAGTTTTGGGAATCTAATTGTTAGGTTTGTTAGTGCCTCTTTTAGATGCATAACAAGTTCTTTATGTTGGGATGCGTATTGGACTATTTGCTCAGATATTTTTAACTCTCATCTTTTATTGTGGTGTCATTAGTTTGTGAAGTAATGTAAGATGCACACGTGGATATGCACGTCAATAACATGTGCAAATGAGTTTAGGAATGGGTTTTGGATTATAAGAATGCAACCTTCGAGTGCTTGAAGTGTATGGTTAGAGTCATGTGGAATTTGGTGTTCCTCTGGAATCATGGGCAATGGTAGAATCAACAAGCTATGCAAAAGTATTAGAGTAAGAAGTAAATCGTGAAATTAAATAGGTTATTTTTTCATTGGGGGTATTTAAAACCTCTAGAATCCACCATTGAAGATAGATTCAAAGCACATTAACATTCTTTCTCTAACCCACCATGAAGGATTCAATTTAAGTATGAAGCAATCATTGTACAGTCTATCAAGGGTTGATTATTTGAACAATCTTTTGTGCCAACAAAGAGGTGTACAAAATATTAAAGTGAATAAAAAGCAAGAGAATATTATTCCTTATTACCTTGAAGATGGATCGAATATTCAATTTTAGTATGAAGCAATCGTTGTAAAGTCTCTCAAGGGTTGATTATTTGAACATTCTTTTGTGCCAACAAAGAGGTGTACAAAATATAAAAGTGAATAAAAAGCAAGAGAATATTATTCCTTGTTACCTTGAAGATGGACCTGGTAGTGGGATCCAAAATGTCAACAATATTTTTTTCATAGAGATGAATCTAGATGAATTAGATTGACTAGTACATTACAAAGAAACCAAGCTTAAAACAAAAAAAGGGATACTTCGATTTGTAGGGAATATGATTCCTCATTTACCCATGTCCATAAGTAAACGAAAGGGAAATTGCTAGAACATAATGAATTAGTCTCCCAAGACGTTTAAAGGCACATGTTTGTTTTTAGAGAATATGTTCCTTATCTACTTGCCTGATTAAGTTAAAGAAAGGGAAAGTGCTAAGAACCTCACATATAATATTATAAATACATCGAACAATATGCATAAAAATATAGATTGCACAACACGAGATGTGTGGGGCAAATGTTCTAATATGAATTCTATTCAGAAATACCCTTAAAGTAGAGAAAAACCATACAATATTCCTTATGGGGATGAAATCACTTCACTATCGCTGGCCTTTTTGAGAGGACATCCTACTTATTAGAGCATACACTCCAATTACAATATTTCTCCTTCATGATGTCTTACACAATGATATGCCTCCCTTGTATAGACCCTGTCACAATAAAAGATGGGTATATCACTAATCCCAATTTAGTCCGACTCAATGCCAAATATAATAAACACCACAAGTCACCCATATGACTCCATTTGATATACCCAATAAGAGGATGTGTGCCATATGTTGGCATCTCCACCCACCAAAATACATCATAATATTATCTCTCTAACTGCATTTACATTCCACCACCTTAACTTATTTTTCCCTCAAAACATGAGAACATAATATGTTTTTTTTGGCTCAATTGCATTACATAACAAAATGATGTTTTCTTCAAAGCTAAGGACCATTGGAGGCTTGGCCATGCATCGACTTCTTCCTTCGCTTGGAAATTTATGTTTTTCTCAAAGCTTGAGGACCAAATGAAGGCTCGTCCATGCATCCTCTCCTTCTGCTTCTTCTTCCTTTGCTTGGATATGGTGATGTACAACATCATTGTGATTAACATAATAAACACAATCACTGCGACTTGAGGTTGATTCTCAAGGGTAGCATATAGATCCATATATGGATCAACCAATAAAATAGAATCAACTATAAACATGTGATCAAAGGTGTCCAATGAAGAGAACACTTGTGGGAAAGCATTGACAACAATTGGAAGAACCTGTTTTGGATAACTTTGAATCATTCAAGGTAAGAAGAGTTTTTTTTTTGCCTTATTATGAACTCTTTGAAGAGAAGACTGAATAAATAGATCTCAAATGATCTAGTAAAAAAAATCCTCATTTTCCTATCTCATCCTTACAATTATATTGCTTTTGCAAATCTATCCATTGCATCTATGAAAGTTTGTTATATTTATTCCCATGAAAAAGTATTCCATTCTTTTTGCATTCAAACATACTAACTCAATGCATCCATGCATCCAATAAGATCAATGGCCACTGATTCTGATCATACAAAAATGAAGAGAAATTCTTTTAAAAACATCATTTATTCTGTTCATACAATGATTAATGTCCGTAAGTTCTTTATTTGATTTCTCCAATTGATCTATAACAAACTAGTCAAATACCATGAAAACTAGGGTTTCATATATATATATTTCATATCGCCTTTCTACTACAAATCTGAAAATAAAATCATGTAGAAAAATAGATCTTAACTTTTTCCTTTTATTTGCACAAAATGACACCTTTTTTGCTCACTTAGAATAAAAGATATGTTTTTTGAATTTTTTGACGGTCGTTCCTAAAAAAAATCGTCAAAATCATGTTTGTTGGGTCAACTTCAGATTGCCATATCTCCCTTGATACTGCTTATAATCCTTAGTGTGACTACTTTGAAAAACTCTGAAAATCCTCTTTCTAGCCAATGTTAAAAGTCTAAATTCGACACCTATGTGAGGAGATTTATCTTTTGCAAGGTAGATTTTTGTTGCGAAAAAATCTGCAATAACCCCCAAGAAATATTCCCCACTTGTCTTGGAAAGAGCTTTGATACCAGCTGTTAAGAATCTCATGTATAATATCAGAAATACATTGACTAATAGGCAGAAAAAAATAGATTGCACAACACTAGTTGTGTGGGCTAAATGCCCAATATGAATTATAATTAGAAATACTGTTATAGTAGGGAAATATCAAACAATATTCCTTATCGGGAAGGAATCACTCAATTATCGCAGGTCTCTTTGAGGGGTTGAACATCTTATAAGAGCATACATACGAATTACAATATTTCTCCTTCATGACGTGTTACACAATGATATTCCTCCACTTATATAAACCCTATGACAATAATAGATGGGTATATTATTATACATATAGAAGGCCAGTTGATTGATCAATATAATAAATACTACAAGTTGTACGGATCAATATAGTATGCCCACTAAGAGGATGTGTGCCACACGTCGACATCTCCACCCACAAATATACATCATAATATCATTTGTCTAGGTGCATTATGTTGGTATCCAAATTGATTCTCCTGTGAGGGCCAAACAACATCACGAAACTGGCAGGATGATTAGAGACAGACGAACCATGATATGAGTCGTTTTGTAGCCAGGGATGGGATTAAGCTGACTCTTTGTCACTCGGGCGTTGGAGAAGTGGATAACACCTCACTGAGAGTTTAATCTACCCTCACTACTTTAGGTTGTGCCTTCAACTAGGGTGAGAGGACCTGTTCTATAACTCATGTTGGCGAAGGACATAAAGAGATCCTTCCTTACACAATTTTGATGAGAACCTTGAGGAAATATGATCAATACAACATAATCTAACCCTCACGTGTTGTCACACTAAAGAGTGGAGATGTTTCCTAGACAAAGGTTTGGGTTACTAAAGACTATAATTGATTCATGATTTTCCCTACATACTTTGGCACTGGAAGTTTTTCATTTGTGGATACATAGTACAAACACGTGTAGTTCGCAGTAGGATTCGTCATTTGAGAAATTTATTGGTGGGAAGTTAAGAAAGATCGAGCGGATTATACCAGATCTTTGAGATCTTTTACAAATATTGGGAAACTCACAAACAGAGATGCTTCAGAACAACCAAGATATTCCTTCATCTAGAAGGTGTGCATCAATGGAGGCCAAGATATGCACGGTTTCATAGAATCTTAGAGAATTCAACACAAAGGCTCATGCTAAAGACTCAATTAAATGCTAGAAATCCCTGGTTTTTGACACCTCAGATACTCTCATATGATTATAAAAAATATTTATCAACATAGTGAGAGAAAATAAAATTTAAATTGTTTATTTCATTACCAGATGAAGGCTCTTCTCATAATGAAATTGCAAATGCCACAATACTAACACATAGATGAGATATTGTGTGACTCAGAGAGATTTTAACATAAGATTGCAATAGGAACAAGAAAAAACTATTTGAAAGCATTCTGAAAGAACAAGCAGACACAATAATGCACATGACCAACACAAAGTCATTCAAGGTTCATCAGATTCATCAACAGGGGAAAGTTTCCTCAACATTCTCAGAGCCTGTCAATGGTTGTACACTTACAACAACCTTGACGTGATTGAATCCAAAGACACAGGAAAATGAACTGGTCTCTCAGATGGTCTCTCGGGAAAATGGTTTCTCTCAAATTTTCTCAGAAAATTTAAGTTCCAACCTTTGGCAAGAGTATTCTCATTGCATTTATAAAATTTCACTCGCTCACTCATCCCAAATTTTTCCCACAAAAAGAATAATATTCAAGGAATTCTTTGTTTGTTACACTTTTTTTTTGAGAAAGTGATGTTTAACAAATTTACACCCAAAAGATGTCAGGTGCATAAATAATGAACTAATCATGTTTCTCATACCCTCAACTATGATTGGGATTCCATATCATAATTTTTTTATAGTCTTTCGAATCATTATTTTATTCTGTCGTGTAGGAAATCCCCTTTTTAATAATTTTCAGGTGGCTCCATATGGCTGGATCTGAGAAACAATCCTTTTCATCCTCGAGAATACACATTGAGAAATGAGTTCCCTTGCATGGATACATGTATTCGTGCCTCTCAAAAATGAGTGTCTGTCGCATGGATTATACCACATATCTGCACTGCGAGTCTGAGTCAGCCAGGTGCAAAGAGGAGCTAATGGAAACCTCCACGTGTCTCCTTAGCACAACTACAAAGGTGAAGTCCAGAGGTAGGTTCACTAAATGAATGTGGGCCCTCCACGTGTTCAAAACTCTAGATAGTTTCACCGGTTGCTAAAAAGTCAGAGTATGGGAAGGTCCAACGGAAGCTTCCATGTGTCTTTTCGGTCACAACTTCAAAGATGAAGTCTTGAGGTGGGACCTCAGAATGATCACAAGCTCTCCACGTAGCCATGGGACCAAGAAAGTTTCCTTGGCCTTTGAAAAATTCTCTAGTATAAAAGAGGAACCAGTGGAATCCTCCACATGTCTCTTCGGTGCACTTTTGATAAGGTGTCCAAAAGAGGAGATCTCAACCAAGCGCGGGCTCTCCACATGTCTCAACATGACAAATTTGTTGAAAGAGTTTTAAGGACCAATGGAAGGTGCCACGTGCCTAGGGTCTGAGAAAGTTTCATCAGATCGCTTGAAAAGGCTAAGTATGGGTAGGGCTAGCAGAATCTTCCACTTGTCTACTTTGGCGCTTTTTTTGGTATGAATCTCAAAAAAAGGACTCCCAGAACAAGCGCGGGCCTTCCACGTGTATACGAGTATGAAAAAGTTGCATCAGACACTTGAAAAAGTCTAAGTATGGGAAGATCTAGTGGAAACCTCCACGTGTCTCCTTGGCGCTCTTTCAAATGTAAAATTTAGGGGCAAGGTCCCCAAATAATCACGGGCCCTCCACGTGTCCTAGGCCTAAGAAATTTGCATTGGGCGCTTGAAAAAACTAAGTATGGGATAGGGGCTAGCAGAAGCCTCCACGTGTCTCCTTAGCACAACTGTAAAGGTCAAGACCTGAGAAGCGGATCCTCAAATGAGGGCATAGGCCCTCCACATGGAAAAGATTTGAGTTAAAGCGGGCCTGAGAATCTCAAAATGCCCCGGCGACTTGCCTCTCCGCTTCTAACTTTTGATGTGGTCCCCAACGGAGTTGCGGATCATTTTTATAACTTTGCTCCTTTTCACCAAAAGGCAAAAATCTGCAAAATGCTCCGGCGACCCGCCTCCCCGCTTTGACTTTTCAATGCTGATTCAAACATGTGACATTAATTTGTCCCCCGCGGAGTTGCGGATCATTTGAGTTGAAGCGGACCTTTAACCTTTCAAACTGTCACGTGTCCTTTTCGGGGTCAAAGTAAGAAATTTGCCTTGCGCTACATATTGATGAATAGGCAATTATATACTATCGAGGCCGCGGGACCAATTTGGCATTTTTTTACAAATGTAACAAAAGTGACAAGTTTCACCAAAAAGACCTGTCGGGCCGCGTCCAATCAGAAAGGACCACGTATCCACGGATGTTGGGACAAGATTTACAAAGGAGACACAGTTGTGGAAGACGCCCAACCACAAAGTTTTTTCACGCCGGACTCAATGTGATCCACAACGCAAGGAAATGACTGACAATGGCAACCAAATGAAGGAGAAAGCTTTCCCGCATCCATACAGGGAGATAGAGAATACTTCAAACCATGTGGACTGAGAAATTTTGAACAAACAGGGTGAGATTAAATTGAGCACCAACACATTACAAAAAGGTTTCAACTACAATAGATAAGCCAGATGTATCATAATTGCTATTATGTATCATAGAAGGATATGGGAATCTACAAAAGGAATAAACCTATTCAATGAATTTCATCAAGCAATAGAGTTAAAGCAAGAGTTTGAGATCTGAAAAGGAAAGTGATTGATTCCTTTCTTTTAGTTTGTTGTAAGTTTATAAAAGGTGTTTGATTGTGGATTTTTATTTTTAGTTTTCAACTTGTGGCCATGTGGTCTCTTTATTTCTTTTATGTATGAGTCTGCCTTTCGGATAGCTATGTAGCTTGTAGTTTTACCTACATCGTTAGTTTTTTATAAATAGTTTTCTATGAAAATAGGTACCATATTTCTAGTAACAATTATGCGTGGAACAACAAACAAATAACTAATTTTGAAATGATGCTATATTCGAAATATCTACTACAATTAGACAATTTGTTGGCAAGGCATAAAAATATGCAGCTGAGTTTTTTTCCAAGTCTCAGGTTTGTTAAGTCATCTCTGTTTAAGGTCAGTGTTGACTGGTCTTTAACTTATATACATATCTAGCATATTAGCAAAGTGTAATGTCTCTTTTTCAAACTAGTACCAATTGAAGATTTCTTGCCATTTCTGTTCCCGTGGCCAAGAGGGAATTGCACAAGGGAAGTCCTTTGGTTTTGTTTTTAATTTCTTTTATTGTTATTAGTTTTTTTCTTTGGGTTTTTACTCTCTAAGGCAGGTCGGGTGGGATTATAATGCTCGCAGCAAGAAATTAAAAGATAAGAGTAAAGCTCATTAAGAGGTCGGCAAAGGTGGGAAGTTTCTAACATGGAATTAGAAGATAAAGCAAGCTTAAGAGGTTGGTCTACACCTTAGGGCTCTTTGCGCCAACCAAAGGGTATAAGAGGAGTCTTAGGGGCTCATTTGCACATCATCTTTTGGCATTTACACTTTATACTTGGTCTCTAGGGCTGATTGCTCTTAGTCCATTCCACTATTGGGCGACAATCCATTAGTG
The DNA here is from genome assembly GCA_019776745.2 of Taxus chinensis. NCBI lineage: Eukaryota > Viridiplantae > Streptophyta > Pinopsida > Cupressales > Taxaceae > Taxus > Taxus chinensis. Next base: position 130,038,511 of record CM034147.1, on the reverse strand, counting down.
TGGCATCCAAGGAGGACGGAACACTTCCTTGTGGGAGATTGGAGGGCAGAAACCCTTTAATTTGGTGGTGTTGACTCTCATTGAAGACCATCTTGCTGGGTTACATCTAGGGCATCAAGGAACAACCATACAAAAGCTTTTGACATTGTTTGAAGCCACTCTACTAGGGAGCGACTAGTGTAGAAGAGGATTTGGGTGCCTTCTAGGGCACATTACTTCATTATTCTTTAATATTCAGATTTATCATATTTTATAAGGCTGAAATCTACAGTTTGGTAATTTTTGGAGGAGTTTATCTATCATTTTCAGCCCTTGTTTGTGGCTGCTGTGCTGCTGTCATAAAATTAATTGCAGTTGGGTATAATCTCTTGTTTTCTCCATTTCTTTTATGTAATTTGGATGAATAAATGTTTTCGTGCTTGAAATAATTATTTAGCAGCATTTTCAGCTGTTGTTGCATGGTGAGTTGAAGTCCTCATACAACTTGCTGCTACGGTTTTCTAATATTTTTAGATCTGCTGTTATAAAAATCAGAATTTACTTCACTTGGGGTTTGTGCCATTTTCTTGATTTTCAGTTTCATCCCTAGAAAGGGACATTACACAAAGTGAGTGATGTTAATGTTTTATACGTGCCTAGCAGTTTCTCATCTTCAACACAAGCTGAGTTTTTGAATACAACTTTAACCATCCTTAAGATATTAAAAACATCATTTGATGATACAAAACATTGAGTGTAAAGTTATTTATAATCTTTCAAGGAAACTGAAATCGGATTCAGGAATAATGTATTTTTATGTTTATATGGGCATGTCTTCAAGAAGCATTTTTGTGCATTTTAGATCTTGCTTGTAGTTTGATTCAATTTCTTTCCCTTATGTGCTCATTTCTTGTCTATTATTCTTTGGACGATTTTTCTTGCTTTGAAGTGTAATTGCTGTAGGAAAAATTATCTCATCATATATTCAAAAAATATTTAAAATGATCTGTTCTTGCAGTTGCAATCAATGACCAATGTGGAATTGTATTTCAAACTAGCAACATCATATAAACTCTTTTACTATTATTTTAGATGTAAGAACAGAAAGAAATAATTCCTTGCTGGATATGTGCATTAGTTCAAAATGATTGGGATGGCGCTAACAAACATTGGCTGCAGGTGAGTGGAGATAGTTGTATATTTGTCTGGAAGTTGCCAGCTATTATATCTAAAACTATGCAGAAGAGATTTGTTACGAAAATTGATTCTTGCGAATCATCCAATTCATCCTTAGTGAATTTTCAACCTGAAGATGCTTCAAGCCAATATGGGCTTTGTTGTCAGCTTAGTAGAGACCTTCCAGATCAGGCTAACGATGAATACATTGATACTGATCCCAATATTAATTTAGAAGTTTTGGAAACACCTCAACATTTAGAATTATCAGCACCTTCAGCATTTAAATTCACTATATCGAGGCTTCCAAGATGGGCACAGACAAAAGTAATGAATGGTAAACCCGTAACTGCTAGAAATGATAAAGAGAATGTGGAAGCAAATATTTTCCATTATGCTGAATCTCGATGGGCTGAGGTAATAATCTGATTCACCATGTAAAGGAGAGTTTCCTTCCCAAGTCAAATTCGAATATACTACAATCATTTTGATCTTCTTTATATGAATGTCTTGTTATATTTCTAATCTACTGAAACCCATTTGGTTTAGGTCTATTTTGTTGGCAATTTTATGATTTGAGATCTAATCTTATCTTTTAACTTCATTATCTATTCATTGGAGCTTTATTTATTTGCAGCGTCTAGGAGCCGACGGATACCGTTTATTTGCAGAAGATAAGGAAGGTAAAACACCTCCTGCTACAATACGTCCACATGTTTTTGCTCCTCGTCTGTGTTTCACTAAAGAGGAGCAATCTATCTGTCCTGATAGCACATCTGGAAGTTCATTTGGTTTTCACATTGATGAGAGCCCTGCAGGTTCTGAAGGCCAAAAATGGTAATTTTTTTTTTGCATTGTGAATTTTACTTCTTGTTTACATCACGATCCATTTTTCCTGACTCCTGAGAAATTAACCTTAGCTTATTTTTTGTGGGTCCCTACTTTGATTCTTTATCATTTATATGTAATGTAGTGTCAAGAAGGATAAACACTGGCGAACTGTTCATACAGTTGTTTTTGATGAAATTGATTCTTTACGAGAGGACCACTCTGAATGTAATGGCCAATGTCTTTCTACTGCAAACAATGAAAATGCTGAGCAAAGATCGGACAAAAATTTCAGTATCCATACTCAAGCGCTGAACTCTGTTCATCCTTCGAATTCAGAGATGCAGAAAACCATTTCTATGGGTAATATTGACAATATTGATATTAGTACATATGATATGGAGAATGTCAACAGAGATAGGTGTTGCGATGTGCCTGATAAAGTTGTTAACATGACAGATCATTACAAAACACCTCAACCTATGTGCAACATTTGTAAGAGTGAGGATATTTGGAACAATTTTTCAAAATTGAGGTGTAATGACAACAGCTATTTTCAAACATCTAAGGTGCCTGAAATAAACTTTCAGTACAATTTACATACACACCATAACAAACTGTTCATGACTGAGGCTTCAAGTGGCGAAGATGAAAGTGAGGATGAGTTCTGTTCTAAGAAGGGTCTTTTCAGTACGCATTTTGGAAGTCTATCAACTGCTGTTAAGGTTTAGTCTATTCTTTAATTTAATTTTATCCAATCTTTTAATTGCTAGGACTTAAAATTGCTTAGTATCTTTCTGGTTTGTTATTTCTGACATTCCTTTATACAGTTTTCTGACATGCATATATTACATTTCTGACATCTCTCTGTGATGTTTCATAATGACATTTAGCGCAAGACTGGTGCAACATCAGCAAGAACTAGTTTGTCTACTCGATTTTTTGAACACAACAGTTGTTCAACGGCACAGACATCATTATTTCAAACCTTGCCAAGGGAAAAAAGTGGTTCACTCACAGACACCTGTAAAACATCATGTGATCAGGATCTTTGTATTCATGTTGCATCTTGTCTAACTGCAGAAAGCGAACATTCAAAGCAGCTTGAGTGGCAGGTGCAATTTAAACATTTTTGGCAATCAGTTATACATTCCGAATTTCTATTTTTATGAATATCCCTAATATGTAGCACTAAAGATTAATTCTATTGGTATCTTCCTGGATTTGGTCAGGGTAAATTCGCTCAGGAGGCGTCAATCATTTATGATAATTCTGCATCTCTTATGCTGCCAACTGGCGAAGGATCAACAGATGTTGAAAATGTAACTGATTCAAATGCTCGGGATTACAATAGTGGATCTTGTGGTTATAACAGTCAGGAGTCTTTAAACCTCCATCGTAATTGTGGTAATCCATTTGATAATTCTTTGTTAAGTTCCTTGCATCCCTCTCCGGATGTTAAAGTTTCGCTAGTGACCTTAGATGTTGAGATCAAAGATAATACACAAGTTATTCTTGAACAGCAAGATGATGAAATGCCTACTAAAAAAGAGTCTAAAATTGCGCATGAAGTTCCTGTCCCCTCTGTTACTATTTCTTCAGAACGTGATGAAGACTCAGACAGCAATTTCCCTAGTAGTAGCCTTGCAAGTTTAGAACTTCGAGATCAGCCCATGAAAACTGATCTTTCATGTGCAAAAATCAAAGAGTCAAAGCTGAATCATTTGTATATGGAGCTGCAACAGTGTTCATTGCAGAGCCATGAAGATTCAGCTGTTGTTACGAGGGAATCTGTAGAAAATGATGGCAGAGAAAGTGATTGCTCACTACATCAACCTGATTTACCAGGTATTTGGGAAACTTCTACATCAATCATAAATAGAATCCGTTTTGAGTCTTGACCCTAAGCAGTAAGATAATCCACAGTTTTTATATGCTTGATTTTATGTCAGAATTTATTGTCCAGTTCAATTGCAATCTGCTCAAGCATATTCTGCGTGAAGGATGTTTCTTTTGCCTATTTTGATTTAATTATCACTTTTTCTATCTTCAGGGAAGAGTGGAAAATTGCAAGCAACTGAATTGCCGCGGTCTCTAGAGGTGTACAAGGCAGCATTAAAAAATCTCTCAGATGCTGCTGAAAAAGCAGTGAGTTTATTTAGTGAACTTAGGCAAGGGGACACATCTGACGCTGAGTCAATTTGTATAAAATCTAGTTCAGACTTATCAGATTTGGTTCATGGGATTATACCAACAACTTTGGAAAACGTACAGAGGCTTTGTGATTTAACCTTGCCGGGTCAGTTGTACGAGTCAAGGCCCAACACATTCCACAGTTCAATGAGTGCCGAGGATGGAGAAAAACCCACATTTAGTATCTGCAATTCAGGTAAGTTGGTATATAGGAAACTTGTATCTTGTTTGTGTTTATCATTTGGATTGATTTTGTTCTTAAATTTTCCTTTACATGCAGATCACAAGACTGTAAGGACCAGAGAGTGGAGGCCTGCTTCAGTAGCCCGATCAGAAGTGACTCTAGACTCTGTTAATATTGAAGGTTTTGTCCAGCGCTACTCAGAGCGTTTGTCAGAGTCTCTGTCTAGCCAAGTACTCGCATTGGTTCAAAAGGGTTTATTTTCACAAAGCAAAACCTGAAAGTATTCTTAGGCATAAACTCTTGGTATTCATTTAATTTATAGTAGTGGATCTGCAAGTTGGTTGATGATGGGGTAAGATAGAATGGAATGCGTCCTTTCTCAGAATTCTTTTAGGATCTCATAACCGTTCAGTTGCTTGCTAAAACTCCAGGAGCAGAGGCTAATGTTAGAATGATATCGAAAAAGAGCTTTTCTTGTGGTTGCAAGGCATTTATGCTGGAAATTAAATGAATATGACAGCAGCAGCAATGTCAAGAGTTCGCCATTCCTAGCTGGAAACGTGGCATCATCTATCTAGGCTGCGTTCTGTTTTCTCCAGTGTAAAATGTAGAAGTACAGGGGTGTGTATTATTGCATACAGATTATTACTTGGCCGCATTCATGTCATTTTCTCAGGAGCACAACTGTAGGGTTTAGATTGTAGGTGATACAGGGGATAGATAATAGTGGTGTATTCTAAATTAAACCACCATTGGAATTATCTCTAAGGCCTTTTTCTGGTGAAAGCACCTTACTGTAAAGAAAACACTTGCAAGGACGCGACATTTTGAAAAATGATTTTTAGTTTTCTATTTAATGTGACATTGTATGTTTGACTCAACTAAAAGAGACCTTTTAGAGCAGAGGAGTAAAGGTTTGATGGAGTCAACAAGTAGCTTGATTTATACACTTGTATACGGAACCAACATATAGCTATAAAGAGAACTAGTCTTGGAAAATCTCTCCAGGTGTGGTGATAGCGGTGGTAGGTCTGGAATGTAGTTATTAATCAATATGTTAATACTTACAATCCAATATAAGACCCTGGGATTGATATCTTTCCGCATTTTTTGAATGTGTTTAAGATATTTATAGCTTTGTAGAATTTGTTTCACTTGGAGATGACAAGTCGCATGCAATGATAGACATGGGTGATAGAGATTGTTGATCTTCAAGAGTGTGTAAGACCCATGTTATTCTTCATCTAAATTAAGGGATTTAAAAAAAAAAAAAAACAAACCCCTTAATGACAATTAATGTCTTCAATGATTTTCAACTTGCAACAATTAAATTCAGCATAATTAAATGTTTACAATCTATTTGATAAGAAATGATAACTATTTGTAGTTTTAAGGGTCAACTAGATCTTCCTGATCTCCCTTAACTCATTCTAATCGAGCGTGTATAACTTATATATTTTTGGTGAAACCTTTTTAACAGGTCTTGCGATTTACGTGCAATTCCTTAGTGTCAACTTGGAAAACATACAAATTGTAATCCATCTGGTATTCAACACAACAAGTTAAGGGTATGGTGAAAAAACAATGTAATCAACTATTTACACAACTTTGGCCAAAGATTCAAGTATGCAATGTAAGCTTAGTTTCTTAAGCGCACACTAGTCAACAAAACTAGTTTTAGTCACTGCACAACCATATCTACAAAATTATTTAGATCTCATTTCGTTGATTAATAAATTATGTTTCAATTTTGAAGTATGAACCATGACTCGTCCTTCTAGTCGAAAGGATCCTATTAGTCTCATCTAAGTATCCTTATGGAAAAGATAATAATTACGTAATGGTTTTTGTCATTATGTATTCACCATCCTTCCCGTAGCCATCCTAAGTTGGCACGGTTAGAAAGGATTCTATCGAAAGAAACGATGATTCAAAATGCCTATGTTTCGTTTACAATTTTAGTTATTTATATTAGATAAGTAAACTCATCTTTACGATAGGTTATTTCATGTCCTTACGCGACATCCATTTCTTGATAGAGTTATAGTAACTCAACAAGTTAATGTCTTTAATAAATACCTTTTAACGAACTTGTTAGGAAATCATGTTTAGTGTTCACATATATTATATATTGTAATATGAATAATTACATTCACTAATATGTAAATGAGTTGTTATTAACAATTCATGTTATTTAAAGAGTATTGTTGCATGAGTAACAATCACTCTTGATATGGAGTTTTTGGGTGTTTTAGTTGTTGAGCCAAACTCCTAAAAAATAGGAGATTCTTAGCCTATTTATTTTGTATGCAAACCCATTTGATTCAGACAAGAAATATATTTATGTAACTTTGCCCAAATTCTACATTTGGTATCAGAGTGAGGTTGTTTGTGTACATATTATGGAATTCTGATATTGTTCAAGGGATAGTGGTGTTGTGCTATTTCCCCATTGAATGAAATTTGTAAATCAATTGTAGTATTAATATAGTGTGATTTAGAAAGATTTTTGCATACCGTGGCCCTGTGGACTATGCTTCATAAATTTGCATGCAATGATTTTCATCAATATATAATCATTCAAGAAGTTTCAGCCATTAAGAAAGCTCCAAATTCACGTTTAACTCAGTCATGAACAACATTTATGTTAGGTGATGAAAGTAATTTTTTTTGATTCCAATACCATAGCAAAGATGTTGAAACTACATTTCCAATGCATTAAACGGTTTGCAAATCAGAGATATGCTTTTCAAGTTATAAACAAATCATTGTGGGTCACTTCAACTCAAAATCAACCGTGAGTTTTTACACAACTATTTTTGATTGACAAATATTTTTAGTAATATTTAGCAAAGACTATAGTTTAATGTTTTAAAATTTTTCTATAGTTTTTGTTTAATAATTGCATTTTAAGGGCAATTATTACGTTTTTGACCAAGTTAGTATTTTTTTGGCACCAATTCTTCAATATTTTGATGTTTTTAGAATCCTCATTTCCTCCTAGTTCTAACAAGTGGTCACACAATAAATTTTCTCTCCATCTGGAGAAATGTTTTTAATCATTGATATAATTTTAATTAAATTGGGCCTTTTTACGAGAAATTATATCCTCAATAATTTTTGCACGGTAACTCGAAATCGAGTAGCGTTTTTTTCAAAAGTGCTTATTTTTTCATTCCCATTGCATTGGTTATAATTTTGGGAGAAAATACCAATTTTGAAAATCACCCTCTTTTGAGCCTCATCATGTCAATGTCAAAAATTGGAAAAATTTACCTCACGGACGTATTTTCGGTGTTATCTGACGTCTAGTAGAAATTTTTGAGCAACATGTTCACAGTATGCTGAGTTTGCACCGTATTTCATTGGAGGTCGGAGGCAATAAATGAAGGAGGGTGATTAATGCCTCTCGTCAGTCGCCAATGACGAGGCCGCATTTTGGTATGGTGACATCTCTTTTTCAGTTTGATTTGATTTTTAGTGTTCCTAGTGTTATGAATAAATAGAAATTTAACGTTGTGGGGGAACATAACACCAATGTTCCATTTCCATTCTATACTTAAAACGGCTAAAGTCAAGGGCAACTTCCAGTGACAGTGGCAGTTTCCTATGTTGTTTGAGATTGAGTGGCAGTGATCAACAACAATGGTTACAATTAAGAAGATTGCAATTCTTATAGAATATGTTATGAATTATTTTCCAGATTTTAGTTTTTTTCTTCAAGTGGTGTGTGGTTTCATTCCCTTGCTATGATTGAGATGCAAAGGGTGTGCATTTTAGAATATGTGAACATTTGTATAGGAGGGCAACTGATTGAGGCGATCCTCTGACTGTCGTACGGTCCTCTGATTTCCGTACTTCATTGGAAGATGATCAACCAATGAATACATTCACACGGAGAGGTGATCATTATTAGCTGGTGAACCAGAGAGGTGATCATGTGTAGTAAAATCCAAACAACAAGATCTAAGCCAATAGTATGCAGACCTAAAAGTATGCTGAGACATACGATTTTGTTCCCAATTTTTTCAGATGTGCTTCTTCCCATGTAAACACTAAGGGGTGAATGTTAGGAAATCATGTTTAGTGTTCACATATATTATATATTGTAATGTGAATAATTACATGAGTAATTATTCACTAATATGTAAATGAGTTGTTATTAACAACTCATGTTATTTAGAGAGTGTATTGTTACGTGAGTAACAATCACTCTTGATATGGAGTTTTTGAGTGTTTTAGTTGTTGAGGCAAACTCCTAAAATATAAGAGATTCTTGGCCTATTTATTTTGTATGCAAACTCATTTGATTCAGATAAGAAATATAAGGTTATTATTTCCTTGATTTAATTTTTTAACTTTGCCCAAATTCTATAGAACTATCACAATATAGTGTTTGTAGTTAAAATCACAGTTTAGTTAACCATGTCTCACATAGAGTTAATCCATTCAATATTTGTTGAAAACAATCCTTATTCTTATATAATCAACATTTAATATGAATAGTGCACTTACTTTTAACAAGGTACAATATTAATATAAAGTTGTTTTCGTTGTATTGTTTTCCTTATCGTGCTATGTTCAACATTCACATATTCGTTAAAATGAATCAATAAAACAAGATATAATTGCATAACATAATATCAATAATTTTTCTTTAGTCTTCTGTAAAACAACATTTAAACACTTTCATATCTCATAAAATATGATTTAAAACAAGTATTTTATTAAAATATAATAAGGATAAGTCCTTATTTTCAGAAACAATGATATACATTTAAATTTAATCATGATAGTACAATAGGCAAAATGCTTTAAATCATCTTGTAAAGACAATACATCTTGTGAAGATAATACTTTCGTGTAACAATTAAATACAATAATCCTTATCAGATTTTAAACAATAATACATGATGTAATCATCCATAAACAATCCAATCAATGACTTCATGTATGTCTTTCCTTCATGTAAACTGTAGGAGAGAAAAATGTATACAAGGGTGAGTTCAAAGAATTGACATGAGTTATGTAACTCATGTTATTGATGTGTTTAATTGAAATGAATGAATATGTTAAGGTTAACTTAATTGATAACTAGTAATCATCATAGTTCATTAAATAAGTATGTATATGCGCACACACGTGCACATGCATGCGTGCGCGCGCGCACACACACACGCGCGCACACACACATCACTATTCAAAGAAACAATACTTCATAGTATAAGATAAGTCTACAATTGATAATTAATGCATTTGATAAACATAATTTTTGAAATTTTAAGTAACATATCGTGACCATTAATTACGAAAATGATCAATAATAGAATTTGTGATGGAATTTATCCATTAAATTCCCTTAAAATCTTCCGCAAGAAATAATGTCAGCAATGTAATATTCATTAATGTATAACTGTTATGTTAAAGTAATGTCCATAACTAACTCACTCTCTTTTCCTGTAATTTACTAGTCAAAGGAAATATTTCACTTAACAATCAATAATTAGATAGTAAACACATTTTCACATTTTCTACTAAATATCTACTATTCCCGTAAATAATACTAAAACATGAAACATATTCAAAAATTACTAGAGGTTCATGCAATATCAAATAGTTGACCAACCTCATCCATTTGAGCAAGCAATCATTTGTCATAATCATTGCTATAATTATAGTTCATCAATAATTTTATCATTAATACTTTAATATACCAATAGTTCTTATTTCTCAGTAAATATTCCTCACCAAACAATAACCAAAAGAGGAGGTAAAGGGTGTTCGGGAATCCACACTCAAGAACTTAATATTTATCATAACATCAAATTGTGATGAGACTAATTTACACTTATACAAGATTCAAATTGGTAACTAAATGGACTTGAAGACTGTAGCTTCAAAAAGGATCAAAATAACACTATCACCTATCCAACTCAATGTAACGCAAAGGTTACAATAGATAACAACATACTAAATAAGAATATTTACAAACTAACTTAGCAAACTTCACCCACAATACCCAAATCTTTCACGCTTATTTTCGAAATAAATGAAAAGACATTATCAACTAGTCACCAAGAGGGGAAATCAACCCCAATACCATAATAGTACAAATTTAGAGATATCATTTTATGAAAGCAAGAACAATAAGCTCGATAGGAGCTATATCAATCTAAACAATAAGCTAGTAATAAACTTCATCAAGTTTATAACTATAACTATGCTCAAAATATTTCAAATCGAACCAGATCTTGTTTAAGACAAAACCCACTTGTATCCCGCTCAAGAACACTCTAAAGTCTCATACCTAGTTGGTATTTGCGAAATGATATCATATATTTTTGTTATAAATCAGACCTAGAGTTCCAAAATGACAAAAATTATAGATCTATTCACTTTCCAACAAACCCACATTGTTTTCCATTCCTTCCACTATTTTTTTCTAAAATTTTCTTATTGATTTAAATGAAGAGAAACTCCAAATTTTAAACAACAAAATCTCAACCAAATATCTTAGTGCCAAATCGACTACCAATAAGCTCAAATCGAGATGATTAAAAAAAGATGAAATCTAAATGCATGCTTTTAAAGTAAGAATACAGACCCAGATTTCCACTAAAATTTTATGCCCGAATTTCAAATCAAACCCAACAAACATGCCTATTATTTCTTGATTTTTAAATCAATTGAAAACCAGAAACATATTCGTATATTTTAAATTAAAAACAACAAAATTTTGAGTAGAAATAACCCATGCATGGTTTGTGTTTGCCATTTGTTTTCCTTTTCCAAAATTCTCTTTGAAATCTGCAAGTTGTATGCCCAACAAAACTCCCAAAAGTTTCCAAAACAACAATATTAAATACAAATTTACCATTTAAATAAAGCTTCATGTTCGCATGCATTTGTTCAAAACAACCTTCCATTATTTTCTCCCAAACCTCCATGCGACTACCGACAGACCAAACAAAATACCAAAAAAATGCGAATGGAGGTAAGCCTTGCATGTTTTGGCTTGTAATGCAAGCTACTAGTTCCCAAGAACGGTTTTTTTATTTAATTCTTTAAATGATTGACGGTGCCACATAAAGGCTTCCCTCAAATTTTTAAATTAAGTTGCATGCAATTCGAATGGTCTAAGATCATGTTCATACTACCACCTTATCAAATGCCTCATGGTCTGTGACCAAATCAATCTCAAACAATATTAAATACCTTATTATTTTCCCACATGGTCTATGATCATTTTTAATAAAATTTAGCCATTAAACTTTATACTTCCAAGGTGGTGGATGACCCATTTCAACCAATAAACAATAATCCAACTTCACATTATTTGCCAAGTGGTCTATGGCCATTATTAAATAATAATCAATTACCTTGCCAATGTCTACGACCAATGTTCACAATGTTAAGGAGGGTCAACTTCATAGATAAAACAAATGTAAAAAACAATGCAATATGGTCCATGACCAATTCACATAAACATTAAATAATATCCAATAAATAATTACTTTTTAAAGTGGTGTAAATCCTTGTTCCTGATTAACAATGCCAATGAAATGTGATCAAGACATCTCAATTCGATTAATGCAATCCAAACGGTCGTGTCACGAAAGCATCCACAATCTAATACATCAACATCGTAATTTATTTTATAAATGCATTATAACCTTATACAATGCTAAACATCCTCAATCAATGAAAATAGTAGTAGAATCCAATCAACTCAACCATCGTATATTAAAGCAACTAAGAAGAGGGTCGTTAAAACAAAACAATTATACAAACATAATAATTATATATATGGTTATGTATACATGTATATATGTATATACATATGTTTTCACACACACACACACACACACACACACACACACAATCAAGTTTTATAATTACTTAATTCATCATCCATCAAACAAAGGGACGAAAAAAATATAAATTTCGGGGTGTGACAGAGTGTCACACCTCGATTCCTCTCATACACTGCCAAAGATGTTGATGTTTTTGGAAGGTGGTCAGGGCATGTGCAAGCGCGGGTAACCTAGACAAAGTATCACGTAAACGATTGAGGCTCCACCTCTCTTGAAAAGAAGGCACACACATAGGAAGGCACAATAGGCAACTGGTTGGTTCGTTTGTAGATTTTGATGGGATTGCATGCGAGAGTGTGAATCTGGAAAATAATGGGAAACAACCTCTGAAGGATAAGTGGAAGTGCATATGAGGCTGATAAGTCAGTCATATATTGCACGTGCGAGAGAGTGTGAGTGCAAAGGATTTCACATAATGAATATCACCTACAATCATAATTTTTTTAGCAATAATAACTGATTGTAAGCATTAGTCCTAATCTAACCATGTCATAAAAAAATATAAAAGAGAAGGGTAGGCAAGAAAGAGAAATCAATCCGATGGCATGGAAGAGACCCCTTTCTAGTTGGAAAAGGTATATCTAAGGAACCACACTCCAGCTTAGGTCAAAACTTTCTTGATCAAGCCAAGAGCATGTGCAAGAGTCTGAGGAACTTGTTGTGAAGCGAGAAACTATGCAATGTCTTTTGTTGCACAAGAATCAAACGTTAACTCCAAACAAAAATAATGAAAGATATATCCATTAAGAGCAGGCAGATCTACTTCATCCAGGTAGAAAGAGTGCACCTAGACATCAATATGTAGGGTGAAACACATAGTAGAAATAATTGTACAAAGCTAAATGCATTAAGACGTTCAAAGTATCTTTTTACAAGTATATGACCTAAATAAAGTCTTTTAACTAGGTATTTATAGGGAGATACCGCATTAACGAGGGGAACACTTACAAATATTACAATTAATGTCCTTAGCCAAGTGTGCATGGTAGATTTAATAAGGTGGATACATGGGTGACCATATAAACCAATTAAATTGAATGAACGCCTAGGTGATCTAGAAGAATGTTATTGTTGTCAAATAAACACGCATGCTTATTTGAATATCTTACTTCAAATTCTAAACTTATTTGGCTTCAGGTACAAAGTTGTGGAAAAACAAGTTAAAAGAGTTGCAGAAGGAAGATGCACAATAGGCTGCGGATCAAATAAATAGTGTCCCACGTAAAGAATGAATGTCAAGGAAAATAAAAAACCCATGAATAGAATATACACCATGGAAAAGGCATTAAAGTTGTAGAAGATTAGAGTGCAGAAACATTGAAGGGTCGTGAATGTTGAGTTGTGGAGCTAAATGGATTCACAAATAACATGCTTTGCAAACTTGCAAGTTTACACAGTAACTAGTGTTGGTCACCTGCGAGCAACTAATATCGGTTGTGTAACTGGAATCAATTACTTGTGTGTGAAAGTTTTTATTTTAAACGCGTGATTAGATCTGAACCTTGGTTATAAATGTGATCACATGGTTTTAAATGCATAGCTAAGTTGCCCTAATGTTTGTATATGCTTATAAGCTAGAAAACTAGGGTTATAAGGAGAGAATAGAGATAATTGTAAGAACATATTGTTGGAGAGAGATGAGAGAAGCTTGTGAACGAAAAGGACTGTACATATGGGAGAGGTGTGGAAGATTACAAATGTTTATTGTATTTCCTCTGTAAAACAAAGAATAATAAATTGGCTGTTTCTTGGTGGACGTAGCCCACACTGGGTGAACCACGTTATATCTTGTGTATTGTTCTTCTGGTTTAATTTATGTGTTTGTTTTTTTTATGCTTCATTTAAATATAGATCTGTAAAACACTGGTGTGTGTAAAACCCCAACAACTAGTATCCGAGCTTTTTTGTTTGAGGGTTTTGTGTGTTGACAAATTTACTCACAAAGGGATTTTTGATTTAGTGGGAGCACAACAATGGCATACGATAATAAATACAAAGTGGAGAAATTTGACGGCTGTAATTATCAATTATGGAAGATGCAAGTGGAAGATTATCTGTATCAGAAAGATTTGTACTTACCGTTGGATGCGAGTGTAAAGCCTACAAAGATGATTGATGAAGAATGGAAAATTCGTGATAAAAAGACTCTTGGTATCTATAAGATTGAGCTTGGTAGCATCTGTGGCTTTGAATATTACTGATGTAGGATCTATAATAGAGTTGATGAAATCTTTAGAAAATCTATATGAAAAACCTCGTGCTTCAACTAAATTTTATTTGATAAAAAAATTGTTTGATTTAAAGATGCAAGAAGGTGGATCTGCGTCAAGTCATTTGAATGATTTTTGGTGTATTGTAAATCAACTAAAATTAGTTAGTATTCCGTTTGAGGATGAAGTGAAAGAAATTTTATTACTATGTTCTTTTCCAGATAGTTGGGATAACTTGGTAATGGCTGTTAGTAATACAACGTTTGCTACTAATGTTTTAAAGTTTGATGATGTGGTTAGTATAATCCTGAATGAAGAAATACACAGGAAAAGTATAAGAGATTCATCATCTGGGAATGCTTTGAATGTAGAAATTAGGGGAAGGTAGAAGGAGAGATCCAAGATCAAGAATAATGAGAAATAAAAGTCTAAGAATGCCATATCTAAATCTAGAGGTAAAGGTATAATCTGCTGGAATTGTGGAAAGAAAGGTCATGCAAAGAAGGATTGTTGGTTCAAGGAAAACAAAGAGAATGTACCAGAGAAAGGTAAAGATGCAAATGTTGCTACAAAATAGGTAATACAAGATGCCCTAATTCTCTCCTTGGATAGTAAAATTGAGTCTTGGGTTTTAGATTCAAGAGCTTCTTTCCATGTAACCCCTAATAAGGGTTATTTCAGAAATTATGTCCAAGATAATTTTGGGCATGTTTATTTAGGAGATTATGAACCATGCATTATTACTAGTAGAGGTGAAGTTCATCTTAAATTACATAATGGAAATACATGGATATTGAAAGATGTGAGGCATGTTCCAAGCCTCAAAAGAAATCTAATTTCTATAGGACAATTGTGTGAAACTGGTTGCATGGTTACACTCACAGCCAAATCTTGGAAAGTTACAAAGGGATCTCTTGTTGTAGTCATAGACAAGAAGGTAGGATCATTGTATTTATATACCTATATTAATTATTCCTTTTCTGTTCTATCTACTTCATATTCAGATACAAGCATATGACATAATCATCTAAGCCATATGAGTGAGAAGGGAATGCAGATCTTAAAGGAAAATGGTAAGTTATCATATATGAAACATGTAGATCTTGATTTTTGTGAGAATTGTATTTTTGGAAAGCAGAAGAGAGTGATATTTCTCAAATTTGGGACAACAAAAAAGAAGCGTAAATTGGATCTTGTACACTCAGATGTGTGGGGACCAGCCTAGGTAGCTTCTCATGGAGGATCCCAATATTATGTTACTTTTATTTATGACGCCACAAGAAAGATATGGGTTTATTGTATTAATTGTAAATTTGATGTTTTTGAAACTTTTAAAAGATGGAAAGCCCTTGTGGGAAATGAATCAAATTCAAAGTTAAAGTGTTTTAGATCTAACAATGGCGGTGAGTATTACAGTAAGGCTTTCAATTATTATTGTTTAGTAAATGGAATACGCAGAGAAATGATGGTTCCTAGAACACCATAGGAGAATGGTGTTGTAGAGAGAATGAACAAGACAATCATGGAACATGCTAGAAGCATGAAGATACATGTTGGATTTCCCTTACAGTTTTTGGCGGATGTAATAGACACGACGATTTATTTGATTAACCACGGACCTTCAAGTGCACTAAATGGTGGAATACCATAAGAAGATTGGACTGAAAAAGAGGTAGATCTTTATTTTCTTAGAGTATTTAGCTCAGAAGCTTTTGTGCATATTGGTAAGGAAAATAGAAAGAAATTGGATGCTAAATCCAAAATATGTACTTTCATTGGTTATGGCTGTGGTGATTTCAAATTCTAGTTTTAGGATTTAGAAGGTTCTAAGATAAGTAGGAGTTCTGACATTGATTGGAATGAAAAGAGAATGTACAAGGATCAAGTTTTGGTACCCAAAGGTGAACCAGTGGAGAATTTTGTGGATGAAAATGAACTCTCAAATTTAAAATTAACATCTACAAGTTTACACAGTAACCGATATCAGTTTACCCCTGACCGACATTGGTCCCCTGTATCGGAGTTAGTTACAGAAGAGACAGACCGACGTCAGTTAGCTAAAATGACATCAATAAAAGGTGACTGAATTTGGTCACTGTTAGAAGTAAATAAAAATCTATAGGAAGAGCAAGTTTAGCCTCTAACACCCCAAGTCTCAGTGAGAAAGTCACAAAGGGTAAGTAGACCTCTCGAAAGATTTTCACCTTCCTTGTCTTATTATTTATTGAGTAATAGTGGTGAACCAAAAAGCTTTGAAGAAGCAATACAGGATAAAGTCCACAAGCAGTGGGAGCATGGTATGGATGAGGAGATGGAATCCTTAGAGCAGAACTAGACATGGAATTTGGTTAAGTTGCCAGTAGGTAAAAGAGCATTGCAGAACAAGTGGGTTTATAGGATCAAGGAAGAAGAGGGTGGACAAAAGAGATACAAGGCAAGGCTTTTAGTAAAGGGATTTGCACAGAAAACATGCATTGACTTTGGTGAAATCTTTTCTCTTGTTGTTAAGATGACTTCTATTCGTACTGTATTGAGTTTAGTTGCAGTAGAGGATTTTAATTTAGAAAAACTTGATGTCAAGATGATATTTCTTCATGGTGATTTAGAGGAGAAATTTATATGAATCATCCACTTAGGTATGAAGTCAAGGGTAAGGATAAACTTGTGTGCACATTGAAAAAGAGCATATATTGGCTCAAGCAAGCTCCAAGGCAATGGTATATGAGGTTTGATAGTTTCATGCATGAACATGGTTATTTGAGATGTGAATATGATCATTGTGTTTATTTCAAGATGCTTGGAAATGGGAGCTATATTATTTTGTTACTATATGTGGATGATATGCTTATTTTAGGATCTAGTATGCAGGACATTGGTGATCTTAAAGAAAATCTAGCTCACACATTTGCAATGAAGGATTTAGGAGTTGCAAAGAGAATCCTTGGTATGTAAATTCATAGAGATAGGAAAAACAAGAAGTTGTATTTGTCTCAGGAACTTTATATCAATAAGGTGTTGGAAAGGTTTAATTTACAAAATTCAAAACTTGTAAGTACACCTATGACTGGAAACTCCAAATTGAACTAAGATTAGTGTCCTACATCACACAAGGAGGTTGAGTACATGGCACAAGTTTTGTATTCTTCAGTAGTTAGGAGCTTGATGTATGATATGGTTTGTACTAGACCAGACATTGTATAGGCAATGGGAGTTGTCAGTAGATTTATGGCTAATCCAGGTAAATAACATTGAAAATAAATATAATGGATTCTCAGGTATTTGAGAGGGACATCCGATATTCAGTTATGTTATGGAGGGTTATATACTTCTTTACGTGGTTATGTGGATTCAGACATGGTTGGTGATTTGGATGGCAGAAGGATCACCACTAGATATGTTTTCACATTAGGTGGGATGACAGTTAGTTGGATTTCTAGATTGCAGAAGGTTGTGGCCCTATTGACTATAGAGGCTGAGTATGTTGCAGCTACAAAAGCTAGCAAGGAGATGATATGGATGAATAGGTTCATCAAAGAGTTGGGAAAGGAGCAAGAGGATTGCAGTTTGTATAGTGATAGTCAAATTGTGATTCATCTGGCAAAGAACTCAACGTTTCATTATAGAATGAAACACATTCAGTTGAGATATCACTTCATACGACAGGTATTGGAGGATGGGCAGCTGAAGTTGGAGAAAATTCATACAAAGGAAAATCCTGCAGATATGCTAATGAAGCCATTGGTAAAGGAGAAGTTGGAGCTACACTTCACTTCTGTTGGTCTTCAAGTTTGAGACTTGAGGATGAAGAAACATGCCAAAGAAAGGATCAGAGGAAGGAGTTGTGTTGTATCGTGTAACAATTTATCTCCAAGTTTGAGATTATTGAGTTGTGGAGCTTAATTGCTTCACTGACATGCTTTTACAGACTTGTTGGAATACATAGTAACCGACATCGATTGATGAACCGCCTTTGGTCACCCATGGACCGGTATCGGTCAGGAAATGAGGAGCCGAAATTGGTTAGGGCTAACTGACATCAGTTAAGGCTAACCGACATCGGTTTCCTGTGCATGACTATTATAATTAAGTTACGACAGTTAGATCTATCTTTAGTTGTAAAGTAAATCTAATGGTTGTAGATACATAGCTAAAGTTTCCCTAATGATTGTAGATGCATATATAAGCTATAAAGCCAGGGTTTAGAAGGATAGAATAGAGATAATTGAGAATTAAGAGAAGTTTCCTTTTGAGAGAGCTGAGAGAATTTTTTGAGAGAAGAAAGTACAAGTACATCCAAGGAGAGGTGTGGAAGATTGCAAATCTTCATTGTATTTCCTCTGTAAAGCATAAGATAATAGATTGGCTATTTCTTGATGGACGTAGCCCACACTAGGTGAACCACGTTAAATCTTATGTATCTGTTATCTTCTTGTTTAATTTCCATATTGATTGCTTTTATGTTTAGATCTGGATTAATATATCTGTACAACACTAGTGTGTGTTTGACCCCAACAGTGAAGCGAAGTAAAAGAGCAGAGCATAGGAGAAGCAAACATAAAAGTTGCGGGACAAATGAAAATTAGCTGGTATATGAAAGAGTCCTATGCATTGGTTAATGGGCCATAAGTAGAAAGACGTAGTCTTAGTTAATCAATAGGCTAGGAATAATTCCATGGTACAGGTGTTTAGGTGATGTGGCTAAGTGAGGTGTAAATTAACTTAATTAAAATAGGGCCATTAGAATTAATTAAGCAATGTGAGGCCATGGAATATTAAAGTCAAGTTACGAAATAATTAAATTGCAATATCCAAGTGTGAAAGGGGAGTATGGCTAGGTATATGAAGTTGCATTGATTAATTGAAGGGGATCCGAGGGGAGTGTAGACCAAAATGTTGAAAGTCTACAAAAGATATACTGCATAGAAGATGTGTAAGATAATCTATGATCTATTAGTCAAAGATGTTAAACCGCACCCAATAAAGTTTAAACGATTGAACAACTCCAACAACCAACATTAAAATTTGTGCTGCACAACCCTTAATTGTGGGGCCTAGATCTTGATAGAGTATAATTTAAGCAACCTCTGACATGCCAAACAAGTATATGAATAATCTAAATGTTGGTTAATCAATGGTGGTACAAGACACATATGGTTGGTATTAAAGTTATTGCTGGGGTCCATCATAAGCTAAGTATGTCATAATGATGTGTATCTATACCTCAATAATGCAGGAAAGTTAAGCAATATGTCATAGGATGCATGGTTCTTGTTAAAAAAATAACAAATAATGTGTCATAGTCTTATAGCTATGCCGTTTTGAGCATTCTAAGGATATAACAAGCTAATGTAGACCTTAGGAACGTGAGAGGGGCACCTTATGCCCCAATGTGAATTGTGAACAATAGATTGAAAAAAAATGAACACAGTAGTGATATCCATATTCCTATGAATGCAAACTAGTTTGCATGTGAGCATTTTAGTCACATGCATGGAAGTAAAACACGCCATAAAGCAGATCGAGTGTACATTGAAGAGTTTTTTACAACATATTATATAAAAACATGACATGAAAACAAATTGTATAGCATACAAGTGCATATATAAATCATAGCAGAAAATATCATAACTCAAACCCTAGTTTAGCTTGGTGCAATCCAAGTATATAGTTATTGTCACGTGAAATTACTAGCCCAAAAAATGCAAAATTTGACCCATGACAACTAAGCCACAAAGTAAAAACTATGCTTCAAATTACCCGCACAAACCCCCTTCCTGGTCAGATCTATCTTCTAGTGAGCTATGAATAATCTTGAAACCAACCTTGTATGGTCCACTTAATACACTGAATAAGTATGTGCAATTTTTCAAAATGACATGATAAGGTCAATTCTTCCTGTTTCAGTGAAGTGGCTGAGCTAGGCCTCAAGAAAGGGTAGTATCTTTGAAAAGCTTAGACAAGCCCAATTTTGGTCACGCCCAATGGGATTGTTTGAGTCATCTTGCTGACTAAGGTTCTGAAAATCCTTCACTAAAACATTCAGAGGTGGTATCTTAGAGGTATCCTTAAATGTTTTGGAAGTATTTTATGAATACATTTGACAACTAACATATTTGGTGGTTTAGTGATAGTTTAAAGCAGTATAGTGTCCATTTTTCAGGTGTAAGGAATGAACAATCAAATAGGATGGAATTCAGCTAGAGTGGACTTATCTGAACATGATGCTGAGAGTTTTATGAAGGAGTTAGAATGTAAAAAATAGAATGGATCAATCTTAGAGTAATACCATCTACATGGTCCCAAGATATTTTTTTCAAATTTGGTCTCGGTAGACCTGATGATTTCTTGACATTAGTTCAATTTTTATGTCATATCCTCATTCATGTCTGATAAAATAAGGGGTATTTTTTTGTGTTGCATGACCTTCAATCAATGTAGTCCCTAAAACACATTGTCATCAGTCTTATAATGGATTTACTGAAGTTACATTCATATAAAATTTATTCCAGTTTTTACTTGTGAAAACCATCTCGAGCCCCAAGAGTGAAGATATTTATGATGTTGTCATGCCATTTTGGGAAAGCTAGTGCATTTTATAACTGACTTTCCAAATAGAAGTAAGGTGTTTTAGCTTCTTGTCCCTCAAGGGGACAAAGAGGAAGAGAAAGGTATAACGCAGGATCATCATGTTAACCTAATGCCTCACACCCATATGCAGTCAATTCAACCTGAGGTTGGGTTAAAGCTAATTTGTTAGTAGAGGTGTGAGTGTAAAATCGTCCATACTTATCTCATTTATTGGAGCATTTGACAACTATCAAGAGTGCTCTTACTGAGCTAATGATGGACTTCAACTTCATATTTTAGAGGACTTCGGATAGAATGGTAACTCTTCTGAAGCCAAGGGGACAAAGGGGCATAAGAAATAGTTCCCAGGAGCATCATGTTAACCTACCTCCATACCCATGCGCAGTCAATGGTTCAACCCGATGGGAGGTGCAACAGCTTAGTTTGAGAGAGATGTGAGTGTAATCTTCCATTACTGCTAGTCATTTTTTCTCACTACCACATTGGTTAACACCTTGCTCTAAGGAACCATTTTTTTTCCTCTTATCCCATATTTCTCCCAAGGGGATAGAGAGGACAAGAAATAGTTCCTCATGAGCAAAGCCCCCTTTGTTGGTTTTCCATATCCACCTCTCTCAGTTTTGATGGGTGTTTGCATGGCTCCTACATAGGTCCTCACACTCGACCAAATGCTACCACCTTATCATCATCTTGATCTAAGGTGCCCTTTATTCCCCTCTTGTTCCTTTTTCCCAAGGGAATAGAGGAAAAAAACCCAAACAGTGCTCATGAGCAAGCCCCTAAGTTTCAGTCCCACATGTGAAACTCTCTCATCTCTACAGGGTGCTATATTTGGCTTTTATCAAGGTCTCCCTTACACTTTCTCACATGCTCGAATACTTGGCAGTCAAATCTATGCCCCACGATACCCTATGTTGTCCCTAAATAGATTCCAAGGCTTTAATTCTATTTTGTCACCATTAAACATGTATTATTAACTCCATACACAAATTACAGTTACCAACCCAGGGTCAAATCCACAATTAATCAGGGATAACATAAAAGTTGTCCAAGAAGTTAACTGATGTTTCCTTAATTCATTTTATTTGACATAGGTCAAAATAGTTACGTAATAGTGTGTGCAAGTTCTAAAAAACCTCTAGGTGCATAATTAATTTAATCAAAATATACCATAATATGTTGCCAAAGTTCTTCCATAATAGCCATAGCCTTGAAGATATGAGTTTTCTTCAGATCCCATCAACCACAGTTACGTAGGGAAACATAAAAGTTTGAAAGTCCCTAACTTGTTTTGTGTATTCATTTAGACTATTGATACATGTCAATTGATCCCAAATCCATAGTTGCCGACTATACACAAGGTTCCAAAAACATCAGAATATACTAGAGATTGTTGCTCAAAGTCCTCTTCAGTGTAGAATAGCCATAGCCTCTCGATAATCATAATTTTCTTCATGGATCCCATCAACCAAAGAACTAGTAATCCATTGAGATTTTATAGCATATTGTTATACCTACTTAGGTGCCTTTATGATGATAAACCAAGGACACCTATTATATGATGCCTTAGTTTATTTAGCAAGCAATCAATCCTGAACACCTATGATGCACAATACAAGAAGTTTCCTTTTCAATGTCCAAGTGTTCTAGCAGAAGAATGACATAATGACAAACTAGAGCACGAGATCCATGGTGTAAAGCATTATCTATCCAGTCTCAGAGGAGTCTTTCGTTGCAATTCAATCATTGAAGTAGTTGCTCACTCATCTAAACCAACTATGCAAAGTGCTTTCTACATTGGTTAGCCTATGTCAACCTAGGGATGAGTAAGTATCCTAAAGTCAGTAAACTCACCATCACTTAGATACATCCATTTAATCAGTGAGAAACACCAAACTTAGGGTAAAATGGACAACTTACAAAAAATAATTAGATTTTAAAAAAACTATTACGATCCCAGAAAATAACAAACATTTCTAAAAATAAAGTACAATCCATCATCAATAAAGGTGTTTTACTAAGTTGTATTAAGAGCTTTGGAGAATCACAATACTAAGTGTAAAAAAGCAAAATTTCTTAAAATAACAACTCCTAACTCATACTTGTCAAAAATAGAAAGTTTCACTATTCTAGTGTAAGAAAGTATAACTCATTAGCTTCATTTTCACTTATCTTGTTGATTCTTTGACTCATCATGAAACTTCACAATTCTCTGGTGTGGATTCTGATTTAATATAAATTAAAATTCTGTAAATCTTTAATTGTCAGAGTAGCTATTGTAAACTGATGTCATATAAATAATGCTAACTACAATAAGGCACAAGACAATAAGCATGTAACAATGTGAAAACCGTAAGCAAGAGAGTAGAGAAGGTGACTTAACTAATTTCCAACGCTGAATCCAGTAAGTGATTTGAACTAAGAAACTATTGCTAATAAAGGAAGTGAAGAGTTTTGTTAAGGCTCAGGATAAGGGTTCAGGGACTCAGAGGAACTAAGGCCGGATAGGGGCGCCAATGATTAGAAAAGGGGCACCTACGGGAGGACAAAAGCGTTTTGGGAGTCTAGTGACAATGAATTTGGGTGCTAGTTTCCACTCATACGCTCATTGTGTCATACATCCTTTTTGGGCTGGAAGAGTCTTTGTTGTTAATCACTCTCTTGTCGTTATAGTCTTCACGCCAATGTCGTCGGTCGTATATGTAACCTGTACAAGATAGATAACTAGTTGCACAATGCCTACAAACCACATCAAACCTGAATTAGGATAAGATGAAAAATGGGGAATCAGACTAGCCTCAGAAGGTCACCCAAAGAGTGATCTTACGAACCAAGCAATGCACTACATCTAAGAATCTCCATGTAGTTTTGTGTGTAGCGTGTGTAAAAATTATGCCCTAGGATTTCCCTTGTGCAAGTTGCACAATGATAGCGGGGTGTAGATCTAGATTGCTAGCAATGTAAATAGCAAATGAGTGCAAGATGAAATAGAATAAACTTCCCCTTCCTATGTTGTGTATACAGAGTGATGCAGTCCCTTATCCCTTGATATAGATATGCTTCAGATGTATGCTTTGAAATGCTCTCGTGCCTTTGGATGTAAGCTTAGGTGATGATAGTATAATGCTTAGTGCTTGGCCCCTTGTTTTTAGAGCATATAACTAACTATATACATGATTCCCTTGTTTGAATTTTGTAATTGACAACTAAAAGGCTGACCTGAAGTTCTAAAAGGTGACCAAAGGTAAAAGACACCCAAAAGATAAAATAGACCAAAAATAAGACAGTAAGGTGGAAAAAGGTCAGGGGCACCCAGAGGGGACAAGAACGCCTGGGAGTTGGTGTCTGAAGTCATAAAAGATAAATAAGTAAAATACCGATTGGGTTGTAGGGTGTAAAAGACCAAATTAAAATCTATAAACAATGAAAAGAGGCCAAAGACAATCGTCAATTACTAGTTTTCTGGTTTAGGAATTATATGAATGCTAGTATAAATGTACCCAAATGCGTGATTTAGTATCTACATTTTCTACCACTTTATGTTGTTGAGTGAATACTCGATAACATAAAGTAGTTAAGAGATATGTACCTGATAACCATGTAGAGTGTGCGGTGAAGAACGTGCTAAGTGGATAAGTGAAGTGTGGAATGATGCAAAAAAAGTGAATCATGGAAACTAGGAAGAGAAATTGACCCCAGGGGTCAAGTGTATGTATTGTACCATGTTGTACCTATTGTTGTGCATGTTGTTGCTATTTCTTATAAGGACGGACCCATAAAAAGAAGAGTAAGATATTAGTCAAAGTCCTTTATATGATTTTTTTTATCAAAGTATGCAAAAGTAGTAGTAAAGAAAAGTGTGCACTTGATGTGAAAGAGTGTAAAGGGATTGAAAATGTCTTGAAAATGCTGTGTAGAGTGAATTTTTTGGGTGATCTCACGCCTAGTCTGAGTTTTTTGGGCGATCTCATGTAAAGTGTGAGTTTTTGGGCTATCTCACGCCAAAGAGAAAGCATTAGGGAGAGAGGTCTTGTGTTACTTTCCTTCCATGTCTCTGCTCGATAAACACCACTGCAGATGGCGTGTTATTTTTTTGTTGATGTTTCCCCTGATTTGTTCTAAATGTACTAATTGAATTGAATGTAGGACATAAGTTGTATTCTGTTATTGGAGGACTATGCCTAATACTATTAAACTGATGTAAATTATTATGTAGATTGTGCTGATTTATGACTATACTTGTGTGCCCCTAGGATGTTAGTGCCCAAGGGAGGACATAGGTTCCCAGGAGCTCCTTTCTGAGCCTGGGTACTGGTGTCTGTGTTGTGATTTTAACCCAAGTATGATTATGAGCCAGTGTTGTAATTATAATCTATGTCAATTTTGTGCTGAACTGTACTATGCTGTAGCTTTGAGATACTGTATCAAATGATTTGTTAACCCAATGTATGCCCCCCTTGTTTGGGGTGTATGTAATTTCAATAGGAGTATGCGTCTAAAAAGAAAGGACGTGATGCTTTTCTGAAATGTATACTTGTAGAAGGAGGGAGTTTGCATTGTAGAAACCAAGGCACATGCAAACAAAGTGGCTAGATACATGTGTTAGTAGTAGAAAATAGTAAACATGTCATAGAAAAATGATGTAACAAACAAGTGTGCATACTTGATAGAGCATGAAAAGTGGGTTTGAAACACGATACATCACTCATAATGTCACATGACAATTAGGGCCGAAGAGGCCAAAAGCATAGAAGAAGTAAGAAAAAAAGACATAAGGCATAGCCCACAAATAATGTCATACATTAACAAACAATATCAAGCAAAATGTAACAGAAAACCATGATGAAAAAGGGTTCTTACAAGGAAAATGCTACACATGAAGCATCTGTTAGCATGTTAGGAATATAAAAAGTATGTCAAAGTATGCATGTATCAATGCAATGTAGCGTGCTAAGAATTAGAAGTAGTAAATAATGAAACAATATTACCTGTAATGCATGAGAAAGTAGATGCCACCAGGAGCCTCAATGGGACTTGTAAGAGGTACAATGCCAAGCATAATTTGAGCATGTAAGGTCCTGTAAGAGATTTGCATTCACAACTAAAGAACAAATGAACACGCATGTGTATATAGAAAATATATTGACATACTAAGTATTCGTATAGCATGGGAAACAAAGTGTACCTATAAAGCAAGAGTAAATGCAACCAAGATATGAAATATGCAGTGTATGAATGTAATGGAATGATATTCAATGTGAATGTGATAGGGGGAAAATTACCCCCAACGGATGTGGATGAGTATGAGATGAGGTTAATTTTTAAATGACCTCTCAACAATCAAGAATGAACTATAGAACAAGAGCGCGCCATCAGGAAATGCTTTGATTGTGCGCACTAGATAAATATATCATAGAGACTAGAGTGTAACGAGTCAATGATGGTGAGGTTCATTTCAGATTTAGACCCTCAGCAGTCGAATATGAACTGTGGAACTAGAGTGTGCCATAGGGTAATGATGATACAAGGTATGTATCAAGGTGCGTAAGAGAGACTAGATATAAAGCATAGAGTGTAATGTGTATGTTCAGAAACTATAAATAATTGGTAATGATGGAAGGGGGGAAGAAATCATGATGTACCCCAAGTTTGAGGAGGATAAAATGCTATCCAATGATAGTGAATGGCAAGGGCCCTCCAGCCGATGTCTGAGGAGATAAAGGTGTGTGAAAATGATCTAATATCGGTGGTGTATGAAAAAAATGATGTACCTGTGAAGGAATCCTATATGATGAAAGAGGTTTTGAACACCATTTCGAAGTAAACCTATGCGGTGAAGGAGGTAGTGAACACCTATGTGAAGGGGTTTCTCGAGTATGGGAATTACGTTGACGAGATGGGCTAGTGGAGATATGAGGATGAAAACATTTTGAAGTAGGGCTTGTGTGGATATGAGAACTAGGTGTATAATATGTCTTAGATTTGAGAGGTATAGGATACCTAGAAGCTGAAGCTGGTGGAAGAATTTCGTCAAGAGTAGGTAAAGGAAATGTTTGACATGGTGGAACGCATTTAATAGTGACAACTTGCTTATTGTAAATGAACTTAGGACACATATGATTCATGAAGGGAATAACTTGAGTGACACGAAGCTAATAGAGACCTAAGAACATGTTACAACCTTTGGTTGAAGATGCCATAACGAATGACACAATCATAGTAAGAAGCCCAACTATAATGGGAATTCTAATGTAACTAAAAGAATTAGGAACTGGATATGAAATAGTAGAAATTGGACATTTGATAGCCATAAGAAGTGCAATAGATCATACAATGATACGATCCTCTAGATAGATCATGGTATTGTTGACATTGTATGATCCGATAAAAGCATTTATGTGTATTGAATTAACAAAATTTTTTGCATGATAATCATGATTTGAAAATGTAATAATTGGTAGTGGTGCATCAGAAGAAGTGATAAGAAAATCAAAGGGCCTTGATTAAGGAGGGGGTATAACATGATATGTATGATTAGCTGAATCGTCAGTAGAAGATGGAACATGGAGCTCCAGTGAATTATTATCAATGAGATCTTGTATGAGATGTTGAAGTTTGAAGCAACGATTGGTATAATGTCTAATGTATTAATGATATTCACATTTATTATTTTCTTCCTAATAGTGACCATGAGGGGGGATGGATCAAGATTGAGAGGTGGCGGAAGAGTGATTAGATTGCTTTCAAGAAGTTGAGGAAGTAGAAATCAAGGTGTATACAAAAATTTAGTAAAGGTCCTCTTTGGAGGATGCATTGAAGTTTTCAGGAGGAGAGACAACATTGACAACCACCTGTGCTTCAGTAGGTTTAGGAGAAGGATTGAATTTTAATTTAGATTGAAACATATTAGAAGAAGATGAAGAAGTATCTTTGTATTTGAGTTTTTCCATAGAGAGTAATTTGAATTCATGCATTTTAAGCATATGGCATAGTTGATTGAAAGAAGGAGAGATTTCAAAGATAACACTCTTCTGTAGTAGTGGTAAGAGACTTTGAACCAATAGATCTTGTATTTCTAAATCAACAAGTACATTAGTCATCTTAGTTAGGTTTTTCTTATAACGTAGTACATAGTCCGCTAGATGTTCATTAGATCGTTTCTTAATTTGAGCTAGTTGCTCATATGAGATCTTAGTGTTGATATTGATTGAAAAGTGAGCAAGAAAAACATTGACCGAATGCATAAAATATGTTACCGAATGAACAAGTAGATCGTAAGTACATAGTCCACTAGATGTTCATTAGATCGTTTCTTAATTTGAGTTAGTTGCTCATATGAGATCTTAGTGTTGATATTGATTGAAAAGTGAGCAAGAAAAACATTGACCGAATTCGTAAAATATGTTACCGAATGAACAAGTAGATCGTAAAATCGACACATGGCGTAATCTTGAAGACTACGATGAAATAGCTTAATGAGTAATTAAATGACATGGAATCATATGAATAATAATTATGGATATGCATGGATGCCGAGAAGGAACACATATGGACCAGTATAGAACCAGATGAGCACAATGGAATATGGAATTAGTTTTGGAGCAGCATCACCCACTAGGATTTCATATGGGTGGTTGGATGATCGAGCATGGCGACAAGTGTGCAATAATTTAAAGCACACTCATTATATGGCTTGTTCTTATGTTTCAGGGACGAAACATGTCAAAGAGGGATGTAATGCTATGTACCTTGGGGTATGATAAAATAATATATATATATATATATATATATATATATATGGGTTGATGGAGATGCCGACATGTGGCACACATCCCCTTAGTTATATGTAGGGTTCACAGGGAATATATATTATAAGTATATGGTCGTGGATATGGATTGTACCATGTTGTACCTATTGTTGTGCATGTTGTTGCTATTTCTTATAAGGACGGACCCCATAAAAAGAAGAGTAAGATATTAGTCAAAGTCCTTTATATGATTTTTTTTATCAAAGTATGTACAAGTAGTAGTAAAGAAAAGTGTGCGCTTGATGTGAAAGCATGTAAAGGGATAGAAAATGTCTTGAACATGCCGTGTAGAGCGAGTTTTTTGGGCGATCTCACACCAAGGATGAATTTTTTGGGCGATCTCATGTAAAGTGCGAGTTTTTGGGCTATCTCACGCCAAAGAGAAAGCGTTAGGGAGAGAGGTCTTATGTTACTTTCCTTCCATGTCTCTGCTCGATAAACACCACTGCAGATGGCGTGTTCTTTTTTTGTTGATGTTGCCCCTGATTTGTTCTGAATGTACTAATTGAATTGAATGTAGGACATAAGTTGTATTCTGTTACTGGAGGACTATGCCTAATACTATCAAACTGATGTAAATTATTATGTAGATTGTGCTGATTTATGACTATACTTGTGTGCCCCTAGGATGTTAGTGCCCAAGGGAGGAAATAGGTTCCCAGGAGCTCCTTTCTGAGCCTGGGTACTGGTGTCTGTGTTGTGATTTTAACCCAAGTATGATTATGAGCCAGTGTTGTAATTATAATCTATGTCAATTTTGTGCTGAACTGTACTATGTTGTAGCTTTGAGATACTGTATCAAATGATTTGTTCACCCAATGTATGCCCCCCCCTTGTTTGGGGTGTATGTAATTTCGATAGGAGTATGCGTCTAAAAAGAAAGGACGTGATGCTTTTCTGAAATGTATACTTGTAGAAGGAGGGAGTTTGCATTGTAGAAACTAAGGCACATGCAAACAAAGTGGCTAGATACATGTGTTAGTAGTAGAAAATAGTAAACATGTCATAGAAAAATGATGTAACAAATAAGTGTGCATACTTGATAGAGCATGAAAAGTGGGTTTGAAACACGAGACATCACTCATAATGTCACATGACAATTAGGGCCGAAGAGGCCAAAAGCATAGAAGCACTAAGAAAAAAAGACATAAGGCATAGCCCACAAATAATGTCATACATTAACAAACAATATCAAGCAAAATGTAACAGAAAACCATGATGAAAAAGGGTTCTTACAAGGAAAATGCTACACATGAAGCATCTGTTAGCATGTTAGGAATATAAAAAGTATGTCAAAGTATGCATGTATCAATGCAATGTAGCGTGCTAAGAATTAGAAGTAGTAAATAATGAAACAATATTACCTGTAATGCATGAGAAAGTAGATGCCACGAGGAGCCTCAATGGGACTAGTAAGAGGTACAATGCCAAGCATAATTTGAGCATGTAAGGTCCTGTAAGAGATTTGCATTCACAACTAAAGAAAAAATGAACGCGCATGTGTATATAGAAAATATATTGACATACTAAGTATCCGTATAGCATGGGAAACAAAGTGTACCTATAAAGCAAGAGTAAATGCAACCAAGATATGAAATATGCAGTGTATGAATGTAATGGAATGATATTCAATGTGAATGTGATAGGGGGGAAAATTACCCCCAACGGATGTGGATGAGTATGAGATGAGGTTAATTTTTAAATGACCTCTCAACAATCAAGAATGAACTATAGAACAAGAGCGCGTCATCAGGAAATGCTTTGATTGTGCGCACTAGATAAATATATCATAGAGACTAGAGTGTAACAAGTTAATGATGGTGAGGTTCATTTCAAATTTAGACCCTTAGTAGTCAAGTATAAACTGTGGAACTAGAGTGTGCCATAGGGTAATGATGATACAAGGTATGTATCAAAGTGTGTAAGAGAGATTAGATATAAAGTATAGAGTGTAATGTGTATGTTCAGAAAACTATAAATAATTGGTAATGATGGAAGGGGGGGAAGAAATCATGATGTACCCCAAGTTTGAGGAGGATAAAAGGCTATCCAATGATAGTGAATGGCAAGGGCCCTCCAGCTGATGTCTGAGGAGATAAAGGCGTGTGAAAATGATCTAATATCGGTGGTGTATGAAAAAAAATGATGTACATGTGAAGGAATCCTAAATGATGAAAGAGGTGTTGAACACCATTTTGAAGTAAACCTATGTGGTGAAGGAGGTAGTGAACACCTATGTGAAGGGGTTTCTCGAGTATGGGAATTACGTTGACGAGATGGGCTAGTGGAGATATGAGGATGAAAGCATTTTGAAGTAGGGCTTGTGTGGATATGAGAACTAGGGCCTTGACCTCCTGTATAATATGTCTTAGATTTGAGAGGTATAGGATACCTAGAAGCTGAAGCTGGTGGAAGAATTTCGTCAAGAGTAGGTAAAGGAAATGGTTGACATGGTGGAACGCATTTAATAGTGACAACTTGCTTATTGTAAATGAACTTAGGGACACATATGATTCATGAAGGGAATAACTTGAGTGACACGAAGCTAATAGAGACCTAAGAACATGTTACAACCTTTGGTTGAAGATGCCATAACGAATGACACAATCATAGTAAGAAGCCCAACTATAATGGGAAGTCTAATGTAACTAAAAGAATTAGGAACTGGATATGAAATAGTAGAAATTGGACATTTGATAGCCATAAGAAGTGCAATAGATCATACAATGATACGAGCCTCTGGATAGATTCATGGTATTGTTGACATTGTATGATCCGATAAAAGCATTTATGTGTATTGAATTAACAAAATTTTTTGCATGATAATCATGATTTGAAAATGTAATAATTGGTAGTGGTGCATCAGAAGAAGTGATAAGAAAATCAAAGGGCCTTGATTAAGGAGGGGGTATAACATGATATGTATGATTAGCTGAATCGTCAGTAGAAGATGGAACATGGAGCTCCAGTGAATTATTATCAATGAGATCTTGTATGAGATGCTGAAGTTTGAAGCAACGATTGGTATAATGTCTAATGTATTAATGATATTTACATTTATTATTTTCTTCCTAATAGTGACCATGAGGGGGGGATGGATCAAGATTGAGAGGTGGCGGAAGAGTGATTAGATTGCTTTCAAGAAGTTGAGGAAGTAGAAATCAAGGTGTATACAAAAATTTAGTAAAGGTCCTCTTTGGAGGATGCATTGAAGTTTTCAGGAGGAGAGACAACATTGACAACCACCTGTGCTTCAGTAGGTTTAGGAGAAGGATTGAATTTTAATTTAGATTGAAACATATTAGAAGAAGATGAAGAAGTATCTTTGTATTTGAGTTTTTCCATAGAGAGTAATTTGAATTCATGCATTTTAAGCATATGGCATAGTTGATCGAATGAAGGAGAGATTTCAAAGATAACACTCTTCTGTAGTAGTGGTAATTGAGACTTTGAACAAATAGATCTTGTATTTCTAAATCAACAAGTACATTAGTCATCTTAGTTAGGTTTTTCTTATAACGTAGTACATAGTCCGCTAGATGTTCATTAGATCGTTTCTTAATTTGAGTTAGTTGCTCATATGAGATCTTAGTGTTGATATTGATTGAAAAGTGAGCAAGAAAAACATTGACCGAATGCGTAAAATATGTTACCGAATGAACAAGTAGATCGTAAGTACATAGTCCACTAGATGTTCATTAGATCATTTCTTAATTTGAGCTAGTTGCTCATATGAGATCTTAGTGTTGATATTGATTGAAAAGTGAGCAAGAAAAACATTGACCGAATTCATAAAATATGTTACCGAATGAACAAGTAGATCGTAAAACCGACACATGGCGTAATCTTGAAGACTACGATGAAATAGCTTAATGAGTAATTAAATGACATGGAATCACATGAATAATAATTATGGATATGCATGGATGCCGAGAAGGAACACATATGGACCAGTATAGAACCAGATGAGCACAATAGAATATGGAATCAGTTTTAGAGCAGCATCACCCACTAGGATTTCATATGGGTGGTTGGATGATCGAGAATGGTGACAAGTGTGCAATAATTTAAAGCGCACTCATTATATGGCTTGTTCTTATGTTTTAGGGACAAAACATGTCAAAGAGGGATGCAATGCTATGTACTTTGGGGTATGATAAAATAATATATATATATATATATATATATATATATATATATATATATATATATATATATATATATATATATATATATATATATATGGGTTGATGGAGATGCCGACATGTGGCACACATCCCCTTAGTTATATGTATGGGTTCACATGGGATATAATATTATAATGTATATGGGTGGATGGAGATGCCGACATGTGGCACACATCCCCTTAGTTAGTTATATGGGCTCACATAGGAATTGGGTAATGGGTCGGCCTACATTAGGATTAGGTGTTACCCATCCTATTTAAAGGATGCGAGTATCATTATGAGCATGTCATGGATGTATGAGTTGAGTCTTCTACTTGGTAGAGGTATATTGGAGGTATCCTCTTCGAAGTGGATTCCCATCTTGGGAGATAGTGGAGTTACTCCTTCCTTAAGGAGCATTATATGGTATTGCTCTACCTTAAGGGTATTATTCTGCATATTTGGGCACCTTGGCCCACCCATATATCTTGTGTTGTGTTATCTTATACAATTTATTGATTTATTATATGCAAGGTTCTTATCAGAGATGCTCTTGAGGGTCACCATGGCTAGTGAAAATGGGTAGCTTAGGGGTGAAGAATTTTAGAGGAAGTGGATAAGTAGAAATGGTGGGCGTAAAAGGAGTGTGAAGGAGTAAAGAGGAGTCAAGAGATGGAGAGAAGTGTGAAGTAGCCTGTTGTAACTGATGGATTTGAACTTGTAAGTCATGATAGAGAGAAGCTAGTTCTTGTGTGCCAGAGGAAGAGACTTACCGAGTGTGAGAAATAAGATGAAGAGTGAAATGGTTGGTAGGGGTAGGAATATACACAAGAATAATAGAAGTAGGTGGAAGGGTAAAAGAAGGAGGTTGTGTTGCAATAGAAGTAATATTAGAAGTGGGAGGGTTAAGCTCAGCTAGATTGGTGGCCTCCTCACTAGTAATGAATAAAAGTAGATCTAAATCTTGCGTATGTTCAGTAATATGAGCATTGAGATCATGAAGGTCTACATAATAAAAGGGAGGATAAATTCTAGCCATGTTAATACGATGATAATGTGCCTAGAAGCTAGGTTGAGTTCGAATGATGGGTTCACCAAAGGATTTAACAAAAATAAAATTTTGTAAAACCATAATTGCAAGAGGTATAAAAAATTACTTAGCTGATTAATGTTTGATCTAAAGGTGTTCTAGACTGGGAAAACTATTGAACAAGAAGTGATGAGTGTCATCAATGCTCAGGATGAATTTAGGAATGCAGGAATAAGGCCGGACATGGGAATCCATGGATGGACAGGGGCGCTTGGGTGATGATGACCTCTTCTGGGTGCCTGAGACTGCAAAAATGGTCAGAATGTTATCTTCACATGTCGTACAAGTGTCGTAATTAGTACCTGTTGATCGCCCATGTGTCACTCTTTGATCATTTATGGTACATATAATCTGTAAAATAGATATCACCTGCAAAATCCCATTAACCACATCAAATCCAAAAAAGAAAGATGTAAAATGGGGAGTTGGAATGACCCAGATGGTCACCCTGAGAGTGAACTTAGGACCGAGCACTGCACTACATCTTAGAATCCATGTAGTTTTGGTGAGTTTTTGTAAGAATTGTGCCCTAGGATGGCCTTGTGCAAGTGCACTTGATACCGAGATGTAACTAGATGTAGTATTGTAAATAGAATGTGTGGATGGAAAAATGAACTTCCCCTTCCTATGCTGTGTATGAAGAAAATAAAGTCCCTTGTCCCTTGAATGCATGATAAATAGATGCCTTGAAGTGCTTTAGGTGCCTTTGAATGAAAGCTTAGGTGATGATAGTATATGCTTATTACTTGGTCCTTTATTTTGAACACATTTATATGTATTTATATGATTCCCTTGTTTGAATTTTGTAATTGACAATTGGAAGGTTGATCCATAAGTGAAAAAGATGCCCAAAAGATAAAAGAGACCCCGTTGGCGAGAAAATTTGTCAGGTGGAAAAATTTATGGGTTTTTTGGCAATGCTTTAGGAATCAAATTCCCTCTACTTAAATGGTGTAGCTTTCATGTTTGCATGCATGTGAAAAAGAGGATTTTTCTTGTGGCCTTGCACCCGGGGATAAAATAGGGGCACTTTGCTGACCCTGCAGATAAGCTAGCAATCACTTGCTAGAGATGAATTTTCTTGAGAGTGGGAAAGTGAGTGAGAATGAGAAGTAGGAGAGCTAATGTCGCAAGTAGAAAATCAGATTCCTGCACACACTAGTTAGAAATTTAAACACATGCTTTTAAGAGAAGAGAACAACAAGATTTTAATGCTACCGGCTAGAGGAACCTGTACGCAACCAAAATTACATGTACTACATTGTCAGATTATGGTTAAAAAAGTCCCCAATGATGATTCAGTTCCTTTCAAGAAGGTGTTTGAGCTCCAGTTTCCATTTGCAGTGTATATTTGTTGCATAGACATATTTACTTAGCCTTCCCGCCCTTTCTTCTAGCTTCTCCCTCTTTCTATGCATGTTTTGGCTTTCAGTGCTAGGAACGCTACCCTGCCTAAGCGACGGTTCTGAAACCACCACCCAAAATAGGGTGACGGTCCTGAAACCACTGCCGTGTGTAGGGTGGTCGTCCTACCCACTTTTTTGATATTCTTCACGCGTGTTTTAAACATGCAACAATTCACTTAGCTTTGCTTTTTGCTTGCATCCATGAGCCGAATTGTCTAAAATTAGATTTTATTGCTTGGTTCTATTTCCTCCTTCTATTTTAAATAGATTTAATGGGTTGGAACTGATCCTTCTTACCTTGTTTATGAAGGAACCTCCCATCCTCCATTCCTATATATTCCATGCTTGTATTCAGGAAAAATGCCTGAGAATTTTTGTGTATCTTGTATTGTATTACTGCTAAAATCTTGCTAGGAATTGCATAGCCAAGGTCTGATCTCTTGTGCTATCTCTCTTCTACTTGCATTACATTCATAATGCTATCAAGCTACCATTTCTCAAGCACCATCTTCCCGCTACTGTTCTTGCATTCCTAATCCCTTGGACTCATATGAACACTCAGAGAAAGAAAGAGACAAACAATTACTACACAACTGGATTTACCTCTATTATGTGAATTCCAGGTTGGATTTGTTATTTGATTTCCTTCATTCTTGTAATTTATTATTGTTATGCCATATCAAATAGAGTAGAATTCAATTTCCTTTCATTCACAAGTAATTAGTTAATTTCGAAGAGGGTTCGAATCATTAATAGCAATCCCCGGTGACGGATCCTCTTCTTCCCACCCCTGTGGATCTGAAGGAGAAAATATTTGTAGGAGTTTGTCTACACATCATAGATTGTTTGAAAAATTTCTTGTTTTAAGTTAGTTTAGTTTCCATACACTCATCATAGGTGAATAACCACATCGGATTATATCACTTGTTTAGTTTTAGTGTAGAAATATTTTAATTATTTAGAATATAAGAAAATTGTTGTTAGTGATTGTAATATTTCAGTTTTGTGATTTGTTTAGATTAGTTTCCCTTCAAAAGTAGCATAGGTTGTCAGTTTCAACTTAGTTGATTTGGACACTTCAAACTAGATCAACACTTAGATCCAAGTTAGGAAAACAAACCATAGGGAATTTATGCTACCCATTCATAGCCTCTAAATCTTCCCTTTGACAACTCAGCTACCAGGAGGTCACACTACTAGATCTTAGTCACTGATCCTCCTATAGTTAGCCACACACATTCAACATTGGCTTCTCTAGCATGACCTTGGGGGGTCGAGTGTGGTTGAAGGTTGGATGTCAATTTTCATCTGTATAAAATTTGTGAACCCGACATGAAGGATTAATTTGTT
This sequence comes from Taxus chinensis, assembly GCA_019776745.2. Classification (NCBI taxonomy): domain Eukaryota; kingdom Viridiplantae; phylum Streptophyta; class Pinopsida; order Cupressales; family Taxaceae; genus Taxus; species Taxus chinensis. The sequence goes on along the minus strand of CM034147.1, from coordinate 130,001,659 downwards.
ATTGTTTCATTTCCTTTCATTAACCTCACCTCTCCATTTCTTCCCCTCTTTTGGTAGGTATTTTATACTTTCTAAAACATGTATGGTAGAGATTTTGGTGGGCCATTTGGCTCTGATAGATATTACACCAATGTGCAACCATAACAGTCCCCTTATCTTTCGAAATGGGGCAAAAATTACACAAGCAACGTTCAAACATCCCCTAGTTACACTTCAAACCCCATTAGCTATTAAGGATGGAGGAGGTTGATAAACCGTTAGACATGCAATATGGTCAATCCAATAAAAAACTTGTTATCACAAATGGAACAGGTTCTTACCATAGGGTCTTGTCAAGACCTCACATTGTCATACAATCAACAGATGATGATCTATTTACACAAATAGCTAAGCCTCTTCATCAGATAGATGAGTTTTTGGATATAATGAAGGCCATAACCTTTGAGATTTCAAATACATCTAAGAAAATAATTCTAACAATGAATAATTCATAACAGGGTATTATGAGCCTGCTCAATCAAACCCTATGCCACGGGTTTCCTAACGATCTCATTTCTACTTTAGTAGGGAGGATTAGAGAACTTGAAAGTGCCAAGACTTCACAACCAACACATGTAGTAGGGAATAACATGGGGTATCTAGTTGACAACAAAGGATACATCCCTTTTAATGAGAAACCAACACAATATCATGTACAACAAAGTTATTTGGCTCATTCAAATCTAGATGATCTTCTCACATGGTTAGACACACTAGGGATGGGTCCTCATCCTTCTCATGCTTATCCTATGCAAGGGATTTTTGGAAGTGCATTCTTGAATGCCGCCATGACAGGCAATGTGATGTTCCTTGGTTTTACACCCGTTAGTCCATATCCTATTACTATCCCACCTTACATGCATATATATTCAAAAAATCCCCAGATGGACCCATATACCATTCTTGATCCCTACATGACATATCAAGGGACCCCATATGTTCCCATCAATGCTTATAATGCAACATATCCAACTCCTCCCCCTCCACCTCATTATCAAGGATCTTCAATGGTGGAATCTTACACAATGGGTACATATGTTGAGTACTTAAAGGAGCCTCTTGACTTCATTATATGTGGTGTCATGCTTCCATGGCCATTGTTGAATCTTCAAAAATTTAAGGGAGAAGGAGACCTGGACGCTCATATCAAGGCTTACGCTACTGCTATCAGGAAATTGCTTCCCTGGGATGCTGTAGTGGCTAAGATCTTTCCAAAGAATCTTGAAGGAATTGCATTGGATTGATACTATAGGATACTAGAAGCTTTAATAAATTCCTTAAAACAACTTGTTTCTGAGTTCATTAAGTCATTTGACATGAACAAGTTGTTGCGTACATGGATTAGGGAGTTCTTGCATATTAGACAAGATCAAAATGAATCTTCCACCCATTTCATCCAAAGATGGTGCCAAGTTATCTATTCCTCTGTAAGTGTGCCTAACATGGACCAGATGGAACTTTGTGATCTTTTCCTTCACTCGCTCAATAGAGAGACTAAGGAAGAGGTCCAAAAGTTTCCTTTCCATAGTTATCAGGAAGTATTAGAAGGAGTACTTTGGATTGACCAAGCCTCTATAGACAGTGGGCGTAAGAACTATGGTCCCAATGGGAAATTGGTATCCCCAAATCAAAATAATGCAAATTATCAAAACAATGGTGCCAACAACCAAGGACCTAAGGGTGTGAATCGCAATCATGGTGCTACTGATCAAGCCAAGAAAATTGGCTTTTTAAACAACAACAATAAATCAAGAAATCAAAGAGGCCCTAACACTATGTTTTCTATCAACACAGTTGATGTAAATAGTCCACCACAAAAAAAATTAAACCCAAGGTCCAAACGAGTATCAAAACTCAGGCCAAGGGGCAACAAATCATGGTTATAAAAACCAATTTCAAAACTACAACTGAGGTTAGAATCAACAACAACAAGACACTTATCAAAGACCAAGATATTATTACCCTAACCTATACTATGGTTTCCATAAGGTTTGAGGTCATGACGATAGGAATTGCCATGATTGCAAAAAGTTTATACAAAGACTTCCCAAAAACCAAAGGCAACTCTTTGTAGATATGTTCCTAGAAAATCTTGAAACAAACTTACAATCTGACTATACAGGACCTGTAGCTCCTCAAAATGCTAACGTGAGAAATTTTCAAGATCCACTCCCTACGCACCCTAAAAATTTCAAGGTGAATTCACAAAACACAAAAAAGGCATTCTTATAGGAAACAATGACCACGAAGCCTCAACTTCTAATAACTCTCAGGTCACTCCTAACCTTGGTTCAAACGATAACACAAAAATCTTGGGATTAGTTGAGCAAGAGGTTAAGCATGAAATTAATGCAATAACTCAGATGGAGTACATTTCATAACCCCTACCCGATATTTCCTTCCCACAGGATGCCATTCCCATAATCACAAAACTAGTAGGAGCCTATGATTTAATATCGGATTTGAACAAGACCGTTTCTCACATTTCATTCCTATATTTTCTGAAGAATTTTCCTGTGCATCACTCTGTGTTGCTCAATGCACTAGGTCTTGTTAATCTAATCCATGTTACCCCACCTCCTCAAACTAAAATAAATCATATCGACTTTGACATACATCTTCTGGGACAAAATGATAGGGATACTGGGTTTGTTTTCGATATAGACAAGATGCCAAATGAGACTGAAATTACCTAAAGAGGTGATCTTGCCTTATTTTTATAGGTCTAGGTTTATAACAATTGCATTAAGAGATCCATGATTGATGACGGGGATGCTATAAATGTGGTTCCCTTCTCTTTCTTCTAGAAGTTAGGATATGGAGAGACAAGTTGTTCCTCTACAAGAAACACGTTACAGGGGTACGATAGTCTTAAAGTAACCTCAATTGGAACCATAGTTCTTCCGGTCACACTTGGTCCAAAAACCATTATGACAGAGTTTTATATTATCAATAGGGAAACAAGTTATAACATGATCCTTGGGAGACCTTGGATTCATCATATGAAGGCTATCCTTTCTATCCTATTCCAAGAGATTAGATTCCTCCATTTGGGGAAGGTCTTCATCACTCAAGGGGATCCTAAGCCCTTTGATATACACTTAGAAAACCTCAAGAAGTAGAAAGGAGTGCATACAAAGTATGAAATTCCTAAAAATCAATTAAACAAACCACCTCCATTAAAAGAGTTAGTCCCAGTTATCCATGACATTCCAAAGGCTGAAGTCGTTGACCCAAAAACATTTGAGGTGGCAAAGGTAGATAAAGGTAAATCACTATCTTTGGAAATAGTGTCGACTAAAACCACAATGGGGATTATGAAACTCTTAGAGAGTGATGATCTGATATTCCTACCATTTGAACCATAGGGAATGGGTAGTCTTCTCGGTTTAGCATCTCTTCCCTCCGATAACCTAGGCATAGGTGTAAAAATGATAGAATTAACAAATGAAGAAGGGAAATTTGAGATTGAAATGATGACCATCAAAACCATCTCTGAGGATTTTGCTATTCTAAACCCTGGTTTCAACCCATGTGCATTTAAAACTAAGCTTTCCATATCCATTGGTCAAGGCCTCATCATTCAACAAGAGTTACAAGTGAACACAATGCTCTATATAGGAAACAAGGTAGAGAAGCATAATCATACTCACCCACACACCATGTCTTAAGAACATGACAAAGAGGTGTATGAATGCCTCTTTCAGCCAAATGATTTTAATGATTAGACATATACACGTCTGGGAAAGGGTTGTAAGTTTAAACCCATAATAGTAGGCCCTTGTCAAGAGAACAAAAATTTAAGGATAATGGTTCTCCGCTGTGTACTTTTAGGGGTGAAGAATTTGATATTCGTCAAATTTCTTCACCTTAGACATTATGACATGTAGTTGCACCTGCATTCCCATGTGTACATTACTACATCTGCATTGCATTTTCATTTGCCATCTCATTCTATAAAATTTGTAATCAAGGGATTTATTCTTATAGTAACTCCTAAAAACTTTTAAAAAACATTGGAAAAACATTCAAATCACGTCTCTTCAAATTTTCATGGTTTCATCAATTATTTTTTAATCATTTGATTAGTTCAAGCAAGATAAGACAAATTCTCAACCGTGATCATACCAAGGTCTGCATACTTAGTTCTACTTATATTTTCTTTCTAGGTTAGGTGTCTTTGCCTATAGTCTATTCTAGAAGCTTCATGGTATCACATCTATCCCATGAAAATATCTTTGGAAATAAGAACATACTAAACATTTTTTCTAGATAAGTAAGTCAAATGTAAGCCCACAAATTTTTTTTATTTTAAACATTTCTTGTCCCTACCAACCTTTGGTGTTGAGCCTACATCTCTTACTAGCGATGTAGGGTTGGGAAAGGAGAGAAATTCCCTTACTCACCTATTCCTTATTCGTGGTGATGATCCCATGCTTTCTCTTGGTAGCATGGGGTAAGGAATAGGGGGTCTCATTAAAAAACTTGAAAGTTGTAAGTAATTAATTCAAATATTGTAAAATCATAGGTCAAAAACAAAGTGAGTTAGATGTCCAAAATTCCAAAAGAGCTTAAAACCCCAAACCCATATTTTTTCAACCAAGTAGCCATCTATGGATCCAAGTCTAGATAAACTGCAAAGAAATTCACATTCTAAACCTTATGAGGTAGCTTGAGTAGGATAGGGTTGTAGCGTCTCAATTTGGATATGTCAAACCTTTTTCTTTCTCTCGTCACTATCATTCAAAATAATTTCACAACTTGTGCCCTTCTTGGCTCTTGGTATTGAGCCCTCACATCCTATTGGTTGTGTGGAGTCAGGAGTGGGGAAAGTACATCTTCTTATCATATCATTATATTATCACGTTTTTCCAAGAAAATATGAGGTATCAAAGGTTTCGTAAAGAAGTTAAAGTTCAAATATCACATTGTGTTTGCATCACCATATATCAACATTATAAAATACAAAAAGAAATCATTCTGTTATCATTTCACATCCATTGCAAACATTCTGAAAAGCATAGAAAAGTGGAAGTTATATATATATATAGAGTACACATGAGAGATAAACCAAAAGAAATCAACTCAAATACGATGGGATACTGAACCAAAAATAAGAGTCTATATATATCATGGTGAATCAAGTTTTTATACAATGTTGTCATGCGTTAGACATGGTAAAAACGCTCGCAATGAGCCTGAAACATATAAAAAAATTGTATAAATGACCAAAAAAATGTCATCAAAGCAATAAAAATTGCCACATGGCCTGTCAGTCCCTATGAGATCCCTAGGATAGCACCTGGCCATGTCTGGGGCTCCTATTGCGGCTACGACGATGTTGGGAGTGAACAAAATGATGTGAGTGCTCATGGTGGCATCCGATGCCTATGTCCTCACTGCGAGAATGACTCCATATCATCAGGCACTCGACAGTCTCATACCTGACCACATGGGTACAGAGGGAAGTCACTATCTCCGCTACCTTCCATACAGGGGAAAATACGTCAGTGTGTCTGCCTGCGGCTAATCGCTGACCTGAATCGGAAGTCACCTCAGCTTGGGTCTTCCCCAAGGGGATCAACAGAGTATCCACACATACTTGATTGATGAGCTCTCACCACTCCTGTATTGTTGATGTAAGAAGAAAGAAATAAGCGATAAGTTAGAAAAATGAAAGAAAGAAAGAGATATAACTCAACATTCCTAACCAAAAAAAAAGAGAGAGTGTTAAACCTACTCAGGTTTCCAGGAATCCAAGTAGGGTCAGTACCTACTGCTATTAGTGGCTATGGGGCTTCCCCAAAGCTATAAGTGAATCACTATCCTATGATAGACTCGTCATCCCCCTCTCCACCGTGAGGAAGTGTCGACTCGGAGACTAAGGTCTCTCTCTCAGCACTGGTCTCCTTGTGTGCTACTCTCAACATCTCCTGAGTGTCATGCCACTTAGGGTCGCTTTCCTCCTCCTTCACATGGGCTGCCTTGCCAGTCCCAAATCTAACCCCCTCATCCACCATGTCCTCTCCAACTGACTCCTCCTCTGTCTCATCCCCGGTAACTACCTCAGAGTCATAGTCTAGATCAATGGGCTCATCCTGCTCCCCGTTGTGAGCAGGAGTGGCCGCAATCTAAAGTAAGGGTGCTTGAGGAGCACTAGCTGCCCAACGAGCATAGACCATCCATATAACTATAATGGGCACACCTAAAATGAGCACTGTCCAACCAGGATCCCTTCTAGGGCCCTTACGGGTCTCCTGAATGGTCCTATAAACTGGAGCGATGGGAGGAAGTATATCAATGTGTGGAAGGCCAAACTGCTAGGGGACTCGATCAAATGGGTGGATCTCAAGTCTCCCTACTTTGTCAACTAGCTGACCTATCAAAGAGTAAGTGACTATGGTGGTCACCTCCACTCCCCATATCACTGCCATGTCCTGATAAGGTGTGGCAGTCATGTCTGCCATAGTCAGGGAATCCACGGGCTGATGTGGTGTCTTAAGTATTGACATACATGTCCATCTAACTACTTGAAAAGCCCCTGGATCTGATACTGGTACTCCCCTACCATAGGGGATGAAACACTCATAGAACAAACTCATCACAAGAGTGGGGTGGCTCAATGACTGCCCCTACCATCTGACCTCCCTGTATAGATCATGGTAGGTGGTCCCCAAGATATTTGCACCCCAAGCATATTTGCAGCCATGCCCCTCGATCTGCATAATGATAGGAGCCCAACAATACAAGAGGGTATCACCACCCTTGTCCCTGATCAATCGGGAGGACAAGATGCCCATGATGGCTCTGTGTATGATAGGAATGGGAGTAGTGGCAATGGACCAAACCTTCATTCCCTTGTTTGAGCCAAATAAGACAATGGCGTCTCCCATATATATGGCCCACTGCATCATCACGAACCTTGGACCCTGCTATCTCCAAAGTCAGTCTCCTCCTGAGTATCGGGAGCCCAAGAATACGGTATACATCCTCCAAGGTGATAGGTCTACTCACCTTGAACACCTAGGAACCTAAAATTGTTCCGGTCTGCATCCCAATAGGAAAATAAGTTATATAGAATGTGACTAGCAGGAGAAATGTGGGGAACCCATGAAATCCTCCAGATACCGACCCTCTGGAGAATATCTGTCTCATCCTATGTCAACTGTTCTAGGATACCAGGGAGCCAATCACACTCCCTATCCCGGCTCCATCTAATGTATTCCTCCTTCTACATTCACCAAAACATGGGAAAAGAGAAAGTTAGTAACATGAACCAAATAATAAGCTCACCAAAAACATGAAAAATCCAAAAAAATTAAAGTTAAAAACACGTTTAGTCATTCTGTTCAGAACCGCTGCCCAGTGCAGGGTGGTGGTTCCAGGACCACTGCCTTGAAAGGGCGATGGTCCCGTAACCACTGCCCTGCTTTGGGCAGCAGTCCTGGACCGATTTTCCAAACGCGTCTTTTACCCTAAAAATGCTCAAAAAGACAATAAAAAGACCATTTTCGACGAAATAAAAGCATGCCCTATGGGTGCACCCCCTAGAGACTCATTTAAGATAATTTTTGTGAAAATAATCCCCCCTAGGTGAAATTTTCAACATTTTTATATTTAGGGTTTTAAAAAGATAAAATTGAAAATAGCTAACCTTTGATTGTGTTGGTCGATCTCCCACACGTGGAGGCATGGTCATGATCTTGTCATAGTCATATCAGCTATATTCTCATCGAAAAATATCACCGTGGGTCTAGAGCTCCAAATTCACCAAATAGAATAGCACAAATGAATTGGAAAATGAGTTGTTTCGATATATACACACACACACACACACACATATACATATATGTTGTTTTAACTTCGTTTTGAGTGTTTGTGTTTATAGGGATAAAGCGTTGGTGCAATTATATTTCTATATCCCCGCACGTAGATGGTAAGTCCTCTTGTCGTTTTTATATAACATTTATTTTTTGACATTTTGTCTATCTGCATGTGAGTCTTCTTTCCCTCTTGCAAGCAATGGGACTCTGGGCAATGATATTTCAACACATGGGCATGTGTCAGGTATAGCTTCTAACTCCCCATTTCGGTAACGTCATACTCGGACTCTACGTTTTATGCCTTTCCATGGCTAAGACGCTTCTCCAAGGGGGAAATATGTACGCACCCAAAATTACATGTGCTACATTATTAAGAAATAGGTTACAAAAGTCCCCAATGATGATTTTGTTCCTTTCAAGAAGGTGTTTGAGCTCCATTTTCCCATTCGTAGTGTATATTTGTTGCCTAGACATCTTTACTTAGCCTTCCCATGCTTTCTTCTAACTTCCCGCTCTTTTTGCACATGTTTTGGCTTTTAGTGCCAGGACCATCCACCCTTCTTAGGCGGTAGACAAGGGTGGCGGTTCTGAAACCGCTGCCCAAAACAGGGTGGCAGTCCTAAAACCACCACCCTGCATAGGGCAGCTGGTCATGCCCAATTTTTCTAGATTCTTCACGCATGTTTTAAACATGCGACGTGTTCACTTAACTTCACTTTTTGCATGCATCCGTGAGCCAAATTGTCTAAAATTAGCTTTGATTTCTTGGTTCTCCTTCCTCCTTAGTATTTACAAATAGATTTAATGGGTTGGAACTGCTCCTTCTTACCTTGTGCATGAAGTCACCTCCCATCCTCCATTCCCATATATTCCATGCTTGTATTCAAGCAAAAGGGCTTGCAGAATTTTTGTGTATCTTGTATTGTAGTGTACTGTTTACGATCTTGCTAGGAATTGCATAGCCAAGCTCTAATCTCTTGTGTTATCTCTCTTCTCACCTACATTACATCCGGGACTGCCATCAAGATGCCATTGTCTCAAGCGCCATCCTCCCTGTATGTTGTTCTTGCATTCCCAATCCCTTGGACTCATATGAACACTTGGAGAAAGAAATGAAATGAACTGAGGGGAAAAATTACTACACAAATGGATTTACCTATGTTATGTGAATTCTAGGTTGGATTTGTTGTTTGATTTCCTTCATTCTTACAATTTATCATTGTTATATCATAGCAAATAGAGTAGAAAACAAATTTTCTTTCATTTGCAAGTTGTTAGTTAATTTCCAAAAGGGTTTAAATCATTAATAGCAATCTCCTAGTGTTGGATCCTCTTCTTCCCATCCCTGTGGATCTAAAGGAGAGAATATTGGTAGGAGGTTGTCTACATATCATAGATCATTTGGAAAAGTTATTGTTTTAAGCTAGTGTAGTTTCAATACACTCAACACAGGTGAATAACCACACCAGGTTATTTTTCTTGTTTAGTTTTAATGTAGAAGTAGATTTGATTATTAAGATTAGAAGTAAATTGTTGTTTGTGATCATAATGTTTCAGTTTTGTGGTTTGTTTAGATTAGTTTTCCTTTCAGACAGTAGCATAGATTGTTAGATTTCAATTTAGTTAATTTGGACACTTCAAACTGGATTAACACTTTGATCCAAGTTAGGAAAACAAACTGTAGGTAATTCACGCTACTCGTTCATAGCCTCTAAATCTCCCCTTTTCTAACTCAGCTACTAGGAGATCACACTACTAGATCTTAGTCACTGATCCTTGTATAGTTTAGCCACACACATTCAACATCGGCTACCCTAGCACAACCTCGGGGGGTCGAGTGCTGTTGAAGGTTGCATGCCAATTTTCATCTGAAAAAAAAACCATGCATACAAATATGCACACATTCATATGCCATGGAAAAAATAAACTTCTTCCTTCATTATCATTGTAATTTAAGAGTTATACATGATGGGAAAATGGAGGAAATTAGAGAGGGGGAAATAACATAAAATGACTAAATCTTTGTTCTTCCATAAGTAGGCAAAATCTCTCTCATGAATTCACAAGAATGTAACCAACCATCCCTTGAGAATTGGAGGTAGTTTCCTTTTATAAGAAGAGAGAAGACTCTTCATCTTCCCCACAATGACCTTTCATATGTCCTCACACAACTTAAAACTTTTAAACTTCCTAGGAAAATACTAAGCCCCTTTTTATAACATAAAGGTGATTTTTACATTAGAAGCATAATGTTGCTTTTTCTAATTTCATGAAGGAAATATGAAAAAGTGCAACCCCAACAAAGAATTAGAATGTGGAGGAGAGATAAATTTGAGGGGGAGAAAAGAGAAAGAGAAAGAAGAAAGAGAAAAGGTGAATGTCGGTGAAGAAGATGCTGCCACTAAAGGAATTCTGGAATGCTTTACCAGACTAATCCCAATGCCTTCGAACTCTTTACTGTGAATGGTTTTCTTATGTTGCAGATGGGTTGTTGAGGACAAGTTTATTAGTTGTAGATGAGAAACCACCTTTGGATGACCCACAGGCACTGAAGATTGAGTGTTTAGAAACACTGTTGAGTGATTTCTTCGGTGGCCATGAACGTTACTCATGAAGATTCCCTCTGAAGAGATAGAAGCTCAAATCTAACCCTGCTATGATTCCCTACAACACTACCACACTGTTAAGCTGATTTGAACATGATCCAGATGAAACACACCATGAACAGTCTGATGATGTTGATTGTAAACTCCACCCCGCATAGAAAATTTGAAACATGGAATGAGTGTCGAAAGACACTGTTGAGGTCCATGTAAGTGAATTCAATGCCACCTACTCTTATATAATCTAATGGGAAATACTGTGTCGGCTTCGTCCTTGTGAATTTGAAATTCAAAGGGCAACTTACTATTTTTAGTAAGTGTCAGAATTTACATTTCTGGACCCCAATTAATGATGTTGACTCGAATGGTTAACCCTCTATGTACTCCTTCTATGAAAACAAATTTTGGAATGATTACTATTAATATTAAGTGCCTACATGTCAACTTACTTTTTTTAGTAATTAATGATTTTTGACCTAAATGACCACACCAATGAGATTTGTTTGTATCGCTACCCATGTGTAAACTGTCTTCTCCCGGATTTCTCTTCTGAGGAGACTTACTTAAAATGGGAGACTTACTATTTTTAGTAAGTGATTAATTTCATTATTTTTTTTACTGGAATAATGCCCAGACCTTCTACATGTCCTATGTGTCCACCGTCTTCCTCGCCACTGCTTCTGGTATCAACTTGCCAAAAAAAACTAGTCCACATGTAGGAAGGCTTACTATTTTTAGAAAGTAGGTATATGGTACTTAGTTTTTGATGGAATTAAATTTTATGATATGGGTTTTTTCCCAATAGCAATCATCTGAAATTTTAGCTTCATCCGATCACCAATTTGAGAGATTTAAATTTCATTTTTTTTCTGCTGCGGGAAAAGAGGGTTTTCTTGCCAGAAAAAATATGGGATGTGCATACAAAAAATTCTTCTAGATTCTTCAAGGAACCTAGGATTCTAGATTAATGCAAAATTTGACATTCGTATCTGACTTGTATTTTGTGAGATATGAATATTTTTTGCTTAGGAGACTTCGTGGTTTTCGGGAAAAAAAAAATGTTTTTCTTTGTTTTTCCATCGTTTCGATCCGTTATTTTTTTTTATAGTTTTTTAGATGAGCGAAGATTTCATGGAGTCAACTGAATGCAAAAAAATCATTATTTAATTTGGAGAAAATATAGTAGAGTTTTGGCAACGTTCAGAGGTGTGGAGGGAAAAAATATCAATAAAATGCTAAGTTCCGGTATTTATAATGTTTGACATGCAAAGGGTAGGAATGGGGTGCATTTTTATATCACTTTCATCCCTTTTCTAAAGGGACCTAAATTTTTTTCTCATCTTGTGCTTGACACTTGACATCTTTCTATTCGTTGAGTAGCTTAAGCGGGGGGTTGAGTTTTAGCACTTGGGGGCTAGTTTTTGGTTGCATTAGGAACCAAGAGGCATAATAGGGGTAGGGAGAATTTTCATTTCCCTTTTTTACCTTTGGAAAATTGACAAAGGGGAGGTAAATTTTTTCTTCATTCTTGTGAGGACAAGTGGCGAGCCTGCGGGGTAGGTGAGCACACAGGTCAAACTTGGTCAATGAGGGCTAGTGGATGAGTTCTTCGTCATATCGGTGACCTGGGGGCTAAGAAAGGGTTGGAATTTTTTTTTATGTCCCTTTCATACCTATGAAAAGGGACTTAAGGGACATTTAATTATGCCTTAACCACATGATCCCATGTGTCTAGCTTAAGAATTTGAGTAAGTGTTGTAAAGCGCACCTTGGGACTAACTTGCAGAGACGATATCTTGGGCCCACAGTTGAATTTTTTGATGAAAATTTATATTATTCCACATAAAAAATTCCATTTGAATTCAATGGTGATAGTTCCAAGATCCAATTTTTATTATAACACCTCCAAATGGCTCATTATTTCTCAGGATCACTTGTTGTGCACTAGAAGAATGGGTTTCCTAGAACAATGTATGAGGTTTCAAGAAGTCTCATTTTTTCCACCATGGAGGAAATGGAAAATTATTTCCATTGATACTTTTTTGGGCTTACAACTCATCATGTGGCTCCCAAAATTTTTCTTTGAAGCTCAGGTGCTCTTTCATAGTGTATGCTCCTTCATGCCCGAAAACCTGCTTGTGGTGAATTGGTTTCAAAACCTCCAAATCTTCCCTGCATCTTCCAAAATCCTTTCGTTGATTTTCCTAACACTTGAATAATCCTCCAAAATTATGTTTTCTCCTTTGATCCACTTTGGGGTAGCACACGAGTCTTAGGAAGGGTAATGGTGGCCCTCCCCAATACTGCTTGATTACTTGAATGCTCCATAAGATCCTAAATCACCTAGGGGGACATGCGTTTATTTCAATCTGGGATCATTTAATTGATAGAAGAAGAAGGGTAAGGTGGAAAATATTCTGGGGCACCCAGAGGGGACTGGGGCACCTAGGCGCTCCTGTCCTAGCTTGGCGTTGGTGTCTGGAGTCATAACATTTAAATAAGTAAAATACCAACCGTTGTAGGGTATGCAAGACCAAATAAAAATCTAGAAACAAAGAAAATAGTTTAAAGACAATCATCAATTACTAGTTTTCTTGCTTAGGAATCATATGTATGCTAGTATGTATTTAGGACATAAAAATGTACCCAAGTGCGTGATTTAGTGTCTACAAATAATTGTCCTCTTAATAGTCCCATATAATTTTAGAGACTAGGTACAACACAAGGTTTACAATCAGAGCCAATCCAATTTCATCATATTATGTTGAGTCCTATGATCCCAACCCTATCAGCTATAATTACATAGTTCAAGCGGAAGAAGAAAATGAATGTGTCAATACAACAAGCTTCTACCTCGTTTAGTGCCTGAATTTTTGTTAGATGAATGTGCCAAAGAGCATTATGAGTTTGATTCTTATGAAAAAATTGAGGAAGATGGTTTAAGCACTTATTGTATCTAAGAAGAATATCTTATTGTTATCATGTCACTTAGGAGGAGAATAATACATGATGCTTGTGAAATGTCTTTTGACGGATCAAAGAGTGAAATTGGGGCTAGAGCAGGTGTGGTTTTAGTTTCTACATTTGATAAGAAATTATTTTTTGACCATACATTGTAGTTTACTTGCTTTGAAAATGTGGAAAAGTATGAAGCATTAATTCATGGACTATTATTGGATGAGAAGAGACAAATAAAAGTCTTGCAAGTGTTTGGAGATACTGAGTTGGTTGTAAATTAGGTGAAAGGGAAATGTGACACCAAGAGAAAAATCATAAGAGCTTACAAACATAGAGTCTGGGATATAATAGAAAATTTTGATGCTATCATCCTACAAGTGTTACCAAAAAGAAAATGGCAAAGAAGATAAAATGTCAGTTGTAGGATCGTAATTTTATCCACATAAGAACCTCATGCAGGGGAATGGACGACACATTAAGTTGGTGGGTAGACCATCCATTCCTGATAATGAAGTATGTTGAAAAGTATTTGATAGTGATGAGAAAATAGTTCAGTTCTTCTAAAACGAGGCAAAAATTTCATTAGAACTATAGTCAATGCTATAAGAAGGTTATGATGATAAGATTATTTAATTGAAGACAAACACGTTTCCCAGAGAACATGTTAGACTTGAATATATATTATCTCGGATGATGAGTTTAAAGGGGAGAAGAAAAACATGACACCCAAGGAAGAATAATATCAAAAGGTCATCATTGCACAAAACAAAGAGTTGATGTTAGGAAAGGTATGTGGTGCAAGATAACAACAAAATTTTATCTCCTTATGTCAAAACTATAATGATATCTTTTCATGGAGTTATGAGGACCTAAAAGGCATTAATCCCAATGTTGTTCAACATTCCATAGAATTAGACCCCAATGTCAAACCCATTAAGCAAAATTAAAGACCTATAAATCCCAAGGTCAAACCCCTTATGAGAAAATAGCTTTCCAAGCTTATAGAAGCCCAAATCATATTTTACATCAAGTACTCTTCTTGGGTGGCGAACTTAGTTCTCAGAAGGAAGAAAAATGAGTAAATCAAACTTTGTGTGGACTTTAGGGACCTAAATAGAGACTCCCTCAAGGATCACTATCCTTTTCCTTCCATGGAACACATATTTCAAACATTAGCGAGGGTTGAAAGGTTCTCACTTTTTGATGGGTATTCCAGTTACAATAAAATCAGGGTCAAGGAAGAAAATCGGTACAAGACAACTTTTACCACCAAATGGGGGGAATATTATAATGAGAAAATGCCTTTTGGTTTGAATAATGCTGGTGCTAATTTTTAGAGGGCCATGGATATTAATTTTAATGGTTTCATAAACAATTTTATTCTCATTTACTTGGATGATATCACATTTTTATCAAAGGTGGGTAAAGATCACATGTACCATCTTGATAAAGTGTTTGAAAGGTGTAGAAAGTTTTAGGTGTCACTCAATCTTAAGAAGTACATATTTCTTACACCATAAGGAAATATTTTGGGTCACGTAGTCTCAAAAATATGTATTGTTATAGATACAGAAAGGATCCCAATGAATCTCTCTCTTTTATTACCACATTATAAGAAGGTATTGCAATATTTTCTTGATAAGATTAATTTTGTTTGGAATTTCATACCTAACTTTGTAGGACTAGTTAAGCATATTACCTAGATTCTTAAGAAATATGTTTTTAAGTGGACCAAGGAAGGTATGGGTCCATTTGATAAGATTAAGGAGGTAATTTCTTAAGCACCCACTTTCATTAGCCAATTTTTTTAGAAAGAATTCATTCTCTATGCTTATGGAGCTGAAACTAATATTGTGGTTGTGTTAACTTAGCAAAATAGTAAACGTTTAGAGTAACTTGTGGCTTTCTGTAGCCAAAAATTGAAGGATTATGAGGTAAGGTACAACCAAATCAAGAAATATATGTTTTTCATCGTGAGAGATCTCAAAAAATTCAAGTACATGCTTACAAATAATAATATTAAAGTGCTGGTCTCACCTTTTAGTCTATGAGATTTCATAATGGGAGCTGAGATTAGTAAGAAGAGAGCCAAATGGGTAGCGATAATTATGGAATATGATGTAACTATTAAAGCTACTAAGTTGGTTAGAGGTAGAGGGTTGTGTGAACAAATTTTCATAGATGTCAGTGATGATAAAAAATATTCCTATGTCTTAGAAGAACAAGAAGAGACATGTAGACCTCATAACATTAACTGGAAAACTGACATGGCAAGAATTTTATCCATCGATGAATACCATTTTGATTTGAAAAAATCCAAGAGGTATAATTTTTGGATGCAATCCATTCCTTATGTATTAAGAGATGAAATATTTTTAGAAAGAGTCTGAATGGAGTGTTATTGAGGTGTATTGAAGGAGAACAAGTGAAAACATTTATCATTGAATTCCATAGTCGTTTCTCGAGTGGTAATTTATCTCCAAGAGATAAACTATCAAAATATTAAGAGAATTATAATTTTGGCCCAAATTGTTCTCAGATTCACATAAATGGGTTAAAAAATGCAAAGAATGCATCCTTTTCATTGGCAAGAAAAATATGATAACCCTTCCATTCCACCCATTTCAAGTAGATAAAACTTTATCTCAATGGTTCCTTGTCTTCTTTGGAATGGTGTATCCCACATCCAATGCTAGTAATAAGTGAGTCCTAATAAGAATTTATTACTTCATCCCGTTGGTTCCGGAAATCACACCCTAAGGAATTGAACAACTAATAAGAGTAGGTTAGCTTTGAGGGAGTGATGAGTAATGGAAAGTTCTTTGTCCTTGATATCCAGGGATTTGTTCACCATTCAACCTACTGACTCAAGTTTGAGAGGTGATTAAGAGACAAATTAACTAAGGGGTTGGCTTAGCCATACTGATTTTGACTTTTCCTAGACCAAGGCGAGAGGACCTAGTTGGAAGATCTGAATTAAGGAATAGCTATCCTGGATTGGCTTAATTTATAACTGGTGTAATGTAATTTGAAGTAAGTGCAACCACAAATACAATAATCACTCATAAGATTTGTCACTTGATTATTGTATGCACTTGACACAAAATATAAATCAAAACAAATAGATAATGAACAAGTTTTATGCACAACTTTGTAGAATAAACATATGTATGGTATACAAATTTTATATGCTTAATAGGTGTGAAAAGAAATGGGATATTTTTAATTGAAATTTTAAGGTAGAGGGTAACTTCTTCAATGAATTTGGTATGTCAATGTTTTCATGGAATGAATCTATCCTCAACAAAAATGATTGAAAGAACAATCAATTTAACATAATTTTTGAAACATAATTTGCATTCATTGATACTCAATTCACACAAATGTTATTGATAGTATTCTAAATCCTAACTACAATTCCTTGAGTTAGAAGCTAGATAAAGCACTCATTATACTTGATTTACACACCCAAAATATCCTTAAGAGATGAAAATATCCTTTCAAGAATTATGTTGCCTTGTAGATTTTACAACCAAACTAAAATATTGTAGAGTATATACTACTCTGCAGTATTCTTACGGAACTAGAAGAATGTAAAAATTAAAGAAAGATTTAACATACTTAAAAAAGTAAATCCAATACAAGATTGTAATGGAAATTATATCACCTCAATCATACTTTTAAAACATAATAAACATGAAAACATAGTTTGATCAAAACATAGAAAATCCATTCATGTAAGTTTTGGTAAGGAGACATAAACAAATGCCTTCAAAACTTGCTAATGGATGTACAACACAACCACCTTAACATTTCCTTACAAAGATGGAAACTATGAAAATATTCTACAAGAAACTAGAAACTGGAATGATAGCTAGAAATTATCAAAAAAATTATATAATTACCCGCCCTTAAAATGAGGACAAGACCCCTATTCTTATGCATTTTTTTTCCAAAATATCTACCCAATTTCCCCCCAAAACTATCCCAAAGGACCCTTTTAACTTTTATTCATGCAATCCAAGATATTTTTCAAAATGAGGGAAATATATTCTAACTAAAAATATTCCCTCCTTTTAATTGTCCTGGACGAAAGGAAGCAACACAGTGACACTTGGAAGAAAGGAGAAAGGATATTCCTCTATTCCTTAACAAACTTTCTATGCTTTGGTAAACTGCATTTTGTTCGAAGGAAACTTCACACCTGAATATTTTACTGTTACGTCAAGTTTGTTTTACTTTCCTTCCTATTTCTTCTTTAGCTTTCCTGGTCAACATAAATCTTATCCCTTCCTTGCAGGCATCAAAATTTATGAACATTTGTAGGATAAGCTCCTTGTCAGGCCTCGAATGGTAATGGAAATTTATTTCCTTCCTTACATCCACGTCATTAAGTTCCAAAGAAAAAATTCTTCCCTTATTTTTTTTTTTCTTAATTTAGAAATTATCAACTCGATATGCACCCATCATTGCATGGTAAATAAATTGAAATTTCTCGATTCTCAAGGCTTACCACGAGCATGATCCTTGAAAAGTCTAATCAAAATTTCTGTATTTTCCACTTTCAGCCTTTCTCGACTTCCTGTCTGAATCAAATTGTCAATCAAATAATGGAGACTTTCAATGTAAGCAAGTTGTTTATCCCTCACCTCATGAAGAATTTTGATGGAATTTATCATAATCTCTACCCTTACCTTTAGAGCTTCATAGTATTCATGCTGATTTCCCATAGACTCGGGTGACATAATTCCTTCTGTAACAATCCATAACAACCAAGTCATCATCTAAGTTCATAAGGTATTATATTTTTTGAAATATATCAGTCCACATCTTTTGTTCAAAATCACACTTGTCCATCAGGGCCTTGATTGTCTATGCTTTATCAAAAAATATGAGAATAACGCTTTACAGACTCCCTGATAACTTCTTTTCCTATAGCGACCAAATCACTTTCCCACTGAATGCTATCCTCCCATATTTCTCCTAGATTACTTACTCTTTTGATATCATCATTAGTGATGTTAGGGATATCAATGCACCCTGCCTTGTGAATTATAGTTAATTTTCTAACTAGGTTAGACAATGCTTCATTCTTGGCCTTCATATCCTTCTTAGTCTCTTTAAATTCATCAATCTTTTGGAATAATCCCTCCACTACCATGTAGAAATCATGTTTGATTTATTTGGTGGATGGTTTACCTAATGGGATCCTTATAACTTGGAAATCAGATGGAGACGCTTCTCCTTAGAGCACATCGATTTTGGGAGTTGCAACTTCTATGAATATTTCTACCTTCTTTTTCAAAACTTCCCTTGAGATAAATTTTTCTCTTTTAGGCAGCCTTACGGGATTGAGGAGGGCTAAATTTTTTATATTATCATCATCGAATTATATTTATAACTTTTTCTTCTTAGGGAGAGCACTTTCTATCTAATCCCCCATGGGTGACCCATGTTCATTAATTTATTGCGGCACTGAAGCTATAGGAATAAATGAAAGGGATTTGGAAGATGAAGGAGGTGCAAAGATACCTTATGTGGCTACACACATTGGTTCCTCTTGAGCACATTTCTCCATAAGTCCACTTTGACCATCTATTTTATCCATATACTCATATTGATCTCTTAATTATTCACCTCTTGGGGACTATTGGTCATCAAATTCTCCTTCTGTTTGTATAAGGCCCTCATTCATTTTATCACTGGGGAAGGGGAATGTATAAAAAAATTCCTAGGGAACAAAATTTATTTTTAGAGACTGGGTTTTAGGAATTTTGCAACCACCTCAGTGTTTTGAGGTGTTGTTGTAAATGTGACACCCAAAGTCTACCCTTGTGCTATTTATACCATGATCCCTTCTATGTGAGACTATAATTATATGTCATTAACTATCCTACTAGTATCCTTTACTTCAT
This sequence comes from Taxus chinensis, assembly GCA_019776745.2. Taxonomy (NCBI): domain Eukaryota; kingdom Viridiplantae; phylum Streptophyta; class Pinopsida; order Cupressales; family Taxaceae; genus Taxus; species Taxus chinensis. Next base: position 129,982,321 of record CM034147.1, on the reverse strand, counting down.
GCTAAGTGTCTTTCTATTCTCCTGTCATTGCACTACTTGGAACCTACTCCGAGGGGAACTCAACTCCTACCCCTACTTTAGATGCACCAGGTTCCTTTGGATGTAGCTCTACTATTAGTGCCTCAGTGATTTACTGTAGACTAGGTGGGTCATTGGGTATAGAAGCATTCATAGTGGGTTATTATTCAATGGGTGAAATAACTTGAGATGGTGGGACAACAGGAGTTGGGTTAACAAGTATTGATTTGTAAACAAGCGGAATCAATAGAGACTAGGAAATGATGGGTGAAGGGATAGGGACATTAGAAGTTACTGCTTATTTGAATACCTCTGCTTCATCTAAATCAATCCATTCACATTGGTGTTCCTCCTCCTCTGGATATGGACTTGTTCCTCCTCCCCCTTCAAATCCTATAGGCCTATCTCTGGTGTTGGTACCTTATGAGGTTCTTAAGATAAACTCATATTTTTAGGCTTTCTTGGAGTGTACGCTATTAATTTTTCTTTCCCCTTTGAACCTAAATTAGTTGTTGGAAAAAATTATATAAGAGTAATATGAATAATAGGGGCCCTATCCATACTTCCTTAAAGTACCTCCTCAACTCTTTTTTATCAACTGAGTAAGGGAATTCCCAACCTTGCTAATATAGGCACTCACATCATCCCTTATTGATGCAGATGTTATAAACCAAATAAGATATCATAAAGAACACATCCATGCCGACCTTTTCTCCTTTCACAATTTGAGAAACCCCATCATCTATTCATGAATTTGGCTGCTTATTATCTTGGCCCAAGGGAGAGGTTTTTTATTTGTGAGAATCACCTCAATGAACTGGAACATCAATTCATGGTAAAGAGTAGTGTATTCCATACCCATAAATTGGTTCAACAACTTAATCACATCTCTAGCTTCCTCAATAAATTTGGTTATGTTCAGATTCTTAGTCATTCTAGAAACGGAACCCCGTAGATTATCCAACCAATAATTATTCATTAATTTTATCCATTTCTTCACCCACGAGTTCCAATACGACTGTGCTGAATATTTGGTGATGGAACCTTCTTCCAATGTAGGAGGAAAAACCAACATTCTATCAAACGCTTGTTCCTGGAAAGATAAGATGAGGTCGCATTTCCCGTCATGAAATTATCTAGTTATAGGGTTATAGTGTTGGGCACACATCTATACAAGTTTTGGGCATGGCATAATAGAAGGGAAAGAAAAGAAAAGGTCAATATAAATGTTAGCCATGAGGGCCATAGTGTTACTTATTTATGGGGAATACAACCTCTTCCTAAATTCATCCAGGTTGGCATTACCAAGGTCAAAATCTATATTTTTTTCGAAAGGGTACTGAGATTGGAAGTTGTCTTCATCAAATGTATATGAAGCCTCATGATCTTGACACATTTTTAATAAGACCCCTTTTCGCTAAAAAAATATATTTTAAACTATTCTTTGAAGATTCACAGAAAACATGAGAACTAATTAACTCACCTTTCTCAACAAAGCTTCTGATTGTCACTCGGGATCTGCATGAAGAACACCACAATTCTATCCTTGATCATTAAAAACACTTCTTGCTTCAATATTGTTAAGGGATTCTTGGGTACCTTTCAGAGTTTTGAACTTTGAGGTGTAGAATGGATATTTATACCAAGTTATCAAATTAAATATTCTCAGATTCTTGCATTAATGTCAAAGATTACAATCATGTGAAATTTTACATAATTCCTAGCTTTTTCTCTTTTTAACCATTGTAATAATTTCAATTCCTATCACCCACGTATCTACATTACACAATTGACTCATTGTTAACCACCCCACTTTCACAAATTTATAGCATGTACGACTAGTGCATTAATGATCTTTATTACTTTGTTGACAGGCCTCAGAAAAATATTGCAAGATAACCCACACATCGCCTTGGTAGAATATGATATGAATTTATTATTCCATTCATGTGGGTGCCATGTATTTATTTAACTTCTTCAGGTCATCGAGCCTTGAGGCTACCTTTATAAATTGTAGTTTTCAAATAAACATGAGATACTGTGTTCCTTTTTCTTCCGGTTCCCCAACTACTATTTACATACCCCTTTTCATAAGGGCCTCAGGCATGGAAGTTATTTTTCATTTTGTACATGGTGTGCAGACTCCAAACTTTAGAAAACTCTTCATTATGGCCTTAAGATCGAAGATGCATCTTGCAAATGAAGAAATTTTAGTACATCCACAAGTGACTAAGTGCTTTACTATTATCTCTAGGGAAACAATTAAAGTGATTTATTATTTTGTTGAGAAAAATGATAATCTTGATCCGATGAGAAATATGAGACTGGGAGACAACATAAATTCTTAAAAGGATTACAAAAGTGCCTGGATTTATTAGGAAAAAATATAGGCACCAACAATGGTTCCGAATTGGGGATGTAATCCCCCTGTGGGTGTTTGAAGAACCACGAAAACATTTATAAGAGGAAAAATTCCAAATTCCTATCCATTGGGCTATGGAGTCATAAAGAATGAAAAATAAGTAGAAACATAAATGATAAAAACAAAAGAACCATCACTGACACAACCCGACAATAAAACTAGATGAACCAAAACAAAAGGAAAAAAATGAAAAAAGAACAAGGGGAAATTTACACCTTACAATGATACAAGGACATACCTCTCAATCAAGGAAATGCTTCAAATTCCTACCATTGAAAGGAAATTATAACATCTCACCATCTAAGTCTCACAAATAAAAGGCGTGCTTACCAATTCTGATCTCTATTGAGTAAGGGCCTATCGAAAGGGAATCAAATTTCCCATGCTTACCTTTATCTCATGTTGACTGTCCCACAATAATACCAGATCTCCTATACTGAATTCTTGAGGAGTAACATTTTTTGTCGAATATTTTCTTGAGTCTTTCTTGGAGCCTAACATGTCTTTGATAAAACTCTCTCCTGACTTCATCTTATTCAATAATTTGGTTTATCCTAGCCTCATAGGGTTCAACACCTTCTCCATCCTCCAGTTGCTGCATAAACTAATAAGATGGCAATTGTAAATGAAGGGGCAGGAGTGCTTGAATTCCAGAGACCAATTCTAATGGGATTTTACCCACGTATCTCTTAGTTTTAACCTTGTTGGCCCACAATGTAAATTTGAGTTATTCTCCCAATTTTCTTTTATTTATCTCCAATGTTATTTGAAGTATTTTAAGAAAATTTTGATTGCTGGATTATGCTTTTCCATTTCCCTAGGGATTATAGTTAGATGAATAAGTAAGAGTTATGCCAAATTTATGGCATATTATCATAAAAGGTTTTACCCTAAAAATCATAGCATTGTCTGCAACCAACTTAACAAGAACCCCAAACCTACAAATTATAAGATTAAGGATAAAATCCATAACCACATGATGAGTTTCTTTTCTAGTAGGAATTTCCTCAATCAATTTAGTAAAATATTTAGTAGCTACAAAAATCCATTTATGCCCAACACTTGAAGGTTCCGATATTTCACCAATAAAATCTATATAGAAATAGGTTGTAAGGGAAGAGCCCTATATACTTTAAATCTTCCTGAAAAATGCTGATAAATTTCAAATCTTATGACCATTAATGCTACATATTTGAACAAGGATGAACATGAATAACCTTCTTTGAGAATTTTATGTGCCATGACCTTTCCAACGAAAATTTCCCCACATAATCCCACATGAAATTCATGGAACATCTTGAGGGATTCCTCCTCAGTAATGCATCTTAATAAGACTCATTTTAGAATTTTCCAGGCTAACCCATAATATGTCAATATGTAATTTTGGGACACCAACTTGAGCATCCTTCTTTGGTTCTTATCTATCCCCTTTGGGCAATTCAAATTCTTTAAATAATACACGATGTTTTTGTACTAAGATGAAAGGCTCACATCTCCATGGGAATATTTCTCATCTCATTTAACAATATGGATTTTAAAAATCTAGAAACTTGTCTTAGTCATTAATATTGTAAGGCCTAGACCCCGTACCAACTTGGTAGTCTATATGTCCATGTCATATTCTTAAATATTTTTAACCCATCTACACCTTTTACTGGATACTTCCATCTGAGACAAGATGTATTTTACCATCATAAGAGGTAAATACACTACAATATTTGAATTGAGAATATAAAGTTGAAAGATTTTGGTTTCTTTGACAATAAAAAAGGCTTGTTTCTCCATGACAGAGTATTTTAGCTCAGATCCTTTAAAGGATTTACTAAATAATGTAATAGGATTCTCATGACATTCTTCTTTATTTTGTAATAACACAAAAGTAATAGTGAATTCAAAAGAAAATGAAAACATTTGAAAATACTTTCTGTAATCCGGATTGGCCAACACAAGGGCAATATTGAGTACATCTTTTACCCCTTTGAAATCTTGGGTTGCTTCATCACCCCACTTGATCACTTGATATTTATTCAACATGTTGGTGATTAGTAAAGTGATTTCAGGAAAATTAGAAATGAATATTCTTACAAAATTAATCTGTCTAAAAAAATATTGAATACCTTTTTTTGACAAGGGAGTAGGAACTCTGTCAATGGATTCTACTCTCTCTGGATCAATTATGACTCCTTGATGAGATAATATGTGTCAAAGTAGTTCAGACTTTTGCATTTCAAAATGAAACTTCTTGGGATTTAAAAAGATGCCATATTCCCTACATTGAATTAATATTTTCTCCAAATGTTGCAAGTTCTCACCTTTGTTTCTGGAAAAGGCCATGATATCATCTTGGTATAAAACAATGAACCTATTTCTAAATCCTACAAAGGAAACATCAATCACTCTCTGGAATATAACCCTGATGTTCATCAATCCAAATGGAATTCTAACATACACATAAATACCCCATGGAGTAGTGAATGCAATTTTATACTTTTCTGACTCTTTGACCATAGCTTGATTGTATCCTCAAAAACCATCCAAAGTAGATAAAAATTCTGATCCGGTTACCTTTTGTAATAAATTGTCCATATTTGGGAATGGATAATTATCTTTATGTGAAGTTCTATTCAGATTTATAAAATCAACACAAAGCCTTATGTATCCATTCTTTTTCCTTATTGGTACCAGATTGGCTACCCATGAAGAATATCAAGTAGGATTTATAATGCCATCATCACACAAATTTTTCAACTCTTCCCGCATCTTGGTTGCAAGAATGGGATTAATAGGTATCTGTTTTTGTCTGAAAGGCTTAGTGTGGGGTTCTAAGCTGAAACAAGTGCAATATTTATAATTTCTTAAAAACTTAGTATAATCCTCTCTTTCTTCCTTATTCAAATTGCTCCCTAACCTTAAATTTCTAGGATCTTGAAATAAACATAGATTGCACTCCACAACATCTCTGGGCAAAGTGAAAAATTTATAAACTGCTCTACTAGTACTATCAAAATAGACTCTAAACTAACCAAACCCCTTGGAATTGTATTAGTGTTTAATTGAATTACTTATTTTATAAAAAGGGTTTCTTTCCCTTCACATACCTCTACCATAGGTTCTAAATCAATAATCTGGTCAGTGAACTCACCTTAGAAATTCATAAATCTTTTGATATGTGCATGATCATCAAATACTTTCCAGTGTTGAATATTATTAGATAAAAAAGGTTGAACCAATAATTGCACTTTAAAATTATAGTATGGGGATGAATCTTGATTGTCATACTGTGAACCCAAAACTACCTATCTATCAGCTGCTACATTTTGGATCCTTTCATGGTATTTGATATTAAATGAATTAAATAATTCAAGGAGATCCCTTACTACATTCTAGTATTGCTTTAACCATTTATTTTTTACCACATGTAATTTTCTTGCTTGATTAATCACCAACTCAGAATCCCCTTTAACAAGGAGATATTTTATCCCATGTCTCCAAGAAATTCTTAATCGCAAGAGGAGTGCTTCATACTCAGCCACATTATTAGTGCATTTAAAATTCACTTTAAAAGAAAAATTGAAAGACTCGCTACTTGGAGAACTCGACATCACTCCTGCACCATTACCACTACTTGAGCATGCTCCATCAAATTTCATCGTCCATGGGACTACCGGGTCTTCAAACTGAGAATTTTTGTCCATATATTGGTCTTTAAAGTTAGTATTACCTATAAAATTCTCCATGTCTACATAAACAAAAAACACTTCATAAGAAGCATTGTTAGGATCTTCAATAAGGTGCAAAATTTTATCCTCTCTATATAACTTGACTAATTTACCTTCCAACGGTATGGAAGCATATGAATTATCCATTTGGACACTTCCACCAACACTAGCTTCCCACTTTCTTGACAATATCATCCCCCACTTGGTAGGGCACTCAATAATGAAAACATTCATCTTTAAGTACTTTCCTGGATGTGTTGCCAGCTGTCTAATTAATCCTTTCACATAGCCCACCATAGGTACTTCCTTGGAATCCATAGCATAACATCTCCCAAAAGCAATGGTTATTTTAAGATACAACTCATTCATGAATATAAGAGGCATGATGTTACACAAAGCTCTAGAATTAAACATAAAATTATGCTAGAGCCATATATTTACAATAAGGGATGCGAAAGAAGGGTTAAAATCCAATTGTGTCTGCACCAAATAAGTACCCAAATATACCTCAAGATGAATTTCCATTTCTTCTCCAATTTCTTGTACCTCAGCTTCAGTAATTATGGTGGATGATTCCCTTTTAACAAGATCCTCATTTGTAACAAATTCATTTTTAATAGCCTAAATATTCTAAGGCCCACTTTTTATGCTCAGGGACCTCAAAAACTCTACAATGGGAACTGTAATATTTATCTGGCTTAAAATATGGGCCATATCACACACATTAAACTTGGGAAGAGAAACATTTGAAGGTACTATGACTGTTTTGTTGGAAGGAAAAAAGTTTTTCTTAGTGGATTTTTGGGAGGAACTACTTGGCTTAGGATGAATTACGGGAGTTATATTTCACTTATTATTTTTAGGATCACCTTTGAGAATATTAAAAAGAATAGGCATCCGTGCTTTGGCTACAAGAGAAGGTCCTTTGATTTTATTATTTCTGAGATTGTATTTTTTTTCCCGAGTAACTACAACATTGATTAATAGTTTTCGATCCTCACTGGAAGAAACATCACCATCATATTTTTTTATCATCAAGGCTTGTAAATAATCAAAATCATGATTAGATAACTCAAAATATTGGGACATATCAGATTCATCATTAATTTCAATAGGGAGGGACCTAATCTTATCAACACAAGTCCAAAAATCAGCCACTGTTTGGGAATAGAGGAGATCAGTATAAGATGCATCCCGCTCACATTCTGGTTGACATTCCAACATGCATAAATCAACAAATTAAACATCTTCACTTTCATCTACATGGTGAAACAAACATTTTTCACACCAGTCAATATCATATTCTTCCTCAACAACAGATACTCATTCCACCAAAGGGTCATTAATACAATATCAAATTTTAGAAATATATGGAACTTTTAAGCACACAAGAACTCTTTTCAAGAAAACTCAAGTTGCAACGACTCAAAGATATCAATGATATAAATGTAAATGTCCCTAGAAATGATGCCACTCAGGTGTTGGTTCCCGAAATTTCACCCCAAGGAATTGAGAATCTAATCAGAGTAGGTTAGATTTGAAGGAGTGATGAGGAATGGAAAGTTATTTGTCATTGATAACCAGAGATTTTTTCAACACTCAACCTACTAACTCAAGTTTGAGAGGTGATCAGGAAACACCTTAACTAAGGGGATGGCTTATCCCTACTACTTTTGGCTCTTCCTGGACCAAGGTGAGAGGACTTAGTTGGAATATTTGAATAAATGAATAGCTATCCTGGATTAATTTAGTTTATAACTGGTGTAACTTAATTTGAAGCAAGTGAAACCAAAAATACAATACTCACTCATAAGTGTTGTCACTTGATTATTGTACGCACTTGACACATAAAATATAGATCAAAATAGATAGATAATGAACAAGTGTTATGCATAACTTTGCAAAATAAACATATGTATAGTATACAAATTTGATATGCTTAATAGGTGTGAAAAGAAAAGAAATATTATTAGTTGAAATTTTAAGGCAGAGGGTAAGTGATTATGTGACTTTGGTATGTCAATTATTCCATAAAATGAATCCATCCTCAACAAAAATTCTTAAAAGAACAATAAATTTAACATAATCTATGAAAATCACATTTTCATTCATTGATACTCAATTTACACAAATGTTATTGATAGTATTCTAAATCCTAACTACAAATCCTTGAGTTAGAAGCTAGATAAAGTACTCGTTATAATTTCTTTACACACCTGAAATACCCTTAAGGAATGACAATAACATTTTAAGAATGATGTTTCCTTTAGGATTTTACAGCCAGACTAAAATATTGTAGACTATAGACTACTTTGTAGTATTCTCATAGTAACCAGAAGAATGTAACAATTGAAGAAATATTTTACGTATGTAATAAAGTAAATCTAGTACAAGATTGTAACAAAAATTATATCACCTCATTCATAATTTTAAAACATAATAAACAAGAAAACATAGTTTGATCAAAACACATAAAATCCCTTCATGTAAGTTTTAGTAAGGAGACATAAACAAATGCCTTAAAATCCTGCTAATGGCTGTATAACGCAACCACCTTAGCATTTCCTTGCAAAATTGGACACTATCAAAATGTTCTACAAGAAACTAGAAAATGGAATTACAACTAGACATTATCAAAAAAATTCTAGAATTACCCGCCCCTAGAATGATGAAAAGACCCCCATTCTTCTACAACTTTTTCCAAAATATCTACCCAAAACTTCCCCCAAAATTGTACCAAGGGATCCTTTTAAATTTGCTTTGTGCAATCCAAGATCTTTTCCAAAATAAGGGAAATATATTCTAACTGAAAATATTCCCTCCTTTTAATTAGGCTAGTTGAAAGGAAGAAACACATTGACACTTGGAAGAATGGAGAAAGGATATTCCTCTATTCCTTAACAAACTTGTTGTCCTATGGAAAACTGCATTTTATTCGAAAGGAAACTTCACACCTGAAGTTTACCATGAGGTGAAGTTTTTTTTTAATTTCCTTCTTATTTATTTTTTAGTTTTCTTGGTCAACATCATTGGGCTCACTTACCAAATTATCCCTTATCCTGTCTATGTAGGCATCAAAATTTCCAAGCATTTGTAGTATAGGCTCCTCGTCGGACCTCAAATGGTAATGGAAAATTATTTCCTTCCTTACACCTGCGTCAATAAGTTCTAAAGAAGCAATTCTTCCCTTCTTTATTTTATTTGTTAATTTAGCAATTGTAAACTTGATCTGCACCCATTTTTGCATGGTAGACAAACTGAAATTTCTCGATTCTTTAGGCTTACCAAGAGCACGATCCTTGAAGAGTGTAATTTTTTTTTTCTATTTTTACACTATGATCATTTCTCCACTACTTTTCCCAATCAACTTGTCAATTAGAGAATGGAGACTATCAATGTAATCAAGTTCTTTATCCCTCACTTCATCGATAATTTTGATAGATTTTATCAAAATCTTTACCCTTACCTTTATAGCTTCGTAGTATTCATGTTGATTTCCAACAAAATTGGGTGACATAATACCTTCCCTAATAACCAAGTCATCATTTAAGTATGTAAGGGATTCTATTTTTGGAAACATATCAGTCCACATATTTTGTTCAACATCACACTTTTCCAATTTCGCCTTGATTGTCTCTTCTTTATAAAAAATATGAGAATAATGCTTTACAGATTCCTTGATCACTTCTTTACCTCTAGGGACCAAATCAATTTCCCATTGAATGGTAGCCTCCCCTCTTTCTCCCAGATTACTTACACTTTTTATATCATCATTAGTGATCTCAAGGATTTCAATCTACCCTTCCATGTGAGTTCTAGTTAATTTTCTAACTAGGTTGGATGATGCTTCATTCTTGGCCATCAAATCCTTTTTAGTCTCTTTAAATTCATCAATCTTCTGGAAGACTCCATCCACTTCCATGGAGAAATCATGTTTGATTTATTTGGTGGAGAGTTTACCCAATTGGATCTTTGCAACCTAGAAATTAGATGGATATGTTTCTCCTTGGATCACATCGGTTTTGGGAGTTACAAATTATATGAATATTTCTCCCTTCCTATTCAAAAATACCCTTGAGATAACCTTTTCTATTTTGGGTGGCCTTGCGAGATTAAGGAGGGATAAAACTTGTAGATCATCATCATCCAATTGTACTTGTACCTTTTTATTCTTTGGGAGAGCACTCTCTATCTAATTCCCCATGGGTGACCCATGTTCTTCAAGTGATTGTGGCACCAAAGCTATAGGAATAATTGCAAGGGATTTGGAAGATGAAGGAGGTACAAAGATACCTTCTGTGGATACACACATTGGTTCCTCTTGAGCACATTTCTCCAAAATTCCACTTTGAATATCTGTTTTATCCATAAACTCAAATTAATCTCTTAATTCTTCGTCTCTTGGGGACTGTTGGTCATCAAATTATCCTTCTACTTATACCAGGACCTCACCATTTTCTCAATGGGGATGAGGAATTTCTCAAAACATTCATGGAGAAAAACACTAGTTATTGGAGTCTGGGTTTTAGGAATTTTTGCATCCACCTCAGTGTCTTGAGGTGTTGTTGCAACTGTGACCCCTGAAGTCTCCCCTTTTGTTATTTCTACCGTGATCCCTTCTACATGAGACTGTATTTCTTCATCCTTAACTATCCTATCAATATATTTTACTTCATACACAGTGTCTCGCTCCTCTCCTATCACTACACTACTTGGAACCTACTCTAGGGTGAACTCAACTCCTATCCCTACTTTTGATGTATCAGGTTTGTTTGGATGTTTCTCTACTATTAGAACCTTAGTGCTCTACTGTAGACTAGGTGGGACATTGGATATATGGGCATCATAACGGGTTGTTCTTCAGTGGGTGAAATAACCTAAGCTAGTGGGAAAACAAGAGTTGGGTTAACAAGTATTGATTCTTCAATAAGTGGAATCATTGGAGACAGGGAAATGACGGGTGAAGGGACAGGGACATTAGAAGTTATTTCTTTCTTTATTACCTCTCTTTCATCTAAATCAACCCATTCAGATACCTTGGTCCACTTCCTTCTCCAAAGGAGGAATTTTTCCTCCTCCCCTATGCATCTTTTAGACCCATCTCTGGTGTTAGTACTTTATAAGATGCTTTAGATAGAATAATCTCTTTAGGATTTTTTTGAGTGTATGCTATTACATTTTCTTTCCCCTTCGACCTTGAAGTATGTTCTGGAACAAATTGTAGAGGAGTAACATGAACAACATGGGCCCTATTCATACGTCCTTGAATTACCTCCTTATCTCTTTTTGTAAAATGAGTAAGGGAAGTCCCATTCTTGCTAATCTGGGCACTCACATCATCCCTTACTGAAGCAGATGTTAAATTCTTAAAAGGGACCTTAATCCCTTGTTTCCTTGAAACAATCTTGGTAGCGTAGAATTTCTGGTATGAAGTAAGGACATCATCAAGTAACTTACTAGCCCTGTATTGTCTCAACATAGGGGTATTTTGGTAGCTTATATCCATGCCTTTTGAGAACAACCACTTTAAATAGAATTTGATGATATTTGTGGTTCTTCCTAATTATTTCTTCTTTTGTCAACATCCCAATTTACTAGTGGAAAAGGTTGAGAGGAAATGTTCCCTTTAATGTAATCATCAATGATTACATTACTATCATCTTCTGATTCCTCAGGGATTTTAATAACCCAAATATCAAATCATTTGAGAGAAGGCCATCCTTGAATAGTTTCTTTGTCTAACTTCCTTTTGATCTTCACAATTCATCTATAAATATTCATAATGAGCTTCATGATTCATATGAATAGGTGAAATACTATGTATAATCTTTTTTATATCATATTAGAGCCTAACCTCAAATCTATCTAACATACATCTGCCAATTTCTTCCTCCAATGTTCTTGTCTTTTAAATATTTTGGCAGATGTAATTCCCAATAATCATGGGAAACTTGATAGGGGATGTCAGATGTTTTTTGGTGATGATATGGTGTACTGGTGAAAATTTCATGACCAATTCCATAAGTTTCCACTTGTCATCCACACACCTAGGGAGCAAATAGGGACTCCTGTCAAAACCACTAACCATGATATAAGAAAAAGTTAGGAACTGGATAAAATAACACCCATACTGGGTAATAAATCACTTGGCATACTAGGAAAATGTTTTGGTTTCCCAATTAGGGTGGAATAGGAAAATTATGGGTGCAAAGAAGAGATTAGAAACATTCCTATAGTGTGTCATATAATTTTACAACTTTAGCTAAAAGATAACGTCATATACCTTGGCGATGCTGAGATCACCATCTATCATTAAGCTTGGGAGACTTATGTGGAAAGCAATGTTATAAACCAAATAATAAGTCATAAAGAACTTTGCAATGTCAGCCTTTTCTCCTTTTGTAATTTGAGAAACCCCCTTCATCTGTTCATGAATTCAACTACTTATTATCTCAGCCCAAGGGAGAGGTTTTTTTTATTTTTGAGTATCACTTCAATGAACTAGAACATCCATTCATGGAAAATAGTAGTGGATTCCATACACATCAATCAGTTCAAAACCATAATCACTGTTATCCAAAATTCACCCCTCGAGGTAAATTTGATAACATGCATCAAATTCTCAAGTCCCAGGCAAATAGATTGAGTCAGGGCAAAAATTTCATGTTTCTAGGGTCCCCTCATATTTGTCTAACTCCCATGTCCAAGGAGAAGAGAGCAAGTTCTAAGGAAAGGTAAGAAAATTGCAAAAAACAGGCTCGGGCCAAAAAAAATCATGAAAAATGGCTAAGTCCTAGTCCTCGCAATAGTCGGGACAGTTGGGACAAAAAGACGTGAACAGGCCGAAAGGCCGCCAGGCGGTCTGCGCAGCATTTGGGACATTTGGAACAAAGCGACGCACGGGACGCGGAAATCCAAACTGGCCGAAAAATGGAAAAATTTGACTAACTGTTGAAACAGGCAGTCTGGGACATCTGGACAGTTAGTACGCGGAGGATGCAAGTCGGCTGAAAAGACTTAAGGCAGCCCGGAACAGTTGGACCAAAGGTACGCGAAGTACGCGAACCGACCGGTTCGGTCGAAATGAGAACTTTCGTACCGGGACAGTTGGGACAAAAGGGTACGAACCGGCCGAACCGGGCGAATCGGGAAAATTTGTCCCAAACGGCCCGAAAGCAAATGGGACATCTGGGCTGCGAGTACGCAAATGGGCCGGTTCGGCCAAAATGGAAAATTTTAGCACTGTGCCAAGTGGGATAGAGGGACACGTGGGATGTGAAAAGCCGAAGCGGCCGAAGGCAGAGAAGAAAAGTCAACGTTTGGCCCGTGAAACTTCAAACGGCCATAACTTTTGACTCCGAGCTCCGATTTTCACAAAATTGGACTTTCTGGAACGAGCACGACGTCCTCTACACCACAAAAACTAGATTTATTAATTTTAATGAGGGTAGATATATTTAAATGAAAGAAACATATTCGGCTCCAGTCAGTCAATGCTCATTCCCGTCAAATGACAGAAAACGCCTGCCAGACCCAAAATAGCTGCCTGCACTTAGAAGGCCATAACTTTTGCATTTCTCAATGAAATCACACAAAATTGGTACCTTTGGAATCATGGTTCCGAGCCCAATGCAAAGAAATCAAGAAATTCCAGATTTGATTAGAAATTGATTGAGTTTTTTAAGAAAACGTGGCTGGGTTCAGAACAATGTTTTATTTGGTAGCTGGGAGTGCAATTAAGAGGCATGGTCATCATTCTTTCTCTGCTGCAGCACATGGGACAGTATGGGGAGCCTTTTGCAAGTAATGTATAACCATTTCACTCAATTTAATGCCTCTTACAGGTGGTTGAAGGATAGATTTTGGGATTTCCATTTTCCCTTCTCTTTTCCTTCTCATTTTTCTATAAATTGGAGTGTTGGGCTCATTGTAAGAAGAGGGAGTTTTTGGGTAGCAAAGCTCTGCCAAAATTGCTTTGTGAAGCTAGTGTGTTACAGGCCCTTGTAGTGGACTCCTTACATGGTGATCCAGGCCCTTATCTTGTAATAGATTGAACTGTGCATATCATGAAGCAATAAAATACTAGTTTGTGGATGTATCTTCCCCTGCTGTGTTTTCTTGCATTCTTCTTGCCCCTTTGATCTTTCTATAAGAATATTGTGTCTATTTATTACGTTCTTGCAGGGATTCATTATCATTGTGTGTGCTTGGAGTATTGTTGTGAATGCATTTTGCTAGATTATGGTGAACTGTCATTACCTTTTCTAGTGTGCACTTTCCCTCTGTATTTCACACATTTGGAGACTACTCCCACACCTTCCTTTTCTGGTGTATCACCGTTTTAGTGTAGGCTTTCATTTTATGCATTCTCTCTCCCTGGTCCCTTGGAAATTTAGATTAGAACAGTTAGCTTATCCTGCATTAGAGTAGATTGTGGCAGGTAGTTTAGGAGCAAGAACCAGCTTTCTCTGGAGGTCTATCTCAAGTAGCAAGTCCCACAACTTGGAGATAGTACCCATGTTATCCAATCACACCGTGAGTTCAAGTATATGCACTTGTACAAACATAGGGGTGCTGTGATTTGGTGATAACAATCACATCTCTAATTTCCTCAATGAATTTGGCTATGTTCTGTCGACACTAAAATTTTCCTCCAAAATTTCCATTTCATTAATATATGTATTAGGAATAGGATGTTGTTAAGTGTAATTAGTAGTAGTGTCCGATAGAAGATAACGGCACCGTCAGTACGGTGCCGCCAATAATGTGGAGTACGGTAACAGTCAAAGTACAATAGGAATGTTGTAAAAAGTAAATATTTGTCGTAAGTAGTCTGGTAATGTTAAAATGTCAAAGTTTGGGTAATTAGAGAAGTAGGGTCTACATGATTAGGAATTAGAAATATTATATTGGTAATAAGGACAAGGAGTGAGGTCATAAATATTTTGTGTATTTTATTTGTAAAAATTCTAAAAATGTGGAACCCATGTAAAATGATAAGGTTTATCTTATCTTAACAGATAAGCTTACATGTACAGATAAGAGTTAAGGTATGGAATATGATTCGTCAGAGTGGATTTCTTATCCTATCTTAGAGATAGGATGGATAAGCCTGGAAGTTCTATAAATAGAGAGGCCACCCCCCTCATTTAGCATAGAAAGAAGTAGTGAGAAATATTGTAGGAAGTGTGCGAAGGAAGCCATCAGTTAAAGGTGTGTTGAAGAAGCCATCGAGAGGTGTAATTGTAAAGTTTCTCCCATAGTCTTGTTGAAGAATCTCATGGGTGAGATTGTAACAGTTTCATGTTAATATTATAATTTATTTTGATATTTCAGATTTTTCGTCATTCTGTCTTATCATAGTCAATGGTATTCTTGTGTTATGTTGTTGTTTTGTTTCCAGATTACGTCCACCAAACTAAAGGCTGTGCATTAGTAAATAATCATAGCACGAGGAGTTCCCGGTGAAGAATTATCATAGTGCCGGATTGCTGATGACATTTTGGTTCCGTTGCCGGGACCATTCCTCGTTGGTGGATTTTCTGGAGAGATATTCCCACTAAGTCAAAAATCAATTGGAGGGTAACCTTGTTTTTACTGTGCATAGTAGTTACCATGGTAAAGTCATTTTTACCATGAATAGTAGTTACCATGTTAAAGGCATTTTTGCCATGAATAGTAGTTACCCTGGTAAAGTCCTTTTTGCTGGGAATAGTAATTACCGCAGTAAGGTCACTTTTTACCATGAATAGTATTTACCGCAGTAACTTCACTTTTTACTGTGAATAGTGTTTACCACAGTAAAGTCAGTTTTTACCGTAGTAAGTCAAGTTTTACCATAGTTTACCGTGGTCATTTCTATTTTACTGTAGAAAGGTGTAAAGTCACTTTCTAGTATAGTGATTCCAATTATTTGTGCACATAAGTCTTGTTAATTGTACTTGTGGGTTGGTATTTCACGGTGGTTACTTTTGAAAATGGGAAAGATTCCTGTTTTTTCAGCTCAATCTAATGAAGATGCTTCTTCTTTCATTCAAGAGTTTAAATGATCTTGTATTTGTAATGGCCTTATAAGAAGGGAACAATGGACTGAATTTTTTCCTACCTTTTTGGATGGTTCAGCACTTAGGTGGTTTGAAACACTAGGTGATAATGTGAAAAATTCATGGGATTTATTAACTGAAAGTTTTCTTGAAGAATTTGGTGAACAACAGAAATATGCAGATCTCATGATCGAGATCACAAAGCTATCCCAAGGAGAGAAGGAGAAGATAAGGGATTATCATGCTCGTGTTCTAGAGCTAAGGAGGAAGCTCGATGCCCAGATCCGGAAGGAAGGACTAGCGGATGGGTTGATGAATGGCGTGGATAATCTCCTCTGTAAGCACTTCATTCTTGGGATGAAGCCAGAGATCAGACAACGAGTGAAGTATGACCGCCCAGCCACCATTGAACAAGCAAAGGAGATTGCAAGAAGGCAAGAAGAAAGCATGGAAGAGGAGCCCAAAGAAATTGTTGCTAAAGTAGAGCCTACACCAGCACCTTTGGTCCTGAATCCACAACCACTCCCGGTGAGCACAAATATTTCTCCTAATACATCTACTGAGTATGAAGATCTGCTCAAAAAGATGGGTCAGTTAACTATTAATCTTCTTCAAGGAAAGGAATTTAGTTCTCAGGGAGGAGATAGAGGTCCAAAGAGAAATATTTCTGAAGTTGTTTGTTATGGTTGTTATAAAAAGGGTCATTATAAGTATAATTGTCCAGATAGAGCTTCTACATCTAGTAAGGGAGATAATGATAAAGGAAAAGCACCTGTGAATTCTTTTGATGTAGTAGATAAGAGCAGAAATAATGAAGTAGATGTGTTTGTAACAAAAAGAAAGAAAGAAAAAGATAATCAAGATGGAAATGATCCTAAGAAGATGAAAGAAGAAACTAGTAAGAAACATAGGAGAAGAAAGTTGGGTGTGCAGGATTTTCTGATTTCACAGGGGCAAGGACCATACTCCATCTTGGAAGATCTGTCCAAAAGGCCTGCAAATATTACATATGGTCAACTCTTGGCTATGTCTTCTGAGAAGAGGCGGGAGTTGCGAGGTGGACTCAATGCTCGAAGAAGGAAGGAGGTTGAGGTCCCTGTTTTGGAGGCAGAGGCAGATCCCTATGCTCCACAAGCTGAGGTATTATGTAATGGTATTTCAATTCATGATGTCTTAGTTGATGGAGGTGCTGCAGTTAATGTAATGACTGAGTCTGTAATGAATATGTTGGGGATAAAAATTGATCGCCCTTCAACACTTATGTTAAGGTCATTAAATAAGGGAAAAACTAAACCAGAAGGTGTAATTTCAAATGTGGCAATATCTGTTATGGGTGTGGTATGTGTGGTAGACTTTCAGGTGATGAAAAATGGTACTGTTGCGTACCCAATGCTGCTGGGAAGACCATGGCTAAGGAGAGTTCATGCAAGAAACTACTGGAATGAAGGTTTCATGACACTTGGACGTGGTAGAGAGAGGGTGAAGATAAACGTGATCCCTCGACATCATAAAGTAGAACCTGTGGATTCAAGTGATGAAACTGATGATTGGACATCCTCTGATTACTCTAGTACCAGTGAAGTGGACACTGAAGATGAAGAAAGCGAGGTGGATGTTTCAGTCATGGATATCCTGCCAGTCACACCAACTCATGACCCCATAAAATTATCTGAAGAAGAAGTTGATGATCGTCTCCAACAAATAAAGATTGGTGATGCTGTGATGGAGAGTGAGAAGGAATCCTACCTCCAGCTCTTTCGAAGGTACATACACCTATTCACTTTTGATTACAAGGAACTCCGCCAAGTAAGTTGGGTAGAACATTGTATTGAGCTGGTAGATGGTGCTAAGCCCATAAAGCAAATGCCATATAGAATGAATCCTAATTTTTCCAAGACTGTAAAAGAAGAAATAGATAAGTTGCTTGATGCAGGATTCATATTTGCTGTGGAGAATTCAGAATGGGTTTCTCCCATTGTGATCTCAATAAAAAAGAATGGGAAGCTACGCATTTGTGTTGATTATAGGAAGCTCAATAAGGCAACAAAGAAGGATCATTACCCTCTTCCATTTTCAGATCAGATCTTGGACGAAGTAGCTGGCCAGGAGTGCTATAGTTTTGCTGATGGATATAGCGGCTACAACCAAGTTCGTATAGCAGAGAAAGATCAGCTGAAGACCACGTTCACCACTCCTTGGGGAACGTTTGCTTATAGAGTTATGCCTTTTGGGTTGTGTAATGCTCCAGCAACATTCCAGCGTTTAATGAATAGGGTGTTCGAACCCTACATTGGGACCTTCATCAGAGTATTTCTGGATGATTTTTGCATCTATGGGAGCAAGTTGGACCACCTGCACCAGATGGAGACAGCATTTCAAAGGTTAGATGAAGCACAAGCCTCACTAAACCCTACAAAGTGTGTCTTTGGATGTTCTAAAGGTGTTTTGTTAGGGCATGTTGTATCCAGAGATGGTATTGGTACTGATCCTGATAAAGTTTCAAAAATCAAAGATTTACCATTTCCTATAAATAGAAGTAAGTTGAGATCATTTTTAGGCCATGTGGGTTACTATAGAAGGTTCATCAAGAATTTCTCAAAGATTGCACAGCCACTAACCCAGTTCTTGAAGAAGGATGTTGCTTATGAACCAGGAAACAAGGCGCATGAAGCTTTTGGACAACTGAAGGAAGCCCTGGTGTCTTCACCTGTTTTGAAGAATCCAGATTGGAGCAAGCCATTCATTGTGTACACTGATGCCTCAGATGCAGCACTAGGTAGTACTTTGAGCCAAAAGGATGAAAATGGGAATGAACATCCAATTTACTTTGGGAGCAGACAAATGAGCAGTGCTGAGGTAAACTATACTGTAACTGAAAAAGAGGCTCTGGCTATCATTTTTGCTGTAAAGAAGTTTAGAAATTACTTGCTAGGGCAGAAATTTATAGTTGTAACGGATCATCAGGCTCTGAAATATATTGTCAATAAGCCTAACCCATCAGGGAGGATAGCAAGATGGATAATTTTGCTACAAGAATTTGAATTTGATATTATAGATAGGCCAGGAAAGAAGCATGTCAATGCAGATGCACTCTCTCAAGCCTATGATGGTTTAGGATCATCTTGTGATGATGATGATTTTCCCGATGCAGCATTGTTCTCCCTTGACACAATCCCTAGTGAATACATAGATATTTGGAATTATCTGAATGAATTCAAGTTTCCGGATGGTGCCAATGCAAAGACTAAGAGAAAGATTACTCAAGCCAGTCGTCCATACTCTATTCTGCATGGAGCATTATTTCGAATAGGACCTGATGGACAGTACAAG
The DNA here is from genome assembly GCA_019776745.2 of Taxus chinensis. Taxonomy (NCBI): domain Eukaryota; kingdom Viridiplantae; phylum Streptophyta; class Pinopsida; order Cupressales; family Taxaceae; genus Taxus; species Taxus chinensis. The sequence goes on along the minus strand of CM034147.1, from coordinate 129,962,789 downwards.
AGGGCAGTTGGACGTGATCAAGGAAAAGAGCTTCTAGAAGAATTCCACAATGGTACATGTGGAGGGCACTTCTCTGGACAACTTACAGCAAGAAGGATCTTGGATGCAGGTTATCACTGGCCCACTCTTTTTAAAGACTGTTATAATTATTGTAAGACATGTGATATTTGTCAAACACATGGTAACCGTAAGACTTCATCAGCTCCATTATGTCCTATTCTTCCCCTTGGTCCCTTTGAAAAATGGGGAATAGACATTGTAGGTCCACTTCCAACTACATCACGTCAAAATAAGTATATTGTAGTTGCCACAGATTATTTAACCAAGTGGGTTGAAGCTAGGCCATTGAAAGCAGCTTCCATGGATGAAGTGGCAAGGTTCATATATGAACGCATTGTCACCAGATTTGGTTGTCCATTAGAAATTGTAACAGATCAAGGAAGCCACTTCATTAATGAGGTGGTAGAAGCCCTAGTCAATAAGTTTTCTATCAAGCACAGGAAGGCAACAACATACAAGCCAAGCACAAATGGACAGGTGGAACGAACAAATTTTGTGCTGTGTCAAATTCTAGCAAAAGATGCAGCCTTGCAGGTACATAAATGGGATAAAAGGATTCATGCAGCATTGTGGGCATATAGGGCAACATCAAAGTCAGCAACAGGATACTCCCCATTTCAGTTGGCCTATGGCATTGATCCAGTTCTTCCTATTGAGTTTGATATTCCCACTGTGAGAGTTATGAAAAATGAAAGGATGGATGAAAGTGATTCAGTAAAAGAAAGGTTGGTACATCTTCATTTGCTAGAGGAAATGAGGGAAATAGCAAAGGATACAAGCCATAAGAAGAAAATGAAGCAGAAGGAGTACTTTGATCAAAAGATCCGGTGGTCTCCATTTCAAGTAAATGACTTGGTTCTAGTATATGATTCCAGATACAAAAAAAAGAAGACAGAGAAAATTTCTTCCAAAATGGATGGGGCCCTACAAAATAGCAGGTGTGCATGAAAATGGTACGTACCGACTGGAGGAATTGGATGGCACTCCCATTACGAAATGGGTCAACCACGACAAGTTGAAGATTTTCCAAGCACCAGAATAGTCTACTCCGAGGACGGAGTAGAAGCTAGGAAGGGGGAAGATGTCGACACTAAAATTTTCCTCCAAAATTTCCATTTCATTAATATATGTATTAGGAATAGGATGTTGTTAAGTGTAATTAGTAGTAGCGTCCGATAGAAGATAACGGCGCCGTCAGTACGGTGCCGCCAATAATGTGGAGTACGGTAACAGTCAAAGTACAATAGGAATGTTGTAAAAAGTAAATATTTGTCGTAAGTAGTCCGGTAATGTTAAAATGTCAAAGTTTGGGTAATTAGAGAAGTAGGGTCTACATGATTAGGAATTAGAAATATTATATTGGTAATAAGGACAAGGAGTGAGGTCATAAATATTTTGTGTATTTTATTTGTAAAAAATTCTAAAAATGTGGAACCCATGTAAAATGATAAGGTTTTTCTTATCTTAACAGATAAGCTTACATGTATAGATAAGAGTTAAGGTATGGAATATGATTCGTCAGAGTGGATTTCTTATCCTATCTTAGAGATAGGATGGATAAGCCTGGAAGTTCTATAAATAGAGAGGCCACCTCCCCTCATTTAGCATAGAAAGAAGTAGTGAGAAATATTGTAGGAAGTGTGCGAAGGAAGCCATCAGTTAAAGGTGTGTTGAAGAAGCCATCGAGAGGTGTAATTGTAAAGTTTCTCCCATAGTCTTGTTGAAGAATCTCATGGGTGAGATTGTAACAGTTTCATGTTAATATTATAATTTATTTTGATATTTCAGATTTTTCGTCATTCTGTCTTATCATAGTCAATGGTATTCTTGTGTTATGTTGTTGTTTTGTTTCCAGATTACGTCCACCAAACTAAAGGCTGTGTATTAGTAAATAATCATAGCACGAGGAGTTCCCGGTGAAGAATTATCATAGTGCCGGATTGCTGATGACAGTTCAACTTCTTAGTCATAGTGGAAATGGATTCCCATGGATTAGCCAACCAATGATTATTCATTAATTTTGTCCATTTCTTTACACACGAGTTCTAATATGACTATGTTGAATATTTATTAATAGATCCTTCTTCTCTTGTAGGAGGAAAACCCAACATTATATTAAACACATGTTCATGGAAAGATAAGACCATGTCCCCTTTTTTGTCCCAAACTTCTCTAGTTATAGGGTTATAGTATTGGGAACACACCCATACAAGTTCTGGGCATGGTGTATCGGGAGGGAAAGAAATGAAGAGGTCAATACAAATGCTAGCCACAAGGTCCATAGTGTTACTTATGTTTAGGGAATATAACATCCACATAAATTTATCCAGGTTGGCATTAACAAGGTCAAAATTTGTAATTCGGTCCAGAGGGAACTGAGATTGAAAGTTGTTTTCATGGAATGTATATGAAGCCTCATGATCTCAACACAGTTTTAACAAGCCCCCTTTCGCTAAAAATAGACATTTTAAACTGTTCTTGTAAGATTCACATAAAATAAGAGAAATAATTAACTCACATGTCTCAAAAAAGCTTCTGATTGTCACTTGGGATCTAAATGAAGGACACCACAATTCTATCCTTGATCATTGAAAATACTTCTTGCTTCAACCTTCTTCAGGGATGTTTGGATATTTTAAAACTTTAAGGTGCATAATGGATATTTATACATGTTATCACATTAAATATTCTCGGATTGTTTTTCAGTAGATTCCCCCAAATATAGGTTAGCACAAATTGAAATTTTATGGGGCCTCTAAGGGAAACCCATGTATAACTAGTGGAGGTGGTCTTATCATAAATCATTAGGGACATTCCATTTCTACTTATGATGGTCATATGGGAAAACAATCAAATCACTATGCTAAGGCCCTCACAGCTCTCTAGGGAATCAAAATTGCCAGGGATCTCAAGGTGAGTAATTTGATTATTGAGGTAGACTCTATGAATATTATTAACAACCTTAAAAAATCTCAACCCCCCAGTTGGACCATAAAATATTTTATAAATGAGGCTAAGGCCTTATGTAAAGGTTATATAAACATCATTATTTGTCATGTCTATAGAGAGGGGAATGGGGTGGAAGATGCTATTGAAAATGATGGTGTTATAATAAATGAATTCAGAATTTGGCATGATTTTAAGCAGATCTCTCCTTCAACAATTTTTTTTTTTTTAAGGAAGCTAAGGTCACTTAGGCTTAGTTGATAGCTTTGGCATGTGTGAGATTATGATTATTAGTACTCTCATCTTTGGCGAGTTAATCCTTCTAAATAGAACCTTTTCCATTGTTTTTTATGCCTTGGTTTTGATAGAATGGTTTTCCAAAAGGTGTTACAGTGTTAGAGGATAGGTTTGACAGCTTTGAAACTCCACTATTTCATCGTTTCTATCATAGGGATGCTCTCTAGCTGCGTCTATGCTATTCTTGCTTTGTCTGTGAGTTTTAATTTTAGTATGGGATGTCCTCTGTGTAGAGTGGAGCCCATTTTTTTAATCTTTCCTAGTAGAAATATGTAGAGTTGTGGAAATCCTTAAGTGTGGAGTGATTCACGTATTTTATGCAAAGAATTAAAGGTCATGATGTCTACATATCTCTGAATTTCACACATAAATGGAAAGATAGAGTTATCACTGTCAAAGGTAAGGATTTTCCTATTACAGAGGGTCTAATCTTGATCATCACTGGTCTGGGTATAGAAGGAGTTAAGTTTTACTACAATAAGTTTGACAAAGATGCTGAGGAACAATGTTTTGTAGTGGGAGATGAAACATTATAGATTGGGAAATCAGGGATTCTTTACTCCTATACCCCCACCATTTGATGAATTTTCTAAAATGGTAGTGCATTATATCACCTTGGAAGGTCACTTCTCTACACTACCACTTCATCATTTGGTTCTCTCGAACCATTTTAGGAATGAATACATGGTGAGTCTTCCCTACTATATCTTGCATTCTATTGAAAAATCGGTGCGTGATGTTCAAGCCCATATGAGGGTGCTTCCCCTTCATCAAGGTGTAATTTTCCTCCTACATCATTAATTCCTTGATGTGGTTACTAATGATACTACCCCTCTCAGTCCACACCCCACCCCCATCCCAACAACCCAAAATTTGTACCAAGAACCTCAATATCAAGGACCCCCCCTATGACCCCCCTCTAGCTAAAAGAGTCCTCCGTATTAGTGCTAAAAATAAGAACATTGTCGGAGTTGAAAAACTTGTTAAAGATTAGTAGCCCTTCCCATGACCCTCCTGCTAGTTCTGGTCTTTCAACTCAGCTCAAACAACAGACTGAGGATTTATGGGGAATTGAGGAAAATGTAGACTTCCTCCTTAAGGAATGTACCAAGAATAAAATGGATCCATATGTGCTTTCAAATCTAGAGGATACATTTGAGATCATTTTTATGCAGTTCAAAGTTCTTGAGGATAGAGTTCAACATGTTGAGAACAAGCAAACCAACTAACTTTCCATTCATAGGGCAGTTCTTGTTTATATTCAAAGGAATGTCAAGAATATTTGTGATGTTTATGGTGTCCTAGGGTCATCCTGGAAGAATGAAAAAATCAATAAGAAGAATCTTGTTGAGAGCAGCCAAGACTCTGATATGTGAAATGCCATTAACTTTTATAAGGCTCTAAAGATTTCTCTGAAAGTTTATAACAAGTATTTTAATTAGTTATGTATTTCTATTTTTCTATTTTGGTGTAGTTGTGATACTGTGGTTTTTCTATTTTATGTCTATTATTGGGCTCCTTGTAGGCAGATAACCCCTACCTTTGTTTTAATCACTTTTTCTTATTCTTTTGAGGCTTTTTCTGTTGAGGAGTGGCCCCCACATATAAAAAAACCACTATGATCTCAATGTTCATCCTATATTTTGAGGTTTTTTGTATAGGGTATGATCTGTTGAAAACCATTTACCAACAATAAAAATATATTCTTGGATTCTTGCATTAATGTCGAAGATTACATTTGTGGATTTTTTTTTTTCGTAATTCCCAGCTTTTTCTTTTTTTAACCATTGCAATATTTTCAAGTCCTATCATCCACATATCTCCATTACGTGAGTCATTCCTTGTTAACTTCCCCACTTTTGCAAATTTATACCATGTACGACTAGTGTATTAATGATCTTTATTATTTTTTTGATAGTCCTTAGAAAAATATTGCAAGATAACCCTCACATCGCCTTAATAGAGTATGATATGCATTTATTCTTCCATTCATATGTGTACCATGTATTTTTTTAACATCTTCAAGTCATCGGGCCTTGGGCATACCTTTGCAAAATTCTCTTTTCAAATAAACATGAGATACTATGTTCCTTTTCTGTATGGTTCCCCGACCACTGTTTCCATAACCCTTTGCATAAGGGCCTCAGGCTTGAAAGTTAGTTTGCATTTTGCACGTGGTGCACGACCTCTAATTTATAGAAAATATTGATTACGGCCTTGAGACCAAAGATACATCTTGCAGTTGCAAAAATTTTATTACACCCATGAGCAATTAAGTGCTTTACTGTTATCTAAGGGGAAATGATTAAAGTTCTTTGTTACTTTGTCAGGAAAAATGATAATCCTGACCTGGTTAGAAATACGAGATTGGGAGACAACATAAATTATTTTAAGGATTACCCATACCCAATTTTGAGGAATATTACGTAAAATGATCTCAAACTAGGAATCGACTAAGACTGATGATAGGGATTACACAAAATTTCTTGGATTTATTAGGATAAAACATGGGCACCAATAATGGATATGACTTGGGGATGGACTCCCCCATTATGTGTCCAAAGAATCAATGAAACATTTATAAAACGAAAAAGGACAGATGCCTATCCATTGGGCTACAAATTCATAAACAACAACATATAAGTAGAAACATAATTGATAAGAACAAAAGAACCACCACCAAAATGGCCCCTGCAACAAAACCAGATGAACTAAAATAAAAGGAAACACAATGAAAAAAGAACAAGGGAAACTATACATTGTACAACGATACAAGGAAATACCTCTCAATCAAGGAAATACTTCAAATACCTACTATTGACTGGAAATTCCAACATCTCACCATCCAAGTCTCTCTCCATAAGCATTGTGTTGAGATAAAATTACATTTTATCACACAATGATCAATGGGATTTCCAAGTAACATGAAATATAATGGGGTAATGATAAGAAAGGATAAAATATGGTATTACCTCCATAGGAAGTGAAAAGGTGATGTCAAAAGAAAAGTAATCCTACATTAAAAAACATCACCTGGTCAAGTTGCTTGAGTACTTGATCTGGTCCACTTGAGAGATTGGTCTAAGTGTAACAAGTATATGACGAAGAATGACACTATACATTCAAGTCATAATAGTCAAATTTATTTCACATGTAGAGCCAAGATTCTCATTCTCCAGTAATATAGAACATTGGTAGGTGGCCACACTTGTTAGTGGGTATCTGAACCATATTATAATATACACATATAACCTAGTGTACCTTTGGGACTTCATCAACGATCCTCTGCCACAAGTTTTCCCATTAATAGGTGAGTAAACAAAAAATTTGCAGAGGTAGATTTAAAGAAGGTCTAAAGGGTACAATCATGCCTTGATGGAATGATATTGACCCAAGTGAAGTCATAGTTATACTCCATGTTGCAAATATGTCTCAAGTTAAGATCTGTTTGTTTCTTTGTTTCTTAGTCCCATATATCTTTATAAACCATCAAGAATCAGTTAAGTTCCTTTATATCTCCATATTGTTCATTTGATTACATGCTAGGTTAATTAGTGTATGTAAAATATTATTATCTTATCTGATTTTAAAATCTGAATTATTTTTTATATCATATCTTCTTTGTTAGATTTGTAAATAAAATATATTTTATCCTACACCTAATTAAATTGACCTAAAATTTAATTAAGGGTTATACATTTTTTGTGAACCCACTTTTGATCAAACCCTTAACCTAAACTAGGATCTTCATAGTTTCTTATGTATTAAGACTACTGATCTCTAAACCCTAGTTGACTTGGAGTTTCTATTTGGGTACATGTTTATATTTCTAGCCTTGTGCTTCCTTTTGTTTATCATCATGCCTACTTTTCATAGCCAATTTTTGTTGTCTTTGTCATGGATCACAAGTATTCTATCGACTTTGACACATTTACTGTAACCAAATTGATTCCTCCAAGCCTTACCCCTAAATTATTTTAGTAATTTGTGCTTCAGGAGTTATGCCACCAAATAAAATCTTGTACCATCCTCCTCAAGTCAACAGGCGCTAATAACCTAGAGATTGCACCTAATTTTATCTATACACATATTACTTCACATTGTGATGATTATCTTAGAATCATCCTTACTAATAAAGCCCATGCAAATTCACCCCTTCCTACTGACCTACTAGCAGTCACCATAGATTCTGCCCCTATATATCTCACCACTCATGATGTTTTTCCTCATTTTTTTGATTCAACACATGATCTCTTTAATAATACTTCCTTTATTATAATTTTTGATCACATTCAAGCCGAGGGATCTAATTCTTAACCTAAATGGCATGTTCAAGGTATCCTTGATGAGGATGCCCAATAATTTAACCAATTCTTATAAGATAAATCCTCTAATATTGATCCCCTATTCTACATTAAACGAGATCAACTTAATAATGTTTCGTTATCACATACCCCAACATTAGTTAATCCCACATCCATGATGCCTATCCCTTCAGGCACACCTCATATATCAACACCAAATATATATATTCCTATTCTTACAACTAAAATTGTCACCACACATCCCATATATACTCCTCATGGTTCACATGTATCTTTGTCTAGCATGCAATATCTTGAATCCCTTGTCCTTAATTTATAATCACACATATTACAATTGAAACAAGGTGCATCTAATTATTCTAACACTATGGATTCTACACAATTACTTCACAATCCCCTTACACCTAAAGTGGTTTCTTATTCATTACCTTTTAGGTTTGTTGCTCCTAAATTTCCTACATATGATGGAAAAGGTGATCCTACTAAGTATCTTCACATACTTCATGTTTCTTCTTCTGTTATACTTCTAATGACATCTTTCTTACCAAGATTTTTCCCTGAAGTCTTATGAACTTCACATTACAATGGATTTACACTATTCTCACTCATTCTATATAAGTATTTACTACTTTATAAAATCTATTTTTGGCACAATTATCTATTAGTATTGAGAACAAAATTCTTATGCAAAAATGGTTCAAATTTGACAAGGGTCCACTAAACCTTTGAATGTTTATGTGTTGCATTATAAGACCTTGTTCACTAAGATGAAAAAAATCTTATCTAATAATGAATTTCAAGACCTATTCACTCAAAACTTATTATCCAATTTACAAGATTCAATCATGTTTGATATGTTTCTATATTTCAACCATCTATTTCATAAATTGAAATAACATGAGGTTAAGTTGTTACATATGCGCAAAATCAAGTAAATTGTTAGTTCTCCTCCCGCATCCATCACTATGTTTCCAAGAAAACCCACATTTATAAGTAAAATTAATGAGGTCAAACATACGTCTAAAAATAATGTTGTCTCACAACATTTTAAGCTATAACCCCAACACATGCATCATAAATTTACTCACTTACCAATTCCTCCTCACATTGTATTGAAAAAATAACTTGAGGGAAATATCATATCTCTCCCTCAAATCTTTGAGGTTCATATGAGTAGACCTTAAAGTAAGAAGTTAATTTTTAATACTCATTGTGATTATCATCAATGTGTAGGACAATCTATAGATAAATTCTTAAATATTTTCCATGTCATTCAAGATATTATATATTTTCAAGATAGTTAATGGTATAAGCTCATTGAAGCTTCCAAGAAAAATAATGATAATTCCAAGCTAAAAATATTCAATGATATAGTTCCTGAGCATGAAAATACAAAATCCTCTTTGGATGTACATAATGCTTATCGTGTGGTTCCTCCACCACCTCTTATAATCACCTATTAGTAGGTGTATATAATATCTTATCTATGAACTTGTTATACAACTATGCCTCTTAGCATGAATCAATCATGTTAACTTGAGTTCTTAGGAATGGTTTAGTCTAAGTTTAGGGCATGTTCATGGAGATAGGGGACCAAAAAGCATCCAAAAGTCTAATTTTATGCCATTTTTTTCTATAACATGCTCGGGTTATGGCTTGATCATGTTATAGCGTGATAGTGAATTTTTTTTATCTCATGTTATAACTTGAGTGTGTTATGTCTCATATTTACCAAGCCATAACATGCTCACATTTAGAGTATAATAAAAAAGTTGAACTAGAGACCTAAAAATCATTCTAAAAAGAAACAAAACTATTGTGCCAAAAACGTGAGTGGGAAAAAGGGATAACACATTTTGGGAGGCCAAAAATGGTCTGTACATTGAATAGACCATGACAGAGAGTTCAGAAGGCAAGTTATGGTTGATTTTATGGTAATTTTCATTATTAATCTAATTTTTTGCATTTTTATTGATTTATTTTTTTATTTTTTATTTTCAGAGGTTTCAATAGCTTCCATTAAAAGCCTTCTTTCACCTATAGACCAAGATGATTTTTTTTTTCTAGAAACACCCCTTCAATAGAAAACCATCCTCTAAATATAGTGTTTTAAAAATATCATATACAAATATACATCATCATACCACAATGGGCATCTATACAATGAATGTGCCTTCATCATGAGGCATATACAAAACAAATATATGTCAACCATATACACATCAATTGTGTGTTTTTCCCACCCTTGGATTACATGGTCTATTATCTCACCTCAGAGGCAACATATGGACTGATATAGCTGATTTAGATGACCCATGTAACCTAACTGATATCCTTACACTCATCCCAATCTTCTAGTTTTATCCTGGAGCTCTCTATATCTCTGGCATGACTGCCTCATACAATCCTCTATGATAACCCACATCATGAGTCATTGTTAGTAAATAATACAGTACATCCCCCATCTTATTGTTATCGATAACCCATAGTGTAATATCCATCTCTGTGGTGACCTTCTGTAGCTCCACTATCCTCTACTATAATTGAACCCTCTTATAGTTGAACTAAGTATGTAACATTTGAGCTATAAGGAGAGAGGCATATCATTTTCACACTAATTTGTATCTTTGTTCCTTAATTTCATGTAAATCTATTACTATTGGACTTTGATGTAAAAGGGGATGAAAAAACACATTCAAATCACCACAATTAGCTTCATAAGAACCAAATCATGTAGTTCTTCATTAAAATTTACAATGCCAAACTATGTAAAAAGGCCAAAATCTTGAAAATACGAACTCAAGGGATATTATACTAATTCATACCCTCCATACACTCTATTACCCACTAAAAAATCACTCAATAACATTCATACACTCATAAATATTTTAATTTCTCATAATCACCCTCATACCCAAGAATAGGTTCTACTAGCCCTCAAAACAAACAAAGCTTGTTGTCTAGAACCTTTCCCAATCATTCACAACACTATGAATTTTTTTTGGATTACCCATTATTCCCTTATAGCTTCTAAGAAAGTTTCACATCCTATTCTTTCTTCTATTTCCTTCAAAGACCTTTTAACTCTTTTTAATTAAGCTTAAGCATTCTAGCCTTGGTTTTATGAAAATACTACCGTTGAGAACAATACAAAAACCTTCTCAGAAAACCAAACACGATTTTGAATACCATTTATTAAGTTTGTACTTCTTTACAAATTTCAAGTTCTAGTTCTTTGTTTATAACCTCCAGTTTTACCTTTACCATTTTCAATTAGGTCACTTAGGTCTTCTTAAGCCCCTCTTGAATGAGATTTCAAGTTTCAATGGCCTTTATCTGGGTTACATATATATAAACATCCTTATAAACCCTAAATCCATTTATCTCCAAGTGTTGTTATGCCTCACTTCAATACTATTCTTCAAACTCAACTTCTCACTATCATATCATCTTTTACATTACTTTACGAGTAGGGTTCTTGATTGAGTTTATTATCTCCTTTGGAATTAGAATCCATTTATCTTCATATAAATCAAACTCTCACCTTCTTACATCATTATACACCTCGAATGCGAGTTTTCATTACTATTTTGAAGTTCTTATTGAATTTCCCCCTAAAACGCCTCTAAGATTGTATGAGAAATAATGAATAGGAAAGATTTTTCCAAGATTTCATTCAAAGGACCTAATGACATCTACTTGTTAGGAAATAAGGGATAAAATATGTAGAACAATCCCTCAAATAATATCAACAGTAGAAAATAATATGAAGAAAATATTATAGATCTCAAATAAAAGTGCAAAATAAAAATAACACAACACAAAGAGACAATATTTAACGTGGTTCACCCAATTTGGGCAACGTCCACCAAGAATCACTTGCTCAGATTTTGTTACAAGCCACCACTCTCTCAATACAATATCTAGATCTATTTGGAGCTATGCTCAACAAACTCTACAAAATTCACACTCGAATTCAGACACATCTGCAATGTTACATAAACCCTACCATATGCACAAAACCACATAAGTAGACAACCGCTTTAGTATTTTTACAAAACCATGGGTATCAAAACTGTCCCATAAACCTATGGGTCAAAAATACCACACATATGAGAAAAGCATGTTTTTCGAGGCCAATTATTTTTTCTCGAAGGCTACACCCCCGAACCCCAACGAGACAACTGTGGAAAGTGTATAGTACTCTTAGTGTACAATCTTCAACATTTTCACACATGAAAAAAATATCCACAACCTAACACTATTGTCAAGCATGTTTCTATCTTCTCAACTCCTCACTTACCTTTACAAAGTATATCAATATGTATTAAATATTAATTCAAAATGTTTGGTTATTTTCCTTCTTAAACCTTTAAAACAAGGTATTTAGTGCATAATTGACTGAATTTTCAACATTTTCCCTATCAAACCTCATTGTTTCCCTCTAAAAATTTGTATAACTCTACTAAATTCTTATCTTCTATTGTACACCAAATATAAACCCTTATTATTGGATAAAACAAATTTTATGTTATTTTCTTCCCGCCAAACCCTTTAAGATTGTACCTTTCATACATAGTCACACTGTATTTTGCATTTTTGACCTAGTATGACTCATTATTTGACTCTAAAATTTTTTGACCATATTTTCTATACCACAAAACTCCCTCCCACAAAATTTCAACCTTTTATAATGGGTAGAAGTCAAGTTTATTATTTTTTAACTTCTCCAAACCCTAGATTGGGTATACAGGTAGTGATCTACTAGTTTTAGAATTATTTTTATTTGAATATCTTTAAGACTTATTTAAGAATCCAATCACCTCTGAATATATATTTATGAATTCAATTATTCCCTCAAAGGATCCTTGTTTCATCATGGGCACCTTCACCACCTGTATGCTCTTGAAATGTGAATTTTAAGGGGACTATATTTTCTATTTATTGACTCCTTGTTATAGACCTCTGTCCTTGGATTTACACTTCCTCCAGGGTTATTATGAAATGAACGATAACCAGATCATACCAAGCCAAGAACACAGATGCTAATCAAACACCACGATCAATAAGATGAAAGTAATTCACCAGAATAACTTTACATAAAACCTTTTCAAACAAATGAGAAACAATATCATATATTATTATGGAACTCAATGCAATACATTGAGAATGGGCCTTGCTCAAATAGGCAAGGAATAACAATCTAAGAACCAGTCAAGGTTGTAGATCAAGCCATAAATCATGGAAATAACTAGTCATCAAAGAACTAGTCAAGACCATAGATTTAGGAGAGAACTAGACATCAAGGATCTAGTCAATACCACAGATCAAGGAAAGACCTAGTCAATACCATAGATCAAGGAAAGAATTATACCTAACAACTAGATAATATCTTCTAATATTGAAATAAGATAAAAGAAATATCCACACACATAAGTGGGTGAGGATAAATACAATGAAGGTAAATAAAGTACCTAGGTGAACATGAGCTAAGGTAAATACCTACTCTAACATATTAAACACTCTCATCCATTTATATAAAAAAATTCACTTCCACAAATGTTCATGACACCATTTTTCCAACTTTCAAGCATAAGAATCATTGAGAAAATCCACAACAATTTACTTACCTATGCTAGTATGACCTTTCATGGTCTTCATAGCTTTCACATGCTTCCATTTCATTCTCCTTTTGTTAACACTGCCTCTTCCCCCCCTTCATGCCTATACATGCATTATTTACCTCAAAATATAGAGTTTTACTTATCAATTATGATAATACGGATTGTTTATTACTAATAACAAGAAACAAATATCTCTCCTAGTTTTTCATTCATGCCATCATGCCTAAATCCTCATAATATCATTTCTTTAGCATAATAAAAGTTCATACACTAAAAGGAATAAAAACACAACAATTTCATATCCCAAATCATTCTCATTTACAAGACTCTTTGACAGAATTTATAATAAATTCCATTGCAGTTACTTGAAAGGTCTATCTTACAGTATTCTCATCATCTCCACAGATCATTCTTGAGCCTTTAGGGCTCTCTAACACCTCCTCCAACTTATATTATTACTCCAAAAAAATTCCTTCTTTCATGATCATTTGAATACCTCTTTTAGGGATTTAGAGAAAGGTATTTACCACAAATGTTTAGTGACCTAACCCTAGTATGAGAAACTATGGTTTGCGAAACCTCACTAGAAGGACGAGAAAACAAGTGATTACTCCATATGAGGTCCTTAGAGAACCATTCACAACATTTTTTCCCTCTTTACTAGCACCTAATCCACTAGACTCAACTTATGAAATTCAAATATTTGAATGGTAATTTTTGCAGGGAAACTCCAAAATCAAATTATCACAGGACTTATGAGGTCCAAATGGACTAAGAACCAAAATTTGAATATTTACAAGGAATGATGCTCTTGCATTAGACCTAGAGGCTAAACTAATTCTATTTGACTTCGCACATCTGCCTCTCCCCTATCTCCCCAACCATCATCCCAATCCAATCCTCCTTTTGGACTCAGTGGCTTATGTGGATAGACTAATATTTGTATGACCACTATACCATGTGCCTCTATCAGTACCTATACCTAGATATGTTAATGTTCACCCTGTATGTGTCCCTATAACTAATCTCATGCCTGTAAACCATGTACACATTATCCATCATATGTATATACTTGCACCTAAGGATGTCCTTGTCTATGGACATATTGGCCTCTCCCTCTCCATAATAGTACTTCCCTGAGTGCTACTACTATCTCTACTGCCATCACTACCTGCAGAATGGTCAAATGGACCAGTACTATCACAACACATCATGTAGTATAAGTAAATTATGCAATCCATGATATCTTCTCACACATCCCACACTTATGCTAATATCGAGATGAAAAACTAGTCCTCACGATGCTAGGTCTAATACATGACCCAAATGTTGTAGTTATTCGCGCTATTTACACATACCACTACCCTCCCTCTAGTATATCTTGTCTAACTCCAAGATGTCACAAGACCCTATCAGGTCTATAACACTTAATAATGTATGATCAACTCTAAATTAGGTAATGAACCACTTCCATTGTCCCTATCTTTGCTACATCCATCACCCACATATAGGACCTGTATGGCCTCCATATGATATGACACAATTGTAAATCCTTTATCACTCGTTTATAAAAATATAGATCCCGTTGGTGACCTCTGTGCCTACCACTGACTATCTCCCATCCAAACATTTAAGTCTCCTCTGGATCCCTATCTCTCAAAATACCCTCTGGTTAACCCATCACTATATGGTCACATGCCCAAATCGATAGTATATATGTTGGGCCCAAAATCCTCCGACTCTTGTATATAACCATATGAATTTCTCTATATAAATGAGCTAATATACATGGTCCCCATGTAAACACCACTGTAACCAACAAATATAACACCATACTAATCAAACCTAGTAGAAAATGCCTCCCTGTATTATCAGGAAGTAAGTAGCCATTGATAAGATCCATCAAGTAAATAAGAAAAAGATTCATCTCTTCGTCCACACTCTAAAATGTGGACTACCATACCATCTTTGTGTATCCCCTCTACTCTGAACATTAGCTATGTCTATACTTGGATGTGATATGCTCTCCTATCTCACTAAATCAATTGACAATGCATTGAGACCCTCAATATCCAGTATACATCCTCTAATGTCAAAAACATCTCCCCCATTGGAATTTTTAATGTATGAGAATCGCTATGCCATCTCTCCACTATCACGGTAAACAATGAGTGATCCAATATAATCTCTAACATCCGTACTATGTGTGCCAAACCCATCACCTCCTAAACCACCCACAGTGTTTTCCTCTCAATAAACATCATCTATATCTTGAATTCTCACAAAAATGAATGTCTCTCTCATATGTCCAATGCATATAATATCTCCTAAAAACATTGCAACCATTCTAACATTTCAAAAAATTACCTATTCCCTGCTAACTCACATTATCACACCTAATGTTATACTAGTGTACATGTTTTTATGTTAGTGTACTTATTCTAATGTTAACACACTCATTTTAATGCTAGCACACTTAACACTAATGCATTTAGCAGTATGCTAGCACACTGAAATTACACTAGAATAACCTTTATGTTTGTATATTTTTATATGCTAGCACATCTACCTTCATGATAACATATGAAATCCTACGCTCACATTTTGTGGGCCATGCTAGTGCTTGTAATTCCTTGCGCTATCATTTGTTTTCCATTTTATTCTAGCAATAAAATTTAATGAATGAAAAATAATAATTAATTTTTTGTGTGCTCACTAGACTTCCATTATCAAGACCCTTCCTGATCTCTTGAACCCGATTTGTGTGATGAATACGTGTTGGATATTACACCATATCTTACACAAAATCAGAGGAAAAAATCAATGTACAAACACGAACACTCTAGTAGAAAAAATGACCAATGATTTTCGCTCCCATCCAAGCCTCTAGTTTACCCTTCTTCCAATTCCCAATTTAGACCCCAAACCCCAAATTTTGGCCTTTGACCCTGTGTATCTCATTTTCTAAACCTTTTTGTATGTCACTCCCGAAAAAGTCTCTTATTCCTATTATCAAGTGGTTGGCCACCATTTTAGTGCATCACCCATCCACTTGAGGGGGTTAATCCCTTAGCACAATCTAGAATCACTAGGGAATCTAAATGTGTCACTGGGGAAAATTAGGTAGTCCATCATATTTCTTCATCATTTGTTCATTGTTCTACATGCATCTATTTTCTTTAAAACACTATAACTTCGGAATAACACTTTAAAGAGGGGAAAATATATACATCCTAAAATATCACATTACATATTATAAACCTCCAAAATCATCCCATAATCACTTCACAGCCAATTATGACCATTTTTGACCTATTGCAATCACTTTTGATATATTCCACTACTTTACAACTCTTAGTGACATTCTATGAATTTGTTTCGAATAAAATTCTATCATATTTTATCACTCGTACATAGTCCTAAATCATTAAATATTCATACTACGAACCCTATTACAATTTCACCTCACTCTTAGGATTAATTAATTAATCTTATTACCCTTATTATTCATTTGGACCTACTCTATTAGATAATTTTATTAGGCAATTTCATATTAAAGTAGTTAATAAATTTTCCACCCACTCATCTCCACCTCATTAGTTGACATCTCAAGTTGAATAAAGTAAATCAAATCAATTAATGATAAATTATCAAGAGGAAAATCTTAAATTAAAGAAAATCATATATTTGAGTTAACTAAAACATATCCCTCGAGTCATGGTTTTCCAAATTAAAAAAATCTCTTTCCAAGCTACAACTCACATCACTTTTTGGGTGAATAAAACAAAATACATGAAATATTTATTCAAAGAAAATATTTAAAATTTAAAAATGTGCCACTTTTTCCAAAACTCAATGTATACTCAATCAATCAAGCTCAAATCAGCAAATCATCTTTCCAATAAATTTGGAAACTTAGAAAATTCATTCTCATCAAGCTTCAGTTAGTCATAGATCAAAAAATAAATCACACAAATCAAGGATATGGGATTCTCTTCCCTCATCTATAAATAAAAACTCATACCTCTCCATTTTTCATATTTGGAAGCTTGAGAATATACATTATTATTGTGTTAAATTTCCATTCTATTTTACACGCTGTTACATTATCCATTTGATAAAAAATCTAGCAATCAATTTAATCATCAATTATTTGTATTGATTGTAGTTGAAATCCAATTTCATTCAAAAAATTTCTTGGAGCATCCACATTCAGTTAGTCTAGAGATTCAACAAGCTCGGTGCTTCATTCCAAGCTTCAATAAATATCTTATGAGGTTGTAAGGAGGTACGAAGGAAGAATCATGCTTGCATTATTGTTTGTTTCTTTCTCTTATTTCAGATATTTTAATATACAATATCTATATTTCTATCTTTAGTGTATGTGTCTCTTACATTCATATCTTAATGTTTACTTATACTAATGTGTCTTTCCTTCCTTATA
Source organism: Taxus chinensis (assembly GCA_019776745.2). NCBI lineage: Eukaryota > Viridiplantae > Streptophyta > Pinopsida > Cupressales > Taxaceae > Taxus > Taxus chinensis. The sequence continues at coordinate 129,945,093 of CM034147.1, read as the reverse complement.
TTCAACAAGATATTTATTATATGTTAAGTATAATTTAGAATAGTTTAACTTATAAAAAATGGCGGCACACATGCCACATAGGACCACATATCATTCTTGTGTCTTGCATGGAATAATTACCACCATACATGAAATCCTTATCACTTTGGGGACTTTGGTATTATATTTAACTACACTTACATTATATTCACATGTGTTTTTTATTTCACCTTATAATGTATGCAAAATTTAAACAATAATTATATGTATTTATCTATAAGTCCATTTCATATCTTGATCTTTTTCTTGCATGCTCATTTTATGCATGTTTAAAAAAAGTCGTGTGTTTTTTCTTTTGATGAATCCCCAGGCATTATAATCATATTCCTACCTTCCTATTATTAAACGAATGGGTTTATTTCCTTGGTGTACTATATGGGCGTGAAACCCTATCACATCTCCCAAAAAGGTGATCATGCTCTAACATTTGTGTTTTATTAGGAATTACCTAAAAAATTATATTAACTTTGATAAAATTATGGCTCAAAAATGTTATAAATGTTAGGAGTTGATATCACTTGGAAATAAATTAGAGTAGACACATGAGTAAAATAAAAAGTATCACATGTATGTGCATCTAGTGTAGAATGTGAGCCTCTAAAGCAATGATTTGAAAAATTAAAGGAATCAACATTTATTTCTTTAGATATTGGTTCCTATTTACACCCTAAACATATAAAATATATATTAATGTATAAGATGTAAGGGTTTGTTACAAGACAATTATTTTGAACTAAATAATAAAATTAACGATGCACATTCAGAATAAAGCATTAATACTTTCAACTATGATAAAATGATATGAAAATTGCTTAAAACAAAAAAATAGTATAATAACTTAGATGCGCAATATGGTATAAAGATGATTTGGGTGTGTGGACTAGGGGAAAGGGTATTCTGGATCTATAAATTCTTTATCTCTAATTTTTAAACTAGAGATCTATCTTATAATGATAGAATAACTATTGTACTGTCTTGTTTAATTTTTCATGGCCCTGAATTCTTATGGACACTCTTGGACTTGTGTACAATGGGGTGTGTAACTTTACCTTCACTTTTTTTTCCTATAAATAAGTGTCTTTATTTATTTTTAGGGATCAAACAACTTTATAACTACACACAAAAATTAGAAATCCTCAATACCTACCCCAAAATTCATGAAAGTATTAAATAACTAACAAGAGAAACTAGTGTATGGGTGAGGGTTAAAAAATCTTGTTGGAAAATAATTTTCGAACCAATCCAAGTTTTTTACTATGTCCCCTTGAGTGGGAGAAAGCCTCATGTAGTTCTCCTAGTGTAAGTGGAAGTGTGCATGTATATCTAAATCAACATTCAATTGGTGCCCTCATGGATCTTGACATAAAGATAGTGGGATAACTATAGAGTAGAGAATGTCAATCCAAGGTGGTTTCCAAGGATATATGAAATAGGAAGGAGGATATATTTTCCTAATAGTTATATTTAATGAAATAATAAGACTAAATCTAATCTAATTACTTGAAAAATAATTCACACTTGCTAAATTGAAATTGCATAATTGAAACCTAAACAAGTTTTATACTATGAATTCAATTACTCCTCCAAGTTAGCACTTGAGTAAACACTAAAACATATAGAATAAGTTGTTGTAATATAGTTATAAAACATAATTGAAATAATCAACACATATCTGAAACAAAAACAAAAACACAAAGACACAAAATTTGGTCCTCTTTCATGGGAGGGGTTTCTATACCTCTCATTTGGAATCAGACCAAGTCCAATCATAATGTTTTTATACTCAATGCTATAGATTTATTATTTCAAAAAAATACCATACATTTGATAGTTTTTACTATTACTTCTCTCCCCATACCAAGATTTATGAGGTTATATTTATACATTGATGATCTCAACCAACTCACTAGTTTCTTGGAAAATATCCCACTAAAATAAATTCCTACTTATATTTCCTATCACACTACTATCTCTCATCCAATTTTATGTGATAATCATGGAAGAATGTTTTTGTAAGACTCATAATAAAACAATAACTCATATTCCTCTAATATTGGTTAACATCCATTAACTTAGGCATAAAATCCTATTCCTATGCTAAAGGGGTGATCACATTTATTTCTACTTAAACTTCTAACACAAAAATAACTCTTATGATCAAATAATAAAAAATAACTCATCCTTAAGCTTATAAGAAAAGGTTGATAATCTTGAATCTTATTTCCTTCTTTTATGTTCAACATCTTATTCCAAAATTTTCACAAAAAAGGTTGGGTATCTTGAATTTGGTTTTGCTGATTTTCTTCTTGTGGATTCTTCAAATGCCACATTTCACGTCCCCCATTTTCTAATAGAAAAGTTTCTTTAAATTCACATAATCTCTTGAAACAATTTGTGGGTTTTGTTTTCCTCATTATACGATTTCCAAAACATTTTGAAATTATGTTTTACTGTTGAGAAATGAGGAAGATATAACCATTTTGTTGATTTTTTTTTTCCATTTATTATGTTCACTCTAACAAATTTTCTCTCCTTTGAAAAAAAAATGGAACTGTCACCATTTGTCCACTTTCCTTGGCTTAGTATAATCCTATTTCCATTTTAACCTTAAAAAATAGAATATCATATTCAATTTTTTGATGCTTCTAAATATTTGACATGTCATATGATATTTGCCTTTTTTGGAGCTATCCCAAAACCAACTCCCATATAAATGAAAGGGTTAAAATACTCCAACACTACTATAACACCACTGTTATATGGAAATTAGGAGAAAATATTCTATAGATGATCTTAAAGTGTCTCATGTTGCTCTTAATTTAATAATTTAGGATGGATATTTACTTCAACACTTCATATTTCTTCAATAATGAATGAAATAACCTATTTTGCAATGAATAATATCTATTCTTTCCAAGAAATATTAGGAAATATAAATAATTATATTTCAATATAACTATAAGAAAATAGACAAAATATATATTCTAAATTTTATTTTAAATAAGATACTAGTTCTTAAAACTACATCTATTTCTACTTTAGAATAGAGCCATGGAAAATAAAAAGATGTTATTTTGTGAATTAAATGAGACATTTTGGGATCTAATAATGCCCAATGTGGTATTAGTATGATGTGGTGTAAGTATTCATAATATTATATCATCCATTTTGCCCCTTGAAGATATTTGATACTTCTTAGAGTGACTTTCTCTTTCTAAGACATGAATTTAGGACATTTTGAGTGCTTGGAAGTATAGAAAACTAGACTCTTAAACCTTGTTTGAGTTCTGTAAACTTGTGTGGTGGCTGCTCTAACTAATGTAAAAATACTTAAGAGATATTTTAATAATCTCGAGTGATTTAGTGTTGATGTATGCAATGAGATCGAATGAAAAATCTATATGAGTTATTAATTACACTTGAATTTATAATATATGATTCTACAGGTTAAACATTCATATTAAGGCCAACCTAGGAAGATGAACACAAGATATTCAAATTGGAAAAAAAATATTAGATGAAAGGGTACGTGATGGTATAATTCATTCAAGAACATATTCCATAATGAATTTGAGTTGTATGGTTTTGCACATGAAATTAGTGATGCAAAAAATAACGATTGAGAATGTTGTCTGCAAAAGAATCATTACTTGAGTTAATTGATATTCTCTAGATCAATGAAAGAGTAATGTGTAGAATGATAAATTTAGGATATATACTACTTGGCCTTAGAATGTGAGAATTTTTATTACCATAGGAACAACACCAAACTTGTCGTTATTAAATTATACGTTACTAAATTTGAATGTCTACATTTATCCCCCTTAAAGTATGACATTAAAAATTATATACTTAAAAGAAGAAAAAACCTAATTCTGAACACACTCTTTTCCTTTTCTCAATTATTATTATCCTTTGTGGTTTTGTTGACATGTTCCATGCCAAAACCTTCAACACAAAGTTTATTCAAAATCCACGGTAGAAATTAAACTATAACTCAAATGTAAATAATATTTGTAGCTTTGAAAAATTGAACTTGTACAAATTTAAGTGAACAGATGCACAATATGGAAGGAATATACCTATTCATTTTGTGGAGGGAGGAACTACCATTCTTGTTGTATTTTGGAGATCTACCTATTTTGAGCTTTTGAAGCATTGGGGATAATGAATCCCTAATTATGTTGAAGGATAACTCATCGTAGGTGATGAATTTGAGTAAATGTGAACAAAAAATGAAGCAAATAGGTACTTTTTATCCAATTTTACACCCCTTACAAATTGGATAACTTTAAAAATATGGACTTGGGCAGTTTCATGGAGTCATGGAAAAGAGCATGGTGAAAATAAGGTATTTTATGCTTTAGGGAACTTGAATTATTTAAGGGTACTTCTCCACTTTTTTCCTAACTCCTCAATTCCATAAATGATCTAAACACTTAGAAAAATTTAGAGAAAATTTAAAAATGGGGTTCTGTAGTGTATTTTGGACTTTTGGTGTTCGGGTGGAACTGGTTCCCTAGGGCACAAGGTTCTCCGTATTGGTATTGGGGCTGAAAAGAAAAGGAAATAGTGTATTGTGGGCTAGGAGTGTTTTTTGGGAACCTAGGGGTTGGAGAGAACAAGTTTCGTGGGAACTTAAGTTCCCTGCATCTGGTTTGGATGCGCAGGACAAAACCAATGGAGTAATGTGGAAATGTGGGCACATGAAGGAACCACAAAACTAGTTCCACCAGGGAAATAGTTCCATGAAATGGTGAACAAGACACAAAATAAAGGTGGAAGGGAAATTATTGTTGTGGATATGTGAGCTATAGGTGGAACCCAATGCGAGAGAACCAAGAACAGGTGGATCGGTTCCATAGTTCCACCTGTGACCCAAAACTCTACCACTAAAGGAACACATAACAATGTGGATAAAGTGGAGATAAAAGGAATAGATAGAACCAATTCCTCAGTTCCCCATGTTCCTCGTAAACCTGAAATACCTGTAACGAAGGAAAAAGGTGAAAATTAGTAAATTGTGGACTGTGGGATCCCACGTGGAAATCCTCGACCCCTAATTTTAAAATGGCCATAACGTTTTACCAGATGCTCCAAATTTTATAAACTTTATATCATTGGAAATGAAGAGTTCCAGGAAACCCAACTACTAGAATTGATGAAGTATGGTGCCCATTATTTTTGCTACAAGAAAAGTACAATGGAGGAATGACCTTGGAAGCCTGAATTCTTGTTTTTATAGATTTAATGCATGATGTTGGTGGTGGAAGTTGGAAATCTGAGTTCCCTTTTTTCCCCCTTTCTTTCTCTCTCTAATTTTCTAAAAATTCTAAAGTGATGCTCATTTGCAATGTTGGATACTTTAGAATGTAAGGGCATCATTGAAAAGTGTTGCACAAGTGCTCTTGAGTTGTAGGACTTAAAATATAATTTTGTAATGTGTTTATGCCTTCGTCCTTCATTATAATGATTTGTACACCATCTTAAATCAATAAATACTCATTATGTGGCTATTACTCTGCCCTACCTAGTAATTTGTTGCATTTTATTACCTCTTCATTTACTTGCAGGTGTGTTGTGTATGGTTCTTCATATTTCAGGGTTTATTTCTATTGTGCATTGTATGAAAATGGGAGTTTAAATGCTACTATGAAATGTGGATTTCATTTATAACTTCTCCACCTTTATTTTCCTCCATTTTTTATCATTTAAAGTGTCTTTCCCCCTCTTCTTGGTGTTATTACCTCTCTTTAGTCTAGGATTTTATTTTATGCATCTTCTTCTCACACTAATCGCTTGGAATGATAGAGTAGAGCTAGATAGTTGCATTTTAATACCTAGGAGTAGTTTAGCATTAGGAATAGATAGAGGAACTATCCTTCTATGGAGGTCTTTCTTAGTTCACGTCCCACAACATGGATAAAATATTATGTTGCCTCAAAATCTTGGGTTGTCTATGACTCAGGGCATGGTGTAATTTTGAGCTCCAATAGTACCAAAGTACCCTGTTAATAGGGAATATTAGTGCATAGGGTATTTGAAAACCTTGATATCTACCCACAATAATAGAAAGAGGAAAGGAATAACATCTTTTGAAGAAATTAGTTTCTTTAAGACTTTCTAACCACATAGACCTCATAGTTGCAGATGAATGTAGGTATAATTTTATAAATATACCATAAGATTTAAAGGAAATGGATACTCCATGCCACCACCATGTGTTGTATAAATGAGTGTGAATACATAAATATTGGGTAATGTAAAGAGAAGAAATCATATGCCCAAAAACCCTGCATCTATAAATATATTTGAGTAGTGTAATTGAGAATGAATGAAATACTTTTTCCCCTTGTATTCCACTTTAAACCACCTCATATATGTTTAAATATCTACTAAAAATCTATAACTTTTTTTAAGAATATTAAATTGTTATAATTTTATGATATTTTTCTCTAGGACTTGAACATATAATAAGGGTCTACACCAAAGTATGGTCTTGACCTTAGTTGTATGGTTATGAAATAATGTGAATTATGTCACTTTTCTATATTTGAATTTGTTTTAAATTATATTTACGATGTAAAAACATGGTTGTGACCTATAATCTACTTGTACTAGACATAAATATATAATATATATTAATGAATGCCCCATTTTTTGAGTTACATGTGATAAATCATATGAGAATGTGGATCAAAATAAATGATGTACACCCATGTTATATATATTTGATAATATCCATTAGATCACATCAAAGGTTTAAGTGGAAACCAACATTGGGATATTGTTCCCTATAAAATATTTGTGTTGATGGAGACCATGTCACACAAAATAACAGACGACATATAACATACAACATGCAACATGAAACATGTAGACACCAAAATATGGTATCATTCCCTCTCTCCACCCTGCATTCACTCTCTTTCATTATGGTCACCCATTTGAATTTTTCATTCCCTCTTACACTCAATTTATCCCATTAATCACCATTTCCCACCCTTAATTTTATATCATCCATCCCCTTATTCTATCTATGTTAATTTTCCTTAATTATCTCTAATCCTCATCTTATTATATTATCCTCCCTAAACCACTCATAATCACCCTTAATCACCATTTATTAATTCTAATCATTATCTAACCTATCTCTCATCCTTAGATCTCCCAATTTTTTTATCCCTAGGCCTTCATTTAATTTTTTTTACCTATATATGTACTTTATTTACTCATTTAAACCTCCCGCCTACCCATTTATCTACCTTATACAACCCTATCCATCTAAACCCTAAACTCTCTTCTTATGGGCTCTTTTTCTCAAGCCCATCATCTTCCTACCATCTAAATGGATGGATCCCTATAGTTGGCAGAGACCCATCTAGGTTTCCATCAACCCTTTAAAGCCACCTTAGCCCCTCCTTGTTCAAGGGTGCAAAATTTTGAATCATAAAACTTTCTTGTGATCTTTCCTTCATTCTTAAGTCTCTTTACAGCTACCACAACCGTTTTGGAGTCTTCTTGGATATTTTGTCCTTTAAATTTGGAGATCTTGGGAGACTTCTTTCAATTTTCCATACATTTTTTTGTCATTTCTATATATATTTATCACTAACATATTGTGCAAGTTTAGTTACCATCAAAGACTCTGGATAAGCTTTCTCAGCCTCTTGTTCCTGTCTGTTGGTCATTGTTTCAGTTCATCTATTTTATTTTAAGTCCTAATCATTCCTATTTGCCATCGACCCAAATTTCATCTAATTAGTTTTTCTGTTATCCCAAGCCTCTATCATCAATTTTCTATTCCCGCATCTATCAATCTCTTAGATCCCATCACCCTGTTTCTATGCCACCTCAGATCCATTATGCTAGACCTCAGTCATCGCCGAACCGACCTAGTATTCATTGACCCAATATATTTTCATATCATTTACCATATGTTTTCCTAATTTTATTGCATCTTTTTGTTTAATCTTGTTCTAGACCTTCTGCAGGTTCTAGTTTATCATCACAGTATATCAAAAACTTTAGATCTTCCTTTAGAGCCTTCAAATTTGCATTTTTCATCACTGTTTTAGTCGATCTTCCCCATTCTCCATCGACTAGCCATATTCAGCCTTGGGTTGCCATCAACTCATCTAGGTTTGATTTATTTTGTGCCCATCTAGATCAGATCTAAATTTTGTCACCTTAACGGCTTTCAGTTTTTGTCTTATTTCAGATTCTACGTTTTATCAAATTTCACTACATCTAATTTATAGATATCTTATTTTTATCCTATATTACTTACAAGAGTGTTGAAGTCCATCCTAGGAAGATCATACTTCTCAGGACTAAATTTTTCATGCAACCCTTCGTAGATATACTAATCCATTTTTCATCTTAGTCTTCTTTGTTGTACAAGTTATCTAGCTCACAACAAGGAAGAGTTCATATTGCTTCAATATCTATCCATATCACCTCAAGGTACCATAAACCCTTACATATTTGGAGTTACTCGTTTCCTTTATTACTAGTTCACTAATCTGAATAGGAACAAAGAAAATGGGTTAACAAAATAAGAAAGAGTACTAATAATAATCATGTATTAAATAGTAAAACAAGCAAAAATTCAAAACAATAGTAAATCTAGTCAACATAAGAAAGAGTATATAAAAGAGTACAAAAAAACATGGACTTGTGAACATGGGACACCCAAAATGTAAAAAGATACACATAGTGAAGGAACACAAGAAATATACAAATAAATGAGTGCATGCCGACAATAAAATAATAAGAAAATCTAGGAACTCAGGCATGTTGGCATTATGTTGTCATTGATATCAAAGAGAGATTATATTGAGTTACATTAGCTCTTGAGAAGTATAGTGGATTCTAGGTGTGTGATAGTGACTTGAAAAGGAATGGAAGATGTTGTGATGATTTCATGCAGTGTGTTGAAGCTCCTAATAGGTGTTCAATATTGGTAAAGTGATGTTGAGGTTAGATTTGGTGAAATAAACATGTTTAAGGTGCTTATTTGTAAGGCCTAGAAAGTAGAATGAGGTATGACATGGTCAAACAAGGCATGTGTCAGCTATATATACATGGGCTGTTTCACTTGATTTCTTAGTTTTCTGAGAAGTACTTGACGAAATAGATAAGGTAAAGGTGGTAAGAGGAATACGTGATTTGAGATGGTTGAAGGTTATATGCGTGCGTATTTGAATTCTGAATCAAAGTGCTTATGAGGCCTTCCTTTTGGCTAGGAGGAACTACCTGTATAAGAATCAAAACAAGACCACCAAAGAGAGTTAAATGATATATGTAGTGGATTTCCTAGCATGTGCTAGATCCTGGAAGTGCGATACTTCCTAGATCGCTATCAGTCCACTATTTAAAACAATTCAATGCTGAAACAAAGTAAATATTGTCCTGCTGTAGTTTAATATGATTTAGGCATCTCATACAAAACGTAATAGGATAGAAGGATATCTAAAGGTCAAGTAGGTTGGTTATAGGTGAATATGAGCTAACAAGCTAGGTTAGATACATATATGAAGGTCAACTAGGTGTTCAGGTAGGTATCTGTTAGAAACAGGTTGTTATTCTGGTAGAAATTAGGCAACACAGAGACCAACCACGGTTTTATGGAACTGATGACGGTTTTACTGTAACCGGTGACGGTCAACGATGAATAGACGATGGTTAAGTCGGGGCTGGTGGAGTCACACAGTCTGGGTTTTTAGAGTTTTGGGGTGAAAGTGGAGTGGATAGTAGATGGGAATTGATCACAGAGGGGGTGCAGATATGTTGTGGAGGTCTGAGATTACTGAGGAGGTCAGATAGATAATTGGGCAAGGTATTAAGACGAGTGGGTATGGAAGGTGGCTGCAACTAGAGAGAGATAATGGAAAGAGGGTAAAAGACTAGGTTCATTTACCATAAATACTACAACTGCTGATAAGAAAATGAAATAGATGAAAGGAAGATACTTACTCTTCCATGAGGTACGGGTCTAAAGAATAATGAAGAAGTTGTTGAATTGGAGAATCCTGGGAAGAAAGTTTCACTGTTGTGCCAGTGTATTTGGTTGCCTTTGTTGCTCACAAAATCAATCTTAGTTCTGCTGTCACATCTAAGGAGATCGAATTCGAGATCAAAAGTATTTCAAACAACCAACAATCAACAACCCGTATTACAAAGCTATAGATGGGGCTAAATATGCCATTTGGTCCATTTCAGTATAACCAACATCGGTTTAGGGTAAACCGACGTTGGTTTGGGCTAGATATCTCGGGTTGTTCAAAAGTTGCCTGGGAAGTTGTTCCGCCATTTGATAAGGGTCTCTTCTTTTTCTCGGGGTAAAAACCAACCTTAAGAGGTTTTTAAATGTGAGGTGAGGGGATGGGTATAATGTTAGGCTTTATTTAAGACATTAGTTTAGGGTTTAGGTTAATGGGTCAAATGATGGGGGTGGTTAGGTGAGGTACATTTAATAAAGGCAATTATATTGAATAGGTGTACGAGGGTAGTGAATTAATTTAATGTAAATAATTAAATTAATATGTGTGTGGGAAAAACGGTCATTAACTTAATTAAAATAATTAAATTAATATGTATGGAGGTAAATGACATTAATTTAATTAAAGTAATTAAATTAAAATGTGTGGGGTGCAGGAGGTAGGTGCTAAGATGTTGAGGATGAGGAAGTGATTATAGGGTTGCGGTAAGGGACCAAGGTGATTACGACATGATTTTTGTGTCTACATGGGGATCATGAATATGATGTGTTTAAGGACTCACAAGTTTTTAATAGTGCTGGTTTAGGTGTTAGATAGTGGTTTTAGGTTTGTTCATAGACCTAGTCTTAGAGAAAACATGTCATGGTGTGGTGGAGTCAAAACTTATAGGAATATTTAGGAAAATGTAAGCATTGGATATTTTTTGGAAAGTTGATATGATGGTGTGGTATAAATTTTAGGACCTAATGTTGAAAAACTTGAAAGTTATGTTATTTTTATTAAAACCAAGTTGTGAAGGTTAGAAACCAAGGCTAAATTTTGATTTTCTAATGCTTGTTGGAGAGTGTGTGCTTTGCATAGGGACCCAAAATACTGGGGATAGTTTAATAGTTCTGTTATGAATATTTTTGAAGTGGAATGAGGTTGTTTGATCATTAGGTTCTTATGAACAATCGTTAGGAAGGTAAAATGGTTGTAAACCCTCTTAAAACCCTAGGTGTATAACGAATTAGGATAGATTAGTTGTAGTGGCCCATAATTGATTGTTTTGTCAAAAGTGATGATTGGATGTTTTATAGGACTCCATATTTCTCCAGGTGTGATTTAGAGGTTTTGAAAGTATGTGGGCCCCACTAAAAAATTCAAGTTTCTAAAGTTTTTCAGTTTGTGCCAAAGTTGTCCATTGAACCTAATGAATAATTTAATATTCATGGAATTATGGGAGTTTTTATTCATTTCCATGTTAGTTTTAGATTATGGTTGAGCTCTTAGGAGTTCAAGTGTGCCTTATCTTGCATGACTGGTTTTTGGGAAGTTTGGAGAAGTCTAGTTGCAGAGATGTTTTGGAGGTGCTATAGTCTTATTTATTGCATGATTTGAGTTTTCTGTTTACTATGAGGTAATCATATTTCCATTTTTATATCACACGTGTGTTTTGAGGTCATTTTAGAAAGTTATGTCTTGTTTACTGAAGACTAGTTTTGGGGTGCTTGGTTGTGCATGCTCTTGAGAGGCTTCATGGTGTGATATGATGGTTCTGAGTTGTTTTATGGTTTTTGGAGGTTGAATAAGGATTATAAAACATTTGTAAGTGTTTTCCATGTTTTGGTGAAGTTGTTTTTTTCTCTAGAACATTCCCTTGGTGGTGAGTTGCTTGTTTTGGTGTTTTAGAGCTTCTTGAGTCCTAATAGAGGTATAATAGGATCTAGGTGATGTTGGTGACCTATATGGTCCTATGGGTGATGTTTTTATGATTTTTTTATGATTTGGTGATGTATTTTAATCTAAATTTTTTTACCTAGGTGAGTTGTAATAAATAAACAAGTATAAAAGCAAATTAGAAAGCTCATTTGAGCTAGTTGTGAGAGTGGGAGAAAAGTGAGAGCTAGGAGGTTGTTTGAAGGAGGTGAAGAAGGTATTTGTGACCTTGTTGAGAGGGAAATGATGTTGTGATGATGTTCTATGGAGATATCAGTTATGGGTGAGGTATGGTAGATGGTCAAATCAACTTGAAGGAATTTCTTGAGCATGAAGGCTAGAGAGGTGTTTTGAGCAAGTTAGAGAAGAGAGTGAGCTTCATTAAGTTATCATTAGTTGTGTGAGAAAAATTTTAGAGATGGAAAACATTTAAGATGGATTTTTTTGGTACTGAATCATCTTTTGGGGTTGGTTCCTCTTAGTAGGGTTGGTGCTTTATTAAAATAGGGGTTGGTGCTCCTTATGGGTTGGTGCCTCACTGAATCTAGGGGTTGGTGCTCCTTGTTAAATTGGTGCTCAAATAATTTTGAAACATGGATATAATAAAGTTTTGTGTCAATGATTTTTCTTCTCCTTAAGGTTTTCCCACTTATATCTTGTGTCCATTTTCTCTTGTGTTTTCATGTGCTCATCTAAATGGTTATGTTTCTTAAGTATGTGTGCTTAAAAATTAAATAGAATTGGATTATTGATGGATTTGAATGTTGAAATGAATGTAAATTTTATTACACATTGATTCAACCCCCTAGTGTTTTTGATTCCAATAATTGGTATTAGATCAAGGCCTTTGAAGAAATCTTAAAAATCTTGAGGTGATCCTTTGAAACACAATATGGATAAGCAGTTGAGGAGAGAATGTAAAAATTTGAGATGCATGTTCAAGAAGGATGAAGAGATCATCATGAGTATTAATAATCAACTGGAGGATGATATTACAGGTTTGAGATCAAAGGAAGATAAATGGAACAAAATGAATAACAAAGAGGTTGATCATGAGAAGTCATTTGAAGATAGTAGTTCCCATGATCAGGTAGGCAATGAAGAGGCTATGGTAGACTTAAAAGTAGAGTTGGTATTCCATAAAAAGGAGTGTTGGAAGTAAAATGGATTGAGGGAGGGGGTGGTGGATCAGTATTAAAAAAAAACTTTAATAATTTCAAATTAATTTCATACACCATTAACATTCAACCATGTATTAATGAGATCTTAACAATCAATAATAATCATCCATAAGAGCATAAACATGAAGGAGTACACAAGAACACAAGATAAAAGTGGGGAAAACCTCAAGGGGAAGAAAACCCAATGAAATTTTTCTGATATTAATCACAATAAAGTACTCAAGTGAATATTACACATCACAAGATATTTAATTAGTGAGGCACCAACCCCACAAGGAGCACTCACCCCTAAAGCCTTGTTAATATTACTCACAAAAAGAGAATTGAATGAATATGAATCATCAAAAAATATTTTGATAAGAATATCATTGGAGATATGTTTCCAACACTCACTTAATGGTGATCACAAAATTCAGCTCCAAATTTCTTCAAACCCTTCTTCAAACATACCTCCTTTTTCGCTCAATCAAACTTAGACTATCATGACCTGATTTGATCTCATACTCTTGCACACAATATATCTAAAATTAATAATACTTTTGTATACACTCTTAGATATGATTTAATGCCCTTTAACCTCTTACTCTCTCACAAGTAGCTCACACTCTTCCCTCTTAATTCACTAGTTCAAATTTGAACAAAAAATGTACTTTTATATGCTTCTACATTCAACATCATAACAAACATCAGTCCATTCCAAGGATCGTGATGATTAGATCTTAAAAATATTATAATACATTCATAACAACTCATAATATGGACCTATGTATATCGGCCATGCACCAAGACAACCTAACAAGCCAAAAATGGCTCAAAACCCCATCACTCGGCTCATCAAGGACCTCAAAACTCATAACCATGATTGAATAACCTATAAAGGCATAAAACATGTCAAACATACCATAAAAACATCATCCATGCTCATAAATTACCTTGAACCAATAATTTTCTTCATAACTCTGCCAAGAAGGATCATTTCCTTCATAAAACAATTACTTCCAGGAACTATTCTTCACCAAATAAGCTCAAGATCACACCATAACACATAAAATATTCCATGTAACCACTAATTGTGAACCCATTGACCTGTATAAAACCTCCATGATTTCTAGACCTCATGAAACATCTATAAATGTAAACCACACCTCTTTTCCTCTTCACCAAACTGAGCTACCCAAAAAGATTTTTTGGAAACTCAACTAGTTTGCACCCTTGATGTATTTTTAGAGACATATAAATGAATTTAATAGGGAAAAAATTCATCCCTGTTCACTCTCCAATAGATATAAAGAATCAACTAATCCAAAGAGTCTTCTATATCCATTTTCTTACCAAAGAAATTCTGTCATGAAAATAATTAAACTTTTTATTCACAAACTGAGGTGGTTCATCAATTAAAACACATCATAAAGAGATAAAACATATACTATTAGAAATATATATGAATCTAATTTACACAATATCTTACATTTCCTTAAAAATCCAAGTGGAAGGCCTTCAACCAGGTTAATCTATGCAACTACTAAAAACTGCCCTTTTTGGCCCAAAGACCCGCCTTCTTAAATAGGGCACACTTTTCCCTCTAGGACTTAAACCATGACCTGAAACCACCATGGATATCTATTAAAATTCCTAGGATCCAATCAATGTTGGTTTAATCAATTCCTTTAATAAAAAACTTTACCACAAATCGAACATATTTAGAAACTTGCTTGTTTGAGTGGGGTCCAAAAAATATCACATGCCCTACCATACATTTCTGGAATCTAGAGGATTCCTCTACAAATTCAAATAATCATTTATAAAAAGGAATAAAAATAGGTTCACTACAATCAAATTTCTCCAAGTCACTTTTGACATAGGGTTTTAAAGCCATAAAAAGTTGTTTACCTTCTTAACACTCATTCATAAAAATATGATGATGAAACCACTCCATTATTTTTGTGAAATGATATTATCTCAATGGAAAAAAATCATTGAGAACCTATAGGTTCCATTCAAAGTAAATAATTCACAATGAGCATAAGAAGTTGTTACTTGAGTTGGAAAATGCATTCTTAAGCACCCTATTTTACCTAAAACATCACAACTTACAAATTTATCTTCATACTGACTTGAAATTTTTATCACACCTATAAGAAACCCTTATGCACCATATCCAATCATAAGGTTAGGTCAAATATGTCTACATCTTCATATGCCATCTCATTTGCATGTCTATCGATTTGGGTTTTATATGTTTTAAGCTAAGTCATAGTAGAAGAACCTCATAACTCATCATGAAATCACTCCAAAATGCCCCAAAACACTCTAGAAAACATGTCTCACTCACCTAAAGGATATCATGAGATCAGATAGATCTAAAAATCATCCATATGCTTCATTAGGCCTCTAAGCACCTAGACTAGGTCTAGATGAGCACGTGCAACTGAATCTTCCACCTATACCTGCAATCTGAAATTCATGTGAGTAACTCAACACTCTCCTATCATGATATCCATACTTCTACCATCCTCCTTAAGTCACCTTCATATCTACTCATTGTTGATGCAAAATCACAACACCCCGAATGGCATGATTTTGTGTGGGGCATTTGATGTGATCTGCATAAAATTGGACCATCTCTCAAGCTGTGGGACTTGCAAACCTGAGATGTACCTCCAGAGAAAGCTGAATATTTTTCCTAAATTACCTGACACAATCTACTCTAATGTAGGAAAAACTAATCTAATCCTAATCTAACCATTCCAAGGAACCAGAGAGAAAGAGAGAGTGAAAGAGAGCCTACACTAAAGCGGTGATACACCAGAAAAGGAAAGAGGTGAGATACTCTGTTGAGGGAGGATGAAACAAGGAAAAAAGGAGATGAGGGAGGTCAGACAGAAGTGACACAAACCCAGATCCTAATCCATCATCAAAACTCCATGAAACACGACATCTCACACCTACAAACGTGAAATACATGCACAAAAAAAAGATCTAAAAGGGAGAGGCACGGAGAAAAAATAAAACAAGAGAAAGGGTTGAAGAACATCACAAAAACATGAGTTTATTACTCTAGAAGGTGCACAGACCATTACATTTATGCTCAGAGGCAAAAATCCACTTTCCAGGCATAGGAGAAGGCTTACAACTCAAATGGAGTCGGGAAAAAAAATTTGACAGAGTTTCCCCACACCCAGAATGTCTCCCTTCTCAAATGAGAAGTGTTTACAATATATAGAAGGTTGAAAACTAGAGAGAAAGAAGAGAAATCAGATTCTGCTCTTAAAGCTCAACCAAAAACCATTAATGCCCTGAAAATTCACCTACAATCTGTCAATCCATGGTTCCCCATGTCTATTTGGCATTGTTGGAGAAGGAAACCATGGACCATACAAATTAAATTTGGATAGTTGAAGGAATCAGATCCTGTATTAATGGATTAAAAGAATTTTCCAAGATTTTCACCCATCAAAGCCTGCTAGAAAGAATAATTTTTGCTTCCATGGTGTAGAGGAGGTTGATACCTTTCCAACGGTACCAAATTTGTTGAATTTTGAGCACTGGATCAAAATTCATGCCCATTTGAATATTTGAATCGAATCCGTACAAAAATGGCAAAAAATAAAATTTGCAAAACAGATCCATGGGCCCAAAATTACAACTTGTGCCTTTTGCACAAAAATTACAAAAGTGAAAAAGTTCCCCACAGGCCCGCAAGCCCGCAACTTTACATTTTTCATTTGGCAAAAAAACCTCCTCGGGCTCACAGGCCTGCACTTGCAAACTACGCTTTTTGAGAAAGTTACAAAAAATCCAAAGTTTCCTCGATGGCCTGCTTCCCCGCAGCTGACAAAGGCTTGGCACGTGGCTTCTCTAGGCATCGGTAGAGGTGCGGCTTACTTTTATACTTTACACCTTTTCAAAACAAAAGCCAAAATTTAAACTTCCTCCGGTGACATGCCTTCCCGCTTTGACTTGAAACATGGCCACATGTCTTTTAGGAATATTATATTGTTTACATTGGTGAATGTTTTAATGTAATATATATTATCATGGATATAATATATATGGGTGAATAAATAAAATGTAATATTATTAAATATGAGAAAATTATCTCATATTAATAATATGGGTTTTATATATTAGTTGTGAGTTTGTTGTATAAACAACTCACGTTGAGTGTGTGAGATAACTAAGGGATTGAGAGAGATTAGTGGAAGGTTAAGAGATATTGGGATAAAGGATGACTCCTATTTAATAGGAGATCATATGTGTATTTATACCTCTCAATGTAAAGGAAGATATATCTCGGATGAATTGAAAATTATTCTAATATTATTTTTTTGGTGTTTTTATTGTGCAAGATTATTTCCAATAATTTGTACCAACTTCAAGAGTGTCCCTTTGCAGGCCTTAGGCATTTTTCTTCATTTGACGCAAAGATCCTCCACGGGCTCATGGGCTCGCAATTGTAAATTGTGCTTTTTGCAAAAAGCGCAAAGTGTCAAGATATCTCCCCAGCCCCACCAGTCCACAATCTTCCCCTTTGGTGAAAAGTCTACCCCAGGCCCACCGACCCGCTTTTGGCAAAAAATCCTTCCAAGGCCCGCCGGCCCGTAACTTGCAAAATATGAGGAGTTAGAAGGACTTCGTTATATTTCTGGAAAGGGGAAGAAATTTCCTATCTGATGGAAATGATTTTAGGGGACCTTAAGTGCTTAAAATATATAAAATTTAGATTGAAGCACAAAAAAGGGAAAAATGGTGTTAGTTGACCAAAAATAAGTGTGAGCTTATTTTGGTCAACAATTTGGCGACTCATGGGGATCACCTGCCTGCTAGGTGAAATGATCAGTTTCCTTGAAGCATCCATTGGGCATGGAGTCATGAATGATAGCTTGATACTAATCTTTAACTCTGAAATCTGATCCTTGAGCCACTTAGAACACCACTGAAACTGGAGCTGATCTCACCAAATGCCATTTTCAATGCACTGTGCATGAGCAAAAAAATACCACAACACACTATGTAAAAAACTAGAAATCATACACACCCCAAGTGGGATATGCAGAGTGTGCACAAGCACTTCTTCTGCTGAAAGAAAACCTACCTACTCTATGCTAACTAGAGAGAAAGGGAACTCAAACAAATCCTGCAACTAGCAGGGAGAAGTAGCTTCCCTTTCTCAAAAAGGGCAGCCATGCAAATGATTTGACACTGAATATGGCTACTTGTATGAGTGAAAAACTAACTATAAGCTGATCCTCCACCCAAATCATCAAGGTGTCAACTGGAAACAAGACAAATACCTCTTTTAGTTGCTCTGTATTTGGATTGAAGAGGCATTGCAGCTGATCCTTGGTACTTTGATACTCATCCTCATGCTCAGGAGTAAGCATGACTAGTGTTGGCTTCTCCCTTGGCTCCAATGAAGCCAAGTACCTGATTGGGAAAGGTTTGATCCGATGGGTGTGCCCATTGTTCTGAATTTCAACTCCAAGAATGGAGTCTTCTTGCAGATCTTCCTGGATGGATGGTGTGGAAGAGATGATGACATCCTCTTGCTCTTTCCCTTCCTTATCTTGTGAAGAACATGGAAGATTCATATCTTCCAACCTTGGTTCTAGAGGGCTGTTATGAAGTGCAGGTTGTTGTCCTTGAATGCTCTCCTTCATGACAGTAGGCTCATGTGCTTGGAAGGTGGATGATGGAGGAGAAAATGATGTGATCTCCATGGGCTCCTCTCCATCAAAGCAATCCTCCAAGTCAGACAGATAATCTGCCTCCTTGTTGTCCTGCTGCATGTGCTCAACCTCCTCCATGGTGTCCTCCTGATCTGAAACTTTATCACCATGGTTCCCCTCATCTTCAAACATGAAGTTTGAAAGCTCAAACTCTTCTTCAACATTAGATTTTTAAGGGGATGAAGTGGGAGGAAGAACTGAAGGTTCTTCTATGGCCTAATCTGTACTTGAAGCCTCTTGAACTGTATGGCTATCCTCCATCATGGATTCATCAATCAAATCAGGCCCTTCAAATGAAAGAAAAAAATATTCAACAATGCTTTCTTCATCAAGTGGCTTCAACTCTGATTTGATCTCTTCCAGTTTCTCCTCTTCAATAGGATGTGGAGCTGATTGTTATTTCTTCCTTGATGATTGATTGTGCAGCTTGGATTGGATCAACATCCTCTTCAAACAAAGTGCCATTATGGACACTACATTCAGAGAAAACAAATTGTTGATCTTCTCCTTCTTGTTCTTATTCTTCTTCTATTACAAACTCAGCCTTAGCCACCACTGGCTCTTCAACCTTGACCTCCTCTGTTGGCTTAACCATCAAGGGGATCTTTGTAATCCCAAATTTGAGAGCCTAGCTTACCAAGATTTTGGTCATTTCTTCTCTATTTGGCTCTTCTTCTTGCTGTTCTCCTTGACTGGTCTTTGGAATCTCTTCCCCACATGGAATTGGGAAAGAAGAGGAGGTAGGTTGGGATTCAACCAGTTTTGCTATTGTTTGTGGTGGAGAGGGAAGTGGAACTTCTTGTTTGTTTGGAGGGAATGACTGCTTGAAGGGAAAAGGGAAGAAGAATTGAGATGAGATGGAAGATTAGGAGATGGAGAAGGGAAAAAAAAATTTGGGGCAGCAAGTGAGGGCTTGACTCTTGACACTGCTGAAATGATAAAGCTTGAGAAAGAGAAAATGAAGGACAAGGAGTTGGTGATTGACTTACCCATTGACAAGGTTGTCTCACACTTTTCTCATATGCCTCAATATCCTCAATCCACTGTGCAAGTTGAGGCAACATTTCAACCATGAAGTCAAGCTTCTCCTGAGGGCTGTAATGTCTTGGAAAAGGGCCTTCCCATGGACAAGGTGCCCTGCAACCAATCCTGAATGCCTTCATTTGTATTGTAGCCCTTGACTGAACCATGCCAGCCTCCATTTTTTGAATCTTCTCCAGCAGATCAGCATTTTCCATGTAACTATTATCATTATATGCATACCCTTGTTCTTGATAAGCTCCATAGCCAAACTGGTTTTGGCACTGCTCATATGGGTAAGCATGATTATTTTGGATCTGATCATAATGTTGATCTGGAGGAGTTGAGAAATACATTGGAGGTGGACTGCATTGCTGCTGCTGCAAGTGTGAATTCCAAGATGGAAATGAAGTCATGATTGCACAAATTCATGGGATGGAAGAAAATGAAAGATGTGGAAAGAAAATGGATGAAAATGTGTGGAAATGGATGGAAGGAAAGTTTGTAACTCAGAGAATGGGTTTTTTACTAGATGGAGTCACCAGATGTGCTTTGCATGTGCCTCCAAAGGCTGAGTCTCACCAAGAACACATCAAACTTGATGAAATGAAGTGGTATGGACCAGTGTAAACTGTTAGGTGTGGTAGCACAGTGGCTTCTGTTTGAAACCTTGGAAAATCCCAACTCAGGCATGCCACCGGGAAAACTGTTGAGTGTGAAATCACATAGCACCCCGAATGGCCTGATTTTGTGTGGGGCATTCGGTGTGATTTGCATAACATTGGACCATCTCTCAAGTTGTGGGACTTGAGAACCTGAGATGGACCTCCAGAGAAAGTTGGTTCTTGTTCCTAAACTACCTGCCACAATATACTCTAATGCAGTCAAAACTAATCTATCCTAATCTAACCATTCCAAGGAACCAGAGAGAAAGAGAGAGTGAAAGAGAGCCTACACTAAAGCGGTGATACACCAGAAAAGGAAAGAGGCGAGATACTCTGTTGAGGGAGGATGAAACAGGGAAAAAGGAGATGAGGGAGGTCAGACAGAAGTGACACAAACCTAGATCCTAATCCACCATAAAAACTCCATGAAACATGACATGTTACACCTAAAAATGTGAAATACATGCACAAAAAAATATTTGAAAGGGAGAGGCACGAAGAAACAATAAAACACGAGAAAGGGTTGAAGAACACCACAAAACATGAGTTTATTGCTCTAGAAGGTGCACAGACCATTACATTTCTACTTAGAGGAAAAAATCTACTTGCCAGATGTAGGAGAAGGCTTACAACTCAAATGGAGTCGGGAAACAAATTTTACAGAGTTTCCCACATCTCAGAATGTCTCCTCCTTCTCAAATGAGAAGTGTTTACAATATATAGAAGGATGAAAACTAGAGAGAAAGAAGGAAAAATCAGATTCTTGCTCTGAAACTCAACCACCAACCATTAATGCCCCGCAAATATGCCTACAATATTTCAATTCTAGTTCCCCATGTCTGTTTGGCGTGTTGGAGAAGGAAAGATGGCAAATCAGATCAGATCTAGGTAGTTGAAGCAATTAGATCCCGTATTACTGGCTTGAAAGAATTTTTCTATATTTTCACCCATCAAAGCTTATTGAAAATAATAATTTATACTTCCATGGCATAGAGGAGGTTGAGACCTTTCCAAAAATACCAAATTTGTTGAATTTTGAGCACTGGATCAAAAGTTATGCCCATTTGAATATTTGAATCGAATCCGTACAAAAATGGCAAAAAAACCAGTTTTGCAAAATGGATCCAGTGGGCCTGAAATTCAACTTTGCGCCTTTTGCACAAAAATTAAAAAAGTGAAAAAGTTCCCCATAGGCCCAAATATTACAAAAGTAAGCCTGTAACTTTGCATTTTGCATTTGGTGAACAAACCTCCAAGGGCTCGTGGGCCCACACTTGCAAACTATGCTTTTGAGAAAGTTTCAAAAGATCCAAAGTTTCCCCGACAACCCGCTTTCCCTCAGCTGACAAAGGCCTGACAAGTGGCTTCTCTGGTGCATCGACAGAGGTGTAGCTTACTTTTATACTTTACACCTTTTCAAAACAAAAGACAAAATTAAAACTGCCTCCGGTGACCCATCTTCCCGCTTTGACTTGAAACATGACCACGTGTCCCTTTGCGGGCCTTAGGCATTTTTCTTCATTTGGCGCAAAGATCCTCCGCGGGCTCACGGGCCCACAATTATAAATTGCAACTTTTTGACAAAAATCACAAAGTTCTAATATATCTCCCTAGACCCACTGGTCTACAATCTTCCCCTTTGGCGAAAAGTCTTCCCCAGGCCCGCCAGCCCACTTTTGGCAAAAAATCCTTCCAAGGCCCGCTGGCCCGTAACTTGCAAAATATGAGGAGTTAGAAGGACTTCTTTATATTTTTGGAAAGGGGAAGAAATTTCCTATCTGATGGAAATGCTTTTAGGGGACCTTAAGTGCTTAAAATATATAAAAATTCAGATTGAAGCACAAAAGGGGGAAAATGGTGTTAGTTGACCAAAAATAAGTGTGAGCTTATTTTGGTCAACACTCACCATGCTCCATCACCTAGGCTAGTTAGGTCACCTGATTAGACTTTCTAAACAAAGCCATTCTCACCTTTTACACTCTTTTCATCATACCACCACCTAAATATCCATGTCAACATCATGCCAAGCATCTTCTGACTCTTCTCCATCATCCTATTTTTCATTAATTAGATTTTACATTAATGAAAACATCTAAAATCATGCAAAACAACAATCCCCCCCTTTGCCATCGATGGAAAACCACCTAATTCTTCTCCCTCTTTTACATTAATAACAAAACATACCTATATTTACATGGTCTCCATCTTATTTAGACTCTTAGGATCACCCCTTGGTTAGAAACATCAACATAAGTCATCAAACAAACATACAAACCTATTTTTCTTTACTAAACATTATTTTTAACCTTCTTCACAACTTGAAACAACTTTAGCATTCCTTAAATAATTTCATACCACTCATACTCATGCCAAAAATTATAAGTTTGAGCATAAAAAATCATTGTTGACACTTCGCCAAATTTTTCTAGTTGAAAATACTCACAAAATTACTTGATTCTAGCATTAGAACATTATATGTAATCCATGAAGAAACTTTTTAGACAATTTTACCCAACTTATATTTTCTAACTAAAACAAAAAATTAAGACCACATACCTTGCTTTCATACCATGGAGATTGCTCAAACCTTTCATCACTACCCTAAAGCTACTTTTAAGTGTTCTTGGTATTACTTCTGAGATAAAGATGTCTTATTGATCATTTGACTTACTCTCCTTTCTATTATACTTGGATTTATCAAAAAATTTACCTTACAAACATCTTATACACTTTTCACACTTGATTGGGATAAAAAATGAACTCCCCCTACCTTAATAGGCCATCAAAAACATATAATATACCATTTTCTCACTTTCACCTTTCCTGCTATACTCTATCACAATCATGATTCACTTACGAAGTCATATTGAATACGTCCTTAATAATTTCATTTGATTGAGCTAGTGAGAACTTTTAGGCTCCCCATCAACATATATCTTCATAACCAACCATCATGAATCCTTCATACACAGTTGATGGTATATCACGCTTCATCTAGAAAATATGCTATCTCTTCAAGTACTAAGACTTAGGAAACATACCTTGTCTTAAAGTTTATACACAAGTTCCATGGACCTTCATCAAGATACACAATCTTAGTCAGACTTGTATATCCATGAAACTCATCTGATCTTCCTCATATCCTATTTTAGATATCATAACAGACCTTAAGAGATCATACACAAGCATGTAACTCATCATTTTTACCTTTCATAGCCTTTAGTACTCCATAATCTTGTAAGACATACCTTATACCTTTGATGTGTCAAATTAGATCATATATGCTTCTTATCAAGCTTCAATTTTTGTATTTGACTAAGTATATTTACATACTTCTTTGTTACATTCATATCTCTATTTAAGACTTATTTACAAACCTTAAGAATTTATATGTAGAGTTTCAACATTGTTTCTTCTTCAAGGATTGAACTTAGAAATTTCAGGATCATGCCTTATCATTGCACAAAATTTATAGCTAACCATTAGGATGTAAACCACACTAGATACCCATTATTCATAGGTCAAGGCTTGAGACAAAATACCTTCCAATTCTGTAGTAAAAAAATCACGCACTTTAGACGTTATTTAGTCCCAGTCTCATACTATTATTTATAAGGTTTTTGAGTGAAGACAGTACTAATTAACCCCGATATTTTGGCCATATTAATTTATTTTATTTTGTCATTTCCAATCTCTTGCACCCACATGCCCGGTTAGATTCTATCATTTTTCATTATTTTAGCCTTGATTGGGGCACCTAGGCTAGTACTAAGGTGCCCATGGGTGCCCTGGTCCCACCAAGGGCACCCAGATCCTTTTTGAACTTTCCCGCCACTTTTTGGGCACTTTTTATCCATTTCAACTTCTTAAATTTTTGGTGGTCGACCATTTCGGGGTTAATTACAAAATTAGATCAAGAGAACCCTATAAATATAAAGTTATGAGACCATAATGAATGACAAATCACTAGTCACTACTATCATCCACCTAGGGTTGCATCTATTTGGAGATTATTTGCATCTATTAGCTCCATCAAAAGGGAAAAGAATGGCTCATATGCATCACACAAGCATAGGGGAACGGATTATATTATATTAAATCCACCATTCTACTACATTTTTACATCTAGTTATTACTCGCTACTTCACAAAGTGCAACTGACACAAGAGCACCTAGGGCACATGATGCACACACAGACATCAAAACTATATTTGGGTCTGAAATGTAGTGTAATGCTTAGTTAATAAGCTCGTTGTTGTGGAAGCTAAGGTCAGTTTGACCCATTCATCTGCATTCTTATTTTTTTAGGGTTTTGATACTTCTTGTGGTCTCTTGCAGGTCTTTTCATCATCTTGGATTATCAACGACACCTGACATGGTGTAGTGAATAAGATGCAATACACAATGAGGGTTTTAAACCACATGCTAGACCTATAAAAATAAGTTTTGAACCTTTTGCATAGACTAAGGCACTCATTCTATAGACCAGAGTACTCGCAGGCACTTATAGGTGCCCAAATCCTTCTCCAGGCACTTCAGTATAGCTAGATAGCTAAGATCCATCATTTATTGATTCCTCTGCATAATTTCTCCTACTTCTTATTTCTCCAGTCAATTTTACGACACAATCCATTGAGATCCTTTAATCAACTAAGTTCATTCTAACTCTCTTTGCACTCTAGGGTTCAACATTTTCATCTTCAGAGTTGTTTGGGTTGTTTTACATAGTCATTTACTACATTTATTTACTATATTTACATGTCATTCTTAGATTAAATATCATACACCCCCTACATCCCCATTTTTAGATAATCATTTTAGTGAACTAGAATCGATCATTCACGCTTCTAGTTTCTTCATTCATTGCTTGTCATCCTAGGGTTTGGTCATCATGAATATCTCAATCAATGATTATTTGCTTGCAAATCCCGATTTACTACATAGAGTCTAGCATTTCCTTGCTATTACTTGCATTCATGCTGACATGCATCCACACTCAGTTTATCAAGAATTTATGGATGCATTCTCTTCACACATAGTATTCAAGTCTAACCTTCTTGCTGATGTTCATATTTTTTATAATGATCCTCCTCTACATATCATATTCCATATTCACAATGTCGTTGTTGAGTTCACTTTGATTGATAATGGATCTAAACTTAAATTGTGTTCTATGTCATTCCTTGAAGCTTTAGTTCTTTCCACCTATGATGTTAGTTCATCTAGTGTTTCACTTTGTGCTTATGATGGTTCTATCTGTCCATGTCTTGGTCACATTACATTGCATATCACTGTTGGTCCAAAGACTATCCACATTGTCTTTTTCGTTGTTGATTTCCCAGTCTCCTACAAATGTATACTTGGTAGGCCATGGCTCCATGCCATGAAAGCTGTTGCCTCTACTGCTCATAATTGTGTAAAAATATTACATGAAAGTTCTGAGTAAACCATTTTTTGTGACCGCAATCCATTCCAGTATTGTGATCGGTCTCCTAATACTAGTCTTCCTATCCCATGAAAAAATATTATAGACGAGCCCCAACCTATCAAAGAACCACCTCACTTATCACCACTAGATGGTACCATTTGTGTGATAGATGTAGTTTATTCTATGCCACCTACTACTACTACTATCATTTTTCCTTATCAGGGGCCTTTTTAGTCTATGGACGTCACTCTATCACCTACACATTCACATGTACTACCTACATTAACATGACCACTATTCACTTAGACATTATTCATGAATGACTCATATTGGGACCATATTCTATTTGATCCTACATGCAATGACACCATATGTACACATGAGGGTTTAGCCCAACTTGGTTTTATTTTTGAGGACATCTATTTGCCTCCTCATGATCCTCATTTATATTATATCTTCATCACTATTACTGCTACTTATGGTTTACGTATTTTTCATCTCACAGTATATATCTCTCACACTCCTCACTCTTCACCACTTAAATTAGGAAAATCATGGCTTGATTACATTAGGGGAACTCTTGATCCTAATCATATAGACATCTCTTTCTCCATGCCTTTTGGGTGTATATTTATTTTCAATAGTACCTTTCTTGGCTATATATAGAATCTTACTCATTAGTATGCACACAGTTTCCCATTCCCTCCATTTACTGACGAGGAGTATGCTATGGGAATGTACAAGTTATGCCTTCATGGCTTGTTATGCAATCACCCAGATACTATTGCTTATCAATTCACCAAAGCTTATCCATTCGACTATGATCTTGACAATGATGATGTTCTAGATGACATTACATGATAACATCTTCATCACACACACTTTGGGGGCATAATATTCACATCCCCCTCCCTCATCATCATATCATCATAGGAACATCTCTCATCTTTGCATTATCATTCATTCAAATCCTTACATAGTACTACATCACGATCTTAGCATTTACACATACATCAATCTTCTCACATAGGCATAATCATCACATGTTTTAGCATCATCATTACCCGATGACACACTCTTGTGCTTTTGTTCACACTTGAGTGTTGAGGGATTACTACACATGAACTCTACATACTAAAATATAGACATTGCACATTGTTTTTCACCACGCATCTCGTGCTATACATCTTACATCATACATCCTACATTTATCCTACATCATTTCGATCATTGCACATTCACATATCATATATACTCTATACATCATATTAGTATTTATCATACATGTGTCACGCTTGCATCTAACATTCCACACTACTAATCATGCATATTAATTTTCTCCATACATTACATCCTATACATTGTACATTACATATTATGTTCATCATATGGTCATCTATTATGATCATGCACACTACATCGTCTTTATACACGCTGCACTCAATACCCTATGACGCACTTTAGTTCCCCAGTCCATGCTCAAATGTCAAGGGTTTAAAAATCAAATGGACCTTACATTCATCACTTGTCTATCATTTGAAGTTTCATCATGTAAAATTTCTAGGATAGTGACACATGCTATAGGCTAAATCATCACTTACTCTATCATCTTGTAGTGGTATACACTTTAGGCTATATTACCACTCCCTACTTTATTATCTTATAGTGGTATATGCTTTAGGATACATCGCCACTCCATTTTACTCATCTAGTAGTGATATATGCTTTAAGATACATCATCACTCCTACATTCATCTTCTCATGATATACGCTTCGGCTATAAGGTTCACACACACATCATCTCTAGGTCACATATCATCACTACACATATACATATTCATCACAACACGTTCGACAAAACACACAATATTTGACCATTTACCTATGACATAATCTTGTTTATGGTTCATTCTTGACTGTTGAGGGGTCAAACCAAATGAAACTCACTCCATACATTTCTATTTCACTCGGGGGGCATTCAGATCCTATCACTCCATTTTCCATTCCATTCCATCCATCCACAACATACTGCATATTATGGCTGCTTTTATTCTTGCTTACTTTTGATTGTTCATATTCACTTTAGTACCACATGATAGTTAGATTAATTTTATGTAATTTATCTATATCATCCACACATGCGTTTTCACATCTTTTTCTGGTTGTGATCAGAGATACAAGTATCTTACACGCAACATAGATTATTTCCTTCTACCCTTCCTAAAATGGTCACTAGGGGCATCCAAATTAGTTTCTTCTAGGTGTTATTGTTTCATTTTGTACTTAGCACTTTACATTACTTGGTTATACACACTTTTGACATACTATCTTTCTAACATGCTAATGGGTGCTTCATATGTATCATTTTTTATGTAGGGCTATTTACTTCCATACTTTTTTGTTACATTATTTACTATTGTTTGTTCTTGTTTACGGGCCTTTCCCTATGTTTGGTGTGCACATTTTTTTGTTGTTTGTGACCATTATGGCATGTGCATGTCCTATGACATCATGAGTTATGTCCCATGTTTGTAGCCCACTTTGTGTGGCTTACTTGTCTTCTTACATACTTCTTTGCTTAGTAGCTTATACACTGTTTGCGTAGCTTATACAATGTTTTCTATATGAATTCTTGTTCATACTAACACTTATTTTTGGCTAGCCTCTTATTTGTGCGCATGTTCATTTCTATAAAGTGCATTCCTTACCCCTTGTAGGGAAGAGTTTCAACGTACATGTGGTTGGTCCTCTTTTGGGGTCACATTTTCCTATTAGTGACATCGCATGCACCCCCAAAGAGGGGGGGCATGATTTAGGGTTTACATACTACATAATGCATTTGCACTGGTTTAGTTCAATTCACTTTGTTTCCATGGCATTGTAGGTTACATATAACAAGTGGGTTCATACCAGTCTATGAACCCTGTACACAACAAATTTTACAGGCATAGTAGTTCTTAGCATTCTAGGAAATAGTTAAATATTGGAGGATAAAGTATAATTCCTTCGTATAATTCTTTAGCCAGTGGTGTCAAATCATCCAAAAACTAGGACATACAAAGATCTCGTCACACACATTCAGTGAAGTAATTACAAGTTGGAGGATACAGTGGAATTCATTGCTACACTTCTTTGGCCTATGGCATCGGATCTCCCAAAAAACCTCGACAGTACAGGATATCATTTTACACTCTTTTTTTTGACATGGATCAAGTGTACATGTTCCATTTACATTTTTCATTTATGTAATTTACATTTACACACTTTTACATTGTGTTTTTACACATACATACATGTATATTTGACTACTTGATTGTTTTCTCCTTGCAGGTCCAGTCGTATGAGAAAAAGGAAGTCAAATGGGGGCAACGACAACAAAAGAAACAACACTAGTGTCAAAAACAACACTTTACGGCAACACACACACCATACTAACCATGTAGGTACATCATATACATCAACATATAAACACATGTTTCTGCCATAGGTTCGCTCTCATCACTTTTTTTTCTTTTTCATCTTTAGTTTCCACGCTCCATTATCTTTTTCTCATTCCACACTTTGTCTAGTCCTTCAATGCATTCTCTGCTACAATCTTCATGGACATCAGATACACATCTCTATCTACTTTATGTTACTAAGATTTTCACTCACCAATATAAAGTGGGGGCAAATGAAGTCAAAAAATCATACATTGTAGATACTATTTATTCCCAGTCTCATACTACTATTTAGAAGGTTTTTGAGTGAAGAAATTACTAATTAAACCTTATCTTTTGGTCATCTTACTTTATTTACTTTCATCATTCCCGACCTGTTACACCCATATGCCCAATTAGCTTATGTCATTTCATATTATTTTAGCCTTAAATGGGTCACCCAGGCTAGTATTGGGGTGCTCATGGGCACTTTGGCCCCACTAGGGGTGCCCCAATCCTTTTTGAACTTTCCCGTCACTTTTTGAGCCCTTTATAGCTGTTTTGAATTCTTATCTTTTTGGTGGTCGGCCATTTCAAGGTTAATTACGAAATTAGATCAAGAGAACTGTATAAACATATAGTTATGAGACCATAATGAAGGACCAATCACTAGTCACTACTATCATCCACCTAGGGTTGCATCTATTTAGATATCATTTGTATCCATTAGCTCCATTATAAAGGAAAAATATGGTTCATCTGCATCATAGAATCATATGGGGAGGGATTCTATTCTATTCGATCTACCATTCTACTACATTTTTACATCTAGTTATTACTCGCTACTTCACAAAGTGCAACTGGAACAAGAGCACCAATGGAACATGATGCACACACACAGACACAGACACACAAGAACTACATTTGGGTCTGAAATGTAGTACAATGCTCAATTAATAAGATCACCATTGTGGTAGCTGAGGTCAGTCTAACCCATTCATTTGCATTATTCTTTGTTTAGGGTTTTGATACTTATTGTGGTCTCTTGTACGTCTTCTCATCATCTTGGATTATCAATGATACCTGAAGTAGTGCATTGAATCTGATGCAATACACAATGAGGGTTTTAAACCACCTACCAGACCTATGAAACATAGTTCCAAACCTTTTTCATAGACCAAAGTGCATATTCTATAGACCAAAGCACCCTCAGACATCCTAGTCCTTCTCTAGGCACTCCAGTCTAGCTAGATAGCTCAGATCCATCCTTTTTGGGTCATTTACACAGTCGATCCTACTTCCTATTTCTCCGGTCACTTCTACGACATAGTCTATTGAGCTCCTTTAATTAGCTGAGTTCATTCTAAATCTCCTTGCACTCTAGGGTTCAACATTTTCATCTTCATAGTTGCTTGAGTTTTTATACATAGTCATTTACTACATTTATTTACTATATTTACATGTTGTTCTAGATTAGATTAACTAACATAGATCCTCTACATCCCCATTTTTATTTAATCAATTTGTATATCCAATCTCAGAGCAGGGTTATATACAAACTCATATCTTAACAAACCAAAAATAGACTAACAAACTTGAAAAATGTCTTGAACATACTTCTTAACACAAATAATGTTGAATCAGAATACCATTACATGTTTGAGCTCCATTCTTAGTTAGATATCAATAAAATCTTCACCATACTACTTTGTAACACCTTCAAGAAATAGTACTTAATATATACCTTGGTTTTGAAGCATTTCACATCATCAACATACCTTCATTAAGTTTGATTCCTTCATTCTAGGCTTTGCGTGATCACCTACACACTTTCTTGAGACCATGTTGTAGTATCCAATAGTTGATAATTACCATTATAGTCCTCAATGATCACACTCATACATGTAGCTCATCATTTCTCACCATTTCTTCATCTTTCACTATCCTAAGATGATGCAAGAGAACATCCCTACTAGATTTGCATTTTATCTCTAAGATGCCTCTCAACCTTCCTTTTTACTTCATAATCTTGTGTAAGGTACACCATCAGACCTCAAGTACCCATTCTCAGGATTATACACATTAAAAGTTAACTGAGAAACTCACTTTTACAATTCATAGGATTGATAGTGTTATGATCTTCTTCATATAACTTCCATGATGCATGAATACACTTGGATACATATCAAACATTTTTCTTGGATAAAAAAATCAATATGGACCATGTCAGACAACTTACATACCTAGAATACCTATAACATCAACTAGGAGCTCCTGAAATGTATTGATTTCCTTTTACTCTTCTATCCTACCTGAGACACTATCACTAAGCTAGAACATATATGCATAGTCTCAAAAAAATGCATTACAAATTTAAGAGTGACTGATGATCCTTGAAATCCATGACATTGCTTCATATTGTTTTGTGTGCACAAGCAACTCTTGAGACACTTCATGCTTGAATAAAGACTTATCAGTTGTCACAGAATTGTAACACTAATTACATTTCCCTGATACTAACATCCTTGCACTAAGGCAATGCCTAAACTTTCTTGATGAACCAAAATCCTTCACTTTGATCCTTGAGAACCTCCTTTAAGCCTCTTCTTAGCTGCCACAAGGCTTGTAATTATATGTATAAAAGATTACATGACTTGGAAGTTTTTTGAAAAATTAATCAAATGCATACTTTGAACCAAATATGTAGGTACCACATCTTCCATTAATGTTCAACCAAAATATATTATCAACTGTAACAAGAATTTCAACATGGTTTTCATAATCATAGGACAAACCACTTGACCAAAACACCATAGTCTTAGACAACCTTCTTTGAGGATAGGGTAAGGAACTATCATAAGAATAAGACACACTCATTGTAGCTTGAGTAAGACCAATATCGACTTATGTAGACTAACCGTGCACTCTCAGGGATCAACCAACTTCTATAAATGCTAGAATGAGGTGAATCATACAATGTAAGACAACTTGACCTCATAACTCTAAAAAGAAAATCATAGAATTATTAAAAGATTTGACATAACTAGGAGGACTGAAAAAGATCATACCTCAACACATAACTTCATCCTTTTGTCATGACTCAACATGGCATAATTAAATTTATTGAAGACATACTTCAACACAGGTACCGCCATAAACCAACATGACAAAGAATTAATACCAAGATAGCTCTCAACAAGTCTTGACAATCCTAACTATAACTCTTCAACACGACTTCACGCTTAAAATAAGACACTTGTGCTATATGGACTATTCAAATGTAAATCATAAACATACCTTTACATTTTGATGAAACACCTCGACTACATGAAATGCCTCATGCGGTAATATACTTCAACCTAGTCAGCTTAACCTTCTTGCAATGCCTCTTATAGATGCTTTTGTATCTAAGAATCCTAGTAGAGACATGTCACTTCATAATGCAACTGAAAGACACTTGAAAATAATCCTTTCCCTCTTGCTTCTGATCTGTACCTTGAATAGCTCTTTGTCTTGTATCCATATTGGACCTTGGTGAAACATTGTTGTTCACTCTTGGCTACCATATTCTGTCTTGCCTTCTAGTATGCATATCAGGACCATGAAATCTCCTTCCATTCTTTACAGAACTATGAAAGTCCCTAGTAACATGTCCAAAATTATTGCAACTGAAACATATAACTTCACTTTTACCCCTGTAACCTTTATTAAGATAATTCCGACTTGAAGGTTTATGTAGAAAAAATCTAGTAGTATGGCCTCTCTCATGACAATTGTAGCAGAACACATTCCTTTTTTTCTCGTCTCTACTATCTCTCAATGGGTATTCATTCTTGAAAAACCTCCTACATTCCTTAGCTCTATGCCCAAAACTATTATCTGTGAAACAATAACCATTAAAAGATATGATGAGCATATGTTTTTTCATGTTTTATCCTATGTGAAACCCTACTTTTTTCATGAAATCCTTTTTCACTATGTATAATGTTTTCATTTTGTAATTAATACTTTACTATGTTTTGGAAGGAAATATTATACATATCCTTGTTATTTTCATCTTGTTTTCACTTCTTCAAATATGGTTCTGTTGGATCTCAAACTTGCACCCATCCCAAATTAGGATGAACTGGGGATTTAAGGCAACATGGGACTGTATCCAAGTTATGGGACCTTTCACGCTTAAGATAGAAGTTCAGAGAAGGTTGGTTAATCTACGTATTTCTACTACTAAAACTACTCCTAGGAAGGGAAATGTAACTACCTAACTCTACTCTATGATTCCAAGGGACCATGGTGAGAAGGATGTGCATGAACATGGAAAACATAAGCTGAAGGGAGGTGCTAACACTAAAAAGAGGGGAATGAACGTAATCAAATTTGAGAAAAAATTAATTAAAACATGTGTAGAGAGGGCAGGCACGAGTGTCATAGTTTGAAACACATTAATACATCCATTTTGATAGAGCATAATGGAAAATTGACCTATATGGGACTTAATAATGCACACCAAACCATCAACACAATGGGAAAGAAAAGAAGATGTAATAAAAATGAGCTAAGGAAAGGAATAACCACAAAATAGACATTTATTGATCCTGAAAGATTCAAAGTCGATTACAATGGTGGAAGAGGTGAGTATTTACACGCAGAGAACTAGATCTAAAGGCCTACAAGTCAAAAATAAGGGAACTACCTAAATAATAATCTTGCAAACTAAAGGATTCCAACCTTTTACAATGAGCACCACTCTGCAATGTATAGAAGAAGGAGAGAGGAGGAGAAAGAAGAGGGAAATTCAGATTCAAAAGTTCAAATACCAACAGCAAGAAATAACTATTTGCAAATCCACCTGCAAGGATGTCATATCCACCTTCCTATGTCAGTTTTACTTGTGAAAGAAGGAAGAATGGAAAATCAGATCAAATTTGGCTAGTTGAGCTAACTGAATATGTGAATTAATAGTTTTAGGTGCATTTCCATAGTTTCCACCTACTAAATCCTGCCAAAATATGATTTTTAATGGTTCAATGAGTATCCCACATTAGCATCTTTCCAACAAGTCCAAAAACACATAGATCTAAGCCATGCAACATAAGTTATGATGATTTGAAGTTTACAGTGCGGAATTGACACAAAATGACACATGGTGCACTATGATTGGCTGAAGGATTCGATTGACTGCTTACTTGTTTTATATTTTCTGCCACATGTTACACATTGGTTTGTTACAAGGATCAGTGCCCAGTTGGTGTGCTTTGATGGGTTGCGTGTAACATAGTCATTTCTGACAGGTTTCCATGTGGCACAGTGATTGGCACGAAAGAATGCATAGGGTGTGTAAAAGAAGGAGGAAAAAGAGAGGAATGTAGAATATAGGTACATGAAAGGAGTGTGCAGGTTGTGGGAGAAAGGTGGGTGTGCTAGGAGTACAAACAAAGGGAGAATGGAATAAGATAAAATAATAAAGCGGAAGGTGGAAACACGCAAGAGTAGAAGAGCATGCAATGGTGCATGGGAGGAATAAAACCAGTGATATTGTGCCAAGGGGAACAACCAAAGTGTGTACAACCTAGAATATGTTAACTTCAGATCCATAATGGGGATGTAGGTTATCAAAATAACTAGGGGAGTTATTTTAGACAATAATTTTGTGACGTTTAGGGCCATCTTCTTACTAGATGAAGTAGATCAGTAGCCTTAAAAGTATCCATTGGGCATGACGTTAGCATGAAAGCATGAACTACTAATCTGTAACCTTGAAGAACTATCCATGAAGTCACCTAAAGTAGTATATAAACTTCGAATAATTGCTGGAAGTTATCTAAACTGAACTAGCATCCTAGGAGAAAAAAAGAGTGCACGCAAGAGTAAATAATTTTTTACAAATATACAATGTGCATGCAATGCACTTGGAGGAATTGAAGCTATTCTAATTTATAAAAATATGTAGAAAAATTAATGAAAGTGCTTGAGATAAATCCCATTAACTAAGATTTGTAGCACACGTCCATCAAGGTGAGACTACTCAAAAGAGTTAGCCTCCTTGCATGAAATGATAGTGTATGGGCCACTCCAAAGTGCATCAAAATTTGAATGATGCCCTTGTTTGGCTCTGTAAGCATCCCATTTTAAGACTAGATCACCAAATTTGAAAGATTGAGGTATAGCCTTCTTGTCAATCCACTTCTTTGTCAACTATTGATGTTGTTCTAAACTTAATCATGGAAGAGTTTCTCAATTCTTCAAGTACAAATATCTTTTCCATTCTTATTTCTCTTTGATCCATGCCCTCAAACTACAACGATTGGGTAAGATATAATGAAAGTAATTCAAGAGATAAAGGAAGTCTATCTTCCTTTCCTTAAAAATTCTTGTAAGGTGAAGTACCTATTGCCTTATTCACCATGATTATGTCTACCTATATCACGCATGAGACCTTTTTGTGCCACTTCCTATGGTTGATATTCATTGTTCATTTCATGATTCTGATAAGATTCTTGTTAGTTGAATTTTACAAGCCACTACCTTGGGGGTAGTAGTTGGAATAATTCTTTAAATAGATACCCAAATTAAACACCCAATCAGAAATATTAGTACCGAGGAAGGCTTTTGTATTATCAAAATAATGGTTCGAGGAATGCCAAACCTTGTCATAATTCCCTTGAGAAAGTCAAGGATGAATGAATCGGTTGATTCCTTGAGTATGACATATTCTATCCATCTAGTGAAGTAGTCTGTAGTTGTCAACACCCCACTTGTTCCCACACTTGAGGGAGGATTGATCATGCCTATGAAGTCAAGAATCCATTACGTGAAAAGATGATCTACTTGGATTGGTCGGAGGGGAAAAGCTACCAATTTATTCTTTCCTGTAAAGAAAGTGCATTCTTTGTATTTCATGACCCACTTGTGCACATCTACGAACAAGGTAGGCCAAAAATATCCTACCTTGATGATCTTCATCATTGTTTATTTGGCAGATAAGTTTCCACAAGAGAATCCATCGTGAAATTATGCTAACACTTTGTCAACCTGTGCACCATCAATACATCTCAGCAACACACCATAAATATTCCTTTTGAAGATAAGGCCATTAATTAGTGCTTATGGAATAGACTGCAGCTTTAGATTGATTCTCTTGTTTTATGTTTTAAACTAGAAGGAGAGTGCTAGAGAAGTGGAGAATGCCAAGTGTCTTAATGGCGCATCTCCAAGAGTTGGTCTTAAGGCATATACCCAAATGAGCGCGAGCTCTCCCATAGCCCAGAGCCCAAAAGGATAAGAGGGACCGTTGAAAGGTCCACGGGCCCATAGAGACAGACAAGTGTCAACTCGACACTCCTGTAAAGGTAATCTTTGGGATGGGTTTTCAAGCAAGCGCGGTGCCTCCACATTTTATTCCAACAGGGGCCAAGTTAGTTGAATAGTCAATGCAAAAATAGGTTGGAAGAGGCTGCCAAGTGTCTTAATGGCGTTGTTTCAAAGATTGAATAAAGGAAAGGTTTCCAAACGAGTGCTAGATTACCATGTGTCCTAGGGAAAAGTGGGCCATTGGGGAAAAGTTGGTCCTTTGCCCCTTGTTATATCAAAAGGGGTAAAAGTTGCAAAATTGCCCACAACTCCACCCAGGGAAAAATTCAGTGTGTGAACCCGAGTCAAAGCCAAAGCGGGGAGTCGGAGGAAAAAGTGAAAATTTTCCTTTCATTTAAAAGGCACAAAGATAAAGACAGAAGCACATTCCCCAGCGAACCAAAAGGAGCCAGGTGTCTAGGGTGGAGTCTCGGGGCTGCAGGAATTTTTTAGAGTTTTACGTTTTTTGTGCAATAGGGAAAAAAGATAAATTGAGGACCCATAAGTCTGATTTTTCTCTAATCTGGCTGTCATGTGTCCCATATAAAAAGGGGGACCCATTTTTCAAATTGTTTTCCCACCCATCTGTACATACCTGATACAACCTTTGAAGGGGCATATATTTTGAATCAAGGCTCAAAATATTGTGAATCTGACACCGTTGGAAATATCTCAGCCTCACCAATGCCATGGAGGCCTAAAAATTTAATTTTGAGGAGATTAGGTGAAGGAAAATGGAGGAAATGACTTTGGGATTTCAATGCAGGATATCCTTGCCTCAATGACCAAATCATATTTGATCTGTTTTGCCATTTCCTCCTTCAAGGCATTGAACCAAAATCACTAAGCTAGAACAGATATGCCTAGTCTCAAAAAAATGCATTACACAATTAAGAGGACTGATGATCCTTGAAATCCATTGACATTGCTTATATGTTTTGTGTGCACACGCAACTCTGAGACACTTCAATGCTTAATAAAAGACTTTCAGTCTTGTCACAGAAATTGTAACACTGTAATTAAATTTCCCTGATACTAAACATCCTTGAGCACTAAGGCAGTGCCATAAAACTCTTGATGAACCAAAATCCTTCACTTTGATCCTTGAGAACCTCCTTTATAGCCTCTTCTAGCTGCCACAAGGCTTGAATTATATGTATAAAAGATTACATGACTTGGAAGTTTTTTGAAAAATTAATCAAATGCATACTTTGAACCAAATATGTAGGTACCACATCTTCCATTAATGTTTCAACCCAAAATATATTATCAACTGTAACAAGAATTTCAAACATGGTTTTCATAATCATAGGACAAACCACTTGACCAAAACACCATAGTCCTTAGACAACCTTCTTTGAGGATAGGGTAAGGAACTATCATAAGAATAAGACACACTCATTGTAGCTTGAAGTAAGACCAATATCGACTTATGTAGACTAACCGTGCCCTCTCAGGGATCAACCAACTTCTATAAATGCTAGAATGAGGTGAATCATACAAGTAGACAACTTGACCTCATAATCTAAAAAGAAAAATCATAGAATTATTAAAAGATTGACATAACTAGGAGGACTGAAAAGAGCATAACCTCAACACATAACTTCATCCTTTTGTCATGACTCAACATGGCATAATTAATTTATTGAAGGACATACTTCAACACAGGTACCGCCCCATAACCAACATGACAAAGAATTAATACCAAGATAGCTCTCACAAGTCTTGACAATCCTAACTATAACTCTTCAACACGACTTCACGCTTAAAATAAGACACTTGTGCTATATGGACTATTCAAATGTAAATCATAAACATACCTTTACATTTGATGAATTGAAACCCTCGACTACATGAAATGCCTCATGCGGTAATATACTTCAACCTAGTCAGCTTAACCTTCTTGCAATGCCTCTTATAGATGCTTTTGTATCTAAGAACCTAGTAGAGACATGTCACTTCATAATGCAACTGAAAGACACTTGAAAAGAATCCTTTCCCTCTGCTTCTGATCTGTACTTGAATAGCTCTTTGTCTCTTTATCATATGGACCTTGGTGAAACATTGTTGTTCACTCTTGGCTACATATTCTGTCTTTGCTTCTAGTATGCATATCAGGACATGAAATCTCCTTCCATTCTTTACAGAACTATGAAAGTCCCTAGTAACATGTCCAAAATTATTGCAACTGAAACATATACTTCACTTTTACCCCCTGTAACCTTTATTAAGATAATTCCGACTTGAAGGTTTATGTAGAAAAAATCTAATAGTATGGCCTCTCTCATGACAATTGTAGCAGAACACATTCCTTTTTTTCTCGTCTCTACTATCTCTCCATGGGTATTCATTCTTGAAAAACCTCCTACATTCCTTAGCTCTATGCCCAAAACTATTATCTGTGAAACAATAACCATTAAAAGATATGATGAGCATATGTTTTTTCATGTTTTATCCTATGTGAAACCCTACTTTTTTCATGAAATCCTTTTTCACTATGTATAATGTTTTCATTTTGTAATTAATACTTTACTATGTTTTGGAAGGAAATATTATACATATCCTTGTTATTTTCATCTTGTTTTCACTTCTTCAAATATGGTTCTGTTGGATCTCAAACTTGCACCCATCCCAAATTAGGATGAACTGGGGATTTAAGGCAACATGGGACTGTATCCAAGTTATGGGACCTTTCACGCTTAAGATAGAAGTTCAGAGAAGGTTGGTTAATCTACGTATTTCTACTACTAAAACTACTCTTAGGAAGGGAAATGTAACTACCTAACTCTACTCTATGATTCCAAGGGACCATGGTGAGAAGGATGTGCATGAACATGGAAAACCTAAGCTGAAGGGAGGTGCTAACACTAAAAAGAGGGGAATGAACGTAATCAAATTTGAGAAAAAATTAATTAAAACATGTGTAGAGAGGGCAGGCACGAGTGTCATAGTTTGAAACACATTAATACATCCATTTTGATAGAGCATAATGGAAAATTGACCTATATGGGACTTAATAATGCACACCAAACCATCAACACAATGGGAAAGGAAAGAAGATGTAATAAAAATGAGCTAAGGAAAGGAATAACCACAAAATAGACATTTATTGATCCTGAAAGATTCAAAGTCGATTACAATGGTGGAAGAGGTGAGTATTTACACGCAGAGAACTAGATCTAAAGGCCTACAACTCAAAAATAAGGGAACTACCTAAATAATAATCTTGCAAACTAAAGGATTCCAACCTTTTACAATGAGCACCACTTTGCAATGTATAGAAGAAGAAGGAGAGAGGAGGAGAAAGAAGAGGGAAATTCAGATTTAAAAGTTCAAATACCAACAACAAGAAATAACTTCTTGAAAAATTCACCTACAAGGATGTCAGATCCTACTTCCCATGTCGGTTTTACTTGTGAAAGAAGGAAGAATGGAAAATCAGATCAAATTTGGCTGGTTGAGCTAACTGAATATGTGAATTAATAGTTTTAGGTGCATTTCCATAGTTTCCACCTACTAAATCCTCACAAATTATGATTTTGAATGGTTCAATGAGTATCCCACGTCAACAACTTTCCAACAAGGCCAAAAGCACATGGATCTAAGCCATGCAACATAAGTTATGATGATTTGAAGTTTACAGTGCGGAATTGACACAAAATGACACGTGGTGCACTATGATTGGCTGAAGGATTCGGTTGATTGCTTACTTGTTTTATATTTTCTGCCACATGTTACACATTGGTTTGTTACAAGGATCAGTGCCCAGTTGGTGTGCTTTGATAGGTTGCGTGTAACATAGTCATTTCTGACAGGTTTCCATGTGGCACAGTGATTGGCACAAAAGAATGCACATGGTGTGTAAAAGAAGGAGGCACAAAGAGAGGAATGTAGAATAAAGGTACATGAAAGGAGTGTGTAGGTTGTGGGAGAAAGGTGGGTGTGCTAGGAGTACAAACAAAGGGAGAATGGAATAAGATAAAATAATAAAGCGGAAGGTGGAAACACGCAAGAGTAGAAGAGCATGCAATGGTGCATGGGAGGAATGAAAACCAGTGATATTGTGCCAAGGGGAACAACCAAAGTGTGCACAACCTAAAATATGTTAACTTTAGATCCATAATGGGGATGTAGGTTATCAAAATAACTAGGGGAGTTATTTTAGACAATAATTTTGTGACTTTTAGGGCCATCTTCTTACTAGATGAAGTAGATCAGTAGCCTTAAAAGTATCCATTGGGCATGACATCAGCATGAAAGCATGAACTACTAATCTGTAACGTTGAAGAACTATCCATGAAGTCACCTAAAGTAGTATATAAACTTTGAATAATTGCTGGAAGTTATCTAAACTGAACTAGCATCCTAGGAGAAAAAAAGAGTGCACGCAAGAGTAAATAATTTTTTACAAATATATAATGTGCATGCAATGCACTTGGAGGAATTGAAGCTATTCTAATTTATAAAAATATGTAGAAGAATTAATGAAAGTGCTTGAGATAAATCCCATTAACTAAGATTTGTAGCACGTGTCCATCAAGGTGAGACTACTCAAAAGAGTTAGCCTCCTTGCATGAAATGATAGTGTATGGGCCACTCCAAAGTGCATCAAACTTTTAATGATGCCCAAGTTTGGCTCTGTAAGCATCCCATTTTAAGACTAGATCACCAAATTTGAAAGATTGAGGTATAGCCTTCTTGTCAATCCACTTCTTTGTCAACTATTGATGTTGTTCTAAACTTAATCATGGAAGAGTTTCTCAATTCTTCAAGTACAAATATATTTTCCATTCTTATTTCTCTTTGATCCATGCCCTCAAACTATAACGATTGGGTAAGATATAATGAAAGTAATTCAAGAGATAAAGGAAGTCTATCTTCCTTTCCTTAAAAATTCTTGTAAGGTGAAGTACCTATTTCCTTATTCACCATGATTATGTCTACCTATATCACGCATGAGACCTTTTTGTGCCACTTCCTATGGTTGATATTCATTGTTCATTTCATGATTCTGATAAGATTCTTGTTAGTTGAATTTTACAAGCCACTACCTTGGGGGTAGTAGTTGGAATAATTCTTTAAATAGATACCCAAATTAAACACCCAATCAGAAATATTAGTACCGAGGAAGGCTTTTGTATTATCAAAATAATGGTTCGAGGAATGCCAAACCTTGTCATAATTCCCTTGAGAAAGTCAAGGATGAATGAATCGGTTGATTCCTTGAGTATGACATATTCTATCCATCTAGTGAAGTAGTCTGTAGTTGTCAACACCCACTTGTTCCCAACACTTGAGGGAGGATTGATCATGCCTATGAAGTCAAGAATCCATTACGTGAAAAGATGATCTACTTGGATTGGTCGGAGGGGAAAAGCTACCAATTTATTCTTTCCTGTAAAGAAAGTGCATTCTTTGTATTTCATGACCCACTTGTGCACATCTACGAACAAGGTAGGCCAAAAATATCCTACCATGATGATCTTCATTATTGTTTATTTGACAGATAAGTTTCCACAAGAGAATCCATCGTGAAATTATGCTAACACTTTGTCAACCTGTGCACCATCAATACATCTCAGCAACACACCATAAATATTCCTTTTGAAGATAAGGCCATTAATTAGTGCTTATGGAATAGACTGCAGCTTTAGATTTATTCTCTTTTCTTTGTTTAAACTAGAAGGATATGTGCTAGAGGAAAGGAATGTGATCATGTCCTTCATCCAAGTGTGTGTGCTAGGATCTCCATTCTTCTCAATTCCAGCATGTGAGATCTCTTCATCTAAGAATAATGAAGTCTCATGTTCAAAGTGCACGTCCTCTACAAGATGTTTACATAGCACATTGCATTTGAAAATATTAGTGGCTTTGATAGTCACATCATACTCCATGATTTTGGTCACCCATCTTGCTCTTTTCTCATTGATTTCTACTCCCATGATGAAGTTTCTCACACCTGAGTGTGAAACTAACACCTTGATATGATTTGTGGAAAGAATACTTTTGAACTTCTTTAGCACATGAATAATGGTGAAGATATGTTTCTCCATGTGACTGTATTTAAATTCATAATCCTTTAGTGTTTAACTTAAGAAAGCCACTGGCTACTCCAGTCCTGATTCATTTTATTGTGTCACGACAACAACAACACTAACATAAAATCCATAAGCATAAAGGATGAGGTCCTTGGAGTAATATGGATTGATGAGTGCTAGCATGTAAGAATTTCTTACTTGATTTTTTTGAAGCTCTCTTTTCCTTCTGCTGTCCACTTAAATACCTTTTCTTTCCTGAGAATAAGGGTGATGGGCTTAACCAATCTCGCAAATTCAGGAATGAACCTCCTCATAAAATTGATCTTTCCTAGGAAGGACTGCAAGGCCTTCTTAGGGAATAAAAAAAAAAGAGCGAGGATGGCAGAGAAATGCTCAAGATTAATGAAAATTCCATCATTTGAGACCACATGGACCAAAATATTTCCTTGCACAATAGCAAAGTTGAAATTCTTGGGATAAAGAGATACCCAAAAAAATTTACATCTCTCAAAGACTTTCTGTTGACCAAAATTTATTCTTTCCTACTCAAGTTAATGATTTAGTAATAAAAGAAACTAGGAAATCAGAGCATGGAGGGTTTATGGTACCTCAAAGTGATAATATGGACAGGTGTAACTAATGAAAACCTCCTTGATGCAAGCTCGATGATTTGCACAAAAAAGAACACTAGAAGAAAAATGGATTGGTAGATAGGATGGAGGGTTGTTCCACTAAGTTAGTTCTAAGAAGCATGAGCTTGCTTGGATGGATGTCAACCCTCTTGTATATGATATGAAATGTAAATATTGATGATGGAAAAAACATGTAATATGTAAAATAGAATATGAATATAGATCTAAGATGGTAATGAGTATATCTGATCCAACCATAAAAAAATAAGGTAAAATTGATAGGGTTAATGGTGACCCGAAGACACAGTAAACTAGTTGATGGTGATTAGAGCTGGATGAGGAGGACATGTGATAAAAAAATAGATTTGCAAGCTCCTATGGATGAATCTAAACTAAACAAAACTTGCAAATAGATATGAGATGAACACAGAAACCTACAGAACAAAATGTACTTGTAAATGGGTAAAAGGATGCAAGAAATTTATGGAAATGGATGTAAAAAGGCTGAAATAACAAGGTTAGTCAACAGATGCCAGGGGGAATTGATGGTGACTAGGGTCTGAGAACACAACTCAGAGTAACAAAGTGGCAGA
Organism: Taxus chinensis; assembly: GCA_019776745.2. Lineage (NCBI taxonomy): Eukaryota > Viridiplantae > Streptophyta > Pinopsida > Cupressales > Taxaceae > Taxus > Taxus chinensis. The sequence goes on along the minus strand of CM034147.1, from coordinate 129,901,078 downwards.
ATGACAAGACCTTGACAACAAAGGAAGACAAAAAATAGAAATAGAGACTGCTGAAGATCTGAGTGACAGAAACAAACTAGATGGGGACTGGTTCGACAACATTTAGAAAAAATCAATGGTGACCTAAATTGGTTAGGGTATGAATGAGGATGGAATCACAAAAATGAAGACCTGCAGACACAACTAAAGGTTGAAATGGAATGATGAGAGGTCCCAGAAGCTACCTAAACCTACACAAGATGTTAGAGACAACAAAATGAAACAATATGATAATGGAAGCACATGCAAATGAAAAATAAAGAGAGGTATCCCTAGATCACCAAAGTATATGCAAAATATCTCTAAGAAGACTCGAAGATGTGTAAGATAGATACAAGAGTACTCAAAATGGAAATAAGATTGCTAGATAGCTTGAAAACCTCAATGTTACATCCTTCAGAAAGGAAGGGGCAAGGATGTATTTATAGGGTCGATGGTGACCTGGGTGGGTCACTACCAATTATAGGGATCCATCCACTTGTACAGTAGGATGATGCCTAATCTGAGGCAAAGAAGCCCAAATGAAGCAGGATTAGGGTTTAGATGGTTAGAGACAAGCTAGGGTTACATAGGGAAGAAAAATAGGTAGGAGGGAGGTTAAAATAAGTAAATATAGGCCATTGGTAGATAAATTTATTAAATAAATGCCTAGGGATAGAAAATTAGAAGCTTCAGGATGAGAAATGGGAGATTTAGGGATAAGAGATGAATTAAGTGGAAATTATAATTGATTAATGATGACTAGGAGTAATTAGAATGATTTAGGGAAATGAGAATATAATGAGATGAGGATTATAATAAATTATTGGTAGTTAATTAATAAATTGGGTAATGCATGATTAAAGGTGGAAAATAAAAATTATTGGGATAAATAGGATTTTAAGAGGGAAAATGAAATTTGAATGAGTGGCCAAAGCTAACGAGAGTGAACGTAAGGTGAATGGGAGGAGCGTTACCAAAAATTGGTGTCAACATTTTCCCCCTTTTGGTGAGTGGTTTACATTGGGAAAGCAAAGAGTAAAAAATGAGAAAGAAGAAAAGATGATTGATTGGATGCTCCCCCTCAAACTTGGGATGGAAAACACAAAGGAAGTCGATCATACATTTGAAAGAGATAGATGGAGAAGGGATAAGATATGCTTGATGAGGATTGAGAAAAAAACAAAAAAAAAATGGCAGTGATTTTGATATCACTTAAGTAGGGAACAAAGGACAGTCTCAGTGGAAATGACAACAATTTCCTACGGATCAGTGAGTGGGAAACAATCATTGCAAATGGAGAGAAACCAAGGGGAATCCACTTGAATAAATTAGACATGCTGTAGGACCATTTAGTCAAAGACAAGGATCAAACATACAAAAATAAAGGAGAAAAGAGTCGAGGCAATCACCATGACAATATGAAGAGTGGTGGGAAAAAAATGCATCCAGGGAGGGACGAAGGCTAACGTGAGTACAAGATGCCTTTAGGGGGAATAAAAAATGGACACAAAGGAAAAATGATGAAACCCATAGGACAAAGAGAGACGGGGATATAAAATAATGGTTCCCCAAGAAGGAACACAAAGATGACCATAGAGGCGAGGGAATGAAATCAAACAGGGACAAAGATAAAAGTGATAAAAAGCATGCCACCCAAAAAATTGGAAAAAAATAATTTTAGTGAAATTGATTCGAAAAAATTGCAAGAGAGTGATATTGATGAAAATTAAGGCTAGGTCGATGATGACTAGGGTTAGTTGATGGTGACTATGAGAAATTAGTGGTGACCTAAGGGGGTCAACAGTGACTATGGTCGATGGGGTATAAAAACCCCTGGGTTGGTCGACAAGGCTCATTTACACATGATTGAGTGACGACCAAGATCTTTGAGGCTATAAGAGAGAGTGAGATATTTAGTGAAATGGAAGCCGGAGGAGATAGAAGGAAGTTTTATCCCAACTTTACCTCCCCTGGAAAATTTGGTCAGAACAAGCCCTACACATAAAGAAAATATGAAGGGAAATGATTCAAACCCATGAGGTCGAGTTCCAAAACCAGACAAAGTGAAGACAGAGGCCCGAGAAAGTCAAATTCAACCCTGCACAAGAAGAAATTGAAGAAACAGTTCTTTTGAGAGTCTCCATATCTTAAATCTATTTTAAGGTTCAAGGGGGTACTCAATGATGAAGTGGTGGGGTTGAGGAAAATTAAATGGCCCTGTGCAAGAAGAAACAACTTTGTCAAGTTGTTTTGTGTCTTAAATTCATTCTACAAGTTACATATAGACTCAATAATGGAATTACAGGGTCAGAGAAGAAGGGGCGGTACCGCAGAGAGGCCAGGAGCAAGAAGGGAAAAAAATTCAAGGATTCAAAGTTTTTGGGCTTGAAAACAGTTCGGGAAAGGTCCAAAAATGACTAAGTATGGAGGAGGCTGCAAAAGGAGCCACGTGTCTTAACGACGCTTCTCCAAAGGTGAATCCAAAAAGGGGGAGCCCAAACTTATGCTAGGATTCCAAACATCCAAAACCCCAAGAAATTATGGGGCATTGAAAAGTATTCAAATAAAAAGGAAGTGCCAGGTGTCAGCTTGGCATAAAACTAGGAGGGAAATCCAGGGTGGAGACTCAAACTTGTGCCAGCCCTCCATGTAGCAAATGGTCAAAACAGAGTCAAAAGGCGGACAAGGCGGGCCTCAAAATTGGCTAAGTATAAAAGTGTAAGTGGAGAATGCCAAGTGTCTTAATGGCGCATCTCCAAGAGTTGGTCTTAAGGCATATACCCAAATGAGCGTGAGCTCTCCCATAGCCCAGAGCCCAAAAGGATAAGAGGGACCGTTAAAAGGTCCACGGGCCCATAGAGATAGACAAGTGTCAACTCGACACTCCTGCAAAGGTAATCTTTGGGCTGGGTTTTCAAGCAAGCGCGGTGCCTCCACATTTTATTGCAACAGGGGCCAAGTTAGTTGAATAGTCAATGGAAAAATAGGTTGGAAGAGGCTGCCAAGTGTCTTAATGGCGTTGTTTCAAAGATTGAATAAAGGAAAGGTTTCCAAATGAGCGCTAGATTGCCATGTGTCCTAGGGAAAAGTGGGCCATTGGGGAAAAGTTGGTCCTTTGCCCCTTGTTATATCAAAAGGGGTAAAAGTTGCAAAATTTCCCACAACTCCACCCAGGGAAAAATTCAGTGTGTGAACCCAATTCAAAGCCAAAGCGGGGAGTCGGAGGAAAAAGTGAAAATTTTCCTTTCATTTAAAAGGCACAAAGATAAAGACAGAAGCACATTCCCCAGCCAACCAAAAGGAGCCAGGTGTCTAGGGTGGAGTCTCGGGGCTGCGGGAAATTTTTTAGAGTTTTACCGTTTTTGTGCAATAGGGAAAAAAGATAAATTGAGGACCCATAAGTCTGATTTTTCTCTAATGTGGCTGTCACCTATCCTATATCAAAAGGGGGACCCATTTTTTAAATTGTTTTCCCACCCATCTGTACATACCTGATACAACCTTTGAAGGGGCATATATTTTGAATCAAGGCTCAAAATATTGTGAATCTGACATCGTTGGAAATATCTCAGCCTCACCAACGCCATGGAGGCCTGAAAATTTAATTTTGAGGAGATTAGGTGAAGGAAAATGGAGGAAATGACTTTGGGATTTCAATGCAGGATATCCTTGCCTCAATGACCAAATCATATTTGATCTGTTTTGCCATTTCCTCCTTCAAGGCATTGAACCAAAGATTGATGCAGTAAAGACAGATTTGGGGGAAAATTTCATTAGAAGAATTAATAGCAGTGGTTGAGCTTTGAATTTCTTTTCCTTCTCTCTCTCTCTCTTTCTTCTCTCTGATCAAACCTATAAAAATGGGGGCAAGATTCATTGTAAAGCATTGGACATTCTCTTGTCTTTTGTAGGATCCCCTTTCCTTATAGCAAGGGACTCATGGAGTTTAGACCTTCCATTAAAACTGCAATATGCTTTCTCACCTCTTGGCCATTTATTAATGTATTGTATCAATATGCAGAGCAATAAAGCGTGTTTTGTGATTAATTCTAGATCCTTTCCTATTTTCTTTTCTGTCATCTGGTCTTTCGTTTATTAACTTGGTTGTCTATGCTTGATTATTGTATGCATTTTATGCAGTTTGTGTCTATAAAAAAAATAAGTGTCCATCATTCCTTTGGTGCATCACCTCGTAGCTTAGCTTTTGTTTTTTTAATTTCTATATTCCTTATATCCCTGTCTCCTTGGTAAATTTTAGATTAGGATTAAGAACAAACCCTCTGCATGTTTCTACTATGTACTTAAACAGAGGAATAGGAACTGGCCTTTAATCTAGAGAGTCTTCCTGTTTTACAGAGTCCCACACTTTGAGGAAGACTTAATGTTATTCAGATCACACCAAATGATTTTGCCTTAGAAGAGCAGATCTATAGACTCATTTGGGGGTGCTATGATTTTGCACTAATAGGAAGCTCCAGAGGGCTTGTAGGATGGTGAGTAGAGAAACCCTATCCTATTTAACACATTTTTTGATGTTTTCTTTAATTTTTTTTACATTTGTCTAATTTTTGGCTTGGTACTAGGGGAAATCGGTTGAAAATGAGCATAGTCAATGTCGATCAAGCTTAGAAGGGAGACAATTCAAACATAGGAGCATTAACCCAACCTATGTTAGCGGCGACTAGAGGTGGAAAAGAAAAAATTTCTTTTGTGATTTGGATTGATGGTGAGGACTTATAATGAAGTATCTTCCCACTAGTTTTGCAGGTATGAGAGACATTATACCTTAGGGATAGAGTCCTAGATTTATATGAGTAGATTCAAGGAGATATAACAAATGTCAAGTGGGACCACCTAGAGGTAGTGGGATTAGGTGGATTCTAACATTACCAAAGGATTTCACAGGATGTGGGATTGATTATAGCACTAGTGGAGATATGGGATGTGCAAACTAACACATTTTGGTTCAGGACAGGGGAGATGATAGTTAACCTATAGGATGTACATAATATCCTTAGGCTACCTATATAGGGGGAGCATGTAGTCCCTATCACAATGGATATTAGGTTAGCAGTATTGACACGACTATTTGGAGTTGATGCCCCACATATTACATTTACTTCAAGGGAATTTACTTATGAGACAAGGTATGATCACGAGGATGCACAGATCCAAATGGTATGTTTATTGATGATGTCAATTTCATACTATGCACTTCCAGACTCAGGTGGAGCCCAATTTCCATGGACACTGGCAGGGATCTTGACTGATGTTGTACAACACAGGACAATATATTATTTTGGAATGATGTTGTTGGCACAAATTTATCATGATTTTATGAATATGTGGAGGGGAGGAGGAGATGGATAGATGTTGGATTCCTCCTACACTGCTAGGCCTATGAGAACATAGCAGTGATTAGACCACCAGGGTTATCATGGGTCAAAGGTGACCATATGGATGTGGCAATGGGATTTTTGTGATGGCAAGATGACCAAGCTCATAGAGATAGGAGGGAGAGAGATGTCACATAGTACAAATATATAATTACAAAGCTCAAGATAGAGTAGATTAGGTGGCAGCCATATTGTGATTTCCCTGCATAGCCTGGGGTGGGTGGGGAGCTAGTAGGCATGAGGAGGAATCAATGGGTGTAGGAGAGGAGGCCCGAGATGATTGAGGCTATCCATTTTGATAGATTCTGGAGCTAGTTTGGAGTCATCCATAATGTCCTGAGAGATTCAATAATATACAAGTGAGATGATTCTTAGATGGATTTATTGAGTCCATAGATGGATGATCAACTGGAGGAGGTAGGGGCACCATGTGATGAGTATGATGATGTGGGAGTTGGTGTTGGTTTTTTCAGATAATATGACCTAGACTTGGGAAGTACATATGGTGGATAAAGGAGGGGATGAGGAGGAGGAGGTGCTCATGGAGGAGGAGAAAGATCTGAGAGATGAGAGAGGGGATGATGGAGAGGAGAGTGCAGAGATGGTGCAACTACATGCATATTTAAATCAGGTGTGCAGAGAGAGGGATACTGTACGCACCCAAAATTACATGTGCTACATTTTTGAAAAATAGTTACAAAAGTCCCCAATGATGATTCATGTCCTTTCAGAAGGTGTTCGAGCTCTAATTTCCTATTCACATTATATATTTGTTGCCTAGAAATCCTTAGTTTTTCCACACTTTCTCCTAGCTTCCCACTTCATTTTTATGCATGTTTTGGCTTTTAGTGTTAGGACCACCTCTCAGATAGCACAACAGCCCTGGGACTGCCTCCCAGGCTTGGGTGGAGGTCTTGGGAATGCCTCCCATGCTTAGGCGGTAGCCCTAGGACTACCTCCATGTGCAAGGAGGTAGTCCCAAATGCTTTTTCCAGAAATATTTATGCATGATTTTGACACGCGACACTTCACTTAACTCAACTTTTAGGGTGTGTTTGTGAACCAAATTTCCTAAAAATAGTCATATTTGCATGGCTTAGTTTTCCTTCCCTCTTCTATTTTTAAATAGATTTAATTAGTTTAAACTGCCTCTTCTTTCCTTTTGCATGAAGGCACATCCCAACCTCAAATCTTATATATTCCATGCTTGTATTCAAGCAAAAGGGGCTGAGAATTTTTGTGTATCTTGCATTGTATTGCCGCTATCGATATTGCTAGGAATTGCATAGTCAAGCTTTGATCTTTTGTGTTTTTCTATCTTCTACTTGTATTGCATTTGGACTGCTATCAAGATACCATTTCTCAAGTGCCATCCTCATGTTGTTTTTCTTGCATTCCCCACATCCCTTAGACTCACATGAACACTCAGAGAAAGAAAGAGACAATACTGAGGAGACAAATTACTACACAGTTGGATTTACCTCTATTATGTGAATTCCATGTTGGATTTTTTTTTTTATTTCCTTCATTCATGCAATTTATCATTGTTACATCATATCAAATAGAATATAAATAAATGTTCCTTTCATTTACAAGTAATTAGTTCATTTCCAAGAGGGTTTGAATATTTCATAACAATCCCTCGGTGACAGATCCCCTTCTTCTTATCCCTGTGGATCTGAAGGAGAGAATATCTATAGGAGGTTGTCTACATATCATAGATTATTTGTAAAATTTCTTATTTTAAGTTAGTTTAGTTTCAATACACTTAGCACAGGTGAATAACCACAACGGGTTATTTTCCTTGTTTATTTTTAGTGTAGAGATATTTTAATTATTTAGAATAGAAGAAAATTGTTGTTTGTGATTGTAATATTTCAGTTTTGTGATTTCTTTATATTAGTTTCCTTTCAATAGTAGCATAGATTGTTAGTTTCAGTTTAGTTATTTACATGAACACTTCAAACTAGATCAACACTTGGATACAAGTTAGGCAAATAAATCATTAGGGAATTTTTGCTACCTGTTCATAGCCTCTAAATCTCCCCTTTGCCAATTCAGCTACCATGAGATTACACTACCAGATTCTTAGTCAATGATCCTCCTATAGTTAGCCACACACATTCAAACATTGGCTGCTCCGGCACGACCTCAGGGGGTCGAGTGCAGTTGAAGGTTGCATGTCAATTTTTATCTATACAAATTGGTGAACCTGACATGTGAAGGATTAATTCCTTCTTATTTATTTCTGTCATTGCTATTACCATCACCTCTCCATTTCTTCCCCTATTTTTGGTAGGTATTTTATACTTTCTAAAAATATGTCTAGAAGAGAGTTTGGAGGGCCATTTGGCTTTGATATATATTACACCAACATGTGCAACCACAACAATCCCCTTCTCTTTTAAGGTGGGGTTGAAAATTACACAAGCAACGTCCAAACCTCCCCTAGTTACACTTCATACCCCATTAGCTGATGTAAAGGATGGAGGAGGTTGATCAACCGATCAACTGTTAGACATGCGATATGGTCAACCCAATGCAAACCACATTGTTATCACAAATGGAACATGGTTCTTACCATATGGTCTTGTCAAGACCTCACATTACTATACAATCAACAAAAGATGATATATTTACATGAAAATCTAATCCTCTTCATTAGATAGATGAGTATTTCGATAGAATGAAGGCTAAAGCCTCTGAGATTTCAAATACTTATCCCAAGATTCTTACTTCTGAGGAAGACAAGAACTATAACACTGAACAATTCATAACATGGGCATCATGATCCTACTTAATCAAACCCTACACCATAGGAACCCCAACAAGGGACTCAATCCTCTCCCAACGATCTCGTTTATACTTTAGTGGGGAAAATTAGAGAACTAGAAAGTTCCCAGACTTCACAACCAACACATGCACTAGGGAAGAACACAAGGTATCTAGTTGACAGTAAAGGATACATCCCTTCCAATGAGAAACCAACGCAATATAATGTAAAACAAGGTTATCCGCATCATTCAAATCTAGGTGATATTCTCACAGGGTTAGACACACTAGGGATGGGTCCTCATCCTTATCAAGATTATCCTATGCAAGGGATTGCTGGAAGTGTGTTCTTGAATGCCACCACAACAGTTAATGTGGCATTCCATGGTTTTATGTCTACTAGTCCATATCCTGGAACTATCCCACCTTATATGCATATGTATTAAAAAGCTCCCCAGATGGACCTATATACAATTCCTTCTCCCTACATACCATATTAAGGGACTGCATATGTTCTTGTCAATGCTTATAGTGTAGCTTATCTAACTCCTCCTCAGCCACCTTCTCATCAAGGATCTTCATTGGTGGAATCTTACACAATGGGTACATACATTGAGTACTTAAAGGATCCTCTTGACTTCACCATACATGGTGTCATGCTTCCATGCCCATTTCTATATCTTCCAAAATTTAAGGGAGAAGGAGACCCAAATTCTCATATCAAGGCCTATGCTACTACTATCAGGGAATTGATTCATTGGGATGTTGTAGTGGCTAAGATCTTTCCAAATACTCTTGAAGGAATCACATTGGATTGGTACTATAGGATACCAGAAGCTTCCATACATTCCTTCAAACAAATTATTTTTGAGTTCATCAAAGCATTTGACATGAACAAATTTTTACATGGAGGGATTAGGGAGTTCCTACATATTAGACATGAGAAAAATGAATATGTCACCTATTTCATCTAGAGATGGTGCTAAGCTAACTATTCATCTACAAGTGCACCCAACATGGACCAGATGGATCTTTGTGATCTTTTACTTCACTCGCTCAATCAAGATACTAAGGAAGAGGTCCAAAATTTTCCTTTTCATAGTTATGAGGAAGCTTTGGAAGGTGCGCTTCAGATTGACCAAGTTGTTATAGACAGTGGGCATAAGATATATGGTCCCAATGGTAAACTGGTATCTCCAAATCAAAGTAATGAAAATTATCAAAAAAATGGTTCCAACAACCAAGTACCTAAGGGTGTGAATCATAAACATGGTGCTACCATGAATAGCGCTACTGATCAAGCCAAGAATGTTGGTTTTCCAAACAATGGAAAAAATAACGATAACAAAAAATCAGGAAATAGAAGAGGCCCTAACACTATGTCTTTTGTCAACATGGTTGATGTAAATTGTCGACCGCAAAAACAAAATCAAATGCAAGGCCTAAACCAATACCAAAACTTTGGCCATGGGGAAATGAATCATGGTAATAAATACCAATTTCAAAACTACAACCGAGGTTATAATCAACAACAACAAGATGCTTATCAAAGACCAGGAGATTATGAACCTAACCTATATTGTGGTTTCTATAAGGTTTGAGGTCGTGATGATAGGACTTTCTGTGATTGAAACAAGTTTATGCAAAGACTTCCAGAAAACCAAAGGCAACTCTTTATAGACATGTTCCTTTCAAATCCTGAAACAAACTTACAATCTGAATATACAAGACATGTATCTCCTCAGAACACTAATGTGAGCAATTTTTGAGATCCTCTCCCTGTGCATCCTAAAAATTTCAAGGTGAATTCACAAAACATAAACAAAGGAATTCCTATAGGAAACAATGACCATGAAGCCTCAACTTCCAATAACTCTCAAGTCGCTCCTAACCTTGGTTTAAATGATAACAAAAAAATCTTGGGATTAGTTGAGCTAGAGGTTGAGCGTGAAATTAATGCAACAAATTAGATGAAGGAATACGTTTCACAACCCCTACCTGATATTTCCTTCCCATAGGATGACATTCCTACAATCACAAAACCAGTAGGAGCCTATGATTTAATATCGGATTTGAATAAGACCTTTTCTCACATTTCATTCCTAGATTTTATGAAGAATTTACCTGTGCATCATTTTATGTTACTCAATGTACTAGGTCTTTAATCCATGTTACGCCACCTCCTAGTGCTCAAATAAATCATATTGAATTTGACATACATCCTCTAGGATAGAAAGATAGGGATACTGGGTCTGTTTTCGATATAGAAAAGATGCCATCTGATGCTGAAATTTCCCAAAGAGGTGATCTTGCCTTCTTTTTACAAGTCTGGGTTTACAACAAAGAGAGCCATGATTGATGATGGAGCTGCTGTAAATGTGATCCCCCTTCTCTCTTCTTGTAGAAGTTGGGATAGGGAGAGATAAATTACTTCTCAACAAGAAACAGATTATGTGGGTATGATAGTATTAAAGCAACCTCGATTGGAACCATAGTTCTTCCAGTCACACTTGGTCCAAAAACCATCTTTATGGAGTTTTACATTATCGACAAGGAAACAAGTTATAACATGATCCTTGAGAGACCCTGGATTTATCGAATGAAGGCTATCCCTTTACCCTGTTCCAGGAGATTAGATTCCTCCATTTGGGGAAGGTATTCATTTCTCAAGGGGATCCTAAGCCCTTCGATATACAATTAGAAAACCTCAAGAAGAAGACAGGAGTCCATACGAAGTATAAGATTCCTGCTAATCAATTGAATAAACCACCTCCACTGAGAGAGTTAGTACCGGTCACTCCGGACATTCCAAAGGTCGAAGTCATTGACCCAAAAACTTTTGAGATGGAAAAAACAAATAAAGGCAAATCAATATCTACGGAAACAGTGTCCACTAAGACTACAGTGGGAATTATGAAACTCTTAGAGAGTGACGATCTGATCTTCCTCTCGTTTGAACCACAGGGGATGGGTAGTCTTCTTGGTTTAGCATCTCTTCCATCCGATGACCTAGTTTTAGGTGTAAACACGATAGAATTAATAAATAAAGAAGGGAAATTTTAGATTGAAATGATGCCCATAAAAACCATCTCTGAGGGATTTTATATTCTAAACCACGGTTTTAACCCGTGTGTGTTTGAAGCTAAGCTTGTCATATCCATGGGGCAAGGCCTCATCATTCAACAAGTGTTATAAGTAAACACAATTCTCTACATAGGAGACAAGGCCAAGAAATATAGTCATGTTCACCCACACACCATGCCTTAAGAGAGTGACAAAGAGATGCATGCACGCCTCTTTAAAACAAATGATTTTAGTGATTGGACATATACACTTCTGGGTAAGGGTTGTAAGTCTAAACCCAGAATGGTAGGCCCTTGTCAAGAGAATGGAAATTTTGAGGATAATGGTTCTCCACTGTGTAATTTTAGGGGTGAAGAATTTGATATTCGTCAACTTTCTTCACCTTAGACATCATGACATTTAGTTTCATATGCATTTTCATATGTACATTATTGCATCTGAATTGCATTTTCATTCATCAGTTCATTTTGTAAATTTGTGATCAAGGGACTTATTCTTATAGCAGTTCCTAAAAACTTTTGAAAATATTGGCAAAACATTCAAATCATGTCTCTTAAAATTCTCATGGTATCATCAATTGTTTTCAAATCATTTCATCAGTTCAAATAGGATAAGACAAAGTTTTGACCGTGATCATACCAAGGCCTGCATACTTGGTTCTGCTTATAGTCTCTTTCTAGATTAGGTGTCTTTTTCTATAATTTGTTCTAGAAGCTTCATGGTGTCACATTTATCCCATAAAATATCTTTGGAAATAAGAACATACTAAAATTTTTGCCTAGATAAGTAAGTCAAATGCAAATCCACAGAAAATTTTTATTTTACACATTTCTTTGCCCTACCAACCTTCGGTGTTGAGACTGCATCTCTTACTAGTGATGTTAGGTTGGGAAAGGAGAGAAATTCCCTTACTTGCCTATTCCTTGTCCATTGTGATGAGCCTATGCTTCCTACTGGTAGCATGGGGCAAGGTGTAGGGGGTCTCTTTGATAAAATTCAAAGTTACAAATAATTCGTTCAAATGTTGTGAAATCATAAGTAAAAAAAAACGTGAGTTAGATGTCCAAAATTCCAAAAGATTTTAAAACCTCAAAACTAGATTTTGTCAACCAAGTGGCCATCTACATATCTAAGTCTAGATAAACTGGAAAACAATTCACATTCTAAACTATGAAGCAAACTTGAGTAGAGTGAGGTTCTAGTGTCCCAATTTGGTCTTGTCAAACCATTGTCTTTCCCTCATTATTACCATTATATTTTTTTTCGTAACTTGTTCCCTTTTTGGTTCTTGGTGTATAGACCTTGCATCCTACTGGTTGTGTGGGGTCAGGAGGGGAAAGTACATATTCTTATCATATCATTTTATCACTAGGTTTTGCCAAGACAATATGAGGTATCAAAGATTGCTTAAAGAAACTAAAATTCAAACATCACATTATGCTCACATAATCATATATCAACATTATGAAATATAAAAAGAAATCATTTTGTTATCATTTCACATCCATTGAATGCATTTTGAAAAGCATAGAAAATCAGAAATTCTAAACAGCTAAGAGTGCACATGTGAATCAAATCATCAATGTAAGTCAACTCTATACAAGGAATAATCGAGCCAAAAAGAGATATATGTACATATCATGGTGTGTCATAGTTTTTTATGATGTCATCGCACACTAGGTGTGGTCAAAATTCTTGCAATGAGCACGAAATACCAAAACATCATATATGCCTCACAAAATGGAGACTAAGCAATAAAGGCACTCTGCCTATTCACCTCTTTTAGGTCCCTTATGACTACTTTAGTTACGAATTTCTTAGGAGTTATTCTCAAAAGTATTCATATAGCAAAGGGCCAAGCCTAACGTAAAATACCATCCCTAAATCCATTCCAATTCAACGATACTCAAAAACAAAAAACGGTCACCATGGGCCTAGAGCTCAAAAATAACCAATTTAGTATGTGCAAATGAATTTGAAAATGAGTTTTCTTAGATATATATATGTTGTTATAACTTTTTTTTGAGTGTATGTGTTTACAAGGATGGAGTGTTGGCGTAGGTATATTTCTACATCCCCACACAGATGGTAAGTCCTCTTGTCATTTTAATTTAATTTTTATTTTTTGATATTTTATCTATCTGCACTTGAGTCTTCTTTTTGTTTTACAGGTAGCGGGAGTTTGGACGGTGAAATTTGGACACATGGGCATGTCAGGTATAGCTTCTAACTCCCCATTTCAGGAATGCCATAATTGAACTCTACATTTTATGCCTTTTCATGGCTAAGATGCTTCTCCAAGGGGGAAATATGTACGCACCCTAAATTGCATGTGCTACATTGTCAAAAAATAGTTACAAAAGTTCCCAATGATGGTTTATGTCCTTTCAGAAGGTGTTCAGGCTCCAAAACCCATTCACAATGTATATTTATAGCTTGTACATCCTTATCTTTTTCACGCTTTCTTCTAGCTTCCCACTTCATTCTATGCATGTTTTGGCCTTTAGTGTCAAAACCACCTCCCACGCAGGGCGGTGGTCTTGGGACCACCTCCTAGGCTTGGGCGGTAGTCCTAGGACCGCCTCCCAGGCTTGGGCAGTGGTCCTAGAATTGCCTCCCTACGTAGGGGTAGTCCTGAATGCTTTTTCCAGAACTCTTCATGTGTGTTTTTGACACACGACGCTTCACTTAACTCAACTTTTAGGGTGCGTTTGTGAACCAAATTGCCTAAAAATAGTCTTATTTGCATTCTATTCCTTCCCTATTCTATTTTTAAATATATTTAATTAGTTTTAACTACCTCTTCTTTCCTTGTGTATGAGAGAACCTCCCATCCTCCATTCATATATATTCCATGCTTGTATTCAAGCAAAAGGGGCTGATAATTTTTGTGTATCTTGCATTATATTGCTATTACAATCTTGCTAGGGATTACATAGCCAAGCTCTGATCTCTTGCGTTATCTCTCTTCTACCTGCATTACATCTGAACTGCCATCAAGCTACCATTGCTCAAGTGTCATCCTCCTATTGCTGTTCTTACATTCCTAATATCTTGGACTCACATGAACACTCAGAGAAAGAAAGGAACAAATTGAGGGGACATACTACTACATAGCTGGATTTACCATTGTTTTGTGAATTCCAGGTTGGATGTGTTGTTTGATTTCCTTCATTCCTGCGATTTATCATTGTTATATTATATCAAATAGAGTAGAAATAAATTTCCTTTCATTTGTAAGAAATTAGTTGATTTCCAAGAGGGTTTGAATCTTTCATAGCAATCCCCGATGACCGATCCTCTTCTTCCCATCCCCTTGGATCTGAAGAAGAGAATATCTGTAGGAGGTTGTCTACGCATCATAGATCATTTGGAAAATTTCTTGTTTTAAGTTAGTTTAGTTTCAATACACTCAACACAGGGGAATAACCACACCAGGTTATTTTCCTTGTTTAATTTTAGTGTAGAAATATTTTAATTATTTAGAATAGAAGAAAAAATGTTGTTTGTGATGGTAATATTTCAGTTTTTTGATTTGTTTATATTAGGTTCCTTTCAATAGTAGCATAAATTGTTAATTTAATTCAGTTTACATGGACACTTACAACTAGTTTAGCACTTAGATTTAGTTAGGTAAACAAACCATAGGGAATTTACGCTACCCATTCATAGCCTCTAAATCTCCCCTTTGTCAACTCAGCTACCAGGAGATCACTCTACTAGATCTTAGTCATTGATCCTCCTATAGTTAGCCACACACAATCAACATCGGCTGCTCTGACACAACCTTTGGGGGTCAAGTGCAGTTGAAGGTTACATGTCAATTTTCATCCGTACAGATACCTCTCAACATGAGAGGGATCAATATATGAGGTAGAGAGAGGCCTATAGAGTAAGATTTGGAGATCTTACACTGATCTTTGTAGTGGAGTTAGGGAGTGGTTCTGCAGGAGCATCACATGGAGTTGGATAGATGGCTCTACCAGGTAATGCATTATTCAGTCGATATATAACATTGGAAGTGGAGGATAAGTATTACGAGAGGATTGTTTCACATAGGATGCTATGGACATTAATATATGCAAAGTATCTAGTAAAATGACAAGCTAGAGGAGGGAGTTCCACACTGTTAGAGAGCATTGTGAGTGTGGCACAACCACAATGAGAGGGGGGGCATGAAGGTGGTGCTGATGTGTAGGGTTTGATCGCAACACATACCCTAAGAGGGGAGGACCTAAGAATATTAAAGGCCGAGTTTATGGATTTTGATGGCATATCAACTTTGAGACAAGACCTG
The DNA here is from genome assembly GCA_019776745.2 of Taxus chinensis. Taxonomy (NCBI): domain Eukaryota; kingdom Viridiplantae; phylum Streptophyta; class Pinopsida; order Cupressales; family Taxaceae; genus Taxus; species Taxus chinensis. The sequence goes on along the minus strand of CM034147.1, from coordinate 129,885,508 downwards.
TAGAGGCTTGTAATGTATGATGTACCAATACATTTTGGAATTATGATATATATGATTATTTGGCTTGCGTTCATAATGTGTTATGTATTTTATTTATAGTTGTGATGATGTTTTATGTGATGATAGATGTAACATGGGTGTGATTATAGTTTATTTTGATGATGTGGATGTTAAATATTAGTGCGATTTTTTTATGATGTTGATGACTATATTTGTAAATTTGATAGATGTACTTTACTAATTATGAATTGGAATATAGATGAGACATTGTAAACTAGATGTAAATGCTGATGAGTGTGATTCTTAATGATTATTTATGATTTATGATTTTGTAAAATGTAATGGGTTGATAATGTGTATACAAAGAAAATGAAACCTAACTAGGTGTGATAGCTATGAAATGACTATGATGCTAGTGACCGATGTAAGGAAAAAAAAAGTCAAGCCTTCAAATATGGATTAGAAATGGACGAATAACCATGAGTGGATAAAACTCAACTCATTTACTAGATGTCCCAAAATAAAATTTAAATCACACATGATCGTAGCGAAGAGCGCATGAAGAATTGATACTCCAAACTGAATATGAGGTAAACAAGAAGGGAACCACTTAAGGAAATGCACTTGCAATGAATAAAAAATATTAACATATAACCAACAATAGAGAGAGATATAGAGGGGGGCCCTCAATCCATATCTATTGATTAGGACTAGTCTAGTATATGTGACTCGAGACCCGAGGTAGAGGGTGGATATATAGATTCTAGTCAGTCAGGCCCCCCTCTATACTCTTTATATGGACCTCATCTAGAACTATATATGGGGTGGGGGGACCGGAACATATGGGAAGATGGAGAAAGTGAAATCATAAACCTATTTTTAACACAACATAAGGGGGTTTAGATGTGACTTGTATGCAGGAACTAGGTTCTCCATAGGCGGATTTCCCTAGGTATATGCCCTAACTCTGGGTAGGGGAAAATCAAACTGATAAATGAGGGAAGTTTATGAAAAATGAGAAAGATGATCGATGTGGGAAGATTTTTTGGGATGCTAATAAGATAGAAGGTTGATAAATATAAGAAGCCTTCACTTCCAGGATATAATGGAGTAGCCATCCTTCGAGGGTATGGTCTACTTTATAATTTTATAACTTTTATGGATTAGTATAGATGATACATGAACTAATTGATATATCCTTTGAAGGTAATGTTCATGACTAGATGAAATGTTGTTCCTACATTTTACAGACCAAAGGGAATCTTATGATATGCATATGTTCCAAATTCGGTTGTAAATGTTGTCTTGAATTTATCCTCTTCCTTAACCATGATCTGATTGAAGCCAGAATACCCATCTAACATGGAAAATATTTACGCGCCAGCCACTATCTGTAAAATCTTCTCCATAGAAGGCAAAGGATAGCGATCCTTTAAGAATGCCTTGTTAAAATCTCTGAAATCGATACAAAGTCTGATTTCACCATTCTTATTGTGCACTGGAATAATATTTGTGACCCAAGTAGAGTACCTGATGGAGAATATTATATTTTTCTCAATGAGTTCATACAACTCTTTCCTCATGATGGGAACTATCTTGGGATTGACAGGAATGTGATTTTTTCTGATGGGCTTGATATTAGAATCAAGGTCAATGGAGTGTTGCATAACACTAGGATCAAATCCCTTGAGGTCTTCATACTCCCATGAGAAGATTTCACTATATTTTTGACACAGAGAGATGAAGGCTTACTTTTCATCCTGCACACAACCTTTACCAAGAAATAACTCTTTTCTATGCATGATAGTGATAGGAGTGTAGTCTTTTTGTGTGGTGTGCATGTAACTTTCTTCAACCTTGAACTCATCATCAGGGATGAAAATATGCTCTAAGGTTACCAAACCTTGAGGAAAATTGTTTTTCTTTAATTGAATCACTTGGTCACCATAGTTTTCATGCAAGTCATCTTGCATTCTTTAAGAGAACTCAACTTCATTATGAATAGAACTAAACTATTTTTTCATCATTGTCAAATACTTTCTAAGCTGGTTACATTGTCTGGATTAGATGTCTTGTTCACCATTTTAACATGTTTTGATGCATTTATTTTGACAAAATCCTCAACAAGTGATAGATTGTGAACCAAATGTGTCCATTTTATTTTCTTATTTATTCATATTTCTTGGTACCACCTATAAATTTAGAGTGTCAAATCCCTCAAGGATGTCCCAAACAGTCTATGTTTACAAGCTATTCAAGAAGCTTATTCTTTTCTACACACTTGTTTGTGACCTGGTGGATGACCAATTCTAGTGTCCCCAAAGATCTGCAACACCTTAATCTTTCTTTTTTTCAGAAATCAGAATACAATATACCAATGCTTCATATTCATACTACATTATTGGAGCACGTAAACTATAGCCTATACATGAAAAAAAACTTCTTATCTCTTGGGAGAAATGAGAACAACACCTACACCTGCGCCACTTCTGCTTCTAAGAGCCATTAAAGTATAACTTCCTATAGTTCAAAATTTTCTTCACTTTGATTTTAGTGCACTAGGCATTACATAATTTTTTTTTCACTAGGATATAGTAAGTGCTAAGGCCAATTTCAAAGGATCTGCAAGAGATTCAGTCATAAGGATCAAATTTATAGCACCTATCTCAACCCATTCATCTAGTAATAGAATAGGTATGGGAAGAGGAACAATGTTTCTGTTCTGAAACTAAATCTTGTTCTTGGCACTTCTCGAATTAAGAAATTAGCTTAGAGAGTGAATGGGTCATATGAATCAACATGATAAGAAAAAATAGGATCATCTTGTATGGTAAACTTGGTACCATACCTTGTTCTTAGTAACATATGAGACCAATCATAAGACAAGTATCCACCCACTTTAGAAGTAAAATCTCTTGACAAACAAGAGGGAAAAAAAAGAAGGTAAATAAATGATTGACAAATCATGAGTTATTTTTAAACTTGGAAATGTCATGGAGGGTTAAATAAAGACCCTTGATGACTTCCTACAGTGATGAAAGTTAAGCCATCAAGCTGCAAGACTCCATTTATACATGGGGGTGTCCTCAAGGTACCTAGGAAATCAACAATTTTCTTAGTCGTAACATAAGTACTAGACATCTGAGTCAATCATACAATCATGTTAATAAGATGTTTTCCTACTGATCAAGGAAATATATGAGTGGTGGGGTTTTGACAAATTTGCTTACCTTCTTCTCCTCTTCTTGACAGATATCAATAGTAGCTTGAGGCCTTTGAGTAACTCGATCAATGTGTGCGGGAGCTGTAATAGAGCTTCATGCAATAGGTCGTATTATGATGGAATGGTCAGGGTACATCCCACATCATGACATTTACGTGTGTCTTCTTCGTATGTAGTCTATAATTTTGAATGGAATGCCTATGGATTTATGTATTTGAGTCACACCAACAACTAACATCCCTCCTTGATTGTTTCATGCGTGCAAAGGTAGGGGCATTAGCTTATATAGAGGCTTGACCTACTAAAGGAGGGGAAAAATGCCACTTCTACTGAAACATTTTATAGATCCTCATGCACAAGAACTTGGATGCCATGACTCGTTGGGTTTATTAGCTGTATCTCTTTGATGCTTGAAGATGAGTTGAATCTCTTTACTTTTAAGGATCAACGATGTGTGGCAGGAGCAAAATGTTACGTGCTAGATTCGAGCATTATTTTCTTATATATTATATTTTTAGCAACCTAGGTGCAGCCGCCCATTTAAACCATCCACATCTTTGATTGATTGCATAGAATTATTCCATGCACTAACAGAACATTAGATTGGCCATAAGGAACAACTTTTGGTAACTTATTCATTTCTAAGTTTGCGTATGCACACTAGTGGAAGGATCACTACTTGAAGTACTCTTGAGTCATGTAATCGTACACATGCATAAGGAATTTGTGTACGATTTTATTGGCTCACGAGGCATGTTGCAAGGAAAGAACTACTTCTGACTCTTGAGCCATATTGTTTTTTACTGGTACTGAGTACTTGAGCTTGCACTGGGTGTTAGAAGGGGTTATGCATGTAGGAATATGTTTGCAGTGAGAGGTACGTGTTAGCATGTCATCTATCATTCTGATTGGTTCTTCCCATATATTTTATTTTGATATTGATTTATAAAGGGTTGATGGCCTTGGTTATACCCTTGATTATAATTATTTCTAAAGGCTTGTGCCTGCTATTTTTCTAAATATATAACGTCATTGGAAACATTTATAATCATGGCCTTCATTTCTTCATCCTCCTTTTTTTGTGTGAGAGAATAGGATGTGGATGTAGTGGTTTTAGTGTTATGTTTGAGAATATGAGTAATGGAAGGCTGGGGTGCTTGAGGATTTTCTAGGAATAAGGGTATGGGCAGCCTAGAAGCTAATTTCCCTGCTTGGATAAGAATATTTTCCACCCTGATTGCGATGTTATAAGAACTTGGTAAGGTTTAACCCCATATATTGTATCATGATTGATCTGTATTTATTCAAATCCTTGAGATAATACAAAAAACCATGTTGGGATGTAGTCCTTACAACTTGAGGAATCCTATCCCAATTTTTTTGAAATATGATATAAAAATCAATCATCTGTTCATTGGGTGCTCTCTTTATTGTTGTGAGTTGTTCCACTAAGGACAAGTGATTTGACTTATCTTAAAAATAGTTGCAAATAGTTGTGTAAATGTCATCTTATCTTGTAATGGATGTAGGTCTCATAGCTTATACACCACTGAAGTGTTTTACCTTTAAGTGAAGATGTTAACATCTTAACTACTACATCATCATGTGTGACCAGGTAAATAGAGCACACATTTGCCACATCCTGGATGTGCTTAGCAGGAGTAGCTTTTTTTTCACCAGTGAAGTAGGGAATACTTTTGAAGGCGGTTGCTAACATATCATGCTACACATTTAGAAAGAGAGGGCTTCCATTGGTAAAATTGATGAATGGAAAATTTATCTACGGTGATAGAGCTGCCATCATAGGATTCATATAAGTCCTACTAAGGGGAGGAGTGGAATTTTACAGCATATTGGAGATGTAGATACATGCATGGTTTTTCTTCTACCTCTTCGAGAGAGAGAGTTGAAGGTTCTCAAAGGATTATTATGTTTTTGTGTTTTGTTTAATATGTTTCCTTCTCATGAAAACAACACTCAGATTGTTGAAAATAGTAGATATAAAGGTCGGGAGTCTTCAAATGTGTTGAAACAAACCTCCAAATGTTATAAATCACTATGTCACGCACCAAAAGCTAGTAATGGTGAATTTTAAGCTTTCAATGCTTTTCCTGCTAGGTATGCCAAAAAAATTTGTCTCAAATGTACACTTGGCCTAGGTCAAGATGAATTGTGTTGTTGAGGCAACATGGGGTTATCTTTGAGTTTTGGGACCATACGCACTTGAGACAAACCTCTAAAAAATGCCAGTTTCCTTACCTATTCATAATGGTAAAACTAATTCTAATGCAAAAATAAAATCATAAACTAAACATGCTAAGGGACAAAGGTTAGAAAGAGGTGAAGAAAGGGAAATACTAAGCTAAGGGGATGTGATAACACCAGAAAGAATGGGGACGAATACAATTAGCTTTGATAAAAAAATGAAATAAAATGTATGCAAAGAGGGTAGACATGCTTTCCACAGGATGAAACACACTTAGACATCTATTTTTATAGAGTGCAATGGAAAAGGGGCCTACAAAGGACATTAGAATTCATAAAAGACCATCAACTTAATAGGAATGGAAAGAGGAAGCAATAAAATGAGTTAGAGCACAAAATAGCTATAAAACTTCTATTGCTTTTGAGAGATGTAGAGTCAATTACAATGGTGGAAGAGGTGAGTATCCACATGCAAAGAACTAGATCAAAAATCCTACAACTCAAAATGTAAGGAAATACCTAAATAATGCTCTTGCAAACAAAAGGAGTCGAACCCTTACAACGAGAAAAGATCTACAATTTATAGAAGACGAAGGAGAGAAGAGAGGAGAAAGAAGAGGGGATTTCAGATTTAAAATTTCAACCACCAACTACCAGTAATAAATACCTATAAATCCACCTACAATGATGTTAGATCTACCTCCCCGTGTCTATTTTGCTTATGGAAGAAGGAGAGAAAAATGGATCAAATATGGGTGGTTGAGCTAACTGAATCTATGCATTAATGTCTTGAGATGCATTTCCTTATTTTGTGCCTACCAAATCTTGATAAAATATGATTTGAGTGATCTATCATGTATCCCATTTTTTTATATTTCCAATAAGACCCAAAACACATGGATCTAAGCTCTGCAATAGAAGTTATGATGATATGAAGTTTATAGTGTAAATTAGACAAGAAATGACATGTGCTGTGCACTAATTGTCTGAAGGATCAGCTAACTATTCATTTACTTTGTCTTTTTTGCCACGTATTATGTAATGTATTGTTGCAAGGATTCAATTCCTAGTTAGTGTTCTTTTATAGGTTGCAATTTATACACTCAAGTCTAACAATTTTCCATGTGGCAAAGTAATTGGCACAAAAGAATGAGTAAGGTACACGTGAAAGCAAGAGGTGTGAAAGAGGAGGAATGCAGAAGACATGCACAAAAAATGGATACATGTGGAAGGGGAGGGTGCACACTTGTGAAACACAAGTATGTAAGTAGGGAAATAAAAAAAGGAATAATCATTAGAGGGTGTGTACGAGTATTGCTCAGTGACCAGGAAGGAAGTCAGGTGCAGAAGGAGTGCATGCATGAAGTGGGCATAAGGGAGAAGAGTGCATAAGGATGCAAAAAGAACTGAAACCAAGGAAATTGTGCAAATAGAACAGCCAGAACACTTTTCTATGACTTTTAGGGAAATTGTGCAATGTTAAAATTGGGAAACCTACAGAACACTAGGATAGTGTTTCTTGGCTTCTAGCCTTAATCACACTTTAATTATATTCCTCAGCTACCACATAGTGACCAACGAAACTTCTTCATCCACATCGTGGATTCTAATTGGTGAAATACATCCTTTGTTCTACGGGATGCTATGTTTAACAATTCCATATGACATTATACTTCCAAGCCACGAAGGTTTATCTGCATCAAAATTCCACCTAAGTCACAAACCTATGATCCTTGGTTTTTCATATTAGAGAACCCATGGAAAACTAAGTTCCTACACACCATGATACATTGAATCAGTCTCTAATAATTTTCTTTGAGCAAAAGGCTAAGTCCATTTTGATGGGTTATCTAAATTTGCAAGGGGTGCAGATTTAGGATAACATTTACCATCTCTAGAGTAATCATTAGCAATTGCTTGAATCACTCACAATTCTACCCAATCGTTTATTATTCCTCTGAATCACTCATGATCCTTGTAAATTTTCATATTTTCATCAATTCATTAGTTTATTAGAAATTTTAGTCAATATTTTAGATTTAGACTTGTCCTTTGTAAGAATGGTTTTACTTTAGATGGCATTACCCAGCTAGTCACATCTTGTCACAAGCATCTACAAACTTCTAATTGTTCAGCAACCCTTATTTTGGGAACAATACAACATCCTTCTTGATTTGACATTGTGTTGAATTTTCTTTCCACTGAAATTGACAAAATTGAATAGCATATTGACTTCATCCATGAGATCTAAAAGGAAATAGATGAGTATTAGTACGATTATCTCAAATTGATCGTATCCACTCTTACGTGGGCTACTTATGAAGCTACACAAGTTTTACCCTATGACCTTAAGTTCTAGAGCTTCTTATCCATTACCTATCTATCTTTTTCATGTATGTCTCCTTGTCGTTATCTCTTTCAATCTACTTAATTTTATCAAGGAGTGAGATGACATCCTCCAAGGCCTACAGTAAAGCGTTGGATTCACTAGAATCAGGAGGAACTGAGCAACTAGCTTATCAAATGTATCTAAAATGGAAGTGAAGTGCATACTGTAGAGGGTGATCTACAAGTTCTCCATAGTCTAGCGTGAGACTACATTTATCACACTAATGAATGCTCATACATTGTAAAATATCAATAAATCCTTGCATCTACTGAGGTTAGTTTATTTTTGTTATTTCATTTTATTAAGTTGAAAGGGGTAAGAAAGAATTTACAAAATATTTGGTACGTTATGGCATGCCCAGTGGGATTGTCATCTTTGCTTTCATTTCAAATTAAGATATTTTCACTTTTAGGTTTTCTAGTTTACAATCACTAACAATCTAGTATAATCACTAGGGATTTTGGTGAATCACTAGCAATTCCAATAAATCATTGAAAATATTTGTAGATATTTTTTGATTACATAGTCAGTTATCCTCTAACATGCATGTCTCTTCTCTATTATCTTCTTCTATCTCATCCTTACAGGTTCCTATCTTGGTAGATTTTTTTTGTTGAATTATAGGATTTCTTTTAAAAATTGATAAAATATCAAAAATTTAAACTTGCATAAAGGATCATTTAATAGCTTTCCCATAACTTTCCTTTCTAAATTGATTTCCAAGTATTACTTTTTTGTTCTTCCAATCATTCATAAAATCGTATTATTTTGAAATTGGCCACGTTATTAAGAATGAACTTACCATTTACACTTGGTCAAATATTCTATATTTATAAGGTTAATAGATTACATTGGGCTTGGACCCATGACACCCAACCAAATCACTTTAAACGTAATTTGCATCAAAAAATTCCTACCCAAGTAGACTCACTTGGATTTAATCACCAAGGGGATAAACTAACTCGGTGTTTTGGCTGAGTATAAACAATTTGAAAGGTAGTATATTGGCTAAGCACCTAATTCTCTTACACTGCGAGACCTCATGAAGTGAGGGGTAAGGCCCCAATACCAAGCCCTGTACCGATATCAACACAGATTCAGGCCTCACATACCTTTAGGTATATGGAGGACTCATGCCTTTAACATCACCTAAAACCATCCATAGATTGTTATTTCTTAGAACCTTATTATCCTAGGATGTTCGGGAAATTTCATTTTGTTCTACCTCTAGATTTTCAACATAATTAAACATTATCCTCTATCGTGATTTGTCATACAAGTTGTAAAAAACAATCTATGATTTACTTTTTATTTTAGATGATTTTTTTCTTTCATGATTCTTATAATACAACAATCTCATCTCTAGAATCTTGAAAATATGACTGTGAAACTTATAATGAACTATTAAAAATATTCAAACCTGTATCGAGGATGCTTCATGTCTAATTGAAAAAAATGAGCATCCCTATCACCTCAACTAGAATACCAAGATTAAGAACCTCCAAATTCTCCTAGTAGTCAATATGTAAAATAAGTGATCCTTCCAATCCCCATTTATTTCATAGTGGGGATCCAATATTTTCAAAAATCCTAGAATAAAATCCCATTACCCTCAACATATATATTTTTTCTTGGGTGTCCATCTTCAACTAGTAACACCAAGACCATGACCTCTTGTATCTAGCAACTCTTATGAATTTTCTAGGATTTTTGATCCTAACCATGAGCCAACAAAAAATACATCCTTAGCATTTTGGGCCCAAACTAGAAATCAATGAAACCTATTCCAATCCACATTGGTTCCATCTATAGTCCTATCATTACCTTCAATTGTACTAATATGGTCTCTTCCTAGGCTTCACTGATAATCAACAATTTGCAACATCCTTGGCAAACTAACTCATCTAGATTTTGCATTATGGATAGGGATAGTTAGAGGAAAGACATAGGGTCCTCATCTATACCAACTCCCTTTATATCTTTGGGCCATCCAAAATCCATCCTGTGAGTGCTCAATATCCATCCCGAAGAAATTGTGCAAGATATCAAACCTACCTTGGGGTCCCAATTTTGGATCCACATTAGTATGTTCAAATCTATGCCAGTTATGGCCTATATTCTAACATCGATACCAGTCCATTAACATGAGTTCCATGTTCTATACTATTGCAAGTCCCTCCTCACATATTCTGAGTCATCAACCATTCTTCCTGACTTCCTCTCAATCCAGTCCCTCATACAATGTTTGAACCTCTCATTCACACTTCCATTCCTTTTCATCATGTTACCTCAGCCATCCTAGTTGATGATCCACGTAATGTATATTTTCAGTTTCATTTATCCTTTGATAGTTTGAAATATCCTCGGAATAGTTGATCATGCTACATCATTTTACACTAATCGTAGTAAATGATCATTTCATGTAACTAATACTTTACTGATGTTTTAGTAAGGATTCAGCGCATTGCCTTACATAGGATTTACATCTTGATTTTTGCTCTCTCTCAACCCTTATGGTTCAACCCAAATATTTATGAGATTAGAGCCAATGTATTTATAAAACATGGAGGTTATCTTAAAGGTCATCACAGCACTCAACTACATACTTAAGATTTCAAAACTCACTTTGATGGTTCATCTAGCGCAAGATAATTGCTTTATACCACATGACTCACCCATGTATGAGTGTAGGACTCATTTTGGAGCACAATAATCATCCAAAGAACCAATATAAAACTCACTTGGATTGAGGAAATTGCATGTAAAAGAGGCAAATGACTAGGATATGGAAAAGAAACAAGTTGATGTAGATGACACACCGAGTTGATACGATGAGACATGTGTACTATGATCTCAATTTTCATGTGGATTATGAGAACCATGCAATCTCAACTTAAGATCAGTTTCTCAAATACATGGAATAAATATAATTAGAACACCTATGGACTTATAATCATTATGATTATAGGGAATCAATTTAGGTATCTGTAATATCTTCTGGTGTTGAATTAACTATCTCAATTAAGAGTTACTTATGGACCTCATCTATAGTTAACACAGATGAATTTGATCCAAATATGACATAGAAATAATCCTTCTACATGATAGTAACTCATTAAACAATTAGTTTTTGTTAGAGGTATCTTCTAGTTGCTTATTTGTCATTAATTTCAAATAACTAGTCCTCTTTCAGAGAGACTAGGAATACTCTGAATATAAAAGAGAAAATGTATTAGGAGTAAAAAGTTAGTTTGATTGGTCACTATAAAAATAATTATTTTCATTCAATAAAGTGCAGTTTTAGGGGAAAATTCTACTTGTGTGACTTGCAACTTTAAACTGGATCGACAAGAAGTAGCAAGTTCCGCTCTTCCCTGAACATGAAGGTATAATTACTTGTTCATTTCCCTTATGTTATTTTTCATTAATTTGATTTTATCAACATCACATTATTTTCAGTACTTTTAATTCTGCATTCAATTAGTCATTTATTGTCAATCAACTACATTTTATTTATTGAAATTAGTATAGTGTTTGGTTAATTTCATTATTCTGTAAAAATCAAGCATAGTTCCAACTCTTGCTTATTGTTATACATAGCCATAGACACTCACCCTGAGATTGAAAAATAATGATATAATAAAGTATGAGTACCAATGATGCTCATCACTTTTTGGTGCACTATTTGCCAGGGAATCTAAAGTTTTTATCAAATATTAATGTACTAACTTGAAGTGCTATCTTGATTTCCTTGATAAGTTTCCATTTGGAAATGTTCATTTCCATAACTCTTTATTTTAAAGTTGAAAGAATACCTTGTAATGACAGACAAGAATATTTTTTTCTTTGGAGTATGTAGAACACAAATAGTCAATTAAGAATTAGTAATAAGGGAATTGTCCTCATTATGATAGGATTTTACATTTATACCTATAGACCATAGAGGCATAATTATTATAATTAATTTGTAAAATCCCCCTCAAAACTAACCTATGAAACAACTTGTTCATCAAAAAAGTATGGATGATGAAGTAGACGACCCCAAAAGTGCAAATAATGGAAATCATCCACTTGGAAGGACGTTCACTTATCTGATATAATTGGATCCTAATGATCATTCCCCCATGAAAAACATATCCCCCTTCAATGTTACCAACCTTTAGGGGATTATTCTTATAAGATCCTAATCAAATTCCTTTTTTATTTCAAAATCTAATGCCAAACCTATGATTATACCTCAGATACCTAGAATCTCAAGTTATTTCCCTTAAAACTTAAAGGATGCATAGCTATGAGATGAATCATGTGGCTTAACCCCTAACTTCATCCATAGTTAGAAAGAAGATGTAAACAATTTTTTTGGATAAATACCAAGACTACTTTAGAGTTAGGGATAGGAAGGAGATAACTCTTTAGGAATCAACAAAATGAGGATGAGAGTGTGCAAGACTATATTGATCATTTCTTCTTCCTTCACATGAAGGTGTAGTATTGGTTTGGATATTCATCTACTCAAAAATATATTCCTCAAAGGATTGGATGAATTCACATAAGAAAGCCTTCAATTTTATAGGAAAAGGAGACATGAATAGATTATAATTTACTGATATTATTGACCTTTATAAGGAACTACTCCCAAACTCACCCCATCCTTTGTAGAAAGAAAGGAAAAATGGACCAATGGTGATATATCCAAACTAAGATAAGAGATTGAAAATTTGAGAACATAGACCTCTTTGTTCAAATTAATATAATTATGGATAGGGAGAAAGCCAGGACTATAGATCCTTTATTCATCTACTATACAGAGATGTAGGAACAAGTATGGGCTTAAGGATTGTCCCCTTAAACAAAAAAATACATTTGTTCTTATCTATGTTTTAAAGCATGCCACATACTAATGTCGATTGCTTCCATTGCTGAAAAGACCATAAAAAACAAAATACACAAGATGAAGTTGAGCTTAAAATATATGGGTCAGAGGTAAGGAGGGAATTTTCAATAAAATCAAAATCCTTACCCATGCACTAAAAGATGCAATGGATCCCAAACCAATGGAATGCACCATGGCCATACCCCCGGCCTTGGGCTCAACAAGTCCCATAGGAATGGAGTCCTTAGTGGAATGCACCAAAAAGTATTATCAACAATCCTACACTCCAAACCCAAACATTCCCCTATTTCAATAATTTAATCCTTAATTACAACATTGTAATGTACCTCAAGGATCAAGGAAGAAATGTTATAACCAAATAATACCCCAAGGTCAAAAATATCTATTGAATGGGCCTATAAATGATACCTCATCTGATTAACCTTCCCAACCATAGATTCTAGCTCAAACTATAGTGAACCCCAAAAATGTTAGGCAGGGTAACTCATCATTTATTGTGGAATCATATAAAAACCCCAAAGTAAACTATGTGGAATATAGAAACATATTGCCACATTTAGGAAATGTTACCTCAAAACCTTCATCTCATGTTATATATGAAATACTTGAAGATAAAGAAAATCCATAGAAATGCCACCTAGTCTTGTTATTAAATAAACATCCCAAAAATACACCGCTATTCCTTTTCCATCCACACTCTTGGAGAAATATAACACTATAATTCATAAACAACTAGAGTTAGAGTTAATTAAGGGACCTAAGAAATTTAGTATTGGGATTCCTCTGTTACAAGATCTTAAGGAAATTTCATAGTATAACAAAACCATCAAAGAGCTATGTTTTAAGACTCTAGGAAGAAGAAACAATCATCGCAAAACCATCCATGTTGATGGGAAAATTTATATTATATTGGAAGGGAATATGATCCCTCCTAAATATGAGACCCTGGAAGTCCTATTGTTATAGTTTGCATAGGAGATGTGTGGATCCCAAATGTTATAATTGACTTAGGATTTTTTTATCAATGTGATGACCAATGGATAATGTTGTCCACATTTTCTCTTCTTGAACTATAATCAAGCTTCAATAGTCTCTACAAATGGCATACCAATCTGTAAATTAGCAAAAAGGGATTATAGAAGATGTTACCATCACCATTGAGTCATGGGATTATATGATAAAATTTATCATCACAAAGACTAAAGAATAAGAATATTGGATACCCTTTGATCCTAGGACGCCCTTGGTTAGCTATTGTTTCCACCCTCATTGATTGCAGAATACGAAATATGGTGATTACAAATGGGCATGATTCAAAAACATTTATCCATCTACTGAGCTAGAAAACATTTTGGTACAAAAAATAAACAATTATGGAAGGGTAATGCAAATGAATCAAAGGAAATTATTTCATCTCTGGTCTAGTCACAATTCAAGAACATTCATATCAAATTTAGCATAGTGGTCATGACTCTTGCGCTACAATAAGTGGAACTCAGAGATGGTCTGATGGATGATGACAATAAGCCTATCATCTACCCCTTTTCACAAAATATAGACGTGATTGAGTATATCTTCCAAAATATCAATTTTATTCATAAATTACTTCCCCAAAATTTCCCATTGAATGCATTATTAAGAGAGTATCTTGTTGTAAATTCTCTCCATCTAGACACTAAACAATCACCTATTCTCTGAGGGAAAACATTGACAGTAAATAGTTAGTTGACTAGTCACAAAGAAAATACCATGTTTAAATTCATGCTCCCATCCTCAAGAATTTTCTTGCGAATATAGTGACATGAAGGGTATTCCCCCCAATATTTGTACACACCACATTTACACAATTGATTCTAGATCAATTAGATAACCAAAAAGAAGGATAAAACCTAACTTAAGAGACATTGTAAAAACTAAAATTTAAAAATTTCTTAAGGTTGGATTCATTTATCTAATAGCAGAGAGCCAGTGGGTTTCTCCATTAGTGATAGTTCCTAAAAATAATGGGAAATGGAGGGTATGTGTGGATTATAGGGAGTTAAATAAGGAAACTCATTGAGATTATTTTCCACTACCTTTCATTGATCAAGTCTTAGATAATTTTTCTGGAAAGAGGTATTTCTCATTCCTTGATGGGTTTAGTGGGTACAATAAAATAAAAGTAGAACCAAAGGATCAATATAAAACCATCTTTACCTACATGTGGGGAACATTTTCTTATAGGGTCTTACCTTTTGGTTTATGTAATGCTCCTACCAGTTTTCAAAGAGCCATGTTAATATTTGATGATCTCACTCATGATTGTGTTGAGATTTACGTGGATGAATTCACTATTTATGGGGAAACATTCTAAGAGGAAATTGATAATATATACATAGTCCTTTTTAGGTGTGAAAACCACTAGTTATACTTAAACCATGGAAACTGCATATTTATGATGTAGTATAGTATAGTCTTAGGCCATCATGTTTTAGCTGAGGGAATCAAGGTAGACCATGAAAAGGTCAGCATCATTGTAAAACTCCCATCTCCCACAAACCAGACATAGGTGATAAGTTTTCTAGGGCATGTTGGCTACTATATAAGGTTTATTTCAGATTTTAGTAAGATATATTCTCCATTGTTTTTTCTTTTAACTAAAGATTCTAAATTTGAATGGACAGAGGCACACCAATAATCCTTTGACACTACTAAAGACAAATTGGTAAATACCCTAGTATTAAGAGGCCTAAATGGGAAGCTCCACTTCCATATATAAATAGATGTTTCCAATGAAGCAGTAGGGCTTGTACTTGGACAAAAATAAGAAGGAGAAGCAATGCATTCTATTTACTATATTAGGAAAAACCTTTCCTATGCTAAAAGGAACTACACCACCACAAAGAATGAATTTCTTATAGTTGTTTATGCAATCAACAAGTTTCACCATTATATCACAAGCTATGAACTGATTGTTCACACTGACCACTCTACTATTAAGGATCTAATGAATAAACCTTTAGTTCATAGAAGGATTGTAAGATGGATTTTGTTATTACAGGATTTTAATATTAAAATTATTGACAGACCAGGGAAATAAAATGTTGTGGCTAATTTTTTATCAAGATTAACCATTTCAGGAATAGAGGAGGAGATCAATGATGATTTTCCAGATGAACATCTATTTGCAATCTCCTTTGTCTCTCCTTGATTTGTAGATATGGATAACTACTTGGCCACATGGAAGCTTCTAAATTTCTTCACACATAATAAAAGGAATGAATTTATTAAACAAAGTGTGATGTATACACAAATGAATGGAATACTTTTTAAATATGGACCTGACCATGTTCTACGCAGGTGTGCAGTTGAAGATGACATCTTTGATATACTCAAGGCATGTCATGATGAGCCTTCCAAAGGACATTATTTAGTTAAAATAACCATTCAAAAAGTCTTGGGAGCTAGTTACTATTCACCTTCATTGTTCAGAGATGTCAAAAAGTATGTGTGGCAGTGTGATCAATGCCAAAGGATGGGAAAACCAACATTTACAAATGAGATGCCACTCCAACCTCAAGTTTTTTTGGAATCGTTTGAGAAGTGGGGGTTAGATTTAATTGGACCAATTGACCCATATTATCAAAGGAAGGAGTATATTATATTTTTTTATAGATTATGTCACCAAGTGGGATGAGGTGTAAGCTCTACAATATGCAAGGGATGAGAAAGTTGCATACTTTTTATATGAGCACATCTTCCAAAGGTTTAAAGCACCAAGATCCATTGTTTTAGACCAAGGACCACAATTTATGTAAGGTTTAATTAGTTCCCTTACAGTAACATAACAACTTAAGAACAATAATTCATCACCATACCATCCATAGTCCAATGGTCAAGTAGAAGTTATTAACAGGGAGTTGGAAAAAATCCTAACAAAAATAGTGGATATCTCAAGGAGAAATTGGGTTCAAAAGTTACTTGAATAAGTTTGGAACTACAATAATACTTGGAAAATAACCATAGGATTCAGTCCTTATGAGCTGGTTTATGGGAAGAAGCCTATTCTTCCTATAGAGTTTGAAATTCATACCTTAAGAACAATTGTTGAAGTGGGGATTAATTTATCAGAAGAACAACAAATAAATTTTTTTCAACTAAATGAGTTGGATGAGATGATATCACAAGCATTGCATCAGAAAGAGATCATCCAACATCAAAGGAAAGTATGACATGATAAACATATTAAGAATAGAAAAATTCAAAAAGAAGATTGGGCCCTACTATTTAATTCAAAGTATAAGGACTTCAAAGGAAAGCTGCAGACAAGATGGATGGATGCATATCAAATTGAGGAATTCTTCAACAATGGGAATGTTTAGATAATTCCAATTGATGGTGAGAATAAATTAATGTTAGTTAATTTCCATAGATTGAGGCTATACCATAAACCAAAATCTAAAGGAGAATTCTAGAACATGCTACAAGAAGATGGGACTCTAAATTGTTTGGAAAAAGTCTCTTTGTCCAATTCAACTTAAAGCTAAGATAGTTCTTAATTAAATAAATAAGATATGGTTGAAAACTAGAAATGGTGGCCTTCATCCTATTAGGTATTGAATGAAAAACCAAAAATTGCGGTCGATACTTACAAATTTTTTGAAAAGAAAAGAAATAATAATAAGTGCAGGTGGTTGAAAACCAACAATGGCAGTCACCACCTTTGAATCATGCAGACAATAAATGAAGAAAAATACGTGGAGGGAGAAACATTTAAATGATATCCAAGAATGTGAAAAGTTAAATTAATCAGGTATTTGCAATCATTCTTCTCTTAAATATGGTAAATTTTAAATTATTAGATGATCATTATTATTCTTGTGCGAATTGATGAACTCCCTCATTCCCAATGTATTCTCATGTACCACATATCCCAATAAATCTTCCACTCATCTCTATATTAATTTACCATGCACACAAAATTACTTCCTCCTTTATCATTGTCACATTGGGATTTATTAAAACTTTCCTAGTTCCTGTTGTTCCATATATAACTTTTTTATCTCCCCTATCTTTTTCCAAATTTTCACTTTTGCTATTTTAATTTTGCACTACTACCAGCTCCATTCCTATGCTTATTTCCATTTATGTGACATTACATTTCCATTCTTGTGCCCCATTACTTTCCAACGATACGTAATTAAGATGCTTTATTTTTAGGACCAGCCATGGGAATTAGACTTAGGCATGAACCTACAAATTCAGTTGAATTATTGGCTGATGCAAAGTCAGTAGAAATTTCTAAAATTGTGGGGTGGTTGGAATTCATGTTGGATTACTAAGAGTTCAATCCAATAATGACAGAGGATTTTGCTAAGAACATAGAAGAAGGACATGCCACAATGAAAGGTAAGAGAATCCTGTTCAATCGTTCTATTATTAGCCATATTTCAGGAATACCAGAAGAAAAGCAATTAGTTAACTCTAGGACCCTCTATTATGAAATTATTAAGAGATTTTCTATGGGGAATAAGGAAAAAATGGAAATGGTTATGGAAGATAAAGGGAAAGCTATGGGTATAAAAATAGCTACTCTCCCTGAACCCTGAGTGGAGGTAGCTAAGTGGATAATCAAATATTTCACATGTAAGGGCCAATATGAGGTTATTTTAGGCCTTATTTTAAGAAGTCTTATCCACCTTTTCCATGGCCAATCTAAATACCATAACAAAGTAAACATGCCCTAGATCTTTTTGGATTCTGTTTCCTTTGCAACTGAAAAAATATATTGGGGTAATTCTTATTTGGAATTCCAAGGCATAACACACTTAATTTGCAAGCATGATTTTATCTAGAAAAGACACGACCTTAATAAGTGGATGAAATTATCAAAAAAGTATACCCTAGATCCTGTAGCGATTATAGAAAGAGGGCATCCCACTTTAGAATAGCCTAGGAAATGCCCCAGGACATCTGGGCCTACTCAGACCCTTAATGAACCCCAAGCAGAAATTGTTCTTTCTTGAGCATAACTGGAGGCAACTGCCATCATGCAAACATCAATCCAAATAACACCTCTATCTCCCAATCATTCTGTATCACCCTTTGTTCCATTTTCTGAAAAGGAAGTTGACCAACCGCCAATTAATGATACTTACTCTCCTATCAGGGACAAAGGTAAAGCACCCTTGATTGAAGGAAAATCTAGTTCCTTTCGTGATTTTGACATAATCATGCCAAAAGTATTATCTCTTTAAAAAATATAGTATGAACTCCAATAGGCCCATGAAAGAATTTCCCACCTATAACTCCTTTTGCAGGAAAAAAATTCCAAGTTCTCTCTAATGGAGTCTACAAAAGAGTAGAAAATATAACTTCATCAAACCATAGAGAAATAATAAGAGGCAACTATTAAAATTCAAAAGTATTTAGAAGAAAAGGAAAAACAAATTCAGTTCCTTCAAACCAAGACAAAAGAGTTAAACACATCACTTACAATATTGCAAGAAAACAGGGAGGAAACAAAGCCCTTACCTACTATAGAGAAAATAACTCAGAAAAAATTTGTGTTTCCTCATATTATTGTATTGAGAGGAATGGATAAATGGATACAAGTTTTTTATATCCTCAGGGGAGTTACTGAATAAAATAAGGTTTTGAAGGAAGAGAAAAAACTGCTTCAAGATAATGTGCTTAATATTTCTTGGTTGTATGATAAGGTACTCTCATACAGCCCCCCTTCTAATTCTATGCATTTTTTTAAAGGAAAAATTCTTAAAGTGGAAGATTTATAGAATTTTTTCTATGCACAATATATAATTTAATAATGATAAGAATTTTTTTGGAGCATATACAGTAGGAGATAATGTTTCTAGGAATCTACTATGTGAATTTTACGTTCATCAATTCCTTCTCCCCAAGAAAATTGAAATCCCAATCAACCTATATGTGGGAGAGGTACAATTGTGAACATTTATATCTACATTAAGGCATCAATCTATGTGGAGGAAGTAGAGGGATACATACTTCCAAGAAGAAGCTAATATAGGCATCTTGATGAGGCACGATCTCCTTGTCCCCATACGATTTCTTAGAAGATTTTAATCTCAAGTGTATTGTTTACAATTAGTGGAAAGGTGTAAGGCTATTATGAGAACTTGCATATCATATTTTAGGGAACAAGTACTCCCAAAATTTAATGTTAATGTCCTTGCTTGCTAATCGAGATATGAAGTTCTTGCAGAGAAATATAAGAAGGAAGTGATTTCCCCAACTAATCTTCACTGGTAATTGAAGAAGGCCAAGGAACTCTGTAAGATTATTCTAAAAATGTAGGAAAAATGGATTGGAATGAGATACATGCCTCCATTGGTGATATCCTCTATACCATGCTAGAACTCCGATGGGGATCAATCTAAAGCCAATTACAAAATATGGTGGGAAACTATCATCAAGTTCTTCAATTTTTGTAACACAGATCTAGATGAGACTTGGAAAACATTTTCCAATGAATATAATTGGTCAAGAATCATTGAGAAATTTAACAGGTAGTAAGATTACCTACTAGATATGAAGTGTGGGGGAGTGATGAGCCCCTATTTTTTTATGTTTTATCCTATGTGAAACCCTATTTTTTCATGACATAATTTTACACTATGTATAATATTGTCATTTTATAATTAATAATTTACTATGTTTTGGAAGGAAATATTGTGTATATCCCTGTTATTTCATCTTTTTTTCCCTTCTTCAAATATGTTTCAAATGAATCATTATGAGTATTACCATTGCATTGAAAATCCTATATTAAATTCATCACATGAATCAACTATAGACTGGTACATGAATCACTTATGTACAAGCATAGGACTCTCTTTATAACACATGACTTGCCCTTGCTTGAGTGCAGGAATCACCTATAACACTAATGTAAGCTCTCTTAGAATGAGGAACTCACACAAAAGAGGTAAATGAATTAGATAGAAAAGTAATTAGTTGATATAGTTGGCACACCAGTTGATATGATGAGACGTGTACTTCTATCTCAACATTCATGCAGATTTTGAGGAGCATGCAATCTCATCTTAACATTAGTTGCTTGAAGGTAGGGAATATACAATCAAAACACTTATAGACTTATAATCATCATGGTGACAGGGAATCAATTCAGGATCTATAATATATTCTAATGTTGAATGAATATCATAATTAAGATTTGATTATGGACCTCATCTGAAGTTAACAAGATGAATTTGATCCAAACACATCATGGAATACTACTTCCATGATTGTAATTCCTTAAATAATTAGTTTTTATTATAACTAGTTTCTAGTTAATTAGTTTTCATTAATTTCAAATAGATAGTCCTCTTTTAGAGAGACTAGGTCTACTCTAAATATAAAACAGCAAGTGTAGTAGGATTAAAAATTTAGTTCGATTGATCACTTTAAAAGAAATTATTTCATTTAATAGAGTGTTGATTCAAGGGAAAAGTCTACTCGTGTGACTTGTAACTCTAAACCGGATCAACGGGAAGAAGCAAGGACCACTCCTCCCCAATGTGAAGGGATAATTTCCTATTGATTTCCCTTATGTTATTTTTCATTAATTTTATTTATGAGCATCAAATTATTTTCAGTATGTTTAATTCTGCATTCAATAGTCTTTCATTATCAATCAACTTCATTTCTTTATGGAAATTCTTATAGTATTTGGTTAATTTTGTTATTAAATAAATACTTAGCATAGTTTCAACTATTTCCTTTCTTACACATAGCCATAAACACTTCCCTAGACTGAGAAACATAATATAACTAAAGTAAGAGTACCAACGACGCTCGTCAAGATATTTCATACCTTGAAGCATTAGGATGCCTTATGGAATTTGTCTTCACATTGGCTTTGACAATTTTCTCTTTTTTCTCCACTTAAACACTTGAATCTTCAATATTATTCCTAAAAACAATGTCCTCTTGCATCATACCTTTTTCCCTTGGTGTTATCCTTGAATCCCAAACTTTCTCTATCTCATGCAGATTTCTATAAGCCAAGAAGATCATCAATATCCTTGGCACTTTTCTCAAATTTATGAAAGGTCTTATCCTTATAAATAGTCTCAGATAACTCTACCCTTAGAAAGTTTATATCTTATTTAAATTTTGTTCACTTACTCTCCATGTCTTGTAAACTTGTGATTAGGAAATTTACTTTCTCTTGTAGCATCCTAACTATATCATTTAGCCTCCTTGTTTTTTACCAATGCTTCTCTTCAAGATCATGAATCTTGTAGTTATATTATTTTACTAATGCTTTCATCTTCTTATTTTTCTTTTTAGCATGCTTTAACTCAGTCTGAACACTCATCAATCTAGTATCATAGTCATCACTTACTTCTTCATATTCAGATTGTATGGAGTCACCAAGAAGTATAGGACCATAACTCATAGATCTCACATTCTTATTCATGAATATTAACTCATCCCCCACATCTTCATTTTCAGATTCAAAATTAGAATATGAGACACAACTATCACCACTTGCTTAAGATGAATAAGCTTATTCCTTAGTGTAGAATATCTTCTTGAACTTCTTCTTGTTATCAAACCATTTGAAACCATTTTTTACCTTTATTAAAATTGTTATACTTCTTTTCACGATCATATTTATGGTATTCATCACCTTCCTTTTATTTCTTATGAGTAAACTTAGCAGAAAAATGACCTATATCTCCATAATTGAAACATTTGAATGTAAGCTTACCTTTTTACTTTCCAGAACCAACCTTCAATATCCTAACAACCATTGAAAATAGTTCATCATCATCAATATTAGGAGCATCATCATCATTCCTTACTTTCTTGCCCTTGGTATTCATCTAAGATTTGAAGGAAATCTCCTTGTTGGCTGGTTTAGGATAAAAAACACTCATTTCATAGGAAGTCAAAGTTTCATGCAACTCATCCATAGTTAAAAGAGTCAAATATTTATCTTATTAAAGGGAAAACACTTTGGAATCAAAATTATAAGTTAGAGACCTCAATACCTTTTGTACTACTACCTCTTCCTTTACTTATTCACCTAAACCTTTCATGGTGTTGAAAACCTTATCAAACCTAAGAAGGTATGAAACAATAGGCTCATCATCACTCATTTTAATCCCTTCAAAATGATTTATGAAGGTTTGAAACTTAGCTATCCTGACCTTAGAATATCCTTCATAAAGGACTTTAATTTTCTCCCACATTTATTTTTCTAATTTGCAATGCATCACATGTTGATGTGTAATCACAACACCCTTGATTGTTTGTAATTTGAAATATTGAGACAGTTAGTGTCATCACATAACATGGAGCTTTTCCCAAAGTGTGGGACTTTGTGATCATGAATGCTCTCCAGATAAAGGCTAGATCCTATTCCTCTATTATGATACATAGATCCAAATTATAGAGGATATATTCTAAATCCTAATATGACTTACAAAGGAAATAGGGTGAAGAAGATTGCAAGAAATTAAACCTAATCTACAAGAGGTGATACACCAAAAGGAACGATGAATAATTTCCCTTGCATAGGAATGAAAATGAAAAATAATGAAGAGGATGAACATAAAAACATATCAATTTCTTATCACAAATACATTCACCATCAAACACAAACCATCAAAACATGTAACACAATCTAAAATACACAGATAACAAAGATTGCAATGAACATAAGAGAGGGTTGAAGTTCATCCACAGACTTATATTAGTGCTCCACAGATTTGATATAGTGCATAACAATGGCAAAGATGAAAAAATTGCATTACAGTTTGAATGGGAGGTCTGAAACTCCACAAGATCACTTACAGACAAGAGAAGAAGGGAGGGTGCAAAGAAGACTTATCCAACACTAGAACAATGCCCCTCACTATAATTTATAATAGAAGATTTGAAGGAGAGAAGAGAGAAAACTAAATCTAAAATTTTCCCAAAAATCCTCCAAAAATCATTGTTTAATTGTGTAATGAGTGCATTCAGATCTTAAAAACCTCCTTTTTCATTAATGGTTTTCTTTGTCCTTGAACAAATTGACTGTGATTGCACCCCCTGTCTAGTCTTGCTCCTATATCCTCATGATGAACCTACCTTCATTAATGGCTCTCACTTACCACTACGATTATATCAATTTTATGAGGGTTCAGAGACCATTGAAATCCAAGATTGAGGTTCACATGATCTAGATCTTGAAACTAACTTTCAGATGACTGCAAGTTTGCAAGAAATGGATGAGTACATTAGAAGATATCACCATTTTCCCCCTGATGCTTCTCTAGGATTTTTCCTATATCTAGCCTCCTAGGAATTGAAATTGGTCTTCACCATTGAATTCTCATATGAATATCCTTTCCAAAAATTTTAATTTTGTCCAATTTGGCTAAAAATTGTATGAGATATCTTAGTTGAAATTCAGGAAAAATTAGGGTTTTTAGGACTCCACTGAGCTCCTCTCCTAGCTCATCAATCTATTTTGGACATTGCCAAGCTACCTTAGCATGTCGAGTTGGTTTCTTCCACACCTACACAAACCATGAGTCTTGTCATGTCTGAAATCTGAGCACAATCTGACGTGCCGGGTAGACACCTTGCATTAAGGCTTTTGAAGCCCACCTCTTTGGAGTCTCCAACCTACCCACTTCAGATTTCTAACCACGCAGATCTTGAAAACAATCCCCAAAGATGACCTCCAAACCTGAGTCCCAAACGTGACCCTAATTTTGACCCTGAAGACATGCTTTGACCCCGAAAGCACTTAGCTCATTCCACATCACCTCTCCATTTTGGATTTTGCATTTTCAGGATTTTGGGGAGTGCGAGTGGATTCTATGTTTGAGGAGGCCGAGTTCCCAAAAATCTGAACCCCTGAAGTTTTAAAGACTTTGGGTTTTTCTATTCATTGAATCACCCATGTATTGGGATTTGCATTTTCTTCTTCGTTCCATCACAGGGTTGTTTAACAACTCTCCCAAGTTTGCCAATCACATTATTTCTCCCTTCCACAAGTTGAATTAACCATGGTCGATTCCATTCAACTTACAACATGCCTAACTTGCTGCCAAATTTGCATTTGGCTAGACTCATCAACATTTGAACAAGCTCCCATGTCTTCCACCTGACTTGCCTAGTGAGTTATCTATTTACACCTGGCCCCAAATCCTTTTGAGCTTAGTTGAGTATCTCCAATCACTTTGTGGCATTTAACCTATTAAACTTTTCCTCATTCCAATGGCCAAGTCGGCCCTTCCATTTGACTGAGCTAGGTCTTTCAACCATCACTCTCACAATACCTCCCTTGCCCAAGCTCAGGGAGCTTGACCCACTCGGCGCTCGCTTACGATATCAATCGATTTGGGAGAGCTCACATTCCATTTTGCATCGATGAGAAACCATCCGATGTTGATCACCATGCTTTTGGATTTGATGTGATGTGAGCTTGGTTTGACTAGTCGATACCCCGCCATGAGCTTGACAAGCTCATAGAGCTCACTAATGAGCTCCTTATGATTCAAATCTCCAAGTAGCTCTCTAATCTACTCGGTGAGTTCCCTTTTCAACTCACAATCGCACAATGGTCTCCCAACACATTGAGCTACTCGTTGATTATCTCAGTGAGTTGTTTTCCAACTTGGTTGGCCCTCTAAGGCCAAAATGGGTTTTTTTTTTAATCCTTGAAGCCTGATTTTAGAACCTTTTCAAAAAAATTTATGGAGGTGGGGGGAATGATTGCCTAGAACTCCATTATGTTAAATTTTTCCATCATGAGCTATTTTTACCATTTTTTTAGGGCCGGAGGCAATTTTTTCTGTAATGGGACTATGATCTCAAGATGGCTTTGAATGGATTGATTTAGCTCGAATACTTTTTGAATGTTACAAAACACTTGTAATTTCTCTGTTAGACCTTGGGAATCATCTATAACTTACTTTACATCCTGTGGGGCCTACTTGGGATCTTGAGACTACTCTAGGACCCTGTTGGGCAATTTCTGGTAGCCTAGGCATATCCATTGGGCACAAAGTCATTGGATACTTGCAACCTAACTTCAAAAATGATGAAGCTAAACTTAGAAACCACCTGCACACCACTAAACCTACTTTGCCACTTGCACTCTCAATTTTCATAAGAAAATATTAAAAATAAAATTCTTGAGAGTAGAAAATTGCCTTGATTGAAATTTTCCACCTGTTCCTCTCTACAACCCTATTGTGTGAGGCTGAATCAGCCCATCCTGAGTCTTGATTGTGCCAAGTATAGAGCACATTATTGACGATTGCTTGGTATGTATCGCACATCATAAAATTTTTAATAAGACAATTTTCAAGTTTTTTACATCACGGAACTCTAATAAAGTTGGATTTTCTCTTTCTTCTGAAAGTTCCACTCTTCAACATGATGCTAGATGCTACTTTATTGATCTAGTGGAGGAACTTGGAAGTTCACCTGTGATTGGCCTTGAAGGACTCAAAAAATGAAAACTCAATAAAATCAGTCCTTAACTTGATTTTAGTTGCTCTACATTTGTTTTATTTTGAGATTTGTAACTCTTTGTCACAAGTATGAACTTCTCATGTTACAACACTTAATTTGGGAGGCACATTGAACTGTAAAATAACACAAATAGGAGTAATAAAACCTGTGTCGAAGCACTTAGGGAAAAAAAACCTAAACTACAACAAGACAATGTGTATACACACTTAGAGGAATTAAAATTATAATCTAATATGTATAAGGGTGAAACTTTTCATTTTCAGTAGTAATGTTTAAGATAGATTCCATTGACCAGAATCGGAAGTTCATCTCCATTCAATGTAGAAAATTGGAAGGAATCGTTGTTTTTACATCCTATGACCATGTAGGGGCCACTCCAAATGGCATCAAACTTGGAATGCCTACCCGATTTTTCCCAATTTGCATCCCATTTCAGAAATAGGTCCCCCTCTTGGAAGGTCCTTGCTTTTGCTTTCTTATCAAACCATCTCTTGAATAAGGCTTGATATTTCTCCATCGTTTGTATTGCATGTTCTCTGATTTCTTCCAATTCCATCAGCTCTAAATACATAACTTTCATATGTTCAAATTTTGACAACTCTAATTATTTCATGAGCTCCAATGCGGGTAGCTCCAATGATATAGGTAGCACTACCTCTGTATACCAACTTGTATGGAGAACTACCTGTTGAACTCTTTGGTGTTATCCTGTCAGCCCACAATGCCAATTTAAGATTGGTATGTCATGTCATTTGGTTTTCATCCAGAGTCTGCTTGATGATCTTGATCAGATTCTTGTTTTTAGAGTTTACTTTTCTGTTACCTTGCGGGTAATAGTTAGAAGAGGTGCTCAAATAGATTTTTTTCATAAAAACCCATTCTGTGATCTTGGAACCCAGGAATGGCAATG
Source organism: Taxus chinensis (assembly GCA_019776745.2). Classification (NCBI taxonomy): domain Eukaryota; kingdom Viridiplantae; phylum Streptophyta; class Pinopsida; order Cupressales; family Taxaceae; genus Taxus; species Taxus chinensis. The sequence continues at coordinate 129,858,381 of CM034147.1, read as the reverse complement.
CATTATCAAATGTAATAGTGGCTGGTAATCCAAACCTTGTGACTATTCCTTCATAGAAGTCTAGTATACCAGACTCGTTCGCTTCCTTGACAATCACTGCCTTGGTCCACTTGGTGAAATAGTTTTTTTTCCGTGAGAATAAACTTTTGGCCTTGACTTGAGTTTGGATTGATGACCCCGATGAATTCCAATCCCCATTTCATGAAGGTCTATTCTACCGAAACAGGGTGCAATGGAAGTGCTACTCACTTTTTCTTTCCTGTGAAAAATGCACACTTTTAATATTTCTTGATCCATGTGTAACATTCACTAAATATCATGGGCCAGTAATAACATGCCTTCATTATTTTGAGAGTTTTTACCCACAGGGTGAAATTACCTCCTACCTCTCCATCGTGAAATTCCCGCAACACCTTCTCAATCTGGTCTATTCCAATACATCTCAATAGAATGCCATTGATGTCCTTCTTAAATAAGACACCATCAACAAGCACATATGGAATGGATTGTAATATGAAGTATCTCATCTTTGCTTTGATCATTTCTAAAGGGAATATTCCTATTTGTAGGAATTGTATCATGTCCTGTGTCTAACATGAAGTAGGAACATTGTCATTTTCTTTCTCTTAGTCATCCTGTAGCACCATAACAACTTCTTTATCATAACCTGCTTCAACTTGTTGGTTTGAGGACAACTATTCACATAACCCTTTCCCACATACTAATTTGGTGACTTTAATCTCAATGTCATATTCCATGACACGAGTGATCCATCTTGCATGTTTCTCATTCAAATAATTTTTCAACAAGAAGTCCTAGATTCTTGCATATGACACCAACAATTGGATCTTGTTGTTCGAGACTTGGTGCTTGAATTTATTCAAGCTCCTAGTTACTGCAAGAACATTCTTTGCAAGGAGTATCTAATTTCATACTCCTCCAATCCTTGACTTAATAATGCAATTGGATTATTGTATCCCTTTTTGTTTTGTTGTACTAAGATTGTCGAAATTGTGTCCGAACCACCGAAGGCATAGAGCATGAAGTATTTAGAAAAATATGGATTGACGAGAGTTGGAGCTTGGGATATGGCTTCTTTAATTTCTTCAAAACTTGTTTTACCCTTAGCCATCCACTTGAAGGCCATGCTACTTTTTAACATTTGCGTTATTGGCTTCACAAGAGAGGAAAATTTTGGTACAAACATGCGGATACAATTGATCTTTCCTAAAAATATTTGAAGGGATTTCTTATGGCTTGGTAGGGGTAATGCTCAAATTACTTCAAATCTCTCTGGGTCAATTATCAATCCCTCCTTTGACACAATGTGGCCTAAAATCTTTCCTTCATGGGCCAAGAATACACATTTTTTTGGGTTTAAAGAAACTTTGAATCTCCGACACCTTTGAAATACTTGTCTTAGATGAAAGAGGTGATCAACTACATTTTTGGAGAACACAGTGATATCGTCAAGATATACCACTACTATTTTGTTGATCAACCCCTTGAATGTCATGTCCATTGCCCTCTAGAACGTAGCTCTGGCATTTGACAACAAATGGCATTTTCTTATAGGTGTAGGAGCCCCACTTGGTGGTGAAAGGCGCCTTGAATTGGTCATCTTATTTGACCATTATCTGATTGTATCCTGAATACCCATCCAGGAGAGAGAATATTTTCGAGCCAACTACTACTTATAATATCTAATCCATTGAAGGGAGAGGGTAGTGGTCTTTGAGAGGTGCCTTGTTTAAGTCCCGAAAGTCTACGCAAAATAGGATTTACCCATTCTTTTTCTTGACTGACACCAAATTTATAACCTAGCTTGAGTGTTTGATTGTAAATATAATGCTTGCCTCTATCAACTTGTTTAGCTCTTTCTTCACAAGAGGCTCAATGTGAGGGTCAACTGGTCTTTGCTTTTTCCTGATAGGCTTAACATCCATATTCAATTATATTTTATGTTGTGTTAACTTCGGATTGAATCCCCGTAAATCCTCATAGCTCGCAAAAACATCTGGAAACTCTTGGAAAAGTTGTATGAACTCATATCTCTCCTGCTCAGTGGCCACTTTTCCAATTTGGAGTGTTTTTCCTTCCCCTATTGAATTTTTTTTTTGAATCATCTCCTTTGACTTGTATGTTAGCTTTTCCTTTACAAAATTAATCATTGGGATTGAAGGTGGACTCCAACATCACCAAACCTTTTGGGAGATTATTTTTCCGCAGCTGCACTACTTGATCCCCGTATTTTTTCTCTGGTCTTTCCTGATTCCTAGCTGATAATTGTGCCTCTTCCTATAATAAATTGACAATCTACTAGTCTTTCTCAAACACTTTCGAGCTAGTGTTATTGTCTAGGACTAGTGGCCTCACAATTACATGGATATGGGGTTGTGTTTTATCTCTTTTAATACTATCCACCACATTGAAATTTGTTCCAAAAGCTATGAGCATATCTGCAACTTCATTTTACTTTCTAAGTATGGATTTGATATTGAATACTTCAAATTCTTCTATGAGATCCCATACCCTATTTTTGTAACTCTTGAGTAGGCATTCTTTGCAGCATGTTGTACCCTAACCTGATTCATGATTATCTCACTATCCTTGAACACCTGCAAGTTCTTAATACCTCTTTTCCTAGCCTAATGATGTCCATGGACAAGAGCCTCATATTCTGTTGTGTTGTTTGAACATGTAAAATGAAATATGAAAACTGAATAGTACTTGACATTCTATAGGGACACCAACATGGCGCCCCCACCTATTCCTCGCCTGCTTCTCAAACCATTAACTTTTTTTTCCATATTTCTTTTTCATCTTTATCTTCTGGCTTGGTGAGGTTGGGAATGGGTGAATTTTCTTCATGTACATAATACACTCCTAATTCAACTTCCTCCATCTCTTTGTATGGATAAAATGCATGTATTGTTTTAGCCCAATCATCGAGTGTTAAATCTAGAATGCCTTCAACCTTGGTAGCTGTATCCTAATCATTTGAACATTCTTCCCAATCAAACGCTGAGTAATTTGAGTTGATGGAGCTATGCATATACAACTCAATGTGGAAATCGGAAATAGGCTCTGACCTGATTGTGGCCTTAGCTCCATACCTCATCCTGAAAATAATGTGTGACCAATATGTAGATAGGTATCCACCAATTTTGGCTATGAAATCCCTTGATATACATAGGGAAAAGAGTGGTGGAATATTAATCACAGATACATCTTGTAAATCAGTGACATTGGGACATGCATGCAGTGTTAGAATTAACCCTTTGATGACCCCAACTATTCCAACTGTTATCCCATCTAGTTGCACAACTCCTCTCAACACTGACTCATACTTGATACCCAATTGATCAGCTATTTTCTTTGGCATCACTAAGCTACTTGCACCAGAATCAATCATGCAGTTTTGTACCAACTTGTCTCCAATGATCAACGAGACATAGAATGGTAGAGGTTTCAAATTTTTTCCTTGTTGACCTCCTTCTTGTTACATGACATTGGTAAGAACTTTTTCTTTATCTCTAGGTGTCTCCTTTGAAATGGACTAGTTTTCCATCACAACTTGCAACAAATCTCACTGCCCTGGAATCGCTAGTGATTCCCACATGGAAATATTCAAATGTGTTTTCTTCATCTGATCTATGATATTGAAAGGAGATGCACTATCCTTTTACTTGTCCCTTCCCAAGTACAACCTTTTCTTGTACATGTGAGTTGGTACCTTGCACTACTGCAGTAGAGGTTCTTAGGCTGATTTTGTTTGACATTCACAAGATGATACACTTTATGTTTTTGGAGCTAACCCCTAATAGCGGTGTGAGAGTGGATTGAAAAAAACTTGGGTTAGACGACTTCCCTTCCTCTATGTTCCTCTTATTTAACCTTGTGTTGGAAGCCACACCCTAGAAAGGAGGTTTATTGATTCCACAAAAATCCTCCACTTACCAATTTACTAAAGTGGTTTCTGTCTAAGGGGATTCCTGTGTATTTTGTTACTGCTGGTTTTCTTCTTAAGTTGTTTCTTGAGACACACCAATGGTTTGAACCATCAAGGCTTGATTTACTTCACCATTTAAACAAGTGGATTGGTTATGTGATAGATTACAAGGATAATAACATCATTCATATTCTTGAGCCATGTTGTTTTGTAGTTAGAACCAAGACTCTTGATGTCAAAACTGCATTTGGATCATATGGTCATAATTTCATGTTAGCTTGTGGTTGTCCTATGTTCTAGTTTTGTTTTGCAGCTTGAAATTGAGGCCTATTTGATTAGAACAGAGGCCTGTTTGTTTGAGCTTGATGTTGATAAGGCCTAGAACTCTAAGAAATTTGTGTCTTGATAGCAACTAGCTCATTTATGAAAGCTTGCTGCACCTTGACCATTTCTTGTTCTCCTTTTTCTATTTCTTGTAAAGCCTTCTAAAGTTCTTGGGTTTTAAATGGATTACTTAAAGAACAGGAAGCCTAACTATTTCTTTGATTTCTCATAGTTAGAATAGGGGCTATTTTAGGTGCTTGACTAGTCGTAGGAGTTCCCATTTATAGATATAGAGGTATCGGTGGCCTTGGTGCTAACTTGCCATCCTGAATGAGGCAATTTTTTACTCTGATAGCTATGTCATAGGCACTTGATAGCGTTGTTCCTCCCATGGAGTGGATCATCATTGTTATATATGAATTTAGAGCCTTTAAAAAGTAGAGGAATGCACCTTCTGTTTCTGGCCTCATGGCAAATGGAATTCAGTCCCATGATCACTGGAATCAAAAATTGAAATCTGTCATCTGTTCATTAGGATCCCTCTTGATGGTTGTTAATTGTTCCAATAAAGATAAATTGTCTCCTCTTTCTCTGACTTGATTACAGAGGGCAGTGCATATCGAGTCCCAATTTTGGATGGACCCTGTTATCAAGCTCCTAAACCATTGCAACACCTTGTCTTTGAATGAGGAAGATAGAAAATTGAATGCAACATGTACTTCATTTATTTCTTGAATATTGCATATGTTTGCAATATCTTTTATATGATCAACAAATTTGTGTGATTCACTCTAGTGAAATAAGTGATATTTTTTAGTGCTATCATCGGGATAGGGTTTTGAGCATTGAGTTCTGATGGGTTGCTTCCTATAAAGTGAACATAATGATTTTGTGGACCTTTTGTTGGTTGTTTTTGTAGATGTGCCATTATGATTGGCCTAAGAACCTTGTTTCTTTGAAGAGGGGGTCTCCTGGGCGGAGGTGTAGATAATGCTTTACTTGGAGGGGATGATGATCTCTGTGGTCTTCTTCCTCTTGTACCTTTACGTAGAGATAATTGAAAGTACTCAAAATTACCTTCATCTCTTGCTCGTGAACAAGTTTGGATCCTTCTCATATACTTGGAAAACCTATGCTGTTACACCACCATTGAGTTCTATTCCCTTTAGAGTCACCCGATGTGTTAGGAGATGAGCCCTAAAAGGTTGGATGTTGCCAAGTCACAAACCAAACTTGACAGAATAAAAATGAAACTTTGGAGGGCTTGAAAGATTATTTTCTAGAGGTTGAAGATTGTTTTGAACTAGTGGTCCCAAAATCTTGAAATGCAGAGATATCTAAAATTGAAAATCCCCAAAAGTCTAAAAATTAGGGAAACCATGAAATCTAAAAGAAACAGACTTCTGAACTCTGAAATTCAAAAGGTCCAAAATTGATGGACTTCCAAAAATTGAAACCTCAAAATCCTGAAATCTTGGAAGGTCTGAAATGCCGAAACCTGAAATCCCAAAATTGAGAAAACCTTGAAATTTTGAAAGTCAAAATTTCAAAAATCTAAAAATATCCTTTTGAAGTTTAGGTCTCGATTTATCAGCTAGTGAAGTCTAGACTTATTTTTGGCAAGTTAAGCCCTTGAAAATTGATTTTAGAGTTTAGTCAGAGAGGTGAAAAGTCTGAAATTGAAGAACCTACAATTTCTAAGTCTGAAAATGATCTTAAAAATACTTCACCTTGCCAAAAGTTTGTGGAAATGACTTCTCTATTTGATCCCACTTTGGATTATGCCAAAACTATTGTGGTGTCCCATCATGCACAACACCCCTGATTATTTGCAATTCAAAGGATTGAGATATCTAGTGTGATTGCATAACATGGAGCTTTTCTTAAGTGTGGGACTTTGCAATCGGAAAATCTCTCTGGAGAAAGGTCGGCTCCTATTCCTCTATTCTGATACACACATCCAAATTGTAGAGGATCTATTCTAAATCCTACTCTAACTTAACAAGGAGACATGGTGAATAAGATTACAAGAAATTAAACCTAATATATAGGAGGTGATACACCGAAAGGAATGCTGAATAATTTTCCTTGCATATGAAATAAAATGAACAAGTCTTAAGAGGATGAACATCAACAAAAATCAATTTCTTATCACAAATCCATTCACCATTAAACACAAACCATCAAAACATATAACACAATCTAACATGCATAGATAACCAAGATTGCAATGAAAGATTAGGAGAATGCAATGAACACAAGAGAGGGTTGAAATTCATCCACAAACTTATATTATTACTCCACATATTTGATACAATGCATTACAATGGCCAAGAGGAAAAAATTGCATTACAGTTTGAATGGAAGTTTTCTACTCCACAAGATCACTTATAGACAAGAGAAGAAGGGAGGGTGCAAAGTAGAATTATCCAACATTAGAACAATGCCCCTCATTACAATTTATAGTAGAAGATTTGAAGGAGAGGAGAGAGGAAAATGAATCTCAAATTTGCCCAAAAATCCTCCAAAAATCATTGTTTAATCCTATAATGAGTGCATTCAAAATCTTCAAAATCTCCTTTTTCATTAATGGTTTTCCTTGTGCTTGAAGAAATTGATTGTGATTGCACCTCTTGTCTAGTCTAGCCCATATAGACTCATAATGGCTCTACTTTTCACCAACCTCATTAATGGCTCTCACCTACTACTAATTTTTTTTCCATTTTAGGAGATTCAAGAACCCCAAAATCCAAAATACCATGTTTCCATGTTGTAGATCCTGAAAATACCTTTCCAATGATTACAAATTCGTAAGAAACGAGTGAGTACTTTGGAAGATATGCCCATTTTTTCCTTGATGCTTCACTAGGAATTTTCCTATATTTATTCTCCTCAAAAAAAAATTGACACCACCATTGAAATCCCCTCTAAATTATCTTTCCAGAAAGTATAATTTTGTCTAATTTGGATAAAAATTACATGAGATATCTCAGTTGAAATTTAGGTAAAATTAGGGTTTGTAGGACTCCATCGATCTCCTCTCCTAGCTTGTTAAGCCATTTTCAAACATTTTCGAGCTACCTGAGCATGTCGAGTTGGTTTCTTTTATGCCAACCCAAACCCTGAGTCCCATCATGTATGAAATCTGAACACAACCTGATGCACCATGTACACACCTTAATTCGGTATTTCATAGCCCGTCTCTTTAGAGTCTCCACCCTACCTGCTTCAAGTTTCTTGCTGCGCTGATCCTTAAAATGACCCACAAAGCCAACCTCTGAAACTAGTCTCTGAACTTGAGTCCTAAATTCAACCCCTATGTTGACCCTGAAGATGTGCTTTGATCTTGAATGTGCTTAGCTTACACCACATCAACCCTCCTTTTCAGATTTTTCATTTTTGGGCTTTCGAGGAGTGTAGTGAATTTTACATTTGGGAAAGCTAAGTTCCTGAAACTCCAAACCCCCAAAGTCCAAAATACTTTGGGTTTTCAGGATTTGATATTCATCAACTCACCCATGAATTGGGCCCTTCATTTTTTACTTCATTCCATCACTGGGTTGTTTTCCAACACTCTCGAGTTCACCGATCACATTAATGCTCCCTTCCACAAGTTGAATCGGCATGGCCGATTCCATTTAACTCACACCATGCAAACCTTACTTCCAAATCTACATTTAGCTTGACTCACTAAGATTTAAACGAGCCCCCATGCCTTCCAACTGACTCACCTAGAGAGTTGTTTGCACCTAGCCCCAAATCCTTTCGATCCTGGTTGAGCCGATCTAATACCTCCACGTTGTTTAACCTCTGAGCCTTTTCCTCATTCCAATGGCCAAGTTGGCCCTTCCATTTGACCGAGCCAGGTCTTTCAACCATCACTCTCATGATGCCTCCCTTGGTTGAGCTCAGGGAGCTTGGCCCACTCAACCATCACTTACGATATTTATGTGAGATGGGAGAGCTCACCTTCCATTTTGCATCGATCTACCACCATCCAATGTTGATCACCATGCTTCTAGATTCGATGTGATGTGAGCTTGGTTTGACTGGTCAATACCCCTTTGGGAGCTTGATGAGATCACAGAGCTTGCCATTGAGCTCCTTCTGATTCAAATCACCAAGATACTTGTTAAGTTCCCTTTTCAACTCACCATTGCACAATGGTATCCCACCTCACCGAGCTACTCACCAAGTAGCTTAGTGAGCTGTTTTGAAACTCAGTTGGTCCTATAAGGCCAAAATGTTTTTTTTAAATCTATGAAGTCTGATTTTAGAACATTTTTGAAATTTTTGATGGAGGCGGGGGGAATGAGTGCCTAGAACCCCATTATGTTAAATTTTTCCATCATGAGCTATTGGGGCCGGAGGCCATGTTTTCATTGTAATGGGACTATGATCTCAAGATGGCCATAAATGGCCTGATTTAGCCCGAATAATTTTTGAATGTTCTAAAACACTTACGATTTCTCTATTAGACCCTGGGAATCATTTGCAATCTACTTTAAATTGTATGGGGCCCACTTGGGAGCTCAGGACTACTCTAGGACCATGTTGGGAAATTTTTCCCATGGAGGGGAAAAATTGTGAACATCACCACCTTCACTAGTTCAAGTTCATCTAGACCCCACATAATTACATTCATAGCCCTTGAATTGTCACTTCATAACTTCTTATCTACATTACATGTTGGAGAAGTAGCATGAGTTGTATAACCATCCACCACTAATTTTCAAACATCAAACTCTAGATATTTGATATGAGTCCTCATCCTTAGACTCCAAAAAAAATAGTTAACTCGATCAAAAAATGGTTCCTTGTGAGAATAATATCCACTCTGCTGACTCACTATTTTTGTGCTTCAAGGATCTCCTTTAAAGTGATTAAAATTTTCCAAAAGGACCTGATATGATACCATTTATTCAAAGCACAATGGATTGAGAGGGTGGGTGCTGTGGGTGAATAATTCCTTCAAAACCCATTAAACAATTTCAAATTACTTTCATACACCATTAACATTCAACCATGCATTAATGAGATATTAACAATAAGCAACAACCATTAACAAGATCATAAACATGAAGGAGTATACAAAAACACAAGACATAAGTGGGAAACCCTCAATGGGAATAAAAACAACTAAATTTTTTTTGATATTACTAACAAAAATGTACTAAGTGAATATTACACATCATAAGATATTTCTTTAGTGAGGCACCAATCCCATAAGGAACACCAACCCCTAAACCCTCGTTGATATTACTCACAAAAAGAGACTTGCATGAATATGAATCATCACACAATATTTTAATAATAATATCCCATAAGATATTATGCCAATGTTCATTAGATGGTGATCAAAAAAGTTATCTCTGAATTCCTTCAAACTCTTCTTCAAACACACCTCCTAACTAACTCAAACTTGGACTATCATGAACTAATTTCATCTCATACTCTTTCACAAAAGCTCTATAAAATTCCTCAAAATTTTATAAAAACTCTTATATCTTATTTTATTCCCTTGAACCTCTTACTCTCTCACAAGTAGATCACACTTTTCCCTCTTAATTCACTAGTTCAAATTTGAACAAAACATGTACTTTAATATGCTTCTCAATTCAAAATCATACCACAAGTCAGTTCATTCAAAGTAGATTGACCATTAAAGCTTAAAAATATAAAACTAAATTCATAATAACTCATAAGATGGACCCATGTAGGTCGTCCATACACCAAGACAACCAAACAAGCCAAAAATAGATCAAAACCCCATCACCTAGCTCATCAAAAACCTCCAAAATCATCACCATGTTTTTTCAAGAATCAAAATGCCTCAAACATGTCAAACATACCATAAAAAATTATCCATGCTAGAAAATTACCTATAAAAATCATTTTAATCATAAATCTATCAAAAAGGATCATTTCATTCACAAAACATCTACTTCCAGGAGCAAGTCTTCACCAAACAAGATCATGATCAGACCATAGCATCTAAAATATGTCATGTATCCATGCATTGGAACACCACTAACATGTAGAACACATCCTTAATTTTTATAACTAATGAAACATCCATATATGCAAACCAGGCCTCTTTTTATCTTCACAAAAATGAGCTACCTAGAAATTAGTTTTGGAAACTCAACTATTTTATACCCTTTATGTCACTTTCAAGACCTCTAAATTGATTTAATATGGAAAATTTAATCCCTCTTCACTCAAAAATGGATATCAAGCATAAAAAATCCAAAACATGAGTTTTCTACATCCATCTTCTCACCAATGCAATCATGTCCTAAAAATAATAAAACTTTATCTTCACAAACTGAGTTTGTTCACATATCAAAATAAATCATCAAGAGACAAACCTTATACCATTGGAAATAACTCCACATATAGTTTCTGTAAAATCTTACATCTCCTTCTAAATCCAAGTGGAAGGCCTTTAACTAGGTCAATCTCTACAACTTCTCAAAACTATCCTTTTGGGCCCAAAGATCAATCTTCATAAATAGGCCACACTTTTCCCTCTAGGAATTAAACCATGACCTGAAACCACCATTGAAATATAGTACCACTCCCAGTCTCTAATCAATTTTGATTTAATCAATGCCTTCAATGAAAAACTTTTCCACAAACTGAACAACTTAAGAAACTTGCATGTTTGATTGGGGTCCAAAAACTATCACATGATCTACCATACCTTTATGGAAATATGGAGGATTCCTATACAAAATCCAATCATAAATTTATAAAAAATAATCAAAATAGGTTTAGTACATTCAACTTTCTCCAAGAAGAATGTTTCAAGCTCAAGGCAAAGGTGGAATCCCTTAAGACTAAAGATGATGATTGCATAAGGTATGAAATTGAATTGAGATCTTTAAAGGCTTAATTGGAGCAAGCATCTAACATGATGAATCCTATAAGAGGTTTGAGAAGAGTTCTAATGATATAGATGTTCTTTTTAATATTTAGAAGGATTCCGGTGATAGAAGAGGAATAGGTTTCATTATAGACCATACAAAGAATATTGTATAAAATGAGAAGTCTGATCTACCTAGTTAGGAAGTTGGCCCTAGTTCCAAAGAAGGTAAAAATTAAGGTGTCAATGCCAAGAAATTATATTCCAAGAACTATGCAAGGTCTCATCCAATTAGGCAACCAAATGTAAGAAGGTATGCAAGTTTTTTTCATGGTTGTTATTTTTCTTACAATGGGTATGATAATAGAGCAAGGGACTATAATATGTATTTCAAAAGTGTGTATCCTTAGACAAATGGAGGAGATCATACTCTTCATCAATCAAGATATATGCATAATATTGTTTATTATAGTTGTCACCAAGAAGGTCATATTTTAAGGTATTTTCATAATTTTTCTCCAAGTCAAGGAAAGAATTTTGTTGATCCCAAAGGCAAGATGATATGAATGCCAAGAACAATCAAAGAGGAATCAAGTTCAATCAAGGATGAAAAGAATCCTAATCATGTAAATGAGGTCATGAATTCTGAACATGAAAATACTGAGCCAAAAATAGTGATGCCTAACCCTAATCTGCATGTGATTCAAGAAGGATTTTTTACTATGATAGTGCAAAATCCCTGTGTTGAAGAGAGTCGTGTGTGTTTACCAAAAATATAGTAAAATGAGGAGAATAATTGTGTTGTCATCAATTCAGAGTTTTCAATTTAGTCAAGGATCATAAAGAATGATTATCAACCCAAAGATTGTGAAGAAGTGATGGAGATCTTAGGAATCTCTTGATTTCATGGTGTTTTAGGTCCTAGAGTGACGTGAGGTCTCTTCATTATGCTACTTGAAGAAAAATATCTTCTAGGTGAAGCAAAATTTAGATATGTTATAGTTATTTCAAGAAGAATTTCAAGTTTTGATAAAGCAAGAGTGCATGAAAAACAAAGTTATATCATTTTTAAAGGTGAATTCAATAAAATTCGTAGAGATATGATGTTAGTTGCTTAAATATGTTAGTAACTGTCATGAAATTATGGTATTGTGCTTCAAATTGTGTCTCTAGAAGAAGTTTGAAGACCTTATTTAGATCATAGAGGAGTCGAGTCTAGTAAATAGGGTATCTTGAATAGTCCTACTACAGACATGAAGGTTATGAAGAGTTTACCTTTAAAGGTGTGTGATCATCACTGAAGATACTACAAGTTTGGAGTAATATAGTTACATGAGGAAGATGTGAAAGGTGTGAATGTATTATTGTATTTGAGAGCGTGTTTTCTTCTTGCAAAATCATGAAGTCTTATGAAGGAAAAACAAATATGTTTGAAGGTTTTTTAAGTTGTATTGAAGGAATGATGTCTTGGTATATTCATGTATGTCACAATCATATAATCATTTTGAAGGGAAGATGAGTTTTTGGAAAGAAACTAGTGTACCATTGAGGGTAGAGTGCTCTGAGTATTGACTGGATGAATCTTGTTTAAAGCATTTTGTGTGTCATGATTGCACTCATGACTACTATGTAAAGGTATGATAACTTAATAAAAAAAACTAGAGGTGCATGAAAAATTGTCCCATGTTAGTTATCTGGGTTTGTAAGTATGATCCATCCATGTAAAGAGGTTCAAGTAAGATGACTGAAGTATGTTGTATTTTAAGGATACTGTAAGGTTTGATGATTCCTTATCATGAAATAGTTTTTTTATCGTCATTGAGGAGGTTCATGACTGTTCCATTAAGTTCAAGGTGTATTGGTCTTAAGGGGAGTGTAGAAAGATGTTGTTTGAGATTCATGAGTAGTATTCTATGTTCTTATAACTTGAGAGGATTACAAGGTGGATTGAAGTCTATGTAGGATGTTAGATTTTAAGTCTTAAGTTGTAACAAGAATCCAAGGTAGGAAAAAAATTGTGTGATCCATAAATCAGGGCTTACACTATGATATCAGGGCCCTAAGTTTGAGTTTTTGAGTGCATAAGTGGTACTATGTCATTATGAATAAGGTTTGGTTGATTTTAAAGTTTAAATTTGAAGTATGTCAGTTACCAATAGGGTATGGATTCAAGTGGAGATGACCTAACATGTTCTCAACTCATGAAGGTGGGTATGAGGTCAAGACAATCCCATAATGTATGATGTATTCAATTCATCTACACAAGAAAGTATGCAGATTAGAATAAAATTATATGATGACCTCAAGGATAAGTATAGATATATCAATGTTAGGCTTGTGGTGTACAAGTTTGTAAGTTATTTTATGACAAATATAGATTCTATGAGAGTGTTATACTAGGTTAAAAGAGTTTTTTTTCTTTAATTACGAAGGTCCATGATATCAAGGAAAGACAATTTGGTTGATTTGAAGATGTATGAAAAACTAATATGAGAAGGTATTGATGGTTTGAGGCTTGAAAACTATATGAAGAAGGTATGTGACTATGTTATGGTCTCGGGTATGTGTTTCTTTGATTCTATATGCAATTCTTGATGGAGTTATAGTATGCTCTAAATTTAGCTGCGTATGAGAGTCAAGATTGAAGATTTGATAAGGTCTATTGGTTGATGGCTCTGTTTTATGAGGTTTCAAGGTATGACAAGGCGTTATATGTTCTATCTCATCTAGTATTTCATGAAGAAGTAAAATTTTACAGTAGGGTAAGTGCACCAAGTTGAGGGGGTCTTAAGTGGACGCATTTTACTAAAAAATAAAAAACTTCAACTTGTATGAGTTTTTCAAAATAGTTACACTCAAAATTGGAAGGTGTTGTAGAAATATGAATTGTAGAATATTGAGTCTAGTTTCTAACATACTAAATTTTATTGAAAACAGATAAGTTTAAGTGGGTCAAACAACTAAAATACCAACATGTTCTCCTGTTTTTGTTAAAAAAACATAATAGAGTGAATTTCGTGCCCCCACCATTTTTTGAGCACCATTTAGTATTTTTGAAAACCCTTTGGTAGAAATATAGCTAGGAGCATCTATTTTGTGTTAGAATTTATTTTAGATTTTTTTAGCGAATATTTTTTTATTTATGATTTTTCTAGTACAAAAATTTTATGTTTTGAAAAATAATGGAGCTTCGACTGTGCCCCCCCCCCCCTCCCCCCAACTACTTCAAAAAATATCGAGAATTAGATTTTTTTTGAATATGTATAGAATTATGCCTAGTTTGTGCCTAAAAAAAAATTATTCAATTTTGATGAGTCAAAACAAGATACATAAAAAGATAGACATGTTTAAACTTCAAAAAATAGATATAAAAAGGCATAGTTAAGAAAATAAATAAAATGGAAACCTTTTATTTGTTATAAAAATTGAAAAATAATATTTATACAAAGAAGAAACTCTGATTTACGTCCTGGTATGATTTTTTTAAACAAATCAATCATTTGATGTTGATTTATCATGACGAAAGTTAGATTTTTGTGTTTTTTTGCAAAAACACATGGTTTGTTGTGTTTGTGTAGGTCCATGCCTCAGGCTTGGGGATCCAAATCAGATCCCAAGCCTTGAGCCATGTGTTGGAAAAGGTAAAAATCATAACGTGTATGCGTTATTCTTTTTTAATATATTGTGGCCCCCAACGTCCCTTTCATCTATTTCATGGGAATTTTGCATACATTCTATTTAGTCTGTAATTTTTTGTACATTCTTACATGATGTTTTAGTAGTTTTTTTTTTCCCCTACCCCATTAGTTGATTTTTTCTAATCGTGGATGATAAAAGTCAAGCTAAAGACAAGAACAAGACACTAAAGCAATTGGAAGAGATGAGAATAAAGAAATCGAAGAGAATGTAAAAACTTCGTGCAGGGAAAGGTACATCTGCTATATCAAATGTAGCTAATGTATTAGAATATGAGGATGAAATACATAATAAAAATGTAGAGAATAATGATTTTTCAATGAATAATGATATTGAATTGAATGAAAATATTGGTATGGATGAAGAAATTGATATGAATCCAATTGTTGAGTCCTTACCTGAGAATCCAAATGTTAACCCCGAAATTTGTATGAAAACACTGAGTGAAGAAAGTAACCTTGTAAACGAATCTTCACCTCTAAGAACACCTCCTTCCATTTTGCGAAGAAAACCAATTCACTTAATTGAAATTGATGAAAACATTATAAAACCACTTCCTAACAAAATGTCTGAAAGAAATGTGAGAAGAAAAGCTAGTGGAATTTGGGATAATTACTTTGAGAGTTTAAATGACATAAAAAGATGTCAATTATTAATTACATTGATGAAATTAATTAAGATGATACCTATAATGAAGACCCTGGGGTTAAGAAAATCTAATGTTGTTGATCAAAATGCATCAATTGTTGAAAACATACATAAAGCATACCAAACTATAGGTGGAAAAATATGCACCAAAGATAGTAATGCTACACGGCGTGCACTTAATAATTGTATAGTAAGTGATAAACAATTAATAAATGCTTGATTAGAAAAACAAGCAGTTCTTTAAATCTAAACAGAAAAACACTAATGAAATAAATAGAGAGATGTAAACGTCTTGAGTTAGTCAACAACACTAACTATTGGGATTTCTCTAGCAGACTTCCATGAAAAGACAAGAATACATTTGATATTCTAAAATAATTAATTGTAAAATTTTGGAATGAGAACCCAAGGGTGTCACCAAATAGAAGAGATATAATAAAAAGAAGAATAGGTTCTCATAATCGTGAATCATGTGCAAAAAAATTCTTAGATATGACTCAAACAAAATTGTTCTCTAAGTTTAAGAATGAAAATTCACAAATTAACATTAGCCAAAGATTCTTTGAAATGAGCGAACCATTTTATGTGAAAATCAATCACTCACGTACCACTTTTTATTGTAGGCATCATGTTAAATTTTCAATGCATTATGATGTTTTTTGTCAAATATGTCGTGTTTTGCATACTGACATCATGTTGCAAGAGTGTGGATTAAATGTCCTACAAAAATATTCAATGGAATTTATCCCAACAATATTTTGTGAAAAATCAACAAGATAATTTTTTTTTATAACAAAGCATGTTTGGATAGAACGTGCAATGTATGTGGTGGCTTGCCAAATCTGAAAATTTGTATCCATGAGGAGAGTACAAATTCAATAGGAAAAGAATTGTTTGGTTAATATAAATCAGTGGGATATCAATTAAAAGATGGAAAATAATCTAAGAGGTGTGAGCTTGTTTTAAAACAATTACCTATATTAAAATATATGGTCAAATTCAGAGAGAAAAGTTTTTATGGGTATGCAAGGCACACACATAAAGCTCGATGGTTGGATAAACAATTCAAGTTAAACAAGGACACATTCTCACTTGGTACTATTGTTTCAGTATTTGAATTCGAAGATAATTACACATTGCATCCACAAATGGAGGTTCAATCTCAATATTATAACTCAGTACAAGTTGTTATTTTCATGCATATAACATTCATGCAATATCTAGAAAGCATTGAGAAAAATAAAAACATATTAAGAGACTATCATTTCTACATCAGTGATGATCAGACACATTTTAAAAAAAATGTATAAGGGTGTTTCTAGGTGTTTTATGCAAACTTGAATGAGAGGAACATTAGTTTCGATCAACATTACATTTGGTCAAAAAATTACACATCACAATTCAAGAATGGACAGATGTTTTATTGGCTAAGCAGGATGCACAAAGAAACAAATGTACAACATATCTGAAGTTTTACTGAGGTAGGGTATGGAAAAGGAGAGCATGATGGTGTAGGAGCATGTGTTAAAAGAGCACTTGCAAGAGAAGAGTTAAAGTTCAAGGATGGTGCTAAATTTACAGATGCAAAAAACATTGTTGATTGGTGTGTCAAGAATATGGGCCATGAATCTCGAGAGATATCAATGGTTCGTAGATATTCTTGGTTGATAGAGGAACAACATATGACAAACTTTGAATATTGTATGATAGTAGTAGGATCAAGTGATATGCACTCATTCTGTAGTTCAGATGTAAATGCTTGGACTATTTATACTAGGTGCATGACATGTTTTTGTATATCATGCATTGATTTTGTGTGGAATGAATGTGAGTCATAGTAGTAGGTGGATGAATGGACTTGTAGACCTCTAATTCCACTTGAAACACATCAAGTTCCATGAGAATTACAACTTACAGGGTCTTCATATCAAATGAAAACATCACATGAATTTGACCAAGTCTCTGATTTAGTGCAACAAGGTACATACATATATGTACATGCCATGTTTTAGATTTATAAATTATTAAATGGTCAACTCTTAATGCAATTTAAATTTGACTAAACAATTTAATTTTGTGATGTAGGGCATGTTTTTGTAGTTATTGCAATGAAATTTAAGGAAGAGGGAACATACTTCTTGTCTCGTTGTGTAGAGGGGAAAAAATGGACTTCCACAGTCATTGATGGTGAAGACCTTGAGTATCCCACTGGGTCAATGGTAGTCACTAGAACTTGGCTTCAACGATATCCTATCAAAAAATAAAACATTTGGTTGCTTGAAGACTATGAAGTACATCGAAAGATACTTCACTATTCACATTTGGTCCTTGCAAAAAATATTAAATTGATCAAATATCGAGTTTAGCCATTAAAAAAGAATATGTGGAAGGTTCATGAATAAGATCATGAAGCAATTCTTGCTAATGTCAAGAGTAGAGTTGATAATTGTAGT
Organism: Taxus chinensis; assembly: GCA_019776745.2. Lineage (NCBI taxonomy): Eukaryota > Viridiplantae > Streptophyta > Pinopsida > Cupressales > Taxaceae > Taxus > Taxus chinensis. Next base: position 129,840,440 of record CM034147.1, on the reverse strand, counting down.
TCATTGGATTGAATTTGCAAATGTATGTTCTTAATGAAATTAATTTGAATAGTTACTTAAATGATTTTGTTTAAATTTTGTATGATTTAAAATTCTATTTAATTTCTTACTAACATGTTTATGTAGGTTAGTGGTGCCAAAAAAACTTCCACCTTCACGTGGTTGGCACGATTAGTAGAGAATTTATTATTCTCGAAGCCAAGTGAAGCTAAGAGAAATTAAATATTAGAAAGGAACAACAAACAAAAATTCTCATTTCACCACCTATACTGTATGAGCCACCTATATTATTTAGGTGATTGGCAATGAACAACCTTACACTGACTCAGATTGCAGTATTTCATGTGTTTGCAAACAATAGGACAACAATAGAACTGAATGGAGATGGATAAAACCACAATAGAATTTCATAGAGGGCCTTGACATGGAGGTTTCAGATATGATGAGGCATTTCTAGGTGCCACGGACTCCAAGAAATCACATCAGTGTAGTCCTTTAAGAGTCCTAAGACCAAAACACGCTATATCTTCGATGGGTGATTTCTTAGACTTAATGACACCTAGAGACATCTTATCAGATCTGAAATCTCCATGTCGGGTCCCTCTATGAAATAATTTCACATTTTTATCCATCTCCATTTAGTTCTCTTGTTGTCCTATTGTTTACAAATGTGTGAAATAGTGTAGTGTGAGTCAATGCAAGGTTGCTAAATGCTATATTTTGTAAACGGTAGCTCGTGGGACTGAACCATCTGTGCCAACATGTCCGGATGGCTAGGTGAATGCTAGTGAAGGATTTTTTTTGGTTCCCTATGCTCCCTGTGCTTTCAGGCTACCTTGTTTATGCGTAGTCTCTTAAGAGCCCTGAGACCAAAACACGTTTTATTTTTGACGGGTGATTTCTCAGACTCCGTGGAACCTAGAGATGTCTCATCAGATCCTAAAATTCCATGTTGGGGATCTATACAAAAGGCTATCATGGTTTTATCCATCTCCATTCGGTTCTCTCATTGTAGTATTTTTTGCAAACACATGAAATACTGTAGTCTGAGTAAGTGTAAGGCTGCCAGATGCAATACTTTACAAACGGAAGCTCTTGACGCCAAACCAACTACGCCAACATGTTGGGGTGGCCAGGTAAATGCTGGGGGAGGATTTTTTTTGGTTCCCTATGCTCCCTATGCTTTCAGACTACCTCGTCTGGGCGTAGGCCCTTAAGAGCCCTGAGACCAAAACACGTTATATCTTTGATGGGTGATTTCTTGGACTCCGTGCCACTTAGAGACATCTCGTAAGATCCTAAACCTCCAAGTTGAGTCCCTATAAGAAATGATATCATAGTTTTATCCATCTCCATTCGGTTCTCTCATTGTTCTATTGTTTGCAAACACACGAAATAGTGTAGTCTAAGTTAGTGCAAGGCTGCCAGACGCTATATTTTGTAAACGGTAGCTCGTGGGACCAAACCATCTACGCCAACACATCTAGATGGCTTGGTGAAAACTATTGGAGGCTTTTTTTTTGTCCCATATTCTCCCTATTCTTTCGGGCTACCTCGTCTGGGCGTAGTCTCTTAAGAGCCCTGAGACCAAAACACGTTATATCTTCGACGGGTGATTTATCTGACTCCGTGGCACCTAGAGACATCTCGTATGATCCTAAACCTCCATGTCAGGGCCATATATGAAATCCTATCATGGTTTTATCCATCTCCATTTGGTTCTCTTGTTTTCCTATTGTTTACAAACGTGCGAAATAGTGCAGTCTAAGTCAGTATAAGGCTACCAGAAGCAATACTTTGCAAACGGAAGTTCTTGGCACCAAACCAATTACGCCAATATGTTAAGGTGGCTAGGTGAATGCTAGGGGAGGCTTTGTTTTGGTTCCCTAAGCTCTTTGTGCTTTTGGACTATCTCATCCGAGTGTAGGTCCTTAAGAGCCTTGAGACCAAAACACTCTATATCTTCGATGGGTGATTTCTCAGATTCCATGGCACCTAAAGATGTATCATCAAATCATAAACCTCCACATCGAGGCCCTTTAAAAAATCCTATCAAAATTTTATCCATCTCCATTCGGTTCTCTCACTGTCCTATTGTTTACAAACCAGTACAAAGAGACGATGGACAAGAAGAAGTGCAAGTAAGGTAAATACACATTGATAAATTGAATGAATAATTACTCAGATTAGGTAACTCTTTATAGAAATACATTATATAAATATTGATTTCCAAATTTTGATGCATATTATACATTGAAAATGCTAGTACATGTACATCACCAATAAATGAAAAAATAACCCATAATGTCTTAAATATCATCAAGTGCATATGATATTAGTTTCATGCAAAAATAATCTCAGAAATGTAAGGTCTCATACAAAAATATCAAGTTCCAAATAGTATTTTAATGTGCATAATAAATATTAAAATTCCCAAATAGGTCATATACCATCAAGTTCAAATGCCATATAGGCATACATACAATGCCATGCACATAGGCATACAAAAAATGTCATGTAAGACATATATATTTCCTAATCATCAAAATCTATCCCTCTCTTGGCCTTGCTCGAAGAAGGCCCTCCCTTAGAAAAAGATGGAGATCTATGAGATGACTTTGCATCATCTGAGCCCATGCTATGAGTCCTCTTCCACTAAATAATCTCCTGTAGATGAGTATGTAAATGCAAACAATGTTTTTTTGTCAAAACTTAATTTATATATGTTTTCAACATGTATTTAAGATCATGCTAGAATGAAATTATTTACATAAATACACAAACTTACCACATGTTTTCGATCACATTGAATTTGCATCTCACGCTCAAATGAGTCATCAGAAGTTCTTGGAGTATGAATGGGGGTACGAAGACAATGAGATGGAGGAGTTTGTGCCCTCAAAGTCAAAATGGAGGGGGTTGAAGTTCTCTACATACAAATAAGATCAGAAAATCTAACATCAGAATTAGCGAAAATAGAACTAAGTACATGTATGTGTAATGACAATATTTTAACTAATTTTATCAATATAAAACTATTCTTTTTACCCTACCACGCTTGAGAATCAAATGAACAGGGCTACTACTTGTCGCAGGTAACTCCTACATATACACAATGAAGGACATTATTAACATAATTTAATAATTCTACAATGAAAGACATTACTAACATGTAATTTAATATAATATGAATTACATGAGAAATTTTAACAAAATTTCAATGTTGTTTGAATACCTCAGTGAGTTACTGCATAGATGAAATCACAACGGCAACACCTTTCTCTACTTGTCACAGAGATGGTGGGGTGTCTAGTGAATTCAACATCTTTATCAAACATGTATCATGTGAGTTAGATGGACATACAAGAACATACATATATTTGACTATATATATATATATATATATATATATATATATATATATATATATATATATATATATATATATATATATATATATATATGCATGTAAGTGAAAATTTTACACAATTAACATTCTAAATCACCTTTGTGAATGTATGTGTATGCATGGTGCTCGCCACCTGTGGTTGGGATGAAGATGCACCTCTCGTGTGCTATAATATCAATGCATGTACATGTACAAATACAATTATTTCAAAAATTTAACATATATATAAGTAAATTAAGTACCCCAAACTTTTTGTAACACATATAATAAAACATAAAAAATACCTACGAAGGTGCCACCGGTAACTGTAATCAAAATTTCTCACTCAAAAAGGCATCTGACATAGTGACATTATCATTTTCACCCCTAGCACCAACTCCACCAAAATCAGTATGCATGAAAGTATCATCCTCCTCAGACCCCAAACATACTCTACCACATGACGAGCAAAGATGTGGCCTCATGCTAGTACTCCCTAAGGTAATACTCTGTGTACCTCCGTGAGTATCTAGCTCAAAAATATCCCTCGTATGTCGAACAAGCATCGCAAATAGCCCCTGAAGTGCATGTAGTGTATCAATCTCTACCGTCTTTAACTACTTGAGGGATAATCTCAAGGTGAGGGGGCTTCAGTGCGGGGACTCTACCCTGCTGAATAGGTGCACATTGTGCACCTGGTCGATATTTTATAGATCCTTTTCCTTGGCCTTGGAAATCTCAAAAATCAAAATAATTTGGGATCTTGTTGAGGATAAACTCACAATAGAGATTCCTCAGAAAGTATAGTGGCACCTCGTTATTATTACAAGGTGTAAAATCAAACACCATCCACCATCAGTCCCCAAAATTATTTTTAATCAAATTATTATTACACCAATGGATGGGAAACTGTTTACATGACAACAGAATAGGAAAATTAGTGAGGGGGTTAATGAATAAGGTGCATATGAGGTCTTTTGTAATTTTTTTTTGTACATCCATATATGACAATTTGTTGGAATAATAAACCCTACAACCCTCTCTGTAAGTTTTCCAATAATCAATTTCCCCCGTTTCCATGTCAACTTGAGCAAGTAATGCCTCCAATGTGTTTGCAAGAGAGGCACGATGGGGGTTTGTAGATTGTGAATCCCTCATTATTTTGATTAAATCCTCAATTTCAATTTTATTTTCAACTATGTGGGCTGCTAAATCTTCTTGACTACCTGGAGGATGTTAAGCAATTATGGGAGGGTTGGGAGGGATTACAAGAATAACAAGGTTTGGTTGTGGTTGATTCCCTCGACCTCGAACTGTAACAATAAAAAAAATGTATTCAATTCAAATTTTAATCTATAATTATCATATTTTAATGCAATTTTTAGAAAATAATTGTGCCTACCTCTTCTTCATGGTGCCATCATTGATTCAGATCTTCCCAACGATCCAGAAATGATCCTTTGAGCTTGAGATCCAACTGAATGAAAAAATACGAGGGAAAGATTAAGCTGTAAAACTCATGTTTGAGGGAGATAAATGATAGAGGCTTAGGCATCTTTTTAAATTTATAGTAGACATAATGCGTACGCATTATGCTTCGGTAAATCTTGAACCTGAGAATTTAATATGTGATTGTGTTATGATAAAATGCATACGCGTTTTTCTTTTATTTTTTGGGATTTTCCCCACTTTTTGGTCCCCCAACTTCGTGCACTTACCCAATAAGAATCATGACTCAATTGAAAAATGTTTGAAAAAGATATGAAGACTCAAAAAACCTATGAAAAAGATACATCGCTCATGATTAAGGTCTGTGGAGGTTTACAAGAAGCATGGTGAAATATTTGCAATTGAAACTATGGTTGGTGACATAGTATGATCTTGAAACTCTAGTCTAAGAAGTGATGTAGATTTGACTGGTGAGTAAAGATATTTGAAGACAATGATGAGAAGGGTTGATGACATGAGTAACAAGGTATGATAATGTTTATTTGAGTTATCATTTCCTTGTATATGATCTAAGATTAGTTGAACACAATTAATTTAGTCTAAAAGAAAGTGACTCCTAAGTTCAGTCTGAGAAGGTTTATGTTGAGAAAGGAAAATGGATAAGTGTTAGCCATGTGCGGAGGTTAGAGGTTACATGCAAGAGGTGCACGAAGGGGTGCATAAAATTTAAAGAGTTCGGTGCTTGAAGGTCTGTACATGGGAACACAAAGTCTCAGGACTTATCTGATTTTCTAGTATGAGGCTAAAAAATAGGAAAGAAAAATATGGAGTGACACTAAAGAAAGATTTAGAAATAAACAAGATCTAGATAAATTTTCATGCACGTAAAGGGGCTATAATTAGGAAAAAGAACATGCAAGATAAGCACAAAATATGAAACATGCTAATAATAGGATTAAATAAGAATAAAAGAATGTAAGGTATAATTTAATTATAGCTTAATATATTATTAGCAGGAGTTGTAAAAAGCATGTAATATATTGTTAATTACACCTATTATTAGGAAGGTGCATGGAGGAAGTGAAGGGAAAATCCCCAACGTATATATAGGTTGTGTCCTTGTTTTAAATAGTTTGAGGGCTAATGATATTAAGTGATATGTAGATACTTGTAGCTTTTGGAGTTTGTAGCCAAGTTCTATATGCACGCATGGTCCAGTATTGAATGTAATCAATATATGATGTAATCAACATAGTTATTATGTAATAAACTATGTTTTGCAATGGATAAATGTGTATGGGTTGCTAAAGTAACTAGATCTGAATATGGAGTTATGGTAATTCAAATACTGTTGATCATTCTTTATGTTAATTAAGCTTCCTTAATATATGTGTTTCCGATTTACTATGATATGATATATCTTATGGTATGAATGATTATGAACATGCATGTTAACATCTTTACAAGAAAATAAAGGAGGGAATTTGAGGTTGTATGTGCTTTGGGTGATCTTCTAGACTTGTCTCGATGAAGTGTTAGCATGCGTAGATAGATATTGGTCAACAATAAGACTGCATTTTGGCTTTGTTACTGAGACATATTTTTCAATCTGTCTACCAAGATGTTACATGTAGATGTCATTCCATCTGTCTCTAGAGAATATTGAGAACAAGACATATGACGGACATAACACATTTTATCAGAACATTGAACCTAATTTTAATGCAATGAAAATAGGTGGAAGAAAATATCTATAAATACTTGTATGAAACATTCTTCAGCTTATTCCTAGTATAATTGTACTAATGGATGGCAGCTTACATGGATAACAAAGGTGTTTGGATAAAAATAAAGTAAGTTTGGAGACAAGAATATTACAAGACACTCTTTGATTTGGACATACCATGGACTAGAGTTTTATATTTTTAGTGGGAAGGTTTGTTGTGTAGTTATATCTTGGAGTATGTGATTTCGACATACTTGTGTATAAAGGAAGAAGATTTTTGGTTTTTATGTGAGCCAAGAAGATCCTATTCTCACACAACACCTTTAGCTATCAGGATCTTGATGGTTGAATTGGGAATGGAGAATCTACCAATGGAAGGCTAAAACCCCACCTCACATAGGGGAAGAAAGTAGGCATGAGAGGGATGGTAGTGGCCCTAGTATAGGAAAGATAAAGGGAGGAAATATGACTTAGGTATAACGATGTGTGATATAGGTAAGTTGAGGAGGCAACGAGATTTAGAATAATAATGGTTAATAGAAGTAATGAGAACCCCATAGAAGGAAAAGGACACCAAAATCATGTCCTCTCTACATTGGAAAAGTACAGTAGAGATACCCTTTAGGAATATGATGAGAGTTAGTTTGAGGAGAGAATGAGAACCGGGGCCATATATCTAACCCATCCTAGCCACCTATCCCTTACACAAGGTGTTCAAAATCTAGAGGTTGTTGTAGAAAAGCATCATAGTGAAGGTGAGTGCGAAGGTAATAAAGTACCATCACGTTGGGTAGGAGATATAGGTAGGCACATTTTAGTATCATCTTAGGAGGCCCACCAAATTAAGGATACACACATTGAAGAAGATAAGGTGCCCATATTTGGATAGAGTATTTTTGTAGGTACTTTTATGGACGTGTCGTTAGGATAGAGTATTGGTGTGTAACCCATTAGAAGTAATACTATAGGGGTTGCGATAAAACATATGGTTAGTGTGTAGTTTAGCAAAAACATTGGGAAAAAAATAAGTTCATCTACAGCGCTGCAAGTTGTGATGGGAGGGTCAGGAGGTTTAGTTCAGCCACCACACGACAAAAATCCTAGTGGAGGTTTAGGTTTAGGATTTGGCCCTACACCAAGAAAAGGTTCCTAATAATCACAATAACAAATTAGTAACCTCAACAACCACATCAACAGACACGTCAATTCTTATTTGAGATTTCACTTCACTTGTTAGAGTATAGAGGTGTTGAAGATGCAACTGAACATGTGCATAAGTATGAGTTATTATGGAGAGCTAAGGGAATAACAACTCATGATAGGAAGAAAAGTCAATTTACTACCACACTTCAAGGGTGTGCACACATTTGGTATAGGAAATATGCTCTGCATAATACTATGGTGGATTATGATGCACTGAGCACTACCTTCTTAGCTAAGTTTCACATCCCCAAGTTTGAGCAGTAAAACATCAATGCACTAAAGAATATCAAACAGGGTCTATCTGAAAGTGTAAAGGAATATGATGCACACTTTAAGACCTTGTTCTCTAAGCTATCCTATAATATTCATCAAATAAAACATGCGTACTGGTTCATAGGGGGCTTGTAAACGCCATTTAAGAGGGCATTGCCACATAAAATGTTTACTGATATGCGTGAGGCTTTAGAAGTAGAGTTGTGTGCAGAAGTAGTTGGAATTGTTGACATGGGATTAAGTCCCTTCCTTGAAGCTCAGATAGCAGCAATGACCTCTCAGTTGGAGATGTTTTTTACAATTCAGTGCATGATATGTGCATTGGGTTATGATGTAGTGATTGTGAGAATAAGGGACACACAAAGGATAATTTCCTACGTAGGAGTGTGTGCATGTTGTTGACATCTTGCAATATTTTTCATAAGAATCATGATGTTCATAATTGTCCACTTTTGCAGCACACAATAAAGAAGAATGTCTCCATGTATTGCAAGATATGTGATGTGCATACCCATGATATAACTTCCTGCCATTTGATGGATCATATTCATGAGGCATGTGAGACTGTATTGAGACAAACCACTGTGGCTAGTAGATCTCAAGAACAAGAATGACAAGATAATGAACAACGTAACAATGAAAATGTGTATTTAGGAGCACAGGCCATGGCAGCCATGGAAGGTTAATGAGTGGGGATGATTAAGGTGAAGTCCATCAATCTTGATCAGTGGGAACTTAAGAAGAAAGATGATCTAAATCTTTAACCTATGTTAGTTACTGCACGTGTAGAAGCAGTGCGTACATGTGAGAATATTAAAGTAAAATATCTTATCAAGAGAGAGGAGGTCATACATGTTAATTATCTGGATGTTGCTCAACAAAAAGAAGTTTATCAGAAAAATATGGTTATTGTCAGATAATTGCAAGGGGAGATCTAACACCTGAAAGAGAAAGTGCATGAGAAATACTGAGCTATTGTAGAAGGATATTGACTATCTTAAGGAAGTACGTAGGATGCTAAACCAATAAAACATCATTCCTTTGCTAGGTGAGTGGTTACGAGAGAAAGTATTGTGCACAAGGATTAAAACAGAGCTTCAAATCCTTCATGAAAATTTACTACCACTGAACCATGAGTATGAAAAAGAGATCACACTGGATGCATTAATAAATGGTTGGTTGGTGAGTAACATTCTTATTGATACATGAATGAAGGTTAATATTCTCACCTTGGATGCATGGAACCAAATGGGAAGGTCATCATTGCATCCATCATTAAATGTGTTGTATATGTCAAATAAAACAAGTGTCGTGTTCATCGGTGTGTTAAAAAATGCTTCCATCCCTATTTAGGGTGACAAATTTAGATACTAGAAACTGCAAAGGAAGATAATTTCCCTGCATTACTTGGACGTCCTTAGTGCTATGATAATAATGTTTATGTACACTTTGCAAAAATATATATCAGTTTTGAGAACAAGGAGGAGTGAGTTATAATATCCTTAGATGATGTGAAATTTGCACCTTTTATGGAGCTTGTTAATGAGGAGGGGCTCAATATGATCTATGCGCATACGGTACGTGAACCTAAGAACATGGAGCCATCAAAAGAAGGCATACTTGATTAGGAATACGTTCAATCCATTAGTGATACTACCAGTGTTGCTTGTGACAATTGGGCTCAAGGAACTTATGAGATGGTAGGATGTGAGGTCAAAGGAAGAGTTGCTAGGATGATTAGGCCATGTATGATTAGGTGTTTGGGAAAGGATAAATTAGCAAGGTACACTGAGAATATAAACTTGATTCTTTTTTGCACATGAAGGAATACTAGTGGGAAAATGAGGGAGATATATGAAACATGATGGTCTAAAAATTATGCGAGACAATAGTGCGATGATGGGAAACAAAACGATCTAATATTTTAGGCTACTGTGATATCATGGTATAATTTTCAACAAGGTTTGAAAGGAATAATATTTCTCTATTAGTATAATCTTATGATGGAAATCCCTGCTTTGGTACACATCCACAATTATGAGATATATTGGGCACAAAGATAAGAAGCTATACCACCATATTTTTGGGTGAACAAATTTTACTCTACTCTGTGTGGATGTATGAAAGATTGGAAGGTGCATGCTTAGTTAAAAAAATAAATTGCAAGTTGGCATGATATGATAGAAGGTATTGCTCATACATTTGATTATTTTTCTAATAAACCACAAGTTCATGAACCTTTATAGATCATGAATCACATCACATTGGGAGATAATGAAAAGTGAGAGGAACTTATGATTTAGTTATTAGGAGAACCTGAGACTAAGGAACACAAGGATGTGATTGAAATAAAAGAAACATTATTAGTATGCATCTAGAAAGAGCAAGAAAAAGGAATGATGGTGTAACTCATTGATGATGAGGAAGTTGAAGACATAGAAATAACACACACTAAGGGTGTGCACGAAGTGTTGTACTTCACACATGAGTAGGTACGCGCATACCATGTGCCTATGACTACTAAGAAAGTGAACATTAGGACTAAGGATGCACCTAAAGAGGTGATAATTAGTGATTATTGGTCAGAACTAGAGGTGGTGAATCTCATTGAGATGTTGCGTAACTTTTAGGATTCATTTCCAAGGGGCTATCATGAGTTGAAAGGCATACATCCCTCGTTGGGAGAGATGAAGATTAAGATGAAAGATGGCGTGCGCTCGGTTTGGAAGAGGCCTTATAGGATGAATCCAAACCTACATGTGAAGGTAAAAGAGGAGATTGAAAAGATGTTAAAGTCAAGGATCATTGAACCTATTTAGGAATCTGATTGGATCAAGTCCCATGGCGATTAGTATCAAAGAAGGATGGTACCGGATCAAGGATCTATGTGTTTACTATAGGGTCCCTAAATGCTTGATGTGTCATAGATCCTTTTACCATGCCATTCACTAAAGAGATCTTGGAAGGGGTAGTAGGGCACAAAATCTATTCATTCACAAATGGATTCTATAGATACCATCAGGTGATGATTGCACAAAAAGATCAAGAGAAGACCACCTTTGCAACTAAATGGGGAATTTTTGCATATACCATCATGCCCTTTAGATTGAAGAATGTGCCAGCAGATGTTCTCTGGGCATTATTGTTCAAGCATTTCTAGGAATTCATTCATAAGCTTTTTGTAGGTCTACTTGAACGGCTGGACCATGTATGGGCCAGTGGAAGATCATTGCGATAACCTAAGATTAATTTATTGAGAGGTGTAGGTAGCTAAACATCTCTTTAAACATTAAGAAGTGTATATTTGAACTACTCCCCTTTAGTCCATTTACATGGGGCACATCACTTGCAAAGATAGGATTGTTGGTAGACCCATCTAATATTACAGTCATTTTAAGACTGGAGGGACCTACTAATTAGATTGAAGTGTAAGGATTCTTGGGGCATATTGGCTACTACAAATAAATTCATTATCAAAGTTTATGCTAAGATTGTTACATGCCCTAGGAATAATTTATCAAGGCCAAATGAAAGTTTTATTGGGGGTGATACGCAATAGAAGGAACATTTGATACCTTAAAGGATAATCTTACCACTACACCCATCTTGTGCATTTCCCTTCATGGAACAAATGATTTTATTTTCCATATAGATGCCTCTGGCATGGCCATTAGAATAGTCGTAGACACAACCCAGGAGAGAGGAATGTTGATCATCTCATGATATTCTTTGCAATTAAGAATTTGACATGACCGTAGAGAAGGATTATACAACAACACATCAAAAATCATTATCCATGATCTATGTGCTTCACAAATAATAGGTAGTACTTATTGGTAACACCCTTCATCTATTATATGGATCATATGGCGATTGATTTACCCAGTCAAAAAATTGGTGTTGCAAGGGCTGCATCTTCCAGTGGATACTTATTTTTCAATAATTTCACTTCACGGTCATAGTAAATCCTAGGAAAGATACAATGTGGGACCCTGATCCACTTGTCAATAATCAACTCTGGAGATAGGATGTACTAATAGTGTATAAGACATTATTCTAGATGCATCAGCTTGTTTAGATTACATCATGCACCCTAGCTAGATTTTGAGGACATTACAGTATTATTATGGACACTAGACTTGCACTGGAACGTATGATGAATTTCGACAAAAGAAGTAAGTTTTCTATTCATTCTTAGTATCATATTAAATCATTGAAGGATACTTATATAATATGGGGGAGAGATGCAGGTCTTACATCAGATGTGTTCTGAAGCATGAGAATGATGCAATCATCGAGGTATCTCATGGAGGGATAACAACATGGAGGGGACACTATGATAAAGATTCCACTAATGTTCACATATCGTTGTTGAGTATGTCTATAATGGGATATATTATACAAGGAAACTATAGGATATTTGTCAAAGCATGTGATCACTATTAGATGAATATGGGAAACCTTAGGAAATCAGGGATGAGATGATCGTCGAGGCCCATAAGCGAGAAAAAAATCCTTTTGAAAAATGGGAAATTGGTATTGTAAGGCCCGATTACACCACCCCCACATAGGATTGAGGTGCATGCTATATCATCACATATATATGACTACTTGACAAGGTGGGAAGAGGTTTGTGCGCTATAAAATGTTGCACTACTATGTAATAATAGCTAGATTTCCTTTAGTAAAATATCATCAAGCATGTATGGATGTCCCATTGATCCTTACAAGTGATAGAGGAACACATTTTATGAATTGAGACTATTATAATCGTATACTGGAAGAATTTATGGTAGAAAACCATAAGACTACCACTTATCACCCATAAGCTAATGGTACATTGCTGAATGATTTCAACAAGTTCTTAGAACAGAACACTAACAAAGATATGTGATGATTGGAAGGAAATGATTCAGATGATAAGGTATTAGTTGTTATATGGTGCATATAAAATAGCTTACAAAAATGGGTTTGAATAAAGCAACAACATTTCAATTTGGTTTTTGGCATAGAGTTTATTTTACCTATAGAATTCATGTTTACCCTCCCTACATGTGGATTGTGCACGCATAAAATGATCAGATGATGAACAAGCAATTAATGAGACACATTGATAAATTGATGCAGTTGGATGAGATGCATGGCATTATGCATGTTGGAGTCAAAAAATAGAGAAGGAAAGATAGAAGGATTGGCATGATAGGTGTATCAATACCATAATTCCTTTTATAGTTGGGAAAGATGGGGCTACTATATGATTCCAATTTTTTTTGCACATCATCCTGGGAAGTTTTAAAGTTCCATTGGTTCGGAACCTTTTGTAGTGACTAAAGATACTAGAATCAGAAGCACTTTTCAATTGTCAGGTGCTAGATGGACACCATGTTTGCTGTAGATACTTTAATGGGAGTGGGTTGAAGCTCTACTATAAATAAGCTCCTTTTGTGTTTCTAATAAGGAGATATTTCCTTATTAGCAGTATATTTCCCTTTCATGTTTGTTGTTCTTCTGTTCTTGTCTATTATAATCATGTTTTTACACATGGAGCTGATTACTATCTGATTAAGTTAATGCATAGAGGAATGCATATACTTTTAGTGTGATGGTGGTGAATTAGGTGAGGAGTACGTGCAAAAAGAAGATTATGTGATCCTAACATGATTAAAGGAGTTGGTTCATGGGTACGTGTTGGAGGAGTATGATGATACTTGATGGATAACATGGTGTGACGAATGAAAGGGAAATGTTGCACATGATTTAGAATGATGGTGTTAGGTGGTATATAAAAAAAAATTCTCATAGTTTGAGAACCACGTGAGATAAGATGGTCTTGCATAGTGCAATGCAAGAGGAGGCAAGAAGTAAGCTAGAATACTTGGTAAGATGACATAGAGGAAGATTGTGGTGCGGTGCATAGGGAGAGGTGTATGCAAAAGATGAATGTAGTCTAGAAGTAGTAGTTACACTTGAAAATATTATGAACTGACGCATGTAGAAGAGAAACTATTTGGGGAAATTAAAAAATTGTCCTGTAAAGTGGAGAATTTCTTTATAACAAAAAAGCATGGAAAAAGAGTGAAAATGTATTTCCAAAAAGTAAAAAATGGTTGTATATAGATTAAGTAAGTGCATAAAATCTATAAATAAGGGGACGAACAAGGGTTTATGTATTACCTTTCCTTTGATAGATATTTATAACAATTGACGAGCTGAGAAACTAGGTGCGAGAGGTGTGAATTACAAAGAGTGAAGCAAAAAAAAACTAGAGCAAGAACATTAGGGGTGCACAAGTTCTTTAGGTCATAGAGCTCCTTCAAGGAAGGGGAACTTGTAGCTTTGAGAGAAGGTATGAGATGGCATGAGAAAAGTAAATATAGTGGTTCGTAGAAGCTGGATGATCGTATAGATAGGTTTTATGGAGATAGGTAACCAACCACTTAGGGAACAAAGTTAGGGAAAATGAAGAGTACAAGAGTTGGAGGGAGTGGGGTGATTAAACATAAATCTTGGATGCATGAAACTGAGGAGGTAAGGAACTAAGTAACCTTTCAGAAGTTAGAGCACATTTTAGTGGGTTTTTATAGTCTCAAATTGAATTAGAGGAGAATGATGGCACCAAGAATGGAAACCTAAAAAAAATAAAACCATGGAGGAACCACTAGAGAACTGGTTATCTAAAATGTAATAACCTCTCAAGGTAATAGTGGGAAAACCATGGAAATCACAACTCAAGAAGTGTAAAATCAATGAATACAATCATTCATCACTAGGGCATGAGACTGAAATAAACAAGGATGTTTTGCAGGAGTTACCCACTAGGATTGAATAAGGGTAGGTGGTCATGGAAGATTCAGTGTGGAAGGACCTCGAGAAGGTGGGGGTTCTCTATTTGTTTGAACTTTCCTTTATTTAGATGGCCTGGAGACCTCTTCTATATAGTCTGATGCTACGCGTGTACATGGGGTAATATTTTTATTTCTCTTGAAGAAGGATGATGAGATGAAAAATTGGGTTGATAAGAAGAGTGATAGGGTTGCAAGACATCAATCGAATACATAGACCTAGATCTTGCATGATGATATGAAGATCGATGAAATACCCACAAAACTCGTAGTATGAAAGGGAAAAATTGAGTCATGGACAGTAGATAAGGTTGTCTGATCCTTCCACAAGAGTAACGACACATGTTTGGTTGAGTTATAAGCTAGGGGCCTCTGAGCTAGTGGAATGATGAGGTAAACCCAAAATTCCTTTAAATTGTGCACAAGATGAGCACATTAAACTGAATACAACATTACGTAATTCATAATTGCCAAGGAGATTGTAGAAGAGGTGAGGATCCAAGACAGAAAAAAGAGGGAGCAGAATAAATTGGGGATCTATCTTGTTGATGATCAGATTTTGGGAAATTAGTGCACCAGATAGACTAGAGGATGATATGTGGATACACCCCACTGCGGAAAAGTCCCCTGCAAACAAATTTACCTAGTTTACATGTGAGGGTGAAATTTCCAATCCTGTACAAGGAGTCACTTGGAAAAATGGTTATATGAGGATGCATGATGTGTTGGAGAATGAAGTGGGGTATGCCTAGGTAGTTTCCTGGAGTGGTAGGCCAGTAGGAAAATTTTAAAGTCATGCAACACTTTAGCCTTACAAGATTTACAATGAAGAATGGAAACATGGGGCCATGGTGCAAATTACCATTTGCATTCACTACCAAGTAAATTAGATTACATGCATGGTAAACATGAAATAAGGATGCACAAAATTTAAGGTTTGATGTGGAAAAGGTGGATTCGATATTGGCATACCTTGCATGCTAAGTGTATAAAATATGACCACTATAGAATGACATACGTAGATATAAATGAAGTCAGATAATTGGTATCTTATTCTAATTATGTCATTGACAATTGGAAGTATGGTATACAAGGTGATTCGTTCAGCCTATGGTTGAAGATAAAGGATTGATAAGGAAATTGAATGTTTGTGAATCCTCATATTCCTCAGCAACATTCTAAGAATGTACATAGTGAGAATTCTAAAAAGAAGGTGAGAGGAGACTCTGCCATGGAAGGAAGAGGAGAAAGGAGTAGGAGGATAAGAAGAAGAATAAGAAGAAGAAGATGGTGCACTGGATCAGAGATGAAGAAGGGAAATGTAGTATAAGAGAAGAGAAGAAATTAAGGGCATAAGATCTTCCTATCCAATAAAAGGGTCTCCTTTAACAACGAAAACTAAAGTAAGCCCCCTTGATGAAAAAGAGGTTCCAAAAGAGGCCTCGAGTCAATTTTGATGATGAGGAAGACTTATAAAAAAAGGGGTCTGATGAGGAAGTGCATGATGATTCTACACACGAAGAGGGGAAGATGTGGAGCAGCCATAACATATAATCCAACACAAGGAAGAAGTACCAGAATAATCAGAAGAGGGGCACAATATAGAAGAGGATAATCCTGAGGCAGAAGAAGAAATGGGTGATGACTATTATGTCATCAAGGAAAATAAGGGCACTAATGGGGAAGAAAGTGGGGAGTCTTTTGATGTTGCACAAGAAACACCAAGGAAGGTGCACAAAAAGGAAAAATCAAGATGATGATGACCCCCAGTCACATGTAATGTCATTCATAAATGACCAAACAAAATTACTTAGGGATAGATTTCATATTTCAGTCCCAAATGAACAAGTTTTTGGATGGGACATACTTAACAAGGATGTATGAGTGTTCCACAATAGAAAGATGTTATCATGGAGCATGCATACACACGAAGAAGAGTCAGAATTTGAGGTGAATGATAAGTCTTACTCCAAGTTAAGGATCTCGGGGAATTGTATAATGTCATCAACCCAAGGAAGCTTACAAATGAGAAAGATTCTAATGTGATGAACAAGATGATAGCTGAAGTGACACACACAAACATAGACAAGAGCGTTGCCATGTGGGTGATGAAGGATGATAAGGACTAAAAATTTGAAGAAATCAAGAAGCTTACAGAATAGGTATGGGAGCATGAGAAGCTAATGACTGATGCATATAATAAATTAGGAGAAATAATAAAGAGCATCATAAGCACATGCCTCGAACTTGTACCATACACCCATAATGTATATTCAATGGAGTTGGATTATTTAGGGGACCTGGTGCTCATGATGTTCGAGGATAGGAAGAGGGTAAAAGGGCCATTGACAAAAGAATTGGATGAAGCAATGAGGAATTATAAGGAGGTATTTGAGGCCAAGATGTAAAAATATGAGGCATTGATCACCGAGATCAAGGAGGCCACTAAGAAGGTGGAAATGGCCTTTAAAAAGTGCCAAAATTTTGACTTGGTTCTTAGCATGCATGTTATAAGAAGAGGTAGAGATAAGAGAAATTCAAGCTAAAATGAAGAATAATAAGCTTGAGCAGGAGAAGGTCATGGAAAAATTAGTAGCGTAGAGAAACTTGATCAAAACCATTAAAGAAACACTAGAGGACATGCTTAAGGAAGTAAAACTCATGGACATGTAATGAATGCATGCCTTGGAGAATGTGACCACAGATTTAGATGTAGTGGTGAAAGAGTAGAGGGAAAACGTTGATGATCTGGTGCTTGAAAAAATATCTAGCATTATTGAGGTCGTACCATAAAAATCTATAGAGGGGCTTATAAGATGGAAGGATTTGGAAAATATTATGAGTACAAAGTTCTCATAGCTTCTCCAACCAACTCAAGATTTATTTTAGATGTGCACATTCGAGGAATTCACATTTGATTCATGAGGTTATGACCCACATTATTTATCTTCAGGATTCTCAATATTCTTTGATTCCTTCATTATTTGCAAAAGTGATTTTGCTAAAAATATTTCCGAGGATGGAAAATACCTTTAGTATGGGGTGATGTTGATTAGGGAAAATTGCTAAGTGTTATCCACATGTGGAGGTTAGAGATCATGTGCAAGAGGTTCGTAAAAGGGTGAGAAGGATGCAAAAGGTTTAGGGCATGTAGGTTTACACATGGGTAGACAAGGTCTTGAGACTTAGCCGATTTTCCAGTATGAGGCTAAAAAATAGGAAACTAGAAGATGGAGTGATGCTCAAAAAAGATCCAGAAATAAAAAAGATCAAGATAACTTAACACGCACACAAAGGGGATTTAATTAAAAAAACAACATGCAGGATAAAGATGACACATGAAGCATGCCAATAATAGGATTAAATCAAGATAAAATCATGCAAGTTTTGATTTAATTATAGCTTAATCTATTGTTAGTAAAAGTTGTAAAAAGCATGCAATATATATATACACTATGCATCTTTGTTTTAGAGAGTTCGAGGGCTAGTGATATTAAGTGATATGTTGATGCATGTAGATTTTGGATTTTGTAGCCAATTTTTGTATGAACGCATAGTCTAATGTTGACTGTAAGAAATATATGGTGTAATCAACAAATTTATTATGTAATTGACTATCTTTTGCTATGGATAACTATGTATGGGTTGTTAAAGTAACTAGATCTGAATATGGAATTATGGGAATTTAAATACTTTTGATCATTCTTTATGTTGATTATTCTTCTTTATTATATGTTTTGCCAATTTACTATGTTATGATGTATATTATGGTATGAATGATTATGAACATTCATGTTAACATCTTGATAAGAAAACAAAGGAGGGACCTAGAGGCTGCACATGCTTCAGGTCAACTTATAGACTTGTCTAGATGAAGTGTCAGTGTGCATAACTACATATTTGTCAACAATAAGACTACATTTTATGAGTTTAGTTTAAAATAAGAGAGTATGGATTGTAATAGTGGTCTCTAGGGAAATTTATGATTGTGAATATGTTAGGTGTATATGTTTCTAGAGGTGTTGTAGGTATAAGGGGGAGCATGAACTGGTATGAAGTCTAGATAGTGATCAAGATAGTCATAAAGATGCATGGAAGTTCAAGGATAACATAGATATAGAAAGTAGGATAACAATATATCAAGTCATATAGTTGCATTTGAAAGTGTATGCTTGTTTTAAAAAGGCTTAGCAGACATGAAGAATATTGAAGAAGAAATATTAAAGAGGACAAGGAGGAAGATTAAGGCTAGAAAGAGGTAAGATACCATGTCATAGATCTGGTTTAGTTGTGAACAAGAATGTGATGCACGAGCATCACTATGAGAGATTTTTTTTTGTAATTTTGTATAAGGGATTAATAAGGTCTTAGAGGTCATTACTAGATGGTTTGATGAGGCTCTATATCTTGGTGGATCCTCCATGTGCATAATAGGTTGAAATCTCATTTTCCCTCCAAAACCCCATGCTTGCAAATTTGAAATTCCCTAACAAAGTAAAGAGGTTTAAAGTGAGTGTTAGAATTAATTATAATACAAGAGGTCATTTAATACCTTATAAGAGGTTGGTGAATTTTTATCAACCTTTGTGATAGGGTTCATGCTTTAACTCGGCCTTTAACCTCATTAAGTTAAGTAAACCATAGTGTTATCACCTTGAGTAAAGAGTGTATAAGTTGAAACTCGAATGGAAGGAGTTATTTATAAATGGTAAAAGTGAGTTTTGAGAGGGAAGAATGTGGAAAAGAGACTAAGAGGTTCAATGAGACTAAAAATGTCATTGAATGATAACTAACACAGATTTCCTTGTTGAAAGTTTCATGAATTGCATGCATTTTTCTTGATTATGGGGTATGAGTTAAGTTTTTATAACTTTTGTGTTTGATTAATTATAAACTACATAAAATGAATTATTATGTGCATGTGCAAGTGAGTTTTAGGATTAAGAATTTTTTTTTCTAAAATGCTTTGTTTGCATAAAATAGTAACAAGTGATGCAAGGCATTTTAAGTGGTTTGAATGATATGTTCATGGCATAAAAGATTTATTGTGGCTTTGAAAAAGTATATAACCTTGTATTAGGTCCTCTACATGATCTGGGAATCTTGAAAAAACTAATGAGAGAAGAAATAAATAATATTTACAAAATTTGAAGCTCTCGGTCTTAGGAACAGAGTAGGGTTTGTAATAAGGTAAAAAAGATTCATTTACCAGGATTCATGCTTTGAAATTCATTAATTTCCTTTTGGTAAGGTTAAAACAAGTTGGTTTAAGGTAATTTCATGCTTTAGAATCATAGGAAAGAACTTTGGTAAGTTTATAAAGCATATCTTAGTCATCACAGTCTTAAATGTAAAACAAGGATGGAAGCATGTAGAATTATATTAATAAACTAAATCAAATTACAATAGAGAGGCTGTAATTCTTATAGGAATTAAACAACCATGTGTAGATAAATACAAGGTTACATAGGTACAACTGAAATCATAACAACTTATAAAATACATCCGGGAAGCAATAACCAAATACAAACAAGTATAGTTGTAGCAATAATGCAACAAATAAAAAATATGATATAAAATGACAAATATTGTTATAAAACTATATAACAGTATATAAAATAATTACCTTATTAAATAATTAAATATTTAAGGTAATATAATGCATAAATTAACCTAACATTCCCCCCCTTAATTTTGTATTGCCTCAAGGTATGAGGAGAGGAACTCTCTAAACAACCTGAACTTATCACGTGAAAGTGACTTTGTGAAGTTATATGCTCGTTCAACTATTGGAAAAAATTGAAGCTGTATATTGTGCTTCAAGACATGTTTGTGTATGAAAATGTACTTGTACCTCAATATGTTTTCTTCTTTCATGAAAAACTGAATTACGAAAAAGTTTGATAACACCTTCATTGTCAACATAAATGGTGGTCGGTTTGTCCTGTGGTATTCCAAGTCCTTCCAGTATGTGACGTATCTAGAGAGATTCACAGATTAATTCTCCTACAAAATGATACTCAGCTTTTGTGGAAGAACGAGAAATAAAGTGTTGTTTCTTGCTTCCCCATGATATTGGTCCAAATCCCATAAAGAACAAAAACCCCAAAGTGGATTTTCTATCATCAATGTTACCTGTATGATCTAAATATGAATATCCTAATAAGAAGAAGTTTTCATTCTTCTTGTATTCTAGACTAAGATCCACTGATCCTTTGAGATATCTCAAGATGCACCTTGCTATTTTCCAATGAAAAAATTTGGGTTCCTGCATGAACTTGGATAGATAGCTCATTGAAAAGCTAATATCTGGTCTAGTGTAGGTAAGGTAAATGAGACTCCCAATCAACTACCGATAAAGAGTGGCATTTACCACAGGAGATGGATTTGAACACGATAACTACAATCTGTTCTCCATAGATGTAGAAATCGATGTGCAGTCCATCATCTTGAATTTATCGAGATTCGTTTTGGTATATTTTAACTGAGAAAAAAAGATATGATTCTCTTTCTTCCATAATTCAATTCCAAGACAATAGTGTATCATCCTGAGATTTTTCACGTTGAATGATCGATTAAGATATTTCTTCATTGCATTAATCATCCTTACTGAATTGGCAGTGATGACTAGGTCATTGACATAGACAATGAAAATCACAATCTCCCCCCTTTCTTTTTTAGGTAAAGATTGGGATCGTAGGGATTTATAATAAATCCATGTTGTATAATATGCTGATCAATTTTGATGTACCATGCTTGGGGTTCTTGTTTGAGGCCATATAGATATTTCCTGAGTTTGCATACCTTTGCTTCTTGATCAGGTACAACATATCCCTTAGGTTGAGTAATATAGATTTCTTTTTGTAAATCTCCATTCAGGAAGGCACTCTTTACGTCCATCTGATGGAATTTCCAACCAAACTGTAAAACTAGAGCAAAGATCATCCTTATCATTTTGATCTTAGTTGTGGGAGAAAATGTCTCCTTGTATTCAATGCCTTCTTTTTTTGCATACCCCTTTTCTACTAGTATCTCTATATACTTGTCTATTGTCCCATCTACTTTGTACTTAGTTTTGAATATCCATTTGCATGCAATGGGTTTCTTCCCTGGTGGAAGATCAACAAGTTGCTAAGTGTTATTTTTCATTACTGACTGATATTCAGAGTCCATGGCATCTTTCTAAGCTTTTGACTGTAGGGATTCCTAGATTGTAGAGGGCTCATTAGATTCAATAACTCTACTCATCAAAGCAAAGTTAACTTCTTCTCTTTCTTTACTATGAGTTTGTGGTCTAGGGGTGGATGTATCCAGTGGAGCATCCATTCTTACATCTCGTAACGTGCTAGTATACCTCTTGGGCGTACATTGAGATGTTCCCGTGGGTCATGGTTTTATCAGATTATCACTATCATCCCCATCACCACTTTCATCATCTGTGGGAACATCATCTTCAGTTTTTACATCTAATGAAGAATCTACATCAGGTGAGTCTAGAGGAGGAGAATCTACTTCCTTATTCTCACAGAACTCAACATCTCTGCTGGTGTAGACTTTCCTGGTCTTTGGATCCATCAATATGTACCCAAAAGTCTCTTCACTGTACCCAAAGAATATGAGTTTTTTTTGATTTCATATCCAATTGCTTTCCATTATGCTTGGGTATGTGCATACTCGCTTTACATCCAAATACTCTGAGGTGTGAAATAGATGGTTTCTGTTTTGACCATGCTTCATGTGGTGTTACTCTGTCAAGAGCTATTGTGGGCACTCTGTTCAACAAATACATAGTTGTCTTTGTTGTTTCTACCCTAAATGTCTTTGATAGTCCAGATTCATCGATCATGCATCACACCATTTCCATGATAGTATGATTTCTTCTATCAACAACACATTATGCTACGGTGTGTGTGGAGGAGGAATTTTTCGACAAATCCTGTGAGTTTGTAGGTAGTCTTTGAACTCATCAGTGGTGAATTCACCCCCTTGATCTAAGTGAAGATTTTTGATGTGAGGACCAGTTTCGTTCTCAACAGCCACTTTGAATTTCTTGAAGGTTTCAAAAGCTTCAATTTTCTTGTGAAGACATTATATACACATTTCCCATGAGTAGTCATCACCAAAAAGCATGAAATATTGAAATCCAGAATGAATCAGTTGCATTGGACCACAAAGATCGATATGAACTAGATCAAGCTTACCATGAGCTCAAAAATTCTTCTTCTAGAATGAAGCTCTATGTTTTTTGCCTGTTAGGAAGTGAGGACACTTGTCTGTATGCTTATGAAGAGATGGTAAACCATGTACCATATTGTGCCGGTAAAGTGTCTCGAGATACTTGAAACTAACGAGACCAAGTCTTCGATGCGATAACTATGCAGAGGTAGAGTTCTTAGCCACAAGTGTTTGATCATCTCTATGGACAAAATTAAGCCAGAATACACATCCCACAATGGAGGATTTTGGAACTATTTTCGAGTCTCGTGATTTGTCTCGAATTAAACATGTTTTATTTCCAGAATGACTATCAAAGTCAATTTTTAAGTTGTGATATAGGAGTTGACTAATCGACAACAAATTTTTAGTCAACCCAGGGATATTTAAGACATATGATAGTCTATAGTTGCATGAACCAAGGGGTATAGAAATGTTCCCAATCCCCTGAACTGTATATGAAGAATCATCACCCAAGGAAACATGGTTTTTTGAAGGCATGTCCCTTATTGAATTAAACTAGTCTCTGTGGCTAGTCATGTGCTGAGTGGCTCCCGAATCAACATACAAGATATAACTATATGATGTAGAGGGTTCACTTGATTGAGCAGTGTACAAGTAGTCTTCATTATCTAAATGTTCTTCTTGTTCAACAATATTTACTTACTGATGCGGTATTATTTTTCAGTTCTCCTTTTTCTACCCTTGATTGTAGTTTGTATGTCCCTTGTGAGATTTTTGATGTTGAGGTCCATAATTACTTGATTAAACTTTCTTGTATGTATTATACCAAAAATATTTCAACTCATGTCTTCTTTTACAGATTGGACATTGCTTCTTATGTTTTTTGCCCCCTTGATGTTGATATTGATTCTGATGTTGGGAATTTTGATAGGAATTAGGTTTACCTTTTCCTTTTCTTTTCCATTTTTGATGAGAAGAAAGTACCTACTCCTCTTCATCTTCCTTATTATGCATGGCTTCCTCTTGTTGCAGTAGGTTTACCACCTTGTCAAAACTAACTATCGTATTTGATAAGTTTGGTGTTGGTACAAAAATGCGGTAAGAAGAAGGGAGATCTCTTAGAACAATGGGAACAAGAGATTCATCTGTGATCGCTTCTCCCAGGGATATAAGTGAAGCCCTTGACTCTACAAATCTTCTCAATAAAGCTTCGATTTTCTCATTTTTCTTGAAATTCAGTCTATGTAACTGACTCTAAAAATTTAGAATGACATTCTTGTTTTTGACCTTGTACATTGTGCTCAACTTATCCTAGACTTCATGTGCTGTTTTGGCATCTCGAATGTGGGGTTGCACATCATCGGGAACTCCAAACAAGATGATGAGTTTGGCCTTTTGATATGATCTATCAAACTTTTGTTGTTGTGTTATATCAGTAGTTGATCTAGTTAGAGTACCATTCACAACATGTCAAATATCTTCAAACTAAATTTGTGTATTGATTTTTGTCTTCCATGCAACATAGTTGTTTCCTCTAAGTAGTTGTGAATCTGGAAGAAAAAAATTGGGGGCATTGGTGCCCATTTTATAGAAATCACTGACAGGGTTAGGCTCTTATCACTCCAAGTATAAGGTATCCCAATCTATATACCGTTAGTCTGATATACTAAAAATTTATATATACATGACCTTCTGATATACCCGTTGGTACGTGGAAGAATCCCTCCCTTTCTATATACTTGATGGTATGTGAAAAAGGTGTTAATGTACGTGAAAGAATTTGATACGTGGAACTAAGACAGTACTGAAAGGGGTCTGTGCGATTATTGACACTGGCTCAAAGAAATATCCTCATACGCACACATAACTTTGCTATATACTTGGATAATTTCTCATTCTATATTTATGTCATACAATTGTTCACAGATGGATGGGATGGCTCATAGTGTCTGCATTGTGTCCTTATTACTCCCCGTCGATTTAATGGGTTGATGCCCAAATGACATTGTTGCAGCTATATTAGGTGTTAAGTGCAGTAGTAGTCGCAAAAACTTTCCCTGTAAGTGCTTCCCAGAGGCACTGTATATACCGAACACTGCAAATGAGATCTAGAATCTGGTGAGTGTTTTAGAACCAAATTTTACTATTTTTGATTAAAAATCTCTGCTAGTGTCTGAGCAGTTACAATATTTGCATTTGACTTTGGCAACTTGTGAATTAGTATAATATACTGAAGCATACAATTACATTCAAAATTTTTGAAAAAATTGAATGGCATGATTTTTTTTATTTTTTTTGTTTTTTAGGCCTTGGTGGCCTCTGGAGCCCAATACGACCCTCTATGCCAAAAATAGATGAAAATGCAATTTTTTAGGTATACCTCCTTCAGCAAAAGTTGCTCAAAATGAAAAAAAAGAGGTCTAGGAGAAAAGATATATTTTTCCCTAAAATAGGGTTTTTCTCACTAACATTTTAGGGGCATGTTTAGTCATAACTAGACATTTAACTGAGCTTTTCCCACTAGTTTTACCTCCAGGTTTGGCAGTTTTTTCAAAATTTTCACTAAATGGAAAAATGGTTTGAAATTCAAGTGGAGGGTGGGGGTCAAACCCCAAACCTCCCACAACCAAATCCTTCCACTTATCCAACTAGGCACCTTGTGCGCTTGGGATATGAAATGAACGAAAATGACTTTATATTAAAAAAATGTGGACTAACCTTTTTTAAAAAAAATGACCTGACACCTTTGGAGGGAGGATCCACATGGCCTACGTGCCTTGAGGATGGTTTAAGCTTTATTTCCATGAGATAAGGATCTAAAGCCCGCTCTTCCTTTTCTATTTCCTTTGGTCGTTGTTGTGCTTTGGATCACTTTTTTAATTGATGTGACATTTGTTATGGTTTTGTTTGCTACATATTGTATGGAAGGCAGGTTAAAATGATGGAACTGCCGCTATTTTTATTTGTGTAGGTCGGGGTCACTCAACGTGTGGAGGGCGTGGGAGGAGTTCAGATAGGGGGTACAACTCTTCTAGGGGCTTGATCAATGCAAAATACCCTTGAATTCACCCTTAACAGGAGCTCGGCTGTGTCATTGCTCATGGAACGGTTGGCGTTTAATGTTTGCATAGCTTAGTGGGGCTCAGCCAGATAATGTACACAACTTTTTTTAATCAACTCATTCAATGCTTTAAGACCTGCAAACAACTCGCCTTTGTAATGGATCGACCTGCCTATGTAGATTCAACTCTATTTGAGCTCGGTGATAAGCTCTTCAATGAACACGCTGGGTAGATCTTGTAATGGCCTGACTCGACCAATGTTGGCTTAGTAGGAGGGGTTTAGCCTCCATAAAATGACTACAACTCTACAACTCGGTCAGTTACTCTTCAACAGCTCAACTAGTATTAGCTATAGCTAATACTATCCTGGTTGGGGATTTTTTTAAATTTTGTATTCTTGTAGCAAATTTTGCTTGGTGCAGGGTACACTAGTGCAAAAACAAATTGTGTTCCAAACACCTGGAATGAACATGAGGTTTTGGGGAGGCAGGGATGGGGTTGGGAAGTTGCAGGAGGCTGCGCATGCTTTCAATTGTTGCAAATGCTTCTCCAATCTCCTCTATCTCTTCTTCTCTTTCTTTTCACACCTTCTTTGCTCATAGGTCCAGATTAACCAGCTCTGGTACCAAATGTAAAACAATGATGAAATCATGTAGAATTATATTAATCAACCAAATAAAATTATAATAGAGAGGTTGTAATTCTTATAGGAATTGAATAGCCATGTGCAGAAAAATACAAGGTTGCATAGGTACAACCGAAATCATAACAACTTCCAAAATACATCTGGGAAGCAATAACCAAATACAAACAAGTATAGTTGCAGCAATAATGCAACAAATAAACAATATGATATAAAATGACAAATATTGTTATAAAACTATATAACAGTATATAAACTAATTACCTTATTAAATAATTAAATATTTAAGGTAATATAATGCATAAATTAATCTAACATTAAATACACCCCCCATGTGGATTGGTGGCTAAAATGATCACTAATGTGAAAACCTTCTATGTTATTACTTATAGTGAATTTGTATAAGATTGAAGAATTAATAATAAATACAAAGTATAATGGTCTTTAAGGACAATTAAAACCAAGTATATGGTAAATTGTGCATACTCAGGGTTTTGATAGTGAATGACCAGGTTAGAGGATTTTGATGGAATTTTGTTTGTGTATCTCTTTAAAATTCTCCTTGGTGTAAGATGTGAGGTTGTTGAAGTGTGAAAGGAAGGTTAATATGTGTTAAAAACCTTTAAAAAGCATGAACTAATTTGATCATTGGAAAAACTTTGTCTTGACTTGATGAAGAAAATGTGCACATGTACTAGAATTAGATATTAGAGAAAGGTATGAAGTTCAATATTTGTTTCAAAAGGATTTAAGTTTTAGTAAAGTTGTATTGATGATTTAATAAGGCTATAGAATAAAATGGAGGTCACAGGTGACATTATGATGAGGAAGAGATCTCAAAGTACAATCAGGGTAGTGAAACCAAGTAAATCCTATATAAACAGTTCAAGTTTCTTATATTAAGAACCCATTGACAAGAGTTAAGGAGTTTAGATAGTGTGATGAACTAGGAGGTATGATTTCAAGGAGATTGAGTTAAACATTAGAGAAATCTCAAGTGATATGAACATGCTGAGCAAGAAAAGGATAACCAGGATAGACAAGTACTAGTGATATAGTCTTAGAGAGGACAATGAGATATAAGGAAAACACAAAATGGGAAAGTCTAACTAAAGGAGATAAAGGACATGTAAGGAATGCAACTCCAACTCCATTGAGCTACTTGAAACCCTTAAGAGGCCTAGTTAACTAATGAAGGAAGAATGAATGAGTGAGATGGGGAGCAAGGATAATGGGCGGTGAAATAAAACTTAGCATGAAGTTCTAAGGCCAAAATTGGTATTTGAAAAGGTGAACCTCTTGTCTTGAAAGTTTATAGTTTGTCCAAAACACTAAGACTTATCCAAAAGGAGGGCTAATTGTAAGATTTGGGCTAAAATGGTAATTGGAGAATACAAGAGAATTGGATCAGAGTTAGAGTGTAAAACTTTGTAGTATTCCTAAGGGGCTTAAAGGGTATCTTAAAACCTTACCAGTTAAGAAAAATTCATCTTATTTTTTTAATTTCGTTAGAAAATGCTAAATTGTAGGGTTATAAGCTTAGGTGAAGGACAACATTTGAAGGTAAGATAATTTGAGGAGTGTATGATCGTAATTATTTGAGGTGACTAAGCATGATTAAAGTGAATTTAACCTCAAGTTCAATGTTTTATTGCATTCTTGGTAATTGAGAAAATTATAGGCCTATTGAAGAAACAAGGTATTGGATTGATCTTGATGATTACTATTGGTTCATGAATGGTGAGTTATTGTCAACTTGTTTGCATCAAAATGTGTATAGTCAAGAAGATATGATAAGACTTGAAGGACTTAGAGGTGCTTCTACAAAGGTTTGAAGGGATTTGAAGTTGTGTTATCTCATTTTTGAAGAGTTATGTTATTACTTATTATATGAAGAACAAATTAGGGTACTCTGAGTTTAAAGTATGAGCATGAGAGGTTTTCTTATTAGTGTGTTAAGGTATGCCATGATGAATTTTTGTTTGTATAGTAATTCTACTTAAGGATTGAGATGGTACCATTGAAGCATATGTAATGAAGTCAATAGAGGCAGGTTCATTTACACAAAGGCAAAGTATGGGTATACAATTGTGAGACAATGAATTGTGGAGCAATATAGTACTATTTTTTACTTCAAGAAGTAGTTTCTAGGGTCAATATAGAAATAAGAAAATGCTAATTAGGTAAGATGTTTGAGTACTTGACAATTGAAAGGAAAATGGTATGAGAGTCCTAATGACTCATGTGGTGGTTTATGCTGTCAAGATGAGTGAGCTTGTAATTCTCTATAAACCAAGATAAAAGCTCCAAGAATAGGTTTGATTGATGTTATATGATGGAATGAAGGTATAGCAATAAGGTTTGTGCTTTTGAGAAAAGTGTGTTTTTTAGGACATGAAGTTTATAGTGAGCTTGACATACGTTAGTTAGGTTTATGCCAAGAGGTTGTATCATACTTCAGTGAACCTAGTAATTGATGACAAAGATGTGTAAATGAGTTCATTAGCTCCATGTGCTGAATGAGATGTCAAGTGTAGTGCCCACCTTTTCTAGCCTCTATGATCTGCTAAATTCTTAAACCCCAGTTATGGATTTTGGATATGTTGGTTTGCTTTCATGAACACGTATGGTGATTTGGAGCGCGTAGCGCTAAATTAACTAGATTAGTAGGTTGACACCTTTTATTGGATATTGTGAACACTAACACTTTTCTATGTGATTTAGGTCAAATTGATACATGTTGGATAATTAGTTAGTCACATACCTTGATTTTGTAACATATTCATTTGCTGATGAGGATACATGATGACATGGTGATATGACATGATATGTATTGTAATACCTAACATACGACGAATTGTGTGAGATTGTGCATTCCACATTGATGATGGTGATATCATTAATTTACATGTTTGAATCTATTCGCTTAGTAAGCAGCTAGTTTACTCTTGTATTGGACAGATGCGGTTAATGTGTGCAATGAGTGTGCAGGTGACAGGTCTTAGGAGAACGTGGGATTCATACTAGCTACACAATCTTGCACAAGCAGCCCACGGGCTGAGTCCTAGCCATGTTCTTTGTGTGAAGCCTTAGGATAGACGATTATTATTTTGGGCACTATGAGTGACCCCAATGTATGTGATGTATCGTGTTTTGTTTTATTAATTTTGGTTAGCGTAGTTGGTTAAGTTGTAAACTTGTTTTGGGAGTTAATAACTCCTCTTTCATTTGAATTGTGGATTATGTTTAATGTGTCACTTTATCACAAGGGTTTAGGGTCACATGTGAGACTCTTGGGTGGTCCCCACACCCTCTGCCCTTGTGCCAAAAATGCAAAACCCGAAATTAGGGTATTTTGGGCATTTTTGGGGGTCCCTTTATAGCTTGGGAGTTCCCCCAACACAAAAATGAGCCCTTGGACCCTACCTAATGGGTAGGGGGGGCTTATTTTCAAGGCTTGAGGGATTTTTCCCCCCTTTTTACCACTTGTGTGGTCACATCCATGTAAGGGATGTGGATTTGAGTGTTTATCAAAAGTTGCTCTTATTTTGTCTTGCTAACATTTTAGGGAATTTGGGAGAAGAGGGCAAAAAGATAATTTCACCCTTTCTCTCTTTTGTTTTGGCATCTTTGACCTTGTTGAGGGAGAGGGGTGACACATGTCACCCCCTCATTTGTGAGGATGCTTGCTTTTTCCTCTTCAAATTCCCATCCATGGGAAGGGGGGAGGGTCTTCTTCTTTGGTTGGTTCTTCTTTTCTGGGAGTTTTTTTTGGCTTGGAGCTTGAGAATTTTGGAGCTTGAGGATTGCTTGAGGAAGAAAGTTGCAAAATCTTGTTGTGGAGAGCTATTAGAGGTAACCTCTTGAGCTTATTTATGTGGTATGTTCCCTTATTAAATCTTAGGTTGCTCATAGTTGATTTATTTGTTTAGTTGCTTGTATGGTTTGTTGCTTGATTATATTTGTGCATTGTTTTACTCCATCCATCATATGGTTTGATGGATGTTTGAGTTATTTGGGGGAAGAGAGAGGGATTTTCCCTCTCAAACCCCATGGCTTGATGGGCAAGCCATGTCAGTTTCTTTACTCCCCTCATATGGTTTGAGTTGGGTAAAGGGGATTCATTTGGTTTGAACCCCTTTCCCATTCTTGGATAGGAAACCCAAGGGGTTTGAAAATCCTCCCAAGAAGGATTTTGGTGAATGGATGGAGTAATAAGGAGGATCTTGTTGACTTTGGAGAAATAAGGTGGAGAAGGAAGTTTGTTGTGTGCATTCTTTTGTTAGATCACACCTTATGACACTTTCGGGTATCTCATCTACTCTTCCCCAAATTTAGAGGACGAACATGGTTTCTCCTCTTTTCTTTTATTGCTCAATGTTGTATTTTTCCTTCATGCATGGTTTTGTCTTGTTTGTGAGTGTATTGTGGTGTTTGTCTCCCTAAAGATCTTGTGCACAAAGTTGTGGAAGCTAGCTTTCTCTCCCATGGGCTTGGGGGAGGCTAGCATGTCTTCCAACCCTTGGAAAGGCATGTAATGATGCCTAAAGGTTGGGTGGTTAACAAGCTTATTCTCCTTGGTTGTATTTCCCAAAGGCTTTTGAAGTGGATCTCAAAGTTGGTGTTGGTGGCATCTTGGCATCTCCTTGTTCTATCATTTTTGTGGGAAGCATTGAAAATTCTAAAATTTGAAGATGGTGGAAGCATTCTTGTTTGTCTTGGTAATTTGTTTTCCCCAAAATTTGGGAGATTCCTAATTCTAAATCTCACGTGGATATTGTCATACCAAGTGGTTTCATTTCTTTTTAAGTTTATCATGTTAAGGTTATGGTTTGTAACTTTGAAACCATAAGTGTTGTAATAATATTGTGTACCCCCCCCCTCCAATCATGAAATGGAGCCTTGTAAAGCCCCATCTTGTGTATTTTGGCATATTGTAATTGTTCATATGTTGTAATAAACTCAAGCTTTAATCTCTCTTTTGCTATAAACCTTTCTTGCATGGTAAATGTTGAAATAACTTGTATTTTAAAAGCCAATGAAATGATTACTACAAGTGGTTTCTCCTCTTGAGAGATGGTTTTGTATGTTGATATCTTAACCTGCAAAGTGAAGTGAAATTTTCACTCTTGTTATAGGAGTTTAAATGTATTGATCGGGATTATGACTTTTGTATACATGTACATATACCTTTCATGTTAAATATCCCTTGTTTAAAATCTGAACTGTATAGTTAGATATTACATTTGAAAAGAAATGTTAAAACTTGGAAGAAAGCCTCATTTGTGTACAAAATTTGATATGTAACCTTTTGTTGAAAGAAAGAATATATATTTGAACTTATATGTATGTATTTATTGAATTAGGTGGTTATTAAACCGTTTAATATGTATATTCATATTTTTAAATTATCTATAAAATGTTTTAATATATATATATATATATATAAGATTTAAACAGAATTTAATAACCAAAGCAAAAAGAGGGCAATATATGCATATGTATATTCTGTATTAATGAATTCTTTTTCTCAAAAAAAAATATATGTAATACAAAGATAGGATGTTAAAATTTCTTTTAAATAATAAATAAATAAAAGAAAAAAAAAAGAAAAAATATATATATTGGTGGGGGGGTTCCCCCCCCCCACCCCGCACTGCACAGAATCATGGGGGGCAGGCGCTCCCCCACTCCACCTCACTGTGCCGCGCCCAGCCGCTGCTAGCGCCGCTCCCTTTGCCCCTGCGCAAATCTCGCCCCCCTCCATAGCCGCTGCCCCGGCTAACCCTACTGCCGTGCCGCCCTGTCCCCCTCCCACGGCCTTTCCTCCACTCTGTCGCGTCTCCCGCCCCCTGTCTACAGCAGTGCCACTTCCAGGCTCCACCCGCCGCCACAATCCCACACCTCCTCTCACACCGTCCTATAATCCGAGACTCCCTGTACAAAAAAATAATAGATAATAAATAGAAATGAATAAATAAAATAAGATAAATAAATGTTTATAATAACTTTTATATATATATATACACACACACACACACACACACACACACACACATATATTGTTCTTAATCCCAGACACTAATATATACATTCTCTACCAGGGTTTGCAAAGGGGGAGGTTACTATGAATTTCCGTTACCTATACATATACATTTTTTAAATCCTGGCTCAACCAGATTTTTGAAAGGGGTAAAAACAATGAAGAAAATCTCTGTACAGTCCCTCAAAAATCTGCACATCCAAAGGGCAAAAGCTGAAACAATAGAAGAAGAAGAATGAGAAGAAAGTGAAACTCCATAGCTCCTCCCAACTGTAAATAAGAGAGCAAGATAAAACCAAAAAGAGAGAATAAGGTAAATAAAAAGAAGGGAAAAGAACATAAAGAAATCCTAGGGTAATTTTAGGGATTGTTAGATCAAGGGCTGAGAGTGATTCTATCCTAGGGTCCATGAGTTACCCTGCATACCTCTTGGATATGGGAAATTTAAATTTATTTAAGAATGAGGAGTTATCTTTCTTGTGGAAAATTTTAATCAAAAGAACTAGGTATTAAATGTGTGTAAACTCAATATAAGCTAAATCCAATATTAATTAAATAAATGAAAATTGTTTTCCGGGCTAGTGGTTGAGTAAGGAGGTTAAATCAATTTAATTAAAATAAATAATTTTGTGGAATCCAGTTTTGTATAATTTGTTTTTAGCATAGTCAGTAATCACGTTCTTCAAAAAAAAAAAATTACCCTAAATTTTTGCTATACTTTGGGTCTGGTTTTTCTGTGTCCCAGGACGGGGGCATTACATTTGGTATCAGAGCAGATGGTTCGCACACGCAGACGCTCTGGGTAGAACTTTTAACTGGTTGGTAAATGTTTTCATAATATTAAAAGTAAAGGCAATTAGAATCGTTTCCACTAAACTGTTCCATGGGTAAACTTATCTCTTGAATAACCACTTGGAATGAAATGATTGCTAAGACAATAGATGGTAGGCGCATTGCGCTCACTTAATTTGTTTTAAAATAATCAGTAAATCTTAAGAGTAATGTCGTGTTTAGATGACGTGCAAAATGGATTCTTGGTTCTCCATAGTAGGCGATGGAATGTCAGGTAATCTTGTTTCCTAGTAACTTGTGAAAGCCGCATCAAAATTTTAAAATCACTGATGTATAAGACCATTTGATCATATAGATAAAAAAAAAATTTGAACTCTTTTAATCGCATTCTAGTTTGGGACAACAGCTTAAAAATTGGAGAAAAATCATTTCGATTTGAAACCTGTAAAGTGGTAGAGCGTTTGTAGGAAATTAAAAACTTATGGCTCCTAACTTGTAGTATTTCTCCTTGTCCGCTGTTTACAATGATTAGATTCGAGAAAAAAAAAGAATAGATTATTAGTTTGCCAAGTGTGCTTAGAAGGCCTGTGGATGTTTTGTTCAAAATACAAACTTGTAAATAACATTATTTAGCCCCGAAAAGTATGCCATATCTAGAGTTTCGATCATCAGTTTTTCATTTTGTGAGTTGTGTCAGGTTCTCTAATTATAGAAGAATAGAGTCAAGCTGGATAGAACTCATTTCTGAATTGGGAATTACTTATTTTTTTCAAGACTCCTTTTTGTAGCTTTTTTGTCACTATAAATATGCCGGTATACAATAGTAAAACTGTAATAAGTTGGCCTCAAGATAGTGCTTCCAATTTGAAACCTATTCACCAGTAATTAGAAATGTACATCTTGTTCTGGCTCTCTATTTAATAGAGAATTGACTGGAAGCTTTGTTTCTCCATTTGGGCGTTGAGTACATGTCTTGGCAGGATCCCTTTGCAACCTTTTTCTTTAGATTGTAGAACAAGAAAATTAGGTCTTAGTAAACAAATAGGTTTCCTAGAACACCTTTGGGAGTGAAACAAGTTACATTATGGTTATTGTTTTAAAGCTATGTGTTCTAGGTTGAATGTTAGGACCCAAAATAAATTTTGTACAACAAGTCATTTTATTTTGCTAGCGACCCTGGTTAGGTATGTAATTTCTAGCCATCAAAGGTCTAGTTGTTGGTGTCAAAAATAATGAAGTAGGTCAAGATAAGAATGTGGAAATTGTAACCTTGATATAAGGAATATTTGTTACGACATTCGATTGGTTGTTTCTTACCTAAGTGATCCTTTGTTTCTTCGGAATATCAACTATCGTGTTAGAGGTGCCTCTTTAGATCAAGTGAAACCCCTTCGGTAGGGGTGTAAATTAAATGTCAGCACCTTGTAAAATTTTTCCAATATGATAAAATAATCCTCCGCGTTTTGATATTTCGTTACTATGAAATTTGGAAATAATTTCGTACTCCTATTGATTCTATGTATTAATCTTAATTTCATAACCCTTTTATAAGAAAATTTAGCAAATGATCTTTTGTTCCCTGTTGTTTCCACTTCAAAAGTATGGTTTAAAATTGATTATAATTGGATGAAAATAATTTGTTAACTTTTCTTTAAACAATAAATGATAACAGGGAAGGGGAAAGTTAGTGCCTCTCCCTCTATGATGGTGATGCTTGAAATAATATTTCAATTAGCTAAGTGTATCCTCTTTGTGCGTAACGTAAGAACTATAGTGTGCGATTATAAAATGAATACCTAGTTTTCACAAACTTAAAATTGTTATCGAAGCTCTTGGTATAAATTTTAGAGTTAACTTCGAAAATGATCTAGCTAATTTTCTTAATCCCTTTGGAGCTCGGTAAACCTATTTGCATACCTAAACCTCTTATTAAGTTTTGTTGCATGGTAACTTAGTTAAAACCTTCTTACTTTAGTAATTACACCATGTGAATTCAACTCTCCTCAAGTTGATTTAAAAGGTAATGAGTTAATAATGCTTGTACTTATGTGTAGAAATAAGGGAATTACCCCCTTCTAGCCTTGATTTAGTGGACTTATAAGGTCAATGGTCATGCAAAAAATTTATATCTATAATAAATATAAACAACGATATTGTATCCCTCTTGGAAAGAAAATAAAATGAAATGAATTAGTGTTGAATACTTTCTTGGTTAGGCATTATGTTGTAACGATGATGGTGTTGATTGTGAAAGAAAAAAAAAAACTGTTTTTATGGTCCAATAAGGGTGAAGGTAATGTTTGGTAAGCTACATATATATATCTATAAGCACAATTGTGTACATATACCTTGTAAACAACAATAGCAAACGTGTAATTATATGTAATTTGGAAAACTCGTCTAATATATATAATTAAACAAAGATTGGTCGAATAAACTGTTACCCCTTTTATTTAAAGAAGAAGAAGAAGAAGTTAAAATAGAGGTGATCCTAAAAACTATTGCTCAATGGGATAGATGATGTTTTCTAATTTTCGTCTTGTGATATTCAAGTGGCTTACACACTAATGGTTGGGAATCTTGTAAGTAACTTAGGGTGTTGTTTTGTCTTCCTAAATTTTTAGGTGAGGAGAGTTAATATGAATGTTTGAATGATTGCAATGATCTCGCAAATCCGTTATGCTCTGACTATTAGACTCTTGGGAAAATCCTTTATAAGATTTCATCCACATAGAAGAACTCCTAGTATGTTATTATAATATAAATGATGTGAGACCTTATTGCAAGGACTAATCAATAATGACTAATTAGCCTTCCCACCTACCATAGGTAGAGACGTCCTATATAATTAGTATAAGCATAAGTTTTAAAATATATATATATATATATATATATATATAACACACACATATAAATTGAAATTATTTTGGGGTCCTCTCTAAAACACGGTTCTATTTTCTTTTTACCACTCAAATAGGGTGGCGTGTTTCAAATTTCTTTGTGTATTATGAATTCCACCCTTGTTAACAAGTGTAGTCATTTTATACTTATATCTTTTGCGACCTAATGGGCCAAATTTCGACCAAATAATTGTTAAGTAAAAGTTAACGTAAGTCAGAAATCTTGAACAAGAATTAGACCTTACCTTTCATTAAAGGAAAATGAGTGTTTAACTCTTGCATGCTTGAGGAAAGTATGGACGGAAAAGTTTTTTTTTGCATTCCATCATGTTGGTATTTTGTAAATTTTGATAAGTATGTTGATATGATTTGGGAAACACTCTCTTTAAATGGATTTTGTTTTTGCGTAACTCATTCTTGTTTTCTTTTGATTATAGTAATTAAGAAATGATAAAATAAAGTAAAAACTTTTCTTTTATTGAACTGAAAATTTTGGTTTTGTTGTTTCATTATGATGTTATGTCTTGTTTGGGGTTGTAGAAAGTTCTAAAATTGCTTTGTCATAATGAGAACTCATATAAACCAAGTTACAAACAATAATAAATTTAATTTTCGTTTATGAGACTTCTAAAGCAATCTTGGCTCGGAATAGAAATGTTTTATATAAACGGTACATGCTATGAAACCTTGGAAAACAAATTAGAAAGCTAATTCTAACCTAGTAAGTGGACTATATATATTCCACCCACAAATTTTATTTTATTTTTCTTACAATCATTTAGCGAACAAAAATAAATAAATTAAGAAATTAATAAATAAAGACCAAATTAAGACAACTCCTTTAACTATGTTTGATAGTATGTGAATATTCTTCCTTGATCTTAGTGAATAATGTCGATTATTGAACCATTTTAAAAGGACTCGTGAACCTTCCTTTTTCAATAGTTAGAGTGATGATGAGTTAGGAGATGAGACCACACGGAACTTGGAAACTTTTTCTTCTTAGTGTGTGATATGTGTGACACCTTGGATAGTTTCCTTAAAGTGTTATAGTACACAATTAATATTCAAAAACTTTTAAATTCATTTTGAAACAACATTTATGGTTTCCTTCGCTCATCCATCATGTTGGACCTTATGTTGCAGATCCTCTTATTTGTACCCTATTATGAAACATATATGATGAGGGAAATGAATTCGATTTATACACTCCCATTTGGTTAATACTACCCTATTTGAAATATACTTGTTCTTGGACCTAGTTACGCTTTCAAAAGACATGTTGTTAAGACAAAAATAAAATAAAAATAAAAAAATAAAAATAAATAATATGTTAATTCCTTTAAAAATGACCTTAATGTAGTACTCACACTACGATGTGATATCCAGTAAAATCTTATCCCTAGCTCTTCCAGTGACTTCCCGGAGGAAGTCTAATTTTAGGAGAGGGGGATGTAGTGCCCACTTTTTCTAGCCTCTATGATCTGCTGAATTCTTAAACCACAGTTATGGATTTTGGATATGTTGGTTTGCTTTCATGAACACGTATGGTGATTTGGAGCGCGTAGCGCTAATTTAACTAGATTAGTAGGTTAACACCTTTTATTTGATGTTGTGGACACTAACACTTTTCTATGTGATTTAGGTCAAATTGATACATGTTGGATAATTAATTAGTCACATACCATGATTTTGTAACGTATTTATTTTCGGATGAGGATACATGATGACATGGTGATATGACATGATATGTATTGTAATACCTAACATACGACGAATTGTGTGAGATTGTGCATTCCACATTGATGATGGTGATATCATTAACTTACATGTTTGAATCTATTCGCTTAGTAAGCAGCTAGTTTACTCTTGTATTGGACAGATGCGGTTAATGTGTGCAATGAGTGTGCAGGTGACAGGTCATAGGAGAACGTGGGATTCATACTAGCTACACAATCTTGCACAAGCAGCCCACGGGCTGAGTCCTAGCCATGTTCTTTGTGTGAAGCCTTAGTATAGGTGATTATTATTTTGGGCACTATGAGTGACCCCAATGTATGTAATGTATTGTGTTTTGTTTTATTAATTTTGGTTAGGGTAGTTGGTTATGATGTAAACTTGTTTTGGGAGTTAATAACTCCTCTTTCTTTTAATTGTTGATTATGTTTAATGTGTCACTTAATCACAAGGGTTTAGGGTCACATGTGAGACCCTTGGGTGGTCCCCACACCCTCTACCCTTGTGCCAAAAATGCAAAACCCGAAATTAGGGTATTTTGGGCATTTTTGGGGACCCCTTTGTAGCTTGGGAGTTCCCCCAACACAAAAATGAGCCCTTGGACCCTACCTAATGGGTAGGGGGGCTTATTTTCAAGGCTTGAGGGAGTTTTCCCTCCCCTTTTCTACCACTTGTTTTGTCACATCCATGTAAGGGATGTGGATTTGTGTATTTATCAAAAGTTGCTCTTATTTTGTCTTGCTAACATTTTAGGGAATTTGGGAGAAAAGGGCAAAAAG
Organism: Taxus chinensis; assembly: GCA_019776745.2. NCBI lineage: Eukaryota > Viridiplantae > Streptophyta > Pinopsida > Cupressales > Taxaceae > Taxus > Taxus chinensis. The sequence goes on along the minus strand of CM034147.1, from coordinate 129,801,425 downwards.
ATAATTTTACCCTTTCTCTCTTTTGTTTTAGCATCTTTGACCTTGTTGAGGGAGAGGGGTGACACATGTCACCCCCTCATTTGTGAGGATGCTTGCTTTCTCCTCTTCAAATTCCCATCCATGGGAATGGGGGAGGGTCTTCTTTTTTGGGGGGGTTCTTCTTTTCTTGGAGCTTTTTTTTGGCTTGGTGCTTGAGAAAGATTTGGAGCTTGAGGATTGCTTGAGGAAGAAAGTTGCAAAATCTTGTTTTGGAGAGCTATTAGAGGTAACCTCTTGAGCTCATTTATGTGGTATGTTCCCTTATTAAATCTTAGCTTGCTCATAGTTGATTTATTTGTTTAGTTGCTTGTATGGTTTGTTGCTTGATTATATTTGTGCATTGTTTTACTCCATCCATCATATGGTTTGATGGATGTTTGAGTTATTTGGGGGAAGAGAGAGGGGTTTTCCCTCTCAAACCCCATGGCTTGATGGGCAAGCCATGTCGGTTTCTTTACTCCCCTCATATGGTTTGAGGTGGGTAAAGGGGATTCATTTGGTTTGAACCCCTTTCCCATTCTTGGAGAGGAAACCCAAGGGGTTTGAAAATCCTCCCAAGAAGGATTTTGGTGAATGGATGGAGTAATAAGGAGGATCTTGTTGACTTCGGAGAAATAAGGTGGAGAAGGAAGTTTGTTGTGTGCATTCTTTTGTTAGATCACACCTTATGTCACTTTCGGGTATCTCATCTACTCTTCCCCAAATTTAGAGGATGAATATGGTTTCTCCTCTTTTCTTTTATTGCTCAATGTTGTATTTTTCCTTCATGCATGGTTTGTTCTTGTTTGTGAGTGTATTGTGGTGTTTGTCTCCCTAAAGATCTTGTGCACAAAGTTGTGGAAGCTAGCTCTCTCTCCCATGGGCTTGGGGGAGGCTAGCATGTCTTCCAACCCTTGGAAAGGCATGTAATGATGCCTAAAGGTTGGGTGGTTAACAAGCCGTATTCTCCTTGGTTGTCATTTCCCAAAGGATTTTGAAGTGGATCTTAAAGTTGTTGTTGGAGGCATCTTGGCATCTCTTTGTTCTATCATTTTTGTGGGAAGCATTGAAAATTCTAAAGTATAGTTGGTGGGAAGATCAATTGTGGAAAAAAAATCTCTTGTAAATCTTGGTAATTACATATTTTTCCCCAAAATTTGTGAAGATTGCTTCATTCTTGGAAACCTCACGTTATTATCTATTTGAAGTGAGCTTTGTATTTTAAACACTTTTGAGTATTATCATGTGTCTTGAAAGGTTAAAGTGAGTTTGTAAGCTTTGAAAAACAAAGTTTTGTTAATGCTCTTGATTGTAAAAAAATGTATATGGGAATATATGATAATGGCAACCTTGTTGTGAAGAAATGTTGAGTATATTATGGAATATTGTAATATTATACCTTGTACATGGAAAAAAAAGGGGGGGGGCTTAAATTTCTTTTTGCTATAAGTTTTCTTCTTGTTTAATGTCTGAAATAACTTAGTAAATTAATATTAGCCAAAACATAGATATACTTGAAGTGGTTAATCTCCTTTGAGGGATGGTAAATCTGACATAAGTCTTTTCTTGATTGGAAATACTTGGTTAGCATTTAATCTCCTGAATTTGTAAATGTCAAATGGAAATAGTTTCACTTCGTGTTCTGTCTTTCCAATGTATTATCAAGATTATGACTCATGCCTCTAAATATTTAATAAACTTTTTCATGTGTAAAGATATTAGATTATGTTGTACTTAATAAGTTTTATTTTACCGTTAGTTTTATTACATTTGCAAAAAAAATGTTAAAATTTGGAAGTTATTAGCCTCATTTGGCTGTAAATCAATGTGGGTATATAACATATACATGTTATAAGACATATCTATATATGTGACTTATATGTATATATCTATTGATAAGGTGGTTACTATACCGTATTATTATATATATTCTATATTATATTATATTATCCATAAAATGTTTTATATATATATATAAGATAAACAATTTTATTAACATTTTATATATATGAAAAGATGGCAATGTATATATATATATATTCTATATATATATACATATATATATCAAAATATTTTATATGTATATAAAGATTCGTATGTTAATAATTTCTTTTAAAAATAAATAAATAAATTTAAAACAAAAAAACAAATATAAAATATACATTGGTGGGGAGGGTTCGGGCCCCCTCCCTACCCCGCACTGCACGAATCATGGGGGGCCGCTGCCCACCACTCCACCTCATGCTGCCGCGCCCCAGCCTTGCTGTGCCCGCTCCCTGTCCCCTGCATCAGATCTCGCCCTCCCCGCGCACCACACAAACCATTCTATTGCCCCCCCCCCCTCATACCCCCTCCACGGCCTACTCCTCCCTCTGTCCGCGTCTACCGCCCCCTGTCAACCAGCTGTCCACTCAGGCTACCCCCCTCACGCAGTGCCATTTCCACTGCCGCGCCGCCACAGTCCCATCCCTCCCCTCACACAACCCTCTGATCTGAAACTCCTTGTGCAAAAAAGAAGAAGGAAATAAACAGAAATAAATAAATAAAATAAGTTAAATAAATATTGTTTCTTATCTCAGACACTAAGATACACATTCTCAACCAGGGTTTGCAAAGGGGAGGCTACTAGACTTTCCATTACATATATTTGTACAATTTTAAATCCGGCTCAACCAGACTTTGAAAGGGGTAAAAACAATGAAGAAAATCTCTGTACAGCCCCTCCAAAATTTGCACATCCAAAGGGCAAAGCTGAATCAATAGAAGAAGAAGAATGAGAAGAAAGAGAAACTCCATAGCTCCTCCAAACTGTAAATAAGAGAACAAGATAAAACCAAAATGAGAGAATAAGGTAAATAAAAGAAGGGAAAAGAACATAAAGAAATTCTAGGGTAATTTTAGGGATTGTTAGATCAAGGGCTGAGAGTGATTCTATCCTAGGGTCCATAAGTTACCCTACATACCTTTTGGATATGGGAAATTAAATTTATTTAAGAATGAGGAGTTATCTTTCTTGTGGCAAATTTTAATTAAAAGAGCTAGGTATTAAATGTGTGTAAACTTAATATAAGCTAAATCTAATATTAATTAAATAAATGAAAATTGTTTCGGGCTAGTGGTTGAGTAATGAGGTTAATCAATTTAGTTAAAATAAATAATTTCGGAAGACCAGTTTTGTATCATTAACTTTAGTATTGTTAGTAATCACATTCTTAAAAAAAAAAAAAAAAATTAGTGTGTTTGGGTCTGTTTTCCGGTGTCCCAGGATGGGGCACGACATCAAGAAGCATTGATTATCTTGAAGATCAGTTTGAATGTGTGAATGAATCAGGGGGAGTCCTGAATGTATGTTACAAAAAGATGGGTGTGCAAATGGTATGGGTATGATCAAGTTAAATATGATATGTTTTGTATCTTGCAATCATATTTGTGCTCAAACAAGTTGTTTAAGTGTTAAATTTTTCAAGACAAGTTGATGTATAATTGGTGGCATCTTGTAAGGTAAGAAAAAGGTTGTTCATTATTTCTTGTAAATTCGTATGCAGAGTTTGGTCTATTGGCATCAATTGTCTGTTAAGAAGAGCTTGAAGAAGGTATGAGTAAATTTTTAAGGCATGCATCTATTAAGGAGGAGTCTTCATTTCTCTAAGGAGTCAAATAAAATATTGAGATGAAGAACGAACCCTAATTTCATTGGTTGATTTTTCAAACCAAAATATGAGCATATTGTGTTGTCAAATGAAGAGGACCATGATGTTTCATGTATGTTTTCTTTGTCATTAATGTCAATAGGGGGAGAATGAGATGATGGCATGTGTATTACATAGGGGGAGATATTGGTTAGTGTTTTTTTCCATCAATAGGTTTTCCATCAGTGACAAAGGGGGAGATTGTTGGCATTGTGTTGTCATTGTTGTCAAAGAGAGATTACATGGAGTTACATGGGCTCTTGAGTACTATAGTGGCTTGTAGGTATGTGATGGTGACTTGCAAAGTCATGGATGATGTTGTGGTGATGTTTTGTAGTTTGGTGAAGTTGTTAGTAGTTGTTCAAGGTTGAAAAAGTGATGTTGAGGTTAGATTTGGGGAAACAAGCATGTTCAAGGTGCTTGTTTGTGAGGCCTAAAAAGCATAATGAGGTATGACATAGTGAAATAAGGAATGTAGCAGAAGATAGGTATTCATGGTGAGATCATGGGGATCATGAATTTGATGTGTTGAGGCATTCATAAGTGTCTTATAGTGTTGTTTTAGGTGTTAGATAATGGTTTTAGGTCTGTTCCTAGACCTAGTCTTAGAGAAAACATGTCCTGGTGTAGAGGAGTTAGTACTTATGGGAATATATAGGAAAACGAGAGCATTGTATAATTTTTGGAAGGTTTCTATGATGTTGTGGTCCAAATTTTAGGAACTAATGTTGAAGAACATGAAAGTTATGCTATTTTTTACTAAAATTGAGTTATGAAGGTGAAACCAAGGCTAAATTTTGACTTTTTGATGCTCGTTGGAGAGTGTGTGATTTGTATGAATACCCAAGATCATGGGGATATTTTAATAATTATATTATGAAAAAATTACAAGTGAAATGAGGTGGTTTGATCATCAGGTTTTGATGAACAATCGGTAAAAAGGTAAACTTGTTTAACACCCTCTTAAAACCCTAGGTGTATAGCGAATTGGGAGAAATTGGTTCTAGTGGCCCATAATTGATTTTTTTTCTCAAAATTGATGATTGGATGTTGTGTATGACTCATTAGTGTTTCTCCGTCTGTCGACCCTATTAAAAATGCAAGATTATGAAGATTTTTAGTTTTTTCCAAACTTTTCCATTGAACCTAATGACTAATTTAGGATTTATGCAAGTATGGGAGTTATTCTTCATGTACATTATGGTTTATCTCTTAGGATGTCAAGTGTCTATCTTACATGACTAGTTTTTTGGAAGTTGGAACAGTCTAGTTGTAAAGATGTTTTAGAGGTTCTACAGTCATATTTGTGGCATGAGTTGAGTTTGTATTGACCCTGAGGTCATGATATTTCCATTTATATATCAAACTTTTGTTTTTGATTTCATTTGAGAAAGTTACAACTTGTTTATTGAATACTAGTTTTGGGGTGCTTCATTGTGCATGATCTTGAGAGGCTTCATGGTGTGAGATGATGGTTTTGAGTTTTTTCGTGCTTTCTGGAGGTTTCTAAAAGATTATAAAACATATATAAGTGTGTTCCATGTTTTTTTGAAATTTGTTTTGCTCTAGAATATTTTCTTGGTGGTGAGCTACTTGTTTTGGTGTTTTAGGGCTTCTTTAGTCCTAATGGGGGTCTAGAAGGCTCTAGGTGATGTTGGAGACCTATATGGTCCTATGGGTGATATTTTTATGACATTATTATGATGTCGTGATTTATTTTACTATATTATGGCTAACATAGATGAGTTGTAATAAAGAAACATGTATACAAGTAAGTTAGAAATCTCATTTGAGCTAGTTGTGAGAGTGGGAGAAAAGTGTGAGCTAGAAGGTTTTTTGAAGGAGGTGAAGAAGCTATTTGTGACCTTATTTAGAGGGAAATTATCTTATGATGATTTTCTAGAGAGATATTAGGTATGGGTGAGCTAGGAAAGATGGTCAAATCATCTTGAAGGAAGATGTTCTTGAGCATGGAGGTTAGAGAGGTGTTTTGAGAAAGATAGAGAGGAGAGTGAGATTCATTGAGTCATCATCAGTTGTGTGAGAAACATTTCAGAGATGGAAAAAAATTCAGATGGCTTTGGCTGGTTACGATTCATCTTTGGGGTTTGGTTCCTCCTTGTAGGGTTGGTGCTCTACTAAACTAGGGGTTGGTTCTCCTTGTGGGGTTAGTGCCTCATTAAATCTAGGGGTTAGTGCTCCTTTTTGAGTTGGTGCTCAACTAAATTTGAAACATGGATTTAATAAAGTTTTTTTACGGTTTTTTTTCTTACCCTTGAGGGTTTTTCACTTATATCTTGTGTCCATGTGATCTTGTGTTCTCATGTGCTCATCTAAATGGTTATGTTTCTTAAGTATACATGCTTAAAGATTAAGTTGAATTGGATGATTGATGGCTTTGAATGTTGAAATGAATGTAAGTGTTATTACACACTGATTCATCCCCTCCCACTATTTGTGCTTCAAATAGGGTTGTATACAATGAGTAATAAAGTATTCGAGTAAGAAAATAAGAAATCAATCTAGCAATCATGTATAGAAAACATTAGTGAGAACTCACACAAAAAGATAGGATATCATTGCACAAGACACATGTGTTATCCTTATTACTCCAAAAAATAAAATATACATAATATAAGTAATTGATCATAATGATGAGGTGTTAAGTAATTGTAATGAAGAAAAACACATGTATAGTATAGGATATACCCCCAAATAGGTGGTTTTGTTGGGAAGGGACTATGATTATATATTTTATTGTGTATCAAACCGTGTATGCCCTATATTAATCTGAATATACATCATGAACACATGTGTGTAAATTTTATAAAGAAAAATATGTTATTGATTAAACCAATATGAAAAATGATATGTAAATTGCAAGCTAGAAAATCATGTGATGTGTAACTTCTGATTTTATATTCGTTCAAATATTTGAATGTTTTTTTTATTATGTGATTATTTGAAACAAAATCATTTTGAAAATATTTATGTATAGGAAGGAAGATATACCCGATGATGACCTCATTAGGATGTGGGGTCATGAAGGGCTCACTTAGTAAAAGTATGGTATAACACGTTCGTTCGAAGTGTATTAAATAATGGCCTTAATGTTAGTTTTTACCTCCAATTATTCAATTGATAATACCCCCTCCCGTTATATTATTAGAATGAAAATACCCCTTATTTTTTCCATGTACCTTATATACCCATTTATCCATTACAATTTTATTTACCCCCTTTTATTTCTACCCTAATATACTAAATAGAACATATTTTAATTTCTACCCTAACATATCAAATAGAAAATATATCATGTTTTCCAATAAATTATTATGTTCTTAATATGTCTTTTCTCTAGAAAGATATTTCAAATCCATTCAAGATATATTATCAATTATGTTAATGTTAAACTTTAATCATTTATCAAAAGTTATTCAAATAATTAAGATGGTGAAAAAATAACATAAATACGTTACTCAATTCTAGTTTTCTATAATATTATTATTTCTTGGTTAAGAATCTCCTAATTGATATTTCCTTATTCAAAAAGAGTTTAGAATTTAACTTCATGAAAACACTCATTATGCAATATTAGGCTATTTATTTTTTAAAACTAGGGGTCAAATTTTTTAGTTTAATATTAAAATCAACCCCACCTCTCCATAGGCCCACCTCTCTAACCTACCCCTAATAACTAATTCAAAATATTAGTAAATTAAACCGTTTCATCCCCTAATGTCTACCAATATATTGAATTTGATTTATCAATTTTAATTACCTCAATATGAATGCACGTGCTAGGATATTGCCTAGATAATGAACCCCTTGTGTGTGGTGTAGACCCATAAGGTGAAGGAGGTTCAGGCCTCACATATGTCATAGTCAAATAATGATAATCTTATATATCATTTGGAATAGTCATAATATATGCCATATGATACCTAAAATAGAAATATTACTTATGAGAAGAATCATGTTCACTAGGATACCTAGTATGATGTTGAGGAGGTAGAGAGGCATTAGTAAAAAAATATGAAATAGCATCCCTAGTAAGAGGTAGACGAGGTAAAGATATGTAAACATAAGTATGTGAAATGATAAAGAGGGCTAGCTGATAAAGATCCACTAAAAGAATCATGTACAATAGGAGACCTAGCAGGTGCCTATGAGATAAAGAACCACTAGAATAAGTATGTGTAATAGTAGACATAGAATGAGTCATAGGATATAAAGATCCACTAGAAAAAGTATGTGCAATTATAGACCTAGCAAGAGGCCCAAGAGATAAATATCAAAGAGAAGAAGTATGTGAAATAGAAGACCTAGGAGATAAAAATCCACTAGCAGAATTATATGCAATAGAATACCTATTGTGTGTAGATGTACAAGACATAGAAATGTCAAATGTTTAGATGCAATACACATAGAAATATCAAATGTATCTTTATATAAGTAAAATAGTTATTGGATCCTCATATAGGATACACTTGAAAATAATAACTCATTGATTCTTTAAATGAATTTGAAACATTGATGCACAATAGATGGTATATCCTTAAAATCGTGTAACCAAGGTCAACCAAGACACATATCACATGATCCTATAGAAGTAATAACAAAAAATTGAATATTTGTAGTAGTAGCACTAATTGTAAGATGGATAATGACATATAAAAGGTTTGTCTTAGTATCAAAAGTGGCTTATTTTTTAATGTACCCAAGATAAACAAGAAAATTAACATTACAAATATTATGTATAGCACTAGAATCAATAAAAAAATATGTATAGAATGTTGACCAATAAAATCATGAATGTATAGTGAATTGGAAACAAGATCATGAACCATATCAGTATCATCAAATGTAATAATGGGATTAGTAAATGGCATAGTAGTAACAATACCAATCATAGTGTCTAAATTATTACCTTAAAAAGGAGGGGGGTAAAACATGATGATCATGGTGCAATTCCAATATAGAATTAAAAATTTTGTGTTAAGGAAGTGGGTCATTGAGTATTTTCATATTTGTGTTATCATTAGTAGGCTTATATTTGTTAGTGGTGATATCTCATTCAATTTCATTAGCATCATTATGATCTTGTATAACATGATGAATTTTAACACATTGATTATTATAATGACCAACACATCTATGATAATAAAAATAGGAATTAGCATCAAAATTATTATTATGAGGTTTTCTTACATCAGCATCAAACAATGGAGAGAGATACCAAGTTGCACTTAAATAATTATTTAATCACTAAGTGAGGTAAACAAGAAAATATAGTGATTGTCATCAAATATTATAACTAAATATTTTTGGGATGAGATACAATATTAACAATAGCTTTAGCATGAGTCTTGTTGTCATTAGGTTTTCCTTTGAAAGTAGATTTTCCGTAAAACTTAGTATTTGATGTTTTGGGAGCATTCTAGTGACATATATGAGCTTTTGTATGCGAAGGACATTATCGTCATGTAGTTTTAGTTATGACATAAATGATCAAATGAGAATTTTGTCTCAAAGATGACTTATTATTGCAAAGGGGAAAGAAGAATTTGTATTAATAGATCTTGAAGCTCAATTTATCAATTATGATGTTATTCATCTTGGTAAGCATAATCTTGTAACATAGGAAATAATCATTGATATGTTCAGTAGAACCTTGTCACATCTTAGCCATTTGAGTATTAGAATTGTTTTATTAATATTGATAGAGAATTGTGTAAGGAAGTGATTAGATAAAGGGGTAAAAGCCCAAACTGAATGAATGTGAAGATCATAGAACATGTTTTGGTTTAGAATTAAAAAAATAGAAAAAAATCATCATCATTCAATAAAACACATTAAATATAAATAGTTGAGGTTGATCCTATAAATAAGGAGTTTTGTTTAACCAAACTCTATTTTATCTCTACCAAAAACCTCTCACACTTGATTCTACTAATGAGTTGTAACAAGTCACATTATTTTCTCACACCCTCAATATTAATCACTAGAAAATATACCATGAAGTACTAATATGATGACAATATTTGTAACATTCACCCTTAGTATGAACATGGGAGAATAGAAACCATATCCTACAAATGTTACTCTACGAAAACACTACTTAGACTACCAAGTTATCTCTTTACCCTCAGAAAGACATAGATATGATCTGCATTCCATTGTTGATCTTGAACAGAATTCTTTCATATTACCAAGCCTTGAATTTTGAATTTGTTTTAGATTCCTAGAGCTCAAAACTATATGAAAAAAATCATATTGAGTTTACCTACAAATCTCCTCCCTCCTCCCAAGAGACAAATTATTTTGAATATTCTTCTTTCTCCAAATGTTAGCAACAATGGTTTATTGAGAACACTATAGAAAGGGTGAACACATTGAAACAACATAGTGGAAAATAAGAAAATACTAAAAATAGTAATAATAACGAATGTGTCCTCATTATCTTCATATGTATCCACCATTATAGATCAATGTCACTCTAATTAGGAATGGTATGAGAAGAATTTTTCTACCACCTAGAAATCATCATCATCTTTAGTCATTTTGGAAATGTATAAGTTTTCCAGTACTACATGGTGCATCCCTGTCATTAGACATTAGGGAATGGTTGTTGATTGACCTCCTACCTCTATTTCCTCTGTCCTCCAAACTACTCATCTCACACATCTAAATTGGACTTGAAACTCAATTTTACATTTTAAAACCGAAATTACCCCACAAAATTAAAACATTGTTCAAACTAAGATATTAGTGTTTTGTAAAAAATTACATTCATTTATAAACACTGAATTTTAACTATTTACTAACTCATTTTAACAACATTCTACTGAATAAATGATGAAATACTATAACACATTGACATGCTAATGGTCCTCTTCTTAAAAAAAAATTATATTATCCATTTAAATGACTATGGACTTTAAAATTTCATAAAACTTATGAGAAACTCCTACACAAGACTCAATACACTAAAAAATGACACAATGCTTAATTGTAAGTGACTTAATACTAATAAATAAATGTAATCACATTAGACTATAATATGTGACATTTGTATACATGACAATAATAAAATATTAACTGATAACCTACAATTAAACATGAATTTTGACAAATCGTGTATGAAATAAACCCTAGTACATATCAAATCATCAATACCCAGGTATGTCAAGAATTGGCCGATCTGCGTGGGTAGAAGCTTCATATTGGTGATAAAATAAAGGGCTATGAAAACACTACAATGTAATGCAGGTAGATTAGATGCATACTTTGTGGAAAATGCTCATGTCTGCAAAGTCAGTGGAGGAAGAATGGATGGAAAAATGACACATGCATCGCCCATAGAAATAATTTGACAGATATAAAGTGGAAACGACTAATATTGTTAAAATGGATGCAAGTTTCTTTTTACCGTGACTTCAAATCCAAACAATAGAGCATAATACCAACAGATTCCAAAAAACTCAACATCCAAGACTTTGAATGCGCAGGTTGTAGACTGAGAAAATAGATAAGTCGGTAAAAGAATTCAGACCAGGTGGTTACACTTGGCATTTTACTTTCTTAGGAAGTTCCAGTTATTTCAATAGCCAGGCCCTCCTCGCACGTAGCTAAGATGCATTAAAACATGTGAAGTGTGAGGAGATCAAGACGTGCACAGTAAAACATGACGTGGGAACAATAGTTAGATATACACTATGGAGGATTTGAGATTAATACATGGAAATAAGTGATTTGATCATAGAAAACATCGAATCAAATTGTCAATAATTTTTTTTTTGCAAACACTTCTAAATTTTGGCCCTCTCAAATTCTATTATAGCGCCTTGATACGAAGTAGCTTATAAAGTTTGTTATAAATTATTTCTGAAAAGATAAGCCCTATAAAAACTTTCCCCTAATCTATTTAATGAACATAAACTAAACTGATCACAAAATAAACTTACATTGGCATGGGAAATGATATGGTAGTGTTGCCCGTAAATTAATACAAAACCTTATTATTTCTTCTTGTATAACTAGCTCTTATGCCAAATGTATACTAAATGTGAAGTTTGGTTTAGAAATTCAAAAATAAATAAATTTGTTCTCATTCAATAAAACACATTATATATAAATAGGTGAGGTTGATCCTAGAAATAACGAGTTTTGTTTAACCTAACTCTATTTTATCTCTACCAAAAAGCACTCATACCTAATTCGACTTGTCAGTTGTAACAATTCACATTATTTTCTCAAGCTCTCAATATGAATCATTAGAAAATATACCATGAAGCACTAATATGATGACAATATTCATAACAAAACAATTTTGATGAAAATTCCTTAGGAATTTTAAGAAAGAGATTTGTAACTAACATGTCATTATAAGCATAATTCAAGCAAAGTGAAATTAAAAGTGCAAAGGTGTTCTTCAAGATCACCCTTGTCATAAAAGTTCTAGGTTCAACAAATACCATAGACAAGGGATAGGAAGCCACTCTGGTTGAAGAAGGTTATGAAGAAATTGCTTAGAATTCATGCTATAAGTGAATGTAAAGGAACCTTGTTGTAATTTAAATATTTGATCTTGTAAAATATGGAAAAGGGTTTCTATATCATGTGGGCTAGCAGTGAAGACTACTAAACGTTCCAAAACAAAGCTAAACTAACAAGACTAACACCAAATAGCCTAGTTAACAAATGCTAATTGAATCTAACAATAGTTACATCAAAGATAAAAGCTTAATGGAATCCTTGAAACAACTAACATGGATATAATTCAAAACCTAGCTAAAGCATGCTTACTAGTATGTTCAATTAACCAAAATAGACCTAAATAGATCTAGGAGTAATCAAATTTGGTTTGTTGCTACTCAAAGGAAGGTGAGATGGTCTCTCCAACAATGACTACAAGATCATATTGGATACCCATCAACTAACCCCATTGAAGACTTGAGGCAAGGATTGAGCTTGACTATAAATCATATTTCTTTTATGATATGCAATTCAAAGCATGGTGTAAAGTTTAAAGGTATGTTGTGAGTCCTTTTTATAGTTTTCCATTTGGGGAAAACTTGCATCTTGGTGGATGTGGGACTAAAAGCACAAATTAGATCAAGGATTGCTAATCATGATTAAGGATTTGTTAATCACAATTAGTGAATTAAATAGTGATTAATATGTGATGAGCCTTAATCAACCACTTAGGGTCAATTATGAGGTTAGGATAAGCTTTTGAAACTTGTAGAGATGTTGTGGAGGGAAATGGGGTGATTTTAAGTGGTTGGAAGAGGGGTTTGAGTCAATAATAAGGTATATTGACCAAAACACGGGTAAAATAAGCTTAATTAGCTAATAATCACTAATTGTATGTTTGGAAGAGGATTTTGACTTATGATTTGTCGTATAGTGGCATCTTGAATGTTAAAGAGGATATGTAATTAATAAAGCACTGTTAATTGACCAAAATGGTAAGAAACGTTAGTTAATTAGTGGAAATAACTAATTATAATGGAAATGGTAAGAATGAAAGTGATTTGTGTGCTTTTAAAAATAAAATTGCAAAAGTGGAATTTAGGTTTCTACAAGCAAAAGAAGAAAATGAATAAATATGGGTGTAGAGAGAAGATGTAGGAATAAAAGTGGACATGGGTATAGATATATTAACACTGTGAGGTGGGTCACTAGTTTTCCCCAAAGATATAGGCATGGACGATGTATGAATATAGTAGATGTAATAAAAGTATAAGATGTGGGATGAGGGACCCAAAAAATGGTTGTTTCATTAGAGGGTTGATCACAAGATAACTTAGTAACAAGAAGGAGCTTGATAATATGCTCAATATGATGAGGGTTATTATGGAGTTGTGATTAAAGATCTTGTTTAGGATACATGTTGGGTATGTGCATGGAGATGGGGAACCAAAAAGTGACAAAAAAATCCACTTTTTGGCTATTTTAACCATAACATGCTCACATTATGGCTTAGTCACGTTATAACGTGATAGGGATAAATAACACCGACATTATAACATGAGCGCATTATAACATGATTTCGTTATAATGCACTCACATTATAATGCGCTATCGTTATAACATGATAATGTTATCATTATAACACACTCGCATAATATCACAAGAACATTATAACGCGAGAACATTATGATTTTAAAAAAAAGTGTATTAGTCTTGGCCAATACCTCCAAATTCGTTTGTATTACACAACAAATATAATTTTGTGAAAAAAACATGAGCGGGTTTCTAGAGGAGAAATCTTGTCTGCATATCAAATCAACCATGTTAGAAACTCTAGAAGGCAAATTTAAATTAATTTAGGGTAATTTTTGTCATTAAAATAATTTTTTCTTGCATTGTTCCTAATTTGTTTTTATATTTTTTTTAAGTGGATCCAATCTCTTCACCTGAAAATCCTCCTTAACCCATAGACCAGGGTGAAAAAAATGTTAGAAAAGTGAGGATAAATAATAAACACGGATTATATATCCATCATAAATTTTCCAAGTATTGTATTTTATGACAGTACAACAAATTATAGTGAATTAAACCATGGATTACATGAATAACAATGAAATAAAATAGCTCATAAAACATAACACAAGATTTAAGTGGGAAACCCTTTCTGTAAAAAACCCACTGAAAATATAAATTATCTTTATTGAGAATTGAATTTCACCCAACACTTCCACTATGTCCATAGATCTCCAATAGTTACACCTTATTAAAGGTATTACAAAATGTAAAGAACATTATCTCAATGCAGAGTATTAGCTCATATATTTCACATTAATGTTTGATGATTCTTCTCGCATATAGTTTGCATCATTCATTATGATTTCTCTTTACAATCTCAAATGAGATCACCTTGTTTTATACAAGGTGGGTGGCCCGTTGTATGGGTCACTCTTATAATTTCAATTTAAACATTCATTGATGCGGTATGGGGGTCCACAACCATATGTTTTAAACATAAGTTATAAGCCAAAGTTCTTAGTATTTTGCAGGTTTTTAATTGAGTGGTTTCCTACTTAATATTAAAACCCCAACACTTCTTCTTAATATTAAGTAGGGAAATATACAAAACCACCTTTTTTATACAAAATGAATTATAATCCATAAATCATCAAAATGAATATTTAGGCTAGCATGCAAACATATAAAAATCCATAGGGAATTTGGACCTGATAATGCCTCAAAACTGGAATTATAATCCATAGAACTATCAAGGTGAGCTAGTGCAAGAATGTACAACTCTTACAGGACTGTTCACATATAGTTTTACATGCCTATTGTGTGGTTTTGGAGCTACTTAAGGAATTACTATCTCATATAACTATTTAAGGTTATTACTTACTTGGATAATGTCATGTCACCATACAAACCTCTTTGTTCCATGGATTTTTAATCATGCTGCAATACACAACTTTAGTGAACATTGCTGAGTTTGAGATCTCAAACCCTAGTCATGTGGTGGACAAATCCTTAGTATTTCATAAACATTAGTTGGGTATGTGGGACAAGGCTTAGTGCATTGCTAACGTTGATACTACTCTGAAGAGGCATCAAAGCACAGCGTCATTCTCCACACAAGTTCTATATAAAATATGGCACGGTACAATGAATGCAATTAGTGGTTCGTGGATAATTAGAACCTCTTTGCATACATTCTTAGATTGATGTTCCGCTAGGTTGTTAAAATACTTATATAAAGGAGGTTTGAATGCTATATCAGGAATGAGATTACTTGAATTTTTTCACCTTGTAAAGATGCTTCAGACCTGTAGTGAAGTGCTTCCCTAATGATTATGAGCATATCATTTTATAAGATTTAGAATAGCCATATCTAGTGCCTTGTTGTGAGTGTTGCAAGATAGTATACTCACATGTAGTGTCATATGATTTCTAGATGTCCAAATGAGAGAGTCTCTACTTGCTTAGTGATACGGTTTTTGAGGATATAAATGTATGCATGATGAAATGGTTGACTTAGAGGGAATAAAGGACCCATATGAAGTTCATATGAAACTAAAATAATGAAGTTATGGAGATGTTATTATGTTGGTTCAAAACCATACAAGTTGGGTTAGGACTAGATAACAACTCCTAACCAAACTAGACCGTTTTGCAGGATGAGAATCTTAGAAACATGATTTTTTGGGTTGCATTGTGTGAGGTGGAGTGCTGTTTATAGGGATTTTATGCAACCCATGTAGAAGTGTTTTTCAGGTTTGAAGAAATGTCTTGAAGGATGATAGAGTTTGTATGACTTTGAGCAAGCTTAGACAAGCGACCTCGTGTGTAGTTGTACTACAGCGAGGATAAGTCAAAGAACATATTTATCTTAGCTAGAGTGCATTATCAAAACATGAGAAGTTTAAGCCATAGGGTAACTGTGACCTAAATTTGATGCCTCTTCAACCCAGTCTGTGGCAAACATGACTTGTAGTGTTTGAGATCAAATGTGTCATTTACCATGGCTGAGTTGCGTCCTTCCTAATCATGTTAGGGGGTCATCTAGCCTCCTTATTTTGTGAGTGCTTCACTATATGTAGGGGTTGATGCTATTTGTTCAGGTATGGCATTATCTACTATAACTAGGGCATTCTTTGAGCTCTAATCAAGAGGGTACTTCACTAGAATTTCTTGTGCTTTGTGTATTTTCAAGTACTTTTTCAGTGGGTAACACTTCCTTAAAAAACATATCCCACATATATTCCTGAAGCACCATGTGCTTCTTCCTAAGAGGGAAAAATAATGGTTGTTCCTAAATGCTAGCTCAATGAACACTCAAATAAACATTGGTAGAACTGTATGTGACCCCATGAATGTCCATAGATCATTGTGACTTAATGCACACTGAAGTGTAATGACCCTTTGTAGGACTTTATTCAGCCATACTTTTTCCATAGTCTAGAATGTGCTTCCTTGCAATGTTCTCTTCGCATGTCTTGTATTCTTATGGAGAGTAAGATTATGTCATAATTCCATCTAGATGGATGTCCTGTTTCCCTGATCGAGTTTGAAATAGTTAAGTGAGGTGCTTGGGGAATGATCGTACTCTTTTAGGTTGAGTGCATACACCACTGTAAAGGATCATTGACACTTTGGAATTTTAAGACTCTTTGATTCTAGTCCCTTCTTGGGGGTATAGGCTTCCAACAAGATTAATTAGTGCAGTTGTGTATCACTTAGTTGGATCATATAACTCTATGGGTCATCTTCTTGTAATAACCTGTAACAGGTAGAAACTTTAGTCTTGTGCAACTCCCTTCATGACAATAACGTGAATAGGATTTAGGGTAGAATCGCATGTGTGTAGTGACTTTGATAGCTACACTTGGTGGTCAACTTTTAGAGGGGAACCTTCTTCCAAGTGCTACACTTCTTGTTCCTCGATTTTGCGTTGGCCTCTTCCATCACCATAACATGTGAGTTCTCATTGGGTATGGTGCATTAGTTGCTTGGAGTGCAACCTCCTATTGAGTATGCTTATTTTGTCCTCCTCAATCACGCATATAATGGGATCACAATACAATGGAGAATTTTCTCTAATGTTCTAGTCCCTTCTGATGGGGTGTACTTAAGATGCCCCAAGATTAATCTATGCGTGTGCCCTTGAAGAAATTGGATCCATATGGTCTATGGAGTAACTTGCTCTTGCTTGTACATAGCTCTATAGACCTAATTGTTAGTGCTTGTGTGCTCCCCTGCAAATAAACATGTTAGGATTTAGGGTAGTCGCATTGGTAGTGACTTGGATCACTACACTGGTGGATTAGCATAATTTTAGAGGGGAACCTTCTCTCCATCGCCTTTTTAAGCTCCTCTTCTGCGCTGGCCTCTTCCACCACCATAACCTTGAGTTTGTTGGGTGGGATGCATCACTTGTTTGGAATGCTAGAACCTCTATGACGTATGCTTTTGACTTCCTTCTATAGGATTTCATGCATTAAATTCATTCACATCGTGGGTGTTTGTCCTCGCATGCTGAAATGACACACATAGTGATACTTCAAATTGGAAAAAAAGTCATTAGATTGAAGTTTCTATAGCTACTAGGAATTCAAATTGTAGGATCATAGTAATCCACTATAAATATTGAAACTCTTCGTTGCAAGGTGCACACATGTTTTTAGTGAGGAAAATGCTAATCTTCAAGAATGATGCCCTTCCATCTAGTAATTTAGGCACCATAGTTAATTGTGTGCTTCTCTTGATGCACTTTCATAACAATGTGTAAAGATGAGAAATATGGGGGGGGGGGGGGGGGGGTACTCAGAGAGAGAGAGAGAGAGAGGAGAGAGCCTCCAGAGAGATGAGAGCTGTACTGACCGTGTCTTATGCTTCCTGAACAATTCTATGTAGCAGTAGAAACTTTCAAGACTCCATACAGATCTATCGAAAGGTGTTCCAAAGGATAAGTGCGTTCCTAATTTGAGTGTCAACAATTACTCATAGCAAACCTAGTTTGTACATGTTGACATAGAGATGAAAATTCATATGATAGCTTCAATATTGTAAAGTATTGACTCCTTGCACTAACATTTCATGTGTGCACACTCTCATGATGCAAGCAATATGCTATGAATCTCTGTTTAAGATTTACCTAGGCTACATGATTTTCAGACTAATATACATGTCAACATTGCATCCATATAACTTGAATCATGTGTCAGAAGTATATGCTAATAATCCACTACTATAAGCTGAGAGAAGGGTCATATTTTCATCGATAACATGAATGTGCGTGAAAACTATTTCATCATGAGTAGATGCAAATCATAGCTATGTCTTTAATCTAATGGTGCTATGATCCCTTTGATGCACTAATAGAATTAAAGAGACATAAGAATATACATGATGTACAAGAGAGAATGATCATGAATGTCATCATTAGCCACCATTTTGTAGATATAGCCTTCTTAAGTTAATTAATGTATTAACATGAAAAGTATTCAATAAACTAAGGCTCATGATATGAAAACTTAGACTTGTACATGTAATTATAAATTTATGAATGAGAATTCAGTCCATAATAAGATCCTAGAAGGGAGACATGAAACTCTAAATGGAGAAATGAAACCTTGAGGTTGATGTGCTTAATATAAAGAGGGTTTACAAATTTGTTTTAACTATTGAGGCTTTAAGTTCCTAAAATATGAATACTAAATATGTTTTCAAAAAATAGATAATAGAGAGTCCTAATCATATCTCAAATATACTAAAAAAGGAATAAGGAAAATCTAACCAATCGTAAATGAAAGGGAAAGTGTCATAGTGTGAATAAAGGAATGAATCAATCTAATTCTATACATACAATGAATGTATAAAGACTTGAAATATGTAAAAAAGATAAAAAGAAGCTCATAAACATGATATGTTAATATAAATATGATAGTGTGAAATGTTGCCTAGGTTTATTTTGAGTGGTGAGGGATAGGTTCAATACTGAACTTGCTTGAGGTTACCAACCTTTTCCTTTTTAGGGCATACCTTACTTACTTTTGCGTGCATGTTTACATGTCTCTACTCTACTAGATTATAACTTGGAAATTATGTAACGAAATGTGATGCTCTGGAATTGTCTTCTCCTTTGACTCACACTCTAGGAATCTCTCATACAAATTAAGAAGGTAAGTCTTATACTAAATGAGGAATGTCCTCCCACACCCTGATGTGTTAAAGTGTTGCACTACATATCAAAATAATCAAGTCTCATGCAGTTCTCCCCCATATGAATGAAGTTTTTTTACTCCACTCATGATCCTATATGCTCAATCAATGTAACCATGAAATCAATATGCGATTAGGATGACACTAATTAATAAATTTTTGGATAAGATTGTATGAGATTTTGATTTGACGTTTTGAGTACTATAGTAGATCCATCATTAGGGAGAATAAGTATATACTTGATGTTTCGAGTTCTATACTGGTCCCATCATCAAGGTGAAGAAGCATACGCTCGAAGAAGGACTAGAGAAATCAAGATAATTTAAATATGCCAAGAAGAGGAATGATATGGGACCACCAATAAGTCAACAAGAAGAGATAATTAAATGTATAAAATAAAAGGCTAAGATGAAAACAACTACAAATAAACAAGCACCTTGAAATAAAAATATAAAAACTATGATGTTTTAGTTTAATGTGAAAAGTAAAAGGTAAGAAATTGAAGTAAAAACATAGAAACAAAGAGCAATAAATTGGCAAAATACAATTTAGAGTTAGATGCCCTTTAAATTAGAAATCAGCTGACAAATTCCTGTAAGAAGATTTAGGATGTGCACAACCTTTATATGTCTTGTTCTTCAAGGTGTCTTACTGTGATTTTAGTGTGTAGTGAATGATTAGTGACCTTTAAGGATATTTGTTTATATATGAGAGTCTTTGACATTTTTTTGTGCAATCTGTTTGTTTATATATGAGAGTCTTTGACAAATTTTTGTGCAATATGACCTAAGAATTATAGCTAGACCGGTTTGATGAAAATGCCCAATTTGTAAAACTGGCTGTTTGTATATAAACATGGCAAGTTTTATGGGGTGGAAAGGTTTGGTACCAAACCTTTTGCTGCCAAACTTAACCAAAGTGTCAAAACTCAAGGAACATATAATTGAGAGATACGTATAGATGTGTGTTAAGAGTCCTGAGTAAATTGGAAATGATCTTGAGTGTGAGTAAGAAATGTGACCAAGATGATACACATTGAAAATGATCCAAATATATGTGAAAAGAGTCAAATATGTGCTAGCACTTGATCTAAATATCTTAAAAAGTATCACAACTAATATTCTAATATTACAAGTACCTTTTTATCAAAATTAAGTTAGTATTTATTAACTATTGTATTTTGGTATAAAACCAAAAAATGTAGTAGATAGCCCCCATGATAAACAGTTTGTAAAACATAACATTTTCTGAAAGGTTTTTACATGAATAATAACTTATGTGGAGTTTGATTGCCAATTTTTTTTTTTGTTGTTAAGCCGTTGGATGACCTCCAGAAAAATAAATAGTGGCGACTCATTTATGCGAGCATTATCTACATGCAATGAACATACCAAACAAGTTCTTATAAACCACTACTTTAAGAGTTAATTAGAAACTAAAGAGCTGAATATCCAAATGTCGTTATGTATCTCTAATGTTTTCCAATTTTAATTTTAATTTTTCAAATAATTTGTTTGTTTTAGTTATTAATAGTTATTAACTTTTGTGTATATGCAATCTAATTCTCTTCATAGAGTATTACATTTTTAGAGGTAAAATGTTGCAGCCTTTACTATTCATTAATCAGCAGAAGAGAACAGGTTGCATTGAATTTTAAATTCTAATCTGAAACACTCAAATTTCTAATCCTAAACAATGAGAATCCTTTGAAAAACCAGACCACTATTGAACTTAACTCAAATAGCAAGAAATTTAATATTTGAGCTCATCCCTACAGTAAGCATTCCGTACAAAGGCATCTTCTAGTAGAGAAGCAGGTACCCCTAGAGTTTGGGCAACGCCCACAGTCAGAGGTGAATCCAAGTTTTCTCCTCCATGTTTTGTGCTTCTGTATCAGTACTCGGATACATCCCATTAACCTACTCTTAGAGGATTTTAGTTTACAATCCTTGCAATACAATGCATCTTTTGGGTTAAAAGAAACAACATTGGTGCCCCACTCTACATTGTCAGGTTCACAATTTGAAGGAGTTATCATCATTTTCACCTCAACAGGACATCCAAGAGCTTCTTGCAATGCATTGGATATGGCCACCTGTAACCTTTCCACATTTTTGTTTTGGTGATGGTGCCTGAACTCCACATGGGCTATTGCACCTGTATTGGCTGAACATAATAAAAGAGAAAAGTTCATTATGAAACAAGAAGTTAGAAATTGTACCTGTCAATGCCACTCAAAAGTACACCAAAGGAGAAGCAACAATTTTTTTCTGGGTGTCATGGGAAACCACCATTTGAGGTAGTTTGAAGCTCTCAACCTGCAGACGATTGACCACAGGTCTTTTGCAGCAACACTCCATCTCAACAAACCAAACAGTATTACATGTTCATATACTTTGCAAGTCTACATTTATGCACACTCGACACAAATGTCGCTCAGCCTAAACATCACATATGTTTGCAAGGCTGACTGGTCAACTAACCAATAATAAATCTACCCCAAAAAGTGGTAAACAGCCCATTGATTACAGATACTTCTGTGTCTATGTGCACTGTAATGGGTATTGGAGGCTATTGAATAAGATATGTCAGGTAATGGTGTTGACAAAATAACAAGAAGAGTTACGAGAATTCCTAAAGCACCTCCTACTTATTAAATAAATAAGATAACATAATAAGAAATAACATACCTTTGCATGTCAGTAGGGACACCAACTTTCCTTGACCTTGTAGTAAGTCCTCAAGAGTTGTAGATTGACTGCTTTTCAGCATTCTTTGCCATATCTCGTTTACTTTGCATGGGCTCATAGCATTGAGCTCCAATTTTCCTTCTTCAATTGCACAATTTGAAAGTGGAGATGGTACTGGAAAACTATTTGTTTTAGTATCATGTGGATGACCAGGCTCAGTTTTACTCAAGTTACACAGAGTACTAGTTGAGTTCTCTGCAAACCCACATCCTGTATCAACTGAATCTGCAATCCCAGTACCTTTAGCTTCAATTGCCTGTGAGTGGGGATTTGATTCTGAGAGAACTTCATGTAGGACTTCATGTACATTCCAACGATCATTAAGATGACATTTTTCCTCTTCATAAGCAGGATCCATTTCATCCATCTCCCTCTGGCTCAAATTATGCAAGTCCATACTAGTATGAGTTATGCATGTATCTATAGTTGAGGGGGGATTTGGATTCAATTCATCCGGTCCAAATTGTAGAAGGGCGGCTGTGAGCCATGAAATGCACTCATTTGAATCCCTAAGTTGCTTTTCTGCTTCTGAAAGGATTTTCAGAGCTCGGCCTAACTTCTCGGTTTTATCCATAGATGCTGCACAGAATTATTTCAGTATTAGTTATAGAAGTCCAGCTCTGTCAATTTTTAAGTGGTAAAGTGACATTTTTTAAACCACTCAATTTTGAAAGATCTTATCATTAAAAGTTATAGGTTGTGAGAGTAAGACTAGGCTGTCTGGCATGCAAACTTCGGGGTGCTTGGTAAGGCACTCAATATTTTTCATGACATATGATAGCCTCACTCAAGTGGAGGTTTGAGATTTGCGTGGCATAGACATGCCAGTTACAGGATTTCATCTTGGGTCAATTAACTTGTAAATGTATGTACACACCAAAACACCCAACCGGAGTGCTTGGTAAGGCACTTACAAAGCAGGCTTGCTCTGTGCATGTACCAGAGGATTTACACCGCTAACATCCTACCTATCTTAAGCCCTGATGGGAAGCTTAAACCTTATGTTCCATGGCAATAAAACAAAATAAGAGTCAACAATTCATATGGTGGCTTTCTTAGATGAAATTCCTCAATTAAGTTCAGGAGGCCACAGGACAACCCTTCCATTTAGTCCTAGTTTTCCAGAGTTATACCTTAAAAAAAATCTATTTGGACTAAATGTATGTTTATATAGTTGAGTATGCAAAGAGGCCCTGAAATTAGTAGAAATTTAGTTCATGTTTCATGAAAGAAATTGATCAAGACGTGACTTACAAAAAGGCTTACCAATGAAATCTTGGGTTTCTTGTGCCTCTGCTGAAAGACAATTATTGGCCAGAATATCCATAACAAGAGTCGCTAGTTGTGAAACAAGGGCAAGTGGCTTGACTCCAGAATCAATGATCTCTCCTGTGCATCTCACTGTATTTTCGGTGTCAGCTGATAAGGCGAAGTCAAGTAAATCTAGAAGTTTTCCATATGGCAACAAACCAATCTGCAAATTGAAATATCAATCAGTGGCAGTGCTAAAATCAAATGCAATAATAAAACACACAAATCAGCTACTGTGAATATTATTATCATTTATTAAAATCAACCGGCATTACTATGAGAAGAAAGATCTTTTAAGCTATAAAAATATCATCCACATCCCACCTGGCTGCATGAGATAGCTTGTCTGAAGAATAAAATGATTAAAAATCAATCATCAATGCACAGAAAAACAGATAGATCTTCCCATAAAAGGATTGGAAACATATAATTTGTAGCTTTTAATTCAAACATACTTGGATATAAGCTATGACTAAATCTTGACAAAGCTTGGAGAATTTATTTTTAAAACTGGAAATCCATTGAAAACAAGCAGAAAGAATCTTGTATATAAATCTTTAGTATTTAGAGAGGAAATGTACCATTTGGCGAACCCTTGAAAGTGTAATTGCCGAAGAGGAGAGGCTGAACTGTTCCAATGCGTTCTCTGCATCCCGCAACGAACCTTCTGCTCTTGCTGTGATTAAATGCAAAGCATCATCTTCAATGTTGATTTTTTCTGCAAATGCAAGCTTCTTGAGCCTGTTGAAGATATCCACATCCCTGAGCTTCTGAAAGCAGAACTTCTGACATCTCGACAGTGCTGTTATTGGAACCCATTCTAAATCCACTGTAATCAGAATAAACACCACATACCCAATAGCATTTTCCATGCATTTTTGGAATGCAGCGCTCCATGCTTCAGGACTGAGCTCATGGCAATCTTCAACAATAAAAACCCTGTACCCAGAAGCCGCATAATCGAAATTTGCTGTCTCAAGGCATATTTTTAGTCTTTCAATGACATCATTGCCAGCTGCATTCAGTTCAGTGACATGAGGGCTTTTCCCGGACAAGAAAAGCAAGCATTCTCTGCATTTACAGCAAGGTTTTAATTTCCTGTTGGGAGATGAACAATTCAAAGCTGAAGCAAAAATTCTTGCAGCAGATGTTTTCCCTGTTCCTCTTGGCCCATAGAAAAGATATATGGGGGCAACCTTTCTTTTCAGTAATGCATTCTTAAGGGATTTCCTTACAAGTTTTTGTCCAATGAACTCCTTAAAAGATTTAGGTCTATACTTTTGGCTCAGACCCAAATGATTTTCTTCACTCTCTCTCATACTTTGATCAAGATCACCTTGTAATTCACAGTATTCTTGATTTTTCAATACATGAAGTGGGTGGTTTTCCTTGTGATTTTCTTGGTCGGTGCTCTTAAATACATGTAATGAATCCATTAAGAGAGATTTGTGCTTATCACAGGATTCATGGTATGGAAAATTGCAGCTTGTGTTGATATCTTCAGTGCAGGTTAAATGGCTTGAGGGACCTGAAGAGCCAGTTTCAGACCCATAGTAAAATTTATGTGATGAGCTTAAAGGCGATGCAATTTTCCAATTCATTTTACCAGTTCTCCTCCCTCTTAGGAGCCTGCTGACGGGAGTGCCGCTCTTGCTGGGACTTCTGCTTCTTCTGTCAAATACCCGTCTGATAGCCTGAGATCTTGTACTGTTTCTGATGCCATGCTGCATCTTGAACCCTGTTTCTGCCTCCAAATCACTGACTGACCTTGAACAGCCTTGATTTCTGCTCAAAGACCTCAAGCTGTGCTTTTCATAGAGTGCTGATTTCTTCCATGTCCTATCCACAAATTTATCCATCCTTGACAGATTCTTCAGCATTTGCAGGTTCATTTGCGGTGCATTTTGCCTTTTCTCCATTCTTCCTTATTTTATCTGGAAAAAATGAATCAAATTAATTATGCTTGCTTAAATGTCTTCAAAATCCTGGGGATTTATTTCTAACAATGCTTGTGGTTTTCAGATAACATTGGGTAGAACCTGTAATGCCACGGAATGCTTTGCTACACTATCCACAGCTATATTTAGTATTTTCATGAGATATTGAATCGTAATGCATTATATTGCACGGTCCATATTTGTATCCATTGATTCATTTATTTTGAGAATTCATTTTCAAATCTTCTGTATACTCTTTTGGGCAAAGGTTAATTGCAGAAACTGTATTGGTTTTTTTGCATGTCATAAGTTTCGCTATCGATCTTGAAGACAAGCCATGTGAATCCTGTGTCACATGGCAAAGAAAACAAAGATTCCAGTACAAGGTGTTGCATTCATGTTGTATTTATTTCTAATTTAAAAGCATTGATAGCAGTGCCGATCATTTTAAGAAAACTAAGCCCTTGCTTGATCAAAACCATTCACATTTCAGGAAATGGACTTTTTCTTCTTTTTTTTTGGCTCCATCTTCATACTTCTGTGGATATTGTTCAGCAGTTATTCATTCTTAAAAGACACTTCAGATTTAAAAAATGAATTGATTATGCAGAAAAGTACAGTTCAGAAAAGATCTGGAATGTAACTCTATTAGCATGGAAAATGACATTTTTGACTTATACAAACTCCACCCACAAAAAACATAAAAATGGTGCAGCTCATAAAACTGCAGTAAATAAAGTTCATTCTAATCGTGTGATTTGGTATTCTGTCTATAATTCAGAGGCAAATAGAAAACTCTGAACTCATTATTATTTGTCTTAAATGAAAACAATTACCTCAGTTCATGCATTGACCGTGCCAAACGCTCCACCCTGCATGCAAAATGGACAATACATATATTTTGAAGAAGCTTGTGATTTTATTTTATTCTTAGCTGTACAACTAAGTGTTGAAACATCATTGCTGCAGCACCTGCACTGGAGCAAGCCTGCACATTATTGAAATTATCGTTGCAACAGCCAAATTAAGATAACCAGTGTATAAAACATGTATTCTTTTTTATAAAATTGTCACTAGAAGTCTTAAATTTATTTTTTCTTGTTTTCTATTTCTGTTGGTAAAGTTTATTTATGAATATCAAAGGGTTTTTATAAATGTATTATGAGGACATCCATCCACCCTAATGTTATTCGGGATACGCAGTGACGCCACATTCAATAAATAAAAATGGTTATTTGAATTAAATTTCATTATTAAAAGAGTTATAATTTGATTGGTGATTTGAGCTTTAAATTTAACAAGCACTTATGGCTGTCAAACAATTATTTTTAATTGAGACAATTTCAATATTGAGCTTCAAATTATGCAAAATGGTGGTTTTATTATAATAGTGATAAATTAATTCAGTCTTTATTTATTTTCTCTTCTCTATATTAAAATAGAGATTACATGTAGTTGATTATACACTTGTTGAGTAAGCGTATATTTATATCAAAATTGATGTATACTTACTGAGTAAGTGTATATTTATATTGAAGTGTTCCTTTGTCTGAGTACCGATGATTAGAGAGCATCCAATCTGTCAAAGTCACCTGGAACACGATCTCGATCCTATTAGTTTCGACTTTCCGCATCATGTATTTAGAGGGGCTTATATCCTAGTGGATGGCTTAACAAACTATCATTCTCACCATTAGACTACAACCCATTCAATATGTATATTATAATTTGTATATAAATTTATATGAAAATAACAATCATATTTTTTATTTAGATTTGGAAGGAGGTTTAAACTCAATGGCCATCTAGATATGTCACACAATTTTTAATAATTCTATATCACTACAATATATGTGAATCTATTAAAAAATGATGCTATATTCTAAATATATAAGTTAGGGAAGAGAAGAAGGGATTGGAAGTTGAGACCTTTCCAAGCTACCCAAAGGAAAACCTTGAGAGAACCCCACTTGATCAACTTGCTGGAATATTGCCTTCTAGGATTCTGTTTGGTTCTAAAGCTCATTTTTTGTGGTGCTCCATAGGCCTAGAGATGGATTCATTACCTTTTTCAACCCTTCTCTATAGATTTCTTTCCCTGAAAGATGGTTCTTTTGGGGGACTCGGCCTTGCTTCCTGCAATTTACAACAAATTTTGACACATTTAGAACTGGTATTCTATTTCATCTTTGGAAAGACAGAAATAATGCCATTTTAAAAAATGTTGCTATGGATAAAATTTTCTTTGTTACTAATAAAATGGCTTTTGTGATGCTCTAGATTCAGAACCAGGCTGAGAAAGTTCGGCTAGAGGTTGAACACCTTCAACACCTATTCGACCACTGGGCCACCGCTCCCTGCGTGGTTAGCCGGGTTCCTCTTGATGTTCCTACTAGTTGTCGTTCACTACCTTGGCTGCATCACTCTCCCACTCCGCCTCGTGGTTGGGGGTTTCAAATGTGACGCTCCCGGAGATGTCGAAGCCCCTCTTCTCGTTGCCGGTGGTCTCCTTGCTCTCAACTTCTTTCCCCCATAAGTTTTTGGTCGCCTTGGTGATTTTGGTGGAGCATGTTAGAATGCCTCTTAGCAGGGCAAGTTTCCACGGTTGGCCCTTGCCATTCCTCCCTCTTGGCCATCTTCTGATAATCCCGAGTAACAACAACAACAATAAGATGAAAGTGGATGGGAGCCCATCACTGACTTGGCTCACCGTGATTCCGATTGGGGTGATAAGCTTAATTGCCCTTCGCTTTCTCCCTCGGCCACCATGTTTGCTGTTGCGGCCTAGTTTTTTGGCTCTTTGTTTTGTTTGCCCTGTTTTTATTGATGAACACACTTTTATTGTATTTTTGATGTGATTGGACTCCTTCTCAAGGCCTAGCTGGCTCGATGTGATTGACATTATGTGGTGTGATTTTTCCATGGGGGTTCACTAAGTAAAAGTATGTTATAGCATGTTTGTTTGAAAAGTATTAAAGAATACCATTAATTCTAGTTTTTACCTCTACTTATTCAATTGATAATACCCCCTCCCATTATATTATTAGAATGAAAATACCTCCTATTTTTTCCATGTACCTTACTTACCCATTTTTTCATGAATATTTTATTTACCCCTTTTTATTTCTACCCTAATATATTAAACAAAAAATATATCATATTTCTCACTTATTTTTTTTTAAAATATGCATTTTCTCTCAAAATATAGTTTGAAGCCATTCAATACCTATTACCAATTACCTTATAAATGTTAATTTTTAATCGTTTCTCAATAGTTCTTCGAATAACTAAGATGGTGAAATAATATCACTTGTGTTAAAAACATACTCAATCCTAGTTTTCTACCATCTTATTAGTTCTTGGTTAAGAATCTCTTAATTGAGATTTCTTCATTCAAAAAGAGATTATAATTTAACTTTATGACCACACTCCTTAAATTGCAATTTTAAGGTATTTAGTTTTAAAAACCAGGGTTCAAATGTTTTAGTTTTATATTCAAATCGAACCTCCCTTTCCTTTGGCCCACCTCTCCAAGCTACCCAATCCCCGATTCAAAATATTAATAAATTAAACCCTTTCACCCCCTCATGTCTACCGGTATATTGACTTTACTTTTATTAATTTTAACTACCTCAATATGAACCCACGTGCTAGGATATTGCATAGCTAATGAACCCTCCCTGGATTGTTCCACTCACCTTTTATACTATCAATGTTGTATATCTCCAATTTTATTAATAAAAATACTTTTTTTGATGAAAAAAATCTTATATATATTAAATGCAACATGATACTAGATTCTCTCAACAAAAAAGCAGGTAGTATGAGAGTACGCCTCAAAGCCACAAGAAAACTAGGCCATGCCTAGGAAAGCAACAAAACATCACTACTTGTTAAAAACAAAACCATCCAATGTCGAAGCAGAATAAGGACCAGGAGAACCAAAGTGCCCTTGAGAAACAGGAGCATCAAAGAGCCCCTTCTTCTCCTTATATTTTGTGACAACAATCCACGACACCTGCAGGGGAGCCAATGCAAGTGGAGGGACTAGGCGAGGGCTCTCTTGACTAGGGTCAAAACCAGAAGACTCTGAAACATGTGACCGCTTGGTACTACCGCCAGCAGGGGGAATCTCAACACTCATATTTTCTAAATTTTCGGGAGAGCGTTTGTTAACTTCCGGCACTAAAAATGACTGCCATCCTTTAGGCCGTAGAGAAACCCCTTTGTTCCTCTTTTGTTTATTCTGATTGAGTGACAATGAGCAAGCCTCCTGAAGGTGCCCAGTTTAATGGCATAACCAACATTGAAAATTCGTATTCTCATAGTTCTAGAGTTTGAATCCACTTGAAACCATCATGCATTAACTCCAACTAAAAACACAAAAATGTGTAAATGGATGTCAAATTTAAACTTCAAATGGGAGAGAAACCAATAGCAAAATCTTTAAATATTTTTCAACAAAAAATAGAAAAAACTTGCAAACAAATTTATGTCACAAGTATTACACCAACATAATAATTGATTGATTGTTTCATAACCTTCTTTCCAAATGCATACTATCCCAATTCAAATATAAGTGTTCATTGTATCCATGTATATATAACTGATATGACAGGCAGTTGGAAGCTGTGTAACGGCAAATTCCACAAGTTCTCGCGAAAAAGCCGACATTGAAGCAAAATCTGACAAAATAGCGCCTTAAATCCTCGTTAAAACACTGCCATTAAAGGAATAATTCACAGACACACGTGGCAGACAAATAAAAATAGCTAACCTTCCCCGAAATGTTTACGCCATCATCCCAAATAATGCTCCGCAGTCTGCACTGCTTTTCATTCTTTTAAATTATCACCAACATATTTGTGCGGTAAACAAGGGATTCTTTCGACACAACATTTCGTCAACTCGCCGTTGTCTCCACCTGTCCATATTTTTTTATTCTTTGAAAATAATTTGTGTGTCAAATCAACATGAGAATTGAGAAAATGGGTAAACAGGCATTCGTGGCTTTCTTTTTGCAAAATTTCCAATCATTCGGCATCCATGTTGCTAAGGAAAATCATTTATATATATATATATTTTATGTATATATAATTATTATTAATATTAAAATGTATTAAATTATTATCATGATTTTCACGATTTTTAGAGTCCATCCAAAGTATGGTTAGGGCAAAGAATGCAACAGTCCCGGGTGGTCAATCCAAATATCCTCCAACTTTGTATTCCATGTAGTAGAAGACTAATTCTCGAGTTAAACATTTTCCCTTGCACATTCAAGATACAATCACATAGCTATTCTATCCCCAAATATGATATGCTTATTAAGGTCTTTGACAATCAACCCAAAATTCTTGGAGCAATTACATTGAGCATATATCACTTGGTCTTCAACTTGTACCTACAAAATGTAGAGTTATATTTAATCGAATGAGCTGTAATATTTTGCATGAGAGACCTTGGATACATGATAAATTGGATTTGTCCCATGTAATTTACATATATATGATAAAAGTTCATGCATATTTTATAGATGATTTGTGGTTTTGATTTTGTACAATGATTTAACTTCATCATGTACGTGTGCCCCACTCAAATGAGAGTAAACTAGATGTATTCACTACTACATCAGGTGTAATTTGTCTTGCAAAATGAGTCAATGTAGTGCTTCCATGAGTTTTGTAATTTATTGATTAATTGTGGAGCACATTGAAAGAAAAGTTGGTGGTAATTTCTAATACAAAGCTAGTGTAGACACTCAATTTTGGTAACTTATCCTTTGGCAATGACAAGTTTGAATTTGTTCTTATATCAACACTTGTGCTCACATCCTAAACTCAATTGACATATCCTCTCTTTCCCACATGAATCACTAATCTCTACACACTACTCTATCATCCATTCATGCAATATTAACGATCATAAGCATTATCTATCCATAGAGAACTTTCCCAAAATATGAATCTACATCCACTACATTCTTATAAGAGACCATACATAATAAGGACAAACAATACCACGGTTTGGGCCGACTTATACAATCCCATCCCCTTTCTTCTAATACATCTTTTCTCAATTTTGAATATCATATGTGCATTGTTTCATCTTCCCCAAGTCATCTTTAATGTAGTATCTAACCTTCAAAAGCTAATATAAGCAAATCAAATGCATTTCACAACTAATCGGAAATTCTCAATCACTCTTATTGTAAAATATCAACACTTAAGCAATCAAAGTTCTCTTAAATATTCCTAAAGCATATGCACAACCTTTAGAGAAACCTCCACATAGGTCTGAATAACACTCAAACTAGGTTCAAAAGTCTAGCTTCCTCCATTGCCAAATATTCAAAGTTCCTAGAGTTGTCTTAGCAAGAGAAAGTCACTCCTAGTAGTTCCCAACATTCTCAAGGGACAAAGAGAATTAGTTTTAGAATATGAAGAACATCACATCACACTACTACTGTGTTTGGTGCATTTCTATTCTATTTATATTTACGGATGAATGTTATTATTTGTGTTAAGAGATGTGGGGGCAACATAGGGATTAACTTAGATTGCATACACTACTTGCACCAGCACTAAGATAACTACATGATGCTTTCTCCCGCTTGAGGGGATGTAGTGTAGTGCTATGATTGATTTAGTAGGGGTTGACCACAAGGGTTAGTTGGACCTCACACACATATATTTCTCCTTTTAATCTAATCATTAGAATGAAGTTTGTTATTGGTGTCTAGGGTTTTCTGTTTGCTATATAAGTCATTACAATTGGTGTCAAAAGTGTGCAAACAATACCGACAAACATTGACAACACTATTAGGCTAATGACAGAAAAAGAAAGTTATAGATCTCTACCATTTACAAATATGAAACCATACAAAGAAGGACCAAATTGTACTATGCCCTAACTAGATATGTATGGTTTTGTACATGAGAAATGTCTAAGAACATTCTCAAGAATGAGGCATTTTTATGTTCAAGTCACTCGTTTAACTAGTTTGCACATCTAGACCACCTTTGTACCTCTCTGCAAACCAAAATTTTCATCTAGTTTTGTGTTTTACATTATTGTTACATCATTCTATCATCATTTATTGTATTAATAACCATATTATGGATTGTATGATTAATGCAAATTAATTTATTCATAATATCTTACATGTAACATTCTTAAACCTTTTATATAACATATACATCCATATTTTGTTTAGGGCGTAAACAATTAGTTACGAATATGATGCAAATTCAAAGCATAGTAGACATTAATTTGTGAAGTAAAAAGCTTCAAATTTGCACTAGAAACTAGGTAAATTTGGACAATTTGGTATTTTTATCAAAGTCATACATATATAGACTTCAACTCTAACATGTCTCTAAAGTAAATGTAGCACAAATTTAAAGCAAAGTCAAAGAAATGTAAACACTAATTTTCAAAGCAACGAAATTAGGTCAATTTGAGCGAGTTAGTATTTTTTCTGATTATTAAAAATGTCTAAAGTTAAATTCCAACTAATCTTTCACCTATCTTAATTTTCACATGAAGTCCAAACATAATCTTGAAAATGCAAGTAATATACATGTGATGGCATATAAGTAGTGGGGCTAAGTCAATGCAACATCTATTACCCATGCTAAATAGTTATAGTTTGCAATGCTCAAACTTAAAAATGCTACTTTTTAATGTTTCTATTATTTTTTTGGTTGTTGCATAAGACTCTGTTTTGACAATATAGCTTTTGAAGAACAATTACTGTGTTTTTAGAGTGTTTATGTTATGTTTTCTAGAAAAAAATAAAAAATGAAAGTAACTATCTAGCTTACTTTCAACATACCTATCTAAGAATTTTTTTAGTTTTATAAAGTAGGTAAGGGACTCATTAACCCTTTTTTACCTGTATAAATATATATATTTTTTATAGTTTTCAACGTTATTTTCATAATTTTTCAAAATTTTAAACTAAGTATGCGACATAAATCTAAAGTAATGACACTAAATTTGAAGTGAATTTGATATATATGTGGTGAAAAAATGATACTATAAAAAGTATAATAATGTCATTTTTACCACAAAAATGACTCTCATTCACAAAACATTGGATGCAAAAATGCAAGAAAATATAGATTTTTTTCGTGAACTAGACCCAAAATGTGACACTTGTACTTTTGTGTTATAGTTATTAATATCCCACGCATCATATAAATGAATTAAATGACCACGTTTGAATTTTATATAATTTTTAAGTTTGAAGATATGTAAAAGAATGAAAACTAACAGTCCAAGCTCGTTTTTACACCAATAAGCCCTTGGGAATATAAAGATAATCTTTCAATGTATTTTATATTCACTATAACATATTCATGGAAATAATTTGTAGTTTAAGTCAGTATTAAGTCGTCTTTAAATTACCTTTAAGTCGCCAAATATGTTTTATTTAAATCCAATTAGCTACCCTAAAGTTGAATTTAACTTCGTGAAAAATACATAATGTCAAATTAATATACGTTTTTAAATGACATAAATTACAATGCCACACTTAAACCAGGATAACATCCCATTTTAAGTTTCTTCAAAGCCCTGCCCTAATGTCACCCTTATGTGACACTCCCAAGATGTTTCCTAGGGCAACTTAAAATGGGATGTTAGCTTGAGTTAAAATGTAACTTTAGATGCTATTTAATTCATGACTTTAGTTTGACTTAATACTCGACTTAATAAGTGTCTTCAAATTTGTCTTTACCTTGACCTTAAGTGCAACTTAAAAGTGACACTATGTGTAATTTTAAATCTAACTTTAATTATGACCCTAACATTGACATAAACTAGGACAATATCTCTTGCTTAAATTGCAACACTATCTCCTACTTAAATTATGACATTATCTCTAACTTCAATTACAACATAATTCTAACTTATTCTATGATATTAATCATTATAATGATATAGAAAATGTTTTTGAATTTTATTTTTCAAAATTTATTAATAATTTCAATTGTGTTATTATGGTATACAAGTTATATTTATAAAATTTTGATGTTAATGTCAATTTTAATGATATACATTAAAAAATAAAAATTATGCTAAGTATAAAATTAAATTAGAGCATAAATTAAAAATTTAACTACAAACATTAATTTTTTTAAGGAAACAATAATAAACTAAACATGATAGTCAAACCACTCAATAATAAATTTAAATTCATAATTTATTTAATAATAATAACAAATAGTTATAGATTCATAATATGATGATCATCCCCATACAATATTAGCGTCAACTTTCTCCTAACATGTCATAATATTCAATGTTGACCCAAGGTGTTAGGGTCCTCATCTTCATTTTACCCCAACTCTCATCCATGCCATGTTCCTGAGTGACATCACCCTCAACTATAGTATCATTAAATTAAAACCTCCACAAGTCTATGCAATCTATGATTTTTCACTAGCTCCATTGTCTAAAGCTTTCAATAAATGATAACCCCAGTATTGATGTGGCTTCCATTCATTTCTTGATGAATTTTTTAGTTACTCTCTGGGATGACATTGTGTGTCCCCTAGATAAAAGCAAAATAAACCAATGTAAAAAAAATCATAAAAATTAATAAGAAAGAAATAAATATGTTATATAATGAATTTACTAATTTAGATAGCATACTAGTTACAAATACGTTTTTTGATATGATTAAGTTTAGGTAAGTCTACTCCTACTTCCTCAAAAGAAGATGTTGCCAATATTTCTTATGATCAAAATAAATAATGTCATAAAATCATGTACAAATTTAGCAGTCTCAATCAAAATATCATTCCCATGACAACTTGATCATAATCTAATTTCTCTTAGAAGTCCAAAAAAACTCAACACAATATTTTCCGAAAGTAGATGGATCATATTACTTACTATCACAAGGTAAAATGAAGATTGAGAGAATATACAAATATATTCCATAGAGAGAAATAACATATCTACTAAAGAAACAAGGAGATAGCCAATTTTTTTATTGATCTAGGAATCAACAGGGTTCATTTTAAGACCCCCCTCCAAAAAAATAGGATAGAATAGGTGGTGAATCTCTGAAATGGACTTTCAAAACGATGACAAATATACAAAAAAATGTTTTACAGAAAAGGCACAAGGTTTAGGGTTTAGGGTTTAGGATTTAATGTTTAGGGCTTAAGGTTTATATTTTATGGTTTAGGGTTTAGGGTTTAGGGTTTAGGGTTTAGGTTTTAGGGTATATGGTCCAAGGTTTATGGTTTAGATTTTAGGGCTCAGGGATAAGGGTGTACGGTTCAAGGCTTAGGGTTTAGGGTTTAGGATTCAGTGTTTAAGATTAAGGGTTTAGGGGTCATAGTTTAGGGTTTAGGATTTAGTTTTTACGGTTTAGGGTTTAGGGTTTTGCATTTAGGGCTTATGGTTCATGGTTTAGGGTTTAGGGTTTTAGGGTTTAGGGCTTATGGCTTAGGGTTTAGGGCTTCTGGCTAAGGGTTTAGGTCTCATGGGTAAGGGCAAAATGTTTAAGGTTTAGGGTTTAGGTCTTAGGGTTTATGAATCATGGTTAGAGGTTTAGGGTTTAGGGTTTAGGGCTCAAGGTTTACAGTTTAGTGTTTAGGTTTATGGCCTATGGTTTAGGGTTTTGATTGTAGAAGTTAAACGCTATAATCTTTAGGCTGAATGTTGAAATCTTGAAAAATTACCTATGTACTGACCAGATTATAATTTAAAAAACTATCTCCTAACCCATGACTCATGGAGTTGTGAGACTAATTCCATAAGGTGCAGAGTGACCATAATTTCTTATATTTAAATAAATAAATTTAAAGTACGAGATATAATAATAAATGAAAAACTTATAATTAAACACAGAACATGTACACGTTATGTAACACGTACATGTTATGTATTTTATCTTTTTCCAAGCCATGCCTCAAGGCTTGGGATCCGGTTTGGATCCCCAAGCCTAAGGCCAGGACCTGTACAAACACAGAAAATAGTGTGTTTTTGCAAGAAAATGTAAAAATGCCACTTCCTCTATGATAAATAGAAGTAAAACAATTGATCCATTTTAAAATAATTATACCACGACGTAAAGCATATTTTCTTCTTTCTAAAAATATAATTTTTCAAATTTTTTGACTAATATAAGGTTTCCATATTATTTATTTTCTAAATGTCTTTTTATAGCTATTTTTTGAAGTGTAAATATGTCTATCTTTCATGGTGTATCTGTTTTTGGGTGATCGAAATTTTAAAAAAAATTATAATAGCCCAAACTAGGCATAATTCTCTACATATTCACAAAAATATTAATTTTCGATATTTTTTGAGGTAGTTAGGTGGGGGGCACGGTCGGAGCTCCGTTATTTTTCAAAACATAACATTTATGTACTAGAAAAATCATAAATAAAAAAATATTCGCTAAAAAATCCTAAAAAAAATGGAGCTCAAACTAGATGCTCCTAGCTATCTTTCTACCAAATGGTTTTCAAAAATACTAAATGGTGCTCAAAATTGGTGGGGGGCACGAAAGTCACTCTATTATGTTTTTTAACGAAAAAAATATCATCTATTGGTATTTTAGTTGTTTGACCCACTTAAAATTATCCGTTTTCAATAAAATTTAGTGGCTTAGAAACTAGACTCAAAATTATACGACTCATATTTCTACAATATCTTCCAATTTTGAGTGTAACTATTTCAAAAAACTCATACAAGTTGATTTTTTTTTTCAGAAAAATGCGTCCACTTAAGATCCCATTTTGGCCCCCCAACTTGGTGCACTTACCCATTATACAAAAGTGTGTCTGACTGAGATTTGTTTAGCAAAATGTCAAGCCTTGCTAGTTGGTGGCTAGTTGTCTCTCTATGATAGTGAACAATGAATTCCTTTGAGCTTGATTATGGTATTGGGTATTTATTTCTTTGATCAAAATTTTGGCCCTTCTCTCCAAGTGCACATTGATTCCACATCAAACATAACTTCCTGAATTGTGGCCCCCATACTGTTTGATATCATATTTTCAAAGGCATTGTCTTCTGATCATCTGTGAGTGGATTTCTACTTGGTGGAGGAGGAGATCCTCTTATTTCATGGACATCTTATTGTACTTGTGGTTGAGGAGGTGGAGTAGATTGTATCATACCACGTATGTCAAAATAGTTACCATTCTCTGCATCACCACTATCAAAGCCTAAAAACTCATCATTGAGTTCAATCTAGTTCAAAATATGGGTGCATGTTGTACTGAAGACACCACCTAGTGAAAAACATAGAAATTCAGAGGTTACTTGATGAATTGTTCCTACAAAGTCCACAAGAAACCTTATATTCTTGCCTACAAATTTTGTTGTTGTTTATATAGTACGTGTCGACAGTACTAGCAACATTTTTTTAATCTACTGTGAAGGTCTATTAACTGTAAGAAGAAAACTGCAAAGCATTTTAAAAATAATCATTATACCCTTGTAAATACTAAATAAGATATTTGCAAGTAAATAGAACATGTTAAACATTATACAATACCTTGCATGCTCAGAGACGTGACCATTCACCCTTGAAACTGAGAATGAATTTGATTTAAACCGTCAAACTCCAAACTTTCTGAAAACAAAAAATGTAGAAATATTAAAATATTTTATCACTTATAAAATATATAACTTATTTATGGTTCCTCCTAGTATCTTAATTATAAAAAGTAATATTTATACCTGTAGAAAATTGTGATTGGATAGGTGGTAGGAGTGGTGGAGCTATCGACCCCTATGTCTTTTTTGATGAAGAAGTCACAATGGGGTTGATTCTACTGAATCCATATCATAATCACCTAAGACCTCTCGAGGGGATTTACCCTGAGAAATAGCCTCCTTATGAGATATTCTAGTTATAATTCTTCTCTGCAAACGATAAAATTACTATTATTATTACATTCAATAATAATTAATCATTATAATGTTAAAATTAATTGTTACCTTTTGTTCTTCAAGTGAGAGACCAATTAATTTGTCATTTATTGCAGACAGAATTCATCCGTTTTGAAATTGGTGGAAATCTTCATAATAGATAGTAAGTAGATATTTGGCAGAAGAAAAAATAGTCTTTGATTTATCAGATGCATTCATACTAGAAAGGGCATTGTTGACATCTATTTTTATTCGATTGGACAAGTATGTGCACTAGTCGAATTGTTTCCCTACCAATGTGCACAATATATACCGAACCGGCCAAAACAAAATGTCTACGAATCTTCCCTGTAATACAATCTTAGCTTGAAATAGTGATATCACTACATGAAATAATTTTTTTGTAATACCATGTATAACAATCCTCTTTTGGAATGATTAACTGCACCTGCAACAAGATATAAGAAAAGTAAGATGCTAGGAAAGTCAAGTAATATTAAGAAAACAAACAATTGCAAATAAAATTGAACTTACCATCAACTTGCACATTGAAATGAGACTCCAAAATATTTCTCTTCATCAGTTAGGACCGCTTTTGTAGTCACAAGCATCTAGTTTTGGAAAGGTAAGCCATTTAATCAATGGACACCTATGAGATCCACGGTGAAAGAAAATGTATGATCCATTAGGGGAATTGAAAAATGTATGTCTGTCTGGCTATAAGAATTGATCATGTAATCAAGGAAGTTTATAACTATTTAGAATTGGGGCATGTGGACAAGCCCCGTGAATTGTGATTTTTGCATCCATTCCTTAGGTGTGTCTTTGAGTTTTATCAGTGTTGTAATCTGAGGGCACATGAGATTTTTGTACTAGAATTTGGAGGCAAGAGTAACTGTGGTGCTAGCCATTAATGAAATCTTTGGATACGGTGTCAATTTATAGGATAGGGAGGGGAAACTAAAATACTATAGGTGCACATTTGTTCGATAGAAAATTGGAGAGCTCAAAGAATGTTGTAGATTTGTAAAATTTTATGGAAAAAGTGAAGAAATGAACCTCACAAGTATATATATAGGGCTTGGGTTCATGATACTGGACACATGGTGAAAAACGGTTGGTGGAGGAGTTTGAGGCACAATATGTCTGGGGACTCGTGCATATATATTCACCCATCCAGTTGGTAGTAGATGGTCAGCTCTCATGATCCATCCAACATAAATAGGATGAACTCATAACATGACCCATCCAATTGTAAAATGACAACCGTCT
Source organism: Taxus chinensis (assembly GCA_019776745.2). Taxonomy (NCBI): domain Eukaryota; kingdom Viridiplantae; phylum Streptophyta; class Pinopsida; order Cupressales; family Taxaceae; genus Taxus; species Taxus chinensis. The sequence goes on along the minus strand of CM034147.1, from coordinate 129,761,852 downwards.
ATACAGTACAACATGAATAGGACGGTCATCCAAAATGAATAGAACAAATTTCCAATGGACCCGTCTAATGTGGGAAAGGACAATAATCCACAAGAAAAGGATGGATGACCAATGGGATCTATCCAACAAAGAAGGGATGGTCATCCAACTATATTGGGACGTCCATCCAACATGGGTTAAGTGGTCGACCAGGAAATGATGGTAGTTCACAGAAGAAGGACGGAAGACAAATGAGATCTGTCCATCTATAATGGGATAGCCAACCAACTATAGTATAGTATAATCGGAACATCCTAGTATAGTATAGTTGGTCGGCTATCCCATTATGGATGGACGGATCCCATTTGTCTTCCGTCCTTCTTTTGTGAACTACCATCATTTCCTGGTCAACCGCTTAACCCATGTTGGACGGACGTCCCAATATAGTTGGCTGACCATCCCTTCTTTATTGGACGGATCCCATTGGTCATCCATCCTTTTCTTGTGGATTATTGTCCTTTCCCACATTAGACGGGTCCGTTGGAAATTTGTTCTATTCATGTTGGACGACCGTCCTATTCATGTTGTACTGCATAGACAGTTGTCATTTTACAATTGGATGGGTCATGTTATGAGTTCATCCTATTTATGTTGGACGGATCATGAGAGTTGACCATCTACTACCAACTAGACGGGTGAATATATGCACGAGTCCCCAGACATATTGTGCCTCAAACTCCTCCACCAACCATTTTTCACCATGTGTCCAGTATCATGAACCCAAGCCCTATATATATCCTTATGAGGTTCATTTCTTCACTTTTTCCATAAAATTTTACAAATCTACAACATTCTTTGAGCTCTCCAATTTTCTATTGGAAAAACGTGCACCTATAGTATTTTAGTTTCCCCTCCCTATCCTACAACTTTACACCATATCCAAAGATTTCATCAATGACTAGCACCACGGTTACTCTTGCCTCCAAATTCCTGTACAAAAATATCATGTGCCCTTAGATTACAACACTGATAAAACTCAAAGACACACCTAAGGAATGGATGCAAAAATCACAATTCATGGGGCTTGTCCACATGCCCCAATTCTAAATAGTTACAAACTTCCTTGATTACATGATCAATTCTTACAACCAGATAAACATACATTTTTCAATTCCCCTGATGGATCATACATTTTCTTTCACCGTGGAACTCGTAGGTGTCCATTGATTAACTGGCTTACCTTTCCAAAACTAGATGCTTGTGACTACAAAAGCAATCCTAACTGATGAAGAAAAATATTTTGGAGTCTCTTTTCAATGTGCAAGTTGATAGTAAGTTCAATTTTATTTGCAATTGTTTGTTTTCTTAATATTACTTGACTTTCCTAGCATCTTAATTTTCTTATATCTTGTTGCAGGTGCAATTGATCATTCCAAAAGAGGCATTGTTATACACGGTATTACAAACAAATTATTTCATGTAGTGATATCACTATTTCAAGCTAAGATTGTATTACAGGGAAGATTCGTAGACATTTTGTTTTGGGCGGTTCGGTTTATATTGTGCACATTGGTAGGGAAACAATTCGACTAGTGCACATACTTGTCCAATCGAATAAAAATAGATGTCAACAATGCCCTTTCCAGTATTAATGCATCTGATAAATCAAAGACTATTTTTTCTTCTGCCAAATATCTACTTACTATCTATTATGAAGATTTCCACCAATTTCAAAACAGACGAATTTTGTCTGCAATAAATTACAAAGTAATTGGTCTCTCACTTGAAGAACAATAGGTAACAATTAATTTTAACATTATAATGATTAATTATTATTGAATGCAATAATAATAGCAATTTTATCTTTTGCAGAGAATAATTATAACTAGAATATCTCATAAGGAGGCTATTTCTCAGGGTAAATCCCCTCGAGAGGTCTTAGGTGATTATGATTTGGATTCAGGAGAATCAACCCCACAGCGACTTCTTCATCAAAAAATACCTAGGGGTCAAAAGCTCCACCACTCCTACCACCTATCCAATCACAATTTTCTACAGGTATAAATATTACTTTTTATAATCAAGATACTAGGAGGAACCATAAATAAGTTATATATTTTATAAGTGGTAAAATATTTTAATATTTCTACATTTTTTTTAGAAAGTTTCGAGTTTGACAGTCTAGATCAAATTCATTCTTAGTGTCAAGGGTGAATGGTCACGTCTCCGAGCATGCAAGGTATTGTATAATGTTTAACATGTTTTATTTACTTGCAAATATCTTATTTAGTATTTATAAGGGTATAATGATTATTTTTAAAATGCTTTGTAGTTTTCTTCTTGCAGTTAATAGACCTTCACAGTAGATTAAAAAAATGCTGCTGGTACTATCGACACGTACTGTACAAACAACAAAAAAATTTGTAGGCAAGAATATAAGGTTTCTTGTGGACTTTGTAGGAACAATTCATCAAGTAACCTCTGAATTTCTATGTTTTTCACTAGGTGGTGTCTTCAGTACAACATGCACCCATATTTTGAACTAGATTGAACTCGATGATGAGTTTTTAGGCTTTGATAGTGGTGACGCAGAGAATGGTAACTATTTTGACATACGTGGTATGATACAATCTACTTCACCTCCTTAACCACAAGTACAATAAGATGTCCATGAAATAAGAGGATATCCTCCTCCACCAAGTAGAAATCCACTCACGGATGATCAGAAGAAAAATTATGCCTTCGAAAATATGATATCAAACAGTATGGGGGCCACAATTCAAGAAGCTGTTATATTTGATGTGGAATCAATGTGCACTTAGGAGAGAAGGGCCAAAATTTTTGATCAAAGAAATAAATACCCAATACCATAATCAAGCTCAAAGGAATTCATTGTTCACTGTCATAGAGAGTCAACTAGCCACCAACTAGCAAGGCTTGACATTTTGCTAAACAAAGCTCAGTCAGACACACTTTTGTATAATGGGTAAGTGCACCAAGTTGGGGGGCCAAAATGGGGTCTTAAGTGGACGCATTTTTCTGAAAAAAAAATTCAACTTGTATGAGTTTTTTGAAATAGTTACACTCAAAATTGGAAGATATTGTAGAAATATGAATCGTATAATTTTGAGTCTAGTTTCTAAGCCACTAAATTATATTGAAAACGGATAATTTTAAGTGGGTCAAACAACTAAAATACCAATAGATGATATTTTTTTCGTTAAAAAACATAATAGAGTGACTTTCGTGCCCCCCACCAATTTTGAGCACCATTTAGTAATTTTTGAAAACCATTTGGTAGAAAGATAGCTAGGAGCATCTAGTTTGAGCTCCATTTTTTTAAGGATTTTTTAGCGAATATTTTTTTTATTTATGATTTTTTCTAGTACATAAATTTTATGTTTTGAAAAATAACGGAGCTCTGACCGTGCCCCCCACCTAACTACCTCAAAAAATATCGAAAATTAATATTTTTGTGAATATGTAGAGAATTATGCCTAGTTTGGGCTATTATAATTTTTTTAAAAATTTCGATCACCCAAAAAAAGATACACCATGAAAGATAGACATATTTACACTTCAAAAAATAGCTATAAAAAGACATTTAGAAAATAAATAATATGGAAACCTTATATTAGTCAGAAAATTTGAAAAATTATATTTTTAGAAAGAAGAAAATATGCTTTACATCGTGGTATAATTATTTTAAAATGGATCAATTGTTTTATTTCTATTTATCATAGAGGAAGTGGCATTTTTACATTTTCTTGCAAAAACACACTATTTTCTATGTTTGTATAGGTCCTGGCCTTAGGCTTGGGGATCCAAACCGGGTCCTAATCCTTGAGGCATGGCTTGGAAAAAGAGAAAATACATAACATGTGCGTGTTACATAACGTGTATATGTTCTATGTTTAATTATAAGTTTTTCATTTATTTTTTATTTCTTATACTTTAAATTTATTTATATAAATATAAGAAATTAAGGTCACTCTGCACCTTATGGAATTAGTCTCACAACTCCATGAGTCATGGGTTAGGAGATAGTTTTTTAAATTATAATCTGGTCAGTACATAGGTAATTTTTCAGGATTTCAACATTCAACCTAAAGATTTTACCGTTTAACTTCTACAATCGAAACCCTAAACCATAGGCCATAAACCTAAACACTAAACCCTAAACCTTGAGCCCTAAAACCTAAACCCTAAACCTTTAAACATGATCCCTAGACCCTAAAACCTAAACCCTAAACCCTAAACGTTAAACATTCTGCCCTTACCCATGAGACCTAATCCCTTAGCCATAAGCCCTAAACCTTAAGCCAAAAGCCCTAAACCTTAAAACCCTAAACCCTAAACCATGAACCATAAGCCCTAAATGCAAAACCCTACACCCTAAACCGTAAAAACTAAATCCTAAACCCTAAACCTGACCCCCAAACCCTTAACCTTAAACACCGAATCCTAAACCCTAAACCCTAAGCCTTGAACCATACAACCTTATCGCTAAGCCCTAAAATCTAAACCATAAACCCTAGACCATATACCCTAAGCCCTAATCCCTAAAACCTAAACCCTAAACCCTAAACCATAAACCTCGTGCCCTAAACCATAAAATCTAAACCTTAAGCCCTAAACATTAAATGCTAAACCCTAAACCCTGAACCCTGAACCATAAACCCTAAAACCTAAACCGTAAACCATAAAGCCTTATCCATAAACACTAAATCCTTAACTTGAAACCCTAAACCCTAAACCTTAAACCCTAAATCCTTAACCTTGATCCATAAACCCTAACTATAAACACTAAACCCTAAACCCTAAGTCTAAAACCTAAATCCTAAACCATAACCATGAACCTTGAACCTTGAACCCTAAACTTTTAAACCCTGAACCATGAGCCTTAAACCCTAAACCCCAAACCATATTTCATCAATATTTCCTAGTCTCGTGCCTAGAACCATCATTGAGTCTGCTTATAGAACTACCTTTTTTATGAGAGGTGGGACAAGTAACTAAATGAATATGACATCTACCTTGTGCCTTATAATGCATATATTACACATTTTTTCCAAACTTGTTACTCCCCACATATACTTGCACTCTTGAATGTAAATTTATTCACGCTCTGAAAAAAATTTCACATTTCTTATATTTCCATGTATGGTATTATGCAAGCCAGGATGACCCATTGGAAGCTAGAAAATTTAACCATCACAACAAAAAAATTAATCTTAAAGGAAACAAAAGAAACATAGATAATATATCCATGCAGTGGTGTAGGATCATAATTGAATTTCCTGCAGTATCCCCTCCTTCGGATAAAGATAAAGTTCAAGTGTTCTACTGGAATGGATAGTAAATTTCACAGAACTTCCTGAAGTGTTCAAAATAAGAAAAGAAACAGGGGAATGGCTAAGAACACTAAGGGGTTATTAATCACCTAGTAAATCTTTCTTGTTAAGTTCTAAATGGGAGTTACCTAGCCTAAGACTTAGTGAACTTCTATTCATTGATAATTCCTTATATGATAAACCCATGGATGTTTTCAAAATCCCTTGAAAAAAAAGAGAGGGGTAGTCATCAATCCTAGTGAAGGGTGTGATGTAATTTCCAAGAAACTTTAAAATCATATAGATTTAGAGGTCATAACATGAATTTACAAATATATCTATCATTATAAATGGAAGCCAAGTAATAGTGTCTCCAAGTACATCCTAGGATTAAGGACTACTAGGGTCTTTGGAAGGATTGGAAAGTCAGGAATATGACATTTCCCTCCTTCAAAATATCATTAGATGAAAGACATCAAATTATGATGAATCACTTTGAATGTTTTTCCTACAAAGTCGATGAACCCTGAACTCTGTGACCTAAACCCTTAACCCTCAACCATGAGACCTAAACCTAAAACCTAAAAACAAAACAATAAATCCTAAACCCTAAACCCATAACCCTAAACCCTAAACCATTGACCCTAGACCCTAAACCCTGAGCCCTAACCCTTAAACTCTAAATACTAAATCCAGAGCCCCGAGCTCTAACCCACAAACCTTAAACTAGTAAATCTGAACCTTAAACCTTAAGCCATAAACCATGAACCATGAACCATGAACCCTAAACCCTAATCCCTAAACCCTAAACCATAAACCTTAAGCCTTAAACCCTACACCTTAATCCTTGAGCCCTAAACCCTAAACCTTAAACCCTGAGCCCTAAACCCTAAATCTAGAGCCATGAGCTCTAATGGGGCTAAACATCAAACCTGTAACTAACCCCTAAACCTTAAACCCATAACTCTAAATCCCGAACCCTAATTCGTAAACCCTAAACCATGTACCCTAACCCCTAAACCCTAAAACCTAAGCCCTGAGACCTAAATTGTAAACCCTAAACCTTAAGGCATAAATGTTAAATCCTAAACATCCCTAAACCCTAAACCCTAAACCCTAAAAACTAAATCATAAACCCTAAACCATAAACTCTAAACTCCAAGCACTAAATCGTAAACCCTAAACCCTAAGCCCTAAACCCTAAATCCTAAACCCTAAGCCCTAAACAGTAAACCCTAAACCCTAAACCCTCAACCCTGAGACCTAAACCCTAAATTATAAACCCTAAACCCTAAAACAAAAATAATAAACCTTAAACTCTAAACACTAAAACCTGAATCCTAAACCCTAAACCTTGAATCCTGAGCCATAATCCCTAAGCCATAAACCCTAAAAACTAAATCCATAACCCTAAGCTCTAACCCCTAAACCTCAAATATTTCCAGTAGGTCTCATGAGTGAGTTAATTTTTTGAATATCTTAGGACCATGTTTCCTAGTCTTGTGCTTAAAACCATCATTAAGTCTTCTTTTACAACTACCTTGTTTATGAGCTCAGTGGGCATTTCCCTCCTTCAAAATATTAACAAATGAAAGACATCAAATTTTGATGAATCTCTTTGAGTTTTGTTCCTATGAAGTCGATGAACCCTTTTTCAGTTGAATACTCTCTGTCAATACTAATAAGAATTGGTAATACACAAAATGTTATAGTGAGTGAAATAGTTCACATGCAATGGGTATTTCCCTCCTTTAAAATATCAGTAGATTAAATGCATCAAATTTTGACGACTCCCTTGAATGTTCTGCCTACAAAGTAGATTAACCTTTTTTAGTTGAATACTCTTTGTCAATACTTATAAGAATGGGTAAGACATCGAACATTACTGTGACTGAATGGGTGAGCCTAATCCATGAGCCTTAAATCCTAAACCGTAAACCCTAAACCTCGAGCCTTAAACCCTAAAACCTGAACCCTTTTCCCTAAACCCTAAACCTTGACCTTTAACCCTTAAACCCTAAACTCTAAAGCCTAAATCCTCAACCCTAAACCTTAAACCCTGTGCCTTAAACCCTAAACCCTATACCATAAACCCTAAACCCTAAACCCTAAACTCTAAACCCTAAATCCTAAACCCTAAACCCTAAACCCTATAACCTAATCATTAACCCCTAAACCCTAAACATTGAGCCCTAAACCCTAAACCATAAGCCCTGAAACCTATGCCCTGATCCATAAGCCCTAAGCCAAAAACCTAAACCTTGAACTCTCAAACATAAACCCTTAACCCTAAACCTTGAACCCTAAACCCAAAGCCCTTAACCTTGATCCCTAAACCCTAAACCCTAAACCTTGAGCCATAAACCCTAAACACTCAACCTTGAGCCATAAACCCTAAACCTTGAACCTTGAGCCCTAAACCCTTAACCCTGAATCATAAACGATAAAATCTAAACCCTAAACCATAAACCCTAAACCATGAACCCTAAGCCTTGAGCCCTAAACTGTAAACCCTAAAATCTGAACTATGAGCCTTAAACACTAAACCTTAAACCTTAAAATCTAAACCTTGAGTCCTAAATCCTTAGCCCTAAACCCTAAACCCTGAGCCCTAAACTCTAAACCCTAAATCATAAACCCTCACCCAATTAAAATTCCTAAAAATATCATTCAACGTGTTTCAGTGTGTAGGTAATAGTGTTTAAGGTGATCAATTGACTCATTTAGTTTTGATGAGAGACTACTTCCTTTGAAGGCCTAAAAGGGCATTTTTGGCCATTGTATAGTTAATTGAACACCCTTTAGAACAAGCTAAAATGAGCTAGTCATGTCACCAAGTTATCAAGGACCATTATTTGTGAAGTATTAAGGCATCGTTTGTCTCCATAAGAGACATGAGCAAAAACATGTATGAGAATCATGAATTTGATTCCATGAAAGGATGCTTTTAGAGCTAGGAAAGGTGAGGGGATGATCTTTATATGGAGCACCATGTTTCTAAGAATGAGAAATCATCTGAGTTCACTTGATGCAATTCACTTGGTACTATTCATAATAACTCATTCAACACCTAGTAGTGTTATCAAACCTTAAGGAGGAGGCACATTACAATCACCTCATTTTGGCCATAGGACAGGAATCCCATTCAGGGAACAATCCTCTATCTACAAAGTGAGGATCTCTTTTTAGTAAGAAGTAGACAAACATCATAGAGTTAATTCATGGTCACTAAAGTGAATTATGGACCAAATTTAAAAATTAGTACCAATTCAAGCAGTGATAGGGCCAAAATCCATTTTAGAAGGTCAAAAAACCTTAAAAATGACTATATGCTTTCCCAAAACAAAGACCAACTACAATATATACGCCCTTAAAGTTTTAGGTTGTTTGCTAAAATCCTTAAAATGAGTAAGTACTGACCATATTAGATTTTGAAAAACTATCTTCTAGATTATAACTTTTGGAGCTACGAGACCACTTCCATAAGGTGCAGAGTGACCCTAATTTCTTATATTTACTAAAATAAATTTAAAGTATAAGAAATAATAAAATAAATCTTATACTTTAAAACATGCATGCGTTATAACGCATACACGTACGCATTTTTACTTCTTTGAAATGCATACGTATGATAGGTTTGGTGATTTCCGAGCCAAACAAATTAAAACATGAGCGTGGTTTAATAAAACACGTACACGTTTTGTCTGTTTTCAGGTTTTTGTCCACTTTTTGGCCCCCCAACTTCATGCACTTACCCTAATAATTATTATGATGATGATATTTTAGATATAATGTTAAATATGTTGAAGAATCTTAATGTTGAATCCTAGACGTAGTTTAAAAAATGGGCTAGAGACAAAAGTAATGTTTTAATTACTGAATACAGAAAAATAGAAAGTTGTGGTAGGTCATATTTTACACATAAAATCATTATATTATGGGCATTGAAATAAATTATTTAGAATTATCTCATATGACTAATACATTTCTATTTTTTTTTTGTAAGACAAATACAAAAATTTAAAGAAAAAAGTAGTTGTATTTGATGCACATTTGAAGAATTCCCAAAAAATCTTGAATGCATTTATACAGTTGAAGGAAACACTTTTATTATTAAATAAACAAAATAATACATTGAAAAGGATAATCAAGGAGCATACGATGGATCCAGATATCTTACTGAAGGAAAACAGATATGCCGATCCATCACTTTTGTCATCAGGAGATGTTACAAGAGAGGATTAGAATATTCTTCAAAATATCAATAGTGTTGTGTAGGATTTACAAACATCAAGAGTTTTAGCAGAGAGCTCTATACAAACTGAGAAAAATCCACCTCTTGTGCAAGAAAAATATCAAGCTCCCCCTCTAACAAAAAATTGAAAAAAATAGTTAGTTTCACCATGTGACAGGTGTGTTTTCACATTTCTGACATTGACATAAGATATAAAAGATAGTGGTTAACCAATTTTTTCTTTTCTATTCCCTGTGGCAGATGTAAGGAAAACTATGATTCAAAATGATAGGTAGAAAAGAGGATTCCCTTGTAATGTGTTCTTATATGAAAAAACTTTCCTAGAAGCTTTGAAAACAATCAACAACCCATCATTTTATAACTATATTGGTTGACAATGCTTTATGAAAACATGTATGTATTCATAAAGTAATCTACCTTTTGATAAAATGAATACAATACTAATTTTGAATTGGAACTATTATTGAAAGTTTTCAACAATCTAATATGCAAAATTGTAATTGGATTTCTACTTAATGTGAATGTTTCTTATATTACTATTTGGATATGTAAAGCATGGTTTAAGACACTTAGTGTGTGTTCGTTTGAAAATATTTATGTTTCATGAAGAGATAAAATATTAATCAATAATAAAAAAAATGGATCCAAATAAATCACTTTATTTATTTTAATAATAAAACAAAATATAAAAATGAATTTGTTACAAGTAAAACAACATAGTCTATTAAGGCCAGTTGATTGTCATTAATCAATATGAAATATATCAATATATCAAAGCATTGTCAATAACATTAAGAATGTATACAAGAAATTAGAACTCTGAAAATTGAAACAGTGCTAGAGCAACCCATTCATTTGTGTCCTATCATTCTACTAAATTGGTAGTGTGTTCGGATCCCCGGGATCAGTCACAATGTTACCAAATCCTCTTATTTCTACAAGTGAATTCCTTAAAGCAAGAAATATCTCATAAGGAAAAGTTTCCACAGAGTAACTGGATACATACAATCTTAAAAAACTTTCTAAATTTCTATCCAATCTGTTACAAACTTTTGATTTTAAAAAGGATAATGCACTAAATACCCTCTCATCTTCAATATATCCTAGAATCATAGTTTGACAAAGTTCATATAGCTTAATATACTTGCTCGAATCCTCTCACAAAATAAAACTTGAATAAATATTCTTCCAAAGTCTTCTAATGGAACCATTTTCATTTGGAGCATCTAGAAACTGAAATTACTCTAACATAGTGGCAGAAAAATCCTATGAATGAGAACTTAGTAAATTCTTTTGTAAAATACTTTCAACAACAACTCCATTTATCTCTTCACACTTACTGAAATTTTCCATTAGACTAGTCATGTATTTGATAAATAAAGTATTGATGGATGTTTCAGGTATGCCTCCAACTATATTCCAAAATTATGGATTGACAACTCCCATTCAAGTAATTTAACCTTTTTGAATATTTCATGGATCTCTATAGATAAATATTGAGAATTTTTTTTCAATTTTTTTGTAGTACCATTTCTTATAAATTATGTGTCACTCTTACTTCTTCCATCTCCAACCCAGCCAAATCTGATCTTCTCTGAAAAGTATGAAGTGGTATCTCTTTCCCATGTGTTGTTATACATAGATGATCGTGTATATTGAATTTTAAGTATCAACTTGGATTCTTAAGGTTTGTTAAAGCATTCCAACTTTCAAAAATAGGACCCTAAAAAATTCCATATGACAAGTATAAACTATTTAGACTCATGCACACACGTTTTCTTAGTCTTATGAAGTCTGTTATGTAGATGTAACGCTCTTGTGCATGCTTTGTCAAAAAATTTAGCTCCTTCAACATTGGAAAAATACCACATAGTGTAAGTCAAGTTTCAATATCTATTATACGGTACAACAAATTTTTATATTTATCTACTTCCCTGCGATATTTATATATAAAAGCTGTCAATGAAGGATATTCTTCAAATATTATACAAGTAGGATAATACATTGAAATCCATCTTGTATCTACATCTTTGTGAATATTTTTCCCATTTGTTAATCTAATTACAAATTTATGAAATTCTAATTTTTTTTTTTGGAATATTTGAATAATATACATGTAAAATATGGACCATCTCCTCCAATTCGGTAACACTTTCAAATGTGCTCGCAATTTAATATGCTAGATTCAATATGTGAGCCATGCAATGAATTGAAATCATATAAGGGGAAAATTGTCTGTAGTAATACACAAAGACCATTTTTCCCCCCTGTATTACACTTGCACCTTCATTTCCAGCACAAACTAACTTTGTTGCAATGTAAATATCATCCATACCTGCAATATCCTTCAAACTTGACACCACAAATTTTTAAATGTTTTCAAAATTGTAATTTTCACTCATTTTATGAACTACTGAGAGATGGAGATTTCTTACTTCATTTGCAAATGTGTATACATGAATACAAATCCATGAAGTATTGTCCACTGTTGTAACCTCATCAATTGAAAGGGAAATAAACTTTATAGTTTTAATAGCATTTTTTAGATCCTCCTTTTGCACCAGAGCAAGACATTTTGAAATTTCCTAGCCACTGATATTTGACCAATGTGATTGCGGAACGTTCTATAAGCCAATAACCTGATACAAATTTTTATTTTTCGAGAAATCTGAAATGGGTCTTCCCTTTTTCAATATATGGAACATGATAGAAAATTGAATACTTTTGGCATGCATTTCAATATCCATAACTTTTCTCAATTTTGCTATGATTGTGCCACCTTTTTCATTTAGATTTTAAAATGTTTTTGTTCTTTTTCATACTCTTCTGCATAATTTACATGTAAATAGTCTTTTGCATTTTTCCATTTATGATATTTTACTATGCTCCCATCCTTTTGCTTTTGGGAAATTTATATTTTCCCACATTGCTTTTTAATGGTGTCTATTTTGAGTTACATTGTGTGATCTTTCCCTTGTTTCCAACTACATATTTTACATCGACATTGATTTGGAATATCATTACCATTTTTCGGCTCCACAGGTTCAATAAAAGGATATCTCACTGCCCAGTCAAACCTGAAAGTCCTTCCTATTGTCCAGTTTGTCCTCTTTCTTCTTATAAATTGTTTTTGACTTTCTTTGAATTTAACTTGTGCATCTGGGTTCTCAAGAGGAATATCTTGATCATCACATCTCCTTTTTCTAGAAACACACATTGGAGTAGAAGCTTCCTCTATTGTTCATGTTAGATGAAAATTTGATGAATCTTCTCCTAGTTTGATATCATCAAGGGAACAAATGATTTCATCAATAAGATCATATCAAAAAATATTAGTTTCATTAAAACCAAAAGGATCATGACATCTTGAAACACATTAGTTTGTGAAGGTGTTTGAGAATTTTTTTGCATATATAAGTGTTATAGAAATAGTATTAATTATTTATATTATTAATAGCACTAAATAAACATAAAACAAAAGTGCAAAGAATAAATAATCAATTTTATAAAGAGGATTATTTGAAACATACAATATGAAAAATATACTAATAAAATTATGTAAATTAGAAGATAGTACATACATATATTTTCCGTAGATCCCGACACAACATTTGTTTTTTGTAAGTTTCCAAAATAGCCTAACAATGTCTTGTTACTCTTTTCTGAAATGGAAGTAACCTTCTTACCCTGCTTTCTACAATCAATGGATATGTCATAGATACTAACTATTGAAAGATGGCTACACATGTGGATGAAAAACAAGGACAAACGGTCTTAGGGTTGGACGAATGAGGGTGATTGGTATACAGTTGGATAGGTTGTAGTTGGATGGATTGCAGTTGGATGACTTGTCTTTAGATGGATTGGGGTTGGGTGGATTACGATTGAATGATTTGTAGTTGGACAGCTTACTAGTGGATGGATGGCGCAAGGCTGAATTATAGTTGGAAGGATTGGGGTTGGGTAGCAAAGATTGCAATAAGGTTGGATGGTTGTATATCTATTATACCTAGGTGCTATGTATAGTAATATAATTCAAAGAATATGTGCACAGGTTGATTCAAAATGTTGGCGAGTTGCATGGATAAGTTCATTTATATGTGTAAATATTATGCAAACTAACCCATACTAAGGACATGTTGGTCATTTTTTTTGAAAAAATAGGTGGTAGACGACTATTGAATATTTTCTATTTCCAATTTCCAAAAACCTGAATATTCATGATTTTACAAAAATTCACCACTAAAATTTTTCCTTGGAATCAATCAGATTACAATGCAAATGGTAGCTACAATGCTTATATATATTGAACAATTGAATATGGACAATAAGGAGGTTGCACTGGCTAAACAAACTCACATATGTGAATGAATAAAAAATATGTATATAGTTTAAACAATTAACCGAACAATAAAACAACCATAATGATGAACCCCCATTTTGTTATGTTTAAACCATGTGGATCCCCATACCATTTTGATATCATATTGCACGATGTATAATGTTAACTGTTTATACTTAATGCTTTACTATTTGTTTGAAGGAATGATTTTGCATATGCTTGTTATTTTTATCTTGTCATTTCTTCCTAAAAAATGGCATAAACTGATATTTTTATAAGCATTAACAGTACTTTTGGAAAAGTATATGTTGATTTATCACAAGAGTAAATTTTAATAACACATGACTTAATTAGTGCACCGGCGCAAGACTAAACTGATGCATTGGCACATGATTTGCTTTGGTGCAGGACTCACCTCTGCATTAATATAGGACTCATAGTACAACATCAAGCTCATCCAGGTCATCAAATCTGAATTCCTTGAAATAAGGGATTTGCACAAGAAGATAAATAGCTTGTACTACTAGTGATATAGTTGGAGGCATAACAAGATGAATAGGAAATGTGCACCATTACCTCAACCTACATTCATGCATATTTTGAGGTTTAGTCACTTCAGTTGGTGGTAGACATGATGTAGCCAATAGTGAAGGAATTATTACCACTCTGATTCTCTACAATCAATCTAAGAACTGCCAGATCTTCCAATGAATGACTATTTGAAAGGAGTAAATCACAAACCTCCTATACAGTTAGCAAGATTAATTCTAATCCAAACACCTCAAGGACTACTTCTTCAATAATTGTATTCCTTAAAATAAATAGTCATTGTTTTATTCAAAATTCAGTTCAATAGATGTTAGTTATTATGAATAAACTAGTTCTCTCCTATCGGGAATAAGGTTGCTCTAGTATAAAAGAGATAGTTTATTTAGATTTATCGGTTCAAGTTATTTGATTCATTGTACAAGCATACTCTTTCAATTGAATAAAATTATAGATTCAGAGGAAAATTCTATTTTGTGAATTTTAGTATTAAACCTAATCAAAGGGAAGGAGTAAGAGCCACTCCTTCCCAATGAGAAGAGAGATTTAAATTTATTTCCTTTTTGTCATATTTGATGCATTTACCATTTTAGCATTAAACTGTGTTAAAAATATTTAGATTATGTCTTTAATATTTTTTTCTTTTCATGTATTACATTTTATAATTGCAACAATTTATTATTCAGTTGATTCAGTTATTAAGTACATGATGAGAGAAATCCCTATTTTTCCCTTTTTTGCAAACAACCATGAACCTAGATTGAAAAATATATCATCATTAAAGTATGTGTATCAACAAAGCTCATAATTTTTTGGCATCGTTTCCGGGGACTTCAAGGTGTTATCAAAGGTTAAAAGTGTTAGCTAGAAGTTATGTCTTTTTTCTGGTAAGTTTCCATTCAGAAATTTTATTTCCATAACTCTTTCTTATAAAGTAAGAAGACCTTGTAGTGACAACAAGAATCCTCTAATATTGGAGTATATGGAGCCCAAACAAGTTAGTTCAGTACTAATAGTTAGGGAGCCATCCCCAATATGATAGGATTTTATGTTTATACCTAGATACCGAAGAGGTAGATTCATTAGAATAAATCTTCAAAACCCCCCTAAAAAATAACATGTGGAACAACTTATTGACCAAATAAGGATGGTTGATGAAGTAGAGAACCCCAATGGTGCAGAAAATGGAAACCCCCCAATTGGCAAAATGTTTACCTACCCCATCGAATTGGACCTTAACAATTAGGATCCAATGAAAAATATATCCTCCTCTATCTTACCAACCTTCCGAGGATTAGTTTCAGAAGACCCTGACCAATTCATTTTTGAGTTCAAGGTTTTATTCCAAACATATGACTACAATTCTGATTCCCAAAAGCTGAAACTATTTCCCTCCACTTTAAAAGATGAAACTATGAGGTGGTTTATGAGCTTAAGCCCTAACTCCATCCATAACTAGGAATATATGGAAAAGGAATTCTTGGACAAGCATCAAAATTATTATAGAGTCATGGATATACAAGAAGAACTTATTAGGATTCAACAAAAGGAAGATAAAAGTGTAGACGATTATCTAGATCAGTAACTCTTCCTTCACATGAGGTGTGGTACTGGTCTTGATATTAATCTACTTAAAACCTTATTCCTTGAAGGGTCAGACGAAGATACACAAGAAGCATTCAATCTAATGGGAAAGGGAGACATGAAAAAATTATAATTCACATAAATTATTGACCTCTATAGGAATTATTCTCAAACTCGCCCCAATTTTATAAAAGAAAAAGGAAAAATGGCTAGTGGGGATCTATCCAAATTGAGGGAAGATATTACAAATTTGAGGACAAACCTTTTGTTCAAACTCAATACAACTATGGATGGAGTGAAGGCTATATAGATCCTTTTTTCATATACTACCCAAGATGTAGCGAAAAACATGGACTTAAGGACTGCACCTTAGACAAGAAAAAAAAGTGTCTTCTTTGTGAACTCAATTATGCCACAGACCAATGTGGATTGCTTGCCTTGCTAAAGAATCATCTAAAAAAAATCCACAAGATGAATATGAGCTCAACTATATGGCTAAGAGGTAAGGAGGAAATTTTTAGTCCAAACAAAATACCCCCTACATACCAAAATCACAATGGGCCCCAAATAAATGGAATGCACCATGGTCATATCCATAACCTTGGGTTCAACAAGTCCCACATGAGTAGATCCCATAGTGGAATGCCCCACCAAACTATTATAAAAAACCTTGGGCTCCACATCCAAACATTCCACCATTCTAACAGTTTAATCCTTAGTACCAACAATAGTGGAATGTACCTCAAGGATATGGGCAGTGGTATTATAATCAGAGAAGACCTCAAGGTCAACAAGCCCTGTTGATAGGATTCACTAATGTTTCCCATCCTGATCAACCTACCTAGCCACAGATACCTGCCAAATTATGGCAAATCACAAAATTGTGGGGTAGGGTAACCCGACATATACTATGGAATCTGAAAAAATCCCACAATGAACTTAGTGGATTGTAAGAATATCTTGTTGGGTTCAGAAAAGGTTACTTCAAAACCTTCCTCTCCTGTGATAGAAGAAATCCCCAAAGAACTAGAAGAAATGTAACCTAGTCTTGTTGAAGAGACTCCTCACCCAAAAAATGACATTTAATTTCCATCCATACTCTCTGAGAAACCAAATACTATAGTTCCTGAAAAACTAGGGTCAGAGTAAATTCAAGCATTGAGGAAGTTAAGAATTGGCATTCCCCTGTTACAAGCTCGTAAGGAAATACCCTAATTAAACAAAAAAATTAAACAACTATGTTTCAAAGCTCCAAGTAGAAGGAATAACCAACCTAAAATCATTCATGTGGATGGGAAACTTGCTAGTATTTTGGAAGAGAATATTCCCCCTCCTAAATACAAAGACCCTAGAAGTCCTATTGTAATAGTCTACATAGGAGATGTCTATATTCCTTATGTCCTTATTGATCTAGGGGATGCTATTAATGTTATGACCATGGATACTATGTCCATGTTATCACTTCCTAAACCTCAATCGACATCCATAGTTTTGAAAATGGCAGAACGATATGTAAACAAGCCAAAGAGAATTATAGAATATGTCACTATTACTATTGAATCTTGGGACTATTTGATAGATTTCATGATTATAAAAAATGAAGAATAACAATATTGGATACCCCATAATCCTAGGACATATATGGTTAGCCATAAATGCCCTCATTAACTATAGAATAGGGAATATGGTGATTACAAACAACTAAGATTCAAATAAATTATCAATCTACCTCGCTGCAAAACCTTTTCCTACAAATAACAAATAATGGTGTAAGGACAATTTAGATGATATTATATATTCTCTAGCCATGGTTATAATTCAATAACACCCATATCAAATCTAATATGGTTACCATGAGCCTTGTAGTAGACATAATATAAGTTCTATGCCCGAGTCTTGCGCTATATTCAATTCGAGTCATGTGCTCGAGTCTTGTGTGTGATTTCATTTAAGTCCTACACTACAACTAACTGAAACAATAGATTATTATATGGATGAAGAAACCAACCCATCATTTGTCCCTTTGTACGAAATATAGACCT
Source organism: Taxus chinensis (assembly GCA_019776745.2). Lineage (NCBI taxonomy): Eukaryota > Viridiplantae > Streptophyta > Pinopsida > Cupressales > Taxaceae > Taxus > Taxus chinensis. Next base: position 129,743,771 of record CM034147.1, on the reverse strand, counting down.
AATCAAGTACATATTTTAAAACATTGATTCTGTTCACAGGTTACTACCACATAGGTGTCCATTAAATACATTATTAAAAGAATACCTTGTATATTTTGATCATCCAGCTACCAAATAATTACATATTTTCTTAGGAAAGACATTGACAATGAATAGTTGATTGATTGATCAGAAGGAAAGTAACCTGTTGGAGCTCTTATACTCTCATCCTCAAGAATTTTCTTGGGAATATAGTGACATAAATGGTATTCATCCTGGTATTTATACACATCAAATATATACTACTAATTTTAGACAAATCAGACAACCTAAAAGAAGGATAAACCATGTTTTAAGAGATATTGTGAAAGCTGAGATTGAAAAACTTCTGCATGTAGGATTAATTTATCCAATATCAGACAGTCAATGGGTTTCTCTAGTACTCATAGTTCCTAAGAAGAATAGGAAATGGAGAAATTGTGTGGATATAGGGAATTAAATAAAGTAACTCATAGAGACTATTTTTCATTACCTTTTATTGATAAGGTCTTAGACAATTTATCTTGGAAAAGGTAATTTTCATTCCTTGATGGGTTTAGTGGGTACAACCAAATAACAGTGGCACTTGAAGATCAAGACAAAACAACTTTTACATGTCCCTAGGGAACATTTGCTTACAGGGTGTTACCTTTTGGGTTATGTAATGCTCTTGCCACTTTTCAAAGAGCCATGTTGGAAATATTTTCTGATTTCACTCATGATTGTGTGGAAATTTACATGGATGATTTCATAGTATATGGAGCAACATTACATGAGGCAGTTAAAAATCTAAAACAAGTTCTTTCTTGGTGTGAAAAACATCAATTATCCTTAAATCCTGAGAAATGTTTATTTATGATGGAACAAGGAATAGTTTTAGGTCATCATGTCTCAGCTGAGGGAATTAATGTAGAATCGGACAAGGTCGACATCATGGTAAAAATCCCATCTCCCACAAACCAAACAGAGGTAAGAATATTTCTTGTTCATGTTGGTTACTATTGAAGGTTTCTTTCATATTTAAGTATAATTGCTTCTCCATTATTTTCTCTCCTAACTAAATATTCTCAATTTGAATGGATAGAATCATGCCAACAATATTTTGATGTTAGCAAAGATAAGTTAACAAGCACACCAATGTTGATAGGTCCAAATTGGAAGCTCCCCTTTAATATACAAACATATGCGTCTAACGAAGTGGTAGGTTTTGTCCTTGGACAACAAGAGGAAGGATAACTTATGTATGCTATTTACTGCATTAGTAAAAACCTTTCCCCTAATAAAAGGAACTACACAACAACTGATAAAGAATTTCTTATAATAGTGTACAAAATCAAAAAATTTCTCCATTATATTACAAGACATAAAATGATTGTTCATAGTGACCACTTTGCTATCAAATATCTAATGAATAAAAATTTAGTACATGAAAGGATTTTATGGTGCTCATTGTTACTGCAGGAGCTTAACATTATAATTATTGACAAGCCAAGAAAATCTAATGTGGTAGCTGATTTTATTTCAATACTTACTACTTTAGAAGAGGAGCAGGTCAATGATGTTTTTCCAGATGAGAATTTGTTTGCAATTTCTACTAGCTATCCTTGGTATACAGATATGGCTAACTACTTGGCTATAGGGAAGTTTCCAACCTTTTTCACACAAAATCAAAGAAAAAAATTAATTGAACAAAGTGTGATGTTTAATTTTTTAAATGGAATTATTTTCAAATATGGACCTGATCATGTTTTACGATGGTGTGTAGCTGAAAATGAAGTATTTGACATACTTAGAGCATTCCATGATGATCCATTAGGAGGGCATTATTCAGTTCAAATTACCATTCAACAAATTCTAGGAGCTGATTACTATTGGCCTTCCTTGTTTAAGGATGTCATAAAGTATGTATGGAGATGCACGATCAATGCCAAAGGATGGGGAAACTGACATTTAAATATGAAATTCCACTCCAACCCCAAGTTTTCTTGGAACCATTTGAGAAGTGGGGGTTGGATTTTATTAGACCATTTAACCCAAGCTCTCAAGGGAAAGAGTACATCCTACTTTGTACTAATTATGTCACTAAATGGGCTGAAGTGAAGGCACTACAATATGCAAGAGATGAGAAGGTTGAATATTTCTTATATGAATATATCTTCTAGAGATTTAGAGCACTAAGGTACGTTATGTTAGATCAATTACCACAGTTTATGTCATGGGTAATAAGCTATTTTGTGTAAACATACCAGTTGAGGCAAAAGAAGTTATCACCATACCAACCATAGTCCAATGGTTAAGTGGAGGTTATTAACAGAGAATTGGAAAATATCCTAACAAAAAAGTGGATATATCAGGAAAAAATTAGGTTCAAAAATTGATTGAAGTAGTATGGGCGTACACCACTGCTTAGAAACAATAACAAGGTTTACTCCCTATGAATTGGTCTATGGAAAGAAACCCATTCTTCCTATAGAATTTGAGATTCAGACTTTGAGAACAACTGCTAATGCAGGCATTTAACTATCTGAGGCACAACAAGTAAGGATTATATAACTAAGTGAGTTGTATGAAATGAGGCTTCAAGCATTGCATTAAACTAAAATCATCTAGTACCAGAGGTGAGTATGGAATGATAAACACATAAAGCCAAGGAAATTCCAAGAAGGGGACTGGGCTTTGTTATTTTATTAAAAGTACAAATATTTCAAAGGGAAGATACAAACAAGATGGATTGGCCCATATCAGATTGAACAAGTATTTGACAATGGAACCATCTAATTAATTCTAATTGATGAAGAGAGGAAAGCAATGTTGGGCACAAAATGAGGCTATACCATAAACAGATAGAAAAAGAAGAGTTTCAGAAAGAACTTAAAGAATATTTAGCTTTGAAGTGTGTGGACAAATTCTCTTTGTCCAAAAAAATCAGAACTAATCTATGTTCTATTAAGGAATGAAGAGGAGATGACTGCAAACCAAAAATGGCAGTCATCATCCTTTGGAGAATCATCTACAAAATATAAATGGCAGCCATTGCTTCTATAAAAAATAAAAAATAAAAATAAAAATAAAGAAAACTCAGGTGAACGAAAACTAGAAATGGCGGTTGCCACCCTTGAATCTAGCATGAAATAAAATAAGGACCATGTGTGGATGGAGCATTAAACCATGGGTGCGAGGATGTGAAAACTTCATTTAATGAGGTATATGTAATTAATTTTCTTCTTGAATATAGGAAAGCTTTAATTTATGAGACGCTAATTATTATCATTGTGTAAATTGATTTCCGCTCCCATTTCCATTAACTCCGTACACTTTGCAAATCCCAAAAAATCAATAAATCTCCTCCATAATAATATCCACACATGCCAAATTAATGTCATCATAACTTTAGGATTCCATGGCACCTTTCCTAATTCAGTTATATTCATTTCAAACCATTTCCACTCCATTTTTACTTTCCAAATTTCTCCCTCTCACTCCTGCACCACCATTCACTCTTATGCTCACTTTCAACCCTAAAAACCTTGCATTTCCATCTCGTGCCCTTTACTTATCACTACCTAGTCTAAATTAATCATGAAGCCTAGATTAAGGCATGAACCAACCAGTTCAGTGGAACTTTTTGGCCGATGCAAGGTTGGTGGAGATTTTTGAGAAAGTAGGGTGGCTCGACTTACTAGTGGTGTATGAATAATTTAGTTTAAAAATGATAGAGGAATTTGCTAGAAACATGGAAGAAGGATACTCCATTGTGCAAGGTAAGAAAATTCCCTTCAATCCAAGTGTAATCAGTCATATTTCAGGAATAAATGAGGGAGATTTAGCAGTATGTAACATGAATATGTATGCTGAAATTATTAAAATATTTTCAGTGGGAAAGAAGGAGAAAGTAGAATTGGTAATAGACAATAAGAGTAAAAAAAAAGGCATAAAAATAATCACCCTTCCTGAAACTTGGCAAGAAGTGGCCAAATGGGTCATAAAATACTTCACTTGTGAAGGGTAATATGAAATTGAAATAGGGCTTGTGTTGAGAATTTTAATACACCTTCAACATGGTCAAAGTAAACCCTAGTATAAAATCAATTTACCTTAATTTTTATATGATTCAATTTGTTCTGCTACAGAATTTTTTTATCGGGGTACCTCCTATTCAAAATTTTAGTTTTAATTCATTTAATTTGTAAGCATCAATTTTCAAAAATAAACATGGAATTAAGAAATGGCTGAATTTTCAAAAGCAATGTGCTTAGAGTCTGAAGTAGTTCTTAAGCAAGAACCCTCAACCTATGAGAGACCTAAAAATCACGTCATGAATTTCAGGACTACACCTACCTTGCATGAAATTCCAATTAAAAATCCTCCTTCCTAGGAAGAACAAGAAGTAGCCACAATAATGCAAACCCTAGTAAAAAACACACATGTGTCTCCTCACAAATTAGTGTCACCGTCTGTTACTAATACAGAAAAATAAATTGAGCATTCCATTGCCAAAGCTAAAGAGTCCCCTGTTAAATACAAAGGGAAAAAACCTATGGTAGAGGGAGAACCTATTTCTCCCCTTGATTCAGATACAATTATTCCTCAAGTTTTGTCTTTGTCCAAAATCTTGTTTGAGATATAATTGGCTCAAGAAAGAATCACCCATCTTCAGTTACTTCTTGAGGCCAAAGAAGTGAATTTATCCCAACTAGAAACTATTAAAAATAAAGAAATTCAAAAATTACAATAGACTGTAGCACATCATGAAGAGGTAACTCTTCAGCTACAAAAATCCCTGGAAAAGAGAGAGTAACAAATACAATCCCTTCAGGATAGAACATAGGACTAGAGCACATCCTTCCAGTCTTGCAAGAAAATAGGAAAGAAATTGAGCGTACGGTCATGAAAGTACATACAACTCAAGATGAATTTGTTTTTCCTCAAATAGTTGTTGTTAGTGCAAAATCACAGCACCTCCAAATGACCTCTCAGATTTGGTGTTTTGAACTTGTCATTTGGTGTGATCCACATAACATTGAGTTTTCCCCAAAATGTGGGACTTTGAAAATGGGAAAACTCTCCAGATTAAAGGTTGGTTCCTATTCCTTTGTTTAGGTGTATGCACGAAAACTCACAAAGGACCTATTCCTAAACCTAATCTAAGTTTTACCAAGGATACATGGATAAAAGGAATACAAGAAATAAAAACTAAGCTACAAGGTGATGCACTGAAGGAATGATGAACATTAGTTTTTCTGATAGACACAAACCAACAAATATGGACACAATAATCAAACAAAGATAACCAAAGTTTTAATGGAAGACCAGATGAGAGAAATGGAGACAAGAAAGGATCTAAAATCAATAACAAAAGTGTTTTATTGCTCCGTAGATCGATAATATGCATTGCAAATGGCCCGAAGGTATAAAATGTGTTGCAATCTAATGGAAGGTCTGAAAACTCCACGAATTTCTTTTCTAGAAGAAAAGGGGAGCTTGTAAAAATAGAAGAATGTCTAACCCTTAATAATGAGTCTTGACCCTACTTTTATAGATTCAACATAGAAGGGAGAAAGAGAGAGAAGCGGGAAAAATAGGTTAAAAGTTAATCCACTATCATCAATGTCTCCTACAAAATCTACCCCAAATATTTCTTAGCTGCATCAATTTCTTGTTTGGTGTCTTGAAGGAGGAGGAAACAACGGATTAGATCGAATCTGATTTGGTTGTTGAGGCAAAAATAGATCCTACATTAACGACATGAAGATTGTTTTATCCATTTTTCTCCCACCTAACCTCTCCAAACTTAAATTTTTAGATCTCCATGGTGTAGACGAGGCAGAGATATTTCAAATGTGGTCAGATTTTTTGGATTTTGAGACCCGAGTCGAAAGATATTTCCATTTAAAATTTAGATTGGGTCCATACAAAAAAGTAGGAAAACCAGTTTGAAAACCAGCCTTTTGAAACTGGACATGTGTAAGGTTGGCGCATGTCTAAGGGAAGCCTCTATATTTTGTTTTTGAAGGAGCTTCGGGTTGACACATGGCTTCTTCCATGACCTACTTGATTTCCTTATGTTTTTTGCCTAAGTCCTTTGCTTGGCGGGGTCATATATCTGGCTGGGGACACGTGGCAGCCTAATGCTTGCTTGGAAACATCCCTTCAATTCTACTCTTGAACTAGCATCATTTGGAAACTTGGCACTCTCCTCCGACCTATCACAATGCATTGACTATTCAACTTGAATCTGTACCTTTTTTAAATTGGATGCGTGGAGGCTCCACGCTTACTTGGAAACCCGCTTAGGATTTTTCCTCTAGAGGAGCGTTGGGTTGACACGTGGAAACCTCCACAGCTCTTTATACTTTTCAATGGCCCCTCTTACCTTTTCAGACCTTGGACTACATGGCAAGCTCGTGCTCATTTGGGTCTCCACCTTTGGAATAAATTTTGGAGATGCGCCAAGCTGATGTGTGGCGGCTTCTGCTAACATTTCTATACTTAGCCTTTTTTTAGGCCTGATTTGTATGCCTTTTGAATTTTATGCTTTGAATCTACCTCCATTTTGGGCCTAAGACATGTGGAGCCCTGGTGCTTTTTTGAGCCTCTCTTTTTGGATTCAAATTTGAAGATGCACTGTTAAGACACTTGGTAGATTCCGCTGTCTCCTCCATACTTAGTCGATTTTTGGACTCATTGTAAATTGTTTCAGAGCCCGAAGACTTTGAACCTTTGTTGTTCCTTCTCTTTTGATCTTCTGTCTTCTTTGACAATGTCTCCTTCTTCCCTAACCCTACTACTTCATTTTTGAGCCCACCTGTAATATATTTGATGAATTTAAGGCACAAATTCACTCGACATAGCTGTTTCTTCTCTTTCTTCTTGCATAGGGTCATTTAATATTTCACAAGATCCGCCACTCCATTGTAGAGTCCCTCTGCAACCTTTTTGCAAGGTTTGAATGTGGTTTCTCTAGTTCTTTCTGTGTGGGGTTGTGTTTGATCCAATATTTTGCTAGGGGGTGAAATATGGATAACAATTTGATGACTCGCAGGGGTATATGCCTGATAGATGAAAAGAACAGTTACCTTGTTGTATCCATTGGGCATGGAGTCAAGAATGACGGTCAGATACTAATCCTACCTTTGATCCATGAGACTGACCATTTACACTCTCAATTTTCATAAGAAATCTCGAAATGATGGTTTCTAAGAGTAGAAAATTGCTTTGACCAAGGGCTTTCATCTGTCCTAAATGGACTGTGTAAGAGCAACAAAACAACACCACACAACTATGTACAAAATTTGAAATCATACATTCTCCACGTAGAACATACAGAGTGTGAAAAGCAATTTGGGTAAAAAAAAACCTAAACTACAACAAGGTAATGTGCACAAGCACTTAGAGGAATGAGAAATTAAACTAGTATGTACAAGGTGAGAACTTTTCCTTCTAGTAGCAATGTTTAAGATAGATTCCATTCACTAGGATTTGTAACTCTTCACCATCCAATGCAGACAATTGGAAATAATTTCTACTTTTACATATTGTGACCATGTAGGGGCCACTCCAAATGGCATCAAACTTGGAATGCCTTCTTGGTTTTTCCTGATCTGCATCCCATTTCAAAACTAGGTCTCCTTCTTGAAAATTCCTTGTTTTTACTTTCTTATCAAAGCATCTCTTGATTGATACCTAATCCTTCTCCATTGTTCGAAGTGCATGATCTTTGGTTTCTTCTAATTCCATCAATTCTACATACTTGGCCTCCATTGGATCAAACTCAGACATCTCCAGCTGCTTCATGAGTTCCAATGCTAGCAACTCAAGTGATATAGGCAACACTGCCTCTTTCCCAAAGACAACTTTGAATGGAGAGCTTCTTGTAGACCTCTTTGGGTGTTTTCCTATCAACCCATACGGATGATTTGGGTTTTGTGTGCCAAGTTCTCTAATTTTAATCAAGATTTCTTCTAACAATCCTTAATAGGTTCTTATTTGTGGACTCAACTTGGCCATTACCTTGAGGATAATAGTTTGATGAAGTGCTCAAGTAAATCCCGTTCCTAATAACCCATTATGTGATTTTGGAACCTATGAATGCCAATGCATTGTCTGATATAATGGTGGCTGGCACTCCAAATTTGGTCACTATCCCTTCATAGAAATGTAGTATGCTAGACTTATTAGATTCTTTGAGTGCCACTGCCTCGGTCCACTTGGTGAAATAATCTGTTGCTGTCAGAATCCATTTGTGGACTTGGCTCAAATTTGGATTGATGAACCTAATGAAATCCAATCCCCATTACATCAATGGCTAGTAAATTGAGATTGGGTGTAATGGAAGGGCTGTTAGCTTTTCTTTTCCTTTGAAGAACGCACAATTCTTGCACTTCTTGATCCATGTATAACAGTCACTAAACACCCTGGGCCAATAATAACCCGCCTTCATGATCTTGAGTTCTGTCACCTGTGGAGAAAAATGGCCTCTGGCTGCTCCAATATGGAACTCCTGTAACATTATCTCAATCTAATCTATCCTAATGCATCTTAACAGAATGCCATTGATGTCCCTTTTGAACAAGACACCATCAATAAGCACATATGGGATGGTTTGAAGTCTGAAGTGTCTCCTTTTTGCTTTACTCATTTCATGAGGGCATAGGCATGTTTGTAGGAAGTACATAATATCCTGATTCTAGCAAGGAGTGGGCAGATCATCATTTTCTTTCTCTTGACTATTATGTAGGACCAAAAGAAATTCCTTTTCACTACTTTCTTCATCTTGTTGACTTGAGGCCAATTTTTCACACAATCCCTTCCCACAGACCAACTTAGTGACCTTGATCTCAATGTCATATTCCATGACACGAGTGATCCATCCTGCACGTTTTTCATTCAGATCCTTGTTGAGAAGGAAGTCCTTAACTCCTGCATGGGAGACTAATAATTGGATTTTATTGTTTGAAACTAGATGCTTAAAATTATTTAACCCTCTGATTACTGCAAGGACATGCTTCTCGATGAAGGAGTATCTCACTTCATAATCTTCTAGACCTTGTATGAAGAAGGAAATTGGCTTCTCTGTACCATCTTTGTTCTGTTGTACTAAGATTGCAGAAATTGTGTCACTTCCGCCAAAGGCATATAGTATGAAGTCCTTAGAAAAATATGGATTTATGAGAGTTAGGGCTTGTGATATAGATTCTTTGATGGCCTCAAAACTTTCTCTTCCTTTAGCTATCCACCTAAATTCCAAGCTTTTCTTCAACATCAACGTTATTGACTTGACAAGGGTGGAAAAGTTTGGTACAAACTTGCGGACAAAATTGATCTTTCCTAAGAAGCTTTGAAGAGCCTTCTTATGATGTGGCAATGGTAATGCTCTTATTGCTTCAACTCTCTTTGGGCCAATTGCCAAACCTTCCTTTGACATAATATGGCCTAGAAGCCTGCCCTCATGGGCCAAGAATATACATTTCTTAGGGTTTCAATGATACCCCAAATCTCCTACACCTTTGAAACAACTGTCTTAGGTGAAAAAGGTGCTCTGCTGCATTTTTGGAGAGCCTAGTAATGTCATCTAGATAGATCAATACTATTTTTTTGATCATCCCTTTGAACACCATATCCATTACCCTTTGGAAAGTGGCTCCAACATTAGAAAATCCAAATGACATTTTTCTATAGGCATAGGTGCCCCATTTGGTGGTGAAATATTTTTTGAATTGATCATCTTCTTTCACCATTATCTGGTTGTACTATGAGTATCCATCTCAGAGAGAGAATATTTCTGATCCAGACACCACTTGCAAAATTTTCTCCATTGAGGGGAGTGGGTAGTGGTCCTTCAGTGATGCTCTGTTCAAGTCTCAGAAGTCTACACACAACATAATATCTCAATTCTTCTTCCTGACTGGGATCAAGTTTGTAACCCAGCTTGAGTTTTTGATTGAAAATATAATACTTGCCTATATCAACTAGTTTATCTCTTTCTTCATTAGAGGTCCAATGTGTGGATTGAATGGTCTCTGATTTTACCTAATGGGCTTAGCATCTGGATCTAGTTCAATTGTGTGTTGTGCTAGCTTCAGATTGAAACCTCTTAGGTCTTCATAGCTATAAGAAAATACATATGGAAACTCTTGGAAAAATTGTATGAATTCATACCTTTCTTGCTCGGTGGCCACTTTGCCAATTTGAAGTGTTTTGACTTCTCCAACTAGAATTGACTCTAAATCTTCTCCTTTGATATGTATGTTAGCCTTCTCTTTTTGAAACTGATCATTATGATTGAAGATAGATTCCAATGTCACCAAACCTTTGGGAAGCTTGTTTATACGCAACTGTACTACTTGATCTCCATATTGCTTCTCTAATCTATCTTGATTCTTGGGTGAGAATTCAACTTCATCTTGCAATAAATTGATGATCTACTAATCATTATCAAACACCTTCCAGTACATGTTGTTATCTGGCATTGCTGGCCTCACAACTACATGGATATGTCATTGTCCTTTGTCTCTTTTGATGCTGTCAACCACATCAAATGTTGCTCCAACTGTTGTAAGCCTATCAACTACTTCATTATCCTTCCGGGGTATGGAAAAAATGTTAAAGGCTTCAAAATCCTAAATGAGATCCCATACCCTATTCTTGTAGCCTTTGAGCCGTTCATTTTCGATAGAATTAAGTCCTCTGACTTGATTGACAACTAGTTCATTGTCACCAAAAACTTGAAAGTTCTTGATTCCTCGTTTCCTTGCCCAATGAAAACCCTAGACCAAAGCCTCATATTCAACAATGTTATTTGAGCAGGAAAACTGAAATTTGGAGGTTGAATAATAATTGATGCCTTGTGGTGAAACCAACATTACACCACCTCAAGCTCCTTGTTTACTCCTCGAGCCATCAAAGAATAATTGCCATACTTCATTGTTATCTTTGTGTTCTAGCTTAATGATGTCAGGAAGAGGATGATTCTCATCATGTAGATAGTAGACTCCTAGCTTAGCTTCTTCCATCTCATTATAGGGGTCAAAAGCATGTATTTTACTGTCCCATTTGTCGAGAGTCAAGTCTGGGATACACCCCACCTTAGTAACAACTTCACAAGTGCTTAGGAGGTCCTCCTAGTTAAAAGATGAACAATTGGCATTGATTGGGCTAGGCACATAAGACTCAATATGGTAATCAACAATGGGCTCAGATCTGATTGTGGCCTTGGACCCATACCTTGTTGTAAAAAGCATATGCAACCAATCAATAGACAAATAGCCTCCAATTTTGGCAGTGAATTCTCTGGAAAAACACAATGTAAAATGTGGTGGAAAGTCTATGATTGATATGTTCTATATAATACAACCACATTGGGGCAAGCATGTAGAGTGAGGCTTAGATCCTTGATGACTCCAAAAATTTTCATTGATGTCCCATCCAATTGTACTAACCCTTTAGAGATGACTTCATACTGGAGACCCAGTTGATCAACTATTTGTTTGGGCATTATAGAACTACTTGCCCCCAAATCAATCATGTAATTATGCACCCGTTTGTCCCCAATGATTAATGAAACATAGAATGGAGGAGGCCTTAGGTTCTTACCTCATTTTTCTCCATGGTTTCTCTCAAGTTGAGCCACATTGGTAAGAACTTTCTCTTGCTGGCTGGGGGTTTGATTTGAACTTGAAAAATTGGCCATAGCAGTCTATAACATATCCCTCTATCCTAGGATGGCTAGTGACTCCCATAGTGAAATGTTCACACTTGTCTTCTTCATTTTCTCAATGATATTAAATGAGCTATCCTTCTGTTGCCCCTTTCCTAGCACAATTTTCTCTTGCACATGGGTTGTTACAACTGGTGCTTGAGTGGATTTGGAAGGTGGTTTAGAATGGCTTTACATGTTGGGATTTACATTTGGAGTACCAAAACCTTGTGGAGTAATGGAAGGTTGAAGGTTTCTTGAGTTTGGTGATTTTCCTTCTCCAATATTTTTCCTTTTGGACCATGTATTGGTAGCTACAATTTGAGAAGGGAATTGATTCATTCCACATAAGTCTTCATCTTGCCAATTGACAAGCATAGTTTCAATTGGAGGTGTCTCTTGCTGAGCTCCTTGCTACTGGTTTTCTTCTTGACTAGATTCTTGTGACACACAACTAGTTTATACCATCAAGGCCTATGTTAGTGCAACATTGAAGCACGTTGATTGATTATGTGGCTGATTGCATGGGAAACACCAATCATATTCTTGTGCCATTTTTTTTTGTGCAGGAACCAATTCCCTTGATGTTGAGGCTATATTTGGATCATATGACCTAAAAGGTCTACCAGCTTGAGGTTGTCCTTGGTTTTGAAAATGATTTACAGTCTGAGCTGGTGGTCTATTTTGCTGATATGGAGGTCTAATTTGATGCTGAGCTTGAGGTTGATATGTCCTAGAAGTATGAGCCTATTACCTCTTGATAGTTACTAAATCATTCCCTAGGTTCTGAAGTTGTTTCATGACCTCTTGAAGTTCTTTTGAGGTGTTAGAGGATGAGGTGGAGGCTTCAACTAAACTTTGATTCCTAGGAGTAGGTATAGGAGCTAATGTGTGTGTCTGGTTGGTGCTTGGGTTTCCTAATTCAGGGTATAGGGGCATGAAGGGCCTAGGAGCAAGCTTGCTAGCCTGAATTAAATAATTTTCAGCTCTTATAAAGAGGATATAGGCTACAGGTAGAGTGGTGCCTCCCATTGATTGAATTATTAAATCAATATCAGAATTTAAATATCTAAGAAAGTATAAGAAGGAGCCTTCTTCTATGGGCTTCACTGCCACTAGAATCTTGTCCCAGGTCCTTTGAAATCTGAGGTTGAAATCCATCAACTATTCATTTAGAGCTCTCTTGATTACTGTCAGCTGCTCCAACAAGGATAGTTTATCTCCCTTTTCTCCAAACTGGTCGTGAAGAGCTCTACATAGATGGTCCCAAGTTTGAATAGAGCCCGCTTCTAAGCTCCTGAATCATTGTGAGGATTTACCCTTATGTGAAGAGGCTAACAACTTGACTACAATATCCATCTCAGTGATCTCATGGATTGTATAGACATTTGCAATATCTTGAATGTGATCACTGGAAGAAGTTTGGTTTTCTCTAGTGAAATATGGGATTCTCTTTAATGCTACCACCGGGACTAGATTTTGTGCATTCAGAGTGAGTGGGATGATGCCAGTGAAATTGACATAAGGATTTGGCTATGCCATCCTGATCGTCCTGAGCACCCTTCTTGATTAAAAGAACAACCTACTAGGAGGAGGTGTTGATAAGGTTCTGTTTGGTGGAGATGGAGATCTCTAGGCTCTTCGCCCCCTTCTCTTTCTATCTGGAGATAAGTGTAGGTGTATAAATTGTCCATCCTCTCTAGTTATTAACCATGTTTGTATCCTTCTCATGAGCTTGGGAGACTTGTACTACTGAAACCAGTGGATTCTATCCCTTTTGGAGTTACAATATGTGTAGTTCTTAAAAACTTCTTAAAAGTTAGAATCATATCAAGTGCACATCAATCTTACTATAATAAAGATGGAGACTTCTTGATCCCACTAGGCATACCAAAATTGTTAGTGAAAAATCATAGCACCCCCAAATAACCTCTCATATTTGGCATTTCGAACTTGTCATTTAGCATGATTTTCATAAAATTGAGTTTTCCCCAAAATGTGGGACTTTGAAAATAGGAAAACTCTCCAGATTAAAGGTTGGTTCCTATTCCTTTTTTTAGGTGCATGTGTGAAAAATCACAAAGGACCTATTCCTAAACCTAATATAAGTTTTACCAAGGAGATATGGATAAAAGGAATAGAAGAAATCAAAACTAAGCTATAAGGTGATGTACCGAAGGAATGATGAACATTAGTTTTGTTGATAGACACAAACCAACAAAAATGAACATAGTAATCAAGCATAGATAACCAAGTTTGTAATGGAAGACTAGATGAGAGAAATGGAGAAAAGAAAGGATCTAAAATCAATCACAAACATGTTTTATTACTCTACAGATCGATACAATGCATTAAAAATGGCCTGAAGGTAGAAAATGTGTTGCAATCTAATGGAAGGTCTTAAAAATCCATGAATTCATTTTCCAGAAGAAAAGGGGAGCTTGCAAAAAGAGAAGAATGTCCAACCCTTTACAATGAGTCCTGACCCTGCTTTTATAGATTCAACACAGAAGGGAGAAAGAGAGAGAAGCGGGAAAAATAGGTTTGAAGTTCAACCACTATCATCAATGCCTCTTACAAAATATGCCCCAAATATGTCTTGACTACATCAATTTCTTGTTTAGCACCTCGAAGGAGAAGGAAACGATGGATTAGATTGAATCCGATCTGGTTGTTGAGGCAAAAATAAATCCTGTATTAATGGCCCAAAGACTATTTTCTCCATTTTTCTCCCACCAAACCTCTCCAAACTTAAATTTTTAAATCTCCATGGTGTAGACAAGGCTGAGATATTTCCAATGGTGTTAGATTTGGTGGATTTCGAGTCCTGAGTCGAAATATATGCCCATTTAAAATTTTGATCAGGTCTGTACAAAAAAGTGGGAATACCAGTTTGAAAATGGGGCCCCTTTTGAAACTGAACATGTTGAGGCTAGCACATGTCTGAGGGCAGCCTCTGTATTTTATTTTTGAAGGAGTTTCGGGTCAACACATGGCTTCTTATTTGACCTTCTTGATTTCCTTATGTTTTTGGCCTAAGTCCTTTACTCGGCGGGGTCATATATCTGATTGGGGACACACGATGGCTTGGCGCTTGCTTGGAAACCTCCCTTCAATTCTACTCTTGGACTAGTGCCATTTGGAAACTTGGAACTCTCCGCCGGCCTATCACAATGCATTGAATATTCAACCTGACTCTGTCTCTTTTTTAAAATTGGATGCTTGGAGGCTTTGCGCTTACTTGGAAACCCGCTTAGGTTTTTTCCTCTAGAGGAGCATCATATCGACACGTAGAAACCTATGGGGATCTTTAGACTTTTCAATTACACCTCTTACCTTTTCAGACCTTGGACTACATGGTGATCTCACACTCATTTGGGTCTCTTCCTTTGGACTAAATTTTGGAGATGCGCCAAGCTGATGCATGGTAACTTCTGCTAAAATTTCTATACTTATCCTTTTTTGAAGCCCACTTTGTCCACATTTTGACTTTGATGCTTTGACTCTACCTCTGTTTTAGGCCTGGGACACATGGAGCACTAGCACTTATTTGAGCCTCTCTTTTTGGATTCAACTTTGAAGATGCGTCGTTAAGATAATTGGCAGCATTCGCTGTCTCCTCCATACTTAGTCAATTTTTGGACTCATTCTAAACCGTTTCAGAGCCCGAAGACTTCAAAACTTTTCCATTCCTTCTCTTTTGAGCTTCCATCTTCTTTGACACTATATCCTTCTTCCCCAACCCTACTACTTCATTTCTGAGCTTGCCTGTAATCTGTTTGATGAATTTAAGGCACATATTTGCTCAACAGAGTCGTTTCTTCTCTTTCTTCCTACATAGGGTTGTTTAACCTTTCGCAGGCTCCACCACTATGTTGTAGAGTCCCTCTGCAACATGTTTGCAAGGTTTGAATGCATTTTCTCCGGTTCTTTCTATGCGGGGTCATGGCTAATCCACTATTTTTCTGGGGGGAAAATATGGATAACAGTTGTTTTAAAGGGCACGGTCAAATAGATGGAAGAATTCTACAAAATCAGAGAATTTTCTAAGGATAATAATACTTTTAAAGAGGAAAACAAATTTTTAAAAGAAAATTTGGTTACTATTATTCATTTATATGACCAAGTTCTTTCATATAGACCTCCTTCAAATTTTTATCCACTATTTTTGAAAGAGCATTTCTTCAAATGGTAAATATCCAAGGCCCGTGCTATGTAGAACATTGAATTTTATAATAAAAATAAATTTGTCAGTTATTATACACTAGGGAATGATATTGAGAAGAATTTGATGTGTGAATTTTATGTTCACAAATTTCTTCTCCTTGAGCAAACTGAGATCCCCATAAATTTATATGTGGGGGAGGTATAGTTAAGAGCATTTATTTCCACTCTCAAGCACCAAGGTGAATGAAGGGATCAAAGGGTTACATTTTTGCAAGTAGAGTCTACAATAGGCCTCTTGATGAGGCATGATCTTCCTTCCCCCATTCAGTTTTTTAACAGGTTTTGGTCACAAGTATATTGTCTAAGCACATAACATAGATATCCTTAAAATTGTGTCAAAAAGTTTAGAGAGCAGGTGAATCCAACCTTAAATATAAACATCCTCACATGTCAGGTAAGATATCAACTTCTTATAGAACCATACAGGAAAAAGGAGGTCATTTCAGTAACCAACCTTTGTAAAATAATTCTTGAGTGTGCAGGAGAAATGGATTGGCATGTGGTATCGACCTCCATTAGTGATTGCTGAAGTACCATGATGGGATTCTATAGATAATCATCCAAAGGGAAGTTATAAAAAATGTAGGAAAAATGTCATTGATTACTTTGGGTTCTGTAATACTTCATTCGATGAAACTTGGAATTTTTTTTCCAATGAATATAGTTGTTTAAGGATAGTAGAACAATTGAACAATAGGTAGTAGGAGGACCTGTTAAACCTTCAGTCTGTGGGAGTGATGAACCTCCAATTTTTAATGTTTGAACCATGGGTAAGTGTATCGAGTTAGGGGTCCAAAAAGGGGTCATAAGTGGACATCATATTGTAAATAACAATGAAATATCAACTTGTAGGGATTATTAGCAATGCATGCACTCAAAATGAGAAAAACTTATAGAATTATGAATCGTAGCATCCAGAATCTAGTTTCTAAACTACTAGTTTTTTTTACAAAATGGAAAATTTTAGCTATATTAAACACTCAAAATTCAATGACATGGGTTTTTTTGGAAAAAACCTATAAGATTGTAGTGTATTTTCTTGCGATCTGGATGACCAAAACTTGATATATTTTTTTTCCTTTGGTGAAAAGTTAGATGCCACTGTCTATCTTGGGATAAATTTTATTTTCTATTTTTTTGAGAATTTTTTTTAATGATTTTTTCCATGAAAGTGGTCTAAAAACATAAAGAAAATGAAGCATTTTCCGTTTTCCCACCATAACTTCATAAAAAATATCAAAATCAAATATTTTTTTTTGAATGTGTATAGACTTTTTCCATAGTTGGGATGGTATATGTTTTGTCACATTATGATGAGTGAAAAAAAAGCTACCGTCTTAAATGTAGATATGAACATTCATGGGAAAAAGTGTCTTAAAGACCTACTATTAGTAAAAAAAATATGAAATATTATTTTTCATATTCTATTCACTTTAAAATCAATATTTCTACAGTCTCCCCTATGCGATGGTACCATTTTTGTGATGTGTTTTTTATTTTTTGGCATGATTCAAGTCCACGAAAGAGAAAATTTGATGTTTTGTTGTTTTTGATGTAAAATTCAAGATTTTATGTCCACTTTTTGGTCTCCTAACTTTCTGCACTTACCCCCATGTGAATCCCCATACTATTTTGATATCATATTGCACGATGTATAATGTTAACTACTTATAATTAATGCTTTATTGTGTTTTTGAAGGAATTATTGTGCACATGCTTGTTATTTTTATCCTGTTATTTCTTCCTAAAAAATGGCTTAAAATGATCTTTTTATAAGAATTAACAGTACTTATGGAAAAGTATATGTTGAGTTATCACATGAGTAAATTGAAATATTGTAGGAATTAATTAGCGCACCGACACAAGACTCAATACATGCATTGACATAGGACTCACCTCCGCATTAATATAGGACTCACAATACAACTCCGAGATCGTTCAGGGAATCAACTCTAAATTCCTTGAAATAAAGGATTTGCACAAGAAGATATATAGCTCAAACTAATAGTGATATAGTTGGCGGAATAACAACATAAATAGGAAACACACATTATTACCTCAACCTACATTCATGCAGATTTTGAGGTTCAGTCACTTCAGTTACTGGGAGATGTGATGCGGTCAATAGAGAAGGAATTATTACCACCGCGATTCTTTATAATCAATCTAAGAACTTCCATATCTTCTAGCGACTGACTCTCTTAAAGGATTCAATCACGGACCTCCTCTACAGTTAGCAAGATTAATTCCAATCCAAACACCAAAAATACTACTTCTTCCATAATTGTATTCCTTAAAATATAAAGTCATTTTTTAGTCAATAGTCAGTTCATTAGATATTAGTTATTGTAAATAAACTAGTTCTCTCATAAAGGGACTAGGATGGCTCTAGTATAAAGGGACTAGTTCTCTCATAGAGCTAGTGTATTCAAATTTATCGGTTTGGTGTAGTTACTTGATTCATTGTGCGAGCATACTCTTTCGATTGAATAAAATTACAAATTCAGGGGAAAATTTTTTTGTGTGAATTTCAACATTAAACTTGATCGAAGGGAAGGAGCAAGGGCCACTCCTACCCAACGAGAAGGGAGATTTACATTTATTTCTTTTCTATCATCTTTAATGCATTTACCATTTCAACATTAAACTCTATTAATAATATTTAGATTTTGTGTTTAATATTTTTTTCTTTTCTTGAACTGTATTTTATAATTACATTCATTTATTATTCAGTTAATTATGTTATTAAGTACGTGTTGAGAGAAATTCATATTATTTCCTTTGTTACAAACAACCATGGACACCGCCCTGTATTGACGGATATATTATCATTAAAGTACGAGTATCAATGATGCTCGTTACATAATAATTATGAAAATATAACCATAATATAATCTAATTTACCCCGGTAAAATATCCATTTAATAAAGGTAAAAGTAACTAAGGTAGATGCATAAATTACCTATGTTTTACCTAACATCCCCCCCCCCTTAATTTTGCATTACCTCAAGGGATGAGGAGAAAAAATCTATGAATAACTTGAATTTGTCATGTCCAAGTGAATTTGTGAAAATATCTATTTGATGTTCATTTGTTGGAAAAATTGAAGCTCTATATTGTGTTTCGAGACATGCTTGTGAATGAAACGAGCATGTACCTCAATATGCTTAGTTATCTCATGACACAATGAATTGTGAAAAAAATTGAGAACAACCTCATTGTTAACATACAAGGTAGTGGATTTAACCTATGGTACTTTAAGACCCTCAAGTATGCAACGTAGCCATATCGGTTTATAGACAACTCCACATGTAGCACAATATTCAACCTCTCTAGAAGAGCTAACTGGAGCTTAAATCAATATAAGTGCCCAACATTGACTGAAAATATGTTCAAAAGTTGAAGTATAGATTATGTATCTATCACAAATGATCATCCTCATAATCCCATGAAATATCACAATTTCATCCATGAAAACATGATCTAGGGCAACAACAACATAGGAACATCGGTCAACTTATCCACCGTCACCATGATGGCATCATGATGATATGATGAAGTGTGTAGAAAAACTATAAAATCCATGAAAACCATGACCCAATTCCACTCTGGAGTGTCATGAGGATAAACAAGATTGATGGGGTGAGAATTATTAGCATTCACCCTCTGGCACTCAAGATAACATGATACAAAATCTGCAATGTTGCGACGCAACCCTGGCCAGAAGTATAACTATCTCAAGTCTACATGCATCTTCTTAACCCCATGTTGATCCATATAAGGAACTCAATGTGCCTCAGAAAGGAAAAAATTCACAAGTCCCCTTCTCTAGGAACATAAATGGACTGAAGAAGACCATCTGACTCTAAAGTGTAACAACCATTTTTTTCCCTCTAAGGGCCTTTATGACTCCATCACTCATCTAAAACCCTCATAAAATATATTACCCAATAGATGCTAAAGTATCATGTCTCAAATATTTGATCACAAGGTTGAGGAAAAAATCTCTTGTCGTCATCTACTCAGAGCATCTATGACAATATTCCCTTTCCCTTGATATACTAAATTTCTATATCATACACACAAATGAACTCCTTCTAATGCCATTTCAGGGCATTGAGATTAGATGCAAAAATATGTGTTACAAACTCAAGTGATCTATGCTAAAAAAATGGCCTGCCCAAAAGGAATTTCCTCTAATGGACTAAGGCATGCACCACTACTGCAAGTTCAACATTGTGGGTATGGTAATTGAGCTCGTATCTTTGAGCTTGTAGGATTCAAAAGTAATGACGTTGTGTTCCTACATGAGAACCACCCTAAGTCCCTCTATTAAAGCATTAATGTAAACTAAAAAATCTACCAAAGGATCTAAGACTACAAGGATAGGCGCAGATGTTAAACACTATTTGAGAAACTGAAAATCCTTCTCACACTTCTATGACCAAAATAACTTCTTACCTTTACATTGAAGGGAAGTAATATGATTAGAAATCTTGGAGAAGTCTTGAATAAACTTACAATAATAACCAACTAAATCCATGAAACTCGTAAGCTCTATCACTATGGTGGGGGCTGGCCAATCAAGGATAGCTTGAATTTTCTAGGGATCTACAAAGATACCCTCTCTTGTAATGATGTGACCTAAGTATTGAATCTCAATCTAGAAGAAGGAACACTTGTTCAAATTTCTGAACAACCCGTGCTCTGTTAAAACCTATAAAACCTATATCAAATGCTCCTGGTGCTCCTCCACTAAGCATGACTAAATCAAAATATCATCTAGGAACAAAATGACAAACTGATCCAAAATGTCCTAAAAACCACATCCATAAGGCTCATAAATACTACTGGTTCATTATTCAACCAAAGGGAACTACCGTGAACTTGTAGTTCTCATATAGAGTCCAAAAATTTGTCTTATGGATGTCTTCCTCTAAAATCTGAAGATGATAATATTCTAACTTTAGA
Organism: Taxus chinensis; assembly: GCA_019776745.2. Lineage (NCBI taxonomy): Eukaryota > Viridiplantae > Streptophyta > Pinopsida > Cupressales > Taxaceae > Taxus > Taxus chinensis. The sequence continues at coordinate 129,722,860 of CM034147.1, read as the reverse complement.
TCAATCTTAACTCAAATACCTTGGCTCCCTGTATATGATCAAACAAGTCATCTATCCAAGGAAGAGGAGAATGGTTCATCACTGTTACCTTGTCCAGTTGTGTGATATTGACGTACAGACAAGGGGACCCATCCTTCTCAAATATCACTGGTGTACCCGAAGGAGACACACTAGGTCAGATGAGAAACTTCTCTAATAACTCCTCTAACGAAATATTGAGCTCGTGAAGCCTAAGAGTATTCATCCTATAAGTTTCTTGAGAAATGAGAGAAGAACCTAGTACAAGTCAATCAAAAATTCCACCTCTCAATGTGGTGGTATACCATGAAGCTCACTAGGAAAGATGTTAAATAACTCTCTATAAATACTAAACTCATCAAGTGGTGAGCTCGTTGGAGTCTCTTCAGACCTATCATTAATCATGAGAGAAAACATCTAAAAACCCTTGTGCATTCTCTGCTTGAGATGCATCGTGGATATCACATGTAAGGAAACTTGTCTCTGAACCCTGGAAATCAATGTAGAACTACCCAAGTAATAAAAAAAATTGATATTATTGTTCTGAAAATAAACATTGGCTTGGTGGGAATCGAGAAAATCTACACCCAAAAAAATCTCATAGGATCGTAAAGGTTAAATACAGAAGTCTACGGTAGTGGAAAAAACTCCAAGAACAAGGATACAAATCTCAACATAAGTATCTATAATGATCTTGGCCCCAATCACTGAATCTACCTACCATCTATCAGATTTCTAGAGGCCACCAGCCGACACTGATCCACTAAAAAGGGTGATATGAAAGAATCAGATGCACTAGAATAAAATAAAATAGTAACAAATATACCTTGTATCATACTTGTAGTCTTGATGACCGTGGCCTGGTGCTCAGCCTAAAAATTATCCACTATGGCATAGATGTGGTGAGAAAACCTTACATCTCCTACTATCGGCTCGAAAATAGGATCCTTTTCCATATCAAAAAAGAGGATATATGCAGAAAGAAATGAGCATAGTGATCATGAACTCCAAAAATAAAACATCCTGGTGTATCTCACTGCATAGGAGTCCCTCATGTAATCTAGTGAACTGAACCTACAATTTTTCCTTTTTAGAATTCTATGAATGAGACAAAAAATGTTGGTAACTTCCAAGTCTTTGATTTTTACCCATAATATGACCACCTCAGTCCCTACCTCTCTTACTATCCTAAGATAGCTTAGATGTCTCTTGATGGGGAGCCTACTGGTATGAGTTTGGAGGGTGTTGTCACAAAAAATTACACCCTTTGAATGATCATGAAAGATTAACAAATGTTTTGGGCAGCATGAGATGATCTCACAAGTGTGGGACTTTCAAAGTGAGATCAACCTCCAAATAAGGATGGTTTCTCTACCTAACCCTAATGCTAACATCACCCCTAATGTATGAAAACAACCTATACAATCCTAATATACACATTCCAAGGTACCAGGGAGAGATTGAGGGATAGAAGGATTCGTAAAGGGGAATCCTAAGCTAAAAGGTGGTGATAGAACCAAAAGGAAGGGGATGAAAAATTCTCCATGATGTAAAAAGAGAAGGAAATCGAGGAAGAAAGGGCATACAGATGTGCCACAAATCCATAACTGCATTAAACCTTCCTTTTAAGAAAAAACTCAATAATAATGGAACTTGTAAGTGAAAAAGAGATGCAAAATGCACCACAACTATAAAAGAAAGGCATGAATGCAAGTAAAATGTGCTAGGGAAGAGAATAACCAAAATATAAATTTAATTCCCTAAAATATAAAAAATCCATTACAATGAAGTCAAAGAAGGAAATAAAGCACATATCAGATGGCTAAAATGAAGGTTTCTAGCTCATATATACTGCTGCATTTTTTTTACACGGTTCAAAAGAGAAATAGAGAGGACCCATCCTTACAAATGATCATCACTTTACATTATAAAGAAAAATAAAAGAGTTGAAAGGGGGAAAAGAGAGGGAAAATCGAATTTATAGCTCTAACCACTAACAACATGCATTAAATGTCTAAAAGCCAGCATGGGTTACCCTGTAAGACCATTACCCCGCATTAATTTACTTGTAGGAGAAGGAGGGAGCATCATACTTAATTAATTTGGGTGGTTGAGCCGTCTATAACTGTACATTGATATACAAAATCATTTTTTACCTTTTTCACCCACTAAATCTCACAAAAATCTAAATTTTATGATGTCAAATTGAAGGTGTTGAGGAGACCTATCGAATGAGACCAATTTTTCTTGATTTGGAGCTTATGAGTGAAATTTATGGCCATTTGAATTCATGCATGTTGGAAGGAACAATAAGCTAACATGTGGCAGATTTTGGTTAGCTGTAGAGATTGCCTCTTGCATGCATGTTCATCACCCATGTAACCTACTTAGATTTTCCCCTGCTTACTTGTTGACCCATTGGACCCAAAATTCTCTCAAATCCTATTCATTCCATGATCTTGGAATCCATCATACGCTTTTGATTGAAAGGCCCTTGAAAAGATAATACGTGTCCTTATTTCAATGGTTGTGGGGTGTAAAAATTTTACTATAGGGGATGCTCATTTTTTCACAATATATTATATGTGGATTGGTGCAGGGCTTTAGGGTGATATTTCATGCTTGCATGAGCATATAGAGATGTGAGGGAAGTCTGCAAGCCCATGAAAGAAGGTGGTGGGAATCGGGGCAAAAAGTACATACGATCAACAATACGGTGGTGCAAAGGAAACCTATAGACCCACAAGGGAAGGATGTGGGGCTCAAATAAGGAAATCCATACTCATATGAGTGTGTATAATTACCTGAGGGGCTTGAGGACCCACCAAATAAGCCCATGGAGCTCGGGGCTTGGAATGCATGCATATAACTTGTAACTATAAAATATAAAACAAGTCCCCCTGTAAAATTCCTCAAGCATTTGGAAATGGGTACATTTACAAACGATATGGAATAGCAACACAAATGTTAAGTGAAAATCATAGGGATTGAAACCATGTAATTTTTCTCTAAAATTAAAGGAGAACACTTACAACCCATTAAGCTCATTGTAGAGTCAAAAAATGATGCCCAAACCCCAAATGAATTGCAAGTTTATAAAAAATCCCCGAGGGTTATTTTGGATAAAGTTTTGGCGAATTTTGGGGATATTTTCCTCCTAAATATGAAGACTAGTAGCCTTGAGCATCCATTGGGCATGGATTCAACCTTGATACACTCAAAAAATAATATGTAACTTGAAAAACCTACCCCTGAGCCTTCATGAAATATTGTTTGGACTTAGCATTGATTTTCTCTTCTAGAATTGATCTATGGAGTTCTAGATAAGACTTATAAATTTCTCCAACTATTTGATTCTGCCACGAAACCTTCTCTGAAAGTTGAACTGGTCATTTTCTTCATGAAATTTGTTCTGAATTAGATTTAATGAGAGTGGAAAACTGAAATAAGGTTGATCTTGCACTCTTTTTCTCTAAAAATTGTGAATAAAAATAAAGTATTTCCCTTCTTAATATTAAATGTGTGTAAGATGATTTGAGTTCTGCATTACTACCTTGGGATGCTCTTGAAAGTTGACTACTTTGGATTTTTCATTAAAACTTTACAAAGTGTCCCAAAACTAATTTTTTTTACCAAGGAAAGATCATGTAATGTAGCTGATCTTGGGGATGAAAGAATGAACATCTGAAATTCCCCAAAACACCTTGTTTACACCATTGAACCACCCTATGAAATGCACTAAATGAAGTTGATATTTGTGGGCTATGATTAAAGCTTGGAAATTTACCAACTTATCTTATTTTTCCATGAACTGAACTGTGTAACTACAATAAAGGCCCACGAAAACTATGTACAAACAAAATCATACATTTTCTAAATGGAAACATGCAGAGTGTGCACAATTCACTTATTTTGATAAAAACAAACCTACCTACCTACTCTAACCAAAGGAAAAGGAAGCTAAACAAAACCTGTAATAGGTTGGGAGAAAGAGGTCCCTTCCTCAAAAAATTAGACCATATAGTTAAATTTGTAATGTTCATGGTATTTAATGAGAGTGTAAATCTATTTAAAAACTAGTTTCCATCTTCATTCTTCAAATTATTAGCAAAAAAATATAACAAATACCTCTTCAAGTTGCTCGACATTTGGTTTTATGAGAAATTTTAGCTAACCTTTGGCACATTTTGGATCTTCCTTATGATGTAAAGTGAGAAAAACTAGTTGTAACTCCATTTTTCCCTCTAAACTAACCACATATTTGATTTTCCCATTTCCTTTTCTTTATTCTTTATGGTGGATGTCTACAAGCTGATTTGGGTTTGATGTTGTTTTGTCTTACATAAACATCCCTATTTCCACCTCTACATTCTCATTTTCCTCTTTCTCAAATAAGAAGCTAAAGAGCTTAAAATCACCCTCCCTGAAATGTTCAGGCTCTTCCAAGTTCATTATAGTGATTTATGATGCTCTTTTTGTATCACTGTAATCCTCTAAAAATGTAGAGAAATCAAGATCATTGCATTCAATTGTAATATATTTCTCACTTAGAACCCATTCTTCCTCTCTTTCTTAGATGAAACTAGTGTTCAAAAACACTTTCTCTTCCCCTCCATTTCCAATATGGTTTTCCTTCAAATCTAGCTGATTTTTCTTGAATTTTAGCTCATTATTTTATACATTTGAACTATCTCATCCTCCCAATTAGAATCAAACCAATCTTCAACAAATATGGAATTATCCTCTTTTGTGCATCTAGTTGGAGATGGGACATAATTAAGGGGATGATGATTTTTTATCCTTTAGGAACAAATGATTTAGGCTCAAGAACTATGATTTGATCAATTGGAGAAGCCAAATGATCCTCCAAAACATGTTCCCTATTGTGGTGATCTTCCCTTTCCAAAACAATTACATGATTTTTCATAAAAACTTGTTTTTGGGAGTGTTGTATGGGCTAATCCTTCTAACCATAAGTATAAAAAACATCCCGTTCTACCAACATTATAGGATACTTTGGTTTAGTGAGTGTTGGGTAGAAGGTAGGGATAACATGTGAAATACCACAACTTCTGAAAACATTAGTGTAAGGTTTTAAAAAGTTGGGTAATACCTTCGGTGGAGATGGGAGGGAGTTTTACAAAGAATAAATATTTCTTTGGGCATGATAAACTTGTGGAACATGAAAATAATGACAAGGAAGAAAAGGATCTTCATATTTTTGGAAAGGAATAAAAGATTTCTCATTTTTTACACAAGAGGAAGGGAAAATTTGATATGATGAGGGAAGAATGGAAGCAATGGGGATGGGTCTCCTTTTGCTAACCTGAATAAGCATCTTCTCAGCTTGTGATGCAATGGAAAAAAATTGAGGAATACTGCTACCTCTTAAGGATTGAATTAATATAACTAAATCAACATGAAAAGACCTCAAATAATACAAGAATGCCATACCATGTGAGGGTATGAATTCTTGGGGAATTCTATGCTAAGTCCTTATAAAAATTATGTTGAAATCAAAAATAAAATCCATTGTATCCTGTTATATTTTATTGAGGTGTTCTATGAGAGAAATAACATTTGGATTCTCCTTGAACTGGTTATCCAATTATTCTCATTGTTGATCCCATGTGGAAATGGATTGTGAATCCATATTGTTGTACCAATCTTTTTCTTTACCTCTGAATGTTGAAATAAGAAGTCCAAGGCAAGTGTTTTCTTTTATGTTATTATGAATGATAAAATGGTTTTCTATATCCTGAATGTGATCAATGGGAGATTGATCTCCATTTCCATGGAATATAGGCAAGTTTTTTAGTGATTTTTTGGGAATATCATCCCATTGTTGGGAATAAAGGGGGATAAAACTAAAATGTGAGAAAGGAAGATCTCTTTAGATATCTATGAGAAAATGGGGGCATGAAAAATAATGTAGGAATGGAGAAAAATGTCTAAAACATGAGATGATGAGTTGTTTGAATAAGTGGACCAGATGTGTTGAATAATTCCTCTGAAGGTGTAATACCACAAAGAACACATCAAAATTTATGGTATGAAGTTGTAAAGTTCTTGAATCTTGTCCCAACGGGAATGCCAAAACATTTGTAACCAAACACTTAACCATCTGAATGGCCATGCAATATCAACAAATTTTTTGGGAAACATGGGATGATCTCACAAGTGTGGGACTTCCAAATTGAGATCAACCTCCTGAGAAGGCAAGTTCCTCTACCTAACCCTAATGCTAACACTACTCCTAATGTAGGAAAAATACATATCGTGTGTGTGTGTGTGTGAGAGAGAGAGAGAGAGAGAGAGAGAGAGAGAGAGAGAGAGAGAGAGAGAGAGAGAGAGAGAGAGAGAGAGAGAGATCCTAACCAAAAAGGTGGTGATATCATCAAAAAGAAGGGGATGAAACACTCTCCATGAGGTACAAATAAAATTAACTAAATCTAAGTTAGCTAAAAACTAGTTAAGCTAATCTAGGAGGACATATAACGTTGTAAATAACTAGGTAAATGTAATAAATAAAGATGATAAATGATCTAGAACAATTGAAAGGAAATATTAAAAAACCCTAATGTGTAAAAGAGGAAGATAAATGAATTAGCTGATAACAAATGACTGTCGCAGAGTGTTGCAGGTCTGACTGGAAATTATGGGAACATGAACAAATATGCAGAAGTTCCTAAAAATAAATGGATCTGGAGTATCTTAGTGGACTAGGGCACCTGGGACTAGAATGGGGTGCCTACGGGTGCTCTGGTATGAATTCTAGGTGCCCTAGTCTACAAAAAATCTCCAAAACTAGTTTTTGCATAGGGTCACAAAATAATCTGTAACCTTCGCCAACTATTACACTAATTTTTTTCTGAACTACGTCGAATGCTCTAAATATTCCAAGATGAATAAATGACTGCAAGAGATAAAAGAAAGTATCAAAACCCTAATAAAAAAAAGATGCAAGATGAATGGGTCAGATTGACCTCAGCTGCCACAATAGTGGGCTTACTAAACTGAGCATTGCACTACATTTCAGACTTGGATGTAGTTCTGGTGTGTGTGTGTGTGTGTGTCGTGCCCTAGGTGTGTGTGTGTGTGTGCTTCTTGTGTCTTAGTCACACTAATTTGTGAAATAGCAAGTAATAACTAGATGTAGAAAATGTAATAGTATGTGTGCATGGAATAGAATAGAATCCCTCCCCCTATGAAGTGTGATGCAGATGTCCTAGCTTGTGCCTTGATGATGGAGCTATGTGGATGCCAATGCAATAGATGGATGCAACTCTAGATGGAGTGATAGTAGTGTATGATGCTAGGTCCCTCATTATGGTCTCATAACTTTATATTTATAGGGTTCTCTTGGTCTAATTTCTGTAATTAACCCTGAAAAGGCTGACACATAAAAGATAAGAATGAAAAACGGCTAGAAAAGACCCAAAAAATGGCAGGAAAGTGGAAAATAGACCAGGGTGCCCCATGGGACTAGATAGCACCCCAGTATTAAATTTGAGCACCCAGTTAGGGTTAAGAGGACACATGAATCTTTAGAAATGAATAGGTAAGTAGGTGCCATAGGTCACAAAATATGAAATAAAATAAATAAGATGGCCAAAAAGGATGGGGGTTAATTAGTACTTTCTTTCCTTGAGAACCTTCTAAATAGTAGTATGAGACCGGGATAAATAAATGTCTAAAGTGCATGATTTTGTGACTACATTTTTCCCCCACTTTATGTTGGTGAGTAGAAAGCTTGGTAACATAAAGTAGATAGAGATGCATACTTGATGCTACTGTAGAGTGATGAAGAAGGCATGTTGAAGGACTAGAAAAAGCGTGGAATGACAACAAGAAAGATGGAGGAGCATGGAAACTATAGATGAAAAATGTGCAAAGAAAAAGTGATGAGAGTGAACCTAGGGAAAACGTGTGTGTGTAGCTACTGTAGTGTGTACCTACATGGTTAGTAAAGCATGTGTTATCATGGAATGTTGTTGTTGTTGTTGCCTCCCAATTTGACTACTTATTTCTCATACGGATAGACCTGCAAGGAGAAAATGATCAAGTAGTCAAATATGTATGTATGTAATTGTAAAAATGCTATGTAAAAAGATGCATGTAAAGTACAAATGTAAATGTAAAATGTAAATAAAAGAGTGTAAATGGAACATGTACACCTGATCCATGTTAAGAGAAAGAGTGTACAAGGATATCCTGTAGTGCAAGTTTTTTGGGTGATCTCACGCCACTCTGGCTAAAGAAGTGTAGGGAGGAAATACTTTGTGTCCTCCAAGCTCTAACCGCTTCTGCTGAAATGTGTGTAGAGATATTTTTCTTGGTTTTTTAGGTGATCTGATGCCACTGGATGAAGAAGTGTAGGGAGGAAATGCTCTGTGTCCTCCAAGCTCTAACTACTTCCTAGAAATGCCAAGGACACCATGTCCTATAAAATCTGTTGTGTATGGGGTTTGTAGACTGGTCTGAACTCACTCATTGAACTGAACTAAACAAGTGTAAATATGTTGTGCTAGTAGAAACCCCCAAATGATGCCCCCCTCTTTGGGGGTGCATGCGACATCGTTGATAGGAGACATGCAACCCCAAAAGAGGGCCAACCACATGTACGCTGAAAAAGTGCTTGGTAAAAACCAAGGCATGCACAAACAATAAGGATAGCCAAAGACAAGTGTAACATGCATGTATATAGAAACATTGTGTAATCTACACAAACAGTATGTAAGCTACCAAGCAAGGTAATGTAAACACACAAGAAGACAAGTAAACCACACAAAGTGGGTTGCAAACATGGGACATCACTCATGATGTCACAAGACACGTAAGGCCATCATGGCTGCAAACAACAGACAAGTGTGCACACCAAACATAGGCAAGGCCCACAAACAATAGAGAAGTAGAAAAATAGACAGATGTACAAACAAGTAGTCATGGAAACATATAATCCTACAAAACAAGTGTTACACATGGAACACCCGTTAGCATGTTAGAGAAATAACCAATATGTCAAAAGCATGTATGATCAAGTAATGTAAGATGCTAAGTACAAAAATGAAACAATAACACCTGGATGAGATGAATGTGGATGCCCCCAGTGACCAGTATAGTAAGGGTAGAAGGCGAGCATCCATGCCGTGTGTAGGAGTCTTGTATCTATGATCACACTAAAAAAGGCGTGAATGTGCATGTGTGGATGGTATAGATAATGACATATAAGAAATCAATATAACATGTGTAATAAAGTGAACATGTAAAACACTAGCAAGAAATAATAAATTCCCCAAGACAATGTAGTATGTCATGGATGGATGGAATGGAATGCAAGATGGAATGATAGGAGCCACTTGCCCCCTGAGTGGATGGAAGTGTATGTAATGAGGTTCATTTTTTTCCCCCTCAGCAGTCAAGAATGAACCATAAACAAGAGTGTGTCATCGGGAAATGGTCGAGTAGTGTATATCATGTCTAGCATGCTATGATGAATGTGTATGTGTAATGTTGATGATATGTGACATATAGAGGAAATGTGTGTGGAACTTATAGCCTAAGTGTATACCACTATGAGATGAAGTATGGAGTGATGATTTATCCCTAAGCATATATCACTATGAGATGAGTGAATGAGTGATGATTTAGCACTACACGTGTATCACTATGAGATAAATGATAAGGAGTGGTGATGTAACCTAAGGTGTATACCACTACAAGATGATAGAATAGGTGATGATTTATCCTAAAGTGTATGTCACTAAGATAGAGATGTCACATGATAAAAGGTGGAATAATACGGGTGTGATAAGTGTAAGGTCCATTTGATTTGTAAACCCTCAGCAGTCGAGTATGGACTGATGAACTAAAGTGTGTCATCGGGTGGTGAGTGTAGTGCATAGAAGACAATGTAGTATAGATGACCAAGTGATGAATAGGGTATGTAAATGTGCAGGTATGTTGAATGCAATGGTAAATGTGTAGGATGTGTAATATGTAATGTGTATAATATGCAATGTAATGTGTGATAATGTAGGATGTATGGATGAAATGTAAATCTAGGCTCATATATAATGTAGACTAGCATAGTATGTAGAATATAGGTGATGTATAAATGCGTAGTGTGAAATAGCCTAATGGCATAGGATGACCAACATGTGTGTGATGATAATGTAGTATAATGTAGAATGTAGGATAATTTTATAATGGATCATGAATGATGTCCAATGTGTGTGATAAAATGTAAATATGTAGTGCCTATAGTGTAGTGTGGGGTTCAATGTAATGGTAATCCCTCAACAATCGAGTGTGAACCGAAGCACAAGAGTGTGTCATCGGGTAATGACGCTAGAATAAATGGTGAGTATGAATGTATAAGAATGCAAAGGAGAATAAGTATGACTATGAAAAGAGTAGAGAAGGAGGGGGGAGATGGAGTGTCATGTGCCCCCCCCCAAGAACGTGTGAATGAATGACTATCTAATGAGGGTGAAGGATGAATGTCTTTCATCTGGTGTGGGTAGAGAAATCATATGATTATGTTCTAATAGGGGAGGTATAGTAAAAAAAAATTGTAGCTGGGAATGAGACCTATACACGTGGGAGGGATGGATGTGCAAAGTGGATTTTGGTGGTACAGAATGTGTTGGTGATATGATAGATGATGTATTAACATAACATGGTGAAGTGAAGTTGGTAAATGATTGTTCATGGCACTATTATGGATGGCTAGATAGAAGGAGATGGTGAACTAATTGCAAGAGGTCATTTCTCAATAGGTGCTTGAGGAACATTGGCTGAGACGTAGGAGAATGTGGTGTGGTAAATGAAAGAAGGCCCAAATGTTCAAAGTGTTTTATCATTTGTGACAATGCATGACAATCATTATCATGATGCCCATGTATTCGGTGATAATGGAAGTATGGACGATCTCAACATTTTGCTAGTCGATGAGGAGAATAGTGATGAGTAGGAAGTAGGGTGACCAAGTGATGATGAAGGAGCTGGAAAAGGATATCATGTGGTGTAGTATTATGTTAAAATATGAGAGTTTCAGTGAATGGTATGACTTGAGGTTTGGTTATATGACATGTAGTGGACATAGATTGCAAATAATATGTAGAAGGAGCAAAATCATGTGATTGAGAATCATCCTTAAGCTGTTGAATTTCAGATCTAAGGGATGTAATGGTTTATTCCATAGATTGTATAGAGGATGTATGTGGTTGAGAAGCATACTTAAGCTGTTGAATTTTAGATCTAAGGGATGTAATGGTTGATTCCATGGCTGTGAATTTATTGTGTAAGGCTTGAATCAAATTGAGAGAGGTTGGTTTGTTCATCAAAGTCAGAGTCAAAAAATAAATAATGGCATAGGTTGTGTATGGCCATCTATAGGAGGTAGTAATGGAAGTAAAATATTTTTATAAGATCAACATTATCATTATTGAAATCATGATGAACAACGTGTGAAAATTGGTAAGTAATGGTATCCCATTGGTTATTTAGATAACCCTGAACCCGTAAACAATACATTTCTATGGCGTATTGTTCATCAATAAAGAGAGGCAATGGACACCCTTGAGAATACCAAATAGTAAAATTGGGTGAGTAACAAAGAAATGAACTATTTGAAATGTGCACAATACCAAATGGCATGGGAAAATCTATATCAATATGACTAGGATGAAGCATGCCTCCAATATAATCTAACCAAGATTGACCAAGGGTAAGTGGGGAAGAAGTATGATAACATGCAAGGTGAAAAACAAGATGAAAAATGTGTAATCCATATGCAACATTGAAAATAAAAGATCCATGATATAAATGTGAGTCATATAAAGGATAATGGAGGTCTTTGAAGGTGAAACCAAGCCAAAAAATACCATCATGTGAACATAAAATAGATTTGTAGGAAGTATCGAGTGGTATATGGTCCCAGTAAGAGCCATTCATGAAGAGGGTACAAGTGAATGGTGGGTGTACTGGTGGTGATGGAAATGAAGATGTATATGAAAAAGTGATGTCTGTGGAGTGGATAGGCCCCTGATATAGAATAATAACAATAGTAGTAATAGGCGACATGGAAGGAACTACATCTATCATAAAAATGGTACCCTTAAATGGTGACAAGTGGGATGATGGAAGGGTATGCAAAGCTAAGGGACATTCGGGAGTAGATCCTGCATAAGGTAGCATAGAGTTCATGAAATGAGAAAGTGGTGATGGAACTGTAGGAACTATATAAACTGTAGGAAATATAACAACTATGTAGGTAATGACATCAAATTCATGTGGGGTATCTAGAATATGAGTGGGATAATGTAATGGATCAATATCGGGTGAATCAGTAATGGAAGGATCTTGCACTATGTGGTCAGGTGAAGGAACTTATATTGTATAGTCAGAGGAAGGAGTTTGTACTATATGGTTAGAGGAAGGAGCTTGTACTATATGGTTAGATGAAGGATCTTGTACTTCATCTAGAATGTGTGTAATAGGAGATTAGGATCGATGGTACATAGGTAAGAAACAATAGCGTCGTCTAAAGTTGTATGATCTATATCAGTGGATGGAAGATGAATAAATGAAGGGAAATGGTTATAGCCAAAAATTCATAGTAGGGGTATTAACAAAGGCATGACCAAAGGTATCAAATTGATAAAATTACTGGAGATTCAGAAGGATGGTTGTTATCCATTATAAGATTCAGGTTCACCAAAATGATTAACTGAAATTAACTAAATCTATAGTTAGCTAAGAACTAGTTAATCTAATCTAGGAGGACATATAACATTGTAAATAACTAGGTAAATGAAGTAAATAAAGATGATAAATGATCTAGAATAACGTATGAAAGGAAATATTAAAAACCTAATGTGTAAAAGAGGAAGATAAATGACTTAGCTGATAACAGATGACTGTCACAGGTTTGACTAAAAATTACGGGAACAGGAATGAACATGCAAAAGTCCTAAAAAGATTGGATCTGGAGGATCTGAGTGGACTGGGGCACTTGGGATTGGACTGGGGCCCACAAGCACTCTGGTATGACTTTTGGGTGCCCTGGTTTGTGGAAAAGCTCTAAAACTAGTTTTTTAGGGTCATAAGATAATCTGTAACCTTCACCAGTTGTCACACTAATTTTTATGAACTACGCTGAATGCTCTAAATATTCCAAGATGAATAAATGACTTGCAAGAGACCAAAGAAAATTATCAAAACCTAAAAAAATAATATGTAGAATGAATGGGTCAGACTGACCTCAACTGCCACAATAGTGGGCTTACTAAACTGAGTGTTGCACTACATTTTAGACCCAAATGTAGTTATGGTGTGTGTGTGTGTGTGTGTGTGTGTGTGTGTGTGTGTGTGTGTGTGTGTGTGTGTGTGTGTGTGTTTGTGTGTGCACGTGTGATGCATGTTGTACCCTAAGTGCTCTTGTGCTAGTCACACTTTGTGAAATAACAAGAAATAACTAGATGTAGAAAATGTAATAGTATGTGTGCATGGAATAGAATAGAATCCCTCCCCCTATGAAGTGTGATGCAGATGTCCTAGCTTGTGCCTTGATGATGGAGCTATGTGGATGCCAATGTAATAGATGGATACAACTCTAGATGGATTGATAGTAGTGTATAATGTTAGGTCCCTCATTATGGTCTCATAACTTTATATTTATAGGGTTTTCTTGGTCTAATTTTGTAATTAACCTCTAAAAGGCCAACCAAATAAAATATAAGAATGAAAAAATGGATAGAAAAGACCCAAAAAATGGCAGGAGAGTGGATAGACTAGGGTGCCCATTGGTGCCCCAATATTAAATTTGGGTGCCCCATTTAGGGTTAAAATGACATGGGATCTTCAGAAATGACTGGGTAAGTAGATGTCATAGGTTGCAAAATATGAAATAAAATAAATAAGATGGCCAAAAAGGACGAGGGTTAATTAGTTCATTATTTCCTTGAGAACCTTCTAAATATTAGAATGAGACCAAGATAAATAAATGTCTAGAGTGCATGATTTTGTGACTATAACCACAGATCCAAAACAACATTAAACCTTCCTTTTCACAAAAAAAACACAACAATAATGGAACCTGAAAGTGAAAGAGACTAAGAGTGATGCACAACACACGACAATTGTAAAAGAAATGTGTAGACGTAAAATCTATGCACTTGGGTACATTTCTAGGTCCTAAGGCATATTAATGTATACATGATTCCTAACTAGTGGTTGACAACTCATTTTGTCCTTTAGGTTACCTTATGTGTTACACTTTATTGGATTTTACACATCTTATATTTCTACCAACACTTTATTGATTTACGTTTTGGTGGCTTTAGAGACTAGTGCCCATTTAAGATAGAAGCACCCATGCAATCTTATCCTTCATGGTTACTCCTAGCCCTCTTTTTCTTCTTCTTAGTATTTTGGGTACTTTCCATTTCTTAGTCACCTTGTAACACTTTGTGTTGTCCTTTTAGTTGTCAATTATTAAATTCAAACAAGGGAATCATTTATATACCTAGTTACTTATTCTAAATCAAGTGTTAAGTACTGTAAGAATTATCCATCACAACCTAAGCTTACAAAAAGGCACAAGAGCACTATAAGGAATTCATTTAGAAAATCCATATAATGGAAAAGGGATGCATTGATCTGCATACACTCCATAGGAGGGGAGTTCATTCTATTCCATCACACATATTTTACATATTCGGGACAATCTATATCTAGTCTGATATCATCATACAACTTGGACAAGGGAAACCTAGGGCATGGGACATGGATACAAACACACACAAATAATTATATGGAGTCTGAGATGTAGTGAAATTTTTGATTGTAAGTTCACTCTTCGAATGACCGTCAGGGTCATTCTAACTCCCCATTCTACATCTTATTTATTAGATTTTATGTGGTTTGTGGGCATGTGTAGGTAATTATATATTTTGCATGTTAAATGTATAATTGATGATCTAATTGTAAAATCTGAGTGTAAAAGAGAAAGCAATAGTGAATATTTTTTGACCTAGAAAGGACCAAATTCCTAGCATCATAGAAGAAACAAGCACCCAAATCATTCACTAGCGCCTAGGGTGCTACTTTCCTCCTATGGGTGTTTATGTCTAACACATTCCTAAATTCTCAAACCCTCGGTGATCCTTTTCGACATTGTTTCGAGCTAGTTCTAGAAGTTACTTGATCTCGATAACTCTAAGGTTGTACGAAATTAGCTAATTCAACATCCATCTCTCATTTTATTAGGGTTTTACATTGTTTAATTCTTGGTGCTTATGCATTACTGTACTTAATTACCTGAATATCATTTATGATAGTATGCTACTCTAAATAAAGGTTTAACTCTATTTATATTAAATCATTTGGTGAAACCCACTTCCCCTCAAACATTCTTCAGATGCTCTTCCATGGCTCATATTTCTGACCCCTTCATTGACACAAATATTCAAGATCTCAATGCTCTTTTTCTAAACACCCTCAAGGGAGAGATATTTTATTATTCATTTTCCGTGATGAGGCCAAGGGGTTAGCTAATATTAATCCTATGGTTTCTAATGATACTTTTGTTCCTATTTTGACACTTACACCACCTTTTTCTAGAACTCTTTCACCTACATCTATTGTCCCCATGTCTATGCCTACCCCTACAACCCACTTTACCCTACCCATTACTTCTCACACATGAAACAATTCATCTTCAGGAACCCATGACCTAGCTTAATTATACCACGATTTGTAAGCCCAAATTCTTTTGTTATAATGAGCTTCTTCATCTTCCTCCCCATCTTTAAATTATTCACTCTTCCTTCACAACCCTTATGCACCCACCATCTCCTCTTATTTGTTTCCTCCTAACTTTTTCGCACCTAATATTTCTACTGTCAATGTCCATGACGTCCCTCGGGAACACCTTCACTCATTTTATGTTGCATTTTTTGACTATGTTTATTACCTTACATTAGTGTAAATTTTTTTTCCTCGAAGCTTACATTACAATGCCATGCAATGGTTCAATGATGTACCTATCCATTCAGTAACATCTTTAACATATTTATCTGATGTATTCCTTTCTCATTTTTCTATAAATATCAACATTAAGATATCATATACACAAATAACTAAAATAAAAAAAGGATCTGATGAACATCTAACAAACTATGTCTTGTGGTATAAGATTAACCTTGCTAAAATGACCAAGGTCCTAGCTGATTTAGAATTGCTAGACCTATTAATTTAAAGTATTTTGCCTCCACTCCAAGAGAGTTTCGTTCTTGAGAATTCTCCTTATTTTGATTAATTGTGTCACACCCTAAAATTGCACAAAATAAAATTGCTATCTATGGGAAAATTGAAGTATTATGATATCGCTTCCCCTTCATCTCCCAAAAATTTTCAATATAAATCCACATTTAATCCTTCCACTAAGCCTACCGACTATAAAAATACCATCAACATTGTTTTTGCACTAGTTAAGCTTTGATTGCAATCCACAAGGTGTAATTTTACTAGGCTACCATACACACCTCACCTCCTCTTACCATAACTCGTTGAAAGCAATCTGATTACTCTCCATCCACTTCTTAATATAGATCCTTCTTGACCATGTGGATGTAATTACGATGAAAACACATGCTATGATTATCACCAGTGCAACTTGATTTCTACTAATCACTATTTTAAGCTTAAACAACTCATTTAAGATCTTATTGAAAACAATGCAATCGATATTCTAGATCTTTCTACTTCTAAATCAATCAATGATAACCAAAATATTAAAATATTCAATGACCCATTACCAAATCATGACAAGTCATATGTTGATTCCTTTGCTTATATGACATATCATTTGGTGCCTCCTCCCTCATTAGCACCCCTTGATTTTCTCATTGTTACTACTGATATACCATCATCAGTTATTACATTCTTGGATTATGAATACCATGCTACATTTTCTTCTAATTTGTTACATATCGATGTTTTTATTGGTACTCATATAATCGACAATACTCCAATCCATCCCTTGACCCTTTCCAATGCATTCTTTTTGGCACTCTTACTAGCTATCAACTTTCCAATCTCTCAAATTACATTTCCACTTCCCATTTCTTATGGACATGTCATCCTTCCCGTTACTATTGGTTCCCTTACCATACTAACATTGTTTCTTGTTACATTTTAAATCAAACATTATGACATGGTATTAGGTCTCCCTTGGTTTTGAGCTACCTAAGCTATCCCTTCCATGCTCCACTTATGCCTTAATTTCATTCATAAAAATAATTTTTTCACAATTCAAGGCATTCCAATGCGCACACTATTATCTTGGCCTATTCTCGTCTCTACTTTTGCTCCAATAATGACATCTCGGTCTCTACCATCTCTTAACTCTAAATATATCTCCACACCTAGCTCCCCCATCCATACACTATTGGAAACATAGGGTAATGAGGTGGGGGATGAATTATTCAACAAAAAATTTATTCCCTTCTCATTCATTTTCATTCATACAACCATTCAATCAAACATTAACCATATGTGTGTTTACTTAAGCATTGAATAAACCATACACAAGAGAAAGACCAAGAACAAGAAAAAGAACAAGAGAGTACATAAGAACACCAAATTTAAGTGGGAAACCCTTAAAGGGAAGAAAATACACTAAAAACTTCTTATATTACATAAATAAAAAACATTTAGTGAAACACCAACTTCACAAGGATCATCAACCCCTAGTTTAGTAGAGCATCAACCCTATAAAGAGCACCAACCCCTAATATAGTGAAGCATCCACTCCAAAAGGAGGATAAAACCCCCTAAGATGATCAAGACAAAAATAAACCAACTGTAGATGAAGATATATAATGTAATTTTACTACCACAAATTGTGGAGATCACAATTCCAGCTCACACAATTTCAAACCCTCTAAAATCCCTCTCTTCTTTGACTCACTCTATCTCATAGTTCCATGATCTGATTTAGCTTCAAAACCTTGTACATATGATCTCTAATGTTCTTCATATTTTTGGAAAGCCCCCCAGATCTAGTTCGATGCCTTAATACCTTTTTCACACTCTCACTTGGGTCACACTTTTTCCCTCTTAAATCACTAACTCAAAAATGAACCCAAAACACTTGCTTTATACCCTTCTCAAGTAATAAAAATAATTCAAGTCAGTCAATATCAATTATCTTGACTGATGTAACATAAAAATATAACAATAAATTCATAAAAACAATTAATATGGACCCATTTAGGCTGCCCATGTTCTAAGACACCAAACAAGCTCAAAAATTGCTCAAAAACCCATCACCTAACTTATCAAAGACCTCCAAACTCATCACCATGATATTTCAATCATCCAAAGGCCAAATACATGTAAAAAATGACATAAAAATGTAATCCATAGTCACACATTAATTTTAACTAATGAAATTATTCATAACTCTATCAAGAAGGTTCATATCCTTCTCAAAACTGTTGCTTTCAGGAACCCGTCTTCATCTATGGAGATATAAATCACACAATAAAACATAAAATATTCCATGTAGAAACTCATTGGAAATCCAATGAACTTTATATCACATCCATGCTATATAGACCTCTTGAAACATCCATCCATTTAAACCACACCCACTTTCCTATTCATCAAACTGATCTTCCTAGGAATCAATTTATGAAATACAACTAGTTTTCACCCTTACTACCACTTTCAAGACTTATAAATTACTTAAATAGGGAAAAAATGCATACCTCTTCACTTTATAATATTTATCAAGCATCAAACAACCCAAAACATGAGACTTTTATCTTCATCTTCAATCCAGAGTAATTATGTCCTGAAAACAAGGAACCTTGGTCTTCACAAACTGAGTTAGTTCACCTATCGAACCTCATCATAAAGATATATTTTTTAAAAATTATAATGGGATCTGATTTTAATTTATAAAACATCTTACATTTTCTTCCAAATCTAAACGGAAGGCCTTCAACCAGGTCAATATATGAAATTGATCAAAATTACCTTTTATAAGCCCAAAAACCAGTCTTTATAAATAGGGTACACTTTGGCCTCTAGGAAATCAACCTTGATTTTAAACTATCATGGAAATCAAGTACAACTTCTAGGATAAAAACAATGTCAATTTATTTCATACCTTCTTTGGACAAATTTTCCTCAAACTAAAAATCTTCTGAAACTATCTTGTTTGAGTGGGGTCCACAAACCATCACATTCTCTATGATACATTTCTATAAATATGGAGGAGTTCTCTACAACCTATAATCATCATACTATCAATATCAATCAATTTTGGGAACCTATCATGAATATCTCTCCCACTACTTTTTGGCTAGGGTTTCAAACTCATAAAAAGTAGTTTGAATTCTTAACATTCATTCATAAAAACATGATGATGAAATGACATCATTATTTTTGTCAAATTATCTTAGCTCAATGTAAAAAAATCCTTGAAAAACATAATGTCCCATGCAAAGCAAACAATCCACAGTGAGCATCATAAGTTACAATTTAATCTAGAAAATGCCTTCTTCTTAACCTTATTTCACCAAAAACACTATAACTTGCAAAACCTTCTTCATGAAAACCTAAATTTTTTCCCACAACACACTCTCCTAACATCTCCAATCATCATCATAGCTAAAATATATTTTCATCTTCATATCCTATCTTATTTTCATGACTATCCCTTAAGGTTTCCCATGGTTTAAGCTAGGTCATAGTAGACGGAACTCATTCCTCATCATGAAACCTCTCCAAAAGGCCCTAACACACATGAGACAACATGTATAAAATACCTTCATACCTCCATGAGCTCACATGACTCTCAAATTTATCCTAATGCTTCATTTCGCTTCCAAGCTCCTAGACTAGGTCTAGATGTGCACCTACAACTACATATTTCACCTATACTTGCACTCTTAAACTCATATTAGTGTCTCTAAAACCTCCATCCATGATTTACATACCTATAACATACTTCTCAAGTCACCAAGAAACACAAATCATCATGTACCTTAATCTAGGCTATCTAGGTCACCTGACTAGGTTTATTAGACTAAGCCAATATCACTGAATCCACTCATGCAATCATGAATCCAACTGAATCTCCATGTCATCATCCTACTAATCACCTTATATCATACCTACATCATCCTATTTTTCATTAATGATATTTTACATTAGTGTCAACACCTATATTTAACATGCCAATAATCTCCCCCTTTGTCATTGATAAAAAGCCACCTATTCTTCTCCCCCTTTTTACATTAATGTCAAATCATACATGAAGCTCATGTTATTGATCTTCCTCAGCTTCCTGGAGTGACCTCTTGGTTTGAAAATTCAACCAAATTCATCATTTTATCATATAAACTCCTTAAGAATATCATGATGAAAGCCATCATTCTAAATCTTCTTGATGTTTCTTGTGTATCATGTAGATTTTTATTTCACACCTTCATGTCATGAATGAACCTTGTCAAGATGCAAATCTCACTCAAAGATAAAGAAATCAACTAGATAAATCTTGCAACATGTTTAACTCTACCATATAGGTCCTGATAGACACCTTAGGACTTTGTTAGAGGGTCAAACATTATTCTTTTCCTTCAAGGGATCTTAGAAACTTATAGGTCATCATAATAGTTTTTATAGCCTCTATACCTTGTTATCATGCATATTAAGAAAATCTACAAAATTTAATATTCTCATAGAAGTTCTCTAACTATGTAGACCGTCTCCAAGAGACAACTAATCTTGCACATCATCCTTCATTTGAGAAAATAATTTTTAGACATTTAGACACAAGTTTCCTTCATATATAGACTTAGGAGTTATATCTTACCTCTGTGTAGGTTCCAAGGTGCAACTCTTGAACTCTTCATATATCTTTAGGGAGAAATTGTCTTGTTATTATTTTTATATAGAGATATTTACTCTCCCCAGATCATCTTGAGCCTTTCAAGTATTCATGATGCTAGAGATACCAATGAATCTAATAATCCCTTCTCAAAGTGCACTACCCAATTTTAGACATACAATCTTGTTTGAAAGTTTTTTAAAAGAAATTTTATACTTTCCATGGTCATTTTGACATTAAACCCTCTAATAGAGGAGAATTATTATTTTTCACGAATCAAACCAATCATTCAAGTTAGAACTCATACCTCTGTGATCATAACACTTTCATACCTTTCTCAATTGTGTCTTCTTGAGTGCAGTGTCATCCAAACCTTCTTATTAGGAGTAATCCATTCATGACCAAGATAAATTAAAACCATATCTAGGCACCCTTTTGGATATTTGAGATGTGTGCAAAACCTTTTGATCTAGTTCTCATGACAACTCTTCCTTTTTCAAATTTTTCTTCTCTAGTTGAGAATGCTTCAAGTATCCCTGTCTAAGAGGATTTTATGACCTATCTTGAGTTATGGTGATCTTAAAACCTTGAGGTAGATATTTTTAAGTACTCATTTTCCTCTTTTGTTTATCTATGAATTTTTCAGGACCATACTCATACATTAAATCACTCTTTTCACTGAAATTCATGTTCACATTAGGTCTCCTTGAGCACTACACAACCAAGTCTGAGAACTGTTACATTTTCCCAAAATTTTTTATTTTGTCTTGGAATGAAAAATATTGAATATTCAAGAAAACCATGTGTAGATTATTTTCTCTTGATTAGATGTTTAGAGCCTCCAAAACCAATTTTCTCTCAAACTGCTTCTTATAGGCCTTCATGTACCTTCTTTTCTTGTTACCAAATTCCATGCTTTCATGGGATTTGCAACCTCGTTTATCTTTATACTTGTCCACTTATAATTCTTGTCACTTGGATGAACTTTGTGCTCAAAATTTCATAGCTCCATGATGTTCACCAACTCCCCTTGGAATGAGAAGCTTATTCTTTCAATCAAACCTTCATGAATGTGGTCAATACAGGTCTCCCTATTCATACTATTTTGATTATTTATGGAGGTTAATCAAGCGTGTATTTCTTATTTTCACTCATATGAGGACAATGAGAAAATATTTTCATAGGATGTATGAAATTTCTATTCCCTCTGATGATAGAAACCTAATCAAATGACTTAGACATACTATACAATCTTCCTCATATTCACACTAACAAATCTTGATTTATGACCAAAAATTTCATTGATACTTCACAAAAATTACACCTCAATGAAGTACATCAACCTTGACTAGGTATATAATAGACATATTAATCACAAAAACCCATACATATGTTTTCATGAACACTAGACTCATAAATAAGAGCATACTTAGACAAGGTGGACCAAATACTTTTTGATATACACTTAACTCAACATGAATCATCCATTTTGACACAAACAAAAACCATTTGAATGAGATGAAAATCCTCACACAACAACCCTATTTGATTAATAACATCATAGTTTATGACAACAAGATAAGCACCACTCATAATCCACATGACAAGATCCATTTATAACATTAATAAGATAACAAATAATTATTATACTTAAACATACCTTTTCACGCTTTAATCTCATAGAAATATGGCTCCATAGAGCCTAATGGGGGCACTTATGACATCTGCATTCACCTAATAAGGTAGAACATCCATGTCCACATGGGACATGATACCAAAATTATTCATCAAATTTCTTAGCTTTTGTACCTTTTCTTCTATGTTATTCTCCTTGAGGTCTTCTTGAGAGGATAGTAACAACTCTTGAGATTCAAAAAATGCAAATAGGACTTCTATCAAAAATAGACTCGTCATGACTAGAGCAAGCAACTTTAGGATCATCTTTTTCCTTATTGATAGGAGTAGGCTTGAGTTCTTACTTTTATTTCTCAACATGTTTAGTCTTGACATCATCCTTCTTCTTGTAGATATTAATCTTGGTTCTACAATATCTTGTAATGTGCCCAAATTTTTTGCGCTTGAAACAAGCAATATGATTCTTACCTTAAGAAGCTCCATTTTTCCAACTCTATCTAGGTGGAATATGATTACATATCCTAGCAATATGGCCAAATTGATTGCATTTAAAACATACCACCTCATTCATGTCATCATTATTCCACCTTCTTTATGATTCATGAAAATAATTTATAGCAACATGACCCTTCTCATGAAAATCGTAACAAATGAAATCTCTTGACTGATATGAATGATCAACTATACTAGTGCTCCATGGAAATACATACTTAACGTTTATTTTACAATCCCTAGCCTTATGAATAAAGATATTAAAAAAATAACAGACACCATTTAAATTACTTGTGATTTTCATTACATTAGGATTCCTGATAACTTTCTCCTGGTCTTTGAATACCTCAATGTTCTTAGTAGGTCATTGACTTGATTCTACATGATTTTCATCCTTATTTCCTTCATCCTTGAAGCCAAAACCTATTTTTTCACTGGAGTTTATTTAGTTACTCAATAATTCATCCAAGTTTCTTGTACTCTTTTCAAACTTTTGGTACACTTTCACTTTTCTTAAAGTAAGATCTAATTCTGATTGAAATTTTTTTACGGTTCCACTAAATTTGATGCACTCATCCTCTTTAATCTTGAGACTAGCAGTAATAAATCTAATTTGATATTTTAAATGAGTACACTCCTTATTTTTTTCTTCATTCTCTTTAAGAGTTTCCTTAATCATTTGACTCTTCTTCCTTATGAGATGTAGACCATCTAGGTAACCAACATGTTTGGATTCACCATTTCTTCTGTCCTGATTCATTCCTTTTAAACTATCAATTTCATTTCTACTAGAAGGAATGCTATCTTAATATAAATATTCCAACTTATTCCATATCTCCTTAGATGAATCACAATCCAAAACTATGGTGCTCACACATTATTCCAAAGTGTCAAAAATGATATCCTTGGTAATTTATTTTATGGGGTCATATAAATCAATGTCTCCAACACAAAATTCATAACTAATTTAACTAAGATATACCTTCATTCCAAGTCTCCATAGGGAATAGTTAGTTCCATAGAACTTAGGAACTTGATATGGAAAAAATCTTCTCCCATCTTGATTAACCAAACATGTGCTCCAAGAGGATCAAATTTCAAGTGATTGAAATTATCCAAAAGGAAATACTCTAATAAAAAATTTCTGAAGAAAAAGGTAGTGAGAGGGGCGGGGGTGAAGCAGTCCACTAAATTTATTCCATTTTTATTCATCATTAATTTTCATTCATAAAACCATTCAATCAAACATGAACCGTATGTGTGTTTTCTTAAGCATTGAATCAACCATACACAAGAGCAAGAATAAGAGAGTGCACAAGAACACCAAATTTAAGAGGGAAACAATTAAAGGGAATAAAACCCATAGAAACTATTCTTATATTACACAAAGTAAATATATTTAGTGAAACACCAACTTTGAAAGGAGAACTAACCCTTACTTTAGTATAGAACTAACCCTAAAAGGACCTCCAAGCCCTAATTTAGTGAAGCACCCAATCCAAAAGGAGGCTATAACCCCATAAGATGATAAAAAATATACTAAAAAAATGTAGATGAAGATATCTGATGTAATGTTGCTACTACAACTGATTGAAATCACAATTTCAGCTCACATACTTTCAAACCCTCTCTTTTTCAACTTACTCTATCTCACACTTTCATGACCTAATCTAGATTCAAACCCTTGCACACATGCTCTCTAACCTTATTCATATTTTTTCACACATCCCCAGATCTTATTTGATATCTTCATACCTATTTTACAATATCACTTGGGTCACACTTTTCCCCTCTTAAATCACTAGTTCAAAAATGAACTTAAAAAACTTGCTTTATACTCTTCTCAACTAAAAAACATAAGACAATTAGGTCAAGATAAATTATCTATACCAATGAAACATAAAAATATAACAATACATTCATAACAACATTTAATATGGACTCATATAGGTCGTCCATGCTCCAAGACATGAAACAAGCTAAAACATTGCTCAAACCACATCATCTAACCCATCAAAGACCTCCAAAATCATCACCATGATTTTTAAAGCCTCAAAATGGCTCAAACATGTCAAAAATGACATAAAAACATCATCCATGGTCATACATTAACTCTAACCAATAAAATTATTTGTAACTCTATCAAGAAGGATCATATCATTCTCTAAACAACTGCTTTCAGGAACCATTATTCACCTAGATGGAGCTCTAGATCACAACATAACACCTCAAATATTCCATGTAATCACTCATCAGAAATACACTAACCTCTAGATAAAATCAATGTTTGATAGACCTCTTGAAACATCCATCCATGCAAACCACACTCACTTTCCTATTCATCAAATTGAGATACCTAGAAAGTAGTTTTGGAAATGCATGTGGTTTGTACCCTTTCTTCCACTTTAAATACTTCTAAATGAATTCAATAGGGAAAAATTTAATTTTAGATCACTCTAAAATAAATAGAGAACATAAAATAATCCAAAACATGAGACTTTTACTTTCATCTTCTAGCTAGATAAATCTTGTCCTAAAACAAGTGACCTCGGTCTTCACAAACTAAGCTAGTTAACCTATCAAACCTCACAATCAAGAGATAAACCATATACCATTAAAAGTTCATATGAATATAGTTTCCATAACATAATACATTTACTTCTAACTCAAAGTGAAATGCATTCAAATAGGTCAATATCTGAAATTTCTCAAACCTGCCCTTTACAAGCCCAAAAACCAATCTTCATAAATAGGGCACACTTTTACCTCTAGTACCTAAAAAATGATCTGAAACTATCATTTAAATCAAGTAAAACTCCAAGGATTAAAATAATGTCAATTTATTTCATACCTTCTTTGGAAAACTTTCTGTCAAAATTAACATCTTAAGAAAGTATCCTGTTTTAGTGGGGTCCACAAACCATAACATGCTATACCATACATTTATGTAAATATGGAAGATTCCTCTCTGACCTTAAATTATCATACTATTAAGATCAATCAATTTTGGGTGTAAATCATGAAGATATATCCTACCAATTTTGGGAAAGGGTTTTAAACTCATAAGATGTTAGTTTGAGTTCTTAACATTTGTTCATAAAAACCTGATGATGAAATGACATCATTATTTTTGTGAAATTATCTTATCTCAATGTAAAAACATCCCAAAAATCCACAAGGTACTTGTTATCCAATTTTTCCCCTCAGGAGAAATTGGACAAACATGACCCCACAGAGAAAAATGAGGGATTAATTTGGCCAGGGGAGATCACACTTCGGGATTGGTTGAATAGGTTAGGTAGGTCAAAGAGAAATTCAGGGACTCAGTGGAAAGAAGTGTGAAAAAGGAGTGGGAAGTCTGAAACCCAGAGTCAAAAATTTGGGCTTCAGGGTTTTAGAGGTTTCACAAGCTTGTAATGAACAATGCCACGTGGGGAGAAGAAAGTCTAAAACCTGAATTCTGAAATTCATATTTCAGGCTTTCAGAGTTTCAGAGGTTTCATGTGCTAAACGAATACCGAAATCCCGAAACCTAAAGTCCCAAAACCCCAAAACCCAAAGTCCCAAATCCTCGAAGTCTGAAGTCCCGAATCCCCAAAATCTAAATTTTAGAAACCTTGAAACCCAAAGTCCTGAATCCCTAATACCTGAAGTCCCGAAACCTGAACCCCCGAAATGACAAAGGTCTGAAACTTGAAGTTTGAATTTTAAACTTCGGGGTTTTGGAATTTTGGAACTTTTGGTTCGAGTGATGAATAGTGTCACACAACATGGTTTCAGAGTCTGAAATTTGAAGTCTAAATTTTAGACTTTGAAGGTTCAAAATTTCATAACTCTCAAGCCAACTTGAGTGATGAAAAATAGCCTGAACTCTGAAATCAAAATGCCTGAAGTTCTAAATCCCAAAATTCCAAAATTTCAGATTTTGGAGGATGCGATGCAATTCAAAGTCTGAAAAGGAAGAGATCACCACTAGAATTTATTGCAGTATGGAACTCTCATCTTCATATGGCCATAAGTTTTGACTAGAAGCTTAAATTTACACAAACTTAGACTTTTTGGAAAGCCATCAGTGTCCTCTACACAAAAACCCTCTGGTTTCTTACTTTTAGTAAGGTTAAGTATTTTAAAATGAAGAAATACAGTTCTCTATTTTAGAGGGATATTTCCAGATTTCTCACCTACCAAAATAATGAAGGTATGAGCTTCCTTTCTTCCCAAAAAAGGTAAATTACATGGAGGCATGGGTTGTGCAGTGGTACCCATCATTGTTGCAAGTGATTTTAATTCATTTTAGGGTGGTTGAAGAAAGATTTAAAATTCCTCCTCTCTCTCCCTTCTCTCATTCTTACTATATATTGGAAGGATGGGATCATTTAAAAAGGTTAAATAATCTTACTTTGTACCCTCCCTTTTTCTCTTGTCTGTAAGTTAATTTGTGCAGTTCAAACATCCCATTCAAGTTGTAATGAAAATTTATGCCTCTTGGCCATTGTAATGCATTGTATTAAATATGTGGAGTAATAATATAAGTCTTTGGATGAAATTCAACCCTCTCTTGTGTTCATTGTATTCTCTTGATCTTTCATTGCAATTTTTGTTAGCTGTGCATGCTAAATTATGTTGCATATTTAATGGTGAATGAATTCATAGTAATTAGTTGACTTGTGGTGTGTATTCATCCCTTTCAAAATTATTGGTTTTCATCTCCATGCAAAACAAGTGTTCAACATTCCTTTTGGTGCATCATCTCATGTAGATTAGGTTTAATTTATTGCAATCTTTTCAACCCTATCTCCTTGGAAAGTTAGAGAAGATTTTCAGATAGATCCTCTTCAATTTGAATGTGTGTATCAGAATAGAGGAATAGGAACTGAAGTTCATCCAGAGAGATTTCCCGATTGTAAAGTCCCACACTTTGGTAAAATATCCATTTTATGGAATCACACTAATAGTTTCAATCTATTGAGTTGTAAATAATTAGGGGTGCTATGATTTTGCATCAATAGTACTATGTAAAACACATAATCAACACCGAGCATTAGAAGTTGCAATTTGATCTGGAAAATGGATTCTTCTAAACCATGTTTCACCAAAAACGCTATAACTTGCAAAATATTCTTCATGAAAACCTGAAAGTTTTCCTACACCACGTCAATACAATTTCCTAACATATTGAATCATCGTCATGTCTCAAATAGGTCTGAATTTTCATATCCCATCTCATTTTCATGACTATCCCTCGGTCTTTTGTATGGTTTAAGCTAGGTCATAGTATAAGGACCTCATATATCATCGTTAAACATCTACAAAAGGCCATAAAACACTTGATAAATCATGTATCACATACATTCATGCCTCCATGAGATCACATGAATCTCAAACTAATCCTTATGCTTCATTTGGCCTTTAAGATCATAGACTAGGTCTAGATGTACACCGACAACCGAGTCTTCTAGCTATACCTATACTCTAAAACTCATGTGAGTGTCTCTAAACTCTCCATCCATGCTCTCCATGCATCTAACATGATTCTTAAGTCACAAAGCAACATAAATCATCATGTAACTTCACATAAGCTAGCTAGGCCACCTAACTGGGCTTGCTAGACCAAGCCAATCTCAATTAGTCCACTAATCTAATCATAAATCCACTTGAATTTCCATGTCATCATCCTACTAAGCACCTTATAACATACCTACATCATCCTCTTTGTCATTAATGGTATTTTACATCAATGACAACACCTATACTCAACATGCCAACATACACGACCTACATGACAACCCCGTCTCCCTCACTACACCAATCTCCCTCACATACACATATTTACTCTCCTACACCACTAGTCGTAGACCATGGTCACATGACTTTTACTTCTTGGATATAAGATAAGGGTCCCTTGCTCTTTGCTATTGTGGTGTAGTGCCCACGTTTTTATAGCTCTAGTTATCTGTTGGTTCCTTTATGCATAGACATGTTTTGATTGAGACTTTGATAGATTTCAGACATTTTACTATGGTATTTTATCCTCATGGACATTATGGTATTTTGGGTGCGTAGCACCAATTGGACTAGATTCGTATACTGATATATTTCTTATGATGATTGATGACACTAACAGGGTTATATGATAGATCTATTGGTTAGATGATGGTTCTTGTGCTCGATTTGATTAATGATATAGTTTTCTGGATTTAATAATGGTAATTTT
The DNA here is from genome assembly GCA_019776745.2 of Taxus chinensis. Classification (NCBI taxonomy): domain Eukaryota; kingdom Viridiplantae; phylum Streptophyta; class Pinopsida; order Cupressales; family Taxaceae; genus Taxus; species Taxus chinensis. Next base: position 129,693,593 of record CM034147.1, on the reverse strand, counting down.
TATGCTAGCCTAAGTGTATGTCATTGTGATTTTATTTGTGGGTGATTCATGGAAAACTATGTGAATAATTGTATGCATTTAAATATCAATTATAAAATTATGTTAGGACATTATAAGTTTGATTGAAATTGTGATTTGTAGATGATGTTTATTATATTGGATAGATGCGGTTAATGTGTGCAATGAGTGTGCAGGTAATAGGTATAGGAGAGCATGGGTTTCAGGGCAGCTACGCAATTGTGCACAAGCGGCCCACGGGCTGAGTCCTAACCATGCTAAATGTTTGAGGCCTTAGATTAAATGTATTTAATTAGGCACCTTGGGTGAACCCTCAATTGTAATGTAATTATGTCTTCTAAAATTAATTATGTTTAGGGTGTGTTTTTTAAGTAAACTAGTTTAGGGGTTTAATGATCTCATCTTAATTTAAGTGATAGTTTTGGGTAAGTGTGTGTGTGTGTGTGTGTGTGTGTGTGTGTGTGTGTGTGTGTGTGTGTGTGTGTGTGTGTGTGTGTAGAAGGGATTGGGGACCACATGTGAACCTTGGGTGGACCCCACACCCTCTACCCTTGTGCCCAAGCATGCCAAACACGAAATTGGGTTATTTTGGGCATTTTTAGGGACCCCTTTTGAGTTTGGGAGTTCCCTTAGCATGAAAATGGGCCCTTGGACCCTACCTAATAGGTAGGGGGCTTATTTCCAAGGTTTGGAGGGAGTTTCCCTCCCATTTTTCCCTCCTTAGTCACCATCCATGTAAGATGGTTGGTTTGTGTGTTTTTGTTAAAAGTTACTCCACTTTGTTTTATTTTAGTTTTTAGTATTTTGGGTGATAAGGGCTAAAAGGTGAGGTTACTCTTACTTATTTGGTTTTTGGAATCTTTGACTCTTGAGAGGAGAGGGGGTGATACTTGTCACTTTCCCATTGGTGAGGAAACTTTTGGGTTCCTCTTCTTATTCTTCCTCATGTGGAAGGAAGGGGTCTTCTTGGCTCTTTTTTTTTTTGGGAGAACTTGGAGAATTTTGGGAGCTTGGAGATTTGCTTGGACAAAGGGAAAAGCTTAGAGTCTTGGAAAGCATTGTAGAGGTAGGATTCTTAACTTTTTTCTTCTTAGTTGTGCTTATCTTGTTAACTATGCTTTGATCAATGAAATGGTGTGTGTGAAATGATGTGTTGTGAAGTTGTATGGTGAATGTAGTTATTTGCTTGTTCTTGTTGTTTTCTTTTGTTTTCTCTCCACCATCATTTGGATTGATGGTTTTTGGAGAATGTAGGGGAAGAGAGAGGGATTTACCTCTCAAACCTCATGGTTTTTGGTCAAGCCATGAAGGTCCCTTCTCATCCCCTAATATGGTTTGAGGTGGGAGAAAGGATCATATGGCTTGAACCTTTCCCCATTCTTGGTGAGGAAACCCTTTTGGGTTTGAAAATCCTCCCAAGAAGGATTTCTATGACATAAAGGAGGAATAAGGAGGATGAATGATTTGGAGGTATAAGGAGTTTTTTAAACATGTTTTTTTGGTGCTCCTATGGTTGAACATCTTTGATTTGGGCATCCTACTCCTTCTCTTCCCCCTTGTGAGGTTGACCTTGTTATCCTCATGTTGTTGTTTTATCATGTGTAGTATGTCTAAAGTGTTAAATGGTCTTATGTATCTCTTGTGTGTTTTATCCCCTTTATACTTGTGCACATTGTGGAAGTTTGTTACTCTCTCCCATGGGATTGGGGGAGGCTAGCATGGCTTCCAACCATGGAAAGACATGTGATGATGCCTATTGGTTGGGTGGTAAACAATCCTTGTCTCTTATTTTAGCATCCTTGGAAGAAAATTCAAGTTAGAGATAGTTGGATCCTCTTGCCATCTTGGTAATCCTCATCTTTTGAGGGCATTACCTTCATTTTGCAAATAAATGTGGCTTTGTGAAGTTTTTACACTCTTGTAAATACCCATTATTGTACTTATTGCTTCTTGTAAACTTTGGTCTTTACTAAGAAAAGTTTTTACCTTATTGTTGCTAGAATCTTGTAATATTATCCTATTGAAATCATGAGTTTTCTTTTAGTTACAAGTCATCTTTGAAGGTCTTGTTGTGTATAAATCTGAAAAGTATGATCATGCATGGTGCATCAAAACTGTAATTTTTAGTTGTGTCTACTTCTCTAGTGTTGTAAAAAAAAAGTACCTATGAAATGGCTTATGTACCTGTGTATCCTATGTATGCATAACTGAAATTTACAAGCTAAACATTCTTTTAAATCTGTAAAATTTTATGGCAATACATGTGGGATAGCTCTCTACTACTCACACACTTTGGGGGAATTTTAATTTTACCCCCATCACTATTTTCTATATTTATCATAGCTTATCTACTACACTTAAAGTTTTATGCTTCATGATAAATCTTTCATAGCATCTACACCCAATCACATACAATACCTTTACTACTCGATGACACACTCTTGTTCTACTGTTCATACTTGAATGTTGAGGGAGAAATTATTAAATGAACCTCATGTCACACACATCCACTAGGGGGAAATACAGCCCCTCTCATCTATACATCCTGCATATTGTAGCACACCATTACATTCACATGACATCTGCACATCTTGGTTACATTGTTAGCTTATACTATTTACATATTGCACTTTGTTTCTTATGCTATCATAATTATTAGTATGTAATTATTAGTTTCTATATACACATGCATGCCCATGTGGTATTTTGATGTGAGTTCATGAATTTTACAAAATTTTACATGATGCATGATGGTCATCAATTTTCTCTACCAGTCCCACCGAGGCTCCTGAGGGTATCTACCTTTGCTACTCTCATACTCCACACTCACATGTCCTATTATTAAAATATTTACTACTTTTCACTTCTCTATACATGATTTTACATACTATTTATCTTTCTAACATGCTAATGGATGCTTCATGTGTAGTGTTTTCCTTGCAGGATTCTATACAAGTAGGGTTATTTTTTACTTCTTATTTACTATTGTTTTCTATTGTTTGCAAGATATTCCCTATGTCATGATCAATCCATTTTTTCTTATGGCCTCTTTAACTTTGATTATCTTATGACATTGTGAGTGATCTCCCATGTATGCACCATGCTTTTCATGGTAGCTCTTATCTTCATAGTTGTTTGATACACTGCATTCCCTGGTATGCTATCTCTTTTGCACTAACACTTACTTCTAACATCTATTATTTGCATGTTCCTTGGTTTCTACCATACACGTCCCCTACCCCCTGCAAATATCCAATCCATGATATGCATATCAGTTTTAGGTCCTCTCGTTTGGGATGCCTCCTCCTACATTCATCACATCCACCCCAAAGGAGGGGGAAACTATTAGGTGAAAAAATCACTATTCTAGCATCACAGAGATCCAGAATAGAACATCACAATACAAAAATAGAAAAGGCACATAGTTACAAAGTGTTCCAGAATTAGACATTGATAAAAAACATAGAGAAGACACTAAAACCCAATATAAGAAAGGAATGGTGGGTTCTTGTGTCCCACCTAAGGAATTTTTTCCTAGGGGAAAAATTAGGAAATTTCTCAGTTAAACATAGTTTTTAGTAGATTACAGTATGGATCTACAGTATAAGAAACTTGATTTTTTTTTTAAAAATCCAGTCATTCAATTACAATTTAGTTACAATATGGTTACAAATCAGTTACAAATTGGTTACAAATCATGGATGTGCCAATATGCAGTGGTACTTATCATTTTAGTAGTGTCATGGAAGGAGAGAAACACAAACCTCTCTCCCCAAAGCTCTTCTCTTTGGCATGAGATCACCCAAAAAACTCATCCTTGGCATGAGATCACCCAAAAAATTCTCCTTTTGTGTGAGATCACCCAAAAACTCGTGCTTGGTGTGAGATCGCTCAAAAAACTCACTTTTCGCGTGATATTTCCCAAAAACCTCACCCTTGGTGGAAAGATACTTAAATCCACAACATATTTAAAGTAAATAGCAAAAAATTCTATCATATCCTCTCTCATACATCAGATGCACTCTTTCCTTAGCTACTACTTTTGCACACTTTTTACTTATACATACGTTACTTTGATTTTTCACATACGGTACTTTGACTAATATCTTGGTCTACTTTTTCAGGTCCGTCCTTACAAACAAAAAGAAGAAACTCACATCAATAAGCACAAGATCCAACAACATGCTACTATGTATACAATTCATCCCTAGGGCCTACCTCCCTTTCCTAATTTTCATGCTTCACATGGCATGCTATCCACTACACTCCTCTCTAGATTACAAGGTACATGTATTCTATATACTTTATGATATTGAGTATTCACTCAACATCATAAAGTGGGGAAAAAATTAGACACCAAATCTGTGCACTTGGGTACATTTGTAGGTCCTAAATCATACTAATGTATACTTGATTCCTAAGAAAGAAAACCAATGGTTGAGAGCTCCTTTTTCAACTTTGGGTTGCTTTATGCCTTACACTTTATTGGCTTTTACACATCTTATAGATTTGTCAGCACTTGATTTATTTACCTTTTAATGGATTTGAAAACTAGCTCCCATTTAGGATAGAAGCGTCCAGGAACTCCTATCCCTCATGGGTGCCATCCCTCTTTTTCTTCTTCCTACCATTTTTGCTCCTTTTCTTTTCTTAGTCACCTTATAACACTTTGGGTTGGCCTTTTAGTTGTCAATTATGAAATTAAAACAATGGAATCATATATATACTAAGTTAATTCTTATAAATCAAGGGCCAAGAACTATATGCATTATCTATCACCACCTAATATTGCACAAAGGCACAAGATAACTAAAAGACATACATCTTGGACATCCATGGAAGGGAAAAGGGCTAAATTTAAACATATACACTACATAAGAGGGGAGTTCATTCTATTCCATCACACACATTTTGCATATTTATAAAAATACAGATGTAGCATGCTATCATCATGCATCTTACACAAGGGAAACTGAGGGTAAATGACATAGATACACAAACACAAAGAAATATGTGGAGTTTGAGATGTAGTGCAATGATCAGTTGTAAGTTCCCTCTTTGGGTGACCACTGGGGTCAATCCAACTCCCCATTCTAAATGTTATTTATTATATTTGATGTGGTTTGTATAGGTAGTTATTTGTTTTATAGGTTACATGTACAACTGACGATCTAAAAAAAAATGAGCAAAAAAGAGAAAGCAATAACAAATATTTTAAGACCCAGAAAGGACCAGATTCCTAACACCTGAAAAGACATAGGCACCCAAATTAGTCACTAGCACCTGGATTATTCCTATCCTCCTATGGGCACTTCTATCTAGTAAATTCATGAATTATCAAACCCTTAGCAAGCCTTTTAGACATTGTTTCTAGCCAGTTCCAGCAATTACATGATCCCGATCAATTCAAGGTTGCATGAAATCAGCTAAGTCATCATCCCTCTCTCATTTTCTTAGGGTTTTACATTGTTGAATGCTTTTAGCCTATGCATTAATGTACTTAATCACCTAAATATTATTTATTACAATACTTTACTCTGACTAAAGTTTAAAGTCTATTTAAATTAAATCAAAAGGAAATAATGAAAGTAAACTAAATTAGGGCAAAAATAACCACAAAACAAATTTTATTACTTGAAATATGCACAATCCATTATAATAAAGTGGAAGAAGGAAAGGAAACACTTAACAGATGGAAAAAATGAATGGATGTATCTCATATCTTTTCTTGTAATCATTTTGACATGGTGCCCTTACAAATTGAGAGGATCCATCCTTATAAATGAGTATAAGTTTACATTATAAATAAAAATGGGAGAGAGAAGTGGGAAAAGAGAGGGAAACTTGAATTTTTAGCTCCAACCACCAAAAATAATAATTTAATGTTTTAAAATCATCATGGGCACCCCTATAAGACTATTCCCCCTATTACTTTTCTTATATGAGATTGAAGGAGTGCTATACTTCATTAACTCAGGTGGTTGTGTTGTCTGTAATTGCACACTAATGGACCAAATAATTTTTTCATTTTTACCCATAAAATATCACCAAAATCCAAATTTTATGATGTCAAATTCAAGGGATTGAGGATATCTTTCCAATGAGACCTATTTTTCTTGATTTGGATCTTAGAAGTCAAAGTTATGGCCATTTGAATTTCTGTAGGCAAGGAGGAATACAATGCTGACACGTGATGACTTTTGGTTGGCTACAGAGATGACCTCTTTCCTACGTGTTCATCACACATAAGTCCTACTAATATTATCCATTGATTACTTATTGACCCGTTGGACTCGAAATTCTATTTATCCTATTCATTCCACAAGCTTTGCATCCTCCAGATTCTCTTGGTTGAAAGGTCCCCAGAAAGATGACACATATATTTTTATTAATGATCATGGGGTGTGAAAATTTAACCACATGGGATGCTAGTTTTACACCATGTTCCATGTGTGGATTGGTTTGGGGATTTTGGGTGATATTTCATGCCTACATGAGTGTGCAGAGATGTGTGGGAAGTCTGTTCGCCTACAAATTAAGGTGGCCAGACTCGGGGTGAAAATTTCTTGCGAGAATTAATGCAATGCTGTGAAGAAAACCAACAGATATGCAAGGGAAGTATTCGGGGATCGGGGTGTGAAATGCATGCTCACATGAGCATGTAGGGTTACACAAGGGCCTGAGGAACCTCAAAGTAAGGCCCCAAGGATTAGGGTCTAGAAGGCATGTGTGCAACCTATAACTATAAAACTTATAACAAGTCCCCTTGAAACATTACTCAATCATTTAAAAATGGGTGCCTTTGCAAATGATCTATAATAGTGGTGCAAATTTTAAGAAATAATCATAGGGATTGAAACCATATAAATTTTCTATAAATCTGAAGGAAAAATTTTGTAGCTTGTTAATCTTAGTGCAAAGTCAATACACCATGTCAAATCCACAAATGAATTACAAATTGCCAAAATATCCTGGGGGTTATTTTAGATAACTGGGGTCTCGAAGCTGACTAAGTGGTTCTAAATCCTCCTATTAGGGGTGGAGTGGAGCCATGGGACCTGGGATCTTGAACAATGTGAACTTGCTCCTGTAACTTACTCTTGCTCCTATTCCGAGACTCATGATCACTATTCCTCTTCTCCTCTTCCAAGTAAAACTTCTCCAGCACTTTCTCCAAGGTTGGAAGAGATAAAATATTGATTGCAATAGAAAAATATGCATTCAATCTCTTGATCAATATATTGACCTAAAAATTATTATCTTGAAGGTAATCCACTTATTATAAAAGATCTAGAAATCGACACTCATATTGTGCTAATATACTTGGTCCCTGCTAAAGATCATGGAACTCATAAATCTTCTTCTGAATGAAATTATTATACATATATCAAGCCCAAAAATTCTCCTTGAATAACTCCCATCTAACTAGATCACATGTCAAATGGAGCTTCTGATCCTCATTCCTCCACCAAACATCTGTCATTTTTTAAAGGAGGTATATGACAAGGAGAACTTGACATTGCTCTCATACGGGTATAACCCAAATCATATTTCAAGAATAAAGAGCCATGACTTGGACCTGAAACCATCAATCATCCTTCCATAACTGGGTGGATAGAGACAAAGGATATCCCTAAAATAACCACCCATCACCTAGCTATGAAGACGTGTCTCAACTGCTCTCTTAACCTTAACTTAAGGGATATAAGACCTCTCTTGTTATCGTGAGTCATGAAAGTGTGTGGAAGAATGAACGACCTCATCACTATGAGCCTCACTCTCATGATAACTAACCTCATTTTCTGGATTTGGCTATGTTAGAAGGAAATCTTGCTGGACTCCCATCATCTACTATGGTGCATCTAATATCTACGGCCAAAAATTGGCTCTAGGAATATTTGGGGGTACCTACTCATGACCTCAGGTTGTCTCCGCATGTTTCCTAGTACTGCTCCCCATCATACTACATATGGGGGAGAAGGGTACTTTAGGTTTTGTGGAAACATTCATTCAAAGGTGGTTTACCTAACTCAAACTACTAACTAGCTAAAGTTTAAGCCCTAGAGTGTCTAATGTTGAAACTCAGATTTGATACCAGATGTTGCGCCGCATTCAATGCAGGTCCAAAATAAGTCCAAAATTACCAAAGGAAACTATAATTAATATTATAATAATAATAAAATGGTGTTTTTTAAAAATTTATAATAATAAAAAGTGATAAAAATAAATACGACTAAGTCGAGGATAAAATATATTACAGTGAAAATGGCACAAAACTTCTTAAGTGAGCTATTTGATTGTTTTAAAATTACAGTGGTCAGAATCATGGTAGTAAAATTATTTAAATTAATTTAAATAATGAATTTTAGCTTTCAAAAGCTATTTAGGGCTAAAAGGTGCCCCAATAGCTACTAGAGTTGGGCATGGGTCTACTTTGGTCCCCCAAATGGACCCATACACTGTTAGAATTTAAGTGACCGAGTCAGGATAACATAAAATCATATCAATTAAATAACATGGGTAAAAATTATAAATATCTGAAAGCCCCAAATATGGAGTAAAGGAGAGCCCTTAGATTTAAGGGCCCTCCATTGTAGGATCTTAGGGTATCTAAGGATTCCCTAATTTCCTTATAGGCTACCATAAAACTCACTTTTATTTCATTCTGAAGTTTTGTTTGAAGGAAAGTGGAAGAGGAAGAGAGCCTTCAAAAATCTCAAGAAAGGAAACACGGTTTTTCCTTCAGTTTATTTTTCCCATTTCAATAGAAAACTCTGTTAGGGATAATATTTTCAATTTTTTATTTTTCTTACAGGGCCTCCATTACTTCTGCATTGTTCTTTTAATCATGCAAATTTTTTGAGAGGAATATTCTCTACTCCAAGTCTACCATGGGTTTCATTTTGCTTATGAAAATATTCTACATGTTTTAACTCTCTTATGAGGAGAGTTATATTATTATTTTTAAAAATGTGAATCCATATATATATATTTATATAAATATAAATGTGTGTGTATACCATATTTACTAGTTTCATGCCAAACTGGGTGATTCATATCTCCAAAGGCCATACAGACAAGTTTGAGTGGACGTGTAAAAAGGTGTAGCGTTCAGCTAAGGGATGCGGCCCTTTTACCAAAATCATGGTATATAAAATAGGGGGGCGGGGTGACAAGTGGGAGATATGGTCACAACTTGATTGCAGCCAAGGTTGACAGATTTAGAGGCCACGACATAGCCATGGCTGTATACTATATGGAGCTGGAGGATGGTTTGGGACAACCATCCCACCCTTCCCCAAACCCAAATACAAGTATTTCACTATTATTTATACCAATAATAGTGTGTGTGTGTGTAGGGTGGCAGGAGATATGACCATGACTTGGCTGTGGTAAATGTTAGTAGAGTTAGCAGCCATGACAACCATGGCCATATACGATATGGACATAGGGGATGGGTTGGGGTAGTCATCCCACCCTTCCCAAAACCCAAATACAAGTCTTTCAATATTTTTATACCAACAATTATATATATACATACATACATATAAAAGCCATAATACTTAGATAAGTTTTCTTTATGGTTTTCTTGTTTTGTTTATAATTATAGTTTAGTTTCATAACAAATTTGAGGGATAGATTAAAATAATATACATTTATAAAAATGTAAGATTATTAATATATTCTCAATATACATTAAGATATTTATACACACACACCATGGGATTAATCAAAAGTATAAATCTCTGGTTGTTTTTACAACCATCTTGATTTCAAACAGTTTTCTACGATGAAGATTCATGAGATTTTTAGGAATGAACCCATATGGTTTTTTGAATTATGACTATATGGGTTTAAATATTTCACATATAAGTACTCTCACACACACAGATATGGTTTTCCAATATCTTTCTCAAGGAAAAGTAATTGACTAGTTTAGATGCAAAACATCAAGCTTAAGAATCCCAAAAACAAAACTATAACTCAATTTCAGATATAACTCAGTTTATTTTAACAAGATTTTTGGATACATACATGATTATGATGACTCTATTTCAAATATAAAACAAATACAATTCCAAGGTTTATAAACAAAACATAGAAATCAAAGATAGAAAAATTAAGATAAAATTAAGAAAACATTTTCTTTGATTTCTTATTTGAGTAAGAGGAAAATAAAAAATGATACAATTCCATATTTAACCAAATAAAGGGAACACTTGTACATTTCAGTTTTTCTGTAACAACACATCCATTTATGTCTTTTTATCCTAATTGTTTAGCATCATTTCAAAAATAAAACTAAAGGTGTATGAGAATAATTTAACATTAATTGTATTTCTTTAATAATAGGGAAATAATCACTTTCACAATTAGATCTATAACATAACAAAATAAATACTATTTCCTTCGATAAGATATTTAAACACTCTTTCAAACTTAAACAAAATTACACATTTTAATTTATATTTTCATTCATTCAATCCTTAACCATAAGAAAAGGGAAATTATTCTTAAAATACAAGTACAAAAGCCCTCCACAAAGTGGAGATAACATGACAATTGTTTTTGTAAATTTCCAAACTCCAAAAGACCAATAAAAAAGAAAACTTTTTTCATGTTCCCAAATTCAATCCATGCTCCAAATTTATCACAAAAACTCCCAAAAATCCACAAGAACATATTGGTTGACCAGCCAACCAATTGGCATCATTGCACACCTCAAAGTGAATAATGAGAACATGCTAGCCTCCTCTTAAGCCCATATAAGAGTGGAAAGAGATGACTCTAACCATAACTTAGGATAAGGAAAGAAATCACAAATACAAGGCTTGCAATTTCACAACATAGCAAGAAAGTAAGAAGTAATAAAAAAACATTGAGAAGATCCATGTTTCTTTTCATGGGAAGAGGGGATGAAGATATCCCAAATTTTCCAAAACATAGTAACTAATAATTATAAAAACAAAATCCTTGAAATATACTTATCTCTCCATTTTTATCCCCTTATCTCTCCATTCCCCTCTTCACCAAGGGTTTTTTATCCAATTTGGAATCCCCTACAAATTGGTTAACTTGCAAATTGGCTAAACATCTTAGGAATACTTTTAGTACTAGGAATAGGTAGAGGAACCAGTCTTCTCTGGAGGTTTGTCTAATTTATAAGATCCCACTCCTTGAGATAATCCCATGTTACCCAAATACACGGATTGCTCATCCATAGTTTATGACATATCAGAGGGTGCTCTAATTTGGTGATAACAACTTTGGCATGCCCATTGGGAGAGAAGTCAATTCTTCCGTGTTTATAAAGATTGGATTTGTGTCTTGGTGAATTTACAGCCTTTGGAGGCTATGCAATAGCACATATGACGACTCCTAGGATCATAATTCAACGATTTTAGCATCACAAGTTTCTCAAATTCATGAGAAGGATCCAAACTAGGTCTAGAACAAGAAAAAAAGAGATATTTGAATACTTGCAGCTATCTTCGAGTAGAGGAAGACAAGTTCAGAGATCACCATCCCCACCAAACAGGACTCTATCAACACCTCCACCTAGTAGGCCATTTCTTCAATCAACTAAAGTTCTTATACTGATTAGAATGGCTACACAACCAATGCAAAATTCATTTACAAATTTCACAGGTAGCAGTCCACTTACCCTCAATGTACAGAATCCAATTCTGGTGGCAACATTAAAAAACATTCCATTATTTAATGGATAAAATCATACAACGCCAATTGATCATATTTTTCAGGATATTACAAATGTATATGTTATACATCAGATTGTTGATATGGATGTGGCAATGAAAATTCTTACTTCTTCTTTCAAAGAAAAATCTCTATAGTGGTTTACGAGCTTAACAAATACATTAATTTATAGTTGGAATGCGCTATGCATGGCTTTATGTGATCATTTTGGAGAAAGGGGAAATAATATATCTCTTTTGGGGTAGTTGACTAATATCAAAAGAACACCAAATGAACAAATGACTGAATTTAACTTCAGATTTCAAAGGGCATGGGACAAGATTCCAATTTCCGCAAGACAAATGGATGAAGGGGAATTTCTCTATTTTCTTAAAGCTCTAAATTTTTACATTTATGTTATTATACAATCTATGGGAGGGATAAACTAACCAAGAGCTTATACCATATCCATTAGAGTTGATAATTTCCTAATTCAAGCCGGTAAACTTGTACCTAGGCGACGGATGCCTATCTATCCAAATATGGAAAATACTAGTTCTAGCCAAACACCTGAGTTAGCCCATATTCATACTCCTAGAAATCAGAATTCTAATGAAGCTTATACCTCTTCTAGCACCTCAACTAAACTCTAGGAGGTCATGAAATAATTACAAAACCTAGGGAACAAGTTGGTGACCCTCAAGATGTTGCAGGCCCAAAATGTTTGACCTTATCAGCCTCAAACCCAACCTAATAGGCCTCCATATCACTCTAATAGACCTCCTTCTCAATTTTATAATCAAAACCAAGGACAACCTCTTGCTGCTAGTGTTGACCCTAAACCTTGACAAAAATGTGAGATTTAGGAAGTTCAACATATTGTTAGTGATGTACATAGGAAAAGTAAACTTATCTAACTTGTGAATAGAAATAATGTAAACATGCATAACAAAATTTTCTCCAAAACATCAATTCTCATTCATATTTAAATATTCATTACATTATTATCATTCCCATACATAAATCCTCTCTATTATCTCATATACTTCTTGTAATGCTCTCATACATTTCTTGTGGCACACACATATATCAAGGATTAATTACAACAAATATACAAAATACAACACATTCCAAGATTCACTTCTTTTGATTCATGCCTCTATCGACTTCTGTCTCATTCTATCTTGACTTGTATTTGTTTTACGGCTTTGTGTTAGCTTCCGCAGCTTCCTTCAGTGCACCATGTATTTTCTTAGTCTTCAACAACTTTTCTAGTATACCGTGGCTTCATCCTTTTATGCGTGACTTCTTCTAATCCTTCACGGCTTCTTTTAGACCTTTGTAACTTCTTCTAGGATTTCGTGGATAATCCAAAAAAATTATGAAGAACCTTGTCAACATCATCCCTTGACTTAAACCTTGTCTTATCCTAGAGACAACAACTGATGAAGAACCCTGTCCTTATTGCCAAAATTTTCTCCAAAAATGCTATATAGGCATCAACCCCTTGAACTTAGACATCTGGTGTAGGGAAAGGTTCCCTCGCTCGAATCACCTGATTGGACTTATGGTATGCCAACTGTGGAGGGTAAAGGCATCAAAGCCTAGAAACTTAGATGTCTGGAATAAGGAAGATTTCCTTCGCTCAACTCACTTGGCTGGGTTTGTGGGACACCCCGCCTCTTATTCTTCTTAATGTTGGAGCTGCAGGAATGTTCTTAGTAATATGGGGTGTAATGTTCTTCTCAAAAATATACCATAACTCTATATGTGTGTATATTTACTTTTTCCACTATGAGTTCTCCTAGATCAACTGAATAAAATTAGATGGTGATGATTTTGTTTCTACTTTATCCCATCTATTTTGGGTGGTTGTGAGATCTTGTTACATTCTAATAATGGCTCTATCTAATGGTGTGCTACATTCTTGTATATCCATTATCTTTTCAGACTACACCCTTTGTTGTGTTTGATATTTTTCTATCAATTTGGCTATCTTCTATCTTTGGCCTCCATATTTTCCCTAGTTGATATCATATGTTGTTCCAACTTTTCTACTTCTACTTTTTATTTTTGAGTTTCACTAGGCCATCTGATTGTATAAGTATAATAGGCCATGGCATTTTGCAACTTTGTCTCCATCTTAGTTTCTGTGGCTCGCATTTATTTCCTTCTTTTCTTATTATCCAAACTTTATGGATTAAGAATTTGCTATTTATACTCTTTCATACAACTCTCATGCATTTTCTTCTTTTCTTCTTCAAAATTGACTGTTCCTTCTTGTAAAATGTCACTTACCACATTATTTGTAGCCACTTTTACTTATAGAGTTAGATTAGTGGTGATGTATGATTTTTCTATTTGAATGGAGGATGAAATCTTATGCATAGCTTCTTCCAACTCTGCGCACTGTTGCATCTACTATTGTTTAGCAATCTATTCAAACATTTGACCACATGTTGTCTTCCACAAGGGGGAAAATTTCTCTAAGTGCACCTTATAGCCCTTTGTGGTTTGTGACACCACCCCTTGTTGCAACTATATTGATTGCTCCTTTTTACTTTGTTGTAGTGCCAACTTGATTTTTTCTAGTGAATCCCTTGGTGTTTTTGTGGTTACCATACTTGTATATGTTTTTATGGTTAGTGTTGATGGTACTGTGTTAAGATATTTTCTTATTTTCTACTTTAAAATTAACTTTTCCTTCTTGTAAAATGTCACTTACCACCTTCTTTGTAGCCACTTCTAATTATAGAGGTGGATATGTGGTGATGTGTGGTTTTGTTGTTTGGATGGAGGATAAAATATTTTGCATAGCTTCTTCTAACTCTACGCACCGTTACATCCAATCTTGTTTAGCACTCTATTCCAAAATTTTACCATAGGTTGTCTTGTTCAAGGGGGAAATTTTTTCTAAGTGCACCTTATAGCCCTCTATGGTTTGTTCCACTACCCTTTGCTCCAACTATATTGATTTCTCATTTTTTCTTTGTTGCAGTGCTAACTTGAATTTTTATAGTGAATCCCTTGGTGTTTGTGTGGGTACCATACTTGTAGATGTTTCCATGGTTGTTGCTGATGGTACTATGTTGTTATGTTCTCCTTGTTTCTTTAGTTCTTCATTTTTCTTCTTTTCTTCTACCTCTTTTTCTTTCTTCTCTTTTTTTTTTCTTTTCTTTCTTCCTCATCTTTTCCTCTTTTTTCCTTTTCTTCTTGTTCCTTCTTATATGTTTCTTTCTTCTCTTGTTCTTCTTTATCTTTCTTTTTTTTTTCTTGTTTTCCCTTCCTTTCTTTTTCCTCCTTCTCCTTCTTATCTTTTTCACACCTTTGGAAATAAAACTTTGAATTCTCTTATCTCCCACCAGGTGTGCCAAAAATGTTATCACCAAATCACCATACCCTCTTAATTTCTAGCTTATGAAACTAGTGCCTTCAGTGTGATTGGGTAACATGGGTACCACCTCTCAAGTTATGGGACTTGCGGGGTTGAGGTGGACCTCTAGAGAAGGTAGAATTCCTCTTCCTAATCCTAATGCTAAACTACCCCTAATGCAATAAGAACCTAACTAAACCTTTTCTAACACTTCCAAGGAGACAAAGATAGAGAAAATACATTAAATGAAGGAAATCCTACACTAGAAATGGTGATAACACAAAGAGAAGGGGTTGTCAAACACTTTCCTAGCCTACAAAATTGGAGAAATATGATCATGGAATGGGTGGAAATGCACAAAAGACCACAACACATACATTCACCATTCCTAAATAAAAACAAAAACACCAAAATCCTACAATGGAAACTATAAAATGCACAAAACACCTATTAATAAAGAGAGGCAAGAAGATACAACAAATTCATGCAAGGTTAGATAAATTAACACAAACACAATTTCATTGCTCCATTAAATTTACACAGTACATCATAGTAGGGAGAGGAAAGAGTGCCATTACAATATTTTGAATGAAGGCTTGAATCCCCAAAAAATCACAACCCAGCTAAAGGAAAGAAGAGGGGTGCATGGGAGAAAATGGTCTAACAATTTACAATGTTTCCTCTCCTTTACATTTAGAGAATGATTTTAATAGGAGGAGGAAGAAATTTGGATTTTAATGTGTATGTTCCTCTATATCTATTTCCATTATGCTATAGGACATTTTAGGATGCCCATGCCTTCAGTTCTTGACCCCCATGCTGAAAAATGGTTAGCCATGCCTTCATTAATAACACCCCACCAACCCTTAAACTATTCACTTTTATTCCATTTCAGAGGTCTAGAACCTCCAAAAATCAAATTTTGATAGCATTGTGCTACAACTCTCCTTCTCACCTCTCTGATGACTATAATTTTGTTGCAAAAGGAAATCTTGGGTAAAAGTTATGGTATTTTTGGTGGAGGGGTGTTTTTTGGCATTTTGATGTCTCTGCATGCATGGGTGAGTAGCTCGATGAGCTAGTTGGCAAGTTCCTTTGTTTGCATTCATGGCAGGTTATCATCTTTGTCTACCACTTCAGACTTCCCACCTGAGCTACTTATTCCTACTTTGGGCTTCTCTGAACTCTATTTGCATGTCGGAAAGCTCTTTTACCTTACAAATCGAGCTCCAAACTAGATCCTACCACGCATGTTATGGACGAGTGAGCCCCTAAATTTATCCTGATTCATATTGGATTCAACCATTAACTCATCCTCTTTCCATTCATTGAGATTGTTGGGCATGGGACCTTTAAAACCATTCCCTGATTTACATTGTTCTTCACTGTTGGCTTGACGCTTCTCCAACTTGTCCCCCAAACTAGATCCACGTGGCCACCTACCACATGGACTCTCGACCATCTCAGGAATTACTCCACATTACACACCTTGAAACCTTGGCATGTACTATGGTCCACTACTTTGACTGAGTCCATTTCAGACTTCACCCTTTTTTCAAAGATTGGAGTCTCTATGTCAAGCTCATGTACTATTTATCATGCAAATCCTAATCCCTAAATGTATGAAACTATGAATTTCAGAGTTCAAACATTAGGAACTCAGATTTCCCACTCAACCACTATTCATCATAAACCCCTCGGACTATGAATTCCTACAGTCTAAATTTTCAGACTTCGGGCTCTACTAACCTCTGAAACCACTTG
The DNA here is from genome assembly GCA_019776745.2 of Taxus chinensis. Lineage (NCBI taxonomy): Eukaryota > Viridiplantae > Streptophyta > Pinopsida > Cupressales > Taxaceae > Taxus > Taxus chinensis. The sequence continues at coordinate 129,676,741 of CM034147.1, read as the reverse complement.
TCATTACCTTGCCTCGTTGAGCTGATCCTGACATCATCCTGTCGACCTAAGCTCAATGCTAAGCTCGTGGCATTAAGACCTTCCACATAGTTTTTCAATCTGACTGATGAGTTGGCCCTTGAATTTCCATTTCTCTCCACCTATGCTTGGCATCTATCCATTTCACCTACTCAGGAGTTTTCCAGCATCTTGATCCTGATTCATCTAATGGTGACCTTGACGAGGCCGACTCGTAATCATAGCTCAGTGTACGGAGCTCATTGGACCATGGTTGACTGATGAATCCATGTTCAAGAGTTGTGATTCACCCGATCTCTTTAGTGCTACATTATATTCCTTGCCTAAATCGGTCCTCATGCCAATATTTCAACTTGCCATCATGTCCCTCTCGTTATTCTGTCAACCTCGATGTGCCTCGTGCAATTATTTTCCATGCCAAGCTTGAATAATCTCTGTCTCCTGCATATTGACTCACCTAAGTTCTTCCTCCTTGGTTTCATTGACACCATTTCTTTACTATTTGGGAGTTTGGCTATGCCCGAGCTCGATCCTCCCAAGTTCCAATCTATGTGATATCATATACAAGTCCTCACTCAAAACATTGAGCTTATCTCCCACATTGGCACCATCATTAGCTCACAATCACCTCACCCCATAATCGAGATCTTCCTTGTGACCTGAGCCACCTCACCACATATCTGACACAACTCGACCTTTCCCACATGTTTCTTGGTACATGAGCTCACACCTAACTTGGTTCCCAGTGTTGACTCTTTCCTATAGAGCTCACCACTTGTGAGTTGACCCACTTGCTCAAGTACCTGAGTTATTCTCCTTATTATGTGTCCCCCTTGATGAGTCACTCTATGATGCACCCATAAATCTTTTTGCAGGTTCTATTAGGATCATTTCATGAGCTTGTCTCCGAGCTCAACCTTCTATTTTGTCAGCCTCCACCTCGCTTCCCACTACGACTCGGTCCTCACTCCTCCAACCCGCCTGTGTCAAGCCACTGATATTGCTTTAACTCTACTCTACAATCCCACCTGTGGCTTGAACAAGCCTTAGCTTGACTTGGGGAGTTGGGTGAGCTTGCAGAGCTCTCAACTTAGACAATTGAGCTCATAGAGCTCAATCGTTGAGCCACCCAAACCATACTACCAAACATCATATACCCAACTCATCAAGTAGCTAAACAAGCTACTCAACATGCATGAAAACATATCGGTAGAGATTTATTCTCCTCACCCCTTATGCATAACCATTAGCTCGGTTCCTTCTTGAGTGACTTTTACATTTTTTTCCCTAGACCATTGAATTTTGGAGTTTTTTTGAATTCTCTCATGTTAGAGGGATAATGAGGATTGAGGAAAACATCATCAAGCATGTTACTCTAATTTTTTCATTTTTAGCATGCTTGATTAGGTGTGGGCCTATCGGATCCTATCTTCTCCTTAAGACCAATCTGAGTCCCTTTAAAACCTAGAAGAAGAAAAAAATCATTTGAAAAATTCCAATCCTTCGCAAAATGTTTTAAATGCTCCTAAAACACTTGGTTGTGCCTATAAACCCCAGATCTTCTAGTCAAATCCCCATTCAGTGTTCAGGTTCTATTTACCCCTGTTGTCCATTTTTCTTGGGGAAAAAATGGATAACAAGAGTATCCATGCTTTCTTTGTTATTTTCCATAGTTTTTCGTAGCTCTCTTCTTTGCATTTTGTTGGTGGATACTTCTTTCTTTGCTTTAGCTTTTAGTGCCTTAGTTTGTTGCAAGTCAATTCCTTTTATATCCTTCCTCCTTATACCTACAATATTTATTTGGAGGGATCCAGGGATAATTTTAGCAGCGAATATTCGTAATATGGCGAAAATTTCATTTTATGAAAATTTGAAAAGGTGAATTATTCGGAGTGGGTCGGTGTCCTGTTCGCCTAAAATATATAGTATATTTTTTCTGGGGGGTCGGCTTCACCTTCATTTGAAAACATCTCCTATAAAAACCTAGCTAATTCGCCGGGTAGTATACCTCAAGTAGCTTAACAAATTACCAATACTGTGAAATTTTAACTCACATACCCTTAAGCACCAAAGATTCAGATTACTGTTAGCTTGTGATTGTTGACACGTGACAATAGCTGTACTGACGTGTGACAAAGGAAGTGTTGATGCATGACTTGGGCAGTGTTGACACGTGACAGAGGAAGTGTTGACACATGACAAAGGAAGTGTTGACACGCGACTTGGGCAGTGGTGACGAGCGACAGAGGAAGTGGTGACGCGCGACATGGGCAGTGGTGACGTGCGACATGGGTAGTGGTGATGCGCGATAGAGGAGGTATTGACTTGCGACAGAGCAGGTATTGATGCGTGACATGGGCAGTGGTGACGCGTGACATGGGTAGTGGTGACGTGTGACATGCGCAGTGGTGATGCGCGACAGAGGAGGTATTGATGCGCGACAAGGGCAGTGTTGACGCGCGACAGGAAATGGGTTGTTGACACGAGACAAGTGCAAAGTTGACACGTGAAAAAGACCTCAGACATGGAGATTTTTGATGAGAAAGCAGAGGTCAGAGGCTGCAGACGCGCGACAGGAGATTTTGCTATCGCGCGTCAAGAAAATGAAGTGACGCGCATCAATAGACCTTAGTGACACGCGTCAACAACCTTGTTGACACGCGTCACTAAGGTCTGTTGACGCACGTCACTTCATTTTCTTGACGCGCTATAGCAAAATCAGCACCCTCAATGATGCGCGTCAACAAACCTCAGTGACGCGCGTCAAGAAGGTTGTTGATGCGCGTCACTAAGGTCTATTAACGCACGTCACTTCATTTTCTTGACGCGCGACAGCAAAATCTCCTATCGCGCATCTGCAGCCTTTTGTCGCGCCACTTGACAATCAGGTGAAATTTTTTCATACAACCCCCAAAAAATTTGCCTTCCTGCGAAACTAGTTCCGAGGATATTCGCCAGGTATTCTCCACCTCCGATTTCCAAGAGGTCTCTTAAAATGAACCCTGGAGGTATCTCTTTTTTTATTCCATGAATTTCATTCTTTATTTCACTTCTTTTTTATGTTCTGTGTATTTTCTTTCATTTCATGTATTTTTCGTGTTCCATGTCTTTCGTTTTTAGTGTATTTTATTTTATCCCACGTGTTTTTCATTTTCTGTGCCTTTCGTGTTCAACATATTTTTCTTTGTTTGGCAGATTTTTCTTAGTTTGCACTTTTTCTTCATTTCATGGCTATCCAACCTCCCATTCATTCATCCCGCAATTTTTCTCTATTCTTCATTCCTTTGTTCCGTGGATTTCTTTATTCTGTTTTTTTGTTTGTGTTATTGCGCGGGTCTCCTTCCTCCACGGTTCTTCTTTCCTTTTTGTTTTTCTTTATTACATGGGTATTCTCCTTGCATGGTCTTCTTTTCTTTTTGTTTTTCTTTATTGCATGGGTATCCTCCCTTCGTGGTTTTTTTAATTGTGTGGGTATGTTCCCTCCATGGTTATTCCTTCTTTTTATTTTTCTTATTTATTATATTTATTAGAGTAAGGAAGCCCTTGCGGGTTTTCATTCTACCCCCCATCCTATCTGCCAATTTTTTGGTTTTCAGATAGGCCAAAATTTTATTTCTATATATTTTTAAAGTATTATATCATTTTAGTCTTGGTCTATTTATATAGCCTATTAATTATTTCAAATGTAGTGTCTGAAGATTTTTTGCACCTGAAGGTAATATGTATTTAATTGTAGACACCTAAACTTTCTAAGAGAGCAAATGCAAAGCATATAGCAAAGAGACTAAGAGCTTGCACCTTTCCCTTTTGAGATTTCATCATCTTGAAGAGTTAAACCTCTTTCTTAAAGTGCTTGGGTCATATAGGAGGTGTCAAAAGGGTCTTGTAGCCCAACTTTGATTAGCCCCAATTCCTAGGTTCTTGGAACATTAAGGACAACTATTTTGATAGCCATGGAGATTACTTAGGTCCATTCATTTATTTTTTATTAGAGAATAGATGAGTTTATATATTTAGCATTGTTAGTTTCAAAGTTTGTATTTATGAATGCTAACATCTAACTCTTGTTTAATTCTTATCATGATGGTGTTTATGCTTTGTTTTAGCTAAATTATAGAACTATTTTAGGTGGTAGTTCTTGCTTCATTTGATTTAGCATTAAGAAAAGTATACATGCACACATTTGGCATTCCTGGTGGGACTTACTCCATTTTCCTTTGCACTTAATTTCAAGTATTTGTAGTTAAGTTTTATTTTTGGTTACTAACCCTCTTTTACACATGTTGATCTAACTTGTTTTTCTTAACTTATTTTTTTGAGTTTGCATGTGTTGAGTCTTCCTTGTAGGTATAAAGGAGGTGAAGTGCTGTTAAAATTGGAATTGATGGGAAAATTTCAAGATTTCTCCATGTTTTCATTTTTAGAGCTTACTTTTTCAACATTTTACATGCTAGTTTTGTCAATTTCTTGAAATTTTTCAATTCTTGAGCATGTAGGTTAGTGTTTGATAGTGCTGAGTCTTCTATTTACATATTAATGTGGTGGGTTGCTATCAAAATTTAATCTTGGTGAGAAAATTTCAATATTTCATCATGTTTTCATTTTTAGAGCTTACTTTTTCATCATTCTACATGCTAGTTTTGTCAATTTCTTGAAAATCTTAAATTCTTGAGCATGTATGTTAATGTTTGATAGCGTTGAGTCTTCTATTCATATATTAATGTGATGGGTTGTTGTCAAAATTGAATCTTGGTTGGAAAATTTTTCCCATTTTGCAGGTTAAGTGACGTTTTTTTGACATTTTTTTAGTGCATGTCAAGTGCATACCCATGAGCATAAGAGCATATGTGTAACCCATCTTCCGAAGGCCATAACTTTTGTTCCCGTACTCGAAATGACTCCATTTTTTTTGTGTTGGAAAGGTATTGAAGTTAAATATACAATGAAAACATAAATTTAGGATTTATAGTTACGAAAATTATAGGTTTTTATATTATTTGAAAACTAGTTATTTTCTAACATGTCTAATGTTTTGATGAATGTTGTATTTTCATGCTTACTCGATTTAGACCAAAGCATGTGTATGATATTCTCTTGTACCTTTTGGTGATCTTGAGAATCAAAAACAACTTTGATCTCTATCTTGTTAACATTGGGATTAAACTTGGAAACTTGATTATCCATTTCGCTTAAGGGAATGAACCTTTTACAAAGCATTTTTTCAATGGTCCTTTGATTTGAAGTTTTCCATTTTTATATAGTTGGGATAAAGTTTGTGTATGATCTTATATTACACCTTAGGGTGATCTTGAGAATCAAAAGTAACTTTATTCTTCATTTTATAACATTTGGTAAATTGGAAACTTCATCTTTCACTTTTTGCTTAAGGGAATGAACCTTTTACAAAGCATTTTTCAATGGTGCTTTGATTTGAAGTTTTCCATTTCTATATAGTTGGGATAAATTTTGTGTATACTCTTCTCTTGCACCTTAGGGTGATCTTGAGAATCAAAATTAACTTTAGTCTTCATTTTATAACATTTGGTAGATTGGAAACTTCATCTTTCACTTTTGGTTTAGGGGAATGAACATTTATCAAAAAATTTGTATGGTTCATTGATTGAAAAGATTTTCTTTACTTTTTAGTTGGATTATTTTTTGTGTATGCTCTTCTCTTGCATCCTTGGATGATCTTGAGAATCAAAAACAACTCTTAATCTTCTTTTAAATAATGTGATTTTCTTGGAGAACTACTAATGCTTGAGTGCATGACCTAAAAACACTTGTCAAAGAAAGGAGGAACCAAAACAAAATCAAAAACTACTAATACAGTTGTTATACAGGTTGCCAAAAGGTGTTCAAGAAAACCACACCTAATTAAACAAGACAAAAAGAACAACATATTCAAAACACTGTATTGCAGGTTTCGGAAAAGGGTATGTCCCTCTCTGCTCAACTGGAACATAACCCCTTTGGCATAACACCTTAAGCTACAACAATTGGAGTGGTTCCAGGAACCCCAAAGTAGTCCACGCAAGAGGGAACCTTGTGGATGAAACGGGAAGTGCTCCGCACTACCTACTTGACTAGGGATTCCTTTGCGAGATAGAGTTACAGGTTGTCCATTGTGGCGACCCCAGTGATAGTACATGTAGACGCACTAGTTGCCTACTGTTCTTGAAGGGGGTAAAGTAAAGCTGAGATACTCCCAAACTAGTCAGTGTGACTTTTTGGGTAAATCACACTTGCTCGTGGAAACTTTGTAACACCTAGGGTGAGAGAACCACCCAGGAGAATATACTTTGGCTAGGAGCCCACTTTGACCTTTTGAAAATAGTGTTGAGTTGTGAACCTTCTTTTTGAGAAACGTGTGATGCAATACTTTCACCTAGTTTTTACTTGCCTTATGGCGAGGCAAAACTCTGTCGAAGTGAAGCTAGCATTTTTCATTTTTTATTTATTTACTTCCTTCACATTCTTTTGACACTTTGTTGATCAAAAGAATGGTGACTACCTTTGTGTTACCAATCGACTGTTTCTCTCACTTTTATGTCCGTTTATGCCCATCCATGTTTGCGGCTGGGTTAGTTAAACGTCTAAAGTGTGCGGAGACATTTTCGCATCATTGGTAGCCATTGTGATCTTGATACCCATGTCAAGGTCATCATTATAGTTAGGCGTGGTTCATCACCATGGACTTCCTTAGAAGAGTTAGCTTGTTTGTATCGTATCACTACAATTTCGATATTTACATCTTGTTTCTTATAAACTTGACATAAATACCCATATTGTATGGTTACGTTGCACACATTTTTAAATATTCCTAGCTATACATTGAGATTTTTAGTTCGGTTCTATTATTACCTTGATTTCAAAGAGTGCTAGTTGTTACTATTTATGTGTGTTATATCAATAACACCTAGATATCAATACTTCACTTTCTCGCAAAGTGGGTTAACATATCTTGGTGATATTGTTATGTCATTCACAAATTGTAATTGGCACTTTTTGAGATATATGTCTTAATCAAGTTTGAGCTCGCTCATCGTATATCTTGATTGGGAGATCACATTGACTTCTTGTTTTTACTTACGTTTTGTTCATTTCCTTGAACTTGGCATAAGTGAAAACATATTTTTGATCATCTTTTCATCGCATTTTCATATGATGTATTTCCTTGTTGATTGGCTTTGGGTTTCACACTCGCATGATTGTTCCTTGTGATTATTCATTCAGAAAACTTATTTTCTAAGACAATCCCTTTTTATCTCATCGATATTACATCATCACGATGTCTATTTTCCTTAGACCTTCTTCAAAAAATCATGCACGCATCCCCATACTTACACAATGTCTAGTTGGTTGTCCTTATTCTACCCAAATTGCCATGTCACTTCCTTCCCTTTGAAGGAGTTCCATCACACTATCTAGATCTAGACATTTGTACTTAAAATAGTGCCCCAAAAATGACTAACTATCGTGCGGCTCCCCATACTTACAAAAATACAGAACCTAGGTTCAACAATTCAAATCATAGGATTCCCATCACAACTAAACCTCATTTGGTTCTTCGTGCTGGAGAGCCCATACGGGTAACTCATTCCCCACCTTCATCTCATAGTTGGTGGTATGATTTGGACACGTTTGATCCAAATTATTATTCGAGTTCCCCCCACTCTTCTTCTAATTCTAATCCAAACATTTCCTCTTCTTCTAAGGATTCCAATATAAATGTTTCCTCTGACTCTTCTGAGGATTCAGATCCAAACTACTATTCAGATTCATCTAATTCGACTCCGAAGTCATCTAATGTGACTCCTAAGTCATGGTCCTCCCTTTCTTTGCAGGATCCTCTTCATCAATCATCTAATGTGACTCTTATGTCATGATCCTCCCTTTCTTCGTAGGACCCCTTTTATCAGTCGCCCCAACGACGTCTTCTTCCTTTGAAGATACACGCGACTCCAAATCCCTCTAATCAGAAGTATATTACAATTCTTGAATCTCGGTCCTCTCTTCCTTCGCTGGACCCTTGTAATCATTCATCTAATGTGATGCTTGAATCACAGTCCTCCCCTTCTTTGCAGGACCTTCTTCATCAATCACCCCCACAGAATCTTCCTTCTGTGAAGGTTCGTGTGACTCAAAGTCCTTCGAGACAAACATCTGAATCAACCCATGCATCGTAATCTACAAACTTTGGACTTAATCCTACTATTTTACATATGACATACCATTGTATAGGTAGGTCCACACCACCTTCTTCTACTCCTGAGACATCTAGCTACACTTATTCTTTGTAATCATCAAACATCTTCTCAGCCTTCCACACCAAGTGAACCTATTTCTTCCAGTAAACCCCTAGGGATCGATCAATAACTCATACCAATTGATCTCTTTCAGAATGAAGAAATAATCAGGGCATTTATAAGGGCATATGAAGATATTCCTTTAGTAGATTACAAAAAAGGATTCTCTTTAGACTTTGATGCATCTACATATTGTGAGGAAAAGGTTGATTCCTTTGATCAAGAAACGTAGGAAGAGCCTCAAATCATGCAACTTGATCCTCCTCTTATTCTTCCATCTTCACATTCTTCATTATGTGATGAAACTCCTTGGTCTTGCATAGATCCATGGCCTATCTTCTCATCACCCAATAACTCTTTGTCTATCATAATTCCTCAATCACAATCTCTTCTAGGGTCAATGCCAAGTATCCCTTCATCTTCATCTAGGTGTGGGTCACACTCTAATAGCCCTCCCTTTGTTATTTGTGGGACATTTTTGAGTAGCCCACTATCTTCTATTCTTGGGGCATGTCCAACTAGCCCCTTGTCTTCTAGGTATGGATCACCCCCGGGTATTCCATCATCTTCTATTCTTGGGCCACATCCCAGTAGTCCATCATCTTACATCTATGGGTCAGGTCCTAGTAGCCCTTCTTCTTCTATTCTTGGGCCACATCCTAGTAGCCCTTCATCTTCTATTTATGGGTCACGTCCTAGTAGCCCTTCATCTTCTATTTATGGGTCACATCCTAGTAGCCCTTCATCTTCTATTTATGGGTCACATCCTAGTAGCCCTTCACCTTCTATTCGTGGCTCACCTCCTGGTAGTCCATCCTCTTCAATTCTTGGACCGTATCCTTTTCATCTATCACATATTTATTCTATCAATGGTTGTGGTAAGCCCACTACCATTTCTATCGTTCCTATCATCAATCATAAATGTTCGCATTCTTCTCCTTCTCAAGGTCAGAAAATTCAAGCGTCAGCTTATAAGACACCCAAATAGGTTCATTATCAACCTCAGGTCAAAACTTCGAAGAGCTCAAAATCCCCCAACAACTGGAACAATCTCAAAGTTGTAAATCAAGCGCAATTCAAGAACACACATCAACATAACCATCAAGTATGGTGTAAAGTACATAAACCTATTGATAGGAAACTCAAGCTCCCACATAAAAAATCTATGTTTTAGGATAAATCACAGTCCTTTGTTGAGTGTGAACTCACCATGATTATCGAGATTGGGTAAAACATGACTCTTGATAAACAAACATGCTTAGTCTCCCTTATCAAGGAAGTCGCAAACATCGTTGTTGGATCCTATCACACAGAATGAATTTGTTAGTAACAATGGTTCAAACAAATATATATATATATATATATATATATATATATATATATATATCAAAAATCTAAAAAAATTAAAATAAACAAAATAAACAACAAAGATCAAAGGTACAAAGATCAAACATTGCAATCAGGTGTTGTGTACACATGGATATTTCTTTCTTCCCTTCCTTGCTATTCTTCTGCAAGTCTTCCTACCATTTCCATCCCTTTGGTGATATTTTGGTTAGCTTATTTGCATGAATTTTGTGACATTTATCTCTATGGTATCTATTTTCCCCTGGTCTTTTATCACCTTGGTAAATTAAAGAATGACTGACCTCATGGAGATCCTATCACATTCAAACATCTAATAAACTTGTTGCGAAGAAATTTTGGGCATATTTGTTGACACTAGCCAATGTCATCATCACAATCACTTCCACCTCCTTCCATCAAGACATCAGTGGTTCTTAGCCCCTTGTCAAACAAGAGAGCTGAAATAAGTTTTCAGAAAGCAAAAGAATAAAACAAAACTCAAAAGCTAAAAGCTACAAATCAAAAGAAAATTAATATATAACTCTCTCTTGGGGTATTTCCAATAATCTCTATCGGGGCTATGGACGCCTGATTGGTAGTAGAGAAATGTTGTGATTATAATCAAATACATCTCCGTTGGGGCTATGGATGCTTGGCTGGTAGCGGATCAATGTAGGACTTTCCTTTCACCCTCCATTCACAAAATCACTTATCAAAATAAATCATTCCTACACATTGGCTAAGGTCTCTTCACTTGTTGTCTATTAAATCTTCACTTCAAGAGGTAATAAAATCCATGTGCACACCCTGGATCTCTATGAGTAAACATGATTAGTATGTTACCAAGTGTCTTTTTTGGACCTTGTTTAAAATCTTAGTCTAGTCCATATCTCGTCTCACGATTTATGCCTTTGGCTAATCAATTCTTCATCACAAGGATTGTAAGCTACATTCATATCATTCACATCGTTCTTCTACTTCGTTTAGAACATCCATGTGTATAAGATTGCTTGTTTTCCATGTTTTTGGAAACCTTTGTCCCCTTCAACAAAAATAATCTTCTCCTTCCTTTCTATCATGTTCTTGTAGGCCAACTTAAGCTGGGGGCATCATTGCTTCTTCCCAACATTTCATTGGTTTATGTTCATCATCATGTTGAACCTATCCATAATGGCCTTGGGTCCCGCTTCTACCTGTGAAGAGTTTACCTTTGAATACTCCCACCTTATTGTTGGGACATTTTTACATCTTCACCTTTCAGGTACGTACGTAGCCTTATGCCCTTGTACATCCCATCTATTGCTGGGGGCATCCACGCTTTCTCGTCTTCCTATACATAGTTTCATAAAACTTTCAAAATCAACCAAAACATTCAAATATGTTAAAAAAACATCAAAAACATTCAAATATGTTAAAAAGATCATAAAAAACATTCAAATATGTTTTAGAAAACTTCTAGAAATTGAAAATCATCCTACAAAACATCACTCTTTGGTTCTCACTTGTTCATGTGTGCGACTTGCAGATCATCTTAATCGACCTCCATCAACAAAAGCTAGGTTGCTTACTTCATCTGTACTCTGGGGCACAACGAGTTGCTTGGTACTATTTCATAGTGCACATTGCTTTTCCATCAGACCCAAGTGTCCTCTGTTATTCCCCTCACATGTATCCTTGCTTGGGGCACCATCATTAACCCTTGTCGTTAATTTGCACAGGTCGTAACTAAAGCTCGATAATAAAAACATTATATTATGTTTCTTTGTTAGTTTAGCTTGTTTACTTTCTCATATTGCATTACATTTTGTATGTTGCATGGAGTTAGGAATCTTTCACTTTCTCATATTGCATTGCATTTTGTATGTTGCATGGATTTGGTGTTTTCAGCAATGGACAATCATTCGTAGTATGGCTTTTCATGTCGTTCTACCTTTGTCGTATGCTTATATTTTTCATAAGGAATGATGACGTAGCTCTTATGGCCATATGATGACACTGAAATTGTTCCAATACACAACAGCTAGAGGTTAATCTCTTATCTTCCCTCCTCCATATTCATTTTACATCACTTTCCTCTCAACCCTATTCTTCCATCTTACTAGAGCATATTGCCTCTTCCCATTCTTCTATCTATCTCTCACCTTTTTCGATCGTCGATCATCTTCTTTCATCACCCCATCGACACTCGAGGGGGCATCTCTCACTTCTACTAATTTTTCTTCTACCTCTTCAAAATTCCACCTGTCTACTATCTTTGAAGTGGCATCACTTATGCCACCCCAAAGAGGGGCAAATGTAGACACCTAAACTTTCTAAGAGAGAAAATACAAAGCATATAGCAAAGAGACTAAGAGCTTGCACCTTTCCCTTTTGAGAGTTCATCATCTTGAAGAGTTAAGCCTCTTTCTTAAAGTGCTTGGGTCATATGGGAGGTGTCAAAAGGGTCTTGTAGCCCAACTTTGATTAGCCCCCATTCCTAGGTTCTTGGAACATTAAGGAAAACTATTTTGATAGCCATGGAGCTTACTTAGGTCCATTCATTTATTTGTTGTTAGAGAATAAAGGAGTTTAGATATTTAGCATTGTTAGTTTCAAAGTTTGTATTTATGAATGCTAACATCTAACCCTTGTTTAATTCTTATCATGATGGTGTTTATGCTTTGTTTTAGCTAAATTGTAGAACTATTTTAGGTGGTATTTCTTGCTTCATTTGATTTAGTATTAAACAAAGTATACATGCACACATTAATAATGTAAGGTCCTAGCCATATCACCTTTAAATTTCCTAGATGTTTCCATTTACTATCATATAGAAACACCTGATCTCCAATGTCAAACTCTTTTCTTTTGATGTGGCAGTCATGCCAAGTTTTTGTGTTCTCTTTTCTTGGGTTTGGTTGTATGTTACTAAAAACCTCTTCTCATCCAATTTTTCTAGTTCAATCAATCTTTTATGTAGTGAAGCATCTTCATTCATTCTAAATGTTACCACCACCCTTAAACTTGGGAGGAAAAACTCTATGGTACCATGGCTTTGATTCAATAGAGCAATATGAAAAGAGAGTATTTTGTTAACCTTTTGTATTTGGTGTGATAAGCCCATAAGTTTGCTAGTATCTTCAAATCCCAATCGGCTTATTGTAATGAACATATCTTTGTAAGAACATTCTCTAATACCTTGTTGAATTATTTGACTTCCCAATTTTATTTTGGATCGTAAGATGCAATTCTATTATGATTGATCATGAAGCTACTTAACAATTCTTTGATAGTAGCATTTACAAAATGTTTCCCTTGATTGCTTGTAATACTCACAGGACATCCAAACCAGGTAATGATATTTTCATAGATGAATCTAGCAGTGGTCTTGGTAGTAAAATCCTTAGTTGGGATAGCTTATGCCTATCTTGTTAAATATTCTACCCCCGTTATTATGAACCTTTCTTGATAATGTATTGTAACAACTTTAATTAGTCCAATGAAGTCGATAGCCCACTTTTCAAATGGTTCTAATGCTAATTTTTTTTTAATGGAATTTCATCTTGGAAATTAGGTTTTCCCACTCATTGACAAATATCACAAGACCAAACGTGTTTATGTGCATCATTAAAGAGCATAGGTCACCAAAAACTAGCCACCATCACTTTCCTAGTTTTTTGATCTCCTTTGTTATGTGCTCTAGATACACCTTCATGAGCCTCTATCAATAATTTTTTTCTTTCATGTTCCAAGGCCACCCTCCTAAGGACATCATCATTTCCTTTCTTATATAATTATCCCTAAATCAATGTAAAGGGAAAGGATAAACTTAAAAATTTCCTCTTCTATGCTTTGTGTATTCACATGGAAATTATCCTATGTGCAGTAACTGTGGTATCTCAAAAATTTCCTTTGGAACTGACTCTATTCAAAATAGGTGTGTTCTAGAGAAATGCTCATCAATTATTCCCTCATCTTCTCCTATCTCTATTCTTGATAAGTAGTCAGGTCCATTGTTTAATATTCTTGGTTTGATTGCAATTGTGAATTCAAATTCTTAGAACAACATGAGCCATCATCATATCCTTTCTTGTAACAGTGGTCTATTTAAAAAATATTTCAATGGCTCATGATCTGTATAGAAAAAAAAAAAAGTAGTCGATAAATATTGTCTATATTTTTGCAAAGCATAAACCATGCTCAATGATTCTCTCTCCATAGTGGTGTAGTTCCTCTCTTCTTTGGCTAACTTCTTGCTTACAAATACCACTAGATGGTCCATTTTTTTCTTGAGGTTGTGTCAAGACTGACCCAATGACAATTCTAGATATATCCACATGGACATGGAATGGAACTTTGCGGTTTGTAAATATCAAGATTGGTGCATGCAATATTTTTTCCTGTAATAATTCAAAGGAATCCACACATTATTCGCTCCATTGTATTTTCTTGTTTGTTATTTTATTGAATAACTCCTCCAAAGGTGCACTTACCTCCACATATTTTCTTATAAAAATTCTATGGTATCTATTATATCCAAGAATTTTTTTGACATCGTTATGTGTTTTGGGAGGGGGAAAATTAAAAATCACTGAAGTTTTCACTAGATCAATTAATAATCCTTCTTTACAAATCATGTGTCCCAATAATGTGCCAAATGGGGTTAAAAATATGCACTTCTTCAAATTCAAAGATATTTGCAATGCTATAAATTTTTGAAACATAAATCTTAACACTTGAATTTGTTTTTAAGAAATTCATAGACTATCTAATCATCAAGGTATACCTCTAAGAAGTCATGGATGAATTCGTTGAATGCAATAATAATTATTCTATTGAACACTGCTGGTGCATTCTTGAGTCCAAATGGAATAAAAATGTATATAAATGAACCCCATTTCATAGAAAAAGTAGGCTTTGATTGGTATTTAGGGGAAATTCTAACTTGATTGGATCCAGAGAACCCATCAGTGAAAGAATAGACTTCTCTTCCTGCAACATTCTCCAACACTTCTTCTCTAAACGACGTCAGGAATGGGTCATTTACAAAAGTTTTGTCTAACTCTTTGTAGTTTATGCATATATTTATTTCTTTAGTATTCTTATTTTTTATTACCATTGGACTTATCCATTCTAAATCATCAACAAGCTTTATAATTCCAGCATTCAACATTTTATCTATTCTGGTCTTCACCTTGAATTTTAGGTTAGGATTTAACCTATATGGTCTCTTTTTCAAGGATTTGAACCCTTCCTTGATCTAAATCTTCATTGTACAAAATTATTATTTTATACCCATTAACTACTTTAAATCCTTGGGAAATATGTCTTGGAAATCCTCAAGAAGTTCTATTACTTTGGCCACCTCTTCTTTTGACTAATAGTCTCCTATCTTGGAAAGTTTTTCTTCTCCATTAGTGCCAATATTTTTTAGTTCTTATTTTTAAAGGCTCATAATAATACTTGTATTCTTTTGCCTTTGTCTCCACTACTTCCCTTCCTCCTTCAATTGTTTCACATCTTAAATTCTCAGGTCTTTCATCTCTCTCATGTTTTTCTATTGCAAATCAATGTGCCATTTCTAGATTTTTGTTCAAATTTTCTTGCCTTGGTGGTTCTTTATTTTCTGGTGCTTTCTATGCACATTATTCTATGGTATATTTTTGGGTTAGGAATATAAAATTCCTAATCTTCTGCAGTGCTCAGAGAACGTTAAGATTTGTGGCCCAGAAGTTAAATTTATGAAAAAATTCTTTTATGATCTGGTCCCACTTTCTTGTCTCACGTCGTATTTCCTGATGCATGAATCATGACTGCGGTATGGGTCTAAGGGTCCATAGGAATAACTGTGTCCATACCAATGGATAATTTACTCCGAATATTTTCCAATGTCCCTCACAGAAGTGAATGTGTTTTTTAGGATCACTTTCATCAGTATATTCAAGTATTACTATGTAATAGCCTTCACTCTCTAGAAATCTTGTTTTAAGAAATGTGGTTAATGAATTACAATGGGAAATATTAGGTTTATAGGATGCACACAATCCTACAACATTAATTATCAATGCGGCATCCAAAGTTTCCATTCCTGCTTTTTCATTCAGAAATATTCACTCCATTTTCTCCAAATAACCCTCTAAGTCACCAAACCCTGAGTACTTAGGTAAATTTTGGTGGGAATCCCCTTGGCTTAATCTATATACCATTTTGATGGAAATTTATTCAATTTATTCATTGGTGGAATGCTATCCATCTTATTCCTCAAATTTATCTTTTATAGGCTAAAAAATATCATTTACGACATCCTCATCATCTAATGTAATAACCCGCAACAACACTCTTCTTGCATAATGTAATTTTCATGTTCTAGATTTTGTTAGTCCATGTATCCATGCTTCTATAACATAATCCAAAATTTCACTTGTAGACTTAGTTTAAAAATATATTTCTCCATCTGAATTGGGTTCAAAATCTTTCTCAATATTATAAAATTTGTTTGAGGAATATACTCCATGAATGTCATCAAAATATTCTCCTTCCCTATCATTCCACACTTCTTTAGCCCATGTAACACTCATCCCTATTTGCAATGGTACATGTACACAAATTCCATTTTCCTATATTGTTTCTTCCTCTTCTTCCAAATTTAAAGTTCCATTACAATCAACAAACCATTCTTAATCTAAAATGGAATTGTAAGATGGATTTAAAGCAACATTATTAACAACTTCAAAGTTTACTAATTTCTTGATTCCCATGAAGATTACTTCAACATTATTTAATGCTCCTAAGGGTTTTCTTGATGATCCATCTGCTAATCCTATGAAGTATTTGGAATTTTCTAAGGGAGTCCTACCTAGTATTACCCACATAAGTATTGACATCATATTAACATCTACACCAAGATCAAGAAAAATGTTTGTGATAGTGGTGTCAAAAATGACTACATTCAAATAAATGGAAGATTTCTTCCATGTTATTTTAGTGTGGAAAGCATTTCTCTTCTGTTGGTGAGGTCCTGCTTCAATTCTTTGAATATTAAAAGTTTTATTTTCCTTATTCCATGCAGCTTCTCTGTAAGACCATGTTTGATTGTTATTCTAGTTATCTCCTTTAGAGCGGTGATATATTCTTCCTTAAAACAATTCTTTTCTATTTCCTCTTAGGTTTGTACCTTCTTTAATACCTCTCTAATTTTTTCCACCTCTTTCTTATGAAGGTCTTTCCTGATGTCTTTAAAATCCCATTATTCTCCACTAGATAAACATTGTTTCTGGGGTAGTCTAATTATTTTCTTATTTCCCAGTGTTAATTCCTTCCTTACGACACTTCTAGTAGTAACGGTGGCCCTATATCTTGGTTCTTCCATACTTTTTCCTGATTTGGTTAGTTTACTTCTCAGATAGCTTTCTTTAGTGTCCTCCTTCTTATTCTCATTTTCTGATCTATTCCTTGATCTAGATGCTCTCTCATTGTCTTTTTCTATTGTCTCATCATCCCATGGTATATTTGTAATATGTTGAACACTCTTTTGTGCATATCTTCCCAAGGCCTCTATTTTTGTACCTCCATTCCTATAGAATTGATATGCTTTGGGAAAACTAAAATAATCATGACCTCTTTCATGACAGAAACCACAAGGGTCAGGTTCTATGTAGTTTCTATCCAAATTCCCATCTTGTCCACACTCAGAACAATTCATTGGTCTTCTATCTTAATAGCCACCTCCTTGGTATCATATTCCTCCTTGATAATTTTCATATCCTCCCCAATATGCTCCTCTATAACCTCTTATGTAACTCCTTCTGTAACCTCCTATGTAACCTCTGTGGTATCCTCTATTTTTGTATCATTGATAATTAGGTTTGTAGTTGTTCCCTTGATAGCCACCTTTGAAGTGAGGTTGTCCACCTTGTTGATTTGGATATTGAGAACCAATTATTGTTGGTTAGGAAGGTGGTGGAGTCAATGTAGTTTCTGGTTGTGAAGGAGGGGGACGTGTAGGTGTTGTATTATGTCTTGCTGCCATGGCCTTGTGGGTATTATATTATTTTAAGTCTTCTAGTGCCTCTATGGAAAGGCATGTATGGTGATAATGGATGTAAGAACCACAAGATGTGGAGTACATAAATTGGTTAGTGGATGGAACTACATCTAATAAAGGAAAAACATCTTGAGTGTATTATTCCAATAATATACAAATGTCACACCATGTTCTTTCTCCTAAACTTTTAGAAGAGGATTTTTGTGATGAGTATTGTCTAACAACTACAACTCTTTTTTATTTTTCTAGGTAAGGAAAGTTAGACTTACTGTGATGTTCTGAACTAAATACTACACACAAAATCTTAGGCCTTACACTATTTCTAGGAGGTGAACTATTCTTAAGGTGTTCATTCCTATGAATTTCTTGTTGGAGTTATAAATTTTCTAGCTCCAATTATACTCTTTCCAGTTCTCTTTTTAGCGATGCTTTACATTCTCTACACCATGGTAAGGACTCCAACCTAATATCCATCTCTATTACATCCACGAGGGTTTTGAAGGGTTATCCATCCAATGTTCCTTTGATATAAGGGAGGAGGCCTGAAGTGAACCATTCGATCCATTATTTATTTGTGAGAGGTGCCTCCAACTTCCTATTTATACTTTTGAATTTATGGCTAAACTCCTTAAATTTTTCCTTCTCTCCTTGAACAAGGTATCTCATCTTACGCACCCCTTCTTATGGTGCTTCTAGAAAACTAAAGTCCATCTTGAACTCCTTCTCAATAGCATCCCAATCCTCAGTTCCTTGGGAATTAGTTTTTATGAACCATCATAATGCATTGTCCCTCAGAGTGCTTATGAATTCATATAATTTTACTGCATTATCTTTGATTTTTTTGTTTTTCCATTTGGATTCCAATAAAAATAAATGTTTCACAACATCACTTTTTTCTGAGTCAAATACCGGTAACTTAATCTTTTGTGTCATGTTTCTAACTGGTTGAGAATGTATTTGAGGATGACTAATTGTCTGTTATTTCAACGGTTTCACCTTCTTTGATTGGTTATGAGAATATTCCAAGTTATTCTTTATTCCTTTCTCTTTAGATAGCTCGATATCAAAATATAATTCTCCTAAAAGTTCTCTAAATTCTCTTACAATTTCCTGTCTCTTCTTATTTCCTTCTTGTAATTTGTGATATCTTTCTTTGAAGATTTCTCCTTTTTCTATCCTTCGAATTGGTGTTTCAAGAGGAACTTGGAATGTTGGCTGATCTAGGGGGTCATCTCCTTTGGGATTACATGATGGTTAGGGGATGCATCCTTAGTTGGAAACTTTTCATCACTATCCTCTTCTGTAATTACCCTCATATCTTCATTATTTCTTAATCTATAACTATCTTCTAATTCATTGTCACTCCTCTTCTTAGTTTTGTTTTTCTTCCTCTTTTTCTTGTTTTTCTGACTCATCTCCTTCATCATATTTCTCATCTACTATATTTATCTTTTCTCCCTCTCATTTCTCAACATTATCTTTATCTTCCTTCTCCATTATTTTTATTTTCTCTCTAAACTCAACTAACTCTTTCATCTTATCAACTTCTTCTAGTGCTTCTCCCTTTTCTTTAATTAGAAATGGAGTTCTTTTTATCATTTCTTCTCATCCTATTGAGCCAACTATTTCTCTAAGTCCAGGTCTTAATCCTCCTACTAGAGCTTGTAAATATTGTACTAGTATTTCCTACCTTGATAATGCTTGTTGTATTGGACTATTTAAAATATTTTGTTCCATGGGGAGTCGTGGTGTAACTAGATTTGGTCTTTATTCAATGCAAGTACTATAACAAGAATTTTTGTGTCCACCTCCATTTCTAGGTTAGCCACTTGTTGGCCTCCACTCGAGGTGGGTGTTTCTTTCTTCTCTACTTTCTTAACTTTATTTTATTTTTATTTTTCTCTCATTCAATTTCTTTGCTCTTTCATGTCTTTCTAATATATATTTTTTTATCTTCTTCTCTAACTCCTTATTTTCTACACTTGTTCTAGATCTCTCTTCCATCCTCCTCATTTTAGTTACTTGTTTTAAATTATTAACTTTCCATAATTATCTTAATCCTCTCTTTGTCAACTATCTACTTTTTGTCTATTTCTATTCCTCAGGTCATCCTATTTCTTCTACCCCAACCAAAACCCCATTAATTCTTATAAGTTATGTATCATATATTTCCCCCTTCACGTACGCCGTCCCATGGTGCTTGTCCCTTAAGGAAATTTTCTGAACTTTTGATTACACCTTTTTCTACCATCAAATCCTTAATTAGAAATGGAACTAATTTTAGAAAACAACCTCTTGCTCCACTTAAGACTTCACCTTTCTTGTGGTCAAAACTAGTCTAACCTTGTATAGCTTAAGTGATTATGTATGAATTGAGTGTAATTTCACACCAATGGTCAATTTCTCTAAGCTAGGGCTCATCAAGGTGATTAAGTATATTTAATTTTTCTGGAGTCCACTCAAATGGTTCTATTAAGTGTAATCATGACCACTCTTTTATTTTGACATGAGCTAATATGCAAGTCCACAACAAATGTGGGAACTATGACCAAAAATATTATCTATATTCTCCCAGAACTTTTGATTCTACTTCTTTATATTATGTTTTTAGTCATTTGGCTTCTCCTTTAAGTAATTTTTGAAGTTAAATCTCCTACCAATCCTCAATCTCTGTCAATGCGGGTTTCCAGTATCCTAGTGGTCATATTTTCCTGACATGTGACCATTAATAGGAACTTGGGCTCACACACTAAAATTTTAACCCTAAACCTTGACAATAATGTGAGAATTAGGAAGTTCAACCTATTGTTAGTGATGTACGTGGAAAAAATAAACTACTCTATTTTGTGAACAAAAAGAATGTAAACATGCATAAATTTTTTTTCTCCAAAACATCAATTATCATTCATATTTCAATATTCATTACATTACTATCATTCCCACACACAAATCCTCTCTATTATCTCATATACTTCTGGTAATGCTCACATACATTTCTTGTGTCACATACATATATCAAGGATTAATTACAATAAATATACAAAATACAATACATTCCAAGAGTTAGTTCTTTTGATTCACGCCTCTTTCAGTTTCTGTCTCATTTTGTCTTGACTTGTCTTTGTTTTGCGGCTTTGTGTCAGCTTTTGTGGCTTCCTTCATTATACCACGTATTTTATTAGTCTTCGGTGGATTTTCTAGTATATCGTGGCTTGATCATTTTATACGTAGTTTCATCATTTTATGCATGGCTTCTTCTAATCCTTCACATCTTCTTCTAGGCCTTCGCAGCTTCTTCTAGGCTTTTGCAGCTTATCCAATTTTTTTATGAAGAACCCTGTCAACACATAAACCATTTCAACCATTTAATCCTAATGTAGCTTCAACATCTAGAACCTTAGTTCCAGTCTAGAATAACCTTGCACAAGAATATGAATGGTGTTTCCCTTGTGGTTAACCCCATAATCAAGCAACATTCTTAAATTATGATATGAATCATGCTCTAATGGTGCATAACATTTGTGCTTCCCTAGAAACAAATTAGGAAGAAAATTAGAAGCAAGCAAGAACTAAAGAGGCTCCTCCAAGTGAAACTTCACTTGTGAACTGGTAAGAAGAGGATTTATGTGGGATAAACATGTCCCCTTCTTAGGATGTAGGAGAAAACAAAATGTTGAAGAAAATGAATATAGAGGAAGGTAAATCATTAAATGCAAGTTCTTCTCAACATCCTATCATGCTTCAAGGGGTTGGTAGCTCAAATGAAGTCCCAAACTCACAAAACCAACTTAGAGTACCTATTTTAGAAGCTCATGTTAAAGAGAAAGTAGTGTCAAACAAAGGGATGAAGAAAGATAGCACATACCCGTTCAACATAATTGATCAAATAAGGAAAAAAAATGTGATTATTTCAATGTGGGAGTCATTGACAATTGACGACATAGGGATTTATCGCAGGAAGCTATGGAAAACTTATCCATTTCAAATCATGCACCCAAGGATCAAGAAAAATTACTAACTAATGCAATAGAACAAGAGAGAGGTCATCCAAAGGGAAATAGGAAACCTCATCCATTATACGTATCTCTGATAATTGGGAACAATCTTGTGCAAAACTGCATGGTTAACTTGGGTGCAAGAAAATTAGTAATTCCTATGAAAATTACAGATCAACTGGATTTAAAATATGAAACTATCTCTAAAGGAGTTGTGTGATTGGACGAGACAACAATGAAAACTATTGGAGTGATCAAAATATTGAATCTTACATTACATGCATGCTCAAATGTCACCATTAAAAAAACATATCAATGATTGATCTACCCCACTCTTTTCCTTGTGTTTGTCTCAATATTTCACTCACACATGCTTTTTAGAACAAGGTATGGAGATAAAGCTATAATAAGATCTGATCCAATTGTAAATTATCACATTGAGTCTTATGTATCAAGCCCAATCAATGCCAATTTATTATCTTTTGATCAAGAAGATTTCCCAGGTACTCTAGAAATAGGTACGAAATTTGGAGGCATTCCGAATTTGACGCTTGATTAGTGGCATCACAAGAGACATGCACATGATCCATACAAAGAGATGGAGGAAGATAAATTGGGAATCTTTATATATAAGGAAAATCCACCTCTTCATAGCATTACCAAATCAGATGATAAAGATGATAGGGAAATATGGAAGATGTTCTTTGAAGGTTCACGGAAAAATGTAGGGGGAGGAATAGTGTTTGTATCTCCTAAAAGCAATAAATACTACTCAACTTTCTAATCCTAATTTAGTTGTTCTAATAGAAAAACTGAATATGAAGTTTTAATCCATGGATTAAACTGGGAAAGAAAGACATGTATCAATAATTTACAAGTCTTTGGGGACATTGAGTTAGTTTTAAACTAAGTTAGAGGGTAGAATGTTGCTAAAAAGGATATTCTTAAGAAGTATAAGAACTAGGTATGGGATCTCATTGAATATTTTGAGGCATTTAACATTAATTCCATTCTAATGAAAAATAATGAGGTTGTGGACAGGCTTGTTGCAATTGGAAAAAAATTTGACATTGTTGAGAGCATCAAGAAGGATCAAGTATAACCTCATATCAAAGTAGTGGTGAGACTAGCTATTCTAGACAACAACATTAGTTGGATTTTTTTTGAAAATGAGTAACAAATAATCAATTTCCTTCAAGAAGAAGCTAAGTTCTCTGCAAAGAACCAAGACAAATTAGAAAGGTAATATGGGGATCAAAGCATCCAGAGGAGAACAAACAAAATCCAAAAAGGTTTGGTAACTTTAATGTCCATCTTCAATCCTAATGACCGGTTCCAAAAGGAGAAAGAAAATATTTAGGTTAAGGGAGAAGATTCAGCACTAGTTTTGGTTGGAAAAGACAGGCACTCCAAATTTGCAAAGTAATTGGGTAAGTGCACCAAGTTGGTAGGCCAAAAGGGGGTCTTAAGTGGACGTATTTTTCTGAAAAAAATAACTTCAACTTGTACAAATTTTTCAAAATAGTTACACTCAAAATTGTAAGATGTTGCAGAAATATGAATCGTAGCATTTTGAGTGCAGTTTCTAAGCTACTACATTTTGTTGAAAACAGATAAGTTTAAGTGGGTCAAATAATTAAAATACCAACAAATGCTCCTTTTTTTTGTTAAAAACCATAATAGAGTGACTTTTGTGCCTCCCACCATTTTTTGAGCACCATTTAGTGTTAGGAAATAAGAGATAAAATATGCGGAATAATCCCTTACAGAATCGCAACAGTAGAAACTAATGTGCAGAAAATATTACAGATCGCAAATAAAAGTGTAGAATAAATAACACAACACAGAGAGACAAGATTTAACATGGTTCACCCAATTTGGGCTACGTCCACCAAGAATCACTTTCTCATATTTTATTACAAGCCTCCACTCTCTCAATACAATACCCAGATCCATTTGGAGCTATGCTCAACAAACTCTACAGAATTCACACCCGAATTCAAAACACATCTGTAATACATTTTTTTTGTACATCTATCATATGCATAAGACCATATAAATAGACAACTGCTTAAGCAGTTTGATACAAAAACCGTGGGTATCAAAACCAAGGGCAAAAAACCATGGGTATCAAAACAATGGGCAAAAGATCGAAAAAACCATGGGCCCAAAAAACAGCCCATAACGGTTAATAAACCACCCATGAAAATTTGCTTCGGGGGCTTCGCCCCCAAACTCCCCTGACCCGCTCAACGGCGAGCGGGACCACAGTAAAAATACCCAAGTGTAACACATAGAAGGTGTACCACATTCTAACATGAAAATAGGCTCCACAAACATAACATTTAGTATTTTTGAAAAGCTTTTGGTAGAAAGATAGCTAGGAGCATCGAGTTTGGGATCCATTTTTTTAGAGTTTTGTAGAGAATATTTTTTATTTATGAATTTTCTAGTACAAAAATTTTATGTTTTGAAAAATAATGGAGCTCTGACCGTGCCCCCCTAACTACCTCAAAAAATATCAAAAATTAGATTTTTTTTTTGAATATATATATAGAATTATGCCTAGTTTGGGCTAGTATAATTTTTTTTAATTTCAATCACCCAAAAAAAAAGATACACCATGAAAGATAGACATATTTACACTTCAAAAAATAGATATAAAAAGGCATAGTTAGAAAATAAATAATATGGAAACCTTATATTAGTCTGAAAATTTGAAAAATTATATTTTTAGAAAGAAGAGACTCTACTATACGTCATGGTATAATTTTTAAAAAATGGATTGATTGTTTTATTTTCATTTATCATAGAGAAAGTGTCATTTTTACATTTTCTTGTAAAAACTCATTATTTGATGTGTTTGTGTAGGTCCATGCCTCAGGCTTGGGGATCCAAACCAGATCCCAAGCCTTGAGGCATGGCTTGGGAAAATAGAAAACACAAAATGCATACGTGTTATGTAATGCATATGCATTACATAACGTGTAGGTGTTACATAACACATACACATTTTTCTTTGTTTTATATAGTGTGGCCCCCCAACGTCCCCTTCATCTCTTTCATAGGAATTCTGCAAACATTCTATATTTTCTACAATATTCTCTACATTCTTGCATGATTTTTTAGTATTTCATTTTTTCCCCTACCTCACTAGTTTATTTTTTCTAATCATGGACAAAAAACGTCGAGCTAAGGACAAGAGGAAAGTCAATAATAAGACACCAGAGTAATTGGAAGAGAAGAGAATAAATAAATTGAAGATAATGCAAAAACTTTGAGCAGGGAAAGGTACATTTGCTATATCAAATGTAGCTAATGTATTGGAAAATTGGGATGAAATACATAATGAAAATGTAGAGAATAATGATTTTGCAATGAATAATGATATTGAATTGAATGATAATGTTGGTATGAATGAAGAAATTGATATGAATCCAATTGTTGAACCCTTACTTGAGAATCCAAATGTTAACCCCAAAATTTGTATGAAAACACTGAATGAAGAAAGTGACCTTGTAAATGAATCTTCACCTCTAAGAACACCTCCTTCCATTTCATGAAGAAAACCAATTCACTTAATTGAAATTGATGAAAACATTATAAAACCAATGCCTACAAAAATGTCTGAAAGAAATGCGAGAAGAAAAGCTAGTGGAATTTGGGATAGTTACTTTGATAATTTAAATGACACACAAAGATGTCAATTTTTTTTTTCATTTATGAAATTAATTAAGATGAGGCCTATAATGAAGACCCTAGGGTTAAGAAAATATAATTTTTTTGATCCAAATGTGTCAATTGTTGAAAACATACATAAAGCATACCAAACTGTAGGTGGCAAAAGATGCATCAAAGATAGTAATGCTACACAACATGCACTAACTAATTGTATAGTAAGTGATAAAACAGTTAATAAATGCTTGATTAGAAAAATAAGTAGTGCTTTGAAGCTAAATAGAAAAACACTAATGAAAGCAATAGAGAGACGTAAACATCTTGAGTTAGTCAATAACACTGACTATTGGGATTTCTCTAGCAGACTTCCATGAAAAGACAAGAATACATATAATATTCTAAAAGAATTAATTGTAAAATTTTGGAATGAGAATACAAGGGTGTCACTGAATAGAAGAGATACAGTAAAAAGAAGAATAGGTTCTCGTAATCATGAATCGTGTGCAAAATATTTCTTAGATATGAATCAAATAGAATTTTTCTCTAAGTTTAAAAATGAAAATCCACAAATTAACATTAACCAAAGATTCTTTGAAATGAGCAAACCCTTTTATGTGAAAATCAATCACTCACATACCATTTGTTGTTGCAGGCATCGTGTTGAATTTTCAATGCATTATCATGTTTTTTGTCAAATACATAATGTTTTTTGTCAAATACATAGTGTTTTTCATACTAACATCATGTTGCAGGGGTGTGGAATAAATGTCCCACAAAAATATTCAAGGGAATTTATTCCGACAATATTTTGTGAAAAATCAACAAGATTATTTTTTTATAACAAAGCATTTTTGGATGGAACGTGCAATGTATGCAATGGCTTGCCAAATCTAAAAAGTTGTATTTCACGAGGAGAGTACATATTCAATAGGAAAAGAATTGGCTGATTTAACCAAATATAAATCAGTGGCATCTCAATTAAAATATAGAAAATAATCTAAGAGGTGTGAGCCTGTTAGAAAAAAATTACCTGTATCAGAATATATGATCAAATTGAGAGAGGAATTTTTTTATGGGTATGCAAGGCACACACATAGAGCTCGATGGTTGGATGAACAATTCAAGTTAAGAAAGGACACATTCCCACTTGGTACTATTGTTTCAGTAGTTGACTTCGTAGAGAATTACACATTGCAGCCAAAAATGGAGGTTCAGTCTCAATATTATAATTCAATGCAAGTTTTTATTTTCATGCATATAACATTCATGCACTCTCCTGAAAGCACTGAGCAAGATTGAAAAATATTAAGAGAGTATCATTTCTATATCAGTGATGATTAGAAAAATTCTACATAATATGTACAAGGGTGTTTCCATGTGTTTTATGTGAACTTGAATGAGAGGAACATTAGTTTTGATCAACATTACATTTGGTTAGACAACTGCACATCATAATTCAAGAATGCACGATGTTTTATTGGCTAAACATGATGCACAAAGAAACAAATGTACAACATATCTGGAGTTTTACCGAGGTAGGGAATGGGAAAGGACAACATGTGTGAAAAGAGCACTTTCAAGAGAAGATTTATTGATGGTGAAGACCTTGAGTATCCCATTGGATTAATGGTAGTCACTGGAACTTGGCTTCGATGATATCCTATCAAAAAAACAAATATTTGGTTGTTTAAAGTCTATGAAGTACATCAGAAGATACTTCACTATTCACATTTGGTCATTACAACAAATATTAAATTGATCAAATATTGATGTCGGCCATCAAACAAAAATCTTTGGAAGGTTCATCAATTAGATGATGAAGCAATTATTGTTACTGTCAAGAATAGAGTTGACCCTTGTGGTTCATTGGATTGAATTTGCAAAGGTATGTTCTTCATGAATTTAATTTGAATATTTACTTAAATTATTTTGTTTAAATTTTGTATGATTTGAAATTCTATTTAATTGCTTACTAACATGTTTATGTAGGTTAGTGGTGCCAAAAACACTTCCACCTTCACGTGGTTGACACTATCAGTAGAGAATTTATTATTCTCAAACCCAAGTGAAGCTAAAATAAATTAAATATCAGAAAGGAACAAAAACCATAAATTCTCATTTCACCACCTATATTGTAAAAATATCTTATTAAAATTCTCATTTCACCACCTATATTGTATGAACAACCTATATTATTCAGGTGATTGGCAATGGAAAACCTTACACTAACTCAGTCTGAATGGAGATGGAGAAAAACATGAGAGGATTTCATAGAGGGCCCTAATTTGGAGGTCTCAGATCTTACGAGATGTCTCTAGGTGCCACAAAGTTTGAGAAATTACCCGTCAAAGATATGGCATGTTTGGGCCTCAGGGCTCTTAAGCGACTACACCCGGACGGGGTAGCCCGAAAGCACGAGGAGCATAAGGAACCAAAAATAATGCTCCACTAGCATTCACCTGGCCACCTCAACATGTTGGTATACTTGGTTTTGTCCCACAAGCTTCCGTTTGCAAACTACAACGTTTAACAACCCTACACTGACTTAGACTGCACTATTTCATGCGTTTGAAAATAAGAGCACATCGAGAGAACCAGATGAAGACGGAGAAAAATATGAGAAGATTTCATAGAGGGCCTTGACATGGAGGTCTTTGATATGATGAGATGTCTCTAGGTGCCACGAAGTCTGAGAAATCACCCGTCGAAGATATGGCGTGTTTGGGCCTCAAGGCTCTTAAGTGACTACGCCCAGACGGGTTAGCCTCAAAGCATGGGGAATGTAAGGAACCAAAAAAAATGCTCCACTAGTGTTCACCTAGCGATCTTGACATGTTAGCATAGTTGGTTTGGTCCCACAAGCTTTCGTTTGTAAACTACAGCGTCTGACAACCCTACACTGACTCAGACTGCACTATTTTGCGCATTTGCAAACAATAGCACAACGAGAGAACCAGATGGAGACAGAGAAAACTGTGAGATGATTTTGTAGAGGGCCATGACATGGAGGTTTCTGATCTAACGAGATGTCTCTAGGTGACATAGAGTCTGAGAAATCACCCGTCAAAAATATGGCGTGTTTGGGCCTCAGGGCTCTTAAGGGACTGTGCCCGGACGAGGTAGCCTGAAAGCACGGGGATCGTAGGGAACCAAAAATAAGCATCCAATAGCATTCACCCAACCACCTTAATATTTTTTCATATTTGGTTTGGTCCCATGAGCTTCCATTTGTAAACAACAGCCTCTGGCAGTGCTATACTAACTCAAACTGCACTATTTTACGCGTTTGCAAACAATATCACAGTGAGAGAACCATATGGAGATAGAGAAAACCACGAGAGGCTTTCGTAGAGGGTCCTGAAATGGAGGTCTTGGATCTAATGAGATGTCTCTAGGTGCCACAAAGTCTGAGAAATCACCCGTCAAAGATATGGTGTGATTGGGCCTCAAGGTTGTTAAGCGAATACGCATGGACGGGGTAGCCTGAAAGCACAGAGAGCATAGGGAACCAAAATGAATCCTCTAATAGCATTCACTCAGACACTCTGACATGTAGACATATTTTTTTTGGTCCCACGAGCTTCCGTTTGCAAACTACAGTGTCTGTCAGCCCTACATTGACTCAGACTGCACTATTTCATGCGTTTGCAAACAATAGCACAAAGAGAGAACTGGATGGAGACGGAGAAAACCGTGAGAGGATTTTGTAGAGGGACCTGATGTGGAGGTCTTATATCTAACAAGATGTCTCTAGGTGCCACGGAGTTTGAGAAATCACCTGTCAAAGATATGGCTTGATTGGGCCTCAAGGCTCTTAAGAGACTATGCCCGAACGAGGTAGCCCAAAAGCATGAGGAGTGTAGGAAACAAAAAAAAATCCTCCAATAGTGTTCAATAGGTCATTTAGACATGTTGGCCTAGACGGTTTGGTCCCACAAGCTACCATTTGCAAACTACAACATCTAGCAGCCTTATACTGACTTAGACTACACTATTTCACACGTTTGCAAACAATAGGACAACGAGAGAAATGAATGGAGATGGAAAAATCCATGAGAGGATTTCATAGAGTGCTCTGATGTGGAGTTTTTGGATCTAACGAGACATATCTAGGTGCCACAGAGTCCAAGAAATCACCTATCGAAGATATGGCGTGATTGGGCCTCAGGGCCTTTAAGTGACTATGCCCGGACGGGGTAGCCCGAAAGCACGAGGAGCATAGGGAACAAAAATGAAGCCTCTAGTAGCATTCAACTTGCCACCCCGACATGTTGGTGTAGTTGGTTTAGTTCCACGATCTTTATTTTGTAAACTATAGTGTTTAACAACCCTATATTGACTCAAACTGCACTATTTCGAGCGTTTGCAAACAATAGCACAACGAGAGAACCGGATGGAGATGGATAAGACCGTGATAGGATTTCATATATGGATTTTACATGGAGGTATCATATCTAACGAGATATCTCTAGGTGCAACGGAGTCTGAGAAATCACCCATCGAAGATATGGCGTGATTGGGCCTCAGGGCTCTTAAGAGACTACGCCTGAACAAGGTAGCCCGAAAGCACGGGGAGCGTAGAGAACCAAAAAAAAGCCTCCAATAGAGTTAAAAAGGCCATTTAGATGTGTTGTCCTAAATGGTTTGGTCCCACAAGCTACCATTTGTAAAATACAACATCTAGTAGCCTTACACTGACTTAGACTACACTATTTCGCGCGTTTACAAACAATAGGACAATGAGAGAACCGAATGGAGATGAAAAAAACATGAGAGGATTTCATAGAGTGCCTTGAAATGGAGGTTTTAGATCTGACGAGACATATCTAGGTGCCATGGAGTTTGAGAAATCACCCATCGAAGATATGGCATGATTGGGCCTCAGGGCTCTTAAGCGACTACGCCCAGACGGGGTAGCCCGAAAGCACGGGGAGTGTAGGGAACCAAAATGAAGCCTCCACTAGTGCTCACTTGGCCACCTTGACGTGTTGGTGTAGTTGGTTTGGTATTATGAGCTTCCGTTTGCAAACTATAGCCTCTGAAAGCCCTACACTGACTCAAACTGCGTTATTTCATGCGTTTGCAAACAATAGCATAGCCAGAGAACCGGATGGAGATAGAGAAAACCATGAGAGGATTCCGTATAGGGCCTTGACATGAAGGTATTAGATCCAAGACCTCCATGTCTGGGCCCTCTACAAAATCCTCTCACGTTTTTCTCCATCTCCATTCGGTTCTCTCGTTGTTCTATTATTTGCAAATGCTCGAAATAGTGTAGTGTGAGTCAGTTTAGGGTTGCCAAAGGCCATAGTTTGCAAAAAAAATATCATGGGACCAAACTATCTATGCCAACATGTCTAGGTGGCTAGGTGAACACTAGTGGAGGCTTATTTTTGGTTCCCTACACTCCTCATGCTTTTGGGCTACCTTGTCTAGGGGTAGTCGCTTAAGAGCCCTGAGGCCCAATCACGCCATATCTTCGACGGGTGATTTATTGGATTACATGGCACCTAGATATGTTTCATTAGATCTAAAACCTCCATATTGGGGCACTCTATGAAATCCTCTTGCAATTTTTTCCATCTTCATTTGGTTCTCTCGATGTCATATTGTTTGCAAACACACGAACCAGTGTAGTCTACGTTAATGTAAGGCTGCTAGATGTTGTATTTTGCAAATGGTAGCTTGTGGGACTGAACCGTCTAGGCTAACATGTCCAAATGGCCTGATGAATGCTAGAGGAGGATTTTTTTGGTTCTCTACACTCCCCATGCTTTCAGGCTACCTCGTTCGAGCGTAGTCTCTCAAGAGCCCTGAGACCAAAACACCTTATATCTTTGACATGTGATTTCTCAAACTCTGTGGCACCTAGAGATGTCTCATTAGATCCAAGACCTCCACATCGGGGCCCTCTACGAAATCCTATAACAGTTTTCTCCATCTCCATCCGGTTCTCTCGTTGTGCTATTGTTTACAAATGCATGAAATAGTGCAGTTTGAGTCAGTGTAGGGCTGCTAGAGACTGTAGTTTGCAAACGGAAGCTCGTGGGACCAAACCAAATATTCCAACACATTGGGGTGGCTGGGTGAACACTAGTGGGGGCTTATTTTTGGTTCCCTATGCTCCATGTGCTTTCAGGCTACCCCATCTGGGTGTAGTTGCTTAAGAGCCCTGAGGCCAAAACACGACATATCTTTGATAGGTGATTTCTCAAACTTTGTGGAACCTAGATACATCTTGTCAGATCCAAGAACTCTATGTTGGGGCCCTCTACAAAATCCTCTTTTGGTTTTCTCTATCTCCATCTAGTTCTCTCATTGTGCTATTGTTTATAAATGCGCGAATTAGTGCAGTTTGAGTTAGTGTAGGGATGCCAGACGCTATAGTTTGCAAAATGGAAGCTCATGGGACCAAACCAACTACGCAAAAACATCAAGGTGGCCTAGTGAATGCTATTGGAGGATTTGTTTTGGTTCCCTACACTCCTTGTGCTTTTAGGCTACCTCATCTGGGTGTAGTCGCTTAAGAGCCCTAAGGCCCAAACACGCCATATCTTCGACGGGTGATTTCTCAGACTCCTTGGCACCTAGAGACATCTCTTTAGATACAAGACCTCCACATTAGGGCCCTATATGAAATCCTCTTGTAGTTTTCTCCCTCTCCATCCAGTTCTCTCGCTATAGTATTGTTTGTGAATGCGTGAAATAGTGCAGTCTGAGTCAGTCTAGGGCTACCCCATCCGGGTGTACTCGCATAAGAGCCCTGAATGACTAGATTGGCTTAAGAATGAATTTTATAGGGGTATTTTTAAGAACACATGGGAGTTATCAACCACCTAGTAAATCTTTCTTATTTAGTTTTGGATGGGAGTCAGTTGGCCTAAGACTTAGTGTAGTTCCATTCATTGATAATTTATGTTATGATAAACCCATGGATGCATTCAAAAGAACCTTAAAAATGATAGGGGTAGTCATCAAGCCTAGCGAAGGGTGTGATGTGATTTCCAAATAACTTGAAATGCATACAGATTTAAAGGTAGTAACACGAATTGGACAGGATTAGACAATCAAGAATCATTGAGTGTCTGAATTAAAATGTCATTACATCTAGAGACATTCTCAAGCATTGGAGTAATGTATATGGAAAGACATTCTCAAAATATCAACAGATGAAAGGCATCAAATTGTGACAACTGTCAGTGTTTTAACAGGGGAGAAGACTACGAAGCATAGAAGAATGTAGTAATTGCATGATAAGATAGGAACCAATACAAAGAGACCATGAGCAAGAAGAAGCACAAGTAAGGTAAATACATATATACACATTGATAAATTGAATGAATAATTACTCAGATTAGGTAATTCTTTATATACATACATTATATAAATATTGATTTCCAAAGTTTGATGCATATTATACATTGAAAATGCTAATACATGTACATCACCAATAAATAAAAAAATAATCCATAATGTCTTAAATATTTTCAAGTGCACATCATATTAGATTCATGTGAAAATAATCTCAGAAATGTAAGGTCTCATACAAAATTATCAAGTTCCAAATAGTATTTTAATGTGCATAATAAATACAAAATGCCGAAATAGGTCATATACCATCAATTTCAAATGCCATATAGGCATACATACAATGCCATACACATAGGCATACAAAAACATTGTCATGTAAAACATATATATTTCCTACTCATCAAAATCTATCCCTCTCTTGGCCTTGCTCAAAGAAGGCCCTCCCTTAGACAAATATGGAGATCTATGAGATGATTTTGGATTTTTCGAGCCCATGCTTCGAGTCCTCTTTCGCTGAATACTTTCTTGTAGAGGAGCCTGTAAATACAAACAATGTTTTTTTTGTCAAAACTTAATTTATATATGTTTTCAACATGTATTTAAGACCATGCTAGAATGAAAGTATTTACATAAATACACAAACTTACCGCAAGTTGTTGATCACACCGAAGTTACATCTCACGCTCAGATGAGTCATCGAGAGCTCCTACAGTACGAATAGAGGTACGAAGATGACGAGATGGAGGATTTCGTGCCCTCAAAGTCAAAATGGAGGGGGTTGAAGTTTCGTACATACACATAAGATCAGAAAATATAACATCGAAATTAGTGAAATTAGAGCTATGTACATGTATCTACATAATGACAATATTTTAACTAATTTTATCAATATAGAACTATTGTTTTTACCCCACCATGCCTATGAATAAAAATGAGCAGGGCTACTACCTGTCATAGGTAACTCCTGCATACACATAATGAAGGACATTATTAACATAATTTAATAATTATACAATGAAAGACATTACTAACATGCAATTTAACATAATATGAATTACACGAGAAATTTAACAAAATTTACGTGTTGTTTGAATACCTCAATGAGTTGTTGCGCAGATGAAATCGCAGTGGCAACACCTTTATCTACTTGTCATAGAGATGGTGGGGTGTCTAGTGAAGTCAACATCTTTATCAAACATGTATATCATGTGAGTTAGATGGACATACATAAATTTGACTTCAAAACTAATATATATATATATATATATATATATATATATGCAAATACACACACACAGATATATATATATATATATATATATATATATATATATATACATACACACATGTATGTGAAGATTTTACATAATTAACATTCTAAATCACCTATGTGAATGTATGTGTATGCATGGTGCTTGCCACTTGTGGTCGTGATGAAGATGTGCCTCCCACGTGCTGTAATATCAATGCATGTACATGTACAAATACAATTATTTCAAAAATTTAACATATATAAGTAAATCATGTACTCCAAAATTTTTGTAACACACATAACAAAACATAACAAGTTTACCTGTGAAGGTGACGCTGACAAATGTAATCCAGATGTCTCACTCAAAAGGACATATGACATAATGGCATTATCGTGTTCACCTCTAGCACCAGGTGCACCAAAATTAGTACGCATGAAAGTATCATCCTTCGCGGGCCCCAAACATATGCTACCACATGATGAGAAAAGATGTGGCCTCATGCTAGTAATCCCTGAGGGAATACTCTGTGTACCTCCACGAGCATCTGGCTCAGAAATCTCCCTCGCATGTGAATGAGTGTCGCAGATAGCCCCTGAAGCGCATGGAGTGTATCAATATCTACTGTCTCCTTCACTGCTTGAGGGAAAATCTTAGGGTGAGGGGGCTTCTGTGCAGGGAATCTACCTTACTGAATAGGTGCATGTTGTGCACCTTGTCAATCCTATGCAGATCCTTTTCCTCAGCCCTGGAAATCTCATAAATCAAGATAATTTGGGATCTTGTTGAGAATAAATTCGCAATAGAGTTTCCTCAGAAAGTATAGTGGCACCTCGTTGCTATTACAAGGTGGAAAATCAAACACCATCCACCATCGGTCCCAAAAAATTATTTTAAATCAAATTAATATTGCACCAATGGATGGGAAATCATTTACATGTCAACGGAACAAGAAAATTAGTGCGGGGGTCCGTGAATAAGGCACATATGAGTTCTTTTGAAATTTCATTTTTCTTTACATCCACATATGGAAATTTATTGGAATAATAAACCCTACAACCCTCTCTGTAAGTTGTCCAATGATTAATTTGCCTCTTTTCCATGTTAATTTGAACAAGTAATGCCTCCAATGTGTTTGCAAGAGAGGTGCGGTGGGGGTTTGTAGATTGTGCACCCCTCATTGTTTTGATTAAATCCTCAATTTCAATTTTTTTTTTCAACTATTTGGGCTGCTAAATCTTCTTTACTACCCAAGGGATGTTGAGAAATTATGGGAGTGTCAGGAGGGATGACAGGAATAACAGGGTTTGGTTGTGGTTGATTCCCTCGACCTCTAACTGTAACAATAAAAAATATGTATTCAATTCAAATTTTAATCTATAATTATCATATTTCAATGCAATTTTGAGAAAAGAATTGTGCTTACCTCTTCTCCGTGGTGCTATCGTCGATTTAGATCTTCCCAGCTATCCAAGAATGATCCTTTGAGCTTGAGATTCAGTTGAATGAAAAAATGCGAGGGCACGGTTAAGCTCTGAAACTCGTGTTTGAGGGAGGTAAAATGATAGAGGCTTGCGCCTCTTTTTTTGTTTTTAGTAGGCATAATGCGTACGCATTATGTAATGTGCATGTGTTATGTAACACATACGCATTATGCTTCGGTGATTCCCAAGCCAAAAAAATTAAAATGCGAGCACGTTTTACTTTTTTTAGATTCTTGTCCACTTTTTGGCCCCCCCAACTTTGTGCACTTACCTAACATTCAACATTCAATCTAGAACATCTATGGAATGAATACTTCATAAATTCATAAACGTATACCGTAGCTTCCTTAACTACTTCTTTTCAAGTCCAAACAAGTGATCCCAATGCTTTCTAGCTAATTTCTTTTGCCTCCCCATAACAAATAGGACAACACAAATTTTTGCCTATGGAGACACAATTAATTGTAGAAAAGGAGATCATTTACTTCTACTAAGGCAAGACTTGTTAGATAATCTCAATCCTTCTTAACAAGCAAAAATTTCACCGGGGAATTCTCTTACTAGTTTGTATAGCCCTGCTATCCCCATCCAAGTTGTAAGGTGATACACAGTGGTGTGAAATTCCAACCGTTTTCACTATTTAAGGAGTTAAATATTTCAGATGAAATGATCATGTACTTATCTCATGGTCCCCATCAATTTAAATGAGTTTTCTCAACCAAAAAATATTACTCCCCTCGACTTATCAATCCTTTACTAATCTTATGCAATATTAAGCCAAAGTTACACTTCTGTAATCTTGTTATCTATTCTGCAAATGACCATATATGATACACACAATTGTTAAGCTCAAAAACATATACAAGTCATGCTGCAATAAGGATTTCCTTAATTCTTATATGTAGTAATGATATATATATATATATGCATCTCAAAACAGAGATGAAAAGTCACCTTTCGGATAGGAAGGGTTGAGTATTAATCCTGAGAGATTTGAAGCTATCCTTTCTCTACCTTTGCTAATTCACAATAAATATCTTGAAAGATTCTTTGGGAGAGTTAACTTTTTTAGAAGGTTCGTGCCTAGTTTTTCCACTCTTGTTAAGCCACTTACAATGATGTTGCATTTAAGTGGACATAGAAGGGAAATGATATTTTTGAGGCTATCAAACATACAATATCCCAAGATCCAACTCTCATAAATATAATTTTTTCTAAGGACTTCATTCTCTATGCCTTTGGTGGTTTAGAAACAATCTCTTCCATATTAGTGTAGTTGAACAAGGAAGGATCCTAATAGCCCATCGATTTCTTCATTCAAGGCTTGGAGGACTATGAGGTGAGCATTCATTCATTGAGAAGCATGTCCTTGATATTATAAGGATTTTAAATAATCTTACACACTTGGTTTCAAACAAAAAAATCCAGTTGCTAGTATCTCATGTTGGAGTTAAGGAATTTCTCCTCAATAAGGACTTGAATGAAAAAAAGGCATGTTGGATTACTTGAGTGATGGAATATGACATTGAGATAAAGGTAACTAAACTTGTTAGATGAAAATTCTTGTGTGAGAAGCTAGCTTCCAATAAGCATGTTGATTTTTAAGATGAAGGACATGTCCTAACACTACAAGATGATCAAGAACAAGCTGCATATGGTGTGCCTACTCCTTGCTGGACCCAGGACATGATACATTTTCTTCAAACAGGTCTATGCCCTATAGATTTGAGAAAAAAGAAAAATTTATTTTAGACTCTAACCCATTCTATATGCTCTCATTGATGATATATTAGTCAAGAAGGATGTGAATGGATTTCTCCTTAGGTGTGTTTTGACAAATCAGGTTAAGAAATTTCTACATGAGTTCCATGAAGGGGAAGTTGGAGGTCATTTTTCTCCATGAGTAGCAACCCTCAAGATCATGAAGGATGGTAACTATTGACCCATAATGTTAAGTGACTACTATGCATGGATTAAGAAATGTAAAAAATGTGCATTCTTCACAGGTAAAGAGAAGCTCTAAGGTTTTATTTTGTAATAAGTGCTTGTGCACACTCTGCATGTTCCATTAGGGGCATGTATAATTTTGTTTTTTGTACATAGTTGTGTCTTTTGTTTCTGTTGCAATTTATAGTTTCAAGAAAGGTTTTATGATGGTAACAACCAATTTCCAACTCAGGTAGCTTCAGATCAAATTCAGGTCCATACAACACTCTAGTGGATTCAAATTAGTTCAATTTTTTAGGTTGACTCCGTGCCCAATGAATGCTTCAAGGCTAATGTTTTTTTCAATCTAGTAGGCACAACACCCCATGAGTTGCCAAAATTTTATCCATTTTTACATCCCCTAAAAATTGGATAACTTATAAAATTTAGATTTGGGCTATATTGTGATGTCTTAGTGAAGAAGTTAGAGAAAGTGGTGTGTTTTTAAGTTCGGAGTGGAAGGAGGAACCAAATGTAATCCATTGGTAGTATGGTTATTACCATCCATTAATATGAACACATGTTACCAAATGACAACACCTTTCTGAGCTGACAAATGTTACCGGGTGTTAACACATTTTCATCTGACACATGTTACCGGATGAAAACACCTTTCGAGATGACACATGTTACCAACCGAAAGTACCTTTCAGGCTGACACATGTTACCGACTGAAAACACCTTCTAGGCCAACAAATGCTACCGATAGACAACACCTTTGGGTCGTCACATGTTACCAGTCATCGCTTCATGGGATGACTTGTTATGGGTCAAATTATTCTCGATCGACACAATGAAAAATGTTACTAACTAACAACACATGAATATAAATAACGGGTCGAGCATTGATGAATGTGATATTGAGTAGCTCAATAACTAGTTTAATGAGGTATGGAACCCATGTATTTTCTTGCCATAAAAGTACCATTGGGAAGCAGATTTTTATGGCTTCCCATACCTCTTTTCAAAGATTTAATGTAGGATGTCAGTTGATGAATCAAAATCAAGGTTTTCTCTCTATATATTGTAATGTTGCCTCATTTTTGAGGGGGGATACATTATATAATGTAAATAAACTTTGTAAAATTTATTCCAGAGATTTTGTGAGTTACAGGCCTCAAATTTGAGTATTTCGTAGAGGATTCTTTCCTTGTGCCTATATTGTAATGGGTTGTGTATATTTTTAAGTAATAAAATTTGTGTTTTGTGTATTTTCCTTCCCTAGCTTGAGTTATATTGCATTCTTTACCTTCTATCGCATTTGTTTGTTTTTCTTGCAAGTTTAAAATTTGTTTTAGATCGTGGCACTTATTTTTGCCCTATATTACTACATTGTATTCCTATTTTCACTCATTAAACATATCTAGAGTCTTGTTTTTGGTGCTATCACCTCACTTAGTGTAGGATTTAATTTCATGCATCTTTCTTTTCCCCTAGTCCCTTGGAATCTTAGGTTAGTGTTAGATAGTTGCATTTACCTTCTTAGGAGTAGTTTTAGTGATAGGAATAGGTAGAGGAACCATCCTTCTTTGGAATTTTGTCTCATTTTCAAGGTCCCACAACTTGATACAATCCTATGTTACCAAAATACATTGATTTCTCATCCACAGTTCATGACATATCAAAGGGTGTTGTAATTTGGTTGTAACATGTTTTCAAAGTTTAAGTTTCCTTAAATGAAGATAGGAGGTAATTTCCAAGCCAAATGTAAATCAACTCCTATGACAAAAAAAAATTATGTGAAAACATAAACCCATGAATATTTTCCATCAAGAAATGAGGGTGAGAATGAAAGGGATTCCTCCCTCTTCCCAACACTCTCAAATCCACTCCCCCAAAAGGGTGGATAGGTAAAACATAAAACTATACAAAATTACAATTCTTTCAAACACAAAAATTCTCACATGAAAGTAACACAATTACATAACTAAAAAAATTAGCAATTAGGAATGAGATATTACCTCACAAGAAATAGAAAAATTCCTAACCCAAGCTTGTCCACAAATGGATTTTTCTTGCTTCCAAGCTCGCAAAGAAAACTCTCTAAAAAATGAGAAAAAATAACCCAAATACCTTCGACATGATGGATCATATAGAAAGATATCAAAAAACACAAGAAAATGGGAGGGTGACAAGTGTCACCCTCCACTTAAGATTCACCAAACAAAAACTTTCCAAAATGGCACCCAAATTCAAAATAAGAAATAAAATAAATCAAATCAATCATGGAAAGTTCCATATTCCAAAACAACCCCAAAATCAAGTACCATCATAGGAGGTGGTAGAAAAGGATGAAAAACGGGAAAATGAGCTTTGTTTTCCTAGAAAATATCCCATCCACCCATAGGGGTAGGGCCTAAGGTCTCTTTTTAAGGGAAATTTAGCCCTTTGCTTGTATTTTACTCCTCCTAAATGAAACATCTTTCCCAAATCCGAGTTTTGGAAATATGTCTCATTTAGGAGAGGTATTTGGGATCATCTAATCCAAGATTAGGTGTCCTAAATCCCTAATTATCATAAACAAATAATCCATAAACCAAACTCACTAAATGGGGTGAAATTAGCACTAAACAACCAGATCAAACACTAAGTAAGGAGGGGTCACAGTTAATAATTTGAAAAGACATCAAAGGGGGTGAGCACAACCATAGGGGTAAAGGAATAATATAATACAAGATAATAGGAGTATAAATCCACATATAAACCAATATCTAAATAAGGTTAACCAAACACCAAAAATACCCAAGGAAATAAAAATTTGGCCCCTTAAGGCCTATTGTGCTAGTTATGGATCCCCTTCTTGAGTCCCATGCTTCTCATATGGAAATAACCTATCACCTGCACACTCAAGTCAAACATCATACATGTATAATATAAATAACTGAATGATATGATAACATATATGCATCATGATGATAATCCATAGAATATCAACAAATAACTAAATAAAGTTAATCACATTATGATCAATCATCATATGTAGCAAGAAGATATTACGACAATGCATCTAAGATGTATCAAAATAAAATCATGAGATCACATCCCAAATCTAACATGACATCATATTGATAACGATAAAATGATCAATGTACATTGGCATCGTAGGCCCCATCAATAACATGTCAAAATGAGTTAGAATCCTAATGCTAATATATATCCATTTCATATAACAATATCAACACCAAAATTATAGTAACATAGTAATAATGTCTCAGTCAGTATATTACAATGATATAAAGAGTCAACACAGTATAAAATAGGAATGGAAAAAATAGGTGGGCACTATAGTTTCTACTTGGTATCTTGATAGGAAACGTAAAACATAAGGAGATGGATTTAAGTTGACCAGAGATCACGATTATATGACTTAGTTTGGTACAAGATATAATGCCAAACCATCTTATAGATTCATTAGTGAATCATCAGACTCTTATGTGCTAGGAGACCCAATTGAGAATGATGTATTTAAATAAGCTAATAATGATCCCCTTATTGAAGTTTCTTCTAATTTAGATGAATCTCATGTACTATCTAAATATGAGAGTTATGAAATTCATCCTTTTTAAATTTTAGTTTTCAAACATGAAATCACATGGGGAAGAAAATTTCATCCAAATGAATCCGATGTCCTTTAAGAAGGAGGATGTAATTTTTAAATACCATTCTCCAAGTCAAAATATGGAGAATGAAAATAAGGCCTTACTGTCTAAGAAAATAGGAAAGAATTATTGCTCTCATTGTAATATGAAAGCCATTGAATTGACAAGTGTTGAAATATACATCCATAAATTCATCCAAATACCAATAAGAATAATGTTTTGTAAGCACCTGTAATCTAATATGAAGTCCATGAATGATCCCACCTATCCAAAGAATATCCAAACTTTAAGGGATGAAAGAGTTATACCACCGCTAGAGGAGTATAATGATAACGAGGTAAATGATGATGGTGATGATGGACAGGGACATGATGGTGGTGGTGGACAGGGTCCTCCACCCTTACAGTGGTAGGCACCAAAACAGAGATAGAGGTAGGTTCCTATTTTCTACCATATAAAAATGCCTCGAGTGGGCATAATATTTGGTGTTCATATTCCTATATAGTAGGTGAAAACACATAGAACAACACCACAAGGTCATCCTCCAGGAGGAGTACTACAATAGGGTTCTCCACAAATAGAAGTAATGCATAGTCCACTGAGAGGTGGAGAGGGTAGATATTATGGTGGAAGTGGCTATGGGGGAGATGGAGGTGATGGTGGTGGTGGCGATGGGGGAGATGGAGGTCATGGTGGTGGTGGCGATTGCGATGGGTGAGATGGAGGGAAGGTAGTTGCATTACAGCAGCAGTTATAGTAGGTTATGGCCATGTAGCTCTAGATGATAGTTGAGAGAGATTAGGCCAGAGCAGAGCTATAGGTTGTGAACTCAAAACAATACTAGGCTAGAGCATAGGCTAGTCAGGGTGGTGACGGAGATGGTGCACTTCATTTCAGCAGATGGCTACCTAGATGGCACAGATTACGAGCCTATGGAAGTTGTCACAAGCCCAGGTTTAGATGATTACTGCAGAGAGGGATAGATTGGTATTGGAGAGGATAATAGGTTAGACCAAGCTTGTGATATTACAGGAAGTTGTAGCTTCATTCCAACAGATTGATGGAGTTGCCATGACATCGCATATATACATGGACTTGGCCACAACCAATGACATGGATTCCTACTACAAGGACCTATATTATGATGTTGTTCCAGAGGGTCAGAGAGTACCCAAATTTAGTGAGTAGTTGATGGGAAGATCATAGAGGTCATAGAGACTAGAGACATGGGCAAGATCTATGGAGAAGCCATGAGATCCCAAGACAGGGCGGAAGATAGGAGTGTAGAGTATGATGTGTCCTCCACCAGATCGTAGGCCTATGAGTCCCCATGAGGGACTAAGTCAGACATGACTCATTTTTTACTATACACATATGTATGAACTTCTAATGTATGCCTCTTATGAAGGCTTAGTTTTGATTGATGATGTATAAATTATCATTTTTTTATTATGCCTCCTGATGAAGGCTTATTTTAACTGATGTTCTTGATGGCAGATTTTGTATCGATGTTGCATATCATTTTTTGAGACATACTTTATATATGTGATGGAAATTCGATGTTTATACTTTCCATGTATTTATATGATTTATGATGATGATTATGACTATGGATGATGATTCTATCATGATGTTGTTTGATTTACTTCTTATGTATGTATCATGATGGATTTTGATGATGTATCCTATGTTTTATGATGTATGAGATTAAATTTGTTTAGATGACAACATATGCCTTGATAAGATGTTTCACTTTTTTACTTCATCATTTTATTGTGTATGAGATAGCAGTAGATGATAACACTCTTTTTGATGAGATACTATATGATTTAGACCATGTTTTTATTATGGATACTGGTATGGGGGGATAGATTTGTGATCATGCATAACCACTCTTGCCCCATTGATGATATGGTACATGATGATTAACTTAGTATACATGCTTGAGGTAAAAATTATAATTTTTTAATATATGATGTATAGATGATGTCGTTAGATGTGATGATAGATGATATATGTTTATGATGATGATAATGAACAATGTGCAGGAAACAAGAAAACACAAACAAAATTTAACAAAACTAAACAAATATACATATATAAAACAACACAATTATGTGCAAATAATAATGAACTCAAGCATGCTTAACAACAGATTAAATTGATACTCAATCAAAGAAAGTGAATGAATCCTAATAAATGCTTATAACTAATGATGAAAACACACCAATATTTACAAGTATGAAAGGTTTAAAATGAACTCAATGCAACATAAAATAGATCAAATAATATTTAATCTAAGTCAAGCAAATGAACCCAATTTAAATCATACAAGCCGAAAATATACTGTGATCAAAACTCTACAAACCGACAACTAAAAGTAATCAAACCACTACCTTGTTTTTACGGTACATTTTTGTTTCATTTTATAATATTTTTGGTGTCATTATAAAGACAATTTTAAGGGTATTATTCACATTTTTTTGTGATTTTATCCCTAAAAGGGTTTTTAAGATGTTTAGGTATTTCTAACATTTTTTTAATGTTTTGTGTTTTTGTAAAGCGATTTTCCAAAGCGAGGTAAAGAAGCATGGATGCCTCCAATGTTAGATGGGAATATACAAAGGTAGAATGCCACGCATTATGTTCAGGAAATAATATGTAATTTTTTCCCCAACATTAGATGGGAATGTACAAAGGCAAACATTCACAGTAATAGATAGGAGTAGAACAAGCCAGATCAAGGCCGCAATGGATGAGCTTGAGAGGATTCCTAGACGTAAGCAACCTATCCCTAAGAACAAAAATTATTACACATCTAGGTATGAGAGTGCTTATTAATAATGAAACCTCATGAGGTGCCAAAAAAAAACTTTTCACCCAAGGAGCTTCCCAATGTGCCACAATTGTTTGGTTTTCACACTTGGATGACCTATTTTCTTTTTACTATTTTCTTGCTTTTTAATTTTTTTTTGCTTTTTTTTCTTTCTTTTCCAAGGAACCTCTTATTTAAGCATAGAAGCACTTGAGATCCATTGAATGCATTGGTTCTTTTAATTTCTCACCACATGAGTGAGCCAGTTTGTAAGCCCCTAATCCATATTTCTCAGTGACCACATAAGGTCCTAACCAGTTAGCCTCAAATTTTCCCTTCTTTTCTCTATCTTTAACAATATTTCTCTAGTTCTCTTTTAAAACTAGATCACCAACTTCAAATTGATAAGGTATGATATGCTTGTTGTACCCTCATAAAAATTGGTTTTGATAAAATTTTAAGTGATTGAGGGATCTCATTCTTTTCTAGTCCAGTAGCTCCAATTCTGCTAGGTGAGCAACTCTGTAGTCTTCGTCCTTATCTAGATAATCCCGTAGATATATTCTCAGGGAGGGAATATTGATTTATAGGGGTATAATGGCCTTAGTACCATAGAATAGTGAATATGGAGTGGCACTAGTAGGGGTAAAAATGGAGGTTTGATAGGCCCAAAGGGCAGGATGAATTTGGAGGTGTCAATTATGGCCTGTTTTGCTAACCATTTTCTCCATGATTTGAACAAGGATTTTATTTGTGGCCTCTGATTTTACATTACCTTGAGGGTAGTAGGGAGTAGACC
This sequence comes from Taxus chinensis, assembly GCA_019776745.2. NCBI lineage: Eukaryota > Viridiplantae > Streptophyta > Pinopsida > Cupressales > Taxaceae > Taxus > Taxus chinensis. Next base: position 129,632,127 of record CM034147.1, on the reverse strand, counting down.
ATTTAAGCTAGATTTATAAGTGTTGGAATAACAATTTAACTGTCTTGTTCTTGAAGGAATTTCCATTGTGTGCAAAAATGGAAGAGGGTATGTCGTAATAGTAAATGAGATGATTCATGATAAACTTTGAGATCTACGCACTAGTTACATAGGTTAGAGGGACAAACTGTACCCATTTGGTGAAGGAGTCGGTGGTGGTAATGTTGTGGTTATGGCCATATGAGGAATTTGGAGTGAGATTCCCTATGAGATCAAGTCCCCATTTGGAAAACAGCTAGGGTGTTGTGATGGGATGAAAGGTTTGTGTTGGTGTATGTATCAAGTTTCCATACTTTTGAGAGATTTCAAATTTCTTGACATGATTACAACTATCTATTTCCATGATGGGAAAATAATAACCTACTCTCAATATATTCTTTGCAAGGGTGGTTCTACTAGTGTGTGCTGCACACACACCTCTATGCACTTCCTTAAGCTCTTAGATTGACTCAATTGAATCCAGGAAAAAAAGAAGATTCTTGTCATAGCCATGATGATAGAGGGTGCCCCTTAGGAGGGTGTATTGATCTATATGATGAATAAGGGTATTTTTATCAGTTTGGGTGGCATCAGGGGGAAAGGATCCATCCTATATATAATTATAAATGGGATCATACCAGTGGGAGAAAGGACCAACAACTTCAAATTCCAAACACAATCCTGACATGTCATACACAACCATTTGCATATGTTCAACAAAGAATGGCATCTTGTTTGTCTATGGTGGAATGTGTAGTAGATATCCAATCATAGCCATCACATCTACTGATTTATTGTGATATCTTGGTCTTTGTTCAAAATTTATTTAGACAAAATACTCTTTCAGAGTTTTAACCAACTTTTTATAGGAGATAAGCTTCTCATATTTGACCTTGTATTTGTCATTGACCTATTTGATAATCAATTGTGAATCACTAATGACTAGTAACTATATGATATTCCATCAGATGGCCAATTTAAACTTGACGATGAGCGCCTCATATTCCACAATGTTATTTATGCACGGGAACCCCAGATGGAAGGCTTGTGGGATTATCTCTCCAATAGGGGTGATAAGTATCACTCCTGCTCTTGAACCATGATAGATGAATTACCCATCAAAGTGGATTTTCCACATAATATATTCTTCTATGTACATCATGGATGCATCTGAGAGATCTAGAAATAATGGTTCCATTCCTGATAAGGGAGCTTCAGCTGGTTGATCTACAAGCACATGTCCTTTAAGGTATTTCTAATTTACAAACTCAATATAAAATTCACCAAGGAGGATGATCTAATCAGCCATCCATCCTATTAAGGAAAGTTTAGATAAGATGTACGTTAAAGGGTCAACCTTGGATATTAGCTTTGTTTTATTGTTTAGGAGATAGTGGCACAATTTCTGAAAGGTGAACACCACATCTAGGAAAGATTTCTTAATCTGAGGGGAATTTAACTCATAGGAAATGAGGGTATGAATAAAGTAATAAACCACTTGTTCTTTATGGCTTAGGTCATATTGGGTAATTATTGCACCAATAAAAAATTGAGAAGCTAAAATATAGAGTAGTAAGGGTTCACTTGGGGTAGGTCGAATTATAATAGGTGGACTTGCTAGATATTGCTTAAGTAGTGCAAATGATTTCTGGAAATCCATACCCCATGTAAAGGTAACATATTTCTTCAATAAATGCATAAAAGGATGGCACTTATCCACAAGATATGATGTGAATCGGTGGATTTCCTTAATTTTCCCTTGTAGGCTTGTTAGTTGTTTAAGATTCATGGGTGGAGGCATCTCTGTTATAGTCGCCACTTTAGCGGGATCCACCTCTATTCCTCTTTCTAAGATAATGAAACCCAGTAATTTTTCTGATTATATGCCAAAGATACACCTCTTGGGACTTAACAGAGTCTTATAATCTTGGAGACATTGAAACATACACCTTAGTACTTCAAGATGTTCTTCCCTATGTTTTTATTTTGATAATATATCATCCACGTAATCTTCCATGATATCATTCATAATATCATGGAAAATAACAATCATGGCTCATTAATATGTTTCCTTGGCATTATCGAGGCCGAAAGACATGATCTGATAAAAAAATCTTCCGTAAGGGGTAATGAAAGCAGTCTTGTGTTGATCTCCTTTTGCGATCTTGATTTGGTTATAACCTGAGAAGCCATCCATTAAAGATACCATCCCATAACTAGTAGTCAAATTGACAATCATGTTGATGTTAGGCAAGGGGAAGTCATCTTTAGGACATAATTTGTTGATTTCCTAGAAGTCGGTGTATATTTTGATACCAAATGGTTTATTTTGAATTGGGACTACATTAGATATCTAGTCCGAACAGTCAATAGGTTTGATAAAACCTGCTGCTAATAGTCTTTCAAGTTCCTCTTTGACAAGTAATGCAATTTGTGGATCTATCTTTCTCATTTTATTCTTGATAGGTTTGGCACTTGGGTGTACAACAAGGTTGTGTACAACCAATGATGAGTCCAAACCTGAAATATCTACATACGACCATGAAAATATATCTGCATACTCTTGTAATATGGATACAAGAGTCTTTTGTTCTTGTACTGAGAGTGAAGCTCCAAAATTTATAATTTTAGGCTCTTCTTCTATCCCGATGTTGACACTGATTGTTTCTTCAACCAAAAATTTTGATGCATCCTCCATCCATGTCGGATCAGGAGGAAGATTCAAATCTACTTCCATAGGTGGTTCAAAGATATCATCATCTTTGAGTGGGTAAAGTACTTTATCTATCAATTTTTCTAACTGTTTTTCCACAAGTTCTTCAAAGAGGTTTTCACTACGTGTCTTGGTCTGTTTCTTTTTCTGAGGCTTCTTAGTAGTATTTTTTCCTCCAAGCATGTTTATATTTAGTTGACCACACATTTCTACCTCTTCTCCAAAATATTCACATGCATCTAGATCATGAAGCCATTTTTGTGATCTCCTTTTGGAATGTTATCCTTGATTCCCATGAAATATTCAATTACCTCGTCATTTTTTAATAGATTGATCGACACATGAAGTTTTTGATCCCAATCAATTAGGTCAGGATATACTAGGTTATCTTGAGAATTGGCTTGGGGATTTGTTTCGGAAAGAGTAAGGATTGAAAAATTGGGAAATAGGTTAGTAGAGGCAAGATCTTTGTATAGGCTATACTGGGAATCCATGTCGATGTCTGAATTAGATAATTCATCCTTACATTCAGAGGAAGTGTCATTTATTTCTGTAAGTAGATCTCTATGAGGCTGAATTCCAAGACTATGTTTATTATATTTCTGTGGGGGAAGTGGAATAGGTTCTAATCTACCTTGTGAATTTGGGTTACATCTACCTTTCAAGGGGCTAAGGGAAACTAGCCTGACTACTTTTTGATTGGAAATATGGTCTTCCATGTGTATTAGGTGACACTGAAATATCAGATATCAATAGGGTTTGTTCAATATTGAATTGATCTAATGGTCGGTATTTCCCAAATGTTGCTTCCCATGTAGAAAATTGATTAACCAACATAGGAAAATTTTGATTTTATGGTGTCAATGTATCTAGATCTACAAGATCTTTCATGGAATCCATTTTTAATGGAACTAAAATATCTATAGAAGGACATGCATACGTTGCTCATGAGAAACTATACAATGCTCTGCAATGTGTAAATGGTTCATGGTTACAAATGGTGGTCATCTTTCCTTCATGAGGAGACTTGATACACTAATGATAAGTCGAAGGAATAACCTTCACGACATGAATCCATGGGCATCCTAAGATAATGTTATATGGGAGTTCCGAATAAAGAACCTGGAACTTTGTATCATGATAAGCAAGACCTATCTCTATGGGTATCATTATGGTACTGGTCATCTCACGTTCCTCATTATCATATGTTTAGATGGTGATGGTATTATGATCCAAGTCTTCTTTTGTGTAGCCTAGTTGTTCGAAAAGATTCAAGGTGAAAATATTCAAACCGGATCCACCATCTACAAGCACTCTTTTGACTTTGTGACGAGTAAAAAATAATTCTATATATAAATGTATATAATGAATAGGTTTGTTATGTGGTAGATAATTCTCGTTAAAGGAAATAGACTCACTAGAAACAAGATTTGTGATCATTTCTTGGATATTTGTGGGATCTACATCTGTGGGTACTCTAAACCCCTGATGAGTTTTATAGAATATGTCCTTATGAATTTTTTATATTTTTAGAAGATCTAAGATTGAAATATTAACACTGGGTTCTCTAATTGTTCTAACAAGTCATACTGAGTTTTGTGAGGGAAAAATTGAGTAGGTTTGGAGATCACTTAGCGCATGCATCGTGTTCCTATGACACAACTATCACCTACAATTATAATGGTGTTTACTTGTTCATAAGACAATTGGATACATCCTATAAGGGAATCAAAAGGATTATCTATAGAGGTATATACATAATTTTTAGCCCTATAATTATTAGATGACTCCCCTTGATCTGGATTATTGTTCTCTTGTTTCTTATGGTTAGGAAAGGATTGTTTAAATATCCCCATTTTTACATTAGGACATTCCCCAAATTCAAGTGAATCCACCTCAATTGTTCCCTCATTAATAAGGTCTTGTATATAGTGTTATAACCTCATACATATGTCATTCTTGTGTCCTTTGATGTGATGAAAGTAACAATACTCGTGCTCTTTATACCATCTTGGTATAGGTGCATCATCAGGGAAGGGTACTGTTACTGGAGGATACATGACCATGTTCATGGTATCTAACTATTTCAAAATTGCAGACAATGGTTCAGTTAGAGGTGTGAATGTCCATTTTGGGGCTCTGTCTTTGTCTTGATGAGGTCCTTGTGTGAGGTTTAGAAGAGGACCACTTTTGATAGTCTGGGATCTTTTGGAATTAGTGATGTCATCTCTTATGACGTTTTTGTTTTGTTTAAATAATTTAGGATTCTTTGTAGCGTTTGATTCAATATATTTATCATTGGAGAAGGGTTTAATACTCCCTTTCACGATGATATCCTTTTCAATTTTACTGCCTTTCTCTATAACTTCTTTGAAGTTAGAGAAACAATGCATTTTAAAATTAAAGGTTAAATCTGGGTTTAAATTAGGTATAAAGATTGTAACCATCTATTTTTCAGGGATATTGCAAGGAAAATGGCTAGCCAAACCACTCCACCATTGTAAGAAACTGGTGAATGATTCATTAAACATTTGTTTTGCATTACACAAGTCTAGCTATGTTAATGGATACGTGTTGTACAAAGGTTTTAGCTAATGTAGGCCATGTAGAGATAGTTCCCTTGGGTATGTGTAAAAACCATTCCAGTGGCTATCCTGCCAAACTATGAGGAAATAAATGAATAAGGTAATTGTTGCTATATACAACTTCCTAGAAAGCCATGTAGAAGTATTTTTTTATGGTTGCGGGGATCACCTTTTCTTTTATATTTATCAAATTTAGGTGGATCAAAGTTTTTGTGGAACAAAATTCTTAACATGTCTTTATCGAAAAGGTAGGGACATAGCTCCTCGTATTGATATTTCTTGTTATGGCCAACGTTACTTTCTTGTAGCATTGTGAGCATGATTTTCATTAATTGTAGATCTCGTGTAATGAGCTGGTCTTTTGTTGGAGATAGTGGTCTATTCAAACTAACATTTAATGCTTCATTATTGTGAGGGTTAGTGTGTAGTTCACTAGACTTAGATTTATGTTTTCCATCATGAACCTTTGTCTGCGTATTTAGATGTGTGTAAGCTCGTTACTTTTGGTTACGTTTAAGTATTTTTCTTTAGATGACCTCTTCTTTGGTTTAGTGGTCATCTTCTGTGTCATATTGAGAAGGCACCTCCTTGTCTTTGTGTTCAATTTTGAACCTACTAGGGGCCCTAAAAGGTATTCTTCGGGTACCATCATTTTTCTTTGGTGCTTCATTATTGAAGTTGTTATTTTCACGACTGAAATTCAAAGCATATCCCATATAAAAGGGATTAGTGTTAATCATACCCCACATGTCGATAAGAGGAGGTCTTTGTGACTCTTCCTTGTTTATGTTAATCATGTTAACAAACATATCATGGTCTTATGGTATCCTGAGTCCTAAATCTAGGATGCACATAAGTATTTGGTCTATTTTTAGGTACAAGAGATTGCCAAAACATATGAGATCAAGGTTATACTCTCCTTGTGATGAATTAGTGTCATTTCCACTTAGATCAACCCACACTTTAGTATCTTTTACTTCAGAAAAACCAACATTTAGGTTAGTACCAATAAAGGGATTATTCCATATAGCATTTTCAACACCAAAGGGGTTCATCTCTGCTTCATGTTCAATTATTCTAGCTGACATCCTTGTGATAGGTGGCATGGGTAATTTTTGTTACACGTGGCTTATCTAGATTTGACTAAGTTATAATCAATCTAAGTATAATATAATTTATCTCACCTAGATGTCTCAAAGTGGCCTAGTCTCTTTCTAGATAAAGAATGATATGCAAAAAGAATCAAGGAGTAAATGATCTACCCTAGATATAAGTATATAAAATCTCAATCATACGAGAAACAAATCATTCTAGTATAGGTAACCAATCAATTGATCAAAGTGTTTACACCTTTCATTTCTAATGATAGTTTTTTGAGGTTAGATAGCCAATTCTATGTCAATGCTTAGGTCAAGTTCAAAAATGAAAAAGGTGTAAGTATTAAAAAAGCATAGGTGTGATTCCCAGTCAAAGGATACCACAAAAATTTTAGCAACCAACAAGGCCTAAATGTTAAAGGGTGAGGATTACAAACGTAAGCCACGTAGCTACACCAATTGGACATGTTGATCAAGCTTCGCAGAGAAGTGAGCTATTAGTGCCAAAGTGGTATTGAAATAATGAAAACAAAGTAAGGGACACCTTTCAAGATTTGGAAATTTTTTTGAAATCAAAATAGTTCAAACTATACTAAGTGGTAAAATGTGGGCATGTATTGCCATAGTGTAGACACTTAGATCACATTTACGAGAAACATGACGTAGGTATCTAAATTGTGTTGAGACAATGAGAAAAAGGTAATATGTTATAATGGGATAAAATGATGAAACAATCCTAAATATTATGATTATCTTAACATCAAGACCAATTGGATATCAAGATGTAAATATGTACCCACATAATTGATACGTTTAACAGCTCAGCCATAAAGATGGATGAACATAAAAAGAAAAAAAGTGGTGAACACTATCTATTGATAATAATTGTGAAACATGCCTTCTCTTAGTCCCAAATGGGCAATAAGAATCCAAAGTAAATGAACCAAGTGGTGGTGAAACAAGATAGTACAACTTCAGAAGATTTTCACCTTGCTTTAGGGAAAATTAAGAACTAAGAAAAAGTGATATGTTATGAGCTCCGTGATGAAGATCACTAGACACCAACTTTGAGGGACTCTTCCCTTGTTCATAAAACAATGTTTTGACTCCAAAGAAGTTAGTTTTTCATGATGGATATTTTACTAAATGATTTGGAATAGCATAAGTTAGCCTCTTGAAGAAATGGCACCCTAGGTAGTTTTCTCAACTAGGTACCACAAACACCCTCTACGAGCTTTATTTACCAAGAAAGTCATAATAAATAATCTTAGATTATCTCAACATTACTTTACCCCCTTCAAATACGGTTAGAAATGAATGTGTTCACGCTTATCTTTCACTGGGGTGACAATGGAGAATGTTTTGGTGCTAACTCACAAAGACAATACTAATCAAGTGGGTAAAGCGAGGAACTTCCCATTTCACCCATGACGTTACTCAATGGTGGACTAATTTAAGGTTCCTAGAACCACCCCCATTGTTGTATCTTAAGGCATTATGCCAAAGAAATTATGTTCTAGTTAAGTGGATAAGGACATACTGTTTTCTGAACCTGCATATACAATGTGTTGAATGTGGTGTGTTTTTTTATCTTTTTAGAATTAGTGTGGTTTTTTTTCGCACACCTTTTAGCAACCTACATCAATCACATTAGTATTTTTTCGATCCCAATTATTTTGCAAGAATATTTGGTTCTACACATAATGATTAGTAATTTTCCAAGTTGTCAAAACATCATATAAAAGAGATAACACATTGTTTCTAATTTCTAATATCATCCTAAGATGCAACGAAAGAGCTAAGAATTTAAAGAATTTAATATTCTTTTTAGCCAACTTTGAATTTATTTCCCATTTAGGAACTTAATTGAAGTGTTTTGGAAAGTATAAGGAAGGAAAAAAAAGTAGACACCTTAAATCAAGTTATTATAAAACAAATAATCAACAAGAACCTGTAAACTACTGTAAAAAACCTGTAATAATGTCAGAAAAACCTAGAATATCAAATTATGTAACTTGTGACAAAATTTAGATTATGATAGAGAATGTCTACACTCCCTTTTTGGCGTGTGCATGTGGACTTAGGTATGTACATTCCTCTTTTAACATGTATACGGGTCTATGGAAATGACTGAGGGTATTTATGCCTGTGTGTCTATAATGATTCCTGCATGATCCTTTTAATTTGTGTGTGTCACAGAAGATGTGTACTTGTCCCTGGTAAAATGGAAAAATGACATAGAGGGTGGGTTTATGCCTGTATGTACAGAATGATGCTCATGTGAGCCTTTTAATGTGTGCGTGCCACAAAAGATGTGTATGCGTCCTAGGTAAAATGGAAAATGACACAGAGGGTGGGTTTATGACTGCGTGTCTAGAATGATGTCTGATAAGCCTCTTTAAGTGTGCACATGGGTTTTGGTATGTGCGTGACTCTGGTTTAATTTTTCGGTCAAGAACACAAGTTACATTTTCACACCCTTATTGACATGTACGTGGGCCTTCCAACAGGTACGTGCCCTTTTTTACATGTGTGTGTGACCTTGAAAACCCACCAAAAACATGGAAACCAATAAACTAAAAATGTAAACAGCTCCTAAATTAGTATGTTAACTTCTTCTCTAACACAAACCCATTAAATACCTATGCTAAATGAATATTTAACACATATAAGTTTACCAAATGCATGGAAAAAACTAGTTTTCCCTAAAAAATCATAAAAATGGTTAGACAAAGCATGCAAATTAACATATTTAAACAACTTATAATGGAATATGGGGTTAGGTCCCATGGGGCGTGCCATATGTATCATGTGTAAGCTGGTATAGCTATGGAATGAAGCCAAGAACACTAAAAAAAGCTTCAAATCTTGCCAAAATTCAACAATGAACCATAAGATTAGAGCTAAACAAGAACTTTCTATTTGTATGCATATATAAACTTGAAATAAACATTCAAAACCTAACATATCTAGATATTTCTCTACTCCATGAAAGCTATGAAAGCTCCTAGAAATCAGTTCTACTTGTTTAAAAATCAAGGGTTTTAAGAGTGAGATCTCACCATTAATGACTTCAAGGCCAATGGTTCATTCCATTTACTCCAGCTTGATGTTTAGAAATGTAAATGGTTAAAGCAAAGATAGCTCAAATAACAATGAAAACTATTAAATGTAGAGATGGCATAAGCTAGCCTAAAAATGGATGAGTGTTCTTAACAAAAAGAGGGAGGGGTATGCTGGTATTTATATGTTTCTAATCCTAGGAAGAGGAAAGGGATGTTTTGGGCTCCTGTGGGACTAAATTCCAAAAGGGCCAAACTCAAGTGAAGCTCAAATTTGAAAGGTGAAATTGAAATTTGGAGAGCTAAGTCTTCTTTTTATAAAGTCAAAAAAGGTTTAATTATCCTCAAATAGGATAATTAATACAATAATGACTTATAGAAGCTATTTAAAAGGGTGTTAGCATGATTTAGGGGTTTACAAGAGGTTAAAAAGGGTAATTAACTAGCATAGTTGAGAGAAATTAGTGGGCATTAGGATAATTATTGCAATTTTAATAATAAAGTTTCGTAGACCAAATTATAGGTGTCTACACTTGGTCCCTTATTATGGTCATATAAATTTATAATTATATGGTTATATTGTTCAAATTTTTTAATCAACCTCAAAAAGGTCGACCAATAAAAATATGAAAAGCTCAAATGGCTAGAAATTGCCCAAAAAATACAAGTAAAGTGTAAAGAGGATCAAGGCACCCAGAAAGGGACTAGGGTGCCTAAGGCGCCCAAATCCTAGGATGGGTGCCCCAGTCAGAAGTAGACAAACACAGAACAAAAAAACCGGTTGGGTGAGTGTAGGTGTAAGATAGAAAATATAGCAACAAGCAATATAAAAATGGCCAAATACATGGGTTAATTATTACTCTTTTCACTCAAGAACCATATGAATAGTATTATGAGACTGGGACTGAATATTGACTCAAAGTGCATGATTTAGTGAATACATTTTCCCCCACTTTATGTTAGTGAGAGGAAATCTCGGTAATATAAAGTAGATGGATATGCGTACTTGATAATCCATGTATATTGATGAAGCAAAATGTGTTAAGGGACTAGATAAAGCGTCGAGTGAAAAAAGATGGAACATGGAGACTAAAGATGTAAAACTGTAAAAAGTCATTAGAGTGAACCTAGAGCAGAAGTAAGTGTGTAGATGACAATGTGTGTAGTGTAACTGCATGGTTATTATCATGTGTTTGATTTACTCACCATGTGTGTGATGTTGTTGACTGCTTGCTTCCTGTTGGAGCTCAAAATTTCATCCTGCCTCAAGTCCTAGATAACTCAAAATTTTGAGCCAACATGGGAATGTCTCTTAGTTTTGGGACATGTGAACTAAGACAGGCCTCTAGAGAAAGCCGAATTCATCTACTTATCTATAATTGTAAAAATACTCATAATATTGAAATAAAATCCTAGTCTAAATGTGCTAAGGGACCATGGATACAAGGAGATACAAAAAAATGGAAATCCTAAGCTAAGAGGGGTGGCGATAGCACCAGGAAAAATGGGTTGATCACACACTACAAGGGAAAAATAAAGAAAGAAAACGTGAGAGAGAGGGTAGAAAAGCACACCACATTCATGAACCACGTAGACCATGCATTCTTGAGTGTGAATAACACATGAAATGGATCTTGCAAGTAAGGAGAACACACAACATGCTAAGAAATGCAAATAGAAAGGCATGGAGAAATAAAATGTGAGACCAATGTAGAGAGGTATCCAAAAAAAATGATTTTATTACTTAAGGGATGCACATTTGTCTACATTCATGGAAGAAGGTGAAAATAAATTCTAGAGACCAAGCTCAATGCCTAAAACTCATGAGAAGTTGGCCACCATTTTGGCATCGTGTTGTTACAACAAAGGGGGATAAATAACTTTTTTCAATGCATAAGTTCCATATTTATAAATAAAGAAGGAGAGAAGAGGAGGAGAAAGAGAGGGAAAATTAAACTAAAATTTCCAAGCAGCAATACCAAGAAATAAATTCTCCTAAAATATCTAGGCACCTTTGATTATCAACTGCCACACGCCTTTTTACCTTGTTTGATGCCTATGCTACATTAAATTATGGTGGTTACGCTACCTGGAAAAGTGAATTTTTATTGTTAGATACGTCTTAAAAATTTACTCACATATATCCTTAATAAAATTAAGAAATATAGTTTCCATTACAAAGAGGACATTGAGACCTTTCCATTGATATAAAGTTTTCAAAGATCGGATCATCTGATCAAAAGTTATGGCGATTTTAGTCTTCCATAGAAAACTGTCATTTTCCTTTGATACACTACTTTCTTCTTTTAGTCTTGCATGGATTTTGGCCTCCAAAGTTCTTCCTTGTGAGTTGTGTCCTTTTCTAAACTTCCGTGACATTCACAAATTCTCTATGGTCTACTCTTTATGGTGCGGCTTGTCCCCTTCATGCTGTAGCTTTGCTAACTCCTCTGGTTTGACCCGCGGCTTCATCCAATGTTACACAACTTTGAATTATACCCACGGTTCCTTTTGTTTTATCTTTGGATTTCTATTTTTCATCTGTGTCCTTATTATTTTTAGCCATGACTATGTTTTTTTTCCTACGGCTATGTCTAATCCTTCTGCAGATTTCTCCAGACTTCGGCGACTGCATTATTTTCACCACAACTCTTTCTGATTCTCATTTGAAGACCCTTGAAATTGCCACATGATCAATCTTATCAAGTTGTCCAATTTTCCAAGGTGTGTAAAAATGGAAAACACTTCCCATCTAAATACACCTACAAAAGAGAAGATGATCAAGTAGTTAAATATGCGTTTATATGTGTAAAAATGTAATGTGAGAAAACATGTATAAATAGTACGAAAATGACACTGAAAAAGGAACATGTGCACCTGATCCGTGATGAGAAAAATAGTTTAGAAAGGATATCATGTAAATTTTGGTGAAGTGCAATTTTTTGGGTGATCTCCCGCCATTGTGGCCAAAGATGTGTAGGGAGAAACCTATGTTATTCTCCAACCTGTAATTGCTTCCCTAAGATTGGAGAAGATATCTCTACATGGTTTAGCTTTTTTGTTTAATATGACATCACTAGCTGAAGTAGTGTAGGGAGGAAATTTCACTTTATCATCCAACCTATAACTACTCCCTATAATGCTAAGGATAATCTACCTTGTAAAATCCATTGTGTATGGGGTTCATAGACTGGTCTGAACCCACTCACAAAATTTAGACTAACTGTAGACTGTAATGTAGACTATAGACTGAACTGTATCGTAATCGTGTTTAAACCCCAAATGATGCCCCCCATATTTGGGGGTGCAACCCAAAAAGAGGACTGAATGTGTAACTAAAACCTAGCTCTACAAGGGGAAGGTGAAAGAGTTTGTGAGAATCGATTTAGAAACGATGCACCATGAAGTAGTTTCACTCAAATGAAATCATGATAGCTTCAGTGTAATCGCAAGGATTGATCAACAATGGAAGAAATTTCTCAATAGAAAAAATGCTTGCACATAGAGGAAAGACAACAGAGTGTCTTGGCATAATCATAAATTAGGAATGAAAGGGTACATATAGGGTGATGAGTAACCCTAGTGCATGACACACAAGCAAACCCTAAAACTAACCCATGTGAGATGACCCTCCATATGTGAGTGGAGGAAACATAGTATCCCACACACAAAAACCACCCCTTAGTCGAAGCTGGGGTAATGGCTATGATGAGTCAGACAGAACAAGAAGACACTCCTAAACAACTACGAAAGATGTGTCAATGGGGCTCAACAACTAAAGGCCTAATAAGCTGCCCATATACAAAAAAACATCTTCCTAGTAAAAGAAGAAGAAGAAGAGAAGGAATATATAGCCTGAAGAAGATGAGCAGCTGCATAAAACCTCACCCCAAGAAGAGACCACAAGTGAAGAAACTTCACCTCAATGAAGGGCTTGGTAAATATATCTACAATCTAATCAGCTGTCTGAATGTACTATATGTCGATGATACCATCATGAATAAGCTCTTGTATGAAGTGCATATGGATCTCAATGTGCTTCATCCACTGATACTGAAAAAGATTTCTGAAAATTGAAATAGTGCTTTTGTTATCACAATAGATAATGGTAGGACGTCAAAATTGGATGCCAAACTCTATCAGAATACCCTATAGCCAAACAACTTCTGTGGCAACGTTAACTACTCCTTTTTATTCTACCTCTATAGAAAATATCGCAATTACATTTTGCTTATTTCTAGGCTAAATAACATGACCCGAACCAAGAGAGAAACTGTATCCAGAGGTATATTTCTGATGATAAGTCACCGACCCAATCAGAATTTTTGAACCTGATCAAGTCAATATCCACCCCTCCATAATAGTGAATTCCATCAGTATAGGTACCATGAACATAATGAAAGATCCACTTAGCTTCTTTCTAATGTAACTCATGTGGCTCCTACATGAATCTGGACATGATCCCAATAACATAAGATAAATCTGATTGAGTGTGAGTCAAGTAGATCAAGCTCCCCTTGTCGATAAAGGGTACCATCAACAAAGGGAGTACAAAAATAAAAAACTAACTTAACCTCGGAAAGAAAAGGAGTAGGAGAAGACTTGCAAATGGACATCTGAAAATGAGGAAACAATTCAAGAGCATACTTAGGCTACAAAATCACAATTCCTGAGTCATATTGTGAAATCTAGATCCCAAGAAAGTAATGAAGTAGACCTAAGTCAGTCATGGAAAACCTATTGGCCAAGGAGATCTTCATAGAATCAATGATAGAGGAAGCATTACCTGTGATAAAAAAGTCATCAACATAGAGAAAAAGGATGAGTATGGAGTCATCTTGCCATAGAATATAAACATTTGGATCAGAGTGACACCTAGTAAACCCTGATGTGAGTAAAAAGGAGTCCATCTTGGCATACTAATCCCAAGGGGATTTTTTAAGGCCATAAAGACACTTATTTAACTTACAAACAAGGGAGGGATCATGGACAAGGAAGATACTCTTAACGTCCATTTGATAGAATTTCCATCTATTTGCTGCGGTAATGACAAGGGTCAGTTGAATAGAAGTCATATTTGCAATTGGAACAAAGGTTTCAGTATAATCAACCCCAGATATCTAGGAGAAACCCTTATCTACTAATCATGCATTAAAATTTTTGATGTCTCTATCTACTCCATACTTTGTTCGAAACACCCACTTACACTAAATGATTTTTCTTCCTTTCGGAAGAGGGGTGAGATCCCAAGTATTATTCTTCATGAGAGAGTAATAATCATCATCCATGGTAGAATCCCACTCAGGAATACCATAAGCCTCCCAGAAAGAATGGGTATCAAAATCAGAGGTAAAGAAAGAGTGGGGTCTAATGAAATCTAAGTGAGTATGTCTCATTGCCGAAGTATCTCTAACTAAATCTCTAGCACTTTACAAAGTTTTCCTAGCCCAAAGAGACCAGGAGTATTAGGCTCAGAGTTAGAAGATTCTTCACTTGAGTGAAAAGGGACATAGTCCTCATCATCACTACTGTTAGAATTAGAAGAATCAAAGGTTTTATGGTCAGGAGGATCAGTAATAGGAGCACACTCAATAAAATCATCATCTGATGAGTCAAAATCCAAATCAGCGAGCTGAAGAACCTCAATAGGTAGAGAAGTAGAAGTCAAATAAGACTTATTGAACTTAACGCTTATCTCAGTATAAAGCTCATGAGAAGTAGGATTCAAAAATAAATATCCCTTCACGCCATCAGGATACCCTACAAATATACAAGGTTTGGATTGTGGTTCCAATGCCTTGCATTTTTTCTTGGGAATCTGAGCCATAGCCTTGGATCTGAAGACTCGCAAGTTCTCAACATTAGGCTTGCATCCAAACTAGGCTTCAAAGGGTGTCATCCCTTTTACTACCTTGTGTGGAACATGGTTCTGAATGTAATTAGCACAATTCACTGCTTCAACCCAATACTACGGAGGAAGATACTTCAAGTGAATCATACAAGTGGCCATCTCCTTAAGAGTATAGTTATTTCTTTCTGCTACTCCATTCTACGAAGGGCTATAAGCAAATGTATGCTACAAGGAGATCCCTTCAGGTACAGAAATCCATCAACCTATTGTTTACATATTCACCTCCATTGTCGATTTGAAGAACCTTGATAGACAGTTCCGCCCATTTCTCAACAAGAGCCTTAAAGTCCTTAAAATGTTCAAAGACTTCAGACTCAAGCTTAATAAAATATACCCAAGTATATCGTGAATACTCATCAATGAAGATCAACACATAAAGAGCTCTAGTAAATGAAGGAGATGGAAATGGACTAGAAATATTGTTATGAACAAGATCCAAGGGACGAGTAGCTCTCTAGGCTTTTCCTTTGTCAAAGTTCTTTTTAGGATGCTTTCTAAGGGTACAACCCTCACAAAGACCCTTAGAAAAATTGATGCAAGGTATCCTGTTGACCATTTTTTTCGGCTCAATTGTTCAAGGTAGTGATAATTTAGATGTCCAAAATGCTCATGCCATAACTTACTAACCTCAATTGCATGAGTGAGCAAGGAAGTGGGCGTAGAATCAAAAGTAAAGTGGGAAAACGTATACAACTATGAATGGCAATCTGCCTTTCTCTCAACCATTATAGTGTCATCATTAAGCTCACGAATAATCACCGAGTTAGGACCAAATTTCACTCGCATTACTTCACAAAGATGAGTAATTTGGTAAACCGATAGGAGATTGGTAGAGATATTAGGAACACTCAACACTTGGTTGAATGTTCCCCCATCCACTCTACTAATCCACTACCAGAAACTGACACTATCGTGTCATTACCCATCGTGATTTGGGACATACCACAAGGCTCAATGTTGGAGAACTCAACATGCGAAGAAGCCATGTGCTGCAAGGCAACATAATCTATAATCCACATTGATGAAGGAACAACTTTGGCTATAAGGGCCTTTCTTTTCTTCTTATCAGATTTAGACCCTTTTACAGTAGAAGACTCAGCCTTTGGAGCATTTTGTTTGATAGACTCAAGAACACCTATTTTATTTTTCTGAAGTAAATGAGTAAGGTGATCAATTTGTTTTCTCATACATAGATGATCTTTATGACTAGGATTATTACAATAGGAACACAAAAAAATTTCTTTCTGTGCTCTAGGCTCAAAATTCGAAGTGTTCATGTTAAATTTAGTTTTGGTCTTGGTTTCCTTCTTAGGTTGATCCTTTCTTTATTTCTTATTTTTAGTCTTCTTTTCCTTACTAGTACTTGCTACAAGGGCATGTGACTTGGACTTGAGAGACCCCATTTGAATGAGTTTGTCCTATTCTCGAATGAGTTGGGACAAAAAATAGTCAAAGGAGGGCATATTCCAGTATTTTCGCAAGGTAGCTTTTGTAGCGTAAAAATTTGACACAAAGACAGAATATTCAGGACCTAACTTAGAGATAATCGACAAGATCAGTTGAGAATATTTCTTCTCTACTTGACATTCCTTTAACAACAATCTAGTGTGGACAAACTTAGAGAAGTATGCTTGTAGGTTTTCAAAATCAATAGGATTTAACCCTAGCATTTTGTTTTCCAACTCATGCGCTCTCATTTCCTCTTGTTTTCCAAAAAAATTATCTAATGTTTTTCACGCAAAATTAGGTGTTTCAGATGACTCAATGTGGAAGAGAAAGTCAAGAGAAACAAACATGCAAAGAAGACCTAAATCTTCATCACTACTATTTAACCACTTAGATTTTTCAGGGTTGTCATTTGGTTGAATCTCAATTCCCATGGTGATGTGGAATAACCCTTTACCTCTTAGTTTCATTATTATTTTCAATCTCCATTCGAAAAATTTGAACGCTGTAAGAAAAGGAAGTGAATAAGCATCCATTGTGAAGAGAGAGAAGGAATGTAGAAAAGAATCACAACCATCCAACACAATATAGAAACCCCCCTGCTTTCGACACTTTATAGTTAAGTGCGTTGGATATAATTAGGTCCGAGCTTGCATCTTGAAATAGTTGGTAACTCGCCTTACAATCAGCGTAATAACGTGCAAGAGAGGAGACCAAAATCATGTTTCGTGGAGCACAACAAAGTGACACCGTATACAAGCACAACTTGCAAAAAACTAGGAAGGAGGTGAAATTAAATCCTAGTTGTGAGAAAGAGCATCTCACATCGCAAAGGATACCCCCTTGCTACAAAATGTGGTAGATGTGCTCACTAGTCGCAAACAATAATAAGGGTAAATACAAGTTTTAGATGAACTCAAGATGAGTCCCAACGATCTTCAAAATGCCGGAAAAGCTCTCGGAAGGAAAATAGGTGCTCAGAGTGTCATTGCACACTTGAGCACATAATTAGTAATTTTTTTTGACAATAATGCCTAAAAAATTATCATTTTAAAACGCCCAATTTGGCTAATTTTAGAGCTATTGGAAAAAAATGACAATTAGCGTTAATTTAAAAGATGATTTAAATTATTACTAATCGTAAAAGATAACGAAATTAGATTCATGATTAATAAAACTAGATTTAATGTAATTAACTCTAATTAATTACGAATAGTAAATAAACACTAATTAAGATCTAATTAAAAGTAAATCCTAATTAAATAATTAAATATATTTCCCTTTTAAAAGAAGTACCCACAAAAAAAAAACCCCTGAAAAAAAATTCCACCAAAAAGGAAATTTAAAAAAATTTACCAAACTTACTAGAAATGTTACCAACCTAATTTTAAAATTAGAGAATACCATAAATGATTAGGCATGGG
Organism: Taxus chinensis; assembly: GCA_019776745.2. Lineage (NCBI taxonomy): Eukaryota > Viridiplantae > Streptophyta > Pinopsida > Cupressales > Taxaceae > Taxus > Taxus chinensis. The sequence continues at coordinate 129,613,871 of CM034147.1, read as the reverse complement.
GCTCAGTGGAAACTGATGGAGCTGGGAGGATCTCGAGTTGGGTGGTCAAAGGCTGGGAAAGTTGTGTAATGATTGAGTTATGTGGAGACCGTTGGAGAGTGGGCCAAGGTGTAGTGCTCGGCATGTAGTTGAAGGGATCTCAAGGGCTCGAGCTAGGAGACACAACCACCCACAGAGGAGAGCATGCACAAGAAGGAGCTGGAACTCGAGGCAGGGTAGGAGTTCATTGAGGAAGACCACGATCTGATTGACAAAAACAGGACTCACCCGAGCAAGCATGAATTCGTAGGGAAAAAGATGGCTCAGCCACATAGAAAAGAATGAATTAGATAGAGAAAATAAATGTCCCCAAGCTAAAACAAATTGAGGGAACTCGGTCAGGGAAGAACAAATAAAAAAAAGTAGAGGTAAATGGAGAAGGAGCTTAGTGAAGAAGTTTGCGAGACAAACTAAGCACGAGCTAGGGAGCCGTGGTGAGTTGAGGAGCTTGGGGCAGAGAAGAGGAGCTCAGAGGAGTTGAACACAACAAAACACCCCTTCACATGAAATTTTAATCTTCAAGCCAAAAATGGAAAACCTGTATTCTGCAAAAAGACAGCAAAAACACAGAGAAACAAAAAACAAAGATGTAAAAATATTCAGTTTAATAAAAATTTAAAAAAACCATAAAATAACCTTTATTTTAACTGATCTACCAATTTTAGCTGCAGTTAGCTAAATGTAGTTGTAAACCCCCTGAAAACTCAAGCAGATACCTGCACATGCATAAAGAACATAGAAAAACTGAAACAAATTTCCAAGAACAACTTGTTAAATACGTTAGCAATAAATTTCTAGAATATAACGATCGAAAAACTTGCATGAGGAGTAAAAAAATGAGACCAAGAGTGATTGCAACTCAAATGACGAATGCATGTTTACCTGGTCTCATATCTGATACTATGAAAGATTTTGTGAGAATCGAATTGGAAATGATTCACCATGAAGTAGTTGCACTCAAACAGAATTGTGATAGCTCAAGTGTAATCACAAGGATCGATCAATAATGGAAGAACTTGCTCAACAGAAACAAAGCTTGCACTTAGAGGAAAGACAACGGAGTGTCTTGACATACTCATAAATTAGAAATGAAAGGGTACATATAGGGTACTAAGTAATCCTAGTGCATGACACATAAGAAAACCCTAAACCTAACCCATGTGAGATGACCCTCCATATGTGAGTGGAGGACACATACGATCCCACACACCAACAAAAGGGAATGTGCTTGGTAAATACCAAGGCACACACATAAAAGTGGCTAGAAACAAGTGTTAATATGAACAAGCATGCATGTAGAAGAAAACAATGTGTAGGGTGGAACATAAGCAGACAATGTAAACACTTAAGGAGACAAGCATGTACTGTGTAAAGTGGGACACCACTCATGGTATCATAAGATACTCAAGGTTGTCATGGCCAAAAAAATAAATTGCGTGGAAAAAAGGGCAAAGCCCACAAAAAATAAAACCAATAAAAAACAAACAAGTATGGAAACAAATATCCCTACATTAAAAATGTTGCACATGAAGAATCCGTTTGCATGTTATAAAAATAACCAGTATGTCAAAGCATGTATAACCTGATAATGGAAAGTGCTAAGTAAAAAATGAAACAATAACACCTATAATGTATGAATGTGGTTGCCCCTAGTAGGTAGGGTGTCAATCATAGGTGTTGTGTGTATAAAATTTTTCTATCCAACGATCACAACTAGAGAAGGACGTGAACGCATAAGTGTGTATGTTAAAGATGATGACATTAGAGATATCTATGTAACATGTGCAGTAAGATGAATATGTAAAGACAAGTACAAGAAAGTGTAAATGTAACTATAAAATGCCGTACATTTAGGATGGATGGAATGGAATAAAAAATGGATGATAAGAGCCACATTCCCCTCAAGCTTTTGGAGTTTTATTAAGTGGTATTCATTTAGTATGCCCCCTTGGCAGTCAAGAATGAACCAAAAATAAGATTATGTCATCGTGAAACGGTCAAACTATGTGATGTATGTAGTGCATTGTGATGAGTGTGTAATGATGAGATGCAACATAAAAATGACATGTACATGAATCTATAGCCTAAACATATATCACGATTAGATGAATAAAAAGGAGGTGGTGATGTAGTATAAAGTGTATCCACTAAACAATGTAAGCGAAGGTTACGAGGTAGCTTATCATGAGATGGTACTATAATAAGTGAACCCTCCTCCTACCTTTCTTATTACACCTTTTGCATTCATATAGCATAAAATATAGGCATTTTTTATCTTTGAGCATCCTCCATTAGTGTTGAGCTAGGTATATTCATCTTTCATTTCATCCATCCAAGTTTTTGAATCATATCGAAAGAATAAAAATGTCCTTGCAGCCATGTCTTGATGAGCCTCCATTCTTAAACCCTTGGGATCAAATAAATAATCACATTTTGATTTCTAAGGATATATATAGGTCCATTTCTACTTTATATTTCAAAGAGTAGAGAATAATGTATCACATGTTAGTTTTATTTTCCTTCAAAGTTCTATGCATGTTATTGATATTTAGTCTGTTTAAGCTCTTAGCATGAAGATCTATGTTTAGCTAGATTTGTTTTGGAACTATTAGGTGTTAGTTTTAATTATCTTAGCTTAGATAATTACTACATGGATACATTCACAAAAGTATCTCATCTCTACTTCCAGGATTTCCAAGTCACTGATAGTGATCACATGCTTTAAAAAAATCCTTAATATCCTTATACAATGTCTTTCACCATAATCCAACTAGAAGGATGTTGCGCATAGTTGCATCTCCTATATAATTTCCTCATGTAATACCTCCATAATCACTTTGTACTCATGTTCTAGAACATGGCTACATAAGACCTCGTTGTGACCCATTTTATAATATTCTCCTCCAATGACATGATATGATGATACTTGTATAACAAGTTTCTTCTTCTCCAAGGTCTTCATTCCCTCACGTGCAACTCCAGTGCACAAAAATACTCCAATGTCTTCCAAACCAGCCGACACTTGATTCGACTTGAAAAATTGCACATCGGTCATAATTTTCTCAATAATTTATGTGTGATCTCCATAATTAATCCTTGATAATTGATTCAGTCCCAAGTTACTCTCTGAATTTATTACAACTATGAAATCAAATTCCTAGAAAATGAGTATCCATTGGGAAGACGCACACTTGTAAAACAAGTTTTTTAACTATTTACTTCAATTCCATATGATCTATATAAAATATAAACAAGGTGGTCAACAATTACTGTTTAAATTTATGGAGTGCGTAGATCACACACTCATCCTTGTTATCAAAACTAATATATATCTTGTTGAAGAGAAGGTCATCATTGTTTACATAACACCACATTCGTCCAAGTAATGCTGGAGTGATTTCAGTCTCAACAATTTTCAATACTTCAAAGTCCCATGTAACCTTGGATCCTTGAATTGTTATTGAAGCATCCATCAAAACCCCAATAGGCATATTTCTTATCTTATTCGCTATATACAACACATTGGAATATGGTTGCAAAGGTGGCCTTCACATTTGATTCCATGCATCCAAAGTCAAAACATTCACTTTAGTTCCTTTGTCAATTAGAATGTTACTCACCAGCTAACCACAAATCACTACATCCAATGTGATTTATTTTTAATACTCATTATTCTGTGGTGTAAAATTTACATGTAGTATTTGTCTCTCACATTCAAATCCTACACACAACACCTTCTCACACAACCATTATCCTAGTAGTGGTATGTTAATATTTTTCTGCAACATCTTGCATATCTCCTTCAAAACATCCATGTCCTTATGTGGGATCTCATTGTTCATAGTGTGTTCTCTCTTGTGCGCCTACTCCTTCAAGCATTAGATCTCATCGTACAACTCTCTGATGACTCTTATAGTCTCTTGATAGAAATAATTCTGATGAGAAACATCTGTATTCTTGACATGTATAACCTCTTATCTCCTAATGAGAAGTTTGGATTTAAGAGGATCACATGTGCACTACTTCTGCATGCGTAGTAACCAACACATGTTGTAACTCAGGATTAGGAATCTTCTTTGGTGTTTATTGTTTAGTATTTATGTAATGTACCTTGATCATTCCCACTCATTTTTCTTTATTCTTGTTTGTACACAAGTTCTCATAAAGATCAGGGATGTCTTCAACCTTATGTTGCTTTCCACAATACACACATATGTGATTCTGGGGAAACTTGTGCTAGTAATGATCTGGGGACCCATAAGTATAGTAAGTCCCCCGCATAAATATTATTCTACAACCAATGCCTCTTCTCCTATATCCACCAAAAACCAATCTTCTCCACTATTACGCCCTTCATTAGGTTGAGCTTCCTACACCTAGGAGATACTTACCATAGTGGTTTGTTACAATCCAGTCTCACATGCCTCATGAATTTGTTTTATCAACTGGAAATTTTTTTATATCATGGGTGTGTGCATCACATATATTATAGTACATAGAAACATTACTCATAGTTACACGCTGCGAGAGAGGGAAATTCTAAAAATCATGATTCATTTGGAAAATCTCATAAGATTGTAACCATGCATGCACATTCTTGTGTGGGAAATTATCATTCACCTTTCCCTTAATGTCACAATCAGTGAACCATAACCCATTGTGCATCTCATGCATTAAATTTTTAGAAAACGTCTCCAACTTCTTATCCATAACAACTATCTATGCCTCCATAAAAGGACTTACTCCAGTATCTACACTCGTAACTATTTCAGCATGCATAGATGCTTCTAAAGACTCACGTGGATCAGTATATGTATTATGTGATAAATCCATTCAAAATAGAGTCAACAATCCTCCAACAAATCATTGTGCATGTTGGATCTGATGAATAACATAAGATAGTTTGGAAAAGAGGGTCTTAAACTAGGCATTATACTCCCTCAAAATTTTAGATAAGACCTGCTTGATGCCCTTGAGCGTATTGATACTTTGTTGTTCAAACTCTTGAATGTGAAATTCAGCCAAAAATGCACTACACAAAGCATCATAATCCACCACAGTCTGGTGTGGATCATTATTTTTTTACCAACTATGTGTGCACCCTTAAAGTGTGGTGGAAAATTGTCTTTCCTTTCTATCAGGGGTTGTAATGCCCTTAGATATCCATAACAACTCACACTTGTGTATATGCTAAGCAACATGCTCCACACCTCTATACTATGACAAGTGATGAGACATCTCAAAGAATACTTGAGGTTTCTACTGATGTGGTTGTTGAGCTGATGTCTATTGAGGTTGATTCTGTTATGGTTATTTTGGTTTTGGACCCCACACTAGGTTACGACCAGACCCAAATCTAGAGCCTCTACCAGGATTTCCTCTATGTGGTGGTTGAATTGAACCTCTTGAGCCTCCTATTGTGGCTTTTGGTCATGTGGATGAACTTCCTTGTGTCCTCATTATTGTGTTGAAATACACACCTATTGTCTATTTTGTAACAACACCTATAGGATTTCTTCCAATGATCTATGTGCTAACACTCCTTCCTAATGACACACTTGTAAAAAATTCTCCAAAAGTAATTTCGAACACAGGTTGCTGCAATGCTTCCATGTACACCTCCCTGATCTGCTACACTTCCTGAGATGAAAATAAAATATTCCTACTTGTATCTCCTTCCCAATGTGGATATTATTATTTCTCATCTTCATTATGATTCTCTTCAACAACTACCTCTGGATCTAGAACACCTTGCACAAGGGCTGGGTAGCCAGGATAAATCATATGCATGCCCGCAAACCACATTCTCTCCTCTAATGTGCTCTCATAAGAATATGATGGGGTCTCTCTACCACACTTTCCTAATGTCAGGAGGACATGATACTGTGACTACTTGTCTTCTATGGGGCTTTCATCACTTCATCCAGTCATCATTCTTCTTGATAGTAGCGTTGCATCAAATTCTCTTTAATACACTTTATTATATTTTATTTTTCTTTCACCTGTCTCTATTTATTCCATCAGTACCACCTCTATCCTTCTCCACACATTCTCATGTCCCTACATGCAATAGAGATTTAGCTAGCCATAGGTAATCTCTCTAGTCTTAGTTTTATCATCAGGATCTTGATAGCTAAAGTTATCGTGTGCAAATAGGATCCTTTAGGCCCCTACAAGAACTTGAAATTTTCTTCCTTAGGGCATGAATAAGTCAATATTACATAATCCAAGGTGTATTTTCTCAGCATACCTTCCCACAAATGATCCAAAACTCTATTTCATGTCTTATTCATATAAAAAAGAATCTGATAGTCTTCTTGCATCCATAATCTCCTCCTTGGGTACAAAATTATTTTTGATGCATAATTTTCCATCCACTAGTACAAATTTATTGGGAATTTTTTTATAACATTTCCTAAAATAATTCATACATGTTTTCCTCCACCAAATTTCATGCATTAAAGTTAGTTCTAGCGTTATATCTTTGTGTAAACGCATCTTGGAAATATTCTACCCATCTTTCAATACTCTCCAAAGATAGTGTATACGCCATATGCATGAAAAATCCTAGTAGAAAAATTAAAAAGAGGTCATGCGAATAGAACCAAAATTTAGTATTTTGTTTACCCACTTAATAGTTATCCATGTTGGCACTTCATCCAGATAGATCTTAATGCTCACTTGAAGTGTATGTAGCCATTAGGTCCCTCCATTGATTTGTATTTAAGAAGGTTAGCATGCATAATCATCATATTAATTACCATGACATCCTTTCATGTATAATAACCCTCATAAACATGAAAATTGCAAACACATATAATAAGGAAATGATTAAATTAAAATGTGAAATATTCTAGTGTAATTTGATGCCATGCAAAGCAGTAAATAATAGCTAAAAAAATAAAGGAAATGGCCCTACTAACTAAGTAAATAGACATGTGAAACCCTAATGTGCAAAAAGGGTCAAGAATTCCATAGCTTATTTGATGAATGTGTGGGACTGTGTTGGAGTGAATACCAAATGAATAGGAGGAGGAAATGACGACACAAAATTCCAAGAAAATGAAGATCCAAGTTGTCTCACCAGACTAGGATGTTTGAAAAGGGATAGGGGCACTCGTGGGCTCTCTGATCTAAAAAATTGACTAGAAAATATCCTCTGGAGTGTCACTGGATGTTCACATGTGTTCGTTACATGTCGTACTAGTGTCGCTAAACCACGTCAGATGTCACTGTAATACCTGCAATAAGGAATCACCTGCTAAAACCCATACAAAGCATTAAAACCCTAAAAAATAAAGATGTATATGAAGGGGTAGTATCCTCAACGACCACAATGGTGATCTTACTTTAAGTGATCACTGCACTACTTCTCATATCCAATGTAGTTCTAGGTGTGTGTGTTTTCAATTCATGCCCTAGGTTGATCTGGTGTCAGTTGCACTTTGTGAAGTAGTAAGAAATAACTAGATGTAGAATTTAATAAATGTGTGCATGGAAACAATAGACTCTACTCCTATGAAGTGTGATGTAGATGAACCATCCTTGTGTGCCTTGTGATGGAGCTAGAGATATACAAATGTAGGTTTAGGTTCCTTAGATGGATGCAAACTTAGGTGGTGATAGTAAGTGCTTAGTGATTGATCCCTCATTATTATCTCAGAAATTTATATTTATTTGGTTCTCTTGTCCTAATATCATAATTAACCTTGAAAATTCTGATCACTCAAAATATGGAAACCTCAAATTGTTAAAAATTTCCCAAAATATGAAATCAAAGTACAAAGAGGATTAGGGCACCTAGAGGGGACTAGGGCGCCTGGGGCGCCCCAGTCTTGGATGGGCGCCTTAGTCAGAAATAGGATGAACACAAAATGACAAAATAGACTAGGAAAGAGTAGGTGTAAGATTAGAAATACAATAGTAAGAAATGTAAAAAGGGCCAAACACATTGGCTAATTATTAATCTTTTCAATCAAGAACCAAATGTATAGTAGTATGAGACCAAGACTAAATATTGACTCAAAGTACATGATTTAGTGACTACATTTTCCCCCACTTTATGTTGGTGAGAAGAAAGCTCAGTAACATAGAGTAGATGGAGATGCATACCTAGTAATCCATTTAGAGTGATGTATATATGTGCTGAAGGACTAGAAAAAGCGTGGAGTAACAAAAATATGGAGTATGGAGACTAAAGATGCAGAAAAAGTGTAAAATGTGATGAGAGTGAACCTAGGGAATAAGCGTGTGTGTAGATGCCAAGATGTGTACTGTACCTGCATGGTTAGTATCATGTGTGATGTAATTTCCATGTGTGTATTGTCACTGACTACTTGATTCCCATACAGATGGACCTACAAAAGAGAAGATGATCAAGTAGTCAAATATGTATGTATATGTGTAAAAATGCTATATGTAGAAATTGTATGAAAATGACAATGAAAAAGGAACATGTGCACGTGATCTTTGATGAGACAAAGGGTGTAGAAAGGATATCCTGTAACTTTCAGTGTAGTGCAAGTTTTTTTGGGAAATCTCACACCACTATGGCCGAAAATCATGTAGGGAGAAAGATGTGTTATTCTCCAACATGTAACTCCTTCCCTAAGATTGGTGAAGATATATCTGTACTGTCTTGTTTTTTGGGTGATCCGATGCCACTGTATGAAGTAGTGAAGGGAGGAAAGTCTGTTGTATCCTATGACCTATAACTACTCTCTAGAATGCTAAGAACAATCTACCTTGTAAAATCCACTGTGTATGGGGTTCGTAGACTGGTCTAAACCCACTTGTTGTAAATTTAACTATGCCATGAATGATTGCTGTAGAATGAAATGTAGAGTGAACTTTATCGGTATTGTGCATAAACCCCAAATGATGTGCCCACTCTTTGGGGGCTCATGCGATGTCGCAGATAGGAGAATGTGACCCTAAAAGAGGAATGAATGCATACACCAAAACTTTTACCTATAGGGAGAAGGGAATGTTCTTGGTAGAAACCAAGGCCCACACAAACAATTAATTGGGAGAAAAAGTGTTAGTATAAATAAGCATGCATGTAGAGAACAAGTATAAGCCAAACTAACAATGTGTAAGCTAGAAAATAAGCACATAATGTTAACACTTGAAGCAATAATCATAGACCACACAAAGTGGGTTATAAACATGAGATACCACTCAAGGTTTCACAAGACACAGAAGACTGCAGTGGCCATAAAAAAATAAGTGTGAACACCAGACAAAGGGCAAAGCTCGCAAACGGTGAAAAATAATAACAAAAAATGTAAAAAAAAAATGTATGGAAGAAAATATCCTTGCATAACAAATGTTGTAGAAGAAACATTTGTTAGCATGTTAGAGTAAAAGTACAAAGTATGTCAAAACATGTATAACCTGGTAATGGAAAGTGCCAAGTACAAATAGAAACAATAGCACATGTAATGTATGAATGTGGATGTCCCCTAAAGGTAGTGTGTCAAGCATTGGTGTTGCATGCAGAAGCTCTGTATTTGCGATCATACCTAGAAAAGGATCTGAACGTGCATGTGTTTATGGTAAAGATAATGTACAAGATATTTATATAACACTTGTAGTAAGGTGAACATCTAAAGACAAGTACAAGAAAGAGTAAATGGAACCATAAAATATAGTATGCTGTGGATGGATGGAATGGAATGTAGTGTGGATGATAGGAACCATGTTCCCCTCAAGTGAATGGATTTGTATGGAGTGATGTTGATTTAGTATACCCCCTTAGTAGTCAACAATGAACCAAAAACAAGAATTCCTCATCAGGAAATGGTTGAACTATATGTTGTGTATAACGTGTTGTGAAGAGTGTGTGGTGATAAGAGGTGACATAGGGATGACATGTGCGTGAATCTGTAGCCTCATCATATATCATGACTAGATGAATTGAAAGGAGGTGGTGATTTACCCTAAAGCATATACCACTAAACGATGTAAGTGAAAATGATGTTAGAACCTATCATAAGATGATGTTAGAAGAAGTGACTCTATAGCCTAAGGCGTATATCACTAATCCTAGGAATTTCACACGAGAAGAGCTAATAGTGAATGTGTGACCGTGATGTGGTTCATTTGTGATGTATACCCGTAATAGTCTAGTATGGATGATGAAACTAGAGTACGTCATCAGGTAATGAGTGAGATGCATAAATATGAATATGTAAAATGTGTGATGTACATGATAGAATAGGATGTAATGTATGTTATGCCCATGCCCTAATATGTATAGAATAGCAGATGTAAAATGGAATGTAAAATGACATGTATGATGTGTGATAAATGCACAACATGTGGTAGGTATGGTGTAGTGGGTGAGTCTTGTGTAGTAGGTGTATGATGTATGTTAGACAAGATGTAGGATGTAAAGAGTATAATGTATGAAGACTCATAATTCATATATCCTATGATGTAGTACGTTACATGTAGGTGATGTAGGATCATGTGAAGATATGTGATTCCTAACATGTAGTGACTACTGTGTAGTGTGTGGGATCCATGTGTAGAAAATTCCCTCAACATTTGAGTGTGAATCTAAGCACAAGAGTGTGGCATTGGGTAATGGCAATGTATGTAATGTAAATGAGTATGTGAATGCTACCATGTGGATATGTGTAAATGTGAGGATGAGATGTGTATTGATGTTAGGATGGAGGGAATTGCATGAGTGCTATGCCCCATAAGTGCATATAAGTTAATGTAGTAGCCAATGAAAGTGAAGGATGAAGGTCCCTCATCTGATGCTAGTTGTGGTAAAAGCATATGACCATGTTCTAGTATTGGTGGAATAGTAGATAATCGTTGCATGGGTGAGTGAATTATATATGCATGCGATGGATGTGTATATGACAATCATGTTGGTGTGATAAAATGTGTGAACGATGGAGATCTATGTGGAATAAAACAAGGTGGTGACCTATGCTGAGATGTAGTAAATGTGCGAGGAAGGGGCCTACGCCTATGTGTAAGACTAGTAGAACAGTGCAGCCGCGTAGATGGTGTGCGCAAAGGTGAACTAGGAGTGGATTGTGATATAACTAAAATTGGTTGTGATGTTGTAGATGCAGTAGGTGATGCCTAAAATAGTGCTTGAGGAAATGACAACCATGGAGTAGATATGAGTACACCATCAATAGAAACAACTTGATTGTTATTAATAAATTTTAGTTACAAATGATTCATAGAAATGATAAAATGATATGAACGAATCCAATTGAGGCCTAGGAGCATGTTGCTACCATCTACAACTTGTCCAACAAGGAAAGGTTTAAGCATAGTAAGAGGTCCTACTATAACGTGAAGTTTGACAACACCATATGAATTATTCATCAGAAATGAGATGTACAAATGTGGATGAAAAATAAAATCAACAAGTGATAGAGAACATGCAATAATAAGCCATGACAGGTCAACCTTAGTATTATTGATAGAGACAGATCCAATAGAAGCGTTAATATGTAAGGGATAAGAAGAGAAAGTTACATGATAATAAAAATTAGAAAAGGAGATGACTGGTGGTGTGATGTCAAAGCTAGCCACCAAATAGTAAGGGCCCCCTATGTAAGAAAAGGCACCGTATGATAAACATAGTTACTAGATGATCCAGTTACTTTCTTGTCATGTTTGGGTAGAGCATTGTTAAATATCTTGAGCTGATGATTTTCATTGATAGGTGGAGAAACTAGAGGTTCTTGAAGATTTATTTTACCACTATCAATCAAGACTTGAATGAGAAATCGAATCCCCAACAATCAGTAGAGTTTCCTATGCACCGATGATAGCCACAATGAGAATTTTAATTGAAATTACACCCTTTTTATCGATATGGATCTATTTGTAGCAGAGAAGGAAGTGTAATGAGGTTACTATTGACAAGTTGCGGTAGTAAAATATGTAGAGGTACACTAAACTTAGTGAATACACACCAATGTGGTTTTGATTGGAGCTCCATAGTATTAGATATTGTGTTGATGGTAACTTTTTTGTCTATTAGTTTAGTTATAGAAGGTTTAAATGTTGAATTATTGTGAACATGCGTAAAGGATGATGTTTGTTCTTGGTATTTAAGATTACCTATGGCTAAAATCTTGGTCTTAGAGAGCTTAAGATTATGACAAAGTTGATAGAATGAAGGAGATGTCTCAAAGAGAACACTCTCCTGGAGAGGTGGTAAGAGACTTTGAATCAATAAATCCTTAAGCTCAGAGTCAGCAAGAATATTTGACATCTTAGCTAAGTTATTTTTGTAACACAAGACATAATCTGCTAAGTGTTCATTAGATCATTGTTTTAGTTGTGCAAGTTGGGCATAAGATATATTAGAGACAATGTTGATAGAGAATTGATTTAGAAAAGCATCGGCTAGATGCATGAACGAGATTACGAAATGGATAGGTAAGTTATAAAACCAACGCATCATGTAATCTTGTAAAGTACAAGGAAAGATCTTATAAAATTAGGTATGATCATTCACATAGTCCAAACATGCTGCATGAAAATCTTGGAGATGATCTTGTGGGTCACCATGACCTTTGAAGATAGGAAACTTGGGAGAGGTAAAATTAGGTGGAAATGGATAGGTAGATATATTAGGTGAAAAAGGAGTATGCAACAATGAATTGGAGTCTAAAGATGGTGAGGCACGAGAAGTAGCATGATGGAGTTGGCAAATTCGAGTTTACAAGTCATAATATAAAGACTTTCAATCAGGAGTATTCGAAGAAGAGCCAAGTTTCATATTAGGTGTGTTAGGGTGAATGATGAGAGTGGTAGTAGTAATAATAGAAGATGAGACATAGATGGGTGGGTTGGAGACCATGGGAGCCAAAGAAGGAGAAACTATGGAGGCAAAATAATCATGAAAATTCTTAGTAGCAATCAAATCATGTAGGTCATGTGGAAGATAAGTGGTATTTTCATGCAAAGCTTGTCAAAAATCAATAAGTGTATTTAATTGGTCTTGGTCAACATTTTCATCTTCATCCTATGAATTTTCACTGTCAAAGGCATCTATTTCTTGAAGAGGAACTTAGTGAGATGAATCCAAGGGATTCTCAGTTATTTCTATAGAAGTAGGAATGTCAGCCATTGGTCTATAAACCCTACAGGTGAATGAAGGAAGCTCACAATATTGAAAAGATCCAAAACAACCACTATGAGTGAAGGGCATACAAAGAAAAGTCCCAAAGAGAAAATGTATTTGAGGATCAGGTTCACAAAAATGATTAAAATAAAATGTGAAATATTTTAGTGTAATCTGATGCTTTGCAAAGTAGTAAATAACAGATAAATAATAAAGGAAATATCCCAAGAAAATCAGTAAATATAAATATGAAACTATTGTGTAAAGAGGGTTAAGAATTCCATAGGTGATTTGAAGAAGGTGCAAGACTATGTCACAATGAATACGGGATGAACATGAGGAGGAAATGACTTCATAGAAGTCCAAGAAAATGCAGATCCAAGTTGTATGACTAGACTGGTGTACCCTAAATGGGACAGGGGTGCCCATGGGTTTCTTGATTTGAGATATGGGCGTCTTAGTCTTCAAAAATAATAAAATTACCTCCTCTGGAGTGTCGCTGAATGTTCACCTATGTTCAATTCTTGTCATACTAGTGTCGTTGAACTATGTTAGATGTCGATGTAATACTTGTAATAAGGAATCACTAACAAAACCCCATATAAGGCATTCAAACAATAAAAAGAAAGATTCATATGAAGGGGTTGGCCTATTCTCAACAGCCACAATGGTGGACTTACTAACCGAGATTTTCACTACATCTCAGAGCTAATGTAGTTCTAGGTATGTGTGTGTGTGTGTATGTAAATCTTGCCCTAGGTTGCTCTTGTGTCAGTCACACTTTGTGAAGTAGAGAGAAATAAGTAGAGGTGTGATACAAATGAACCAAACTTGTGTGCCTTGTGATGGAGTTGTATGGATGAAAATTTAGCTTTAGGTGTCTTTGTTGGATGTAATCTTAGGTGGTGATAGTAAGTGCTTAGTGCATGGTACCTCATTATGTTATCATAAATTTATATTTATATAGTTCTCTTGTTCTAATTTTGTAATTAACCGTGAAAAGGTCGTCCATTAAAAATATGGAAAGCTCAAATGGCTAGAAAGTTCCCAAAAGATGAAAGAAAAGTACAAAGAGTATCAGGGTGCCTAGAGGGGACCAGGGCACATGAGGTACCCCAGTCCTGGCTGGGCACCCTAGTTAGGAAAAGGATGAACATAAAATTACAAAATAGACTTAGCAAGTGCAGGTGTAAGACTAGAAATATGAAACTAAGAAATGTAAAAATGGCCAAAGACATAGGCTAATTATTACTCTTTTCACTTAAGAACCATATGAATTGATTAACAAAAACATGAAAATAAGCTTCTATTTTAGTGTAATCAGATGTTATGCAACACTAAATAATAGATGAATGAATGAAATAAAAGACTCAAGCAACTAATTAAATAGAAATGGAAAACCCTAATGTGTAATAAGGGTTGGAAAATCTGTAACTGATTCGATGAAGGTGTGGGACTGTGTTGTAGTGCCAACCAAGTGAATAGGAGGAGGAAACAACCACACAGATGCCTACGAAATAATAGATCTAAGCTCTCTGACTCGATTGGGGCACTTAGAAAAAGATAGAGGTGCCTATAGAGTGCCCTAATATGAGAACTGAGCACCGTGGTTTACGAAAATGACCTAAAACCCTCTTTTGGGGTGTTACTGGATGTTCACCTGTGTGTTCTATTTGTTGCACTAACTTTTTTGAACTTTTCTAGATGTCACTAGAAATCAAAGATGATGGAGAAATGTGTAAAACCTCATGACAAGCATCAATACCCTAAAAATTAAAGATGCATTTGAAGGGGTTGGAATCTCCTCACCTGCATGAATGGTGGACTTACTAATGGAGAGAAACAATACATCTCGAACCCAATGTAGTTCTAGGTGTGTGTGTGTGCAAATTTTTCCCTAGGTTGCTCTTGTGTCAGTCACACTTTGTGAAGTAGCAAACAAGAACTAGATGTAACTTGCTATAAATATGTGCATGGAAACAATATACACCCCTCTTATGAAGTGTGATGCATATGAAAAAACCTTGTCTACCTTGTGATGGAGCTAGATGGATGCAAATGTTGCTTTATATTCCTTTGACGGATGTAACCTATATGTGTGATAGTAAGTTCTTAGTGCTTGGTCCCTCATTATGGTCATATAACTTTATATTTATATGGTTATCTTTTTCCACTTTTTTAATCAACCCCAAAAAGGCTGACTACTAAAAAGATAGAAATCTCAAATGGTTAGAAAGTGCCCAAAAAATGCAAGTAAAGTGTAAAGAAGATGAAGGTGCCCAGGGCGCACCAATTAGAAGTAGAAAAAAATTGAATGGTAAAATCGACTGGGTGAGTGTAGGTGTAAGATAGAAAATAAGAAAACAGGCAATATAAAAATGGCCCAAGACATGGGTTATTCATTACTCTTTTCACTCAAGAATCATATGAATAGTACTATGAGACTGGGACTAAATATTGACTCAAAGTGAGTGATTTAGTGATTACATTTGCCCCCATTTTATGTTGGTGAGAGGAAATATCGATAATATAAAGTAGATGGATATGCATACTTGATAATCCATGTATATTGATGTAGTAAAACATGTTGAGGGACTAGACAAAGCGTGGAGTGAAAAAAGATGGAACAAGGAGATTAAAGATGTAAAACTGTAAAAAGTGATGAGAGTGAACATAGGGTAGAAGTATGCGTGTACATGATAATGTGTGTAGTGTACCTGCATGGTTAGTGTCATGTGTTTCTTATTGTTGACTACTTACTTCTTGTTGGAGCTAAAAATTTCACCCTTCCCCAAGTCATAAGCAACTCAAGATTTTGAGGCAACATGGGACTATCTCTCATTTGTGGGACCTATGAACTGAGACATACCTCTACAGAAGGCCAAATTCCTCTACCTATCTCTTATGATAACACTAATCCTAATAATGAAATAAAATTCTAACCTAAATGTGCCAAGGGACTAGGGATAGAAGGATATGCAAAAAAATGGAAATCCTAAGCTAAGAGGGGTGGTGATAAAAATAAGAAAAAAGGGTTGATAAATCTCCATGAGGGAAAAAGATAGAAATAAAATGTGAGAGAGAGTGTAAATAATCATTCCACATTCAAGAAAAACGTAGACCATGCATTCCTGAGTGTGAATAACACATGAAATGGAGCCTGCAAGTAAGGAGAATAAACAACATGCCAAGAAATGCAAATAGAAAGGCCGAGAGAAATAAAATGCGAACCAAGGCAGAGAGATAGCCACAAAATCAGATTTTATTACTTAATGAATGCATAGTTATCTACATTCATGGAAGAAAGTGAAAATACATTTCAGAGACCAAGCTCAAGGCTAAAACCCATGCGAAGTCGGCCACCATTTTGGCATCATGTCGATACAACAAAGAGGGATCAATCTCTCTTTTCAATGCATAAGTTCCATATTTATAGATAAATAAGAAGAGAAGAGGAGGAGAAAGAGAGGGAAACTTGAAATAAAATTTCCAACCACCAACAACAACAAATAAATGGTCCTGAAAGATTTCGACGCCTTTGACTATCCACTACCACATGCCTTTTTTCCTTGTTGGATGTCCATGCTGCATTAAATTCTGGTGGTTATGCCAGTTGGAAAAGTGAATTTTACATGTTTGAGAAGTCTTCAACTTTTATGCATATCTATCCTTAATAAAATTACAAAATATGGTTTCCATTACATAGAGGACGTTGATACCTTTCCATCGATATAAAGTTTGGAAAGATTGGATCATTCGATCAAAATTTATGGAGATTTTCGTCTCTCGTAGAAAACTATCATTTTCCTTTGATACACGTCTTTCTCCTCAGTTCTTTCTTGTGTGTTACAACATTTTCTAAATTTCTACAAAATTCACAAATTCTCTGCAGCCAGCTCTTTATGGTGCATCTTGTCTCCTTCAAGCCCCGACTTTGCTAACTCCTCTTCTTTGAGCCACAAATTCATCCAGTGTTGTGCATATTTGAATTGTACCCATAGTTCCTTTTGTTTTATCTGTATATTTCTATTTTTCATTTTTGTCATTGTTATTTTTACCCATAGACATGTTTATGTTTCTCGGTGCTATGTTCAATCCTTCCGCGGCTTTCTCTAGTCTTTGGTGACTGCATTCTTTTAGTTACGGCTCTTTCTAATTATCCCTTGAAGCCCCCATAAAACTGCCACGGGATCAATCTTATCAAGTTGTCCAATTTTCCAAGGGGTGTGAAAAAGGATAACACTTCCCATACAGACATACCTACAAAAGATAAGATGATCAAGTAGTCAAATACACATGTATATGTGTAAAAATGATATGTAAAGAAACATGTAGAAATAGTACGAAAATAACAATGAAAAAGGAACATGTGCACCTGATCCCTGATGAAACAAAAGGGTGTAAAAAGGATATCATGTAACTATCAATGAAGTGTGATTTTTTAAGTGATCTCATGCTATTATGGCCAAAAAAGTGTAGGGAGAAAGATGTGTTATTCTCCAACCTATAACTGCTTTCATGAGATTTGTAAAGAGATCTCTCTAGTGTCTATTTTTTTGGGTGATACGAAACCATCATTTGAAGTAGTGTAGGATAACAGTCCATTGTATCATCTAACAAGTAACTAATCCCTAGAATGCTAAGGAAAATTTTCCCTGTAAAATCAGTTGTGTATGGGATTCGTAGACTAGTCTGAACCCACTTGCAAAATGTATACTGACTCTAGACTATACTGTAGACTGTAGACTGAACTGTATCGGTATCGTGTGTAAACCCCAAATGATGCCCCCCATATTTTTCGAGAGCATGTGGCATCACAAATAGGAGAATGCGACTCAAAAGAGGACCAACCGAGTAACTAAAATTGATCCTTGCATGGGGAAGGTAATGTTCTTGGTAAAGACCAAGGAACACACATAAAAGTGGCTAGAAAAAATGTTTGTATGAAAAAGCATGCATGTAGAAGAAAATAATGTGTAGGGTAGAGCATATGCAGATAATGTAAACACTCAAGGAGACAATCATAGACTCCGCAAAGTGGGTTGCAAAAATAGGACACCACGCATGGTGTCGCAAGACACTCAAGGCTGTCATAGCCACAAAAAATCAAGTGTGTGCACACAACAATGGGAAAACCCTGCAAACAAGAAAAACAATAGCAGATAATAACAAATAAAAAAAAAGTATGGAAGAAAATATCCTTGCATAAAAAATGCTACACATAAAGCACCCATTAGCATGTTAGAAAAATAACCAAAATGTAAAAGCGTGTATAACCTAATAATGGAAAGTTCTGAGTAAAAAATGAAACAATAACACCTATAATGTATGAATGTGGATGCTCCCAGTAGGTAGTGATTCAAGCATCGATGTTGCATGTATAAACCCTGTATAGCCTATGATCACAACTAGAGAAGGATGTGAACGTGTATGTGTGTATGGTAAAGATAATGACATACAAGATATCTATCTAACATGTGTAGTAAGATGAACATGTAAAGAAAAGTGCAAACAAGAGTAAATGCAACCATAAAATACAGTATGTTATGGATGGATGTAATGGAATGAAAAATGGATTATAGAAGCTACATGCCCCATGAGTGAATGGAGTTGTATGCAGTGATGTTCATTTAGTATGCCCCCCTAAGCAGTCAAGAATGAACCAAAAATGATATTGCATCATTGGGAAATGGCTGAACTATGTGATGTATGTAGCGCATTGTGATGAGTGTGTAGTGATGAGATATGACATAACAATGATGTGTGCGTGACTCTACAGCCTAAGCATATATCACAACTAGATGAATAAAAAGGAGGTGGTGATGTAGCTGAAAGCATATCCACTAAAAAATGTAAGTGAAGGTGATGAGGTATCCTATCACAAGAAGGTGCTAAAATAAGTAGCCCTATAGCCTAAGGCATATATTACTAATTCTAGGAATGTCACATGAGAAGATCAAATGATGAACGTGTGAGTGTGGTGTTATCCATTTTTTTTGTATACCCTCAACAATCCAATATGGACCTCGAGACTAGATTGCCTCATCGGGTATTGAATGCAACACATATAATAAGATGAAGTATGTGTGATGAGAATGCAATTTGTGTGGATAGCCTAATAGTGTGAAATGTTTGCTATGTAGTATCTATGATGAATAGGATGTAATTCTAGACTTGTAGACAATGGGAGTGCAACACATGGGTGATGAACACTAGTATGACATACAAATGTTGAAATAAAAATTATGTACTATGCAAAATATGAGATGTACTATAAGATGCATGAAGAGATGTAATGTGTAGTACATGTTTTACAGTGTTTGAGGTTCATGTGTAGTATGTGTATGATGTATGTAAGATAAGATGTAGGATGTATAAATACTCGCAATACCAATATCCTATGATGTAGTGCGTGAGATGTAGATGATGTAGGATCATGTGATGATATGTTATGCCTAATGTGTAGTGACTATTGTGTAGTGTGTGGGGTCCATGTGTATAGAATTCCATCCACATTAAAGTGTGAACCGAAGCACAAGAGTGTGTCATTGGGTAATGACGATGTATGTGGTGTAGATGACAATGCCTATGATAGGAGGTTGATGAATGCGAGTATGAAGCATATGGAAATGCTAATATTATTGGGGGGAATGCGTGGATGTTATGCCCCCACAAATACATTGGTGAGTGAATTAACTAACAAAAAAATGTGAAGGAAGGAGGTCCCTCATCTGATGCTAGTGGTGGTGAAAGTGTGTGATGATGCTCTAGTAGTGGTGGAATAGTAGATAGTTGTTGTGCAGATGACTGAAGTCTATGTGCATGCCATGGATGAGCATATGAAAAATGTGTAGGTGCAAAAAAATTCATGGCTGATGGAGATATACATGGGATAAAAAGAGGTACAAATCTATACCAAGATGTTGTAACAGTGCACAGAATAGGCCTATATCCCTATGTAGGACTAACAAAATGATGTGAATGCATAGATGGTGTGCGAGTAGGTGAAATAGGAGTAGATTTTAATTTAACTAACATAGGTTGTGGTGTGGTAGATGGAGTAGGGGATGCCTAAAATGGTGCACAAGAAGGTGGTGACCATGGAGTATATGGAGGTACACCGTCGATGGAAACAACTTGATTGTTATAAATGAATTTGAGTAGAAAATGATTCATACAGAAGATGGATTGATATCTACAAATCTAGTTGAGTCCTAGAGGCATGTCACAACCATTGACTGATTGGCCTAAGAGGAAGGGTACCAACATAGTAAGGGGACCAACTGTAACATGTAGATTAACAACACCATATGAATTTTTCATCGGATAAGAGATTTGGGAATGTGGATAGCCAATAAAATCAAGAAGTGGTATAAAATATGCATTGATAGGCCATGATGGATCAAACTTAGTATTATTGATGGGGAAGATTTTGATAGATGCATGAATGTGTAAGTGATTTGAATATAATGTAGCATGGTAGTCATAATAAGAGAAAGAAATAACCAAGGAAGAAGTGTTAGTGTTAGTAAATAAGAAATATATAGCCCCCGATTTAGGTGGAGGCACTACATGATAAGTATGATTAGTTGATGAATTAGTTGCTTTCTTGTTGTGTTGCGGAGGTGGGTTAATGAATAATTTGAGCTTGCGATTTTCATTAACTTGTGGAGATTGTGCAGCCTCAGGAAATTCAAGATTTTTGTTGTCAATGAGGTCTTGGATGATGGTTTGGAGTTTGAAACACCTATTGGTAGAGTTGCCTACACAACGGTGATAATCAAAGAGGAAATGCTCATTGTAATTCCTTCCTTTTCATCATCATGGATCTAATGCAAGTTGTGGAGGAAGAATGATAAGGTTTCTTTCAAGAAGCTAGTGTAAGATAATATGTGGGGCAATAGAGAATTTGGTAAATGTTCATCAAGGTGGTTGTGACTATCCTTCTTTATTAGTAGCTATCATATAGACAGTGAATTTTACGTCCTTTTCAATGTTGTCTTACTTAGAAAATGTGTAGAGGATGATACTTGCTCTTGGTATTTTATCTTTCATATACTTAAAATCTTGGTTTCGCCAATCTTAAGAGTATGAAAAAGTTGATTAAAAGATGGAGAGGACTCAAAGAGGACACTCTTCTGGAGAGGTGGTAGGAGAATTTGCATGACTAAATCTTGAATCTTAGAGTCTACAAGAACATTTGACATCTTGGATAAGTTGTGTTTGTATATTAAAACATAATTTTCTAAGTGTTCTTTAGATCCTTGTTTAAGTTGTGTGAGTTGGGAATATGAGATATTAGAGCCGATATTAATATAAAAGTGGGAAAGAAGAGAATCAGATAGATGTGTGAAGGAAGCTACTGAATGGACAGGTGTAAGATATGAGGAAAAATCTTAGCTAAGAGAATATGATCGTCTGTAAAATCTAGAAAAGCCACATGGAAAGCTCGGAGGTGCTCTTGGGGGTCACCGTGGCCATTGAAGATAGGTAATTTAGGGGTGATAAAGTTTGGTGGAAATGAATAGGTAGATATAGTGAGTGTGAATGGAGTATGCAATAAGAGAGTGGTATGCAAAGATGGAAATGCATGAGAAGTAGCTTTTTATAATTGATTAATTTGTGTTTGAAGGTCTTGATAAAGGGAGGTGAGATCCTGAGTACAAGCGGAAGGATGCTGCCGCATATGTAAAAAAAGGAGTGGGGTATAATGATTAGTAGGATTAAGAATAGAAACATGAATGATAGAGATTGGTGGAAGGGTAGAAATAAGTGATTTGGTAACAACTATTGTGGGAATAGGGGCAGATACATTAATTTTTGCAAGGTTTGTAAATTCCTCACGAGAAGCGTATAAAAGAAAGTCTAGATCTTGGGGATGCTCAACAATATCGTCATTGATGGCTTTAAGATGAGCTTTAGTAAAATCTTCAGAATATTGAGCCATAGTAAATAAATGAAAGAGAGCAATATGTGGAGGGTGGTGTCAAGCGTGGGGTTCACCAAAATGATTAACTAAAATATTAAATTAAGCTTCTATTCTAGTGTAATCAGATGCTATGAAAAGTAGTAAATAATAGTTGAATGAATGAAATAAATGAATTAAGAAACTAAGTAAATATAAATGTAAAACCCTAATGTGCAAGAGGGGTTAGAAAATATGTAACTAATTCAAAGAAGTTAAAGGAATGTCTTGTAGTGCCAACCAGGTGAAAGGGAGGAGGAAACAACCACATAGATACTTGAGAAAGAATAGATCCGATCTCCCTCACTGGAATGGGGTGCCTAGAAAGGGATAGGGGTTCATGTAGGTGCCTTCTTCTGTTGAAATGACTTGAAACCCTCTTTTGGGGTGTCACTAGATGTTCACCTATGTGTTATTTTTGTCACACTAACTTCACTGAACTTCACTAGATTTCATTAGAAATAAGATATAAAGGAGAAACAAGTAAAATCCCAAGACAAACATCAAAATCCTATAAAATAAAGATGCATCTGAAGGGGTTAGACTGTCCTCAGCTACCATAATGGTGGACATACTAAATGAGTGATGCACTACATATCTGACCCAATGTAGTTCTAGGTGATTATGTGTGAAAATAATGCCCTAGGTTGCTCTTGTGTCAATCACAATTTGTGAATTAGTGACCAATAACTAGATGTAGAATGTAATAAATGTGTGCATGGAAACGTTAGACTCCCCTCCTATGAAGTGCGATGCAAATGAACCAGCCTTGTGTGCCTTGTGAAGGAGCTATATGGATGAAAATCTAGCTTTAGATTCCTTTGATGGATGTAACCTTCCCATGTGATAGCAAGTGCTTAGTGTTTGGTCCCTCATCATGGTCACATAATTTTATATTTATATGTTTCTCTTGTTCCAATTTTGTAATTAACCCCAAAAAGGCCGACCACTAAAAATATAGAAAGTTCAAACATCTAGAAAGTTCCCAAAATATGCAAGTAAAGTGTAAAGAGGATCAGGTCACCTAGAATGGGACCAAGGTGCCTAAGGAACACCAGTCCTAGGCTGGGAGCCAAAGATAGAAGTAGAAAAACACATAATGAAAAAATTGACTGGGTGAGTGTAGGTGTAACATAGAAAATACAAAAATAAACAATATAAAAATGGCCAAAGACATAGGTTTATTATTACTCTTTTCACTCAAGAACCATATGAATATTAATATGAGACCGGGAATAAATATTGACTCAAAGTGTGTGATTTAGTGACTACATGAATAGTAGTATGAGACCGGGACTAAATATTGACTCAAAGTGTGTGATTTAGTGACTGCAAGATATAAGTCATTAAAAAAGAAGAAAAATATTGATATTCTCAAACACCATCATGATAATAATTGTATTATATAACAAATAACTAATTACAATAATATCAATTCACTCATGCATCTGACTTGTGTACTCTCATACATAATATAAAAATCGTGACTACATCACACCAAAACCCTCAAGAGTTTCCAACTTGTACACATACTTATAGACCTACCCTTTAACATAGATGTACTACTTAAATATAAGGGGGGGACTTCCCCTTAACTGCTTCATGCACCTTCCTAATAATAGGCTTGCATACAAAAATAGCCTCCATGATTTTTACATTATATGCTAATAATAGATTAACCTAAATATACATGACTTTCTTCAATACTATTATTAACTTGCCATGTGCATGATCTTCTTCTATCCTTGCATGTGATTTTTGAAAATATAACTTCCTTTATGTACGTCCCAAGCTATCCTTCTTTTGTCTATTTAGAGGCATTGTTTGGATGTTACTCTTCCTCTACTTTTCTATTTTCAGTCGTGTCTTTGGAAAATCAGCTATGTCGCGGACTTTGTTTTCTTTTGGGTGAACTTCCATGCATTGAGCCCCTTGTACATGTGCACCCATATATTTACCCCTTCCACGCAGTTCCAAACCTCCACATGTGACAAGTACTTAGCCAATTCTTCTACCCAATAGTTTACATAAATTTATCTAAGATATGTATGCTAGTAGAACATATAGCCATGTAAGATAAAAGTAAATTTATTATTATTGAAACCAAATTTAATTTATGTAATATAAGTAATTTTCAAATTTATTTTATATTCATTTATTGTAATATTACACAATGAAATAATAAATAGTGACAAATATTTAGTAATACATAAATATACATTTATAATATATGAAGTATAACACTAAGAACTTATGATATTCATACATTATATTGTTGGTCCTCCAACTAGTGAAGTACTTATTCTTCGCTTTTTCTTTTATCTACTCCTTTTATACAATTTATTTTCTCAAATTGATCATATGTGAAGGGAATCTAGATCCAAAATGCATGTAATTACTTGACATGTGATATAGTAAAAAATGTCAAACCTTATCTTTTTATAAATCTTATATCAATTGTGGATTTTTTAAGATTTAATCCTTTTCATTTTTGTATAGAAAATCCCCATGCAAATATCAAAGGTAATTGACACAAGGAACCCTTTTTTATAGGGGTGATTGGAGTTTTAGTTGGAAAAGAATCAACACCAGGAAGACATGTGTAGTTATTGAATTGAACCATTACATATTTAGCTGGTTTAGAGGGTCTCAATCCTAGTGAGTAGATAATATTTTGATCAAATCCAAGTTTTTCGTTTAAAGGAATTGATTTGAGACATAAATTTATATTCAACATCACGCTTACGCTAATACAAATCAATAATTGAACATAATTGTTTAACATCCAATCATGCAACAATATTGTTTCATCCTTTAGTTACAATGCATCATGCAATGGGGTTCTTAATAGGTAATAAAAGGGGATATATTAAGGCTATGACCAAGGAAAAAATAATCATTCACAAAACATATAAAATACATGTTGTCACTATAACATCCAAATTTCTTCTATATGAACCCAAAAGATAGATATATACCCCAAAGAGGTATAAGATTACATTTTAATAAACAAGTACATATTATTCGAAAACTTGATCATATGAATTAAATGGAGAAGTTGATCATTTATATATGGAGAAGATGTTATAGGTGGTGGATCAATAGGTTTATTTAGTGTTGATTTTTTTTTCTTATCATGTTCATGGAAAATTTTATTTTTTGTATTAAATGTATATGTTCGCTAAAATCATTAGTTTTCAACTATTTGAAGTGAAAAAACAATTCTAGTCATCTCTCTTAAGAACATTGAGTTTTACATGTGTATATAATTAGAAACTATATAGGTATATTAAATTATGTTTTCTAGATTCCATATTTTTCCTGTAAAAGGATCTATAGGTGGAGTTCTTGACATCAATGAATGAATCTCTTGAAACTTCATTTGTATTACACTTAAAATAAAGAATATTATTGATGCCTCAATTCGAAATAATAAATCAATTAATTCTACATGACAATTTTTCCAATAGGAATGTGTTTCTCGTAATGTAGGTCCATACCACATAAATGTTAGAGTAGGTATTTACCTTAGCTCATGTTCACCGAGGTACTTTATTTATCTTTATTGTATTCATCCTCACCCACTTATCTGTGTGTGGTATAGTTCTTTTCTTGATCTATGGTATTGACTAGTTCTTTCCTTGATCTTTGGTATTGACTAGATCCTTGATGTCTACTTCACTCATAAATCTATGGACTAGTCCTTTGATGACCGATTCTTTCCATGATTTATGGCTTGATTTACGACCTTTACTGGTTCTTAGATTGTTATTCATTGCATATATAAGAAATCCCATTCTCATTGTATTTCATTGAGTTCCATAATAATATATGATATTATTGCTCATTTGTTAGCAAAGGTTTATGTGAATTTATTCTAGGGAATTACTTTCATCTTATTGATTGTGGTGTTTGATTAGCATCTTTGTTCTTGGCTTGGTACGATTTGGTTATCGTTCCTTTTATGATACTAGAGCAAGATATTAATATTGACATCCGTCTGTAAGTTTTATTTTACAAATAAATTCTTTGTATATTCATGGATTCGGGTTCTCTCGTATTTTTTTGTTGCATGAATTTTTTATGCAAAACAAAGGCTTCCATTAGATCCGTAAGGATGTAAAACCCTAAGATCGACTGTAAACTGGGCCATTTCTGAAGGTAGTCATTTTTTTAGTTTTTTTATAGAGAAACGTACTGGTTTGCCTTGGGATCTGTGCCAACAAGGAAAGAGAGCTAGAAATGATTTATTAGGTTCATTGAGATCTGAACTAGGTATTTTTTTGTTGTAGCATATAATTTTTCTTTACGTGCAAGAGACCTTTTTCAGAAAGATGTTTCTTTCCTTTTTTTGGCAGGGGTCCATGGGCAGCTGTGCATGATTTGCTATTTCAAGAAATTCCGCTGACTACCATTCTGGGTGGCAAACGTCATTTTTGACACAGTCCACAAATAGTCCTTTTTAGCAAGTTACACACACCCATTGAAATCCTTAGCCGCTTGTCATATGGTATGGTCATATGAGGGCTTGAAGCTTGTGATTCCTACTAGTAGTTGGTTAACTCCAGCCCCCTTTCAATTTATTTGTGTGGTGAAGGAAAGAGCATTTTATTCTATATAAGTAGCAACTAAAATAAATAGTAGAGCATAATATTGAAAAACTTGTAACTTTTGATCGGTAACTCAGTTTTGAGTGTCGTTTTTTTGTAAAACTGCTTGATTTTTATGCTCTTTCCATTGGAAATATTTATTTTGAGAATTACAATATAATTATAAAGTTCCATATTGTAACGCACACTTATTATAAAGTGCAAAAATATGGGGGGCCTCTTGTTGCATTTTTTGGGGGTCTTGTTGCATTGTTTGGTTCTTGCATTTCGTTTAGTGATTTTTTGAGGATGGTGTCTTTATCTACTTCTGCATTAGATCATGTTCAACCATTAAAAACACATAATTACCACACATGGAAACCAAGAATGGAAAGAATAATTAAGCAGAAAGGATTATGGGCTTTAACTTCTTTAGAAAAACAAGTGTTCACTAGAGAATATGAGAAATTTAAGTACCAGTTAAAATTTGATGAGTGTATGGGTTTGATAGGAACTTATGTAAGTGATAGTCTTTTTTTTTCATTTGGAAAAGTGTTACTCTCCTTTCAAAAATGGGATAAATTGGAGGATTTATTTGGTAAAGTGGATCATATGAGAGCCATGTAACTTGAAACTAAGATCACCTCTCTTAATCCTGAAGATTTTCCAACAATTATAGACTATCTTACCAAGGTCAAGCATTTGTTGACATAATTGAAGGGGAATGAAAGAGATAAGAAAGATGAAGAGTGTGTTTACTTGAATCTATCCAAGTTGAGAGGACCATTTCAAATATTTTATTCTACCTTTTTCTCTAGCATGGATGCCTTAGGTGACACATTCAAAATTCCTGAATCAGAAACATTTTGTGAAAGATTTACTAGCGCAGAATCCAAATTGTCTCACCTTGAGTCTTCCACCTCTCAAAAGGCATTAGTTACATCTAATCCTAAGGGTAAGGAAAATCCAAAAATTAAAACCAAATCCACCCCTTCTCCATCTCAAAGTGCTCCTAAACCCAAAGAAAACAACTCTAAACACAAGGAGTCTTTTGAATCCAAGGAGTCTTCTAAATCCAAGAATAAGTATAGCCTTTCATGCTCTTTTTGTGGTGGTATTGGTCATGAAGAACATAGGTGTTATAAGAAAATGCAAGCCTTAGAGGATGCAGTCAAGAAACAAAAAATTTCTATATCCACTCCACCTCCTTCTAATCAGCATGCAAAAGAACTTAATGTTGTTGGTAGTGTTAGTGCTCAAAATAGTCTCACCCCATTTTACCTTTGAAAATCCTTTGATTTGTGGCCTCTGTCACATTTTATCCCCACATGTTGTGCATAGGAATTCTCTACTTTCCTTGGGCTGAAGATCACATATGGATCTATATTTGTGTCCTTATTTCTCTGTTTCTCCGAAGAGGTCTGAAATTTGGGTCTCTCATCCTCTATTCATTCAAGAACTCAGGATTTCCCATTCTTTCCATTTTTTACAGTCAAGATTTTCTACACTTTTCATTTTTCCCCAAATACTTGATGAAAAATGAATGGATGTAGCTATGACGAGCGTATTTGATCCTTGCAACATTTCTAAATCATCTTTCCTTGGAAAAAACTTCATCCCCAAGCTCAAATGGTCATTTTTCTACATTTTACAGTTTGATAGGTGTTTCCCCCATTCAAATTTGTATCCTTACATTTGATGATTACGTGGCTTCTTTTGGTTGGTTGGGGGACAGTGGGAAAATGTTTTAATTTATCACTTTTTGTTTTTTGGCAAAAGGGAAAATTTGGTCCCGTGACTTCACTCATTTTTGATTGGTTCTTTTGGTGCTTACGTGGCTTCTTCTAATTGGGTGGGGCATGACGGGTTTGTTTTTGAACTTGTTCCTTTTGGCTATTTCAGAAAAATGTTTGAACTTGCGCCGCGGCCACGCTAAGATCAGATTAAAGAAAAATTTAAGTGGTGGGGAAAAGTCTTACTTTGACCCCACAGGAGGACACATGGCAAAGATAATGGTGGAGATGTGGGCCTTCAAAGGTAAGTTGAATGTTTTTCCCTTTTGGAAAAATGGAATAAAATTCTAAAATGGAAGCATACCCTCATCAAATCATTTTGAAACCTTAAAGTTTTTGAAAATGCACCATTGTGACATGTGGCAGTTTGAAAATTCAAAGGGGCGGGGAAGCGGACCATCGAGGGAAACTTGGTTTTTGCCCCTTGATGTTCAAATGAATAAAATCATCAAAATGACCCGTGGGCCCGATGGAAAAAAGTCAAAACTTGTTCTGGTCAACGGCAGAGGTGCGGACCCTCGGAGGAAATTTGGAAAAATTTCCTTTTAGAAGAAAAGAGTTAAAAGTAAAAAAGGGAGTGTGGTTCTACTGGGAAACACATTGGGACACGTGTCATGCCCATTTTTCAAGGGTGGAGCTACAGGGAAAACTTGGAAAATTTTCCCTTTTCCAAAAAAGAGGTGAAATGGCAGAATTTGGCCGCAGTTCCTTTAGGACCCACTTTAGGACATGTGTCACGATCATTTCTCAAGGGTGGAGGCATGGAGAAAAATGTGAAAATTTTATATTTTTTTTAAATTTGCAAAAGGAAAAAAGGAACCTGTAGGCCACCTCTAAAATTAGATCTCCAACATGGACGACCCAAATTCAAAGTAAAGATCAATGACACCTGTGAGTCTGAATCTGATTTTCCCCCTATTTTTACTGAAACATGCCTGGAAGTGCGAGTCTTCATGATTTCTTGGTGTTTCCTACATGCCAAATAGAGACGGGAGTTAATTTTGATATCTAAGTTTGGTGGTAGAAATCTGGAGACATATTTCACCATTAAAATGATCTGACGACAGGCTCGATCTGATTTTATGTTTTTCTTCTCCCAAGCATGCAAGGAACCATATTTGATAGACTGGGGGCATAAGTGGTTGGAAAGTTTAAGAAAGAGTGATCCACCATAAGACGGAGTTGAATGCAGGAGATATTCAAATAGATCTGCCCCATGAGCACCTGAAAACTTTTTACATATCTCATTCTAGGAATCATGATCATTATCATGGCGAGCATTAATAGCACTCAATGTCATGATTTTTTGGGGGAAAAGAGGTTCTATTTTAGATGTTATAAATGGCACAAATATTTTGTGCAAAGGGTTGGAGGTTGGAGTGTTAGAGGTCGAAGAAAATTCCCAAGAGGAAAATTTGACAAAGCTTGTCTTTTGAGAAGCCGTCTCAGAAACATGGTTATCTCTTTTGTATTCAGTTTGATCATGTTAAGGTGGTTACGGGTGTACAACCATTGAAAAGTTCTGAGATTGTTCTATAAAATTTCCCCTACTGATAAATTTAATCAAAATTGAGTTATTCTGTGTCGATCTTAAGCCAAATATGTTTGTTTTACTTCTGAATGTATGTAGATAGTTTTCTTGTTCCTGTTGTAATATTGTATAAAAATATATCTTAATCACATGGGTCTCAATCCTTGTGATAGTTTAGTGGCATCCGCAATTTCATTTCCTGGAAGAGATTTCATCTGGGAATGAAATAAACAATTTAAAATTACTTTTATTTTATTTATTGACAGATATTGTCCGTAAGACTCTGGGTGTACCTCAGGTGTGATTGGGTTTGGATCTTAATACTTTGTTGGGTTTTCTAACTCGAGCCTTCATATTAAAATCTCATAGATTGTGTGAAAAAGTGCTAATCCGGGCCTCCATTGAAGCACATATTCTAGTTAGAGGAACATTTTAGCTATTCTGAAGCATTATGTTGTCTAGACTTTCTATTTTGTAAGATTTCTCAGAGACCTAGAAAATCAAGTTCATTTTTCCTTACCTCCCACCAAAAATTCATTTAAAACAACTAATCCTACCCATATTTCCCCTGTTTATCATGTGTGTGCAAAAAAGCATAATTTTCATTACTAAAGCATTCAGAAACAATCAAGATTTCAAATGTCTTTAGTAGCCTGAACCTTTCCCAGAAAATATCTCCACTATCTAGAGTGACAACTCATGAGAGTTATATTTTGTTGCATTGATCATATTTTCTCCAAGGTCTCCTTAAAAACTTCATTAGGAAGGATATCCCCATCTCCTCCATAAAAAACAAGCTATAAAAGGGTCCTCTTACCCTGGTTGAAAGGCACAACCTAAAATAGTGAGGATAGATCAAATCCTCTTAAGGTGCTACCCACTACTTTTCAAATCCTGAGCGCTAAAAAGTTAGATAGATTGCTTCCCCAACTAAAAAATGACATACATAATCATCTATCTACCTCTGAGTGTCCTCTTAAATACATGATGCTACTTGGCCTTTGAAGGAGATTAAATTTGGGTACCAATAGGGAGATCTCAGTCACCACTTGTAGACAGTTGGGTTATAGATTTTAATGCTTCTAATCACATGAATTCTTCTAGGGAGTCTTTTGTTTCTCTAGGTTTGAGTTCTAATTCCAAAATTGAGGTTGGAGATTATTCATTTATTTCTGTTAAGGGAAAAGGTGATATGTAACTTGATGGTGGTAGCATCCAAGATGCACTATATGTTTCTAACATCACTGCAAATTTGCTTTCTGTATATCAAATTTTTCATTATGGTCAAGGGAAAACATTGACTTTTACACCACATGGGGCATAAGTAAGAAATTTGTTTGAGCCTTAATCACTTGTTGCTCAGGGTATTGTTGATCATAGTTCTAAACTATAACACTTTGAGTGTTTTGATGAAACTTATTCTATAGGGACATGATTGGTTTCTCATGTAGATTTAGACATCTTAATTATATATATTTGAAGGAGTTGAGAACTCATGGTATGGTGTTGGTCGTAGAAAAAGGACTTCAAGAAGAGCAATAGTCAGGGGACAAGAAGTCCCTCCTCTTTAAGGGGAGAGGTTCCCTTATTCAGAAACGAACCTATTTACACATGTACAAAGCATGGTTTCACTATAGAACTTGGGATATCATGAAAGTGTTTCCTAAATAGATCATCAATTACAAAAGTACATAGGAATGAAGATGTGGAAATGAGCAGAAAGGAACCATTCAGAATTATAGATGACAAAATAATTCCTTATGCATGCAAGAATACAATGAATTGGAATAAGATCATTTGTACCTGCATTAATAAGATGAAATTTGAAAAGACACATAGTTCTATGAATAACATCTACAAGAATACAAAGCTTCTCAGCATAATGCAGAAAAATGATCTAAAAATATTTAATGGATAGCTTGCGAATAAAGAGAATCATATGGACAAAGAATGAAAATCCTTCTATATTGATTGCTTAATGATTTATTTACACTTTTAAAAATAAGCCAAGTTCCTCCCCCAAAAATGGCGAGGAGAGGCCACTATATAGTTTACAAAACAGTTACCTTTGGTAACTACTTCTTTTAACTAATGCTTAGTTAAAGGGCTGCTAATCGCAATACCCCAACTAATTACAATAAATCCGAGATGAAGAAAGGAAGAAAGGAGAAGAATCAGGAGAAGAAGACAGGTGTTCATGATTGAGAGGGGCCCACTGATTTTAGGATCCGCTGGCTGAATCTTTTCAACACCTCTGCTATGTCTCTGCCTCATGGGACCAATGTGTTGGTAGTGGACTGGGTCCAAAATCTGAGGCACTTCTCCATCTCTTTGTCAAATTCGACGTGTGTATGATGATCTTTATTTGCTTCTTCAATAGCAGATTGGAGAGAGCAGATCTCCTTCATCTTTTCCTTGGAAATGGAATCTTCTTGAACAAATTATCTTTGACAAAAGCTCTGAATTGAGCTTTGATTTCTTGCAAGGAGAAGGGTGCACCAGAGGCCTCATCATGGAGGTGGCAATGTATGTCCTTGAAACCAGATATTACCAAAGTCTTGAAGGCCTCACCCTTCTGCCAGCTATTTTTTAATTCTCCCAAAGCCTCCTCCAGCACCTTGATTTTCCATTCCACACTGTATACCCATGATTTTGACAAGTTATCCTTTGCATCATCGAAGACCTTGCTTGCCATTAAGAGATTTTCATCAGCTTGCCCCATAAGGCGAAGGTCTACTATACAACTGCTCCAGAGTTTGAGTTCTTTATCTATGTTCCCAATAGTGGAGGAGAGTTTCTGTTGCAGATTATTCACCTTCTCATGGAGTTTGAAGGCTTCACTAATGAAATTCAGCCCTGCAACGAGCATATCATCCACCATGGCCTCCATAGCCCTTCCATAGATGGAATACTTGTGTATATCTTTGATACTCTGCACTTCATCTTGGCTGAGAATCACAGGTGGTGGAAGAGTAGTCAGTGGGGTAGGATCTAAAACTTTATCCTTGGATAGCAGTGACTTGATGAAACCTGTAAGAACCTGGGCCTGCTCCTCCAGCTGTTCTATGGTTTGTTGCCCTTTCTCCACTCTCCCAATGACCCTGGTGATTGTTTCCTGAAGATTGTGGATCTCACCTTCAGGGGTAGACTCTCCCATGGGAATCCTTGAGAGCTCAAGATCAGATGCTTGTAAATCCTGCTCTGGCTTGTCAACCTTGGGCTTGGCTATTTCTAGGAATTGTTGACCCTGAGCATCAGATACTATTCTAGAGGTAGTCCTGGCCTTCTTAGCGGGAGTAGGAGGAGTAGTGCCTAACAAGGCCGCCATAGTATTGAAGTTGGGTCCTGAGATTCGAGAAGAGGAATTTCTCTTCCTACTATCAACGAGAGGCTGCACCCATGCAAAAGAGGAGGAAGAAGAAGAAGGTGGGGCAAGAGGACCAAGAGACAGAGAACTCATAGCACCCAGGGTGTGCACTGCTGTTGCTTCTAGTTGAGATATGAGCGGGGCACTCGGGGCTTCTGGTGCAGAGGAATCAACGGTGCTTGGAAGTTCAGTGCTCTGGACTTCTTTGTCTTTATCTATTGGGGATTCTGGAGAACTTATGGGGGCTGACACCTCACTCTCTTCACTTTCACTGAGAACAATAATGTTCTCTGGACCTGAGGGCAATTCCGAATGCTTCATTGTGGGATCTTCTTCAACAGGTTCCTTCTTAACCTCCTTGACTTTCTTCTGATATACTTGAGTGGATGAGGAAGGAGTGGAGGATGTAGGACCTTTAGTTGAGGAGGTAGGAGGAGTCTGCATAGGTGCTTCCGAACTGGGTGTCAATGCTTCCCTTCTTGGTGTTGAAGTATCCTTGGAGGAGGATTCCCCTGAATGCCTTCTAAGTTCGCGGACTTTCCTATCAAACCAGATCTTGGTTCTTACTAAGACAGGGGCTAAGATTTCAGCCAGATCATCTTTCTCCTTTTTGAACCAATCCAAATCCTCCAAGGGAGTGTGTTTGACCAAGTTGTCATATTCATATGAATATAGGTCAGAATTATCATCCTGAAGCCCTTCAAGAACTTGGTACAGGTTAAGCTCTTGAATTAATTGAAGAGAAAACCTGCCATAATGTCTCCTCCTTGCTTCAAAATCATCAGCACAGTCATCCCAATAGTCCTCTGTGTCTGCCCTATGATGATAAGTGATTTTGATGTTCTGCTCAATAAATTTCTTCAAGTCAAAACAAGTTCTTGGCTTGAAGAAATGGACAGTGATGGGAGCTAGGGCTCTTTCTATGTTTTGTGCATCTAGAGTTGTCTTGCAGGTGTAGTTTCCCAAAGTGATGGGGAAGTGCAAGCCAATAATTTTATTATCCCTATAGGTTCTGTGTAACTTGTCCAATTGCCTACATACCTCTATCAAGGCCATTTTATCATTGCAGAACATGGGGAGCTTAAGAGGGGTGCTCTCATAGCCTGCAAGCCTGATATAGGAAAATTTTCTGAACTGGATGAAGTAGGCACCGTATTTCAAAATTAGGTTCATGGGTTCATCAGAAAATCTCCTCGCCGTGTCACTCTCCAGAAGCCTGACAATGTACATGGTGAAAGCATCATTCACCCTTCTGAAGTTGTGATTGCTAGTGTCTAGGGTGAACTGAGGGCAGTAGGCATATACAGGGTCACCCTTATGAGCATCAATGTATGAGAATCCAAACCATTGCCTTGATGCTGCTAGGGTATACATTAAGTATGAAGTCATGTAGAACTTCTTGGTTTGTTGTACATTGGACAACTGCTCTGCTAAATTCATGCTGATGATTTCTGCCCAGTTGATATTCTGAGTTCCTTCACACACCATGTTGATAAGAGGGCACATCTAGAAATGCAATTCATTGGTAGATGGTAAGCCCATGATCCGAGCCAGTAGGTTTATAAAATATGATAGTTACTCGTTGAAATCGGCATGAAACAGAACCTTGGATAGACAGGACGCCCCCTTTTTAGGGTTTTTAAGCCAGGACTTCGCCACCCATGCCTTGTATTTCTCACTGTCCTAATCGAAGAGGGCCTGTGCCTGGTTTTGAGAGATTACTATAGAATTTTCCATCTCAGGAATCCTTAGGGTAGTGCCAATGGTGGCAGCGTCAAGCTTGACAATGAGTTCTCCATGCACATTCGTTAGCTCACTCGAGTCAAGATTGAAATGAGCACCGCAAGAGAATACTATATCTGTGCATTGTACTAAGATTGGGAAACCACCGGTGAATGCCAAGCCACTATCATGAATCATTTGTGCCATAGGAGAAGGGTTTGAGTCTGTCATTCTTGCCCAGAAATCCCCAAAGTCAAGGTGGCGAACTTCACTATCCCCGATATCGGGAACGGCAAACTCGAGCGGTGAGATTTGCTCCTGACCTTGGAATTTAATCTTCATGTTGATAGTAATTTGAAAAGCAAGGTTGCAGTCTGGACTCGGGATGAAATTGCAGGGGGAATGGATACGCACGCAAAAATTTTGATCGCAAGGGTATGAGCAATAGATAGCAAGAAAGCAGTGTGCAAAAACGCATAGGGGGCAGTTCATTATATAGCCGTTTGGGAGAGAGAAAGATAATAAATGCGCATTAAATACACATCTACCAACTTGAAAAGCAAGATATTTGGGAAGAGCGGGAAAAATTAGCTCGGATGGCCTTTGGTTCATTTGGGACACGTGGGACGCGAAAGCGCGATTCGGCCGATACGGGAGACGCTGGAAAAAGATGCACAAATGCTTTCGGGACATGAGGGACAAAAGTACGTGGAGTACGCAATTCATCTGAATCGGGTGAAAAGTGAACATTGAGCTTGGGTGAGCTTGTGTTACTTAGGACAAAAAGTTTCTGACGGGCGCGAAAGAAGCGGACTTCGGGTAAATCAGCCGATCGACGAACAAGGAGCCCGAATGAACTTGGGACATCTGGGACAAAAATGTCCGGCAGACCCGCAAATCACACAAAATGACCCAAAAACGCAGATTCTTCCCAATTTTTTGACTTTTCACATTACCAAGACAACAGAAAAGGCGTTTAACTTAAAAATTTTCAATTTTGAACTTCTCAAAAGCAGGGAAATTTTGAGTGGACAACATATGGTAGATGGTATTCCTAGAGTTTCTTGTCTTGAGGGAGTTTTCTCTGGATGTGTATTAGGGAAACAACACCAAGATCCATTTCCTAAGAATTTTTCTAAGAGAGATTCTTCACTACTTGAGCTTGTGCATAGTGACTTGATGGTTTTTCCAACCCCCTCTTTCAATGGAGCTAAGTATGCACTTACCTTTATTGATAGTTTCTCAAGGTGTACTGGGTTTTATTTTCTCAAGAACAAAAGTGATGTTTTTCACACTTCAAAGTGTTCAAGGATTTGGTCAAGAAAAAATATTCTAGTTGCATAAAGAACCTTCATACTCATAATGGGGGGAGTACTTCAACAATGAGGTTTCTTACTTTTTGGCAACTCAAGGCAATATTCACCAATATTTTATTCCTCATACTCCAAAATAGAATGGCTTAGCAGAATGGAAGAATAGAACTTTGAAGGAAATGGCTAACTGTATGATGCATTCTAGAGATATACCTCCTATCTATTGGGAAGAGTTAGTTAATTGTGCTAACTACATTCAAAATCACACACCACACAGAGCACTTGAACATTTGACTCCAAAGAAAGATTGGTCCAACACTAAGCTAGATGTCTCATTTTTTTGAGTCTTTGGGAGCCAGGATTGGGCCTTTATGTAAAAGAAGAAAAGGAAAACTTTGGATAAGAAGAGTAAATTATTGATCTTTGTAGGGTATTGTGAGGACATGAGAGCTTATCGAGTTTTAGATCTTGATACACATGATTTTATTTATTGAACACATGTTCAGTTTGATGAGTGCTTCACTCCTCATGATTCTTCATATTCTTCCATGCCTCATTATTTTTCATCATCTCATCTTGAGGATCCTTTCTTTGAGGAAATTGATGAAGGGGTTATATATGTCGTTGAGGATCCTATTCCCACTAATGTTGTCACTATGCCTAAGTGGGCTCGTACTATAGTTTCTAAGGCAACACCTTTCATACAAGATCTTCCAACCACTAGGAATCATCACACACATTCTACAGGTTATAGACTTTTGTGTTAGGAAGTTTAAGAGTATCTAGAGTATTTTTTAAAGGCTCATGGGATACAGGAGTGGGATGATGTGATGAAAGCTAAGTATTCTTCTTTGATGAAGAATCATACTTGAGATTTGGTATCTCTTCCTAAAGGAAGAACTATGGCTAGGTGTAAGTGGGTATACCAAACCAAATACGTAGTTGATGGGTCCATTGACAAGTATAAGGCTCATCTTGTTGCAAAGGTTTTTTCACAAGTTGAAGGTATTTATTACTCTGAGACTTTTGCACCCATTACCAAGATGGATTTTGTATTCCTTGTACTTGATATTCCTACATCAAGGGGGTGGCACGTATACCCAATGGATGTTAAGGGTCACTTCTTACATGGAGATCTACATGAGGAAATATACATGGAGTATCCAGCTAGATTTTTTTAGGATTCTTCTCTTGTTTAGGATTAGTATGAGAAGATGGATTCTTTTCTTCTATTTACTATTTTTGTTGGTTGCCACTCTGATCATACAGAGTATCTCAACATGTTGGTGAGGATATTTTGATAGTTGTATTATATGTTGATGATCTGTTACTAGAAGCTCTTATTCCCACATTCAGAGTATTCAGAGGTCTCTTTCTACACAATTTGACATGACAAATATTGGGCAATTGAATTATTTCCTTGGTATGCATATTTCTCAAACAGATTCAGGGAATCATTTGAGTAAGCAAAAGTACACCCATAATCTTCTTAGGTGCTTTGATATGGCTGATTGTAAGCCAATTCCATCTCCTTTTCAGTTTGGAGTTACTCTTACTTCCACATGTAGAACAATGCTTTTTGATCCTACATTGTATAGGCAGATGGTTGGGAGTCTCATGTACTTGACCCATACTCACCCTGATATTTCATTTTTAGTAGGGATTGTATCATAGTTTACACATTCTCCTCATAGTAGTCAATGTCAGGCTGCTAAAAATATTTTGTGCTATTTGCACGACACTTCCCACTTTGGCCTACACTGTACTAGGGGTTCTAATTAATTGGTTGGGTATACAGATTTAGATTGGGTAGGTTCTATTGATGATAGGTGTTCCACTTGTGGCTATCATTTTTGTCTTGGTTCCTCTCCAGTTTCTTGGGCATGCAAAACTAAACAAGCTATTGCACTTTCATCTTTAGAGGAAGAGTACAGGGAAGAAATTATAACGAGTCAGCAGATTATTTAGTTTCGATAATTATTAACAAAGTTTGGATTCACACAAGATTTAGTGAATGTACTTTGGTGTGATAACCAAAGTGCAATTCACATTTCTTGTAACCCATTTGAGCACCAGCGGACCAAGTATATTGAGATACACATCCACTTCATTCATCAGCACATTCATGATGGATTTATTTGCTTAGAGTACATTCCGACTCAACTACAGGTTGCAAACATCTTTACAAATCCTTTTACATCACCTCACTACCTTGTGTTACGTGAAATGCTTGGGGTTTCAGAATTTGTTCTTGGGGGTGGTCGTGAGAACATCTTCCTTCTTCTTCTTCTTTCTCTTTCCTTCTAGCAGGATTCTTTCCTTCTTTTGGTTTGCGATTTCTTCATGGATATATTTTACACAAGTACCTCATTAGGCCTAGTTGCCGAGACTCATATTGTGAACATCCCACTCCTATTTTGGCCTCTAGATTCACTTGAGGGGGGTGTTAGAGTAGATATTTAACTTATCTCATGTTCACCTAGGTACTTTATTTACCTTTATTGTATTTATTATCACCCACTTATGTGTGTGTGGTATAGTTATTTCCTTGATCTACGGCATTGACTAGTTCTTTCCTTGATCTATGGTATTGCCTAGTTCTTTCCTTGATCTATGGTATTGACTATATCCTTGATGTCTATTTCTCTCATAAATATATGGAATTAACTAGTTCTTTCCATGATTTATGGCTTGATCTATGACCTTGACTAGTTCTTAGATTGTTCTTCCATGCCTATATAAGCAAGTCCCATTCTCATTGTATTTCATTGAGTTCCATAAAAATATATGATATTGCTGCTCAGTTTGTTGTACAAATGTTCTATGTAAAGTTATTCTGGAAAATTGCTTTCATCTTATTGATTGTGGTGTTTGATTAGAATTTGTCTTCTTGGCTTGGTACGATCTGGTTATCGTTCCTTTTAAAATGCATTTCTATTTTACTTAGCATCATTAAGATTGTTGATGTATTTAATTTCAAATTATTAAATTTAACCCCCATATTATAAACGACCCACTTGCCACCAGGAATGGGTTATATTGTAATATAGGTCACATGGGAGATAACCACATGTATCATTATGATGAGCTTTTGGAATACTCTTTATGTGTTTGCATAATTTACATACATTGCTAATAGTATAATTCTTGGGCAGGACATCATTCTGTGAGAGAAAAATGTTAATGATATATATAGAGTCTTTATTCTATATTCAAGTTGTTCAATGAAAGATATAGATACTTTTGGTCAATTTTATTCCTATCACAATGAAAAAAGCTCCATATTATATCACAGGTTTCATATTCATGTGCAAATGTGTATGTTTTAGTCATGGTTCTAGCCACTACAACATTCCAAATTACAAAATAGGGTCTGGAATGACCCATCCTCTACTTGAATCTACAAAAATGGGATGTACATATAAGCACACAAGAAATATATATATTCAAATATATATATCCATATATATATATATATATCACTAGGATATATATATATCATATATGATATAGTATATATATATGGTATAAAATTTGTAGATTATGTCTCAACACCTTCCATTAGTGAATAAGGTCGGAAATGACACCTATATGTAATAACACTACACAAAAAAAAAAAACACAAGATTATGTATAGTTTATGTGATAATTATTTTATTATGTAGGAGCTGTTGACTAAAATATATGATAGGCACATATACATTATGTGCCAAGGTATCAAGAATATGGGGTATGAAAATGGTAAGTCTTGGATATCATAGTTACATATGGTGGTGGGGGAAAAATTCTTATAGGTGTCCCATGACTTATTCGAAGGAATGACCCATTCTCATCCCTTTGGTGTTAGGAATGGTATTGGGACAATCTAGTTCTAATGACACAACTGTTCCCAAATTGTGGCACCCCATTATAGTTCTTATTTTTTAATTAAGTGGGGGTTGGGTCTCAAAAACATTGTTTATAGTATCTCTTGGGGTCATAGCTAGCCATCAAACCCCATTTGGTTGGGATACGAAAGGGACTAACATTCATATATTAGGTATACTAGCCTATTTTGATAGTGTAATGCCTTAAACATCTTATTATATGTTTTTGCTATATATATGCCATATATTAGAATATTAAGTTTATATTTTAACCAAAATAATCGTATGTATAAAAGATGTTAACATTGACATTCATCAAACACACATTATGATCACACATTGTATTACACAGCACATAACTAATTATAGTACCCTACATTTGGACTCAATGCACTCTTGACCTATATATCATTATGGAATTTATCCTAGCATTACACTATGTTTGACTTATCCCTAACACTTGATCATTCATTTTATCACTCTATACCCACTAGGTCATACTTGCTACTCAAATTTGAAGGTTTAAATCTAGTGACTTATATATAGATTACATCTACAGACTCGTGGTCACTCATCTCCATTTTTAGACCAATTTTTAATTTTCCCATGGTACAGAATCACCTAGAAGGGTCAATGACTAGATGATAGTTTTAAACCCTAGGGCAATATTTTTTAATCTTGTACTCATGCAATGGTAGATTTACCCTTTAAAATACACAAGATTTACTACATTTATTTTAGGGTCAATTGAGTAGGAATACCTTTCACTGCTTCATGTCAAATATGATAGCATAATAAACTTGCATACCCATCAGATAGGGTCTCATATCTCACATGTTTGGGTTATCTAAGAGATATAATAGATAGAACCTAAATAGACAGGAATTGATTATAATAAATTAATTCATTAATCGAACAAAATGCATGATCTAATAATATTTAATACCTGCATGTGATAATTCCATCTGAAGATCAGTATCCTTTATGTGCGTACAAAATTATCACTAAAACTCATTTCTCAATCTCATATCTCACATTGTTTGGATGTTACTCTTCCTCTAGATATAAAAGTTTTAGAACGTGTCTTTGGAAGAATCAGAATATGTATAATAAATTAATTTGCATTAATGAACAAAATAAATCTAATAATATTTAATACCTTGCACGTATGCATTCCATCTAAGATCAGTATCAAATGCTACAAAATACACTAAAACTCATTTCCAAGTTACTAGAGGTCTTATTCAGGGTCTTTCCACCCAATCGCTTCCATTGAACAATTTATCACACATTAATGGTATGGGAGAACTATTATGAGGATTTATTCCTATTTTAAGACTATTATTACACAATGTATAACTCATGAAAACCAATTTAGGGATGGGGTGATGTCATATGCACCCTAATTGGACTAACCCCATTTTTTAGGTCTCCATTGTAATAGCTAGAGTTTTGAAAAGTAAGATGCAATATAATAAAGGGATAAAAATTTAGTGGAAACATAATTATATAATTTAGGAAAATATTAACGTATAAGATCCAAGGTTCGAACTCTATAAATCATTAAAACATTATATAGTTGGTCCTTTCTAACCTCATGATTCTACTCAAGAGTGCTGATTATCTACTCCTTTTTATAGCGATAGATTCTTAGTTTCTCACACTGAGTCATATGTCAAGGGAATCTTAGCATAGCCTAAATTCATTGTCACAATACTCTAATCTGACATAGAGATACTATTAAAATATGTCAAACCTTCTCTCTAATACTAAATCCTATATAAATTGTGGATTTATTAAGACTTTATAGATCCTTTTTATAATCTAATGGATATGATCATTACCCATGTTTTAAAATATCTACGGTATTTGACACATGGATTCACTAATTGTATATCAAATATACACATTGGAGTATTATCATGGAATAAGAATAAACACCAGGGATACATGTGATAGTTCAATTGAATGTGAACCCTATTATATTAAGCTACTTTACAGGGTGTCAATATAGGTGATATACCTCATACTTTTATCAGGGTTTCAATTTTGTCGAAAAAATGACTTGGCATTTATGCCATAAATCTCTGTATTCAACATCACACTTACGCCAATGCAAATAAATAACTGAATTTAATTGTTTGGATATTTTACATCATGCAACAATGATTGATTCATCCTTTAGTTGCAATACATAATGCAATGGGGTTTAAAATTAGTAAAAGGGATATATTGAGGCTCATGACGAAGGAACTAAAATGACCATTATCATCCTTGGTCTTTATAATAGTCCAACATGAATTTTCATCTATATTTAATAGACCATATTTCTTCTATATAAACCAGAAAGATAGATATATACCCTAAAGTGGTATAGGATTACATTGTAATACACAAGTACATATTATTCGAAAACTTGGTCATATGAATTAAATGGAGAAGTTAATCATTTATATATGGAAAAGATATTATAGGTGGTGGAGTAATGGGTTTATTTAGTGTTGATGTTTTTTTCTTATCATGTTCATGGAAAAATTTATTTGTTGTATTAAATATATATGTTTACTAAAATCATTAGTTTTCAACTATGTGGAGTGGAAAAACAATTCTAGTCATCTCTCTCAAGATCATTGAGTTTTAAATGTGGATATAATGAGAAACGTTTTCCTGTAAAAGGATCTATAGGTGGATTTCTTGACATCAACGCATGAATCTCTTGAAAATGCATTTCTGCTACACTTAAAGTAAAGAAGATTATTAATGTCTCAATTTGAAAGAATAAATCAATTAATTCTACAACACATTTTCCAATAGGAATGTGTTTCTTGTAATGTAGTTCCATACCACATAAAATTATCAATATGATGCTCTTTTGCAATACTCGAGCCATGTGTTCGCATAATTTACATACATTATAATGGGTAATTCTTGAAATATCTTCGTAAGAAAAAAAAATGTTGATGAATCTTGAGCTCTATTTGACATTATCCTTTCATCGAAAGATGTGTTTTAAAAAATGGTTACTCAATATTACTTCATATGTTTCACATATTCATGTACAAATGTGTATGTTTTAGTCATGGTTTTAGCCACTCACACATTCCAAATTATAGAATAGGGTCTAG
The DNA here is from genome assembly GCA_019776745.2 of Taxus chinensis. Lineage (NCBI taxonomy): Eukaryota > Viridiplantae > Streptophyta > Pinopsida > Cupressales > Taxaceae > Taxus > Taxus chinensis. The sequence goes on along the minus strand of CM034147.1, from coordinate 129,570,450 downwards.
AATGAAATGTATAATGAATCTTAAGTATGGGATGTATTCAATGAGAAAAGATATTTACATTTTCTCCAAACAATTACTTCACTAGGATTTACATTCAGATTATTTACGAAATTGGTACAAGATTGGTTAACTTTTGTAGAATGTCTCTACAACTTCCATTACGAATAGGGTTAGAAATGATACCTACTTTAATACCTAGATGGGTAACATTAATAAATTATGTATACTAAATTATTTAATTTAATTTATAGCTTTCTTATAATATATGCTAGGTACCTATATACTATATCCTAAGGTATAAAAAATATAGGTTATGGATATGGAAATCTTGATATCATATCATATATTTCATATATTCTTATAGGTGTACATGATTTATTCGTAGTTCTACCCAATCTCACCTTTCATCATGGAATAGGATTGGGAAACCTATTTCTAATAAACATACCAATTTGTGGCTAAGAAGATAGTTCACCATATTGGTGCTGATTGGTTATTTTGTAGAATATCTCTTTGTACCTTCCATCAAAGAATATGGTTGGGAATGAAACCTACTAACACGATATATAAATTTGATATACTAACCTATTTAAATTAATCTATAGGTGATTTATAATATGTCCTAGTTACATGCATGCTACATTTTAGAATATCAAGTATATATGTTATGGATATGGTAATCTATATTATAGATGTTTTGGTACATCCATTATAATGATATACTATATTAATTGGTGAAACTATATTCATTATATTATAATAATATGTAGTTATACTATAAGATACTATATATACATATCTATTATAATATAAGAATCTAGATAGTACTTTAAATATATATGGTTTTTTTACAGGTTTGTTTTGATAATTTTTAAATAATGCAATTTAAAAAATAGTTATAGAAATATTTTTAAAAAAAAATATTCATAATATCTTCCATGTTGCACAAAAATTAAAACATTCTCTAATAAAAATTGCATTTGTGAATTTATGAAATAAATATGTTGAACGAAATATCTATAAATTTAGTAAGAAATATAAAATACAATGTAAAAACATGGATAATAAGTAACAAAATTAATAATGTTTTAAATAAGGAGAATTAAAAAATATGTTATAAGCAAATATTTAAAACATCTATCAATATTATGCCTATCACACTAAACAAAAATTATACCCATTTCAAATAGAAACTTCAAGTAAAATGAAGTATTAATATGTTCCATAAGACATAAACTAGCAATCACATGTGAAATGTGTGATGGAACATCAAAGGGGATGCATTGAAGAAGTTAAAATTAAGGTAGATGAGCATTATATGAGGAAGAGGGGGTGTGAAGAAGGAGATTGGAAAAGGAGAAGTGTATTGGTGTGGAAACAATATGGGGGAAACTATGAGCTATGCAAAATCCCCATTCTTACAACAAGGAATGTATGTAGCACATGCCATTTATGTCAATCATGTGAAGCAGAAACAAGTTGTTAAGAGGTTGTCCTTGAGGAGACATAATTTAGAGATATATATGAAGGTAAGGTGTGGTTGATGAATAGTTTAAAACTAAACTTCCACATGTTTGAATGTCAAAACATAGATATGTTTTACACTCAACCTTTAAGTTTACTATTCCTCGTGTCATCGATTACATGCATAATTGCGAAAAGAGTTTCTATGAAGTGAGTAAGGTAAGAATTAGGGTTTCCCATCATTAGTAGTGCTCATGAAACTTTTCAAAAATGATCACTGACACAAAACCTTCTCCTCTAATTTTCCCAATTCATGTCAAGAAAATTTACAAAGAATTGTATTTCAAATTTCATAATAAGATAATCAATTTTTAAAGAATTGGCATGAGCTGAAAATCATGTTTTGTTCACACATCTCAGTCATGTTTCAATCCTAGAACACATACAAGGTCATAAAATGGAAGTTTTTAGTTTAAAGATCATAAATTGATTGAATAGTTACAAGACTATAATTTGGTTGGTCAACATAAGGATTATAGTCTAGTGATGAGCCAACGAATCTGTAAACATGGAATCTGTTGAATGCATGGATGTAATTTGAGGAAATTGGAAGAGTTTCCAACCCATATGTCGATGCATGAGGATAAGTGCAATCTACATCATCTAGTTGTTTGGAGAGTCAACCAATGTAATGTTTAACGATTGCATGTAAAGTGAAATGTTGGACGAATTGAGGGAAGATGAAAACTTGGGTGATCTTTTCAGTGGTGAGAAGAGATACCATATGTGAGAAAGTATGAATCAAAATATTGAATATGTGTCCATGATACAATTTGATGTCAATATCGAAGGAACCTCAATGTGAAGATCAAACCCTGTTGATCCCGAAAAAAATGTAATTTAATACATATCAAAGTGGAAAGATGAAGTCAAAACTAGTAAAATTTTAGTCTTTGATGTTAGCAGTGAAACAAAGAGAGAAACTCAAATTGTCCCACACAAAATAGTATTTTATATATATGCTCCGCTTCATTGTCTCAATCTTACTCGCATTATTCATAAGCCCACAATTTGAATGGAAAAGAGAAAAAAAAAGTAAACTTTCATTAGGTTCCATGTGTGAAATCCAACCACACCTTCGACACATCAACATAATCTATACAACAACTGTATACTAAATAAAAAGCTTAGAAATAAAGGTGCGTTTAGATATACTCCGTGTATATGTGGTGGCATGTGGCATCAATTGTTTCCCTTGTTTATTCCATCTTCATGCAGAGTGTGGAAATTATAAAGTTTCATCTTTAGACATATTTAATAATTCCATCTTTATTGATATCCTTTTCTTAGCTAGGTAAGATATTAAGGAGTTTATGGGTGTGAAATATTTTGCGGAAAAGGAGTTGAGAAACTTTCTCCTCATCTTATCATACAATTTGAAGAGTGTGGTGAATTTTATGATGAGAATATACTGGTGATTGACCTAGAAGGACTTCATGCCCTTTCTCCTAGTGTTAAGGAGACCATCAGTAGAGCTTGTTATGAATTACACACAAGGAGGAGTGGATGTCCTGCACATGGTTGTTGTTTTGGTGCAATAATGCCAACACTCAGGATCTCTAAGATTTTAATACGTATGGCCAATTTATTCAGAAACTCACCAGTTATAATGTCTTATGGATAAGAGAGATAACATTAATAGTTGGAGATTTAGGTGGCTCATTCAGGGCTTCACATATGAAGTAGCCACTAGATATGTCAACACACTATTTCCCTATGTTTGCAAAGATGGAGTAGCTGTAGGAGAAATCTCCCAACATCATATTCCCTATATCATGTTCATAATATATTGATAATATCAAGTATGCCCTCTTTTAATGGACTTAATAGTATGTGGCATTATCTAGAATGGGTATCCATTAAATACAATCAAGTAGTAGTAGCTGACACTAATAACGTATAAAGCGCATAATGCTGGAGAAAGGATCACATAGTAAAAAAGGCTATTTTGATATTATAACGGCCTAAAACATGTTTTCTATTATTGATATGTTTCAAAAAGGTGTCAAGCAATTATGTGGTAGACAGACCTTCCTCGATTGACCCCCTAAGTTTTTGCAAGAAATGCATGCTATCAACACAAATTCCACCCATGATAAAATACCAGTAACTAGATACAATTGATGAGGGGGGCGACACATTTTAATATAAACGGATTAACTATCTGATGTATTATTAATCACCTGATCTATTAAACACGATCCATTTAATATTGCGTTGATACAACATGTTGATGTTGTAAGCAACAAGTTACATCACACTCCTTTCTTCCTTCTAAATATTGATAAAAATGGTATGTGATGCATATGTTCGTAGTCGTAATGAATAAAATTTTCACATAGGGTCCCCCAATATTTTTCCTACCCTAATACTTCTCCCTCAATCCCCTTCTCTATCACGTCGCTTCCTCATGTAATGTTTTTCTCGTCAATTTTAACTTCTTCAGCACATCCCTTCAACATTTAATGTTTTGAATAGTAATTCTCCCAAAATAAATTGATGGTGAGAGGGTTAAATCTTTCTAGAAATGAATTTCTCAAAAAACCTTACTTCCACCATGATTTCAGCGTAAGCGTGTGCACAATAAAAAATAATAACATCCCAAGTTGTTAGGTTGGCTTAAGTTATGCTAAAGTCCACCTCAAAAGCATTGCGTACCATAGCTAACCTTTGTTAAATTTACACACACACAGTAAGAGTAAAGTGTGTCTAAATACCCTCAACCTTGAAGTGGACATGCTTTCAAAACTTGAAACCAATGAGGGCTAAGTGGAACTTTCCGACACATTCTGGCTTGGTTAAGGCAAAAGATTTAAACCGACAACCACTCATTTATTACTGCACACACCCCACCAACTACTCAATGAGCATGTGCAATATGCTAAACTACCATGTGGGACGATTTAAGTTGATTTTTTATGAATCTGGAACGTGTCGACAAGATAAGGCTTTCCACCAAGGAGGTATAGTTCAATGCATCAACACCACTGTGTAAGTCAGAGCGGCATGAAATAGGAGCTCAGGTGATGATTTGAATTAGCACGATGGTGTAATTGAAAGTGTAGAGGAAGTTGGCATAGTCCTCCTCGCCCAAATCATGAACGATTCCATGTACCCTGTATATATATATATCTGTGTGTGTGTGTGTGTGTGTGTGGGGTTGTGTGTGTGTTGTGTGTGTGTGTGTGTGTGTGTGTGTGTCTATGTACACACCGCCCCCCCCCCCCCCCCCCCCCCCCCCCAACCCACACACACACACACACAAATATATATGTATGTATATATATACATACACACACACACACACACACACACACACACACACACACACACACATATATATCTACATATATATATAGATATATATATATATATATATATACATATACATATACATATACATATGTGTATATATATATGTGTGTGTGTGTGTGTGTGTAAATATATGTGTGTGTGTGTGTGTGTGTGTGTGTGTGTGTGTGTGTGTGTGTGTGTGTGTGTGTGTATTCCAAATCAGCAATACATCAATGACTAATTAAATCTCTACCCTCCATTTAGTGTCTTGTGTTAGACCAACACGTCTCACTTCATTATTGAACGTCTTTGGCATAAATATTTAAACACATTTTACTTCTAGATTTTGCCCCATGTACCAATGCTTTGAAGTTATTCTCAATTTTTGAAAAGATCGGTGAAGAATTTTGAATTTGCACGGTGGTGTAATTGAGAGTGTAGAGGAAGTTGGCAATAGCCCTCCTCGCCCAAATCGTGAACGATTCCATGTACCCTGTATTATATATTGTATGTATATATATGTGTGTGTGTGTGTGTGTGTGTACATATACATGTATATATATATACATGTATACACACACACACACACACACACACACACATATAACATGTATAGATGCCCCATGTACCAATGCTTTGAAGTTATTCTCAATTTTTGAAAAGATCGGTGAAGAATTTTTGAATTTGCACGGTGGTGTAATTGAGAGTGTAGAGGAAGTTGGCATAGCCCTCCTCGCCCAAATCGTGAACGATTCCATGTACCCTGTATATATATATGTATGTATATATATGTGTGTGTGTGTGTGTGTGTGTACATATACATGTATATATATATACATGTATACACACACACACACACACACACACACACACATATATACATGTATATATATATATATATATATTCCAAATCAGCAATACATCAATGACTAATTAAATCTCTACCCTCCGTTTAGTGTCTTGTGTTAGACCAACACGTCTCACTTGATTATTGAACGCCTTTGGCGTAAATATTTAAACACATTTTACTTCTAGATTTTGCCCCATGTACCAATGCTTTAAAGTTATTCTCAATTTTTGAAAAGATCGGTGAAGAATTTTTGGCTTTCGTAGGCAAATCATAGGAGCCATTTGAGAACATAAAGATCGGGTGACATTTAGTTAATGTACAAAAACACCTCCATGTGAGAGTGCTCCTAATCTCATGCTATGCAATAATGGTTGTGCTCCTCCTTTGTGTTCAATCCCCAACAATTTATTCAACAAATTTCACTTGAAGGAATTGTTTTTTTTGCAGGAATTGAACAAAATGTATTTGGTGGAAAGACCTCAAAAATTATTTAGCAAATGCTATCACAATTTTTGCTAGCGTCATTCCATCCTGTGTCAAAATGGAAGGTTTGGATCAAGACATGGAAATTCATGAAATCAAAATGGAAAGTTGTTTTTTGTCAAATGTAATTGTAGGTGCCTTGGCAGACACCTATCAAAAAAGTAGAATCATACACAACGCACATAGACTATTTGACAAAATGCTAACAAGGTGATTAATCTTGTGAATTGCAATGAATGAAGGGTATACATAAGGACATCCATCAATGCATTTGCTTGTCAAAAATATTTGGTAGGTGTAAAGTGAGACTCTGCAACTGCAACTGTTTTTAGCATACTCCCAATCCCCACTAAAATGGGAACTTTAGAATAAGATATGAACATTTATTGTTGACAATTATAGTTAATGCTAGAAAATTTTTGAACACACACAAAACATAAACTATTCGACAAAATAACTCAAAAATATGTAATTTCATAAAATACATTTCTGTTTATTTATTTCATTGACATCAAAATAAAATCATAAACTAATTTTAACTTCATATCACTCGCAATTCATTCTAATTTTATGGGTTAAATTTATCTTGAGGCTGTCTACGTTGGTTGGCTTTTCATTTCTACGTGCATTTTTAACACGCTTTATGGTAAGGGAAAAGAGCAAAGACCCTCACATAACTGAACCTCCTGCGCATCGTTTCCCACATAGATATAAAGAAGCATCCTGAACCTCTGTGTAAATCAAACTCTACATTAAACCATTGTAGCAAGAGACCTGCTGGTTGGAAACTGTGCAGAAACGAAAAATTATGTTCACGCCACGTGGACGGCTGAAAGAATACCAGCAGGTTTCACTTCACTATAGAACGCCTTCGGAGTAAACATAAAATCCTTCTTTGTTCTTCAATAAAGTATTGTGGACACTTCAACATATGTTGTTGAATGTAAATAATAATTTTTATTTAATGTCTAGTTTTAATATTTCTTATTTATTATTGATCTGGATCATAAAAATAAACAACGTGTTATCATATTTCTTATTTATTATTGATATGTGGATCATAAAAATAAACAGAATGTTATTATATTTCTTATTTATTATTATTATAGCATGGTAAGAATGTCTCTCAGCATAATAATTACATTAAAATTCTTATATTCATTTTTAAAAATATGATGTTTGTTTCAAATTATATTATATTGTTTAAACATTAAAAAATTAGTTTCATTCAAATTATATTATTTTATATATTATAAATATAATATTTTAAAACGTGAAACAAACCATAAAAACAATCGATGTACAGCACGAAATTGATCCAATTTGTGAAATTTATATTTCCAATTTTCTTATGGAAACTTTCTAGGGAAGAACAGAGGTATTATTGCCGAAAACTAGGGGGTGAAATGTTGAGCAGAATAAAACACCCCATTTTTGTAAGAATTTTTTACAGGTAAAGGTGCTTTCAAACTTCACCCCATTTTTTATGATTTGGAAACTCTCTAAGTTATGAATTGGGGGAATAAATTAGGTATTTACTGGACGTAATAGTTTTCTAGATTAGGTGGTGTTTGAAATAGGATAAGAGGATTATCTTTCACCAAATAATTTCATCAACACAGGTCCCAATTAATCAGGATTTACAGTCATAGAAAATCATTTAAATGGGCAGTTCAGTCATTTAAAAAGTTGTCATTGTCGTACAATTGGAAAAATCATTTTAATTGACAATTTTGTTGGTCTTTCATAAAGATGGATGATGAGTGGTCTAAGCACACGTTGTTCTCATATGCTCGTACCTGCATTGAGGTGGACTTCAGCCAAGGTCTTCCAGATAAGTTGGAGTTAATCCATGAGGGATTTAAGTCAATACATGTTCTAGATTATGAGAGTGCGGCATTCCGGTGCAGGTTATGTCATCAAGCTGGCCACCTTCAAGAGGCTTGCTTGCGAAAAAAGACTCAAAAAAAAAAAAGAGTGGTTTCTTCGCAACCGAAAGGTTGTCAACCATTTACAGCGCATGGAACTGAAGAAAATCCTCTCCGTGGAAGTTTAGAGACTGAGTGATGAGATTTCCCCTGCTGGCGGTTGTGTTAAAATATCTCATGTGTCGCAATTTTCTGATTCATATCCAAAGCACGATCGTCCTCACCTTGATTCTCTATTAGCTTTGACTCCCCTACCCCAGAGTTAGACTGTTGACACGAGGTCTAAGGAGAAGAAATGAGGCTTTGAGCCACCTGTTACATGGTCAGCTACAACATCGACTTCTACGTTTACTTTTGGCTATATGACTTTTTCTATGCCCTGACCTTATTAGCTTTACCTTGATGGCGTTTCTTCTTTTTTCTGTCTTTGAAGTCTTTGTTTTTTGTTGTACCCTCTAGACATTCTGTACTGTCTTTGTGAAGTGGTGCGACCTTGAGTTGTCCCGATAACCCAATGTAACTCATATTATCATAAATATAATATGCAGCTCCAATAGAGTGAAAAAATTAAGTTGATAGAATTTAGTATAGAGCACAGGGAAGTTAAGAGACATTTGCATTTGACTGGCAGAGGAGACTGAAATTCCGACGACCAATATCTCTATTTTCAAGTTGATTTGACACCCAAATTATTTCGAGCATAAACATAATCGATAAGTGGAGACAAACAAAGAGATCGATTAGATGTTGTGTCCAGGGAATCCCCGTTTTAGGGCACAGATATCTGTGATAATTTTAAAGAATGAAAGGTGCTCGTCACTGCTCACCGCACAGCATTACTTGGAAGATGGCTTTTCCATTTCGGGAAATGTTGCCTGTTTTATATTTGTCTGTCACGCGTGTATGTTCTGTGAATTATTCCAAAAATGACAATGTTTTAACCAAGAATTATGATGGTTTCTTGTCAGATTTTGCTTCAATGTCCATTTCTACAGAAATTATGATCGACGTTTCAAAGTACCTGTCATATCAGATATTATGTAAAGCTTTTATACGCAAGATAATAAGTATATGATACTAATTACTATCTAATACTTCTCATTTTGCTGCCAAATTTATTCTTTATAAGAGACCAAAATTTTCATCGTTAAATATAGATTTAAATAAATAAACAAATAAAATCTAAATCCAATTAAAAAAAAATGAATTATATTTTTAATGCGTGTCATATTTGGGAAAGGTTCAACCAATACCAAATTTATTTATAAAAAATAAATGTAAAAAAACTATATAATTATAAGTGCTTTTATTAGAATATATATTAGACATGTATTATTGTAACTTTAAAAACAATACTCACTAAACTTTTTGAGCAATCAATGTTTTAACATGGACGTAATGAAAGTCAAAAAATTCTTATGGTTTAAATTTGTTCCTTTCTTCTACCATATTAGCAATCGCATGTGTACAATGCAATGTGAACGCCGAACGATATATGTTATTTAATTTAGAGGGATAGTTATTACTTTTGTAGTTGATATTGATAAGGGGTGTGATTGATTTTCTAAGTGTAGGAATATAGATAAAACATTACATTTAAAGGTTCTATCTCTACATTTTAAATTTGATACAAATTCGTAGATATACATTTGCAAATCTTATATCATTAGTGGCAATCTTTTGTGGACTATTTTATTTTAACTAAACATGAATACATGAAGATAGGTGGGGTGTTCTATTGAAGTGGATGGTGGATTGCAAGATGGAAAGCAGATAGAGGGAGAGAAAGAACTGGTTGTACATGTACAACGAACCAAAGCAAGGTTTTTATGTGTGAGTGTTGCGGATTTCAGAAAATGGAAAGTAGAGTGTTGTAGAATTTTGGAATTTGTTAGAGAATTTATTATGAAACGTGAATTTTTTTTCATTATTTCAAACATAACCTATATTCTTATGGTGCTTGTTGATGTTTGTCAAAATGCCTCGGTCAACTATGTTTCATGGACTGTAATAATTCATAGCTTGTTCATTAGCATTTTTATGTAATCAACTGATGTAAAGAGAGAAGTTTTTCCTAATATGATCCTAGCTAGTGCCAAATTTGAAGCCTTGCAAAAAGAACTAAATTCATGTTTTTGCATGTCATCATGACAAAGTATTTAAAGAGAACACAAACCCAGTAAGCATATTATTCTTTTCATTTATCTGAAATTATATCTACAATTAAGTTTATCTTGGTCTGAACTACACACGATGCTCTCCATCCAATGTAGCAAAAATTATATCCACACGAGCTTGCTTGATTTCATTTGATCCAACTATTTTTCTTGTGGAACCTTATACAATTAATCCTGGAAGCAACATAAGAGTGTAATACTACAAGTATCGGAAGTGGATTGATTTAGTTTTGACAAAAACGTTCCTCTTGGGAAAGTGGAAAAGGAACAAAATGTCCAAAAGCCCCTTCAAAAAGAAATTTAGGAACACTTTTATTTGTTTTTTGAGTGGACTAAACTAATATGAAAAAAATATGGGTTGTTTATTGAAAATTGATTATTGTTTACTTGAAAATTGGCTCATCTATTGAGAAAAGCAAACCCTAGGATAGAGAAGCTGACTGGTGGGGATGCATTTTTTTTCGACACAACACTGTCCTAGTCTCATCCTAGTCAAAAAGTGTTTTGTGAAATCACCTTACCAAATCTCACAAATAAATGCCCATCAGAAGTGATTCTTGTGCTCCATGTAACATCTATCTGCTTACCATCTGTATATTCATCTAAATGCCTCATGTAATTATTATTATGGGTCAGTTGGTTTGTTCAAAAAATTGGAAGTATCATCCTGTCTCTTTTCAATGTCCAAGAGATCCTTGAAATTGGAAAATGAAATGATTGATATTTTTAGTAGGATATTGAGTCATAACAATTTAATTATCAAGTTAATTATTCTCTAATAGTTAAGTTGTTACTCTTCTTCTAGACACATTGAGACAATGTACTCTTTTGGGTAATTATTATCATTACCATAAGTGAATCTAATGTTACTTTGATGATCATGGTCTAGTGTTAGGGGATGTGTAATCACTAGGTGGTTATTGTCAGGAAGTTGATATGCACGTAAGGGGTGGGTGGAAAGTTGAGAGTTTGATATTGGTCCAAAGTTAATGGTACATTCCTACATAGATCAACGGTGTTGGAGGTTCCTCCACAAAAGCCATTACTAGGTCGGATATTTTGTTGAAATGACGAAAACAAAGAAATTAAGATTTATCTTGATGAAGATTGTAATAATATGCATCAAAGATATTGATTTAAAATGATTCAAAGCTAGAAATTTGGGAAGACTTGGTCGATAGATTCCAAAACAAACTTTGCAGCTCGAAAGGAAATAGCTGATTATAAAAATAGATCCCCACTAATTCTATATTACAAATCTGACATTTTAATCTATATTTTAGGGTATTATAAAATATATAGTTTAACTTACTTAGATCATCTACCCAGATTGTAAATCTAGATCTAAAGCATTAGAAACCTCATGTCAAAATCACAATATCTTTTTTCTCAATTGGGCGGTCCCTGATATATGGAAACAAAAAAATACAATTAGAGATTTTAAGATTTTGCAGTCCATTATAAATAGAAAAATGCTTATGGAAAACTGGTTATAATCATAGTTTTCAATAGATGTTGACATACAGACTACCAAGGTCACCTTTTTTCTCGCTTCTCTTATCTACATATAATAAATTTGTGTTAGGAATTAAATTTCAGTGTAAACAAAACCATCATTTTTTTCTTCAACAATCTCTCATTCGTCAAGCAGTAGTACCAAAGAAGTTAATCACTGAGTACTAACAACAACCTTCATGCACTTAATTTTGTCTCTTTTTGTATTGGAATCAAATTATTTGGACAAGAGATAAGGTAGTTTAAAGTAAGATATTCTTTCAATCCAAAAATTGTAACACCCAAACTAACTTCTAATCACATGAAGATCAAAAAATATAGAGACAATCTTACTAGCCAGTAAGGCTCTTATATAAAACAATAGCATCAATAAACCGACCCTCTATACAACATGGCTTCCTTATAATCTACTAATACCTTAATAGTTAGGGAGGTGTAAATAATGTATACTGGTAGTTGATAAAAAGAAGAGACATCCAAACAAATCAAAATCAATATATATATATATATATATATATATATATATATATATATACGTGTATTTGTTAAAGTTAGAAGAACCAGAAAAAAGAAACTTTGCACCTAGAAAAGAAATAGCTTACTATGAAAACAGATCCCCACTAGTTCTATATCAAAAATCTGACATTTTAGTATATATATTTTAGGGTATTATAATATATATATAGTTTAACTTAGATCATCTACACAAATTTTAACAAAATACGGATCTAAACCCCTAAAATTCTAGATCTAAACCATTAGAATATGAAGAGACACCCAAGCAAATCGAAATCAGTATATAGACATGAATTCCTTAAATTTTGAAGAACTAGAACAAAAAAATTATAGAAATAAGAAGTTATAATATTGAATATACCTTCTAAAATTCCCGCAGAAAATCACCTAATGAGGTCACTGATCAAGATGCATCAAATATGATCACATCAGATACAAGTTCCTATTTTGAATAAAGAAAGCCAAAATACATTTTAAAATGATCCAACAACAATATGTCCATTGGTTGAACCACAAATACAAAGCCATAGAAAAAAGACGTACAAAAACACCATTCAAGGTAGCACTTAAAAAACAAGCAACTTCCTAGAACATTTTTGAGTAGTTTGGAATTAGGTGTCAAACACTTACCAACGATTAATAGGATGGCTTAATTAAAAGTACCACATCTAATGGTGACCAGAGGTCAGACACTACTGGTTGGGTAGGGAAAGATACATATTTGGATAATAGGTTTAATGACAAGATGAATCACCACATCCTTGTAGATGGTAAAAGTTCCATGGTCTCATACTTGCATATGGGGCATATGGGAGAGATACACCCTAGATCACACCTCTAAAGCCCACACTTTAACTAGATCACAGACATTGCAGATCCCCATATTAAAAAGGTAACATTTGTGTTTTCACATAGTAATAAACCATGAAGGTTCCATCATCAACAAACCACATTCTTGCAACTAATTAAAGTTCCAAAGTCTCCACTATACATATTGTGCAGAGGGAACACGTTCACCCTAGAACCATTTGTACAAAAACATGTTCATTTTCTTGTACAACATAATGGGCTATCTTGGAAATTTTGGAAGGAGCCTCTAAATACAACATATTACAGAGATATCCCAAATCCCCATTCCCAAAAGGTAACATTTGGGGCTTTCACATCTATAGCATCACCAGAAGAAAAATTTAGTAAAACAGAGTTCAAGTAAGCCCATGAAAACCCGTAGTGAAATTGTTTTAAATTGTCGCATCTGGCCTCGATATTGATACCATTAATGCACACAAATCATCAAATCCTAATGGAATAATGATTTTTTACTGTAATAGGTTAACAATAAATTGGAATCACTAGTCCAATAGGATCACAAGAAACATAAGCACTTAAAAAATCTATATAAATTACTACAAAATTTGTTAAAATCACTACAAACATGAAGACCAAACCTACAAAAAATGACATGTAGGTTAATGAGTGAGGGTTTTTCTAGCCACACTCAAGTTTAAATGTCTGCAAAACCTAGTATTTTTTTGTAACTATTCTAAATTTACATCATCCTAGATCTAAAAATTATTCGGCTTACAAACAAAAATTACAAGATTGACGATATAAAGAAATTTATAACATCCTAGATCAATGACTAGTTCAATTGGGATACATGGAGAAAATAATTCCATTCTTACATGGTCGAAACTAGGACTCAAGACATCACATTTTATCAAACAAATCTTATTCTCATGTACACCATGTCTGGGAGTTTGGAGGATACATGCCATTTGTTAAACAATATTTCTAACCCAAATGTGTTCTTGTGGACTGTTATTATAACAGCCCATACCAAATAGGGATAGTATGTAGAGGCCTTTACATTTTTTAATGAAATGCATGCCATAGGCATCAGGGCGAGCCCTTTCATTTTGGTAAGTGTTTTCAAGGCATGTTCATGGCTACAAGCTTTGCGGAAGGGAAAGGAGATTCATTGCTATATGATTACAGATGAATATGAATCAAATGCCTTTATATCTTGTCCCCTCATGGAAATTTATGCCAAGTGGTGAAGAATTGAGTTTGTTAGCCAAATGTTAAAAAGAAATGCCCCAAAGAAGTGTAGTGCAGTAATTACAAGTTATGCAAAAAATGGGTGTGTTAAGGAAGCCTTGAAGATTTTTTACCAGATGCAATTAGAAGAGATTATACCTAGTTTAGTAACTATCATTATTGTTCTTCAGGTGTGTGCCAGTTTAGAGAACATGGAACAAGGAAGAGAGGTCCATAGCTATTTTATTAAAGATGGATATGATTTGGACGTTGTTGTGCATACTTTTCTTGTTAACATGTATATTAAATGCAAAAATCTAGAGGATGCAGGTAACTTCAACAAATTTTCTGATAGAAATCTAGTTGCATGGAATGCAATGATTGCAAGATTTCCTCGAAATGAAATACCTGAGGAGGCTTAGAGACTGTTATGTCAAATGCAATTAGAAGGATGTGAACCAGATGTCAGCACATGGAATGCTGAGAGTGGGTGTGGCGATGAGGCCTTGAAGGTGTTCCATCAGATGTAGGAATTAGGCATAAATCCAAATGTGATTACATGGAATTTTATAATTTCAGGGCATGCCCAAAATGAGCACAATGACAAGGACTTGAAATCATTATGCCAAATGATACTTTCATGTGTAAAACCAAATTCAGACACCATTGCAATCCCTTATCCTTTGTAATCTCGATGAACAGATAAATACATAAATTAGGAAAAGGGGGAAACCAAATTAATGTTTCAAGACATCTTGCTAATCTGATGTGTCAGCTTCTGATTACAATTACCACAATGTAAAAAAACCTTAGAAAATTGATATATAAAATAGCATCACTCAATATTTTGAGTGAACGATTATCAATATTCAGAGCCCCCAGAAGACGTGGCCTATGTACACAAGGAAAAATCCATAAGATCTTACTTTTTTTCCATTAGCAGATTTTGCTTCCACTACTTTTGAAGCTAGCATCGATTCTATTTTTAAATTCTGCATCATTTCCCCAAATGTTTAACATACTTTGCATCAGGTGTTTGGTTGGTCTTTTGTTGAAAAAACTTTTATCGTACACTCGATAAGGCATGTGATTGATAGTGGGCAAGCGCCAAGATGTTAGAGTGGTTAAACAACCACTGAGATTTTGATAGAGGGAACCGAGATGGATGTGCAAAGTACTATGGTAGTGAGTCAGGTGAGCTATTAAATAATAATAGATATAAGAGTTATCATTCACACACCTTTTGGAAGACCAGGAGAACAAGGACAACATGCCTTTTCCTCTCATAATTGTCAAATGATAAGGTGTGTGTGAAATCCAGAATTTATTCATAGAAACATCAACCACATCTCCCTCACCTCTCCTTATGCTCACCCCTACCGGTGTTTCGTCATCCAACATCTTCGCATCCACAATCCATGCAGGCCTCCATATTCCAATCAAAGAACTAAAACCCCTTGAAGGTCATGCATTATCATCTTTTCAAGAGTCACTAAAACATATAGAATATATTCTTATTGATGAAATGAGTTTCATTGGCCCAAAGTTGGTAAGAAAAATTGACCACAAGATATGTGAGGCTTTCTTGCATTCAAAAACAATTGAATTTGGGAACATATCTGTCATCCTCCTCAGATACCTCGACCAATTACCACCATTTTTGGATAGTCCTCTTTATGAAAGTAATTCATATGGAGTTATCCTTTGGAAGGGATTCCATTCTTCCATTACATTGCAAATAATATTTAGGAAAAAATAACAACTAATGCACAATTTTCATCCTGTAATTTACTATTCCACATGTGAGATTCAACTCCTCTTATTGAGGAATGAGAACTCCTAATGTCTTGCACCGACTCACACCTAGCTCAGTAGGAGATCAAAAATTTTAAGGACGTGCCACATTTGTTTATAAAAATGAACTTGTGAACTCTCACAACCTTCAAATGTTGAAATAATTGAATGTTCCAATCTCCTAATCCATTGTTGAAAGTAACAGATGAGTTGTAATAGGAGATCCTGATGATGATCAGTTGGAACAAAATGTTTTTCTATGCAAACAATAGAAAATCATGCTTATTACTAATTTATGGGCTAATGTAGCCCTCATAAATGGTGCTACAGGAACAATCACTGACATTTTCTACAACACATCGATTCCACCACCAACATTACCTTTATTTATTATGAAATTTGATAGATACAACAACCCTTGTTAGGATCCCTCCAACCCATCACATATTCTAATACCCCCTAATTCAAGAGGGAATTGAAGACAATTTACAATTAAAATGGCTTGGGGATTAACTATCCACTAGGGACTTACTTTTCTTAGAGAAACTAGCGACATTGGAGCCACTAAAAGGCAAGGTATGACATTCATAGATTTCTCCAGAGTTCCCTCACTTGCCAATCTATGCATTTCCTCTGCTTTTCATTCAAAAGGTACTCGAAAATGGTGCACATACCAACACTTGGAGCAAGAAGAAAGGAGGATTTAAGACTACTATCACTCAACCAAAACAACCCATCATAAATACTAACCTCTACTTTTATAGCACCTCCACTACTACTTTACTCAACAATTCTTGTGTGCAAAGTGGCAATGTCATTCAAGGGGTATCAAATGTATTCATGTTTAGTGCAAATAAAATTATCCACAAAAGGCTACCACTCATGATGTAAAATACGCAAATGTCTTAAAAGTGTTGACAGAAATTCCACATGTTGAAATCACTTTTAGATCATGATAAGTTTGAATTTAGTTGCCTAGAAAACCTTATGATGTTCCCAAGCTATAAATAATTTGTTATTCTTGGATGAGATACACCCCTATAAAGATGTTGATAACTATACGATGCTTGAAATGTTAAATAATGTACTACTCATAGTATGATTTATTCCTTCCTATTGGTGCTTGAATTATATTGTCAAATCCAATGCACTATGCATATGTGAACTGCAGTGAAATCCCAATATGGCATAGCATTTTATTCCTCACCCAATACATACAATGATTGCTATCCAATTTGGTGTTACAATGCAATGTTGTCTACATTGGCACATTAAATCGAAACTTCTCAATTCCATTCCAATAGAGAGCATGCCTATTGGCACAATAAGCACCATGTGTGCATAACTAAGATTCTAGACATCAAAAGTTTCATGGTAACTTCCAGTCACCAGTACCAATACTAGTGAGGCTGGAACCCCGCATAGGTGGAACAACATGAATGTCCAACTCCAATAGTGTATTCATTAGTACCCAAATGTGCATATTTTGACTCTCCCATACATAAGCATGTAGAGTTACCTTATCTCTTAAATAATTCAATTTCCTCATAGTAATGCTTAACCATGTTTATTTTATATTATTATTTTTGTGAGATTTTACGTGTTTTAAGTCATTCTTATTTTTTCATAAAATTAGTCTACATTGGAGAGTAGTTAACATCACAACCATAGACACATATCTGGTAACTAAAATATAATTCTTGGCCTTCCATCACAAGGGCATGCAAGCTTGTCTATGAGTAGGGAATAGTCTATGCAACAAAAAAAACACTTCGTTGAAAAACTCATAGCAAGACTGATACACACTTGTAGGAGTACCGATGAAATGCATTTAGTTAGTTGCAAAGACTGGTATTTCAAACTTGTGTATTAAGGTCAAAACACTTATGATTTTATCTTTCACCCAATTTTCAACAGAAAAGAGAAATTAAACTATTTTGTAACTTTTGCTTCAAATTTCACTTGAAATTATAGTAAATTCAAATCATCTTAAATACACATATATGATGAACATGACCTTTGCTTTAATTATTAAAAAAAACAATATAGTGCATATATGTGAAATATTCTGCCCCTATATATTTATTTATATTTCCTGGTAACACCAAATCTCAAATGCCATGTCATTTAACATAAGGTGAACATGCTACTAGGAAAAGGTAGAAATTGCCCCAGCTAACTTTAAATTTACAGTTATACCTCTCTAGTGTAGCTCTTGATTGCAAGGCGGAGATATTTCCATGAAGTACGGATGCTCAAGCTGACCACCTCTTCTCAGATAATACACCACTTGCACTTTCATCATTCTCACATCCACCTTACAATACCATCAATAGAATGACATGATTATTGGAAAACCACTGCAAGAATCAATAATGGTTTTAAGTATCACAAAATTGTTACTTCCTGAAATTATAAAAGTATTCCCATGACCTTTCCTGTGGACAACTAGCACCAAAACCTCCTAGTAATGGAAGAAACCAGGTACGAAACCATATGAAAATCTAGTGGTACAACATAACTTGAATGTTGAGAGAGACATAACATACACCATTTACCTCATGGAAACACTGAGTCCATGCAAAGACAACAAACATACGGTTCAAGCCAACAAACCAGGAATAACATACCATGAAGGAATCTGAGCATGCAGGGATAAAATAAAGTTAAAAATAGCTGAAAAATGTGAAAATGTCCATATGGCCATCAAACCGTCAAATTTAGCACAGTCGTAGAAACGTCCAAAAGGGTCTTTCCCATAGGGGGAACACCTTCAACGTAATGAAATAGTTACATTATTTCCCTTTAACATTTTTCTTTCAATATTGTATAATAATATTTAACGTGGTAAAATAATTCAGGATATTTTCTCAACAGTCTTTACTCAAAAAAAGGATGTGCTTAATCAAAATCAAAACAAAAATAGGAAGTACATTAGATTATACATAATAATTGATGTATAATATTCCAATTTTACTTATAAACAATAAGCAAACCCTCATCATCGAACTCCTACCTAAGAGAATTTCATGGAAGTAAAAAGGTAATGATAGGTATGAAATTATAAAAAATAAATTTGTTCATTTTTTCTTACTGAAGTGATAATGATTTAAAATGTATTTTTTAATTTATAAAACTAGGATCTCTTGACTATGATATTAGAAGAAAGAATTCAAATGTTGTTGTAGAGTTCATAAACAAAAACCTAAATATTCAATATCTTATTAAAACATTTGTCCATGAGAAAATAATAATGTAGAACCTCTTCCACCTAAAGGAAAAAATGTTGTAGTGGTTCCTCTCTTGGAATGTGGTGGTTTTGTCACAAATTTTAATCGATGGGAGCCAATTCAAATCTAACTAAGAAGAGTTATGGGTTGACAATATTGATGACATTAAGATAGCCCAAAATAATAATAAAAATATGTGAATAAAGGTTTTGGAGAAATGTAGATGTATATTGATAAAATTTTAGACTCAATGGCTTAGGTAGAGAAATCCAAGTACATTAGATGTAGGTATTATAAATTTTCTCCTGAATGAAGGAATAATGTCTATTATTTTTTTAGACAATCTTGTTCAATCCCATTTAGAGAAGTCTCTCAAACCTTACAATGAAAAAGATTGGTAATTGATCAAACAAAAATACTATTCAAAAATAGTATTTCATCAATCATCATCAATACATTATCCATATTTATATGTAGATAAGTGACTAGGGTTTAGGGTTTATCATTTAAGAGTCTTATCTTTCTGCAACTCTACACCCTTTTATCAAATCTGTATTCATTTTTAAAATGGATTGAAGCAACAAGTTTCACAAGGCTAGTTTATATTGCCCAATTTCCAACAAACACAAAAACACTCAAACTTCTACCCAACTATAACAATTCACCTTGTACTTTTCATATTAAACGTTCATCACACTCACTATCCTTTGGAATACCACCTAAATACATTGAGCATTGACAATACTACCACATAAAGATATGGATCATGTCAAAATAAAAGCTATTTTTATAGATGAAGATGTCAAGTATTTGGAGTCTCACTACTAATTATCTTTTGATGTAGCTATTGGTAAGTTTTTAATAATTGTATTAATGTTTAAATCATTTTTTATTTTATGAATTTTTATTTTGTGTTTTATTAATTAGTTATCACTTTTTGTGTTTCCTTACATTTACAATTTCTCAAATCCTTCAAAAAGGGGATTTCCCTTCAAGGGTTTCAGTCACCCATTTGTATAATCTATGGTTCAATTTTTCCAGGAAAGAATAACTTTGTAGGGTCTATATATGGATATTGTGTATTGAGCCTTGACTTATATGGTGCACACCCTTAGTTGACAAAAATATGATTGGTGAACTTTCTTATCCTCCAGGATAAGAATTGACCTGAGTAACTTAATGTGATCGAAATTGGTACTATTACTTTACATATTTTATTCCTGTATTATATTATGAATATCTATATAATTTATGCAACACGCCTTCTCGTACCACACTCCACATAAAGCTAACATTTATGTATTCAACAATTGAACAACAATTTACGAGTCCTAAATATATGACTATTTTCTTCTTAATAATAATTATTAATTTTATTCATATTTTATATATTATATTTGGGATTAATAGTTTGTTTATTATTGAATTTTAATAGGAGATAGTTGTTGCAGTTGCAACTTGAAGAGAGGATACTTTAAGAGAACATTTACCACCAGATTCCATTACTATTTCTGAGTCAGATGGTCAAAAAACCGAGGACACCAGTCCAAAAATAAGTACTTCTCATGTGAAACAGATGAGGAGTTCCTTAACTCCTCATCTAATTGACACATCTACCATGCCACTAATCATGGGTATTTATTATTTATATATTTCAATATTTTTAAAGTATATATAATTTCATAGAAATATAGATTAAAGATTTATAACTTGTTTACATTCCTTTGCTACAGTAACCTCCAGTAGTGCAAGTTTATATCATCATGATCATTCTAGTCCATCAAGATATATCTTCGTTACCTTAGGGTATGTATCTCATTCAAGTTGTAATTTTAAGTTATTTTTAATTTGTTATATTTTTTTAAATGAAGAAACCCATACATTTAAATTGTTAATGGTTAGTTACGTTTAGATTATAAATACTAGTTCCATTCCCAGTCTTTTCACTGTACTCATCAATAACAACCAAAACACCTACAATATAACCCTTTTGCATCTCCCCTGTAATATATGCAAATAAGTAATTTATTTTTTTTTATCATAAATGATATAATATTTAATATTATTACATTCTTATTATGTTTATCATTTCAATTTTCTCATGTTATTTACAATTGATTATTGCATTACCTCCTCCACCTCCAAATACATTTACTACTTTGAGGATAAATATGCCACCATCGCTATTGCCATCGCCATAAAAATATGTTAGTACCAGGGGAATTGGGAAATATATTAAATTTAATGCTCCAGCTTTAAGTAAGAGCACCCTAAATATTTTTGCAGAATTTCCATCTTTTGCATTGGGCAATGTTCTAAATGCATGGGTTTTTTTTGTATTAATTGAAATTGATTTGGAAGAGGAAAATATTGGGATTGAAAGTGGGGTTTAATCCCATGTAAATTTCAATCTGCAAGATATGATTCATGGGATGATAAAACCTTCTTCAGTAAGAGAACAAATATGAAACAAACCTTCTTAAAGAGAAACTACCTTAACTGATGATGAAAATCCCAAATTTTCACTTAATAGTCTTTTGGATGACAATTGTCGAGCCACTATTAAATATGTTTTAACAATTCATGATATTGAACAATTATGTTTTTGGGAGTGTAGGGATAAATTTTTTATCAAAGAAATAAATTCCTAATCAACCAATCAATCCCAAAGACATTAATTGTATTCTTCAGTATAAATTGAACCATCAAAGGTTGATATTTTATTAAATCAGGTTACAAATGGTATTGTGTCTTTTACAAATAATTACAATGAGGATGTATTAGATATAATGTTTAACAAAATTGAGAATTTAATTGTCGAATCACAAGCCTACCATAATATGTGGTCAAGAGACAAGGGTCTTATAGTTATTGCAAATGTAGAAAGGGATAAGGCATTGGTAAGTTTTATTAAATTTTCAAAGATGATTTATAATTTTTATAATTTTATTAATTATTTTTCTATTTTTAAAATGAAATTGAAGTACCATAATTTGAGTAATGAAGCAAGAGTGCTTGATGTACATTTAAAAATTGCAAGGAAAAGTGTAATTGCAGTAGTTGATTTGAAGTAAAATCTTATCTGTAACGCCCACAAAAAACTGCTCTTAAATTAAAATAGAAACTAATAATTTAATAGTCAAAATTACAGTATTTTTGTTTTGTTTTAAAAGAGGTTTGTAAGCCTAGACATTATCCACAACTAACAAATTTCCTTGGTTGAAGTCTTTCTACACAAGCTTGTGAAAGTTGGAATTACATGAATAATTAAATATTATTAATTTACTTCCTAAAATATATTTACGATTTAAAACAATATTTTTACCAAGTTCCAAAAGTTTAATTGCTTATCATGCACCAAGATTGCTTTACTTTCTAACAAATTTTTTTAATTTATTTTGTCTAGCCACTCAGTGGCCCCATTCACCCCATTACCCATGCACGCTTTAATTAAATTTCATTCCCACAAAATACCGCCCCTTAATTGATGTATGGTTAAATCTGAGCCATTAGATCAAATCTATCCTAGTCATTGGATTTAGGTTTCCCTAAATATCCTTATGGGTTTCTTTTTATTTCTATTTTCCCCAAAATCATCCTCATTTTTTCATTCTTGTTTTGTGGGTTTGGAAGAGGAGAAGCCATGTGAGCAAGAAGAGAAACCATGGAGAAATCTCCATGGTTCTAGTTGTAATGGATAAATATTCCTCCATTCTTCTCTTCATAGTTTAGTTTAGACAAGGGTTTGCTATTGTAAGGTTTCTCATTTAATTAATGTAGATATCCCACTGTGGATCTGTTTTTTTGGATATTTAATATATATAGATTCTTTGAGTTCAACAATTGCGGAAACCCCCCGTTTCATTAAATCTATGAAATTTTACACATTTGGATGCACATAAGATGATTTATAGGCTTAAAAAATTAAATTTGATTAATTACTAGTTGCTGGAAGTTTCATCTTGAAGTTTTAAAGCTTAGATTTTATTTAAATTCAATCTAGATTTTTCATAGTCGCGAGTTTTATTTTTCCATTAAAAGTGATGAAACCCCTGCCCTACACAGAATGATGGTCCTGTGATCGTTGCATTACCTAAGGGGCGATTCATTGACCGTTGCTGTTTGCTAGGTGGTGGTTCTGAAACCGTTGCTCTACATAGGGCGACAATTCTGCTTCTTGAAAATAGAACCTTAAATTAAAGTATTTTTCAAACATTTTTCTACTTGGGTTAGTTTTTAAGGCAATACTAACTTTAATTAACGTGTCTAGAATTAATTAGTTGATAGATTAACATCATATCTTAGTTTCATAACTCAAAGTTTCAAAATTCATAGCTTTTCCATTCAAACATATAACCTTCAACAATATGAAATGTACGTTTTCTTTTATTGAACATTCTTTGGAATTTCCCCTTTCAACCATAGAATACAAATATGATAATTACAATTTGCAATTTAAAATTATTTTGCAATTCAAGAACTTATAATTCATTTCTATCAATAAAATTAGTCCTTTGCAACAAGGTATACAACAAGCACTCTTTCTACATTCAACTAAATCACTACAACTTGGAATCAATGAAATATACAAGACTTTCTTTCAAACATACAAAAGTTACAATATTCCACTCTAAGTGGGAACAATAATAAATTTTACAACATGGAGAATTATTCCAAAAAGATCAAAACACAAGTTTTCTTTCAAGGTCATTGTTGTATATATCTTTCCCCCCAGGTAGATATAGACAAGCAGAAGAATATAGAAATCAAAGAAGCTCATATCCTTGACATTTAGCGCTTTGGCGCACAGAAATGGCGCATAACACGGAGTGTCGACACAGAAAAATTTACACCTTGGCGCACAGAAATGGCGCATGACACGGAGTGTTGACACAGAAAAAGTTACACCTTGGCACACAGAAATGGCACATGACACAGAGTGTCGACACAGAAAAAGTTACACCTTGGTGCACAGAAATGGCGCATGACATGGAGTGTCGACACAGAAAAACTTACACCTTGGCGCACAGAAATGGCGCATGACACGGAGTGTCGACATAGAAAAAGTTACACCTTGGCGCACAGAAATGGTGCATGACACGGAGTGTCGACATAGAAAAATTTGTGCCTTGGCGCATAGAAATGGCGCATGACACGGAGTGTCGACACAGAAAAAGTTGCGCCTTGGCGCACAGAAATAGCGCATGACACGGAGTGTCGACACAGAAAAAGTTGCGCCTTGGCGCACAGAAATGGCACATGACACGGAGTGTCGACACAGAAAAAATTATGCCTTGGCGCATGTAAGAGGATGTCGACACACACATGGATGCACCAAGGTGCACCTTCAAGAGGTGCAACATTTTGAGCGCTGACAGGAAGTAACACCTGGCGCAGATATTCAGATGGCCATAACTTTTGATTGGGAGCTCGGATTCATGCAAGGTTGGACTTTTCAGAAATATTACGAGGTCTTCTGTCCAACTACAACTTGATATCTTTAATTGGGTGAGAAAAAATTCTTAAAAATGCAAAATACAGTTCGCCACTTTTGGGTTCGCTGGGGTTCTCACCTACCATCATTATAAGATGAGTTAAGTGCATTCTGGAGGTGGTTGGGGCAGATTTCAGATTTCCTCTCTCTTCCCTTTCTCATTCTTCCTCTAAATTGTAAGGAGGGGCTTCTTTCAAAAGGTGGTGGTTCATCTTTTCAGCTCTGCCGTCCCTTCTTTTCTTCTCCAGGGTTGAAAATGGAGTTCGAACCTCCTCCCCTGCTCTGTAATGGTGTTTTTTGCCTTTTACTGTTGAAATGATGTTCTGTGCAAACTCCTGAAGCAACAAAAAAATGTTTCATGATGCATCTGTCCATCCTTTCTTGTTTTTCACTTGTTTTCTTCTTTCTTCTCTTCATTGCAGGTATTTGCGCATGTTCTAATGTTCATTACAAGTTTGGAGCTGTGTTCATGGAGTTTTGGGACATTTTTTGTGAGAAATCTATCCTTGGGTCTGTGATGCATCTGTCCATCCTTCCCATCGCTCAGCTCTCTTTGTTCCATGACAGTTTTGATAGATGTTCAACATTCTCCTTCTCTGGTGTATCACCATTTTAGTGTAGGATTTTGTTCTTTTCTCTTCTCTCTCTCTCCCTGTCTCCTTGGTGGTTAGATTAGGATTAGATTAGCTTGCCTGCACTAGAATAGCTTGTGGCAGGTAGTTTAGGAGTAGGAACTAGCCTTCTCTGGAGAGCTTTCCCCATTTCGCAAGGTCCCATACTTGGGAAAAGCTCCATGTTGTGCAATCACACTGGATGCTTCGAATGATCAAACTAGAAATCTGATCAGCATCTAGGGGTGCTGTGATTTTTCATCAACAGTCATCTCCCAACTTTTATCTTTCAACTTGCACCCTTCAACTCTTCACAAAATGGATCATAATAAAAATAAAGGGGTATAGGCGATGTTCTCCTGCAACCTATAATCCAATAAGAGGAGAATCCATCTCCTTATTAGCCCCCGATCCTCAACCAAAGAACAATATGGGGTATTATGCAATATTTGACAACTATTAAAAAAGGTTTCCACAACAAGCATTCCATAATAACACAATCAAATAACATATTCAACAATCCATTCAAATAAAATAGCAATCTCACCAATAAGCACAAAGGCTTGAATACAACAAGCCAACAAGGAGCAATGGAATATGAGCACCACCTCCTTTTTTCTTTCAAGTGAAGTAGGATCTCCACCCAAAAGCCTTCATGTGCACAACTCAAAACATAAATCAATCCTTATTTCTACACTTACAAAAAATACAAAATATATCCATGTTATCCTTTTCACTCCCCATAGGTGGAACCTAAAATCACACTCCCTCAAAAATTCATGCCTCACATCTCCCTTTTCCCTCCCCAATGGTCCCATAAATCCATCTCCCACACACAACTTAAGGTGATCTACCCATTTACAACAACATAACCACAACACTCATATAATATACAAACAACACACTTTCTATATCAAATACAAATAGTAAAAATATACAAAGAGTGGAGAGCCTACCTCTCCATCAAGATTTTCCTTTTCTCAAACAATCCTTTGAATCCTTCACCCAAGCTCAATCCAAGATGCAATTCCAAAAGAAAACTCCAAGTATAAAATCCAAAACCAAATTTCAAAAGTGTAAGGGAAACAATTAAGGAAAGTAACCTTAAATCCATTAAAATCATCTACTAAATAGAAAAGGGATGTGAGGATGATGAAGTGGCTCCATGTAGGATTCCACTTCATCATCCATCCATTCCAACACACAAGTCAAAAACAAAGACAAAAGCAATTAAATGCACATCTATGACTTATGACATGCCCACATGACACTCTAACTTGTACACCATGCTTAATACAAACAAAATTAAATGTGGTAAGTAACAATTGAAATTATTTACACTTTTTACACTCCAAAATGCATAATTAAGCCTAAAATTAACTTCCATACCATATCTATGATTTTTGGATTAATTTAAAAGGCATGGGACAAGATTAGCTTGTCCCATAAGCCTCCAAAAAGGTCTCCCAAGTCAAAATCCAAAACTTGAAGTTAGAAAGAGTACACAACACAAAACCCAACACAAATCTAATTTACATCCACAAGATTTCAAAGACCATTTACCAAATTTATTTCCCACGTCATATCTTCCCCTTTAATTCAAATTTAAGCTAAAATAGTTGATTAAGATACATTAGCAAGTGTTAATAAAGTGACAATATTTCCCAAGTAATTAAATACATGAACACAAATTATAACAACCAAAATTAAAGGAAAGTAACACATTACACCCATGACCACATAAATGTGGTTACCCCCCATGGGAACCTCCTAACAAAGCATGCAACAACACAACATAACATTATACACAAGTTGTCAAATTTTGGCCATGTTGGACAACACCCGACATCATTCTGTGGTTGGTCCCTTATCCCCTTTCAATGCATGTGATAAAATGTCCCTGCAACACAAAAAAAATACCTCTCTGGCCTTGCGGCCATATCAACAACATGAATAATAATATACATATAGAAATCAATAATCATCATTCAAAATTAGCAATTGTATCATCTATCATTATTCAATTTAATTTAATTTTAACATCAATAACATCATAATTCTACTCAAAATATCCAACATAGGCTATGCATCTAGAATAGGACATGTTAGTATAAAATCAGAATGCTGCAAATCAACATATATATTTGTCCATCATCGTCATCTAGTGCATCATAACAAAAATGTAAATCACAACATGTCAATAGTCCAAATATATGCACAATCTATCATCTACTAATCAAGATATAATAATCAAAATGTCTAAGTATCCATCTAACATTCATATCATCATAATGAAAAATAGTGTCAAAGAAGAGCGGGCACTACATTATCACTTTAAACAAGAAAAATAATGCCTTAATAAGGACCATAAAGGAACATGTAATGGATCCTAAAATATAGTTGAATAAAATAGAAGAGGATCCAATATTATTTTCTACCAGTGATGAAGCAAATCCAAATGTGAAATACTTTCAAATATCAACACAACCGTGAAGGATATTTTTTTAGTCACAAGTTTTAAAATAAGGTTCTGGTGAAGTGGAGACAATAAGACAAACCAAAAAATCTACTTCTTAAGGATGCAACTACAATATGAAATTGTCAAAATTTAACATTTGAAAATATGGTTGTAATTTTTTTTAAAAATTAATTTTTAGACTGTAAATACATATAAATTTTTCATAATTTTAATCTTCTTCATTATATTAAAACATTGCAAGTTTCAATTTATGTTGTATTGTACTTGTATTATATTCATATGTATGTTCTCCAAATAAAATCATAATGTGATTAGAATATTCAATTATGTTTAATATTACATAATACATTATTGATTATTATCATTTTCAAACAATTTATTTCAAAGCAAGATGGATTTATTTTTATACAATAATATTCTAGGATATTATTATGATTTAAATTTTTTTCCCCCAAATTTCTTGATTAAAAACTCTAAACAACAAGTTACAACACTGAAAATATTATTCAATAAAGAACATGCATATATAAAAATAACAACTTAGATACTTATAATATGGTATGAAATATGATTTATACAAATACTATGTCCATACATACATATTTAGTCAATATGTGGCATCTAAATCAATTCTTGACTATTTAGGTCTTCAAAAATCAAACTATTAACTAATATTTTTTATTTATTTTGAGTCATAGTTTTGATGTTTATGTTTTCTTTGTTGTTGTTATTGTTAGCCCCTATATTAAAATTTCATGCCTCTCTCCTTTTTGCAAGATAATTCTATACTTCCAATACTATTTCATAAGGAAATGTGTCCACGTCATATTGTGAATCATAAAATCTCAAACAAGTCTTAAGTTTTTTATCCAGTCTGTTTCGATATTTTTATTTAACAAATGTTAATCCACTAAAAAAAATTTCATTTTCAATTGATCTCAATATAATATTTTGATGTAATTAAGACAATCAGAAATATTCACTAATGATTTCTTGGAGGATGCTACAAGGATACAACTTTTTCCATATCCGTGTAATTGTACCTTTATTTGTTGGTTCACTTTGTAAGTCACATTGTTCAACCATTATGATGCTGAAATGAGTTGATTGACATGAAAGTAATTCCGTTTGAAGAATACCCTCAATTTGAACTCCATTATATTCTACTAATTTTACAAAATTCTTAATGAGAGTACCCATGTGTTGTTTAAATGTGTATTAATTGTATCTTTCTTGCCTACTGCACGATTCCAAAACATAGGATTGACCACTCCCATGGCCTCAAGAATCTCATCCCTTTTAAACTATTATTTTATCTCACTTGATAAACATTGAAAATTTTTCTGCAATTTGATTCCTCTTTGAGATATAAGACCTTTATATAAATTACGTGTTACAGGGACTTCAATGTTTGTTTTAATAATATCCACTCTTTTTTTAAAAGTGGACGTTTGAATGATACAAGGATATAAAGATGATCACTTATATTGAATCTAAAAAACTATTAGAATCCTTTAAATTTGTTATAGTCTATCAACTATTGAATACATGTCCTTGAAAATATTCATTAGAGTTGTATAGTAAATCTAATGTTTGACATACATGTTTTCTCAATCTAATGAAGTCCATTATATAGATGGATCTTTCATGAGTATATTTTGTTAAGGAATTGATTTCATTCAACATGGGTAGAATCCCACAAAGAGTAAACAATGTTTCTAAATCTATTAAGTGGTAAAGAATGTTTTTCCTTATGAACATACACACGATACTTAAACATAAAACCATCTAGTACTGGATATTCATCAAAATTTATGCATGTAGGATCATACATGGAAATCTATCTTTTATTAGTGTATTTAAGAAGTTTTTTAACATCCATCACTCCAATTACAAATTTTTGAAAATCTAGAAATAGTTTTGGACTGCTTGACATATTCATGTGCAATTCACATATAAGATCTTCAAATTTTGAGACATTTTAAAATGTACTGTCTATGTTGTATGTAATATTCATCATATGAGTTATGAAATGAATTAGAATCATATAAGGTGTAACTGATGTTTTTAGGAAGAAACATACACCAATTATATGACCCTACATTACTTATTCACCATCACTATAAACACATATAAGCTTTGTAGCTAATGGATAATCATCCTTCCAAGCTACATCCTTCAAATTAGATATAACCAATTTGTAAATATTTTCAGTATTGCATTTTTCCTTCATTTTATAAAAAACTAGAAGATAAGGTTTCCTTGTGTGGTTCTCAAATGTATAAATTTGAATACAAACTTGAAATGAGCCCCTCCTTACAATATATAGGAAGAATGAGAGAAGTGAGAGAGAAGGAATTTGAAATCTTGCTTCAACCACCCAAAAATGCATTAAAATCACCTGTAACAATGATGGGCGCCACTACAAAATCCATACCTCCATGTAATTTTCCTTGTTGGAGAAGAAAGGAATCCTGTACCTCATCATTTTGGTGGGTGAGAAATATGGAAACACCCTCTAAAATGTTAGAATGTATTTCCTCATTTTGAAATACTCAGTCTCACTAAAAATAAGAAAACCAGTCGTAGTTGTGTAGAGGACACTGAGGGCTTTCCAAAAAGTCTTATCATGTGCAAATATAAGCTCCCAGTTAAACGTTATGGCCATCTGAAGATGAGGGTGCCATACTGTAATAAATATGGGTGGTGATCTCTACATTTTCAAACTCTGAATTGCATCGCATCCTTTGAAATTCAAAATATCAGACTTTCAGGATTTGGAACTTCGTGCATTTTGATTTTAGAGTTTGGATATTGTTCAACACTCAAGTTGGCTTGAGATTTCCGAAATGTTGAACCTTTGAAGTCCAAAATTAAAAATTTCAGGATTTAGAACTTCAGGCATGTCGCGTTACACTGTTCATCACTCGAGCCAAAAGTTTTAAAATTCTGAAACCCCAAAATCTGAAATTTGGACTTCAGGTTTCAGAAATTTTTCCTTTTCAGGGGTTTTAAGATTTAGGATTTTGGGGGTTTAGGTTTTGGGATTTCGAGGGTTCAGGTTTTGGGGTTTCAGGAATTTGAGTTTCAAAGTTTTGGGGGTTTGGGTTTTAGGGTTTTGGGGGTTTGGGTTTCAGGATTTCAGGGGTTTCATTCTTCGCATATCTTGAAAATCCTGAAATCCCGAAGTCCATATTTCAAAATTCAGGTCTTAGATCTTTTTCCTCCCCATGTGGCATTGTTCATGGTGAGCTCCCAAGACTCTGAAACTCTGAAATTGATATTCCTTTTATGCGTTGACCTCTAAATTTAGGAGCTTTACGCTCCCTATCTCCGGGTTTCCCCATTTTTCACTTGGGCCTGCCTCTAAATGACCTCACCTCCAAAGTCCAAATTTAGGAATTTAGAGCCTTTTTCATTTCCCAAACTCCTCTGTAATGTGCCTGACCTACCTAACCTGATTGGCCAATACCAAAGTGTGATCTCCCTTGGTTGAATCGATCCCTAATTTTTTCTCCATGGGGTCTTGTTTGTCTGATTTCACTCAAGGGGCCAAATTGGATAATAGGTACCTGATGGTACCATGAATATACGCTACCGACTAGTAGCATAAATATATACTATTGGCTGGTAGCATATATTCATGCTTCCATCTAGTAACATGAATATATGCTACCGGATGGTAGCATGAATGTATGCTACGATTCAATAACATATATTCATGTTACTGTCTCGTACGATATATTTATTCTACCAACTAATAGTATGTGGTATGGATTTGTAAAAAATAAAGAAGATCAAATAACAAGGTGTTTAATAGTTTACATATCGCTCATCCATGACTACATACTTAAATTACAATTGGATTGGTCTTAGGTAAAATGGCCTCTGGAAACAAGAAGAAAGATCAATTAAACAGCAAAAGAAGCATATTTAATTATTTAATTTAGCCAAAAAATTCACACACATAGCTTTCATCTACTTCAAGCATGGGTAAGAGATTATTTTTAGTGCATTTTTTAGTTTAATTTAAAGTTTCAAAATCACAATCAAACCCTTTTCAATTTTGAGTGTAAAAACCCCCACTGATAATTAGAATCCACATGAAACAATTAATCAGGATAACATCTCACCAAACTCACCACATATAACAATTAATCATAATAATATGTCAACACATGAAGATATTATTTATGATGGAAAGCCAGAGATGGAAGATAATCCTCGTTGTAAAATGCCTCCAATGGAATACATTAATAAAGATGAGATTCAACTAGTACAAGATATTCTCAATTTTCAATCTCATGAAATAGAGACTCAAGTTGAAAATTATAAACAAAAATCTATACGAAGAAAGAAAAATAGTTGGATAATTGGGAGGTCATTTAAGGTAGAATGGGCATCTAAATATCCATTCATTGAAAACTATAGATCCATAGAA
This sequence comes from Taxus chinensis, assembly GCA_019776745.2. Lineage (NCBI taxonomy): Eukaryota > Viridiplantae > Streptophyta > Pinopsida > Cupressales > Taxaceae > Taxus > Taxus chinensis. The sequence continues at coordinate 129,538,074 of CM034147.1, read as the reverse complement.
TGGTAGTTATACTCCAACAAAATATATATGTACAATATGTAGTTAGAAACTAAAAAAGGACAACATATTACAAATGAAGTTGGACATAATTAAGAACCATGGTGGAAAAATATATATGACAGTAACGGAAAAAAATGGAAAAAAATAAAGACACATAATTAGAAATATGTAAAATCTTGCTTGCATGTAAGATTTCTAGATTATAAGGATTTGTTTCAATATAATGGGTTTATCAACATTCCACAATCATGTTGGTCGAAGAGAAGTGCATGGGAAGTGGAAAAATGTTTAGAAATAATTGAAATGGAAGATTTGCAAGAAAAATTAAAAACCAATGTTTATCTCACTTTCCATCGATGAGGTCAGAACAATTGACAACACATCGTGGGTTTGCATACACATCTACACTTTTGAGAATCATTCAAGGAAAACTAATTTGTTATATATCAATAAAATGGTTGAAAATTGTAATGCTGAAAAACCTTTGTTTTTATAATTTAAGGAATTTAGCTTGGATGGATGACTATGTAGTTTCTAATAAGTTGTTATGTGTTGGTATTGATGGTGCATCAATAATTCAGGGTCTTAGAATTGGACAAGTTGTGTTCATCTGCAAATAAAAATTACCCCATTTATGATTCCAATTCATTCAATGGCTCATATAATGAACCTTGCATACAAAATTGCTAACATATTTAAAAATGTTTTTAAAGTGGAAGAGCTCTTCCATTACTTGCATGGTTACAAGGAAAGAAATCCTAAAATATTTTTAGAGTTAAATAAAATTTCAATTGGAGTTACTCATGGTAAAAGTATCCTTAAAGATGTTGATATAATATATATTTCCATGTATGATCATGCATGTAGGATTTTTGAATAATATCAATATTTAGCAGGTTTAATGTTTAAATATCATAGGGAAGTTGAAAAAGTGAAATATTTGTTGTTCCATTTATAAGATTTCAAAATATTATTAACACGATCTAGTAGTATCCCTATGTTTAAGGAAATCAATTGCTTAGTTAAACATGCTCAAGAAAGATCTTTTTTTTTTTGAATTCATAAGGTTGAGAAAACATGTATGTCTATCTCTTGATATGTTATACAACTATGAATGTTTTTTTAAAGGACCATTTTTAGTAGTAGGTGAACTTCTCATACCATATGGAATTATATAGAAATAGTATTTAAAATATAAGCAGTTAAGAGCGGTAAATAACATGTATTTCATATATTATTAATGGAAATGGAGATCATCAATGCACAAATTCCAAGGGAGTATTGATGGAAATCAGTAGTAGTAGGTATTGAGAAAAGTGACCAATAACAAGTAATGTTACATGAAAAAGGAGGGTGCAAGTATATATGACTCTTATAAACCTATATTTTATTAAAATATTAGGGATATCATTCTGATTGAGATCAAAGGATTGTCATATATCACGGTATGTCTTAGTTTTGTAAGCCATGGTCAGTGGTGTATCAACTTATAGATATAAAGATTTACTAAGAAATTTGGATTTTACAATATTTCTAATATTAAATTACGGTATTCATTAGTTGCATTGTTAGTAATTATCTCATTATTAGTTCCATTATTATTTGAAATATATCGTTCAAACATAAGTACAATAATATTAATTACAGTTTGAATAATTCATTATCGATGATTCACAATGATTAATATTCATCTTACTAATCATAATTCAACAAATTAAAAAAAAAAATTGCTTAAAAAAAGGTAGTACAATAAAAAAAATTCTCGTTGATCCTACTAGACAGTCATGTAATAAAGTAAGTTGAATGAAAAATTTCCGATAATCTTCCATTGTATAATAATGCAATTCTAATGGGCTCTTAATAGAAGATGATAGGGTTTGTAATGCATTAACATTTCATTAATTCATACACAATCATTAAAGCAAATTGGATGATATTTTAGACACTATGTTGTGATATTGTATGATTTCACCATATTTTGTGGATACATATTACATATTAAAGACAACTTCTAATTCACTTTTCGAGCTTGTACGGGATCTGATTAGGAGATGGGTCTTCATTACAGCCATTTGTATTTTAGATTTTCCTTTTCACATGGAATTTGTTCAGTTTCCTTAGCCCACATAACACTATCCAGTGTCAATCTCTGAACAACAAGTTAGTGAATCGCTGTAGGAATGTTTCACCATATCTTGATAATTTTACTATTGATTTAAGTACATTGTTTTTCCAATTGAATTCCCAACAATTTCACTATCACCTTGTTGAGCCATTTTTCAACATCCTTGTATAACTTTGTTGAATATCCCCTTCTTTCCTACGAATCGTATGTTTAGTGGTATTTTCATCATACTAGTCGTACTAGAAACATCTTCCCAATACACATTCATTATCTGGATTGCATATTGTAAGTTTTGATAGTATCACAACTTAGGCCAAATGATAAATATCATATTGATTCTTGAGGAATATTTCTAAATATAGTCAAGACATCATAGCACTCACTGTTGGACACCATGAAATATTTAATTTTTTTTACCTACTACTCAATAACTAATATGCCATAATGATCACATATTTCATATGTTTTCCATAATTTTTTGTCATGGAAATATTAGAGTTTTCATAATATTATGTACAAGAATATTCCATTTAGTTTTGCTTCTTTCTATAATTCTATTGAACAATAAAAGAACAATTTATCCATGTACAAAATAAATTATTTTCTTGATTTGATTTCTTACAAAAATGAGTTTTCCAATATTACTAGTGAAATAATGTGGGCCACACTTCATGCCACTTAATGAATTAGTTTCGACTCATAAATTTTGATATTTGTATTAACTACCTTCTTTCATTCTAAAAAAACTCACAATTAGTCAATGAAGCCAAACTTCAAAGCAACACTCAACACACTGCAAAATACCTATGAAATCCAAAAGAAAATAAATCTCTCTTCTTCATTATTGAATAATGAAATACAATGCATTTCCTAAATAAGAAAACAAATCCCCAACTTGAGTTACCATGAAAAATCTAATTGACTTCAATTAAATCTACTATGTGTGGCAAAATTTACTATTTTAGCAATTTACTAGAACCTGCTATTTTTAGTAAGTTCATATACTTATTCACATGGGCACAAAAATTGCCACTTATTTTCTATATGCCTAAATTAGAGGAATTGCCAACTTTCTAACCTACTATGTATGCAAGAGACTAAAAATAACTAATTCCCAAAAATAAGAAAAAACCGAATTGAAACTTAAATCATAATTTATGGCCCCTAGATGGTGGATTTTGGCCCAAAAATGTACTGTAAATTGCTCCAAATGGTGGGGTGGGTTGAAAACTACATTCGTCTCATTGAAACATGTGTTTTAACAAAAAATGACTCAAATGGACACCCGGAGCACAAGTTATGACCTTTTCAAGTTCCTGCTAATTTTGGCGCATAATTTTCCCCTACTTGAAAAAAACGTAACTCCTACAAGTTTTGTTCTTTAAAATTATTCCATTTATCTGCATCTAAATTTTTAATCTCCCACTCTATGACCTAATTATTGTCCTCTTGTTCCAATCCTTTCCATTGTACCAAATATTTTTTGTATTTCCTATGTCGCGTGTCCATTGTTTTCTTATCTAGAATTTGATCCACTTATTCTTTCTTCTACACCGGAACCTACTACCTCCAATCTACTACTTCATCAATAACATCCCCTTCTGCACCATCCCCATGAAAATAATACAAATATGGAACATTAAACACTAGAGAAATATCAAAATTCCCTGGCAATTCTACCTCATAAGCATTATCATTTATTTTTTTCATGATTTTACAGTGACCAATCTTCTTGTACTTCAGCTTGTTATAGGTTCCTTTTGGAAACCTTTCCTTCTATAGGTATACCATAACCAACTAACCAACTGTAAATACCTTTCTTTATCTATTCACATATGCTATTTCCTTATATTTATCATTACTATTCTACAACTTCTTCCTCACTTCTTCCTACAATTATTGTATATGTTCGAAAAATGCTTCTGCATCATCATTGACTCTGCCATCAACTGGTAGTTGTACCAAATCTAACACCCCATTCAGATTACTCCCATACATAATCAAAAATGGAGAATTTCTTGTGGATCTATTTATGGAACTGTTATATAAAAACTCAGCTTGTGGTAATGTTAAGTCCCATTGTTTCAACTTTTCCCCAACTATGCACCTTAACAAGTTTCCCAAAATCTGATTTACCACCTTTGTTTGCCCTTCGGTCTGAGGATGATAGAAACTGCTGAATTGTAGCTGAGTTCCCAACTTCTTCCATAAAGTCCTCTGGAAGTGACTTAAGAACCTTGTGTCCCTATCTAAAGTAATTGTTTTTGTAACACCATGCAAATGAATAACTTCTCTGAAAAAAAAATCTGCTACGTCTATCACATCACTTGTTTTCTTATAGGAAATAAAATGAACATCCTTCAACCACAAAAATTGATTCATTACCTCGTTCTATTTTTGGTAATCCTAAAACAAAATCCATACTTAGATCTGTCCACGACCCTTTAGGAACAGGAAACAACATATACATCCTTGTATCATGTGCATGGCCTTTCAAGACTTGAAAAATTCGACACCTCTCCACATATCTTACCACCTATATTTTCAGCTTTGGCCAATAGTATTTCTCTGCTACTAAGGCTATCATATTATCTTAACAAAAATACCCAGCCAATCCTCTGCTATACAACTCTTTCACTATATTCTCTCTCATAGATCCAACTTGAATACATAGTTGGCGTCCCTTCAAATAAATAGCCATCCTGGACATCTCCTGCATTATTTGAAAATGGATGAATTAAACTTTCAAAAATATTCTTGAAATCTGAATTAAAAGAATACAAACCCTTTTTTGCTTCAAAACCCACCAGCTCATTTTCCACAGTGGTAAAAAAAGTCACATGCCTACTCAATGCATCTGTAACTTGACTGTGTTTCCCTGATTTATGTTTTAGAGAAAAATTATAACCCTACAAAAATGATACCCACTTTGAATGCCTACTATTCAATTTATTTTGTGTATTCACATACTTCAGGGCTATGTGGTTTGTAAAAAACAAAAATTCCTTAGGCACTAAGTAATGCCTCTAATGCCTTAACTCCTATAAAATTGCATAAAATTCCACATCATAAGTAGAGTAGTTATTTCTTACCTCATTCAATTTCTCACTAAAGAAAGCTACTAGTTTTCCACCTTGACTTAGAACAACATCAATACCCACATGTGAGGCATCACAATCGACCTTAAAAACTTTATCAAAATCTAGTAGTGCCAAAATGGGTGCCTTTGTCACCTTCTTCTTTAAGATCTGAAAACTATCCTCAGTTGCCTTTGTCCACAAAAACTCCCTTCCTTTTGTGAAATCCATTATATGTGCTACAATAATGCTGAAATTTTTAATAAAATTTCTGTAAAATGTTGCTAGACCATGAAAGATTGTTACCTTTGTTATACTCCGTGGATTATTCCATTCGATAATTGCGTTTATCTTCTGTGAGTCCATCTGTACCCCATCTGCTAAAATAAAAAAGCCTAAGAATACCAAACTCTCTTGCGAGAACATGTACTTATTCATATTTACATAGAGTTTCTCTTTCCTAAACACTTCAAATATCACCCTCATATGCCTCAGAGGTTCTTCTTTAGTTTTACTAAAGATCAATATATCATCAAAATAAACCACAACAAACTTACCATTATACTCCTACACCACTGTGTTCATCAGTCTTATAAAAGTAATAGGTGCACTGGATAACCCGAATGTCATCACCAACCACTCATATAATCTATTTCCTGTCTTGAATGTTGTTTTCCACTCGTCTCCTTCTCTGATCTAAATCTGATGGTAACCACTTTAAAGATAAATATTGGTAAAATACCTAGATCCAGCAAAAAAATCCATCATATCATCAAGGCGAGGTATTGGGAACCTATACTTGATTGTAATTTTATTGATTACTCTGTTATCTGTTCACATTCTCCATGTTCCATCCTTCTTTGGTGTTAATAAAGAACATGGACTCATGCTCTCCCTTACAACCATCTTTCTCACAAGCTCTACCACTTACCTATTCAACTCTGCATGCAATGTGGGGCTCATCCTATAAGCCGGTTGATTTGGGAATAAAGACCCTAGAATCAAATCAATATGGTGTTGAATATCTCTTTTGGGTGGTAATCCATCTGGTAGCTCATCAAGAATAACATCAAAAATTTCTTCTATTAATTATGTTATTTCCAATAGTATTTGTGAACTTGCAGGTTCATCCTTATTTGTGACTAGTGCATAAAACTGGTTGCCTTCACCTCCTTCACAAATTCCTTTATAGAAAGCATATAATCAGCCTTGCCCTCTCCCTTAAGAGGTAGAAAAACTGTTTTTGTGCCATCCTTCTAGAAAGTATAAGTATTCTTCCCCCTTCATGAATAAATTTTCTATCAAATTGCCATGGTCTTCCTAGCAGCATATGACATGCATCCATAGGAATAACATCACACAAAATCTCATCCTTATAACTGTTCCTAATAGAAAAACTTATTAAACATCTCTTATCAGCACTAACTTCATTACCCTTCTTAAACCATGCAATACGGTAAGGGATATGATTATTCTCACAATGCAGGTTCACAATTTCTTGACCATCTCATTTGAAACCATGTTCTCACAACTACCACCATCAATAATAACATTACATACCTTTCCTCCTAAAGTTCACCTTGTTCTGAAAATATTTGTATGCAGCCATGCATCCCCCTTGATATCCTTTCTTGGAGCAATCATTGTCCTCTTGATCATCATATTTTCTCCAACATATGATGGAGTTTTTAGGTCATGTTCATCTTCTACTTCTTCTGCTTCAACAAGATTTACTCTTGGATCATCGGCTTGTCTCTTATCATGTGTATAAGAATGCCAACATTCAAAAACCCAATGCCCCTCTTCACCACATCTGTAACAAGCAAATGGTCTTCTTGGAGCCTCCCATCCTCTATCACCAACATATCCTCTGCCTCTTTGTTGATTATGGGAATATTGTCTCATATATTCTTCATTTTTCACTCCACAAGGAGATTCTCCCTTATTAGCATAGTCTAAGTGCTTATTTTTTATTATTAGACTAGTTGTTCTATCTATTCCATTATTCTTTCCTTCTTATTTGTAACTTCACCATCCATTTAGGGGAGTCTTGTTTAATCTTGTACCTATAAATAATGTACGTGGGTTCATTGTTAAATAGAATAATGAGAGATATCAATCTCTATTCTCTCTCCTCTATTTATGCCTCACATTTTGGTATCAGAGCTTCAAAGCCTTTGGCCTGTGTGCGTGGAGATCTATAGCTTGTGTGGAGCAGTGTGAAAAAAGCATGTGAGTGGAAATAAAAAGCATGTGTGGAAATTCTGTATTGTTTCACCTATGCTAAAGACAAGGGAGTTCTTTTTTGCTGATGATTGGAGCAACCTGAAGCTTCTGGAATGTGGAAAATGCATAGAAGAAACAGTAGCCTACACTTTTGTCTCTTTGCTGCAAGAAAAAAAAACGTGGAAGAATATCTAATACAAATAACTAAGTGAAGACATTCACCTGCATACATAGAAGAATTTGTATTCTTTCTGCATGGAGAGTCTTTCAACCTACGTGGAGGAAAAATAAGATAAATATACTCCTATGTGGAAGTATAAAATTGGTGTGTGGAGGATGCATAGAAAGTAATTGTTTTTTTATTATCTATCTCTTCTGCTGCGTGAGAGGAGCATTTGACTGGTCTTGTGTGGTATTCTTCTACCTCCTACATGGATAAAAGGAAACAAGATCTGCCTGTATGTGAGAGAGAGGAGAAGCTTGTTGGTGGTCTTGTGTGGAGGAAGATAACAAGCAACCTGCCAGAGGCCCACGTGTGAAGGAGCAAATCGAATTTTGTTTACTGTTGAGTTTCTACATGGAATTTCAAATCTGAACTACATGGAAACATGCCTGTGTTCTTCAACTTCCATGCATGTAATTGCATGCCCCTAACCACCACTTCACACCTTCCATCCACCACTTCGGTTTTTTTTTTGCTACTTGTATGAAAACTACAGAAGAGGGAAATATGTGTGAAGGAGAAAATAGAGTGGAGTTTGATGTTGTGTGCTATATGGTGTTTAGTGTTGAGCACACATTTTTTCTTTACTGCTAGCAGCTCCTACTAAGTGGAAGACTTATAGAGGAGTGGCCTGCATGCAAATAACGTGAAGTTAAGAATCTATCACTTGCTACTGTGTGGAGGAACAAACCAGCTACCTGTGTGAAGAGGTAGAACAACACGAGGAGAAGAAACTTGGAGATACTTCAACACTTCACTGAATTTCAAGTGTAGACAACTCGATTGAGAGCGTCAATAACATGGTCACCACTGCTGAAAGTCAGACCATCAACTTGCAAGCTAGAGAACACCGTGAAGAAGCTCCTGAGAGCTTTGGGTTCTCCTTTGCATTGCTCAACGAGCTTCAGAACACTGGCAATCTAGCCTTTGACAAGATAGTTCGAGAAGGACTTCTTGAATATTTCCTTTTTGATGTCAGCTACCAAGAAAAGTGAGTTCAAGAAGAATTAGAAGCTGGGTACAATGCCAACTATGATTGTGAAGAATAATGCCCCAAAATTATCGTTGTCTCACCGCATGTGAATATCGTATGCATCTACGAGCTAGTAATTCTCTTCAGTGAGTCAAAGTTGTAATAAATATTGAAATAAATAAATAATATTTTTTTTATTACAATTTCTGCTCCGAAGTTGCTTCTTTCTGATGCTCAGTTGCTCAAAGGGCCTAATTTTGTGGCCTGGAAAACAAAGATGCAGACAATCCTTCAGTTTGAAGGATTATGGGGCATCATGACTAGATTAGTGCTTGTTCCCACTGCTTCTGATGAATTAATTAAGTATGAGATGGCTAGTACAAAAGCCTTGATGCTGATAATGCTTAATATTAGTGATGATGTCCAAATGCATGTTCGAAATGTAGAGAAACCAAAGGAGGCCTGGGACAAGCTGACAACAATTTATCAAGCCAAAAATCAGACTAAGGTCCTTCATCTTGAGTCAAAGCTGCACACCCTCTTGATGGGTTCAGATGAGAAAGCTGAGGAGTTCTTACGTCGCGTGGCTGAGCTGCGATCGAAGTTATTAGCACTCGGTGAAATGGTGGATGATAAACTACTCATGCTGATCACCTTGAGAGCACTCCCTTCTTAATTTCGAGTGTTTGTTATGACATTGAATTTGTATAAACAAGCAGTGGAATTTGAAGAACTTGTAAATCTATTGCAACAGGAGGAGGCCATTACTTCAGCCCATGAGGAGTCTCAGGATAAATACTTGCTCTCAAAGCCATATCGTGGCCAGAAGAATTAGAAAGGTCCCCCAGAGAATTCTAATCAAGAACTACAAAAACAATATCAGAAAGATCAAAAGTCAAAGAGGTGGTGTCAGATTTGGAAAACCAACACTCACAACACTGATCACTTTTGGTACAATAGCTTGAAAAAAGGGTCTTCAAGTCAAAGAAGCACATCAAGGTGCAAAGATTTTCAAAATTCCAAATGACATCCCCATTGGAGAAAGTAGAAGGGACATCTCACAGCCCAAGAAGACGATGAATCTGATGAGGAGACATTAGAAGGAGCCCATTGTGGTAAGAACCTTGTACTCTTCTCTCAAAATTATTAGCCCATGAAGAAAGTCTGGTTGATAGACTCTGATGTAAGCAACCATATGTCAGATGAAAAGAAGTTGTTTGATCCATTACATGAAGAACCAACTGGAGATTGAGTTCAGATAGCCGATGACAAAGAATATGTTGCAGAAGGAATTAGAAATGTCACCATTCCTCTAAGACCATGAAAATGTACACTTACAAAGGTACTATATGTTCCTGGCTTGACTAGCAACCTCTTGTCAGTTACTTAACTCTTGAATCATCACCTTAAGGTAGAATTTATTGTTCAAAATGGTATTAAATCATGCTTAATCTCTCAACAAGGTACGGTTCTTGCTAAAGCATTTGTAAAAGATAAGTTATTTGATTTAGATATTGTTTCATCTTCTATAGTAGCTTTATCTAGTTCTACAATAGAATCAACTACCCTATGGCATTTTAGATATGGATACTTGTCAGTTTGTTCATTGCACCAGATGAGTTCAAAAGAAATGGTCCATGGATTACCAAAATTGTCCAATTCCTTACCTATTTTCCCTGACTATCTTGTACGAAAACAACATAGAGATCTTTTTCAAGCGAGCACCTTCCATCCCAAAAAGTGTCTACTGGTAGTTCATACTGATCTGAATGGCCCATTGCCTGCTTCATTTTCTATATACAAGTACTTCCAACTATTCGTGGATGACCACTCTCGCAAGATGTGGGTATATTTCCTAAAGAAGAAAAGTGAGGCTCTTCAACATTTCCAGAATTTCTATCATCGTGTTGTCAAAGAGTTCAAATAACCACTTCTTCTACTTTGCTCAGATCGAGGGGGGAATTCACGTCAAAGAAGTTCTTTCCCTTCCTGAACCAACAAGGCATTAAGCAACACCTGACTGCTCCCTACACGTCCCAACAGAATGGCATTATTGAGCATCGCAATCGCATAGTGATGGATATGGCTCACTGCATGCTAACAACTACAAAGATAGAAGAATGCTATTGGGCTAAAGCAATACAAATAGCTGTATATCTTCTCAATAGGGCACTAAAAATATTCTACAAAATAAAATTCCAGAAGAGGTATGGAGTGGTAGAAATCCATCAATTTCTCATTTATGAGTATTTGGTTGCACATCATACATGCATGTCCCAGCTTATAAGAGAAAGAAGGTTGAGCCAAAGTCACTCCCATGCATCCTACTTGGCTATAACACTACCTCAAAGGCATACCATCTCATGGATCCTGAGACAAAGAAAATATACAAGAGTCGTGATGTGGTTTGTGATGAGTCATCCTTTGACTCAATAGTATCAACAAAATATCCACTTCCAACCACCTCTCACTAACTAGTCTCTGAATCATATGATGAGCCAAAGGAGACTACTCAGAGAAAATAAATACTACTAGGAGAGCTATTTGTTGAGCTTGGAGAACTGAATAATGTGACTCCACATCAATCCACATGGAAAAGACACAGTTCTTCTCAAAAGTAGGCCAATTCTCATTCGAAGTGGGTACAAAGCACCATCAAGGACTCACATTTGCAAGAACTTCCAGATACATCTAAAGGAGCCAAACAAGAAATGAGGTAAACTTTGCACTCACGAGTTCACTGATTAATAGCTCTGAGCCAGAAAATGTTCATGAAGCTCTCAGTCAACCTTAGTGGAAAGAGAGCCATGGATATAGAAATTGACTCACTCAAGAAAAATCAGACATGGGAAATTGTCGATCTACCTAAGGAAAGAAACCCATAGGCTGTAAATGGTTTTTCAAGAAAAAATATAAGTCAGATGGATCCATTGACAAACATAAAGCACGTCTTGTAAGCAAAAGGATATGCTCAGAAAGAGGGCATCGACTATGAAGAAACCTTTGCGCCCACTGCGAAGATGAAGACCACCAGAGTAGTTTGTACACTAGCAGCACAGAAAGGATGGAGACTTCAGCAGATGGACATCAAGAGTGCTTTCCTAAATGGTGATCTGAAATAAGAAGTATACATGACCCAACCTAAAGGATTTGTTGATGAAGAGCATCTTAAAAAGGTATAATGTCTCATCAAATCACTGTATGGACTAAAACAAGCTACAAGGGCATGGTATATCAAGATCAATGATCACCTTTTACAACATGGGTTCACTCGTATCCCCTTAGATTTGAATTTCTATATAAAGAAGGTAGGAAAAGAAATTTTCATTCTTATTGTATATGTAGATGATCTTGTGATCACTGGTAGTTTAGAAGATCAGGTTGATATTATAAAGAATGATCTCAAAATAACCTTTGACATGACAGATTTGGGGCTACTACATTATTGTCTTGGCTTAGAGATATGGCAAAAGGAGCATCACATTTTGTCTCCTCAGATAAAATTATGCCAAGACACTCCTGGAAAAGGTATAGAAGTCTGACTGTCAACTATATCCAATCCCATGGAAAAAAAAAAAAACGTTACAATTTAAAGATTCTAGAGGACTCACCTCAAGTGGATGCTACTCTCTATAAGAAATTTGTGAGGCTCATCTATTGAAAGATATCGACTAGATCTCTGAATATGCTGTAAGATATCTTTCAGGTTCATGCCAGGAGCCACAATAAATGTCACTGGATGCAACAAAGCATGTGTTTAAGATATGTTTGATGAACAACTGATTATGGTTCTAGAATATAAGAAGATGATCAATTATTATTACCAGGGGGTACGTCCTCAGACATGAAGATCTATTGATGACAGGAAGTTCACTACGGGACAACATATCATTTAAATCTGGACATATCTCGTGGAAAGCAAAGAAGTAGAATTGTATTTTCTATATCATCCACAGAGGTATATATTGTCCGCACGGGAGTGTGTGGCAAGTGATATGGTTTACATCACATTTGGATTGACTGGGATCTTGAAAAACTAGTCAAACCTAGTCTCTATTACGAGAATCAAAGTGTGTTTGAAGCTCGTGCAAAATGCCAGTCTTTCACGAAAAAAACAAAGCATATGAAATTGATACCCCTTTCATTTGAGGCACGTTTGAAACCACACATTCAGCTCCAGGTATATCTCGAAAGCCACAGGTAACTGAAATTCTCACAAAACCTTAGCAAATTGAAAGTGAACTTTTTAGGGGTCATATTTGCAAAAGAATAAGTAATAAGGGGGGAAAGTTCGCATAGTCTCTGTACTTATTTTTGATTATTAGACTAGCTATTCGATCTTATTTCATTATTCTCTCCTTCTTAGTTTGTAACTATTCATCAATTTAGGGGAGGAGTCTGTTTATTCCCATACCTATTAAATACTGTACCATGGTTCATTGTTGAATAGAATAATGAGAGATACCAATATCTAGTCTACTCTCCTCTATTTATGCTTCAACCCCTACTTGGCTGAAAACCAGGTCCTCCTAGAACGGACAGAAGAAGAGGCCCCGCTATGCATTCAGGGGATCTCATAAAGGCTATGATGAATGGTTTTCATTCCTTTAAGGATAATGAGCTAGGAAATCCTCCACGCTCTTAATTTGTGCATACTTCGCCTCTTGCGAATAGACAATTTTTATCCATTTACATAACATTGCAACCCTTTTGTTTCTCAATTTCTTCATGTTATACATGAAATGGACAATTTGTAGAACTCATTTTGGTATTCTTGCCCTATTTGTAAGTTTGCTAGATTATGAAACTCTGTAAAGAGTTTTTTGCATTATCCAAAAGGAGACAGAAATTATCTTTAAATTCTTCCTCAACTTAATCTACATCCTAATTCTTTCTTTACCCTTTCTTGGACCTCTTTCTGTAGGTGATCCCACCATAACATAGCATGATGTTTAAATTTTTGTATGCAAATATTTACCTTCTTTCATTTGACATAGCCTTCCAATCAAAAACAGTTCACCATGCATAGTCAAACCAATATTAGCTCTTGGTTTTAGATACCTCCCTACTCTGAACATTCAAATCTTATCCCATCATTATTTGCTCTAATGCTCAAAGCATCCTTCTTCAAAAATTAAGGGTTGGCAACGTGTGGTTCCTCCTCTTCACAAACTTTTATTCATTTTGTGTCCTTCTCCACCTGATTTCCTTATCTAGGTTATCATTGGAGAAAGCATAAAAAACTTTCCCTGAGATCTTACATATTTTCATATTCATTAGGGAGGAATATCACCTCTCTTGCTCTTCCTCTTCCTACCATTTTTTAAGACAGGAAACCAACTCTGTTTTGATACCAGATAATGTAGAAATTCTAAACAAAATCAAATATACTACTAAATAATATGAACTCCAAAAGAAATAGATCCAATTATTCATTATTTGAATCATGGAATTATAAAGTTTCATAAATAGGAAACAAAATCCTAACTTGATTTTCCCAAACACACTCTAAATCTAACTTTTACTAAATCTACTGCGAGGGTGGCGGGGAGGAAATTACTATTTTTAGCGTTTACTAGAACCTGCCTTTCTTAGTAATTTTTGCATGCTTATTCGTATAGGTACAAAATTACATTGCATCGTTATCATGCCTAAATTAGAGGATTCACAACTAGCCAATCATCATGTTAAAACTCATAGACTAAATTAACTAATTCCCTAAATAGGAACAAAAATAGAACTACAAATTTTTAAATCCGAATTTTTCGGCCTTAGAGGGCAGATTTCGGGCCAGAAATGTGCGATGAAACTTGCTCCCAATTGGTAGGGTTGGTTTTATTGTATGTTCAGTCATCGAAAAATTGTGGTTTAAAAGACAGAAAGGACTAAACAGGAACACCTGAGCACAAGTTATGACCTTTTCAGTTATTGGTAATTTTCGTGCATCAAATATTCCCTTAATATTCTTATTCAAATCAGCTTCTTTGTATGTAATAAGCATTTATATGAAAAGGATTTCAAGTTATTCATTTTTTGCATCCCCCCCTAATCGTAAACTAGGATTTGAATCAATTTTATTCTTCAATAAAATCCTGGATCCTTGGATGCTCCTTGATAATCTTCATAGATAGATATTCTACTTGTTCAAAAAATAACAAAAAATATTTTTACCCCAATAAATCCATCAAATTTTCTTCAAAAAACCACATTTTTTAGGTGTTACATTAAGTATCATGTACGTCATTCTTCTGATTGTTGATACTTGGACTACATTTAGAAAATAAACAATTAGTAAGCGAGAAAAAATAAAAATAACCATAAATTAATTATTATTAAATTTTTTACCATATTTAGTAAACTTACCATTAGCCATTCTCCATTTCTCTCATTCAAAAATCACACCAAGGCTCTTTTGTCTATGGACCATTGATTATAGTAGCGCCTTGCGTTCCTGCCTATATTAAATTTTCTTATTCTATTTAACATTATATTCTAACACATTATATGATGAAGGATTACAAACACATGGATGAGCCTGACTTTGATGTGTGAAGAGTCATGCATTTCAAGATGATTGAAGAAGGCACCTCAAGCTAGACACATGACAGTAAAGCCTACTATCATGTCAGATGAGCAAGTCAACAATGCATTGGTGAAAGTTTCCGCTGAGGTGGCCAGGAGAAACATGGAAAAGCTGCCATGATCAAAGCATTGTGCGAAGAGTTAAAGACAAAGGATGCAGAGATACACACATAACACAGGAGAGGGACTTCATGCAAAAGAAGAAGAATGAGTGTTTATAGCATCACAGAGGAGATTGGGGACAATGTAATCAAAGCAAGGCCACACTTGGAGGCCAAGGTACCACAAACATTTCCTTCTTCAGTGATACATTATGTGGGAAATTTGGTGGACTTGGTACTTGAAGATGAAACTCTATGTATGCAAGCACTAGAACACTCTGAAGAAGATGCCAAATGAGAGAAATCATCTGTGATGAGAAAAATTACATCTTATGAAGGGTTGTTGCAAGCA
This sequence comes from Taxus chinensis, assembly GCA_019776745.2. Classification (NCBI taxonomy): domain Eukaryota; kingdom Viridiplantae; phylum Streptophyta; class Pinopsida; order Cupressales; family Taxaceae; genus Taxus; species Taxus chinensis. The sequence goes on along the minus strand of CM034147.1, from coordinate 129,522,415 downwards.
TTACAGGAAGTATTGAAGAAAGTAGACCAGGCTTTAAAATATATGCACAGCTCCAGAGAGGCACTTATCAACATCAAGACCCTAAGAAGAAGAAATGAGGTCTAGAAAGTGATGAAAGATGAGACATTGGGCCACATAGAAAAGATTGTCAATGGTTAAAAAAGAAGCGCGAGGCCCTAGCAGCAGCACAAGAGTTGCACAAGACTCAGCTGGAAGAGCTTGGAAAGCTAATTACACAGAAGATGGACCTTTTAGAAGAAGGAAGAATGACATCAATGTCCAGTGTTGTGTTGGTTCTACAAAATGAGAAAGGGGAGAGATTGCGAGGGATGAGTTGGAATCCATTGTGTGGACATCCCAGAAAAAATTAGAGCAAGCACTCACTGACTGGCAGGTATTAGAGGCTGAAATAAAGGAGAGTATCCTAGAGTTGATACTGCAAACTGATACAGAGGAGGTTTCCTAATAACCTCATAGAAATTCTTTATTTATCTACATTTTTATTCTTATTTTTTCATTCTTCTATTCTTTCTTCAATTTTTGGAGATACCCATTGTCAAGATGACAATGAGATTATGTAGTCTAACTTGACTAAATCTACTCTAGGTGGTGGAAATTACTATTTTTAGCAGTTTACTAGAACCTGCTATTCTTAGTAAGTTGCATGCTTATTCTACGGGCACAAAATTTGCCCACGCATCTTCTACATCCCTAAATTAGAGGAATTTCCAACTTTCTAACTCATCATAATGCAACTAATAGACTAAAATTAACTAATGCCCAAAAATAGGAAAAAAAACCAAACTAACTTAAATCCTAATTTTTGGCCTCAAGATGGCGGATTTAGGGCCCGAAAATGTGTCAAAAAAACTTGCCCCAAACTAGTAGGGGCTGGTTTCCCTGCTGTGTTCGTCTCATCAAAATGTGGTTTCAAAAAAAAAAATGGACTCAAACGGACACCCGGAGCTCAAGTTATGACCTTGTCAAGTTCCTGCTAATTTTGGCGCATCATTCTCCCCTGCTTGAAAAAAACGAGCTCCTGCAAGTTGTCTTCTTCAAACTGCTTCCATTTATCTGCATCCAACTTTCTTAATCTCCCACTCTGTGACCCAAGTATTTTCCTCTTGTTCCAGTCCTTTCCAATGTACCAAATATTTGTTGTATTTTCCATGTCACGTATTCATTAATTTCTTGTCTAAAATTTGATCCACTTCTTCTTTATTTTTCAGCAGAACATACTAACTCCAATCTACTAATTTTCAATAAAATCCACTTCTTCACCATCCCATGAAAATAATATAAGTATGAAACATTAGAAACTGGATAAATATCAAAATTTCTTGTGAATTTTACCTTATAAGCATTATCATTTATTTTTATCACGATTTTGCAAGGACTAATCTTCTTGTACTTCAACGTGTTCTAGGTTCCTTTTGAAACCTTACCTTCTGAAGGTATACCATAACCAAATCACCCACTAGAAACACCTTTCTCCTTCTGTACACATTTGTTCCTTCCTTATACTTATTATTACTATTTTTCACCTTCTTCCACACTTCTTCCTGTAATTATTGCATATGTTCTTTAAATTCTTCTGGATCATAACCAACTTTTCCATCAATTGGTAGCTACATTTTTTCTTTCCTTCTCTTATTATTATTATTTTTCACATTCTTCCACACTTCTTCTTGTAATTATTGTATATGTTCTCGAAATTATTTTTGATCATCACCAACTCTTTCATGTGGATCTATTTACTGAGTTATTATAAGAAAACTCATCTTGTGATAATGATTAATCCTATTATTTTTAGTTTTCCCTAACTATACACCTAAACGGGTTTCCCAACCTCCTATTTACCCCCTTTTTTCGCATCAGTCTGAGGATGATAGACACTGGTGAAATATAGTTTAGTTCCTAGCTTCTTCCATAAAATCCTCCATAATTGACTTAAGAACCTTAATTCCCTATTTCATGTAATAATTTTTTGAACACCATGCATCCTAACAACTTCATTGAAAAATAAATATACTAGTGATGTTGCATCACTAGTTTTCATACAGGAAATAAAATGAACCATCTTCGAGAACCTATCAACAACCATAAAAATTGAGTCATAACCTCATTGTGTTTTTGGTAATCCCAAAACAATATCAATACTAAAATTTTTCCACGGTCCTTTGGGAACAGGAAATAGTAAATACAAGCCTGTATTTTTTGGATGTCCTTTTTAAGACTTTGTAAATTTTACACCTCTCCACATATCTTACAATATATATTTTCATCTTTGGCGAATAGGATTTCTCTTCTACCAAATAAATAGTATTTTCCTTATTAAAGTGCTAAGCCAATCCTCCATTATGCATCTATTTCACTATATTATCCCTCATAGACCCAACTAGAATACATAGTTGTCATCCCTAAAATAAATTCCCATCGTGCAAGAGGTACTCATCCTTAAAACATCACCTGCATCACTTGACAATGGTTAGCTTAACTATTCAACAATATTCTTGAAATCAGAATCAGAAAAATACAAATCCTTTATTGCTTCAAATCCAACCACCTCATTATCCATAATTGTTAATAGAATCACATGCCTACTCAATGCATCCACAACTTGTTTCTATTTTCCTAAATTATTCTTTAGATAAAATGTATAACCCTGTAAAATTGATTCCCAATTTTCATGCCAACTTTTCAACTTATTCTGTGTATTCACATACCTTAGGGATATGTGGTCTGTAAATTACACAAGCTCCTTAAACACTAAGTAATGCCTCCAATTCCTCAGTGCTTTTACAATTGCATAAAATTTCACAGCTTAAGTAGAGTTGTTATTCCTTACCTCATTCAATTTCTCACTAAAGAAAATTGTTGACTTCCCACCATGAATTAGGACAACACCAATTCCCACATGTGAGGCATCATAATAAACTCAAACAATTTATTAAAATATGGTAAGTGGGTACAAAGCACCATCAAGGACTCACATTTGCAAGAACTTCCAGATACATCTAAAGGAGCCAAACAAGAAATGAGGTAAACTTTGCACTCACGAGTTCACTGATTAATAGCTCTGAGCCAGAAAATGTTCATGAAGCTCTCAGTCAACCTTAGTGGAAAGAAGCCATGGATATAGAAATTGACTCACTCAAGAAAAATCAGACATGGGAACTTGTCGATCTACCTACAGGAAAGAAACCCATAGGCTGTAAATGGTTTTTCAAGAAAAAATATAAGTCAGATGGATCCATTGACAAACATAAAGCACGTCTTGTAGCAAAAGGATATGCTCAGAAAGAGGGCATCGACTATGAAGAAACCTTTGCGCCCACTGCGAAGATGAAGACCACCAGAGTAGTTTGTACACTAGCAGCACAGAAAGGATGGAGACTTCAGCAGATGGACATCAAGAGTGCTTTCCTAAATGGTGATCTGAAATAAGAAGTATACATGACCCAACCTAAAGGATTTGTTGATGAAGAGCATCTTAAAAAGGTATAATGTCTCATCAAATCACTGTATGGACTAAAACAAGCTACAAGGGCATGGTATATCAAGATCAATGATCACCTTTTACAACATGGGTTCACTCGTATCCCCTTAGATTTGAATTTCTATATAAAGAAGGTAGGCGGGAAGAAATTTTCATTCTTATTGTATATGTAGATGATCTTGTGATCACTGGTAGTTTAGAAGATCAGGTTGATATTATAAAGAATGATCTCAAAATAACCTTTGACATGACAGATTTGGGGCTACTACATTATTGTCTTGGCTTAGAGATATGGCAAAAGGAGCATCACATTTTTGTCTCCTAGAAAAATTATGCCAAGACACTCCTGGAAAAGTATAGAATGTCTGACTGTAAACCTATATCCACTCCCATGGAAAACGGCTTACAACTTTCAAGATTCTAGGACTCACCTCAAGTGGATGCTACTCTCTATAAGAAATTTGTTAGAGGGCTCATCTATTTGAAATATATCCGACTAGATCTCTGCTATGCTGTCAGATATCTTTCCAGGTTCATGCAGGAGCCAAATAAATGTCACTGGAATGCAACAAAGCATGTTTTAAGATATGTTTGATGAACAACTGATTATGGTCTAGAATATAAGAAGAATGATCAATTCTTCTTACAGGGGTACGTCGACTCAGACCATGCCAGATCTATTGATGACAGGAAGTCAACTACAGGATACATATTTCATCTCAAATCTGGACATATCTCGTGGATAAGCAAGAAGTAGAATTTTATTTCTATATCATCCACAGAGGTATAATATTGTACCGCACGAGGAGTTGTGTGTGAAGTGATATGGTTACATCACATTTTGGATGACCTGGGAATTCTTGAAAAATAGTCACCTATTCTCTATTACGAGAATCAAAGTGTGTTGAAGCTCGTGCAAAATCCAGTCTTTCACGAAAAAACAAAGCATATTGAAATTGACTACCATTTCATTTGAGAGCACGTCTTGAACCATCACATTCAGCTCCAGTACTATCCTACGAAAGCACAGGTAACTGAAATTCTCACAAAATCTCTTAGCAAATTGAAATGTGAACTTTTTAGGGGTCATATTTGCAAGAATAATGTAATAAGGGGGGGAATGTTAGCATAGTCTATGTACTTATTTTTTATTATTAGACTAGCTATTCTATCTATTTCATTATTCTCTCCTTCTTATTTGTAACTTCTTCATCCATTTAGGGGAGTCTTGTTTATTCCCATACCTATAAATAATGTACATGGGTTCATTGTTGAATAGAATAATGAGAGATATCAATATCTATTCTCTCTCCTCTATTTATGCCTCACATCCCCTACCTTGGCTGAAACCAGGTCATCCTAGAAAGGAAGAAGAGGCCCCCGCTATTCATTCCAGGTGATCTCCTAAGACTTTGATGAATTTTTTTCCTCATCCTTTAAGGATAATTGATAGGAATCCTCCACGCTCTTAATCTTGTGCATACTTATCTCATCTTGGATAGACAATTTTAATCCATTTACATACCTTGCAACCTTTTGTTTCTCAATTTCTTCATGTTATACATGAATGGACAATTTGTAGAACTCATTTTGGTATTCTTGCACTATTTGTAAGTTTTGTCTTAGATTATGAAACCTCCTGTAAAGAGTTTTTGCATAATCCACAAGGAGAAATTTATCTTTCAAATTCTTCCTCAACTTAATCTACATCCTAATTCTTTCTTTCCCCTTTCTTGACCTCTCTTTCTGTAGGTGATCCCACCATAACATAGCATGATGTTTAAATTTTTTGTATGCAAATTTTACCTTCTTTCCTTCTGACATAGCCTTCCACTCAAAACATTTCCCCATGCTAGTCAACCAATATATTAGCTCCTCTGGTTTTAGATTACCTCCATACTCTGAAACATCAAATCTTATCCCATCATTATTTGCTTCTAATGCTCAAAGCATCCTTTCTTCAAAATTTAAGGGTGGCACTTGTGTTTCCTCCTCTTCACAAACTTCTTCTTCATTTGTGTCATCTCCACCTTGATTTCCTATCTAGGTTATCATTGGAGAAAGCAATAAAACTTTCCTCTGTAGATCTTACATATTTCTATTCATTAGGGAAATATCACCTCCTCTTGCTCTTCCTCTTCCTACCATTTTTTTAAGACATGAACCAACTCTGATACCAGATAATGTAGCTAAATTCTAAACAAACTCAATATACTACTAAATAATATGAACTCCAAAAGAAAATAGATCCCATTATTCATTATTGAATCATGAATTATAATTTTTCATAAATAGGAAATCAAATCCTAACTTGATTTTCCAAACAAACTCTAACTAACTTTTACTAAATCTACTCTAGGTGGCGGAAATTACTATTTTTAGCAGTTTACTAGAACCTGCTATTCTTAGTAATTTTGCATGCTTATTCGTATAGGTACATAAATTTACATGCATCTTATACATGCCTAAATTAGAGGAATTTCCAACTATCCAACTCATAATGGAACTAATAGACTAAAATTAACTAATTCCCTAAAATAGGAAAAAATAGAACTACAAATTAAATCCTAATTTTTCGGCCTTAAGATGGCATATTTCGGGCCAGAAAATGTGCTGAAACTTGCTCCAATTGGTAGGGTTGGTTTATTGGTATGTTCATGTCATCGAAACATGTGGTTTAAAAAGACAGACTTAAACAGACACCTGGAGCACAAGTTATGACCTTTTCAAGTTATTGGTAATTTTCGTGCATCAAATATTCCCTTAATATTCCTTATTCAATCAGATTCTTTGTAATAGCATTTATATTGAAAAGTATTTCAAGTTATTCATTTTTTGCATCCCCCACTAAATCTAAACTAGGATTTGAATCAATTTTATTCTTCAATAAAATATCTGGATCCATTGGATGCTCCTTGATAATTCTTCATAGATAATTATTCTACTTGTTCAAAATAACAAAAAAATATTTTTACCCAATAAATCCATTCAAAATTTTCTTCACATTTTTAGGTGTACATTAAGCACATGTATCTCATTCTTCTGATTTTGATACTTGGACTACATTTAGAAAATAAACAATAGTAAGGAGAAAAAATAAAAATAACCATAAATAATTATTATTAAATTTTTACATATTATTATAACTTACCATAGCCATTTATTTCTCTCATTCAAAATCACACCAAGGCTCTTGTCTATGGACCATTGATTATAGTAGGCCTGGGTTCCTGTATTTAAATTTTTCTATTCTATTTAACATTATATCTAACACATTATCATGATAAGGATTACAAACAATAACAAAACTAGATACAACTTGATTTAATAATATATCAATATTTTCTAGTTCATTTTGAACTAAAGAAAAGAAAGAAAATTTTTGGGAGTGGTTGTGAAAATGGGCACTAATTTCTTTAATCAATGATTTTTCCCTAAAATCATAATTTTTTAATGATTCAATATATTTCAATTTTTTTAACAGTGGCTAAACAATTATCAGACAAAAGACTTCCCAATGAATTCTTTCACATCTCATCATTAGTTAATGTCGCTTCCCTTAGAGTCAGAGATGTTGTATTGGACGTTTGTTCTCTTTTTGGGGAAGCATGTGTTGTACCCTGAATTAAATGTTTAGGATTGAATTTTTTTGGGGCCTGGTCCCCACTTCCAAAACCATGATATTCCTTGTCCAAATAAATTTGATTTAAAACTAATATTTCACCCATGGTTTTATCCACCGATAGAAAAGGTGGGAACTCAGAGCTAGACAAATGAAAAATTCTTACACTAGCATCTAGAAATCTATAATTGTTACCCCTTGTACAAACATTGCGAGGAGGTGATCACGAGAGTGGTGGGAAATCATTTCTAACAGTAACATTATGAGTACGATATGATGGAGGCATTGCAATATGAAATCAAATCAGAAATAAAGAACACATAAATAATAAAATGATTGAATAATTAAATATTAAATAATTGTCTTTGTAAGAAACAATACTTAGTTTTGCAGTCTATTGTTGTATTGTTGCAGTTTTCTCAGGATGTTTCCCTTATTGAAAAACACTAGAACTAGTAGCATACTGAGAAATCTTGATTAACCATGAAAGTAATCTGCAAAATAATTTAAAAATAAATGAAACTAAAATATATTAAAATGTAAAAGGTAATTTGAAATATAGCTTGGTCTTGACGAGGAGACACATTTTGTGGACATTTCAGTTCTTCAAATTCATATTCATATCTTTTGGAAACTTGAGGAGGTTGACGGAGGCTTGCACTACCGTAGGAGGTGTACATTATAAAGAATGTGAAATACTAATATTTCTAAAAAATATTTAACATTACTCAAAATTGAAATGTAATAAAAATCCAAATGTCTCAAATTGTTGAGGTGTTAAAGAAACCCTCAAGTGTTTTCAAGATCTACTCAATGAGGTGCTGGTGAATTCCTCTACCATACTATCCCCAATACTATCTTCGGTGCACTCAAGTGGTAAGAGTCCTTTTATAGTCGTGTATCTTTAGGAGATAGTTGCAACCTCAATGCTTTGATAAAAATTAATAGAATATAAATATTTTATAAACATTATAACAAAATAGGAGAATTCTTAATGTAAAAAATTAATTTGAATTAAATAAATCTAAATTTTATACCCATCTAACCTATAAATTCTCAAAAGACAAGTATAGTGTCTTCAAATTTTAATGGAATGTAGTTAGAACAAGGGTGTTTCATAAATTGTGAAAAGTCTCAAAATATTATGAAAGTATATAATCACCTGTTGTAATTACAGAAGATTATTTCACAAGAGCATTGATGATGTCATTCCTTATATTAGTAGATAAGTAGTTCACTAGTTATATTGATGACCGCTAAGGGTACACATAATGTAAACCAAGCCCCAGATAGGAATATCAGTACACCTGAGCTTCAAAAAAATCCTACTCAGGAAAAATTCCACCATGGCATGGAGAAACGGGTGTGTGATAACTTGAATTGAAATTCCCATTTTGGAAGGATTTGTTGTTGCTTGAGTAATTGTTAGGCTGAATTTAGACTCCACGTACTTGAAAACCTCATCAGTCAAGTTCTTCACTATGACAGGGTCAACATTTTTATGTGGAAGTTATTTCAAATGCTAAATATCTTAAGGGGGTGGTCCAAACAAAATTTTATGTGATGTGAGTTTTACCCGAAAAGTATAATCCCGACTTTTCAAGTTTGATACTAGTTAGTTAAGTAACTTGTGGTTTGTTTAAAATTGTGGACTATAGATGAGGCCAGTAAAACTATTGTGTTCAATCCACATAGAAAAAAATTTATGGCTCCTCCAATATCCTCCAGAGTTGAGGAAACATCTGGCTCTTGTATGTTAATTTGGAAAGGATTGGTGTTTAGTTTTTTTTTTCCTACTTCCTAGGTCGACCCATGGTAGTGGATTTGAATTTCTAGAAGTATTTTACCAAGATAGATTTATGTTCCTTAGATTTGAGTCTTTGGTCTTTAATTATATGGTGATTGGCGGAGCTGAGAAGGGTTTATTCTCCATTTTCTTGTGATTTGTTAGCGAGAGCAATTGCTAAAAGTGATAAAAACAATGCATTTTTTCTATATATATAATAAAGTAGCATGTGGTGTGCATTGGCTGGTTGGTAACATGTTACATGTTACTGGTCAATAAAAAATAAATTGTTACTAGCTGGTAGCATTCTACATTCTAGTGGCAGGTAACATGCTACATGGTATGGACCAGTAACATGCTACTTGTTATAGACTGGTAACAATCTGCATCCTACCGGTTGGTAGCATAAAACATGCTACCGACTGGTAGTATTTAAAAATGTTACTGGTTGGTTTCCTTCAGAAATTATATTGGTATTTCGGATTATGAAATAATTTGTCGAATTTTTGAAACCCATTTTTTTTGATTTGCCATGATTTCGAAAGCTTGCTTCACATATTCGCCAAGTAATATCCATGGGTTATTATTGGGGGGTCTAAATTTTTTCCATGTATACAATGCTACTATCTGGTATCATTGTGTATGCTACTAGTTGGTAGCATTGTATATGTTTATATGCTATTAGCATGTAGCATACACACTGCTACCGTATGGTAGCATTATGCATGCTACTAGATCATAGCAGTACGACTGGTAGCATGTAGTACAATAATTGTAGCAATTAAAAATACCTTCATGTTGTGTTGTAATATCAATTCGATCTCGATTTTTAAAGAAGAAAGTAATTACAATGAATATTTGATAGTCGAAATTTTCATACGGAATTATAAATACGTAATTAGTATAGATATGAAGGTGAATTTAGAAAATTTAAATTTCACACTAAATGTGATATGAATTAAACTAATTTTCTACTGGTGTAAATGATAAGTGAAATGACCCCTAAAATTAACTTGTACCTATAAAATTTAGGCGAATTGATCCTAATGCCTACCCTAAAAATTAGCCAAATGTAAATTTTAAAAAATGGAATATTCATGAATTAATGAATATTCACTACTAGAATTTACCCTGTATGTAAGCAATATCGAATATCATATAATATAACGCATGTATCCATATGCAGAGAGGATATGGTAATCAACTAATATGTATGGCCAAATTTTAATGGTTATCGATAAACTTCTCTAAAATGTGTTACATTAGAGAGAGGCCACATAAAGAATAAGGTATTTTAGAAATATGATATATGTATAATATTCATTAAGCATTAGTACCTACCTTTGAGAATAAGAAATACATTTATTTAAGTAGTTTATGGATAGCTTCTCATTTCTCATGAAATCTATCTATTTTTAGTAAAATAAAATACATAAAATAGCAGGAAGAAGGCTTTTTTAATTAAAATTAAAAAAAAAAATGATTGACATAAAAATTAAGTTAATAATTGGAATGTGGTTAGTTGTAATTGGATAATATAAAATTAATAATGCATAAGTTAGTGGCTATATACCTACATTATTAATCTTATAATATTTGATGATCATTTTTATTAATTAGAAATTTTCGAAATACTTGTAAACTTATTTAAACCACCGATAAAATAGAATTGATTCCTAGATACTTATGAATAAAATAATAAATATGAAGGTATTTTCTTCAAAATTAGATAACAAAAAATATAAATATTACAACAAAAAATATTGAAATATAATTAATATAATATTTTAACATTTTGGTGAGACTAATGTTATCAAAGGAAACATGTACTCATGTTGATCTAATGGATTGCAAAACATTTTTTTTTTGTTAAGGTTACCTAGTGAGAGGGCCCTAGTGCTATGTGGCATCACAAACTCACATCGGTTGTGGAACCATCTACGGACAAGGGGGGATTAAGCCTTAGGCAAAATAGGCAACTACCTCGGGCACCAACATTAAGAGGGTGCCTAAATCTATTTTTTTCATTATTTTTTGCTATTATTAGAACTTAATATTAATATTTGTTTTTACCGAAAGTCAATATTAATCGACCCTTTTATTTATATTATTATATAGTAATATAAATTTCATGCATACACATAAAAATCTACTACAATATGTTTGCAAGTAAAAATAAATATCCATATTTTTAAGCTCATCCAATTTTCTCGGTATTATTATTCTTTCTCTAATGTAGCTCTAGGTAATTGAGGTGTGTACTTTTTTCTAAGTCTCATGTATTTTTTATAATATCACTTGTGTAGCTAGTAAATGCAAGTACAATTGACAAAAAGAATTAATTAATTATTTATTCCTAATGTTTTAGGGGAAATGTCTATTTTTTATGTAGGAATTAGAAGGCATAGTCCACATACCACTCTTCACAAAATGGTGGGAGCCACCTAATTTATTTATTTATTTGAAAAAAACTGGTGCTTTGTTTAGTTTTATGTCACATTGCCTAATTTATATTGGTAAATAAGACAAGTAACCAAACTTGTATATAAAATTGTACATTTTTCATTCTAAGCACCTCCTGTGATTAATTATCTTTGTCCGTGGATTATTTCTTGTCCTTTTCTGATAATTTTATAGGTTTTTTTAAAAATCCTTTTGTATACCAATTTCTCTAACTTAATGATGTATTATAACACTTATACAAATAATACAAAATTATAATGTATAAATATTTTATTTATTTATTTGACGGGAAAAAATTATTAACTAGAATTTTAAGAAGGGCGTTACTTCAATAACTGCCTAGGGAGATCCTAACCTTTAATTCGACTCTGTCTAAGGATGAAAGTTTAAGTTCTTGGCTAGCCCATGGATTAAACTACATTATCGTGGTGCCCTTTCACTAGGGTATCCAAAATGTCATTAGTAGGACGCCTTAACATGGAGACGGGATTTAAACCTTCAACCTTCCAATTACTAGGAGACCTAAGAATCATTACACCACTACCCGTTGGGTAAAGGTGATTATGTTTACCTCTTGTGGTAGTGCCAGTACATGCCTTGTTGCATTGAACACAAGATTCATGCCTTTCCCCGATCTTTGTCTCATTAAACACCAAGGTGGCTTGGTACCATGCTAAGAGCCACCTTCGTCACTAAAGTAGTTGACCCTCTTGACACTGCCTAACCGAGTAATGACATGCTATAGATGTGTCCCTAGCGCTTTATGGAACCAACTAAGGATGGAAGTTTAAGCTCTTAGCTAGCCCACAAATTAAACTACATTATCATGGTGCGCTATCACCAGGGTATCCAAAATGTCAGTAGTAGGAAACCTTAACATGGAGTCAAGATTTACACCTTTAACCTCTCAATTACTAGGACACCTAAGAACCATTACACCACTACTTATTGGATAAAAGTGATTATGTTTACCTCTTACGGCAGTGCTAGGACATATCTCGCTGCATTGAACACATGATTCATGCCTTCCCCCAACCTCCATCTCATTAAACACCAAGCCGGCTTGGTACCATGCTGAGAGGCACCTTTGCCACTGAAGCAATTGATCCGGTCAACACTATCTAACCGAGTAATGACAAGCTATAGAGATGGCCAACCCAAGGATTTGACCCCGAGACCTTCCACATATACCACACATTCCCCACTACTAGGGTAAACCAAACAAGCTTGCAAAAATTAATTAATTACATTATTATTATATTATTATTAATCATTATGCATGTATCACTAATTAAAAAACCATTAAATTATAATTAATTATCATGAGTCACCATCAATAATTTGAAAATATAAATAATTGTAAATAACTAGAAAACTTATACACTAATTTTTATTATCATGATAAAAAAAATAGTAACTTTGAACATATGCATAACATTAACTATGAAACAACTAAAAGTGGAATCCATGGAGACACCCTTTGGTAAATATAAACGAATTACAATTGTAATATCCCTCACTAACAACAAAAAAACACTAAGCTTACATTAATTTTTACAGTTACATGTTTTAAATATTTTTTTATTATATAATAGCATGTAACTTTATCATAAAATTATAAAAAATATATTATATATGATGATATTGTTGTATAATTCACTTTATAATATTATGGTTTCATGAAATACTAAATATTATTTTTTATTATAAAATATATTACATTCCTTCAAATTTTTTTTATCATATTCACACCAATACTCTTATGTACATATATTAATATTATAATTTAAAATTACACTATATAATGCAATGGATCGTATACTTCACTAACAAGGTGAAGCCCTCATATGTAATATTGATTTAGAAGTAATTAAAAAATATTTTAAAAACTAGCAATCGTATATTGAATGTACGATGTGAACGCCAAAAGGGATAAAGTGAAAAAGAGAAATTGGATGAAGATGAACAAAGGGAGAGGAAGAGGGTTGTATGAAATGGCGTTTAAGGGCGAAGAAGTGCATGAGAAAGGAAAGACGAATTAAAATGCTAATGTAAAAATATACCTTCTACGAATATGAAGAGTACGGTATGTGGGCCAAATTGCTATTTAAACAGTTGTATTTGAATGATTGTGGAATGGTGGATAAGGAGCAGATTTCAGATTTGCTCATTTTTGAGCCACTTAGAGGCATTTTTAGGAGTTTGATAGAACTAGAGAAATATGTAGAATTTTTAGACGAACAACCCGAGCCTTTGATTTTTTCATTTGATGTTCATGTTACGTTTCTTTGAAGCATTTTTACGCCATTTTTGGTGTATAATATTGGAAAAAAAAATTAAAAGTGCCATAGGAAAATGGAGAACATTACTGATCAAATTCAGAGTTCTTCGAAGGTCTTTTGAGAAATTTTCTTGTAGGTTTCAAATTCATTTCATGTTGTGAGTTTTCATAATGTACTTGCAATATATTTAAAAATGAATCAATTCATCGATTAAGCGAACTCATAGACGAAGGCAAATTGGCCAACTTTGTTATCAAACTCTTTATCATTGCTCCTTTCTGATTTGTTGTTTTTTTCAATTTTTAATTCAGTTTTGATGGATTAATGGTGAACTAAGGCAAATTACGGAAAATCATAAATGATAATTTGGAAGAGTTTAATTGTGGAATTGATGTTTTCGAGTTTCTTATCACTCTAAATAAGTTCTTAATTGGTTTTTAAACAATTTCTCAATTCGTTTAAAATGAGGAATTTGATATTTTTAATCAATGTATGTTTTTGTAAATTATTGATAAACTAGGTCAGTGTTAGTTTATGGATCACTTAGTTCGTATTTGATGTTAGATTGTTCCCACAGAAAGGGTTATCTCACAATCAGTGGGTTGAAGATGGTTTTTGGCTCATAAGTTTCTCCTGAGAGGGTCATATAACATAAATAAAAGCTTATAAACAATGAAAAATTAGCCATAGTTACAAGATTTTAAGAAAATAAATCAAAATGTGTTATTGATTTTAAATAGGGGGAGTTTAACAAAGATCAACATCAATCAAGTAGATTGGTATCAACCAGGGTGATTGATATTGATTCATGTTAAACTGTGTTGATTGCAAAATGATTTATAATGTTTGTGATTGTTGGTGTAATGCTAAAAATCTTTTGGATATAAGCATGTGGATTAATATGGATAAAATTAAGGACATAAGATCATTTTAAATAAAGAAATATTACGTTGATGAAGAGGGAACCAAAGTTTCTGGTTGGATGTGCAGATAGATTTCTCCAAAGGGAGTTTGATACACCAGGAGGCCTCGACCACTTTACGTTTGATCCACGCACGTACTTGGAAAATTTTGGACCTGTCACGAGTGAGTTTGGAGATGGAATTTTGGGAAACAAATTCAGAATCCTTGGGCAAGGGCCTGATATGGTTTATATAGAATCGAAATTGTTTCAACGGATCACCGCCTATCTGCATCGATTAAGGGATAAGTTGGATTTTTTTACAACCATTTCCTTTTTGTGAATTTTTTGGTTTTGTAATGATTTAGGGGTTGTTTTGAGTTTGAAGGAGGGTTTGTTGGGTTGTTAAGTTATTTTCAGTTATTTTTTTAAATTTATTTTTCTGTTAATTTAAGTTTTTTTTAATTGTTGTAGGTGGTTATGGGTGGTGAAATGGTAAATTTAATTTGGTAGAAAGATAAAAATGACCACATGGGTTTACAAATGGGTGTCCTAAAGTGTGTACGCACCTATGGGAATTAGGGTGCCCTAATTCTGGTGTCTACAACATGACAAAATTCCATAAGAGGCAGGGACAAAAGGAAAATGTAGCATGGAGCACATTATAATCTTTGGGTGCATGGCATATGCATTTTTCCGAAGTAGAAAAGGAGAAATGTATGATAGAGGAGAGGAGTGCATCCTCATCAGCTACAACGAAGATTCTAAAGCATACAAATCCAAACATAATTGTTATTACTAGTGATGTTGAATTTATTGAAAATGCGTTATGGGATGACATGGTTAAAACCTCCTTGGGTATCTCAACCACAATGGCCATGGTCTATGCAGGAGATGGAAATGAAGGAGTTTTAAGCAATAATGTTGAACCTATCATAATGCATCAAGGTGAAAATTTAGCAACACTTCCTTTTCCTTCAATATCTAAAAATTCTCCATGGTTAAGTAACTCCAACAGTACAAGGTATTCCTCAAGAGAGAGACCAGTTCGAACTCTAGCCCATTTAATGCTAAGGAAGACAAAGAGCTTATGCGAAGTTTATGAAAATACAAGGTATGATGATTTTGATGAAAATATGAATTTTTCATTATTTACTCATAGTGATCTTGCTCATTTTTAAGAGGTAGTAAAAGAAGAGAAATGGTGTAAGGCCGTGGATGAGGAGATAGATGTCGTATAAAACAAAAAAATGAGAGCTAGTTGATTTTCCTAGGTGTAAACAAGTTATTGGAGTTAAGTGGGTCTATAAGACCAAGAGTACAACCGAAGGGAAAATAGAAAGGCATAAAACAAGTTAGGTTGTGAAAGGTTATAAAAAAAATATTGAAGATATCAGTGAGCATGTTGTAGACATTCACCTAGAAAGGCAATGTAACTCTGCTCTAGTGGAACACTCGTACTAAATCAAACATCCCGTCTATATAGATAAGACCAAGGTTCTCGCTATAGAAAACCAATTTTAAAAGAAAAAGCTAAAGGAAGCCATTGAAATGGGCCAGTATACATAAAACTTAAATTGAGATGATGGGATAGATCTCAATCTAGCTTGGAGACCCATTGTTAATAAATTAAAGAGCACGAATTCTTGGCCAAGACTGGGTTCCAAATTTCACCAAGGTTAAAATTTAACCCTTGTGCTTAGTCTTGCTTTCCTTTTTGTATTAGAATCCCTTTTTTCCCCATGGTGTAGGTCCATGTAAGTATTTAATTAATATTTAAATTTTTTACTTGTAAGTTGGTCAAAGTTTGTTCTATGAAGCCTTCTCCAAAGAGGCGGGTGGTCTAGTACAAAGTATAATATTTATTGCTTTGTGTTTTGCAACAGTCAAATAAACAATAGGATGAAATTTATTGTGTTGGCCATTAACATCTCAAGGATTGAAAAATAATCTACAAATGAAATCTTGGGTATTTATTCTCTTTATTTCTTTATCTTGCAATTTCTTCTTGATGATGGATCATGGACAATGATTTGAAACATGTTATTTAAAAATCTAACACAGTTAATACCATAAATATTTTTTCCAATTTCATGGACTGTAGAAACATAAAAACTCTCAATCATACAATTTTTTTTGAAAAATTGATATTTCAAACCATACAACATGGTTCATCACTGAGATGAATGATAATATACCAGAAAAGAGATCTTTTTAAAGCTAACATAATTACAATGGATGATAGATACCTAATTACAATGTGTTCAAGTAATTACATTGTGATCGGTCTTCATGAATAACTAAAATTTAAACCCTCATCTTGATTGAGAATATTTAGATGTTTGCAAATTTCTATAGCTTCACTTATTTTATTTTTCATATAATCATCCTCTTTACTGAAATTGGTGCCTTATTCTAAGCAATGTTATATGAGGATTTGTGTGGATGCTCCACAAACACCTAAAACCTGTTGTGATCTCGATAAATATCATAGTAGTGTTCCTTAAACCTAATTTGAAATGATATTCTTGTCTCTGACAAAAATTAGCCACACATATAGTCAATGTGGTAGACATAAGAACAAAATGTTTACCTAAAAAGATCCTTGATTGATTTTAGCATGCCCCAGCTTTCCTACTTGATCAAAGCCTAATCCAGGTTTGGGTATGTTGGAGTATTTTTATTTGTGTTGTATTCCTTTGGGTTATTTAGCCGACTATGCTGGTAGTCCTGCTACTTTTAGGAGAAAGCAATGTAATAGCTGTAAGCATAGAATAATTAATGGTTTGCTATAGAATGTGGTGTGTTTTTTATAAAGCCTTTAACTATATTTGAGGGTTTGTCTTGTGCTTCCTTTCTTGTTATTGGTCTAGTAGGGTAGGGAACCCATAGAAAATCCCCTAGTAGAATAGATAACTCACTGAAAGTGAAAACCCTCATTGATCCATCAGTCAAGAAAAATAATTCTCTACACACCACTGATTATAATTTGATTTACAAAATATTTCCCACACTTCCCAGCAACCATTTTTTCTTTTCTCATCTTTAAGGGAATTTACATAATACAAGGCTTACAAAACCCTTAGATAAAGAAAACCTTCTACTAGTTTAGAAAAAATTACAACTGTTTAGAAAAAACCGCCCCTAGATGCTATATTTATTCAAATTTTGTGACTCAGCCCTTAACCCAACTTTAAGCTTTGGTGAACACTTTTTCCTATTGATGTGCTACAACTCTTTGAAAACAAACAGTTATCAATTACAACTATTACCAAATTTTTCAAAATTATTAAACAAGAAAACCTTGATGAGTTTGAGGAAGGGAAAAATAAAAACAACTAATGCCAATTACTCTTTCATGGATTTGTTCCTGTTTCACTTCAAAAGGGTTACATTTACGAATTCCCATAGCATAAATTATTAAAAGAGTTTTCTGTGGTATTATTTAAAAATTTACCTTATATATCCAAAGTGGTAGCAATAGCTATAAATCCCTGAAAACCTGAAGGGTTCTCAATCTCAATAAGCTTGATTGTTCCCTGTGTCTGACTTGGAGATGCCAATATATAAAGAATTGAAGACGAAGATTGATTATCCATACCCAAAATGATGTTGTGGAAAAATACCATAGCCTAGTTAACAAGGAACATAGATCATTCCTCCCTCCACATTGGCTGCTGAGGTGAATTGGTCTCACCATCTGGACATTTCAATGCCCTGCCGCGATTGACATGAAGAAAAATCATACCAACAGACTATATTGGTTTTGACTAGGGGAGAGGAGCCAGTCATGGAGCATTACCCAATAGTTGTGAGGGTAGTTGACATCTTTGACTCCAGTTTTTACACATTAAAATATTAATAATTGAATGAATAATATCCTATAAATGTACAATCAATCTTCAAAACTGATGTAAATGTCACTTTTCATGTACAACCATGAATCTATCAACAATAGAATACTTGATATCATTTTAAAACATAAAATAACATATATTATACTTCCATGTTTTCCTAATTTAAAGTCATGTATTTAATACATGGATATATAATTGTATTTCATCCCTATACAAAATTAATACCACATCATCATATCAATTTCATGTCACTTTTTATATAATTTAAGTTCCCATTTTACAGTGTTAAAGATCTTGTCATACACAAAATTTGGGGCAGGTTCTCACAAGCATAAGTCCAAAGTGCACCATTTTCAAATACATGTTGTCTTTTAAGCATTAACTTTCTCACCATTTTCTATAGCAGCTACTCCCATAAATGATGTACCTGCATATTTTCAACAAATGTAAGGCTCAAGAAACAAAGATTGATTGAAATGAGAAATCAAATCAAATTGAACTTCAAATATGACTATTGAAATAAAATATCATAAATATTGATCCACCCCTATCAATTTCACCCAATCGAAAACAAGCACAAGGATCAACCAATTTTACCCAATAAAAAAAAAGCACAAGGATCAATCGACTACAACAATTTTCATATCTCCTATAAATCCACTTTCTCAATTGCTCTGAAATTTTATTCAGTTAGTATTATTTTGCTAGTGCATGAAAATTACAGTTCTAAGCTGCCGTATTCAACTGTTATTTTTCATCATAGTGCCACATAGTAAGTTCTTAATTTTGTTGTTATATTGATGCACATTTATTTAATTTTAATTTTTTTTGTCAATCTATATATGGGAGGGGAGCCAGTCATGGTGCACCCAAACTTTGGGAGACTATATCGAACATTATAAAAAACTTGGCAATCCCAAAAATCTAGCAAAAGAAGCAATTGAGAATTCTCTACAACCCAATCTACTTTGCAAAAAAATCTGACATGTAACCCACTGTGCGTACTTGCTGGTGCATACTTGCTTTGACAAGGAGAAAGACTTGCTTGATTCAATATATTTTTTGGATGTTCTCCACTATACTTTGAATTTTGCTAGTGTTATTTTAGTGTTCAACCCAACTATTAATTGGGAAGAACTGGAAATATTCCTGGAATTTTACTTTATGTTGCCTTTTTATGTAGATGTATATTAACAAGTAATTCTAGGCTAAATTAATGAAATTTGTAGATGTGTATTTACAAGTAATTCTAGGCTAAATTAATGAAATGTGTAGGTGTATATTTAAAAGTAATTGTAGGCTAAATTAATAAAATCTATAATGTATATATTTACAAGTAATTCCATGCTAAATTAATGAAATCTGTAATTCATATTTACAAGTAGATGTATGTTCTGTAGATGCATATTTATAAGTAATTCCAGGCTAAATTAATGAAAGGCTCTATATTTACAAATAGATATATACGAAATATACATCTACTTGTAAAAATACATCTATAAAATACACATTTGAATGTAAATATACATCTACAAAATATACAACGACAGGAAAAAGCAGCATAAAATGTATAGCTATATGAAAATGAAGCATAGAATATACAACTACATGAAAAGGTAGCATAAAATATACATCTAACATGTAATTACTTGTAAGTATACATATACATATTTCATTAATTTATCCTGGAATTACTTGTAAATATAAATCTACATGTACACATACATCTACAAGTTTCATTAATTTAGCTCATAATTACTTGTGAATATTCATCTACATTAAAAGGAAGCATAAAATTATATTGCATGTTGCCTTTTTCATGTAGATGTATATTTGGTCATAAATTCAAATTTGTATTTGTTTCAATAACATTGCCTTCCTCTGTACTAGACCCATTTTCACCTTTGATCTTTGAAGTATCCATTGCTCATAACATAGGCACTCACATCAAATGGCTGCACTTCCTTTTATGTTAGTTGATTCAATATTATTTCTTCTCATTGTTGTAAGTTACATTGGTTTGGTAAATTTATCTATCTTTGCAGGTTTTTATTGACATCATGAGGAGAAGGCAGCTTCCTAAAAGAGTAAGACCTACATGTGCCAAAATTAGGGGAGCAAGATTTCCGCCAAGTGAAGAACATAAAGAAGGGGCTAATAATACCCCATCTCAAGATGCCAATGACACACCACATGAAGAAGTAAATGTCCAAGCAATAAGAGTGAGCCCTTCAACCCAAAAAGTGACAAATCCAAGAATTGACTGGAACAAGTCTGATATGAATAATGTGATGAAAGATGTTGAAGATTATGGATACTCTACACGTGCTGCTGCAAAAAAATGGGGTATACTAGTGACCACCCTTACTTCTTGGCTGATGGGCATTACCACCACTAAAAGAAAGGGTCCACATAATATTCTAACAGATGAAGAAGAGATGGAGATAGTGAGTTGGTGTCATGAAATGGATGACATGGGACATGGGCTAGAAATTATACAAATTAAGACACGTGTGGCACAAATCTATGAAACAAGGTCTAACCCATTCACGGATTGTTTTCCAGGTAAGTCATGGTGGGTAGGTTTTAAAAAAAGACACCTTGTTCTAACATTAAGGATAGCTGAAGGCCTTGATAAGGATTGAGAAATGTGTTTGAGGCCATCAATTGTTGGTTCCTTCTACATTACTTTGTCTAAATCTTATGAGGCCAACCCATATGGACCAAACCGAATATGGAATTGTGATGAAAATAGATTACAAGCTCGAAGGAACTGCGGTATGAGAGTGCTTGCTAAAAGGGGTAGTAGGAGTGTCCCATATATCATCCCAAAAAGTAGAGAATGGATTACCATATTGTGTTGTGTAAATTCTGCTGGACAAAGCATTCTAGGATTCTATCTTTTTAAGGGGAAAAACCATTTAAAAAATTATATTGTAGGTTGTGAGCCTGGAGCTTGCATGACAACACAAACACATGCATGGATGACAAAATATTTACTCATGAACTGGTTACATCACTTTGCATCATCTATACCTAGTGGTGTGTCTCCTACCAATAGGCATTTACTAATTTTTGATGGCCATGGTTCACATTTTGCTTTGGGCACAATTCAAGAAGCTAGGAGTTTGGGGATTGATTTGTTAACATTGCTTGCACACAGCTCTCATAAATTACATCCATTGGATGTGAGTGTCTTTGATCCATTCAAAACATACTTCAAGGAGGAGAGATACAAATGGATAATTGCAAACCATGGGATAGATGTGAAAAGGGCTGAATTAGCTGAGTTAAGGAGCAAAGCATTCAAAATGGCTCTTACACCTAGCAACATTAAATCAAGATTCAAAAGAATAGGGATATGGCCTCTTAATCCCAATGCCTTGGATGAAGAAATGAGACCTAGCAAAAGATTTAACACATCTTTTCAAGATGATGCTGGTGTAGAAGAAAATATGCTTCATCTATCTAGGGTTGATTTAGAGCAAAGTGAAGATGTTGAGATGGTGCCTAACACACAATTAGTGAAAGAATTAGAACCTCAGTAGAAGGAGATACATATAAATGAATGTGTTGCTCAACAATTGGAAACTCCAAACAGAATTAATCAAATTGATGAGTCACTATCTCTGCCCACAAAAGATAGCCCTCCCGATTGGATGAAAGAAGCATCTCTTAATCTTGGTGTAAACTTGAACTTCAATAATGAAGAGGTCAACCTCTCTTTACCCTCTCATCCAACACTACTTCATGACTCGGATTTGGTGCACTACTATGTTGGCAGTCAAGCTAAAGAAAATGATGCAGAATCACAGTTAGAGGCAGCAGGGGTATTAGGGGCAGATTCAAACCAAACTTGTGAGGCAAACCAAGGACAAAAAACTCTTGGTAGATTCTTGAAACTCCCTGTGAAAAAGGTTAGAGAATCATCAAGGTCAAATAGTGCTTCTGGTATAAGATTGAGTAGGGAATCTCTACTAATCACCGCAGATCAGTACATGGAGCTTCTGGTTGAGAAAGAGAACAAGAAAGAAGAAATAGATGAATTGAAGCAAAGAAAAAAGGAACAAATCTAGGAGAAGAAGGCTGAATGAATTGTTGAAAGGGAAAGGAAGGAGCAGGAAAAGATTGAAAAAAAATATAGAAGGAAAACAAAGGAGCACCAAAAGTTGATTCAAAGGCAAGAAAGTGAACAAAGAAAGGAATAGGAAAGGATTCAAAGGGATCAAGAGATAAAGGAGAAGGAGTTTGAGAAGGCAAGAAGAGAGTTAGAAAGGAAAAGGAGATTGAGTAGTCCAATTAATCCTTTTCTTGATCAACACCCAATGTTAAGAGAATTAATGGGCATACATTGCCCTTTATCAGTTTCAACACATAATTTTGCAGTTGGAGTGAATGCTTCTCCAAGTTCTGATCCATTCCCAACTACACCTATGAGGGATGTCAACATGGGGAGACAATTCCAAATTAACACCCGAACTTCAACCTCAACTGTAGATTCAACACTGTCCTTCCTCAGATTTTGGAAATGATATTATCGAAAGTAAATATTTATTTTTGAGGGGTGAATTTTTGATGTTTGGAATTGGTATTTCGATTTAAAAACTAGAATATAGTAATAATAGTTATATGGCCCAAGTATATTATATGGCCATGTTTTTGTAATGGACAATGGTAATGTTTACTGAATGAATATATGTCTTCCAATTTATGTGATTTTTTTTTTCAAATAATTAAACTCCTATTGTTTCTGAAAATTACATTGAGAAATGAAAAATAGTAAATTTCAGTATGCAATTTGCCATTAATGTAACAGCCAAAAGCCAATAACACAATCTACAAGTAGAAAAGAAAAATATGAAATAGTTTATATCATTTCCTCAATGAGGGTAAAAACCTCACCTATTATAACCATATGGAGTGTAGATATTCAAAGAGAATCAAACAATTTCCAAACTTATTTGATGTGTTGATAAACACAATTGAAATCATGCTCTGCATCTGCACTTCCAATTTGAGTCACTCCAACAACCATAACAACACCATTGCAAGACATGTACCAAAAATACTATCATTTTTTAATATGTAAAATCACCAAATTATACAAAGACCAGCTGCAAAAACAAAATCTATATTACAAAAACTGTTAAAATCTTGTGTGAGAGGAGGTGGTGGAAGGTGTAAAACATCACCTACAAATATGATGGTGATGGTTCGTATTCTTTGTAAAAACAAGCTTTGGACGAGGCCACTCTTTGAAAAGCCTGTAAGAAACCGTAAATATAATTTTCCAACTCATTAGAGATCGATGGTATGAAGATAAGAAAATAGAGGTGATCAAAACTTAACAAGCATTAGATCTGAATGGAGATAGACTTTCTCAATACACAGTACACCCTAAAACCCCCAAACGTGTATAAAATAAAACATCAGTATAACAAATTATAAACATCATTTAAACTATTCCCACAAAATGAATATCTAGGCAATACACTTATTACTATGACTAGCTCCCAATGCATAGGTGGCCAGTATATGGTTTTATAGAAATTATTACATTTCCCCATAGTTAGATAAACAAAAACCTACTCGATATAGAGGTTTAGTACAAGAAATAACTCGTAAAGCTGAAATTTTAGCTGGGTATTCCTGAAATAATGGTAAATGGTTATAAGCAATAGAGACCCTGAATAAAATGGTTACATTGATTCATCTATAAACAATTAAGAACAAAAATTTCCAGCCAAAATAGTAAGTAGAAGTGGAGTTAAATTTTCCAACCAAAATAGTAAGTAGAAGAGCAATAGTTTAGAAATTCACTTTCCTTCTATATTCGCAGTTAACAGAAGTATGCGTGAATTTGCCAAGGAGTATGTGCGAATCTTCCCGCTAATCACTAGATCCGTTGCCTTCCGTGTTGTCCCTACCCACCCTGAGGTTCAAGCGGGAAACTCCACGCAGCAACTAGATGGTGGTGAGAGAATCGCTGGTCCATTCAATGTCAATAAATGAATCTGCACTGTACAAATTAAGAATTGTTTTGCTGAAAGCACATGGCATTCCAGATGTTATTTAATACCATATCTACATGCTTAGATTTCTTTGTCCTCGAAAATAGCAGATCCTTTAGTAATAAGTGGCAGTGTAAATAGTAATAGGTGGGGTGATATACTTCCATGTATTGGTCCAACCCTAGAAAACACAAAAATTGTGACACCTCACTCCAACAAGTATGTACTATGGGTTACGTATCATATTTGTTTGCAAAGTAGATTGGGTTGTAGAGAATTCTCACGTGCTTCTTTTGACAGATTTTTGGGATTACCAGGTTTTTTATAATGTTCGGTATAGTCTCCCAAAGTTTGGGTGCACCATGACTGGCTCCCTTCCCATAAGGTATGTGGATCCCAACCCCCAATAAAAACTAGTTTTATCTTCACCGAATGAAAGAAAACATTCACTCTTATTCCCTTTCCATTTCCAATCAATTTGGGAATGGGTGAAAGCATTTTGCATATGATCTAGATTGGATTGTATACCATTACTCTATAGTCATATGGGCATCTAGTCCTAGGGTCTGTATTCTAGATCATACATATGTGCTACTCCAAATGATTTAATCTTTTTCTATCTTGATAAAAATGGGAGCTATTCAATATGGATTTCCAACTATTATAGATGCATATTTGAAGGGTACGAAAATAACGAGCGGGAAATATCCTCAACTTTTTTTGAAAACACTCCCATCATTCTCATAGTACCACCCATCCACAACTGCTCGACAAAATTTATGGTGCAAAGCATTTAACCGATCGACGACCGACAAGGGCGAAAACATTGAGATGACTGTCAAACCGTCAAATTTAATAGATATGGAGAAATGTTCGGAAGGGCCTTTCCCATAAGGGGGACGCATTCGGTGTAATTATTCAATTTACATCTTCCAAATTCCATTTAACAAAACCATGGCTATATTCTATGATTGTTTCTTTGAGAGATGTTTTTTCCTTTTGATTCCAATCACAGTAGAAGATTTTTTCTAATATTTTTGTTAATCATTTTGCAAAAAAAAATGTTGTGAGACTAGGAGTGTATTGTATTCATTATTAAAAAACAAATAAATAAATATTTTACATAGACTATATTTTTAGTGCAAGAAAAATGTAAACTTCAACTTATTTGTTAGGAATGAAGGGTTTAAATTTGTAAAAGATAATATCATTTTATATTAATTTTTTTTTGGTTGTATGTTATGAATTTCATTTCTATTATAAGACTACAATTAGAGGAAACATAATTGAGTCTTATTGTGGGTATTAAAATTATGGGATATGCCCACCCCCCAGGTTTTGCAAGATTAATTTCGATGGGGCTTCTAAATGAAATCATGGGCTTTCATGGGTGGGGTGTGTTATTCGTAATGAGTTGCGGGAGATTATTAAAGCTGAATCATTTCATCTTAGAGATGACACTTTTAACCAGACAGAGGCTCAAGCTCTTCTCTGCGGGATTAAGCTCATAGTTAAATTTGGTTTCTCTCACCTCATCATTGAATGGGACTCACAGATCATAATTCAGGCTATTAAAAATGGCAAAGCCTCCAATTGATCTTTGGACTATTTTATTTCTAATACCCTCCATTAGCTAGAAAATGTGGCTTCTTGGAGGATTAATCATGTTTATAGAGAGGAAAATTCAGCTACAAATCACCTTATTAATCTAGGGGTTATGCAACACGAGGAGACCATAATTGATAATGATTTGGAAAGATGGCCAAATAGTTCCATCATTGTGAGAGGCAAGACTATCTCCATTCCTCTCATTCAGTAAGTTTCGGCTCATGTTTTGTTTCTCTTTCATAGTGCCCATTGACCCTCTTCTTCGTCATTTCAGGTTTTTATTCCCTTTCACTACTATGTTTTCATTCTTTCAATCTTAACCATGGTGGTCACCCTTTTTCCTAGTCTCTATCTTAAAGGGGATTCGAGGGATAATGGCCTTCCATGGCCCTCTCTCCTCTGCGATATTACCCAATTTTCTCATGATAGGCTCTGGCTCTGTGGAGAATGTTGTCTAAAGGATTCTTAGTGAAGACTATGTTTTGGGTAACGGTCGAGCCCACGTCAATGTTGACATAGCCTATGTGTTTGTAACTCACCTTTTGTATCTAGGAGGAAATAAGGAGGAAATTTTTATTATCACTCAACATTTTATCCTACCTCACCATTCAATGTGTCTTGTGGAAATTATGGAGGGTTTCTCCCTACCCTTGGCCTATATGCTAGCTTCTTCTGCGGGTGACCGGGAATTAATCCCTTGAGATCTTGTCAAATAATTGGAGAAAAGGAAAAAGTTGCTTTGGAATTTTACAGTCACTATCCACCAAAAATGTAGAATGAAGGATGATGGGTCTCCATACATCTCTCCTCTTAGTCTTGAAGCTCTCTTTTCTGACATTAGAATGGTTCCAGATCGTATTGAAAAACTCAAGGTCAAAGGGAGGTCTTTCTATTTTTTCTTGTTGAAATTTGTAAAGGATAGTTTCTAGGGTCACCACTTCAGTGTTCATATGAAAGTCCTCGCTCTTGAGGATTCCCAGGAGGCATAGGTGAAAGAGGAATCCATTGAAATTTTAGAATAATCTATCTCTTAAAGTATTCGTCTTCATAATTTTTGTTAGTATGATTTTTAGCTTTTTATTTACTCAGGGAAGCTATGTTTGGCATTGTTTCTTCTGGTTCATGGGTTTCCCTACCCCATCTATAATATGTATAAAATATATCGTAAGGGAGAGGACCCAAGAACCCCTTAGTTCAAAACTCCGATCAAAAGTATTTTACCCATCAAAAACAAATTATGGGATGTGCCTAACATTTATAAAATCTACTCATTTTAATACATTCATTCTTAATTTAGTAAGTATATCTTAGATAAAATTAAATAATTGATAAATAATGTTTTAGTTAATGTAACTATTTAATTTAAATAAAAGAGGATAAATATGCATCTTCTTTGGATATATCTAGAATATAAAATAAGCATATATAGACTTCACCAAGAGGATGTTTTGGGTGCTCTGCTAGGGTTTGATATCTATGCTTGATTTTGTGGCACAATATTGCTTGTAACACCACCTTTTTTGTAAGGTGGGACATTTATTTCATGATATTTTGAATTTATTTTCCTTTTCTCACCCTTTGGGCGATGGAAGTTTCCTATTTTATTGGCAGAAGCCATTATTCATGTATCGCTTGATGCAGTTTTAGGAAATGGGAGCTATGTCAATCATGCCTCCAATAAAGAAGCAAGCAAGAAATTTTTTCCTGAAGGTTCATGATTAGGTAATGACCCTCCTTTCCATGATCTTGATGTTATTTTAGATGCTCTTTAGTTTGATAAGGCTTGTTCAAGACATGAATCATTTACTCTTATTGCTTATTTTGTTGGTTGTCTCCCCCCAGAGAGTTTTCTCAAATAATGGGTTCTCAATCACTGGAAAGCCAATGGTGTCAAACTTGAGGGTGTCTAAAACCTTTTAAGGGGATTTTTTTATTTCGGTTTAAGACCCCCGAACAATGTAAATCCATTGTGAGCCACGAGCCTTGGTTTATTTAGAACACTTTGATTATTTTTTCACCCTAGACTAATGATTTTCAAGTCTCTGAACATGCTAAAATTAAAGTTACCATCTGTGTTGAGTACCCCAGTCTCCCTCTACCCCTTTGGAGTTTTTTGGAAGAGTTGGTCAAACCTATTGGTCAATTCGTTTTCCATGAGTTAAACAAGTTTTATGCTACTCTCCCACAACATTGGCTCTGTCTGGAAGTGAATTTAACCAAGGACCTTAAGAAAACAATTAATATGCAGGTGGGTGACACCTATTTTTCTCAACTCCCAATACTTGTTTTCATTATTAGTATGTTGACCACATGATTCAATAATTCCCTTTAATAGTTTCCTAGGCCCGGATTTCCCCAAAGAAGAAAAATGCCTATCCCAAATCATCTTCCTATTCCGAACAGGACGGAAAAAGGTAAAACATAAGATAAAACCTAAACCACAGTCACAAGATTACATGCCTATTGGGGGGTATTCCATGGCTTCAAATCCTTTGGCTAGAAAACATCTGGTGATCTCTCCACCTGTGCATCATTCCCTGCTCATGATGTCCTCATTTTGTCTGACTCCAGTGATCTCTTAGCCTCATTCTGAGGTGATCATTCACACTACATGTAATAAATCCATGCGCATGTGTTTTATCAACCCTTCTCTTACAGAGGATGATGATTACGATCTGCAACTCCACTTCCCTTTTAAGATGATTGATTATGTTTTATTTAAAAAAATCACTAGCTCCTCCATACCTACGAATCAATTCATAGTGTTAGGGAGTTTTTATCTCTTGAAAGTGCACCCTATAGAGAGATGACTGCAGGGGTTCTAAGCTTGCTCTGGATCTCTATCTTTCATAGATACAATGGAAACACCTCAGGTATGTGGGTATAACTATTATTGAGGTGAGTCTCTGGTATCAAGGCTAGTTCCTTCTTGATGTATCCTAAACTAATTTGAAGGGGGTTTGACGGGTAAAAAGATGACTGTAAATGAATTGAAAAACTGGGGTGATACACAAAACTTGTTGAGGGATTTGACAAATTACATGCAAAAATAATTTGAGAATGGATTCTTGATGCAAAAACCAATAGTTTTCAGCAGAATATTAAGGCCAAACACTTGATGTATTGAGGAAATGATTCACAATAATACTGATAAGACAAACATGCACACTAATATAATGAAGATATTACTAAATTTGCAGCAAGGTAAGATGATTAATTAGGGAATTTGACATTCACAAGAAATAATAAGGTATACACAACAGTGAAAAATAATTGGAAAGGTATAAATCAATTCTCATTTAAAGGGAAAAACTGGCAAAAACTACTTCACCACTCATGTGTCTAAAAATTCCTTATGTGCTTTATAATTGCACACTATATATATCCAAATTATTCACCCATCCCATCCTAAAAATAGGCTAAAATTTGTACTCAGCCATCCATGCTAATTTTACTCCTTTATCATGAATAAATAAAGGAATGAAAATAGCCATGCTGATACAGTGAGTCAGTAATAGATTTGATTTCAAAAATATATCCCTGTCAAACTGTAGTTGATTGATCTATTTTTAACAAAGTTGGATGAATAATTTGGCTAATAGTATCCCTTGCTTTCTGTGTAAGTCTCCTCCAATATGCATACAATATTTGTCTTCTAGTGCTTGATGTGACACTTTCAATTTGATCC
The DNA here is from genome assembly GCA_019776745.2 of Taxus chinensis. NCBI lineage: Eukaryota > Viridiplantae > Streptophyta > Pinopsida > Cupressales > Taxaceae > Taxus > Taxus chinensis. The sequence goes on along the minus strand of CM034147.1, from coordinate 129,492,698 downwards.
ACTAGTAGTGATAATATTAGCACTTTAATCCTTCCCCTTGGATGCACATGCAACAATAAATCTTTGTGTGAGCAAAAATAAATCCTTTATTTGCAATACTTGGCAAAATATTTACCCATGTTGTGGGGACCACTTGTGATGTGCACACTTTCAAATCTGTCTTCTTGCAATTTGTGGGGCTACTTGTGCACATGTGAAGTAATATCCTCCTTTTTGTGAAAAATAAGGTAAATTGGTAATGGATAAGGTTTTGACTTGGAAAGGCATATAACTCTTGTTTGAATCTCACTCCACTCGAATACATTGATTTGGTCTTATTTGATAATAATCATGGCATATGTTTGGCTTGATTAAATTCAAGGGGACCTTTATTATTTCGAATGACCACCTTCATGTTAAAACACACCTAACTATAATGCTCTGTTTTGAAGACAATAAGTGGCATAAACCTTGTTTTGAATGATATTCAGGTACCTTTTATAGACATTAAGATTGAGCCCTAACCACATGGTAGACTTGACTAATCATGGGATAAATGATAATACTTGGACCTTTTCTGATAATCATGTGACTGGATATTGCATATACTATAATTTTTGTCTTTTAATCATTGGATGATCATTATTGTCAAAATTTGGATTTTTCAAAACATATAGTATATGGTTTTGACCTTAGTCAGGTCTAAGAAATGATTCATTGGATAATTTGGGTGGCCCCTTCTAACGATGACTCACCCCTTCACATATGTGTCGGTGGCAATTGGAATAACTTGGGGTAAGTTACATTGTAAATCTGGATTTTCATTGATAATTTAAATTGAACATTGGACATTGATGCATGTACTAACTTCATCTTTGATCGTTGATCTTAAGATCCATGATTAGGGTTTACACTTCGTAATAAAGATGGTCAATGATCCTTGAGCCATTGATATTGTACATCTTGATCTGAGCCATCGATTATCTGAACCATGGTGACCTAGTGGTTGCGTTGTGAGTTAGCATTTAATGTTGATTGAAATTGGGCCTTTGATCCCTGTACCATTGTATCTCAGTCATTGATCCTTTAACCCTAGTTGGCACATCGAGTTAGGTTTGCACGGTTGTTGAGTTGAATGGGTAAATGTGTGAAACCTATCTCATTTTTCATTTTACATTGTGGAAGGATAGGGTGAAGTCCTAAAAACATTTATTCAAACTACCATTAATTTATGTTTGAGATTGGTTCCTCTCTATAAATCAGCTTTCTGAGGCTCTGAATATGTGTATTTTTACATCACTTTTGCTCTTCTTGAGCGTCTGAGAAAAACTTGGTAGAGGTGGTCGTAGTTACTATAGGTTCAAGCTCTCTTTATTCATTTATGAATAAATTTGTCCTCTGAGCATGAAAATTCTCCATTTAAAGCTCTGTGGACACAAATATTTGTGATTCTCGAGCCTCTACAAAGTTTTTGTATATTTTAGAGCTCGGTTTCTTTGTTATTTTGTCTCCGTGAAGGGCAATTTGACTTTGAACTAGTGTCATTTTGGTGATTTTCTCTTATTTTGAGCTCCTTATGTTTGTTATTTATAAGGCTAAGATTTTGTGTATTAATTACTTGCATCTGCACACCTCCATTTTGTTCTTTTCTTCGATCTGGCATGGAAAAAACTTTGAAAATTTCATGATTCTTGTGATTCTTTGTTTTGTGGTACCTTTCGGGCTTGAAAAGGTTTCTGGGTGTTGACTCCTTCAACATTGCTCTTGAGGGTTTTTCAGAAACTTAAATAAGTCTGGTAAGTTCATTTTCATTTCAAAATCCTTCTTTCTGTGATCTGTGGCTATCTTCACGATAGATTTCGTCCTTCTGAACTGAAGATACTACTTTTTGTTTTAATAATAAGTAAGAGGTTTTAATATATGAGCTTCACACTTCTCGACTTTTCCATGCTCTGATAAATTGAAGTGTGTATTTTGATCTTCTTCTTTTTTGGAACTGAGTTTCTCTTTCTGCGTTCTTTGTTAAACCCAAATTTGAAACTCATTATAGGCATATTACTTTCTTTGTATTTGATAGAAATTATGGAGTAGAAATTCAAAACCATATATGGATATTTTTTTTTTATTTTTGTATTCATCTTTATTCTTCAGATCTGTACGTTTTCCTGATGTGGGTATTGGATTTTTTTATTAATTTTTCATGCAATTGTTTCCCCTTTATTGATCTATTATTTCCATTAACATTATTGTTCAACGTCTACCTAGATATGGGTTTGCAATTTTAGCATTCTTCAAGACCAGAGCTCATTTCTGTTTCTCTAAATGCTTTGAATATTCTTTGTCTTTGCATTTATCTGAGCTTTGACCTTGGGATCTTCCAAGTTTTTGAGTTCTATGATATTGCTGAAAATTCAGAAGATGTAGAAGGCTAAACCTTTGATCTTGTAGTTCACACAATTTTCTTTCCTGACACGAGGGTATTCCTTTAAGAGAATGACTGGTAATTTCATTTTGATAGTTTAAGAATGATTATTACATCTGCTTGGAACTTTTTGATCTTTTTTTTATTATCCACTGTATTTATTTTGAAACTTCATTGTCATAAAAATCTTCCATTCTATTTCTTTTTATCCCCTATGTATTTGATTTGATTTGGACATCCAGCTATTTAATTGTTTTGGGCTAAATGGAGAAGCTTGCTCATTTAGTTTCAACCTGTACTAAAATTTGTTGATGTCCCTACTAATTTCTTATTCTCTGAGTTGAAAACTACAACTCAAAAAAATTTCTTATTATTTTGGATACTTTGCACAAATTTAATATTCTTAAGTCTTGAATATCATTGATGAATATCTTTCAGAAACCTGCAATCTTGAGTTTGTCTTTTAAAACTGAAACTAGCCAATCTAAAAAAATTGGATTCAACTTACATACTGAGCTCAATTCTGTTTATTATGAATGATAATTATGTTCGATATTCATGAATGAGTAACTTGTATTTTGATTCCCTTGTATATGACTCTTTTGATGATGAAATGCTTTGATTAACTCTTCAACAATTATATGAGGTTGTCGGGCTTCTTTTCAAATTTGATACAATTATTATAATTGTTGTTGCATGACTTGTTGTTCATGATTATTGTGACTCACTTTTCTTAAGCGTATGTAGCTCTCACTCATTCATCATTGATAACTATTCTCCAACAAAACTGGGCTTTGACTTGATGGCATTGATTTTTTTTTTTAAAATTTCATGATTCTTGCAAGCTATTCTGATTAATTGAAGTTGAAATTAAAGGTTAAAGATGATTTCTAACACTACCTAATGAATTTCCTGAAGCAAATTACTTCATTTACTATATTTATTTTATGCACCTGAAAAATTGCATCTGATGCATTTTATACTTCTTGAGCAGCTGTATTATTGAGATCTACCACCATTTTTGAATTCTAAAAATATCCCTTTAAAAAAAAAATTGTTGAGGAACTTATGAATGGTTGATTCTGTAGAGATGTATCAGGCTACCATGCTATAAATATCAATTTCTTGTTCATCTGCAAATTGTTTCTTTGGATTATAGCACTTTAGACGTGTTGGGTTTTAAAATTGTACTTTAACAAACCACAGTCAGGGGATAACAAGTCCATCCTCTTTAATGGGAGAGGTTCCCTTAGTGAAAGCAAGCAACAAAACTTATATAAAAATGTAGAACTTGCAAAGTGTAGATTCCTGATACTTTGAAATGTTTCATTCTCAAAAGATCATCAATACGGAAGAATAGATGAACTATTGAGATGAGAGAGGAAGAACATAACAATACTTTAAGGAAATATAGATAGAAGAGTATAAACTTATACGTATTAAGCCAGGGAGATGCAGTATAGAATCATTCACTTTCATAATAGATATAATTTCACAGACACAAAGTTTCTGAAATCATATTAACAAGAATACAAAGTTTCTTAGCATGCAAAGATGGATGATTCACAAATTCGAACAAGGAAAGAAGGAATAGTAGAGGAAGAAAGGGAAAAAACTTATGTATTGATTACTTTTAAATCCACTACATCTACAAAGTACCATGATCCAACCTTGAACAATGACATCGAGAAGACATTAAATAATCCTAAAAATGGTTACATTTAGTTTCAAAAAATGATGAAACTACTTCAAGAAACCAACGCATGAACTTCTCTAATGCCTTGGCTGTTTCCATGCTTGGTGGAAAAACCAGATGCATCATATCACAGCCGTTCATATTACTTTGTAACTTCAAATATGAGTCGTCCAAGTGGAAGAGATTTGCTGAAGTGGGCCTGGGGGCCCCTTTTACATTTTATTATTTTTATAGAGATTGTGCATTTTAGACATTTTGGTCTGCCCATCCGCTTTTGATATAGACCTGACACATGGCTTTACTTGAGTGGCGATGGAGTCACAACTCACTTTTACAATTTTAACTCTTTTCAACAAAAAGCTCAAAACATCAAATTTCTATACCAACCCACCTCTCCGCTTTAACTTTTCAATGCGGACTCAAGAACCCAGTGGAGTCATGAATCATTTTATAAATTTAATCCCTCTTTTTGGAAATAGAACCAAAATTCCAAAATTACACCGACAGCCCACCTTCGCACTTTGACTTTCGATGCGGGCTAAACATTTGACTTTATCCCTTGGCATGAGTGGGGCTGTGGCTCATTTTATATCTTTAAACCCTTTTGGAAATAAAACAAAATTTCCCAAATGTGGTCTAATAACCTCCCTCTCTGCTTTTGACTTAAAAATGGCCATGTGTCCCTTTGCGGGCCTTACGCATTCTTTTTAAATTTTACGCCTTTCGCCATAATGTCTAAAAACATGAAAAGGGCCCACCTTTCTGCCATTGAACTTTCAGCCAATCAGGGTCCTTCAGGGCCATGGGGCCAATTTGACACTTTTGTAAAAAATAACAAAAATGACAAGTTCGTAAAAAGAACTGTTTGGCTGCAGGTTTTCTAGGCTTGCACAATTGATCTCTCTTTTTCGTATATACAATGTAAACACCTCAGGTCTATGGGTATGCCTATTTTGAGGCAAGTCTATGGTATAAAGGTCAGGTTCCTTATTGGTGTATCCTAAACTAATTTATGTGAGTTTGAGGGTAAAAGATAACTGAAAAAATGATTCAAACTGAAGGCGATACACCAAATTTGTATGAGGGATTTGCTTGAGTATATGCACAACTGATTTGGGAAGGATTATTCATGCATGAACCAATAGTTTTTCTAAAAAATATCGAAGGAAAAAACACTTGATTGTACTGAGGAAGAATCACAACAATACTAATAAGTTAACATGTACATTAAAATTAAGCAGAAAAGACTAAAATTTATAGCAGGGTAAGGTGAATGATCAGGGAATTTTCTTCACAAGATTAATATAAACATACACAAGACTGAAAAATAACTTGGAAATGTAGAAAATACTTCACACTCGGAGGGCAAAACTAATAAAATTTGCTTCAGTACTCATATATCCAAAAATTCCTCTAGAAGTCCCCCTTGTGCTTTGCAAAGGCACACAATATATAGCAAAAATAAAATTCACCCTCTTCCTAAAAATAGCCTAAGGCTTGTACTCACCCATGCATCTTATTTTTATCCTTTATTTAATAATAGATAAAGGAATAAAAATAGAGCATGCAATTACAAATAGGCATTATTAGCCTTACTTACATTACAGTCAAACTGAAGTTGATTGTTCTATTTTTAAGAAAATAAGGGTGAATAATTTGCTAAAAATAAGGTTGCTTGCTAGGCAAGTCTCTTTCCATGGTCATGCAAATCTGTCTTCTTCTCTATTTTGTCCTTTTGTGAAGGCATGCAAAATACAACTCCCTATATGTGAGAAAAATAATTACAATACTTAGCAATATTTGCAAAAATAATTCCTCCTGTGGGGAACCACCTATGGTTGAACATGTTTTGATATTGACATCTTGGTTTGGCCATGGCATGGACATCATAATACATTCAACAATTATGAGGGGCAGATTATGTCCATCCTGCTGGCATATATTATAATATTCACCTTTTTGGTGATCATGACATATGATTTAGTCGTCCCCTTAAAAAATATTTGAAGAATGCGCTTGGGTTAGACTTGAAAGTCATTTGTAATAATTTGTTTAGTGGACATGTGGCTGTCCCCTTCCATGGTGACTCACCCCTTGGTGGCTTGGGCAGTGACATCAACTCTGGTCAAGTTAATCATATCCCTGATGGTTTAATGTTTTGAAATTTCATGCCTTGTTCTCTGTCATTGATCTTTGTACCCTATCTGATCACAAACCGTCAATTTTCATACTGTGATTAGGGCTTTGGCTGGCATTTATTGTGGGTGGTGACATCCTAACTATGGTTAGTATTTATTTCTGCAATGACTTGAGGATGTTGATCCTATGTCCTTGGGATTTTTGAACATCGATGATCTTTACTGTGGTTGAGTTTGAGTTAACCCACTTCTTGGGTTAAGGCAGTAAAGGTAACTTGACCCTAAAGCACATTCATTTGGATTTTTGGCTGTATGGAAGAAGCCCTGGTGAATTTTCCCTGACGCCATTATTCTGTTCTGGTTTTGAGCTCGGATTTCACTATAATTTAGAGCTCCTTCTCTGCAAAATATTCTCTGTCATTTCAGTTTCATGGTTTCTGTCCGGAGTTTTCCTGAATTGTGATGTGGTTGAAGTGTGGGCCACCATTATTGTTTCTTTAAGCTTAGCTCTGTCGTTTATTTTATCCATCTATACCATTCAGCTGACCTCTAATTAAGTATATAACTCTGGTTTTATTTTGAAAGCCGTGGTTTCATTTCTTGGCTGACCATAGTCATTTATAGGTAATCTTTCTTGCATGTGTATCCTGACTTCTGTTTCTTTTCTTCTTTGTACCAACCTTTTGTATCACTTTGATCTTTTTGGAAATATTTGTGGGTTCAAATGTGATTACCCTAAAGAACATTTCTCTTGATTGAAGAAGCCCTATGAAATTTTGAAACCTCATTCTGTGGGCTTTCATGTGGAGCCTCTTGCTTCATCAGTCTGGTTTCTGTCTAGTAGTCAAAGTTCTGGGCCATTTTATTGTCTTTACGGTGAGTTCCTTTTATTCTTACCATTTGGCCCTGTAATTTGCATCATGAATTATAGATCATGTATTTTAGGTTTCTCTTCTGGGTATTCTATTTCTTTTCTTCTTCATATGTGATCACTGAACTTTTTGAAATACTTGTGGGTCATGTTTGTTCTGTTGATTGAACTTCAATTTGACTTCATGTACTTGTGGACCTTTTGCTTCATCATTCAGTTGCTCGACATAGTTTTTGATTGTTTACTATATTGTACTTCAACCAATCTTTGGATTATAGATCTGTGCTTTATTGACTTCGATATCCTCATTCTTGGCCATTGATGAAATGAGCTTCGAAAATACTCTGTGATCATGTGTTTGCTCCATTATGAAACTCTAATTTACTTTGTACCTTCATTTTTTATACTTGATGGTCTGAACATGTAGCATTATTTTACTTCTTTCTTTGGATATTTGTACTTTAGCCTCTTCTCTGTGTGAGTGCTTTGTGATAGGACAATTGTTATCTCACCATTTATTGAGAATATTGCAGAAGATGGTTATGAATTTCTGTAAATAAAGGTTATGTACATTACTTCAGGTCCGTTCTGAAATTTTTGGCTCAATTCTGTATTCTGCAGAATCCATTTGTTGCAAATTCATTGTTTTAGGATCAACTTGATTTTTTGAAATTCTATAGCACCTTTTGAGAATACTTGAGCTTCAAGCTTTCAACATTGGCATAAATTGAACATTGAAATTCTCCATGATATGAGTGTTTGAAATGTCATTGTTTTATGAAAATCACATCTATTAAATGCTTGACTGTAACAATATTCTTGATTTTCAAAAAAATAATGTATATTATTTTTTGAACCTATGCATAACATATTATTTCTGGAATTCTATTTACAACTCCTACATGTTGGACAATTCAAGTCTTGTAAAAATGTGGTTCCATATTCTTTTGCTTCAATGTAGTACTTGAGCTTCACATGTAGCTGTATCTGTATTCGATCAATCCCTTGCATAATAGTTGTACTTATTTGTATGGAAACATCTCTATAATTCATTCTAAATCACTATCTATGTTCCGTAACTCCAAATATTATCTTTTGTATCTCAACATTGTATAATAATCTAATGAACAATTTATTTCTTCTAATTTGAAATTTATCCTTTCCAGTAGAAACTAGCTTTGACATTTTGAACATTATATCTGTTCCCGTAGCAACTTTACATGAAAATTGCCCGTAGCAACTAGCTTTGAAATTATGAAATTATATCTTTTCAAAGCAATATGTCTGGATCTATCTTTTCATGTAGCGATTAGCTCTTCAACTAACTTTTCCTGTAGCAACTAAATTTTCCTGTAGTAAGTAAATTTCCTTATAGCAACTATTTAAACTGTTGATTCTACATGGCAAAGCCCTATACCTGTCTTCACACTTAGGAAAATGACCTTAGAAAATAATTAGGTTGCAAACTTTTTGGCTATTCTCTCTTATACTGTCCTTCCATATTTTCTTTGAGTTACTTCTTCTTTTCTGCATTTCTCCTCTTTGGCTGACCTTTACCTACACACTTAGGAAAATGAATAATAATTAGGCTTGCATGCCAGTTTGCTTTCTTTTCTCTTTCTTTCTTTTGAAGTAGAATACATCTCATGTTAGGAGAAGATTCATATACACGAAGTAGGATAGTGTAGGAATATGAATTGATCCCTGAGCTCATAACTGATAGTTTCCTTTTTCTTCTTTTTCAGGTACAATGGCTTCTACCATGGAGATGAAGAAAACAAAAGATGAAGATGAAGATGCTTCAATCAGAAGAAAGAACCCCAAGGAAATAATGGGTTCACTCATACTCCTTTGCTTTCTCTTTCATGCATGTGTACTTTTATTTTCAGGTGCTATACTTTATTTTTCAGTTACATCCCACGACTTGTGTGGGAAACATTTGACTCTCTTTGTGAATAAAACATTGATTCTTGAAAATAAGTTGTGTATTTTCTTGTGCATTCTAGCTTTTCTTTACGGATTGTATAATGAACTAAACAACTCAGTAGCATAATTGAATGTCTTAATCATGAAGGAAAGAACATTGATGAGAACTTGTAACATTCAGTAATGAACTTTGACTTTCTGTAATCTGCATTTCTGTTTGTTGCTTCAAAACTCAGCACTTCACCTAATTTGTAATTTGTCGTCTTCATCAAGACAACATAGTTTTCCTTCGGGGCTTTGTGTTATTTTGCTGAAGATGACATGAAAATTGTAGACTATGTGATCTGCTCTATTTTGAGACAACACACATAACTGTAGATTTATCTTAATCATTAATTAATTCTGTAATGACTAATAACATCGAAAATTCTTTAGCTTAGGTATACTTCACCCAAGACTTTTCATCGTAATGACGAAGTTTTTGAGTTGCCCATTTTTGCACAAGTGCAAAAATTGTCAACATTTCTGGTGATCCTGTGGGGAAAGCTGCCTGCTAGCTTAAAGACTAGTGCCTTGCTCTTGTCCATTGGGCATGGAGTCTAAGCATGTAACCAAAATTTGCCTTTTCCAAAAGGTCCAACCCTTCCAAAACAACTAAAGCTGGGAAAGGATCTGGTAAACAGATCACGTGCACGAATGCACTTATTGAATTGAAAAACATTGCAATGTGCAAGAACTGCACTTATTGAAGGGAAATCCTAATCTACCCTATTATAACTAGCTGCAAGTCTGAGGCTAAATAAAACTGAGATATGCAGTAAAAAATAGCTTCCTTTTCTCTAGAAATGAGATGATGAATTCAAATTGTAAAACAAGTAGCATGAAAAAACTAGAAAATGAGATGTGTACCTTGAATTTGTCCCAAAACTTAGCCCAAAACACGAAGAATCTTTCTGATTGATCTGCAAACTATTCTAAAGGGATTTGGAATTGATTGTTGAGTGTTTAACACTCATTCTTAGGCTCTGATACTAGCATGAATTCTGGTATTGCCGTAGCATGTTGTGAACCGGCGAGATACTTTATAGGACATGGCCTCCAAATAGCTGAAAAGCTAATCTTATTTTCTTGTACTAAAAAATGAACCTTATTTTTTATCACGGGTTCTTTCTGAAGCTGTTTTGAATGTTGTTTTGATAGTTGATCTACCTCTATAAACTTGTTGTATATTCTATATCTAAATTTTTTTTGGCTCTTCAATCATATACATCAATTATAACATCATGAAGATGATGAGTTGGTTGTTCCCCTTCTTTAAACTATTTGAAAATATTTTCAGAGTCTTCAAATTGTTGTTCATCCTTTTCAGTATGCTGATCCACTACTACCAATACTGACATTTCAGCAAAAGTTTCAAATTCTTAGATTTTATCCCTTCTTACAATGTTCTCAGAACATTTCATTTCCTCCTTAATAAAAAAATTTTTGCTCCCGAATACTTGCAGTATCATTTAATAGTCCTTGTGAAACACTGCAAGTACCTAATAATGCAGCTATTTCCATGCATGTTGCACAACAAGGGTCTTCACATTCAACTCTTTGATCATGATCATTTGAAAACTGATCTAAACATACTTCAGTTCCTTAAAACTGTTGTTCCACAACTGATCTTTAGATCTTGATTGTTCTAGTTTGAGAAACAATCTGCAGGATCAAAATTTTCTATTTTTACTGCACAAGATCTGATTTCAGCAGCATGTTGTTCTGAGACATTATTCTCCCAAAATGGTTCTTCCAAGAGAGAATAATAAAGATATGTATTTAAAATCATCTCTTCCTCCTTTTCAAGTACAAGAGGGACCTTATCCACCAGAGGTTCTTTGAATGTTGAAACTACAAAATCAGTTAGTTCTATAGGTTGTTCTTCACCTATGTAGTTTTCCAAATCTGACAAGAAATCATCAACCTCAAGCTGTAAATTTGAAACACAATTTTCTTTAATTTCAACCTCCTTTTTATTCAAAATTGATCTATCCTCTTCTGATATGGCTGCAAGATGTGTGAGTATGGTGCCTTCATGCACAATACACTCATAATATGCAGATTTTTGATCATCTTCCAACTTCTCTTGATCTGCTGGAAAAATAGATTGTACCTTTTGCGTGGTTCCTTTTTCCAATTCTGGAATAAAATCAAACTAAAACTTTGACGTCCATCCATGCAAGTTCTGTAAAAATTCCAGCCTATCTTTGTCTTCTGATAGCTTCCCCTCCTGCTTGATCTTTTGATTCTCTATTTCCTGAACTAGAAGTATGGGTAAAGAAGGAGTGGGCTTAGTTTCAGCTTCAACTGGAAATTTTGGACAAGAGGTTGGGGTATGAGATCTGTATTTGGAACAACTTCTGAATGCCAACTTGGACACTTAATTTTGACTTCAGTATGTGATTTTGGGGTAGAAAAATCCAGGAATTGCAGTTGCTTGATAGTTAGGAAATGGAGGAATAAGTTACATTGGCTGACAAGGAGAATTTATAGGCATTGAATTTTCATAGGGAAGGTAAGCAGGAACATCCCATTGACAGAGTTCCCTTTCCTGACACTTATCATTCTTCACTGTTGTCAATTTCTCAATTAGTTCCTTGACAGCTAAAAAATGACTGCTTAAGTTCATTAAGTTTAATTATAAGATCTCTTCACCTTTCAAATTTAGCATAATCCTCTGCATAACTTTGATCTTGAACAACAAAGCCCTCATATTGATAATCATTTTGATATATAGGGTTTGGGTTATAAGGGTATTCATTCTGATAAGTGTTATAAAACTTGATCTGAAGGAGAAGGTGGATAAAAGGACTGTTGATTTGGCTGATAATATTGTTGAAAGTGAGGATTCATGGTTGCAGGACCTCATAAAATATTGAACTTATGAAAAACAGGCATTGTTTTTCACAAAAACAACTGATAACAACAAAATAACATATATGAATTTCTTGAAAAATACCTGAAGACTGTAGCTGAAAATTTTAATACTTGTTGAAAAGTGCTATACTGATCTAGAATCAGATTTACAGAGTCACCAGATGAGTTCTGCTTCAGATCTTGAATCTTCAAATTATCAATAGTAGTTCCAAAAATAGTCCTTCTCCCACCACTGCACCTCTGAAAGTGAAACTTTTAGTTGTGTGATGTCCCACCGGGCGTGCAAAAACTTAAAGGTCACATGGTGGCTAGTGATTTGTTGCTTGAAGTGGAACACCTTTAGAAAATGAAACTTAAAATTATTTGATGTTGGTGATGATGTCCCACTGGGCATGCCAAAAACTATTATCTCTCAAAAGTGCACCCTGTAGAGAGATGGTTGCAGGTTTTCTAAGCTTGCACAATTGATCTCTCTCTTTTGTAGATACAATGGAAACACCTCAGGTCTGTGGGTATACCTATTTTGAGGTGAGTCTCCGGTATCAAGGCCGGTTCCTTATTGGTGTATCCTAAACATTATTTCTGGGAGTTTGAGAGTAAAAGATGACTAAAAATAATTAAAACTAAGGTGATACACCAAATTTTTATGAGGCTTTGACTGAGTATATGCACAACTGATTTGAGAAGGATTCTTGATGCACAAACCAATAGTTTTTCTACAGAATATCTAAGGGAAAAACACTTGATTGTACTAAGGGAGAATCACAACAGTACTAATAAGTTAACATGCACATTAAAATTAAGCAGAAAAGACTGAATTTACAGTAGGGTAAGGTGATTGATCAGGGAATTTTCATTCACAAGATTAATATAAACATACACAAGACTACAAAATAACTTGGAAAGGCATAAAATACTTCACACTCAGAGGGAAAAACTAGAAAATTTGCTTCAGTACTCATATATCCAAAAAGTCCTCTAGTCATCCTTGTCCTTTTGTGCTTTGTAAAGGCACACAATATATAGCAAAAATAAAATTGACCCTCTCCCTAAAAATAGCCTAAGGCTTGTACTCGCCCATGCATCTTATTTTTATCCTTTATTTAATAATAGATAAAGGAATAAAAATAGAGCATGCAATTACAAATAGGCATTATTAGCCTTACATTATAGTCAAACTGAAGTTGACTATTCTATTTTTAAGAAAGAAGGGTGAATAATTTAATAAAAATAAGATTGCTTACTAGCAAGTCTCTTTCCATGCAACTATGTCTTCTTCTCTATTCTATCCTATTGTGAAGGAATGCAAAAATACAACTCCCTGTATGTGAGAAAAATAACTACAATACACTGCAATATTTACAAAAATAATTCCTCCTATGGGGACCACCTATGGTTGAACATGTTCTGATATTGACATCTCCTTTGGCCACTTTGCATGGAAATTAGCATATACTATGTTTTTTACCATCATTTGAGGGGTAACACCGTCACCATGCTAGCTATATTATAATATTTACCTTTTCAGTGATCATGACATATGATTTAGTGGCCCCTTAAAAATTATTTGAAACATGTGCTTGGGTTAGACTTGACAGTCATTTGCAATGATTTGAATTTAGTGGACACGCAGGCTATCTCCTTCCACAATGACTCACCCCTTGGTGGCTTGGGCAGCGACATCAACTCTAATCAAGTTAATCATAACTCTAGTGGTTTATATTTTTGAAATTTCGTGCCTTGTTCTCTGTCATTGATCTTTGTACCCTGTACTGATCGCAGACCGTCGATTTTGGGACTGGATTAGGTTTTTGGTTGGATTCATGGTGGGTGGTGGCATCCTGACTGTGGTTAGCATTGATTTCTATGATGATCCAAGGACATTGATCTTTGCATACCCTGATCTTTTGACGATCATTGATTTTTATTTTGGTTGAGTTCGAGTTAACCCACTTCTTGGGTTCAGGTAATAAAGGGAACTTGACCCTAAAGCACATTCATTTGGATTTTTGGGCTGTATGGGAAAATCCCTAGAATATTTTCCTCCAGAACATCATTACTCTATTCTGGTTTGAGCTCAGCTTTCACTGTATTTTAGAGCTCCTTCTCTATAAAATATTCTCTATCATTTCGATTTCCTGGTTTCTGTGTAGTTTTCTGAGCGAGGTGGTTAAGTGTGGGCCACCATTATTATTCTCTTTGAGCTCGGCTCTATCCTTTTATCTTCTGTACCATTTGTGCCTCTATATATTTTTGAAAGCTAAGGTTTCATTTCTTGGCCGCCATAGTCATTTATAGGTAATCTTTCTCTTACATGCGTAAAATTTTGTTTTCTTTTCTTCTTTAAGATGTGATCACTGAATGTTTTGGAAATACTTGTGGGTTCTATGATTTATTTCTGATGATTGACTTATGAGTTTGAAACCTCATGTGGGCCTGCGGACTTTTCGCTTCATCATCCAGTTGCTCGAAATTTTTGACCATTTGATTATTTATGGTGAGTTGTCTATCTTTAGCCCAATCTACATCATGAATTATAGATATATAGTTTCTGAGTTCTAGGTATCTGTCATTCTCGGCCATTGCTGAAATGAACTTCAAAAAGACTCTGTGATCATGTGTTTGCTATTATGAAACTCTAATTTACTTTGTACTTTCCATTGTTTTACTGTGGCGGACATAGAGTACTATCTTCTTTCTGGATATTAATACTTCAACCTCTTCTCTGTATGAGTTCTTTGTGCTTTAACTTCTGGACAACTGCTACCTCATCATTTGTTGAGAACATTGTAGAAGGTGCTTACGATTTTCTACAAATATAGTTATGTACATTTCTTCAGGTCCATTATGAAATTATTGGCTTGATTTTTGTATTCTGGAGAATCCATCTGTTATAATTCATTGTCTCAGGATCAACTTGATTTTCTGAAATTCTGTAGCACTTTTATATTCTTTTTAGAGATCATACTTGCTTCAAAGTGCTATATTTTAAGAACTTGTTATTGTCATCAATTGAACATTGAAATTCTCCATGAGATGAGTGCTTGAAATGTCATTGTTTTCTGAAAATCACATCTACTAAATGTAATTGACTGTAACAATATCTTGAATTCCATTCTGAAAATAATTATATTGTTTTTGAACCTATGGATAAAATATTATTTCTGGAACTCTATTTACAACTCCTGCATGTTGGATGAATCAAGTCTTGTGAAAAATGTAGTTTCATCTTCTTTTGTACTTCAATGTTGTACTTGAGCTTCACTTGTTGTTGTATCTATATTTGATCAATCCCTTGCATAAATAGTTGTACTTATTTGATATGACATCATCTCTTTATTCATTCTGAAATGCTTCTATTTCTGTAACTGTGAATCATGCATTCAACTTGATCTCTGAGAATCATTTTTTGCAGTCTTATTTGTATCTCAGCGTTGTATAATAATCTGATGGACAGATTATTTCCCATTCTAAATTTGAAATTTTATCCTTTCCCGTAGCAACTAACTTTGAGTTTATTCTTTTCCCGTAGAAAATAACTTTACATGTAGCAACTGGCTCTACCTGTAGTAACTAACTTTTAAATTCTAAAATTATATCTGATTCGCATAGCAACTAAAAATTACCTGTAGCAACTAGTTTAACCTGTAGCAACTAACTTTTCCTTTAGCAACTAGATTTGAGATTCTTAAATTATATCTGTTGCAAACAACTGAAATATGTGCTTCTATTGCTAGTCTTTCTGCTATACTGTAACTTCTTCAATTTCAACACAGTTATTGGATCTTGGAGCTACATTCTTCCTTTTATTGCGTGCACTTATCACTTGTTTATTTTTCTCTCTGGCTGCAACATGTACCTGCACACTTAGGAAAACAGTTAGAAAATAATTAGGCTTTTTAGCCTCTCTTATGTCTGTATTTTCTTCTTTATTTTCTCTTTCTCCTTTCTGAGTGAATAAAGCATGTGTGCAGTTTACCTCTAAAATAGAATACATCTCTTGTTACAAGAAGATTCATATGCACGAAGTAGGATATTGTAGGAATATGAATTGATCCCTGAGCTCGTAACTGACAGTCCACTTTTCTTCCTTTTTAGGTACAATGGCTTCTATAATGAAGATGAAGAAAAAACAAAAGATGGAGATGAAGATGCTTCAATCGAAGAATAGAAACCCCAAGGAAATGATGGGTTCACTCATACTCCTCTGCTTTCTCTTTCATGCATGTGTACCTTTCTTTTCAGTAGATGTACTTTACTTTTCAGTTACATCCCATGGCTTGTGCAAGAAACATTTGACTCTCTTTGTGAATAAAACATTGAATTTCAGAAATGAGTTGTATATTTCCTTGTGCATTCTAGCTTTTCTGTATGGATTGTATAATGAACTAAACAACTCAGTAACATAATTGAATGTCTTAATCATGAAGGAAAGAACATTGATGAGAACTTGTAACATTCAGTAATGAACTTTGACTTTCTGTAATCTACATTTTTGTTTGTTGCTTCAAAACTCATCACTTCACCTAATTTGTAATTTTTCGTCTTCTTCAAGACAACACAGTTTTCCTTCAGGGATTTGTGTTCTTTTGCTGAAGATGACATGAAATTGCAGACTATGTGATCTGCTCTATTTTGAGACAACACACATAACTGTAGATTTATCTTAATCATTAATTAATTCTGTAATGACTAATAACATCGAAACTTCTTTAGCTTAGGTATACTTCACCCAAGACCTTTTATCATAACGATGAAGTATCGAGTTGCCCATTTTTGCACAAGTGCAAAAATTGTCAACAAGAACCCATCCTGCTGCATCCAATTAGAGATGTCTACATTCCCATGGATGTTGGGGAAAAAATTGACTGGGAATATATGCCCGTAAAAGATAAAACAAAAGAGAAAAACTTCAACATTCATGCCTGAATCAAATATTTTTCCTGTAGAAAGATAAATGCAAGAAAAACAAGGCTTTACACGGTCCAGAAGCATAGAAAAAGATTGATAAATTCCACACATCCATGAAAGGAGATAGAAAAATATTTCAAAACGCACAGAATGAGGAATTTTAAAAGGAACTAGTGGTTTAAAAACTAAGTACGAACACTTGGGACCTGCAAATTCATTTTTCACAAGAGGGGAATTTTAGGGTGACAAAAGCTGGCTCTTTCTGGGGATGACTTGACAGAGGAACAAGGAAAGATCAAGAACCATATAAAAACTCAAGGAAAGCCAACCAATGCCTTATCCATTGGGAAAATAGAGTCAAATGACAAAACCAATACAGAAGACAACACATCACGTAATGGGAAAAGAAACAAACCAAAACAGGAAGAGACCAAACACAAAACACAAAGGAACGACAAAAAACCAAAACACTGTACACAACTATACAGAAGGACTGCCTAATCACCTAGGACTTGAACAACTTCAAATACTTCTCACTATAAGGAAGTGGGAGAGAAGATCCATCCATCTAATCCAAATAGAAATAATTTTCTCCAGCAAAGTGCCGGATTTTGAAAGGACCGAGCAAAAGAGAATCAAACTTACCATGGCTTCCTCGAAGATCATGTCTTTTGTCCCATAGCAAAACAATGTCTCCCACTTGAAAAACTCTGGGTCTAGACTTTCTTTTCAAACAAATCTTTCACATTCAGTTGATGGGTTGAGATTCTATCAAAAACTTGTACACCCTACCTTCATCCAGCTTCTGGAGATACATGATCCTATTGTCCAAGGAACTGGGAAAGCTTGAATCTTCAATATGCTTCATTAAGTGCAAGGTTGGTAATTCAACTGTTACTAGTCAGCCGAGCTTCAACACCATACACCACTTGAAATGGAGACATCCTAATTACTCTTTATGGTGCATAATTCTATCTACCCAGATAGCATCATAAAGTTTCTTGTGGAAATTCCTTTGAGAGTCATTGACAAGATTTTGAACGATGGTTACAAAATTATTTTTTATTGATTCTACTTATCCATTCCCTTGGGGGTAATATTCTAAAGAATGAGAAAGGGAAATTCCATAACCATAGAAAAAATCCATCATCTCAGAAGAAGAAAAAATTGGAAGCATTATTAGTCACAATCTCGTTTAGTACCACTAAATCTTATCAAGATGTTCTCTTTAATGAAATTACACACCACCTCAGAAGTAGTTCTTTTGACTGGAATAGCCTCTACCCACTTTGTGAAGTAATCTGTAGTAGTTAACATGTGAGTATGCCTAGCAATGGAAGGTGGATTAAGATTTCCAATGAAATCCAATCCCCATTGTTGAAAAGGTTCATCAATCATTATTGGATTTAGTGGAAAAGAAGCTAACTTAGGTCTCCCAACAAATTTTTTACAGGTTTCACACTTACCTACCCATTTTTGATGCATCTCTGAACAATGTTGACCAGTAGTACCCAGACACGAAGGATTTTATGGGCAATGAAAACAGAAGAGAAATTCCCTCCACAAGCCTAATCATGAAAAGCTAAGAAACCAACTTCTTCTATTGCCCTTTGTGCTACACACTTCAAGAATCTTCCATCTATGTGTCACTTGAACAAAGGATTCTCTGATAATACGTATTGTGTAGACCTTAAATTAATAGATATCTTTTTCTTGGCACTCAAGTGGGATCGAAACTCTCACTAAGTAAGAAAATGTGTAATATCAACATACCATTCATCTGTTGAAATGAGGAAGAGGAAAACAAGAACATCAACTACTTCTTTGGAGAATTTTGCATCAGCTCCTTCAGTAATAAGCTCACATAAGCCTTTACCCTGGACTCACTTAGTTGGATTGATATCAAGGTCATATTCTTGAACCTTTGCTACCCAATTTCCTCTCTTAGTTCCAAACTCTTGTTGTGTAAGAATAGAATCGATGGTTGTATTAGGTAAAATCACAACAGAGTGAGAACTAAGAATATAAAAATGAAACTGTGTGACAACTTTGACCACTTCAAAAGCATGTTTCTTCATCATAGTATATTTTAAATCATGAGCTTTCAGAAGATAGCTCATGAATGCAATTGGAAGTTCATGATCCTCAAAATTCCTTTGAGTTAGCACAACAACCAAGTTACTCAATGTAGTATAGCAATAGATGACAAAATCCTTGCAGAAATCAGGACATGCTAAGATGGGAGTCTTAGCAATGGATTTCTTGATACCTTCAAATGCTTCTTTACCTTGGGAAGACTAACCAAATTTTTTCATTCCTTTCATCACATGAGCAATTCTCATAGTCAGTTTTGCAAAATCAGGAATGAGTCTCCTCAAAAAGTTTATCTTACCAAAGAAAGAGTGAACACCCTTTTTACTTGAGGGAAGAGGAATATGTTGGATTGCTTGAACTCTTTCTGGATCTATCTTGATTCTTTATTTAGAGCCAATATGACCCATAAACTTTCCTTTAATAACAAAAAAGACAAAGTTCTTAGGATTGAGAGAAACTCCATGTTCTCTACATTTCTGGAGGACTGCTTCAAGATGATGAAAGTGATCTGCCCTTGTTTTGGAGAAAAAAATCAAATCATCAAGGTACACAACAATACATTTTCCCTTTAGATTGCTAGAAGCCAAGTCCATTGCCCTCTGAAAGGTGGTACCATTATTGATAAGACCAAAAGGCATTCTCTTTTAGGCTAAGGTGCCCCAAGGAGTAGTAAAAGGAATTTTGTGTTGATTTGGGGTATTGAATTCCACTTTATTGTATCCAGAGAACCCATCTAGCATAGACAACATCTCAGATCCTATGACAACTTGCAAAACTTGATCCGTAATGGGGAGAGGATAATTGTCTTTCAGAGAGGCTTGATTCAAATTCCTAAAATCCACACAGATGCGGATCTCACCATTATTTTTCCTAACATGCACAATGTTGCTAATCCATGTTGAATGATGTATAGGGAAAATAATCTTTGCCTTTAGTAAATTTTGGATTTCTTGAAAAATAGTGCCAGCAACCTTGGGATTGTATTACCTTTGTTTCTGCTTGAAAGGTTTGATCCCAAGTTTTAGAGGGATAAAGTGTTTCATTTCCTTTGGTTAAAAAGCCTTGAGATCATCATATGAATAGGAAAGAACATCAACATACTTTTTTATAGCTTTACTACTTTCTTCTTCTCTTCTTGAGTGCAGCATTTTCCAATGTTCACCATCTTGGGTTCATCAAGACTCGCAATATTAACCTTTTCACATTCAAAAGACTAACGAGCTCCTTGGGAAGATTTAGACTCAATGTACCTATCATGTTTATCAAAGAGATCTTCCAAACTCACCAGCCCTTTAGGGTTCTTGTTACCTTTCAATTTGACACAACCATCTTGATCCATCTCTTCCTTTATATCTCCTTCATTAGAGGAAACACACTCTCTAGGTAAAGTTTCACTTCCTTCAAAATATAATTGATCAAAATTATCCTTAAGCTCTAAGAAAGAGTGAAAATGTTGATCATCATTGAAAACCTGCCAATTTCTTACATTATCTGGTACACTGGGCCTATGAATCATTTCAATGGTAAATTTATCCTGAGAGAAATTTGGGTGAGGAATCAACAAAGATCTTGAGGCAGCTAGAGAATTAGCTCTACTATTCCTTTATCTTAGCAAAAATTTAATGGAGAAAGCATCATCAAGAAACTCAATAGAATCCTTGACAATATTTCTATAATGCTTCAATCTCTTATTCTTGACTTGGTAAAAATCCCTGACTTGTTTCACAATCAACAATCAACTCTACATCTCCATAAGAACAAAGATTCTTCACTCCCATTTCTTTTTCCATGTTCAACACAAGGATGAGAGTGTCATATTCAACTGTATTGTTTGTATTTTCAAATCAAAGCTTAAATGAAAAATGATGAATATTCCCTTCTGGAGAGGTTAGCACCACAACAGCCCCAGAACTAGCTCAAGAACAAATTTCATCAAATTCCAAATCCCAAATGTCATTAGGATCATGAATCACTCCCTTAGGAGGGTTTTTCCTCATCTTGTGACATGATGATGTAGTTACCATGCCCTATATCTACATAGAGTATATGTGCTTTTGGATCATCAGTCTTTTGCACAA
Organism: Taxus chinensis; assembly: GCA_019776745.2. Classification (NCBI taxonomy): domain Eukaryota; kingdom Viridiplantae; phylum Streptophyta; class Pinopsida; order Cupressales; family Taxaceae; genus Taxus; species Taxus chinensis. The sequence continues at coordinate 129,471,664 of CM034147.1, read as the reverse complement.
TGTATTCATTATGTTTCTCAGGTAGCATCTTATTCATTTTTCCATTGACCGGGATCAAAGCATGTGACTAACCCATATGAATTTCACCTCCTACCTCTTTAAAAAAAATTCTACTCAACAACATCCCATATGAGGTAGGAATATCATCTACCAAAATAGTGGCTAAGACCCTTTTCTCTAGGAAAGAAGAAAAAACTACTTGTGCATCTTTAATTCTTCCAACCAATGGCACTTTTCTAATCTCCATTGAATAGCAGGACCCAAAGGCACATTTTATAGTTAGGCCCAAAGCATGAGGTACTTTTGGAGGCATTACATTGTCTGATGCTCCTAATTCTATGACATAGTTACTGAGTTTATGGCCAGGAATGAGAAGAGTCACATAGAATGGTTCAATTTTCTCATTAGGGGAAGTTACTGCAGCCACAAGGCTTGGTTGAGGTGAGAAAAAGGGAGTGAGAAAAATACCTAAATAAGTATTGGATGAAGCTGTGGATTTGGAATTGAAAAAGTTTACCATTTTAGCAAAGGCTTTTGGATGGGTTTGGTAAAACTTTGCCTCTGAAATTTGGATCTTTGTCTTTTTGAGGTGATCAATGATATCAAAAGATCCAGAGGTGGATGGGGTATCACTACTAGGTGTTAGGTTAATTATTATTTACCTAATATTACCAATTATGCATTGTATAATTAATTATTAATTAATTAATTATTAATTAATTAATTATTGTTGTATTTTGTTATATGGTTTTATCAACCATATTTGGTTTATTATTTTCACGGGTATAATTGTTATGTAGTTATAACAATTATGTGCTTCCTAGATGTAATATTGGAAGCTACTATATTAGTTTTTGCATTGTTGCAACTCCTATTTTTTTGTATTCAGTTGTACAATACCTATAAGTATTGCATCTCATTCTATTGTACCTGGTTGATTTAGATTAATATATTTCATAGGCTTCCATCCCTATTCTACATTAGGAACTTGAGAAATTTTTGATTTATCAACTTTAGGAATTGAAGGACAAGAATTTTTGGAAACAAAATTAGAAGAAGGAGGATTAACGTTACTCACCTTTTGTGTGGAGGAAGAGGGAATAGGAGCTCGTATTCTTGCAACCATTGGGATAGTTATAGGAAAATCCTTGGATTTCTTAGCAAGCTGCACCAAGTTTTATGTTTTGTTCATTTTCTCCCGAGTCATAAGAGCATATGACTCACTATTCATCTCTACCACTCTTTCATCATATTCATCTTCATCATCCATACCTTCAGTGGTAAGGAAATGAACTTGAGATCGGCCAAGCTCCTCCAGTTCTTCAAAGATTTCATTAAACTCCTCATCATCAGGTTCTTGAACTTCACAAGTTGCAATGATTGGAACCTTGATGGGTGGGCCTTCAATATCCAATCTAGTCTGAGAAGAAATAAAATAGTTCCTGGGCTGAAAATTCTTCCTTCGAATATATTGGTAAGGAGTATACTGAGCCAATTATTTCTTGATAGCAATCAGATCATTTGCAAGCTTTTGTACTAATTGATCAGAATTGGATCTAGGGGAAGAGGAAGAAGACGATGCTTTAGATTTGGAGGATTCTCTTTTCAGTTTACCAGACATGATTAAATCATCCTCAACACTAATAACCAAATGCTGATCAACATCCAGAGTTGCAAGGTTTGCTCTCCTTAGTGCATAGCTTACTTCAGGTAACTAAGCATTAAGGAAGAAGCACTTTTGGATTTGATCCACTGGATGAGTATTCTGTGGAATTTTATAAATGAGCTTGTTTGAAAAGTTTCTCAAACCTAGTTTTCTTGGTATCCCAATTAGTGATTGACCCAGCAGGAAGATGATAGAACCAATCAGTAGCATTGTCCTACAATGTCTCCACAAAAATCCTGACAGAGATATCTTCATGTTCAACCTCAAGAATTCCACATCCAACAATGAAGGCTACAATGTGTTGATCTGGATGAACCTTCCCATCACCCCAAAATTTAGGAAAACATTTCCTGTTACCCCTAGGTAACTCATGTAATCGCTGAGGAAGAGCAAGAGGCCCAACTCGTTGTCCCCAAGGTAAAGGTGTTGCCATCTTTGGAAAAATTGACTGAAGGGGAACTAAAATACCAATAAGTACATCAAAGTAATAAGATTAAGAATGAGTTGTTCTTGAGGAATGCTATTCTTGGAATTTCTTTCTTTAACAGGAGGTGTGATTGTAGAATGAGTTCTTTTATTCCTTCTTGTTGGAAGAAGAGAGAAGTTTTGTTGCTCCAGAAGTTGAAAATGGGAATATTCTACCTAGAGATCTTTCTTCCCACGTGTATACCATAGAGTCACCAGACCAAAAATGATCTTGAATTTTTTCTTTTAGAAAAGGTATATGTTTGAAATGAATTCCCTAGCGGAGTCACCAAAAAATATTGGGTTTTAAAATTTTACTTTAACAAACCACAGTCAGGGGACAACAATTCCCTCCTCTTTAATGGGATAGGTTCCCTTATTGAAAGAAAGCAAAAAAACTTATATACAAACATACAACTTTCAAAGTGTGGATTCCTAATACTTTGAAATGTTTCATGCCTGAAAGATCATCACTATGAAAGAATAGAAGAAATAAGGAGATGAGAGAGGAAGAACATAACCATACTTTCATGAAATATAGATAGTAGAGTATAACCTTATACGTATTTAGCCAGGGAGATGTAGAATAGAATCATTCAATTTCATAATAGATATAATTTCACAGACACAAAGTTCCCGAAATCATATTAACAAGAACATGAAGTTTCTTAGCATGCAAAGATGGATGATTCATAAATTAGAACAAGGAAAGAAGGAATAACAAAGAAAGATAGGGAAACAAAATTCTGTATTGATTACTCTTGAATCTATTACATCTACAGAGTACCAGGATCCAACCCTAAACAATGGCATGGAGAAGCCATTAAATAATCCTAAAAAATGGTTACATTTGGTTTCAAAAAATGATGAAATTAATTCAAGAAACTGATACCTAAAATACTCTGACACCTCAGTTGTTTCCATGCCTGACGGTAAAACCAGATGCATTATATCACAGCTGTTCATCTTTCTTTGTAACTTCAAATATGAGCCATCCACGTGGAAGATATTTATTGAAGTGTGCCTGGGGGCGCCTTTTGTGTTTTATGATTTTTATAGAGATTTTAAATTTTAGACATTTTGGTCCGCCCATTTACTTTTGATATAGGCCTGACACGTGGCTTTAATTGAGTGGTGATGGAGTTGTGGCTCACTTCTACAATTTTAACTCTTTTCAACAAAAATCTCAAAAACTCAAAGTTCTTCGCCAACTTGCCTCTCTGCTTTGACTTTTCAACGTGGGTCCAAGAACCCAGTAGAGTCATGGATCATTTTATAACTTTAATCCCTCTTTTTGGAAATAGAACCAAAAAATTCCCAAATTGCTTCGACAGCCCACCTTTGCACTTTGAATTTTGATGCAGCCTCAACATTTGAATTTATCCCTTGGTATGATCGGGTCCGTGACTCATTTTATAGCTTTATGACCTTTTGTAAATAAAACAAAATTTCCTGAATGTGCTATGATAACTCGCCTCTCGACTTTGGACTTTAAAATGGCCACGTGTCCCTTTGCGGGCCTTAGGAATTCTTTTTACATTTTACACCTTTCACCATAATTCCCTAAAACACAAAAAGGGCCCACCTTTCCGCCTTTGACCTTTCAGCCAATCAGGATCCTTCAGGGCCACGAGGCCAATTTGACACTTTTGCAAAAAATAACAAAAATGACAAGTTCGCAGAAAGAACCTGTCCTGCCGCATCCAATTAGAGATGTCCACGTACCCATGGATGTTGGGGAAAAAATTGACAGGGAAGATACACCTGTAAAAGATAAAAAGAAAGGGAAAAATTCCACCATTCATGCCTGAATCAAATATTATTCCTACAGAAAGATAAATGCAAGGAAAACAAGGATCGATGTGGTCCATAGCCATAGAAAAAGATTCATAAATTCCACACATCCATGGAAGGAGATAGAAAAATGTTTCAAAATGCATAGAATGAGGAATTTTAAATGGAACTGGTAGGATTAAATAATGAGTACCAACACTTGGGACCTACAAATTCATTTTTCACAAGAGGGAATTTTAGGGTGACAAAAAGATGACCACCATAACCTCTGAAAAATGACTCTTCCCAACTTGTAAATTATTTTCCTTAATGCTTGGAAAGTTTTTCTCTTGATGCATATTCCCTTCTTCTGAAATCTATGCATGTTTCTGTCAGGGACTGTAGATATGAAATATTACTTGTTGCACTCATCTCAGCCCTTTATGATCTCTGATTTGATGAAAACATTATATTCTAAAATGAAGTAACTACATTTTGTTTTGAATTTTGAATTTATCATGGGACTTGTTGAAGCTCATATGTTTTCACTATTATCTTAAAATTATTCCTTTCCTTCATCTGGATCCTTGGAGTTTTTCTTATTTTTGTAGTATCTCCTATAACTATCCTCTTCATGGGTTCTTGTAGAAGTTTTGTAATGAAAATTGGAAGATAACCTTACTTATTATTTTGTGTTTTGATGAAAAATTTGTTCCAAAAACAAGAACTGTTACTTGTATTCTACTTCCTTACTTCCGATTAAGTGTTCCAATGCCTTATTTTTATGCATAATATCTTATTTGAGTAGTTGTTGTAGATTTTGATACTCATTATGTAACTTATACTTGACTGTAATTTGATGAAAACTTTGTTTTCTGCTTTCCTTTTCCTTTTGCTAGAATCTCACAATTTTTTACCATCTAGACTACTTAAGCCATGGGTGATTTCACAAGGCTTTGTACTTATATTCTTGAGAAACTAAAATCCTGAATGATTTCCTTTAGTACAGTAATCATTTATGCAAAATATTTTTGCTTTCTTCATTTGTTAAATGTACCTGCACAATTGAGAAAATAGTTAGAAAATAATTAGGCTTTTTTGCCTCTCTTATGTTCCATTGTTTTTTGTTTTCTCTTTCTTCTTCTGTAATGTTTCTGGGAATTTTATGAGTTGATGTAGAATACTGCTCTTGTTAATTTTGTATTTGTTTCTGATGTATCTTATATCTGTAACTCATACCTCCTAATGTTAGGGGATCCATCTGCATGAAATTAGATAATACATGTATATGAATCAAACCCTTGAGCTCATGACTGACAGTATTCTTCTTCTATTTCTCAGATACAATTCCAATGTGGACAACAAGGATGAAAATGAAGTAAATCTGGAGTTGGAAGTGGAGCAACAGAGATGAAAAAAACTTAAGGTAATGATGGGTTTTTTCATACTCCTTTACTTTTATTTTCATGTACATGTACCTTTTACTTCAGTAGTTATGAATTTCTTTTGAGTTACATCCCATGGTTTGTGTGGGAAACATTTAAATCCTTTATGAGTAAAATATCAAATTCTGGAAGTGATTTGTGTATTTCTTTCTACATTTCATTTTATGTATGGATTGTATAACGGACTAAACATCTCAATAACATAATTGGATGTATTTAATCATGAAGGAAAGAAACTTAAAATACCTGCAAATTTAGTAATGAACTTTCAACTACTATAATTTGTAACTCTGTTTGTTGTTCCAAAAATTAACATTCCACTTACTTTGTAATTCTTGCCTTCATCAAGCTGATACATCTATCCTTAGGGATTTTGCGTTCCTTACTGAAGACAAACATGTAATTGTAGACTATGTGATTTGTTACATTTTGTCACAACACACATAGCTCTAAATTACGTGTAGTCATCAATTGCTGCAACCGAAAACATAATAATATTGTAACGTATTCCCCTAGTTAAGTTTAACTCACTAATTCCAGCCATCGTAATGAAGTTTTGAGTTGCCCATTTTTTCACAAGTGTAAAAATTGTCAACATTTATGGTGATCCTATGGGAAAATCCATTTTTTAGCTTGTAGAACAGTGCCTTGTTCATTCCATTAGGCATGGAGTTAAAGCATATAACCAAAATATTCCTTTCTAAAGTTTCAAACCTTTCCAAAACAAACTAAAACTAGGAAAGGATCTGGTAAACTAGATCACATGCACGAATGCACCTATTGAATTGAAAAACATTGCAATGTGCATAAAATACTTATTGAAAGGGAAATCATACTCTAAACAGACACTGTAGGATTTTCAATAACAGTGTTTAAGAAACATACCATTCACAGGAATGGGAAGTTATTCTCCATTCAACCTTGAAAGCTAAAATGCATTGTGTTCTTTGCAATCTGAAATCATATAAGGACCACTCCAAATTGTGTTCAACTTCATGTGGTTTCCTAGCTTTACACGATCAACATCCCATTTTAACACAATGTTTCCTTCATTGAATACTCTGAACTTAGCCTTCTTATCAAAAATTTTCTTCATCTATTTTTTATGCATAACAAACTGGTAGTGGTTCTTTCTCAAGTAATTCCATTTGATGCAACAAATATAGTGTAGGAAAATTAACTAAGATGGGAATTCTTGCCTCTCTTCCATAAACAAGCTTGTATGGTGAATTGCCAACTGATATTTTAGGAGTCACTCTGTCAACCCATAATGATGAATTTGACATGAGATGCCAAGGTCTTTAGTTGTCCTTGAGTGTTCTTCTGATGATCCAAAAAATATTCTTGTTAGTACTTTCAGCTAATCAATTACCTTATGGGTAATAATTAGATGAGGTACTTAAATAAATTCTGTGCTTGATAACCCAATTTGTTACCTTTGCACTAAGAAACGCTAAGGCATTATTTGAAATGATAGTCACTGGAACACCAAATCGATAAACTATACCTTCATAAAAGGATAGTATCGAAGTCTCATTATCCTCTTTCAAAGCTATGGCTTTAGTCCAGAGTGTAAAGTAATATATTGCAGTCAAAATCCACTTGTGTCTTTGTGATGAAGGTGGATTTATCATGGCAATAAAGTCAAGACCCCACTATATGAATGGTTTATCCACTGAAATTGGCTGCAAGGGCAGTGAAGCTAAACATCATTTTTCCACAAAGAAATCACATTTTTTACACTTTCTGATCCATTCGAAGCAGTATTCAAATATGTTGGGCCAATAATAACCAATTTTCATAATTTTTAAGGCTGTAGTACATGCTAAAAAGTGACGTTGTGTAGGTTCTTCATGGAATTCAGATAATATTTACTAAATTCTATCATAATCAATGCATCGTAGCAAAATTCCATTTACATCTCTCTTATATAACACACCATCAATGAAAACATAAGGTACAACTTGTAACCTAAAATAAATTTGTTTATTTTTGTCCATACCTTCCGAATAAGTACCTTTCTATAAGTAGTTAACTAAATAAGTCATCCACCTTGATTCCTGAACTTCTTGACTAAGTTTGTGTTGTTGATTTTTTAGTCGTGCCAAAGTATTTGACTACTGATATGTAACTTCAACATGTTGTTCTAGATCATCTGATTTTGCTACTTACTATTTTTCCATATTAGTAATTAGATTCTCACACAAACCTTTACCTCGAACTATTTTCATGACATGGATATCAACAAATATTCCATAACTTTTGTAATCCAGCCTGCTCTCTTCTCATTTAGCTCTTTGTTCAACAAGAACACTTTCACCCTTAGATGAGAAACTAAAACATGTATTTTGTTATTGGAAAGCATTTACTTGAAAATTTTCAATCCTCTAGCTACTAAAAGTACATGTTTTTCAAGAAAGTTGTACCTTGTCTCATACTCATGCAAAATTTGTCCAAAGAAAGAAATTGACTGCTCAGTGTTTTCATCATTACCCTGAGTTAAAATAGTAAAAATGGTCTCAGCTCCAGCAAGTGCATACATCGTAATATCTTTATTAAAATTTGTATTTGTAAGAGTAGGAGCTTGAAAAATGGCTTTTTTAATTACTTCGAATCCTTTTCTCCCTTCGTTGATCTAAGTGAAATTTTTATCCTTTTTTAACATAGTTCTTAAAGGCTTAACAAGTGCTGCAAAGTATGGAACAAATCTTCTGAAAAAGTTGATCTTTTCAAGGAAAATATGCAGTTCTTTCTTATGATGAGGTAAGGATAATTGTGAAATATCTTCGATTCTAAAAGGATCAATAGCTAAACCTTGTTTAGAGACAATATGACCCAACAATTTACCTTGATGTACTAAAAAATAGATTTTTTGGGAATCAAGGATATTCTGAACTTTTTTCAAAGTTAAAAAGTTTTCCTTAAATGCATTATATGTTCATCAGAATTCTTTGAAAAAATGGTGACATCATCTAAGTAAACCAATATGCATTTATTTAATAAACTTTGAAAATCCATGTCCATTACATGTTGAAATGTTGCACTAGCATTTGAAGGACTGAAAGACATTATTTTATAAGCATAAGTGCCCCATTTAGTGGTAAAGGTTGTTTTGTATCTGTCCTATTCATGTACAAAAATCTGATTATATCCATTGTGGCCATCTAAAAGAGATACTCTATGTGAACCAGAAACTATTCTGAAAATCTGATCCATATTTGACAGAGGATAATGGTCTTTTAATGAAGCTTTATTAAGGTCTCTGAAATCCATACATAGTCTAATTTCTCCATTCTTTTTCCAAACAGGAACAATATTAGCTACCCAACTTGAATGCTTAATTGGAAACATAATACCTGATTTGATTAACTTATATAACTCTTTTCTCATCAATGGCTCAATTTTTTCAGATTTACATGCCTTTGCTTCTACCTATCTGGCTTGGAATTCGGTTGTAACTCTATTTTTTGCTGAGATAAAATTGGATCAAACCCTCTCAGATATTTATACTTCAAGGAAAAAAAACTATTAATTCTTTACATAATTTGATAAATGACTATTTTTCAGTTGAAGAGCATACCTTTCCAATAAGTAGCTTTTTTTTGTCATCCATCAAGACTTCTTCATAGTTATCTGCATGAATTGAAATATTTCTTTTTTCCTTTCTTAACTGATCATAAAAACTTAAAATGTATTCTAGAGTGACCAAGCTTTGAGGTAACTTATTTGTCTTCAACTGAACAATCTGGTCACCATAGAAGTGCTGTAGTTTTTCCTGATTTATTGCAGAAAATTCAACTTCTTGCTGCAAAAATCTACAAATTTGTTTATCTTAAAAAACCTTCTAATTCTCTTTAGTGTCAGGCATTGAAGGTCTGATAATTAATTTAATATGTGTTTTTACTTTGGTGCTTTCGATCTATTCTAGTAAATAAAAAATAGCGCCAAGTGTTGCAAGTCTATTTGCATGCTTATTTTCAGCTCTTAGGACATATCGAATGTTAATAGCATCAAAATCATCCATTAAGTATAAAACTCTATGTTTGTAAGAATTAATCAATGAATTATTACACACTTTAAATTTTTTTACTTGATTAATAATTAATTCTGAATCTATGAAAACTTGTAAAGTGTTGATACCTCTCTTTCTAGCCCATTACAACCCACGAATTAATGCTTCGTATTCAGACACATTACAAGTACAAGAAAACTACAAACTTAACGCTGAAAATTACCTTTCATTTTTGGGGAATTAAGAATTAAACATGTACCTTGTCCCTTCTTATTTTTAGCTCCATAGAAGTGAAGATTCCATAGCCCTTCTAATGCTTCTTCTATCCTAAACAACAAGGGAATTGGTGAATTTTCTTCATGCAAGAAATAAACACCAAAAAATATTCTTATACTTCCTTGGAGGGGTCATTAGCATGTTATTCTTGAGTCTTTTCAATCATGAACAAGTTAGGAACACCATCTAGTGCGGAAACATGAGCTGTACCATCGAAATTAGATTGATCTAAAACTGAGTAATTTGCTACAGCATTCGAAGCATGAGGCTTAATATGAAACCTAGCTAGAGGCCCTGAATTTATGGTAACATTAGTTCCTTATCATGTAGTAAAGAACAAAAATGACCAATCTAAAGAAAGATAACATCAGGGTTCATTTTAAGACACCTCTAGAAAATTGGAGGTGGAAAATACTTGGCGAATATCCCCAGAACCGGTTTCAGTGAAAGGTGAATTTGATAGTTTTCCAGAACCAAATTTTCACCAATTTTTTCAAGCCAGAGAGACTACAGATTTTCAGACACTGACACCTCATTGATGCACATCAACAAGAGCTCACTCACATCATTTTGACACGTGTTAACAAGTTCCATTGACGTGCATCAACAAGGGCTATTAACACGTGTTAATGACCCTTGTTGATGCGTGTCAATGATCCTTATTGACATGCCTCAATGGCTCCTCTTGACACATGCTAATAAGGGCCATTGACACACATCAGGAACCCTTATTGATGCACGTCAATGGCCCTTGTTGACGCACGTCAAGAGGATTCATTGACGTGCATCAACAAGGGCCATTGACGCATGTCAACAAGGGTCATTTACATGTGTTAATAGCCCTTGTTGACATATGTCAATGGCCCTTGTTGACGTGTGTCGATAAATGTCATTGACCATGGATTTTTCCTATAAATACCCTCCCGTTCAATATTTTTTGTATAGAGGAATCCATCATTCTCAAAGACTCAAGCACAACTATAATGGTGACTACAAGTGCATCCCAATTGCAAGCTCAAGATAAAAATCAAGAGGAAAATCCAGTCCTATCCACGAGAAAGATCATCTACAAGAATCTTTGTGCCCCCACATCCAGAATATTTTAAAGATGACTTCCAAATACAAGGATTTAATCAATGCATGTGAGTTTAGTGGGCTCATTAAGATGCCCCATTTCGAGACAGACCAAGATATTGTTATCCAAAATTCACCCCCCAGGGTAAATTTGATAACATGCATTAAATTCTGAAGTCCCAGGAAAATAGATTGAGTCAGGGCAAAAGGTCATGTTTCTAGGGTCCCCTTAGATTTTTTCTAACTCCCCTGTCCAAGAAGAAGAGAGAAATTTCTGAGGAAAGGTGAAAAAATCGCAAAAAACAGGCTCAGGCCAGAAAAAATCATGAAAAATGGCTAAGTCCTAGTCCTCGCAACAATCGGGACATGAGGGACATCTGGGCGTGAACCAGATGAAAGGCTGCCAGGTGGTCTGCGTAGCATTTGGGACAAATGGGACGTCGGGACGCGGAAATCTGAACTAGCCAAAAAGTGGAAAAAATTGACTAACTGTTGAAACAGGAAGTCTGGGACATCTGGGCAGTTAGTACGCGGAGGACGTGAGTCGGCCGAAAAGACTTAAGGCAGCCCGAAATAGTTGGGCCGAAGGTACGTGAAGTACGTGAACCGGCCGGATTGGCTGAAATGAGAACTTAAGACACCAAGATAGTTGGGACAAAAGTACGCGAACCGGCCGAACCGGGCGAATCGGAAGAATTTGTCCCAAACAGTCCGGGACAAGCGGGACAAGAGTATGCGGCGGACGCGAACCGGCCGAACAGGGTGAAACAGAGGACTTTCATACTAGGAAATCCAGGCCAAAGGGACGCGTGGGACGCGGAAAGCTGAAGCGGCTAAAGAAGAAGAAGAAAAGTCAACGTTTGGTCCGGAAACTTCAAACGGCCATAACTTTTGACTCCGAGCTCCGATTTTCATAAAATTGGACTTTCTGGAACGAGCACGATGTCCTCTACGCCAAAAAAACTAGATTTATTATTTTTAATGAGGGTGGATATATTTAAATAAGAGAAACATATTTGGCGCTAGTCAGTTAATGCTCATTCCCGTCAAATGACAGAAAATGCCTGCGAGACCCAAAATAGCTGCCCGCACTCAGAAGGCCATAACTTTTACATTTCTCAACGAAATTGCACAAAATTGGTACCGTTGGAATCATGGTTCCAAGTATGATGCATAAAAATCAAGAAATTCTAGATTTGATTAGAAATTTATTGAGATTTTTAAGAAAACGTGGCCGGGTTCAGAACAGTGTTTTATTTGGTAGCTGGGAGTGCAATTAAGAGGCATGGTCATCATTCTTTCTCTTCTGCAGCACAAGGGATAGTATGGGGAGCCTTTTACAAGTAATATATAATCATTTCACTCAATTTAATGCCTCTTATAGGTTGTTGAAGGATAGATTTCGGGATTTCCATTTTCCCTTCTCTTTTCCTTCTCATTTTTTCTATAAATTGGAGTGTTGGGCTCATTGTAAAGGAGAGAGTTTTTGGGTAGCAAAGCTCTACCAAAATTGCTTTGTGAAGCCAATGTGTTGTAGGCCCTTGTAGTGGACTCCTTGCATGGTGATCCAGGCCCTTATCTTGTAATAGACTGAACTGTGCATATCATGAAGCAATAAAATATCAGTTTGTGGATGTATCTTCCCCTGCTGTGTTTTCTTGCATTCTTCTTGCCCTTTTAATATTTCTACAAGAATATTGTGTCTATTATTATGTCCTTGGAGGGATCCATTATCATTGTGTATGCTTGGAATATTGTTGTCAATGCATTTTGCTAGATTATGGAGAACTGTCATCACCTCTTCTAGTGTGCACTTTGCCTTTGTATTTCACACATTTGGAGACTACTCTCACATCCTCCTTTTTTGGTGTATCACCGCTTTAGTGTAGGATTTCATTTTATGCATTCTCTCTCCCTGGTCCCTTGGAAATTTAGATTAGAACAGTTAGCTTATCCTGCATTAGAGTAGATTGTGGCAGGTAGTTTAGGAGCAAGAACCAGCTTTCTCTGGAGGTCTATCTCAAGTAGCAAGTCCCACAACTTGGAGATAGTACCCATGTTATCCGATCACACCGTGAGTTCAAGTATATGCACTTGTATAAACACAAGGGAGTTGTGATTCGGTGATAACAGATATTTTTAACTACCTTCTCTCGTCTTACAATATAGAGGACAACCTTTTTTATGTTACTATGAACGACGACCGATTATTTCAATTTGGTATCGACCGAGCTGACATTCATCAGTTTACAGGCCTTCCATTCAGAAATTTACCCGTTGTTACAATGAAGACAACACTCATCGAAGACGATAAGAAATATCTTGAATCGATATTCAGTTTCCATGTTGATTGTAAGTATAATTCATTTTTTATTCATTTTTTGATTGTGATACAATTTAATGTTATATTAATTTCCACTATTTTTTAGCATTTGCAGCTCATGTCAATAAATCCAGGCGTGGTGTGGATATGCAAGCAATTACACACCACTTTCTTGTTACAATGATTTCCTTTTTTTAATCCAGAATAGTTTTGTAGGGTCGGAAAACAAATATACCAAACTGGGCCATTACATACATTGTTGCAACTAATGCAAAACAAAAATTTGATTGGCGCACCTTTTTATCAAAAAAAAAAAAACTGACATAACAAATGCAAATATTTCAGAAAAACCTGTCATTTACTCCACAAACTATCTCCTTAGCCTTTATTATGAGGCTCTTTCAAATTTAAAAGACAAACCAATTCCCACTTGCGTGACAAGGCATTAATGAAGTTGTCAATTCCATTTGAAGAACAACAGGTATAAACTATTAAGTTTGTATTTCGACATTACACTATGCATAGGTATTAACAATTTACTGGTTGCAGAGAAAATTTATGGAAGCCCTTCCCAAAAAAAAACATTATCAAGAGGAAGAGGACAACAACACGCCGAGGCTTCGGGAGATTCCCAATCTAAAATGGAATCTCACTTCTCTCCAAACCCCCAATAGTTTGAATTTGTTAAATGTCAGAGAAGTAATACCTTTTCATGTATTATTTACAAATTCCAAATTTGTATTTTCATTTGCCAATTTAAATTTTACCCAATTGAATCGACATACAATTCAATGTTGATGACATTGCTAGGAATTTGGACCATACGTGTGTTTCAGAAACTCAACCATCTTCCCCAACTCAATCAGTATAGTCACATGCATTTATATCTTCTCAACAACCACCAATTACTACTCCAACATGGCCAACCTTAGCACCGCGAAAGCTACCCCTCAGGAACAAGGTACAAGTTTTGAATACTACTTCGTTTAATATTATATTTTTTGCATTATTTTCTAGTTTTTCATATGTTTTTTTAGGAAATTTTCAGCACATTGCAATCCTCCTTTTGTTCAAACAGCCGCACCGCCCCCCCCCCCCCCCCCCCCTCAACCAATATTATTTAAAATGCCAACTAGAGGATCAGTAAAAAAGAACATTGGTAAACACATGCCAATTGCTCCAACCCCTAGCGAGACACTAAACATTGCCTCCTCCTTTCAAATTCCAACCCTCTCACTTAGTGGCTTTCCCAGTGCAACGGGCATATTGGTTTTTAATAATATAAATTTAGATGAAGATTACTTGGGCATTGATAGCAATGACCCAACTAGATTTTTCAATACCCGTGAGATGATTCAAGGCCAACAGGTATGCTTCAATTTTAACATACTTTACCATACTGAATTACATTTTGCTTTAGATTTATTTTTCTGAATCTTGATTAATTTTATCACAAACAGGATCAGGCCACCCAAAGGCATAAATAAGTAACAGTTGATCAATCCTAAATCCCCCATACCTCTCCAGTGAGATCATCTTTGTCAGATACAGATGAAGAACTGTTGCTACCTTTTCCTTTGGAGAACTTAATTGATTATGATTGTCAATCCCATGTCGGTGAATTTATTCTACCTCATATCAGTAAGCTCATAGAATGGGACATAAGTGATAAACTAGTTATCAATGAGATTATTAGTCCTTATGAAAATTATTGGCAAAGGGATAGTTTATATGCTTTAGTCCAGAATGAACCTGCGAGGATGGATTCCTTACTTACCCAAGTAAGAAGTGGGACTGTCAGATATAACAAAAACTATAAAGATGACATTTTGGATAAGAAATTAAACAAATCAGAAAATATTAGTGCTGAGGCACAGACATATTTCAACAAATGGTCTAAGGACAAGGATCTGGTAGCAGTTATAAATGCCGAGAGAGATAGAGCGGTCGTAAGTATTATAACTTTCAAACAATAATTTTTGTTAATTTAAATTTTTCTTATTTTAGTAATATGTTGAATTGACATTACTTTTTTTGCGCATTTGAAATATGAAAATTTGAAGAGTCAAGCAAAGGTTTTCCACATTCACTTGGAAATAGTGAAGAATAGTTTATCCGCAACAAATAATTTGAAGGAAAATATTGTTTTGGTTAAGAAATAATACAATACACTGAAACAGATAATTAAAGAGCACTGATTCGACCCTGAAATATTATTCAAAGCTAAGGCAGTAGCTGATCCAAATTTTTTGTCCCATGGAGATGCGAAAAAGCAAGAAGAAAGAATTTTTAAAAATCTGGATAGTGCTGCCGAAGATCTCATAAGTTCTGGGGTTATTTCTGTCATTGGGGAAAGGGGTACAACCACAGGAAAAGAAACCATTGGGGAAAGGAGTACAGGAGTTGAAATGGATACAGTAAAAGAGGGTTGAAATTTTTTATTATTGAGTGTGGAAACTTGAAATATTGAATTTTATTATCTAGATTTGATAGCCTTTGAAAATTTGAAATACTATATAATCTTTAATTTTATAACTTCCTATATATTATATAGAATCTATAGATTATATATGGAGTTTATGTTTTTTGGTTTACTTGTAATGATGATTGCATTAGATATGGATGATGACATATGTTTCTTGTTTACTTGGATTATCATGAATTGTATGTGGACATAGATTTAGCTGCAAGCACGATAATTCTTCTTCTCTAGACATTTAAACTTGTTTTAAGATAATTCTTCTTCTCTATACTTGTAATGATATTATCATGATGACATTAGAATGGATATAGATGATGATGAATGATGATAATGGATAATTGTTTATAAAAAATTGAATGTGTTAGGACATGGACATTTCTTTAAATTTAAAATAGATAAATAATTGTTTTAATAATAATTGTAGTGTCATGATTATGATAATGATGTGATGATGATAGGATATACATGGATGATGATGAGTTTTATGTGGACGTAGATTTAGCTTCTAGCACGATCGTGGATGATGAATTGTATAATGGATCGTGGAGTATGAATTGTATAATATAGAAAAATCTTCCTCTATAAAATTTGATTGAGTCATTTTATCCGACAAAGTTTAAAAAAAAATATCAAAGCATTTTGCAAATATAAAAAATAAATTAAACATAATTATAAGAAATAAAAAAAGATGATATGATGGGGTTTAACTTACCTCTAGTAGTTTAGATGGCTGTGAAATCATCACTGGTAATGTGCTAGATTTTTTTCTAAGAAAACTCAACACGAGAAATGGATTAGTAGATAGATGGGTGAGTTGCCTGACATTTTCAATCCTGAGAAGTACCAACTTCCTCGGATGGATGTCAACCCACGTTTTTAAAAAAAAAATTGTATATGAATAAATGTAAATATATATACCTGTAACATCTTTAATGATAACAAGAGCCAAAAGAATTTTAAAATGACAAACAATAAGATTAAGGTGAAGAGGATACCTTTTTAAAGTTGAAACAATCCATTATCAATAGCTTCTTCAAACTCGATGTTCTCTTTTGTAGAGTGTCACGATGCACCAATTCCACTCTCAACATTGGGAAAAATTGTTCTTGTAACTATATTATTCACATCTCTTATTTCGCAAAGGGAATTCCAATGCGCAATTACTCCGTCGAAAGGAAAGGTTTCCATGGAGTATCGATATACATAACACCTCATGCAACTTTCTATATTTTTATCCAACTTGTTTCTCAGTTTTGATTTTATAAATGATAATGCACTGAAAACCCTTTCGTCCTCCACAGACCCCAAAATCATTGTTTGGCATAACTCATATAATTTGAAATATTCACTGATATCTTCTTGTAAGATAGAACTTTGATAGATTCCTTGCCACATCCTTGTAATAGCACCACTTTCAGAAGGTTCGTCTAAATGTTTATATTGGTTCCTCATTGTTGTTGCAAAATTTGTTGATTGAAATTTTAATAAATCAGCATTCAGTATACCTTTAATTTCCATACCCTTGAACTCTGAAGTCTTTGCAAAATGTTCCATTATTGTACCCATGGATTTATAGAAATGATTTCTTACAAAGTCAGCAAGACCACCTTCAGTATTCCAAAAAATAGGATTCATCACACCCATGGCTTCAAGATTTTATCTTTGGAGAAACATTCTCTAATTTCTTATGATAAGGATTCTGAAAATTTTTTAAGCTTTATTCTTTTTTCAACTATAACAGACTCAAAGAGATTATGTGTCATAGGAACATCTTCTCATTTTGATCCTATAACATCTTGATATTTTTGCAAAATGTGTACTGGTATGTCCCTCCTATTAATAGTGATGTAGAGGTGATCATGGATATTAAATCTCAAATAGTTACTGAGATTTTAAAGATCTAATAAAGCTTTACAATTCTTAAAAATAGGTGGAGAAAAACTATCTTGGGAACAATACAAGATATCAATACTTTGACATACAATTTTTCTCATCCGTATAAAATCAACAATATAGATTAATCTCCCCTGTGCATGCTTCATTAGTGTATTGATCTCCTGCAACATTGGAAGAATACCAACCAATGTAAGCAAGGTCTCCAAATCAGTTAAACGGAACAACAAGTCCCTCACCCTATCAACTTCATGACAATATTTTTGAATGAAACCAACCAATGAAGGATACTCCTCTCGAACTCTACATGCAACTTCATGAAAAGAGATCCATCTAGTCTCTACATCTTTTAGAAGTTTTTTGGAATTTGCAATTCCAATTGCAAATTTTTGGAACTCAAGAAATCACTTTGGAATGCTTGCCATATATGCATGAAGTTCCCTTATAAAGTCTTCTAATTTAGAAAAAATTTCATGGTTGCTTACCATTTTATAAGATAAATTCATTGTGTGAGCCATACAGTGAATTGGTAGTATATATGGGGCCACTGTTGTTTGTAATCTAACACACAACCCTGTTCGGTGACCCTACATGATAGATGCACCATCTTCTCTGACGCATACCAACTTCATAGAAATTTCATAATTAGTCATTCCAGTAATATCTTTCAAATGAGAAACAAATATTTTATGTAGGTTTTCGGCATTATATTTTTCAACCATTTTCATAACACCCAACATATGTGGTTTCCTTATATGATTTTCTAAAGTATAGACGTGGATACATACCCATGCAGTGTTCTCGACTGTTATCACTTCATCAATTGAAAGAGAGATAAACTTTGATTTTTTTACATTCTCTTTCAAGTCTTCCTTCTCTATCATCGAAAGGCATTTTTCTATTTCCCATCCACTACTTTCAGACCAATGAGACTAAGGTACGTTCAGCATTCCATTATATTGATACAAAACTTTGAAATCGAGGAAATCCAAAATTTGTCTTCCTTTCTTTAGTATGTGAAATAAAGTAGAGAATTGTATGAGTTGTGCATGTAGATTTGTTTGATTCATTTTACCAATTTGTGATGTGATCGTTCCTCCATTTTCCATGAGATGTCTGTATTTTTTCTACTCTGCCTCATAATCTACTGTGTATCTAAAATGCATGCATTTGTTTTCAGTTTTCCACCTATGTGTTTTGATTTTATGGCCATCCGCCCCCATTATAGTCAAATATTATTTTCCAAAATATTTTTCTGTAGTGTCCAGCTTCATTTTCCTTTTTAGTTTCTTTTCCAATTTCCACGTACATATTGTACATGTACATTCAGATGAAATCTCTTTAGAATTAGATGATTGTACAGGTTCGATAAATGGAAATTCAGCCACCCATTCAAACTTGTATGACCTGCTAATGGTCTACAGATTCTTGTTTGTTTTCAATGTTTTACTTTTTTTAGTAGAATTTTGAGCAATATCACAATCACCTGGTTTCCTCTTTTGTGCACCAGAATTTGAATTTGATTTATGTGTTCCATTTTGTTGAGTATTTATATGTGTTATATCTTGATGCACTTCTGGTTACACCCCAATAGGAAGAATATCTTCAAGATTTGGCATATTATCATAGGTGTCATTTGTTTTATACTGTGTAGAATGCATGTCCACCTCAATAATACCTTCCACACAATTAGTATTTTGATTCTTTCTAGTGGAACCTATGTGGTTGTTGGTAGTTTCAATATCTGTATCAATAGAGTTTCCAAAATACTTGAACAATGATTTCTGAGATTTCTTAGATACTTTTAGGGTCTTCACATTCTTAGGAGTAGCACCTTCCATTATTTTGAATAGAGTCCTACATCAGCAAAAGAACCAAGTAGCGACTCAACGAGTTAGAGTCAAAAATACTATCACACATCAACTATGGTAATCCCTGTCATGCGTCAACAAGGCATTAATTGTCTCTATCATGCATCGCCAAGGCATCAACTAGCTCTTTTTTGTGTCAACTCTATCCTTGTCATGCGTCAACTGCTTACACCCTTGTCACATGCCAACTCTCTCTATCACGCGTCAATAAGGCGTCATTGTCTCTTTCACGCATCAACTCTATTCCTCTCACGCATCAACTACTTACCCCATTGTTATGCATCTATAATATCTCCTTGTTGTGTGTCTGTAATACCTCTTTGTTGTGTGTTAACTATATGTCTGTCGTGCATCAACAACTACCCTAACAGGCTAACATCAATCTCTTGTGCTTAAGAGTATGTGAGTTCAAAATTCACGGTATTGGTAACTTGGTAAGCTACTTGTGGTAGTACCATAGTATACTACCCATTGAATCACCTAAGTTTGTATAGGAGATGTTTTTAAATGAAGGGGAAGCCGACCCCCCAAAAGAATATACTGTAAATTTTAGGCGAACAGGACACCGATCTGCTTCGAAAAAATCACCTTTTAAATTTTTCCTAAAATGAATTTTTTTCCATATTAGGAATATTCACCACTAAAATTATCCCTTGATAACATCATATTTTTGCTGTAAAATCTCATGATAAACATAAGGAAAAATAGGGAGGAAAATCTACAACAATCGCATCTTGTAGAATTGTAACATTGGGACAAACATGTAAAGTTACTTTCAGGTTTCTAATAATACCAAATGTATTAGTTGTTTTCCAGTCTAGCTGCAACACACTTTTCTCTGTAGTCTCATACTGCAGGCCCAATTTTTCTATAATTTCTTTTGGCATAACTGTGCTACTTACACCACTGTCAACCATGCATTTATGAACTAAATGGTCTCTAGTAATTAGATATAAATAAAATGGTGGTGGGTTATTGATATCATGAGAATTTAAGACCTTTTGAACCATCCATTTAACTTCATTAATGTGGTCTCATTCCACTATTCCAAGGACCATGTCTACTTTCTGGACTTCATTTTCTATCGGTTTTGAAGAAATCTTCAGCTTAACGATTTCATGAGAAAGTAGCTCCTGTTGTCTTGGAATACTTAGAGCATACCATATTGAGATATTAACATTATGATTTTTCATTACATCGACAATGTTAAAAGAAGCTACAATTTTGGAAACATATTATACTATTTTAGCATAGACTTTGGCAAAAACTGATTTTACTTCAGCTGCTCTTGATATTCGAGGTATAAACAATCTTCTTGGGTCAAGTTGTAACTATTATTGCTATTCTTTACCAACCAAAACACCTGCTATATTTTTAGGAAAAACAATATTATTTACTAATTTATGGTCTGTGTCTACTATTTTATCATTCATTATAGGCAGAATACGTCTATTTTGATACTTTTGACTTCCTTGAGCCTTTTCTTGGGCCCTAGTAGTAACTGCAATAAAATCATCTTCAATAAAACTAAGCAAGTTTTTTTTAGGTGATTTTTGAACATGATTTTCTTGTAACCCACCCTCCATTTGAGGCATGAACAATGTTTCAGGTTGAGGTTGTACAACAAGACTTATATTCAGGAATCCATTTGGAAAATTTATAGCTATATGAGGTTGATTACAAGGTTGGCACCATTCTTTTATAGCCATATTAACTGGGAGTAAAGAGTTAGATGAACTAGGAGATTTTGGGTCAAATTGCCTTGGCTGATATGGTTGTCGATAATTTTGATTCTATTGATAAGGCTTCCTATTCTTCTTGTTTTGTTGTTAAGGAGCTTGATAAGGCCTACTAGGTAATGCAAGTCTATTTTCAATCGACGTTAGCTTATTACCCATAGTCTGTAAAAATTTAAACACATCATATGATGGGGTTAAAGTATCAGGATCCAAAATGGTAATAGGATGTGGGATAGGGGCCAAATCTACTACAAAATGCATTGAAGGCCTTAGTGCTAATTTTCTAGATTGAATAAGACTATTTTCAACCTTTATAGCAATATCATAAGCTACCGGGAGAGTGTCACCTCCCATAGACTGAATCATAGTTGATATATAACTATTTAAGGCTATAAGAAAATAAATAAATGCATGGTCAGCTTGAGGCTTGACACTAGCTAGAATTCTTTCCCAAGTTCTATGAAAACATATGTTGAAACTAGCCATAAACTAATGAGGAGATATCTTGATTTTAGACAACTATTCTATGAGGGATAAATGATCAAAATGGTCTTGAAATTGCTTCAAAAATTTCTCATCTAACTCATCCCAAGTTCTTATACTCCTAATCTCTAAGGTTATATACCATTGCAAGGTTTTCCCTTTAAAGGATGTAGCTAAAAGTCTGAAAGATACATCTTCGTGAGTTATAATATGAACAACACAGAGGGATGCAACGTCTTTGATGTACTCTGTAGGTGTAACCTATTTTTTGCCATTGAATAAAGGTAAACTTTTCATGGTAGTATTGGGAATATCATGATAAAATGGGATTACTAATGGACTGCCATTAGTAAAGGTTACAAAATTCCTAGGTGGTTGAATAGCCATTAGAATAAATGAAATCTAAACAAAAATGTTGATACATGCTAAAGGAAGATTATGATAAGGGTTGTTAAAACAAGGCCTATTATAAGGTAGGGTGTTACCAAATCTTCTTCTTCTTGCAGAATTCAAAGGTAAATAAATAAACTCAGAAGCAATTCCCCTTACCGATGATCTTGTAGTCACTTTAGGCATGGAACATGCTCCAAAACTAGTCTAAAATCAACCTTACAGATTCACCAAATAAATCTTTAAATCTTTAGAGTAAGTAGCTGCAGCTTGTTACTTCAAAAGTAACTTTTATTTTACTATAAATCTGTTGTAAACTATTTTAATTCTGATTCGTGGTCCCACCGAGCATGCCAAAATTTGTTATCTCTTTAAAGTGCACCCTATAGAGAGATGACTATAGGGGTTCTAAGTTTGATCTGGATATATCTCTTTCGTAGATACAATGGAAACACCTCAGGCTTATGGGTATACCTATTATTGACGTGAGTGTCCGGTATCAAGGCCAGTTCCTTCTTGATGTATCCTAAACTAATTTTAAGGGGGTTTGAAGGTAAAACGATGGCTGTAAATGAATTAAAAAATTGGGATGATACACCACACTTGTTGAGGGATTTGACTGGGTACATGCAAAAATAATTCGATAATGGATTCTGGATGCACAAACCAATAGTTTTTAGTAGAATATTAAGGCCAAACACTTGATGTATTAATGGAATGATTCACAACAATACTATTAAGATAAACATGCACACTAATATTATCTAGATATTACTAAATTCATAGCAAGGTAAGATGATTAATAAAGTAATTTGACATTCAGAAGAAATAATAAGGTATACCAAACACCAAAAAATAATTCAAAAGGCATAAATCAATTCTCATCTAAAATTTTTACATGCCCATGCATGCTAATTTTACCCCTTTATCATGAATAAATAAAGGAATCAAAATAGCCATGCTAATAAGGTGAGGCATTAATAGCCTTGATTTCAAAAATACATCCCAATCAAACTATAGTTGATTGATCTATTTTTAACAAAGTTTGATGAATAATTTGGCTAATAATATCCCTTACTTGCTGTGTAAGTCTCCTCCAACATGCATACAATCTTTTTCTTCTAGTGCTTTTAGTGACACTTTCAATTTCATCCTGTTGTAGTGATAATATTAGCACTTTAATCTTGCCCCTTGGATGCACATACAAAAAAAATCTTAGTGTGAGCAAAAATAAATCCTTTATTTACAATACTTGGCAAAATATATACCCATGATGTGGGGACAACTTGTGATGTGCACATGTTCAAATTTGTCTTCTTGTAGTTCATGGGGCCACCCGTGCACATGTGAAGTAATATCCTCCTTTTTGTTAAAAATAATGTAAATTGGTAATGGATAAGGTTTTGACTTGGTAAGGCATATAATTCTTGTTTGAATTTTGCTCCACTCGAACACATTGATTTGGTCTTCTTTGATAATAATCATGGCATATGTTTAGCTTGATTAAATTCAAGGGGACCTTTATTATTTTGAATGACAACTTTCATGTTAAAACACACCTAACTATAATGCTTTGTCTTGAAGACAATAAGTGGCACAAAAATTGTTTTGAATGATATTGGGGTACCTTTTACAAACATTAAGTTTGAGACCTAACCACATGGTGGACTTGACTTATCATGGGATAAATGATAATACTCAGACCTCTTTTGATAATTATGTGGCTGGAAATTACATATACTATAGTTTTTTTCTTTTAATCATTGGATGCTCATGGTTGTCAAAATTTGGATTTTTCAAAACATATAGTATATGGTTTAGACCTTAGTCAGGTAAAAGAAATGATTCATTGGATAATTGGGCTGGCCCCTTCTAATGATGACTCACCCATTCACATATGTGTCGGTGGAAATTAGAATAACTTGGGTTAAGTTACATTGTAACCCTGGATTTGCATTGATAATTTTAATTAGAGACTAGATGTTGATGCATGTACTAGATTCATCTTTGATCGTTGATCTTAAGATCCATGATTAGTGTTTGCACTTCGTAATAAAGATGGTTGGTGATCCTTGAGTTGTTGATATTGTAGATATTGATCTAGGCCATCGATTATCTGAAACATGGTGACATGGTGGTTGCATTGTGAGTTAGCATTTAATGTTGATTGAAATTGTGCCTTTCATCCTTGTACCATTGTATCTCAGTCATTCAACCTTTAACCTTAGTTGGCATGATGAGTTAGGTTTGCACGGTTTTTGAGTTGACTGGGTAAATGTGTGAAACCTATCTCAGTTTTCATTTTACACTATGGAAGGATAGGGTGAAGCCCTAATTTTTTTTTTCAAACTACCATTAATTTATCTTTGAGCTTGTTTCCTCTCTATAAATTGGCTTTTTGAGGCTCTGAATATGTGTATTTTTACATTATTTTTGCTCTTCTTGAGAATCTGAGAAAAAATTGGTAGAGGTGGTCATAGTTACTGTAGGTTCGAGCTCTCTTTATTCATTTCTTCATAAATTTGTCTTCTTAGCACAAAAATTCTCCATTTGAATCTCTGTGGACTCAAATATTTATGATTCTTGAGCCTCTACAAAGTTTCTATAGATTTTAGAGCTCATTTTCTTTGTTATTTTTTCTCCATGAGTGGCAATGTGACTTTGAACTAGCATCATTTTAGTGATTTTCTCTTATTTTGAGCTCCTTATGTTCATTTTTTTTAAGGATAAGATTATGTGTATTGATTACTTGCATATGTATACCTCCATTTTGTTCTTTTCTTCGATCTGGCACACAAAAATCAATTCTCATTTAAAGGGATAAACTAGAAAAAATTGCTTCAGCACTCATGTATCTACAAAGTCCTTCTGTGATTTGCAATTTCTCACAATATATAGCCAAATTATTCACCCATCCCATCCTAAAAATAGCCTAAAAGTTTTACTCTCCCATGCATGCTAATTTTACCCCTTTATCATGAATTAAAAAAGGAATAAAAATAGTCATGCTAATACAACGAGGCATTAATAGCCTTGATTTCAAATATACATCCTAGTCAAGCTACAGTTGAATGATCTATTTTTAACAAAGTTGGATGAATAATTTGGCTAATAATATCCCTTACTTGCTTTGTAAGTATGCTAATAATTTGGCTAATGATCTAGTGCTTGATGTGAAACTTTCAATTTGATCCACTTGTAGTGATAATATTAGCACTTTAATCCTACCCCTTGGATGCACATACAGAAATAAATCTCTATGTGAGAAAAAATAAATCCTTTATTTGTAATACTTGGCAAAATATTTACCCATGATGTGGGGACCACTTGTGACTCACACATGTTCAAATTTTTCATCTTGTAGTTCATGGGGCCACCTGCGCACATGTGAAATAATATCCTCCTTTTTGTGAAAGATAAGGTAAATTGGTAATGGATAAGGTTTTGACTTGGTAAGGCATATAATTCTTATTTGAATCTTGCTCCACTTAGATACATTGATTTGGTCTTCTTTGATAATAATCATGGCATATGTTTTTCTTGATTAAGGTCAAGGGGACCATTATTATTTTGAATGACAACATTCATGTTAAAACACACCTAAATATAATGCTCTATATTAAAGACAATACGTGGCACAAACCTTGTTTTGAATGATATTTGAGTACCTTTTACAAACATTAATGTTTAGCGCTAACCACATGGTGGACTTTACTAATCATAGGATAGATAATAATACTCATAACTTTTTTGATAATAATGTGGCTAGACATTGCGTATACTATTATTGTCAGTATTTGGATTTTTCAAAACATATAGTATATTGTTTAGACCTTAGTCAGGTCAAATATATGATTCATTGGATAATTGGGCTGGCCTCTTCTAATGATGGCTCGTCCATTTGCATATGTGTCAGTGGAAATTAGATTAACTTGGGTTAAGCTACATTATAACCCTGGATTTGCATTGATAATTTAAATTAAACACTGACCATTCATGCATGCACTAGCTTCATCTCTAATCATTGATCTTAAGATCCATGATTAGGGTTTTCACTTCATAATAAAGATGGTGGGTGATACTTGAGCCATTGATATTGTACATCTTGATCTGAGCCATCGATTATATGAGCCTTGGTAACCTGGTGGTTGTGTTGTGAGTTAGCATTTAATGTTGATTGAAATTTGTCCTTTCATCCTTGCACCGTTGCATCTCAATTGTTGATCCTTTAAACCTAGTTGGCATGACGAGTTAGCTTTGCAAGGTTATTGAGTTGACTAGGTAAATGTGTGAAACCTATCTCATTTTTCATTTTACACTGTGGAAGGATAGGGTGAATCCCTAGATTTTTTTTCCCAAACCGCCATTAATTTTTCTTTGAGCTTGGTTCCTCTCTATAAATCGGCTTTCTAAGGCTCTGAATATCTGTATTTTTACATCAATTTTTTCTCTTCTCAAGATTATGAGAAACATTTGGCAAAGGTGGTTGTAGTTACTGTAGGTTCAAGCTCTCTTTATTCATTTCTAAATAAATCAGTTTTCTGAGCATGAAAATTCTCCATTTGAAGTTTTTTGGACTCAAATATTTTTTATTCTCAAGCCTCTGTGAAGTTTCTATAGATTTTAGATCTTGGTTTCTTTGTTATTTTATCTCCATGAGTGGCAATGTAACTTTGAAATAGCATCATTCTTGTAATTTTCTCTTATTTTGAGTTTCTTATGTTCATTATTTCTATGGGTAAGATTCAATGTATTGATTACTTGCATCTGCACACCTTCGTTTATTCTGTTCTTCGATCTGGAACTCAAAAATCTCTTAAAATTTCATGATTCTTGTGATTCTTGGTTCTATGGCACATTTTGAGCTTGAAAAGGTTTATGGGTTTTCAATCCTTCAACACTACTCTCGAAGGTTTTTCAAAAGCTTAAATAAGTCTGGTAAGTTCGTTTTCATTTCAAAATCCTTCTTTCTATGATCTGTGGCTATCTTTGTGATAGATTTCATCCTTCTAAACTAAAGATATTGCTTTATATTTTAATAAGAAATAAGAGGTTTTAATATATGAGATTCACACTTCTCGACTTTTCCATGCTTTGATAAATTGAAATGTTTCTTCTGATCTTCTTCTTTTTAGAACTAAGTTTCTCTTTCTATGTTATTTGTTAAACCCAAGTTCGAAATTTGTTATGGGAATCTCACTTTATTTACATTTGATAGAACTTTTAGAGTAGAAATTCAAAACCGCATCTAGATATTTTATTTATTTATGTATTCATCTTTATTCTTCAGATCTGTATGTTTTCTTGATGTGGGTATTTGATTTTTTTTATTTTTCCTGCAACTATTTCCCCTTTATTGAGCTATTATTTCCATTAACATTATTTCTCGAGCTATACCTAGATATGGGTCTGTAATTTTAGCATTCTTCAAGATCGGAGCTTGTTTTTGTTTCTCTAAATGCCTTGAATATTCTTCATCTGTGCGTTTGTCTGAGCTTTGACCTCAGGATCTTCTGGGTTTTTGAGTTTTATGATGTTGCTGAAATTTCAAAAGATGTAGAATGCTAAACCTTTGATCTTGTAGTTCACACAATTTTCTTTCCAGACATGACTAGATTCCTTTAAGAGAATGACTGGTAATTTCATTTTGATAGTTTAAGAAAGATTATTGTATCTTCTTGGAACTTTATGATCATTTTTTGATTCCCCACTGTTTTTATTTTAAATCTTCGTTGTCATAAAAATCTGTCATTCTATTTCTTTTGAGTTCCTGTGTATTTGATTTGATTTGAACATCCATCTATTTAATTGTTCTAGGATGAATGAAGAAGCTTGATCATTTAGTTTGAACCTGTACTAAAATTTATTGATGTCCTTACTGATTTCTTATTCTCTTAGATGAAAACTACAAATCGAAATTTTTTCTTATTCTTTTGGATATTTTGCAAAAATTTAATATTCTCAAGTCTTGAATATCATTAATGAATATCTTTTAGAAACCTTCAATATAGGGTTTATCTTTTAAAACTGAAACTAGCCGCTCTAAAAAATTTGGTTTCAACTTACATACTGAGATCAATTCAATTTATTATGAATGATAATGATGTTTGATCTTCATGATTGAGGAACTTGTATTTTGATTCTATTGTATCTAACTCTTTTTATGATGAATTTCTTTGATTGAATCTTCAACAACTATATGAGGTTTTCAGGCTTCTTTTCAAATTTGATACAAGTATTATAATTTTTGTTGCATGATTGGTTGTTCATGATTTTTGTGACTCATTTTTCTTAAGCATCTATTGCTCTAACTTATTCATCATTGATAATTGTTCTCCCAGAAAATTGGGCTTTCACTTGATGACATTGATTTTTTTTGTAAATTTTATGATTCTTGCAAGCTGTTCTGATTAATTGAAGTTAAAATTGAAGCGTAAAGATGATTTGTAATATTACAACATGCATTTTCTGTAGAAAAGTACTTCATTTACTATATTGATTTTCTACACATGAAAAATTGCATCTGATGCATTTTCTAATTCTTGAGAAGTTGTATTATTTAAATCTGCCACGAGTTTTGAATTCTAAAAATGTCCTTTTAAAAAAAGCATTGTTGAGGAACTTGTGAATGGTTGCTTCTGTAGAGATGTATCAGGGTACCATAATGTAAATATTGATTTCTATTCATCTTCAAATTGTTTCTTTACATTCCAGCACTTTAGAAGAACACCATAACCTCTGAAAAATGACTCTTCCCAACTTGTAAATTTTTTCCCTTAATGCTTGGAAATTTGGTCTCTTGATGCATATTCCCTTCTTCTGAAATCTCTGCAATTTTCTCTTAGGGACTGTAGATATGAAATATTACTTGTTTCACTTATCTCAGCCGTTTATAATCTCTGATTTGATGAAAATATTATATTCTGAAATGAATTAACTGCATTCTATTTTCAATTTTTAATTTATCATGTGACTTGTTAAAGCTCATATGTTTTCACTATTCTCTTAAACCTATTCCTTTTCTTCATCTATATCCTTGGAATTTTTCTTATTTTTGTAGTATCTCATGTAACTATCCTCTTCATGGGTTCTTGTAGAGGTTTGTTAATGAAAACTGGAAGATAACCTTGGTTATTTTTCTGTGTTTTAATGAAAACTTTGTTGCAAACATAAGAACTATTACTTGTATTCTACTTCCTTACTTCTGATTCAGTGTTCTAATGCCTTATTTTTATGCATCATACCTTATTTGAGCAGTTTTTGTAGATTCCTATACTCATTATGTACATTATACTTGATTGTAATTTGATGAAAACTTTGTTTTTTGCTTGCGTTTTCCTTTTGCTAGAATCTCACAATATTGTACCATCTAGATTACTTAAGCAATGGGTGATTTCACATGGCTTTGTACTTGTATTCTTGAGCAACTAAAATCTTGAATGATTTTTTTTAGTTTAGTAATAATTTATGTAAAATATTTTTTCTTTATTAATCTGTTACATGTACCTGCATAGTTAAGAAAATAGTTAGAAAATATTAAGGATTTTTAGCCTCTCTTATGTTCCATAGTTTTTTCTTTCCTCTTTCTTCTTTTGTAATGATTATGGGAATTGTATGAGCTGATGTAGAATACTGCTCTTGTTAGTTCTATTTTTTTTTAATGTATCTTATGCTTGTAACTTATACCTCATGATGTCTAGAGATCCATCTGCACGGAATTAGATAGTACAAAATTATTGATCAAAACCTTGAGCTCGTGATTGGTAGTCTTCTTCTTTTGTTATTCAGATACAATGCCAATGTGGAAAATGAGGATGAAGATGAAGTAAAGCTGGAGTTGGAAGTGGAGCAAAGGAGATGAAAGAAAATCAAGGAAATGATGGGCTTTTTGTACTCTACTTTTCTTTTCATGCACATGTACCTTCTACTTAAGTAGTTATGAATTTATTTTGAGTTACATCCCATGGCTTGTGTAGGAAACATTTAAATCCTTTATGAATAAAATATCAAATTATGGAACTGAGTTGTGTACTTCTTTTTGCATTTCATTTTATTTCTGGATTGTATAATTAACTAAACAACTCAATGACATAATTGGATGTATTTAATCATGAAGGAAAGAACCTTAAAATACCTGTAACTTTAGTAATGAACTTTCAAATACTATAATGTATAACTCTGTTTGTTGATCCAAAAATAAAAATTCCACTTACTCTATAATTTTCACCTTCATCAAGTTGATACATCTGTCCTTAGGGATTTTGTGTTCCTTGTTGAAGACAAACATGTAATTGCAGACTATGTGATTTATTACATTTTTTAAGAACACCCATAGCTAAAAATTATGTGTAGTCATCAATTGCTGCAACCAAAAACATAATAATATTGTAACGTATTCCTGTAGTTAGGTTCACTTCATCAATACCATCCATCGTAATGAAGTTTCAAGTTGCCCATTTTCGCACAAGTGTAAAAATTGTCAACATGAGTCTTAAGGATAAGTAGGGTATGAATCTTGATGGTTATCAAACATTGTTGTTTCTTGGAATGTATGCAAGCCTACTGAATCGACACATAGTTAAAAGGTTTAGGAAAACACTAAAAATTTTGGTCACATGCATGTATTGTGCATTCTCGAGGTGAAGATTGCTAGTTTTATTCTCCAACTAGTAGCCCATACTATCTAGCCAAGTGTCATCTATCATCATTTCAATCATGATCCTGGGAAAGGGGGCATTCTTACTCTTATTTATCTTTACCTACACCAATATATTCTTTTTTGGGGTTCTGACCCATCTCATCGAGCTGTTGTGTGGTCCCTTTTTGATCTTCATAGTCAGATTATTGGTATTCCTAATATTTATGCCTCTAATGATGCTATTGAGCTAGAAATTATTTGGTGGTGTCTTGCGTATGAATTATCCAATGCTCATTGGATCCTCTGTGCTAATTTTAACATGGTGGATTCTGTGGAAGATAAAGTCGGCCTCTTTCCTATTGGTGCTCAGATTTGTCTCACCCCATTTGTCATTATTTTCCTGTGATCTGCGTGTTGTGAAACGTTTTATCTCTTAATGTGGATGTTTTGAAGCTTTTACCTCCATTTGAATGCCTTGAATTGTTTGTAGAATCCATTTCCATGTCCCTCTTTGAAAGAAGTCTTTGAGTTTGCCTTGTTTTTACCCTAATTTCTTAAAAATCCATAGGCTTTGCCTTTTTACCTGTTTTTCCTCGACCATGGAAGCTTGAGAATGGTTAATTTATATTTGTATGCCTTTGAGAATCCAAATCCATGGTCGAAAAGATGCTCGGAACCATGATTCACTTGTTTTTGTTTCAATTTTTTTTTCATCCTTAGCCAAAAAACGGGTTCTGGGCATGAATGGTGATTTTTGTATTTTGATGGTCTACGAGTGTCTTTTTCCTATCAAAGTTATTCCTTAGCATTCAATGGTCACGTGGCTTCTTGTGGTTGGTTAGGGGACATCGGGAAAATGCTTTAACTTATCGCTTTTCACTTTTTTGGCAAAAAGGAAAATTTGGTCCCGTAGCCCCGCTTAAATATGATTGGTTCTTTTGGTGCTTACGTGGTTTCTTTTAATTGGATGGGATGTAGCAGGTTTGGTGTCACTCAGATTTCACCCTGAAATCTGTGACTACCCAATCCGAATTTTTTTTGTACTTTTAAAATAGTGGGTCGTTTGTTTTTATTGCCTGAAAGTTCTTGTATTGCGCCAAAATAATCCTAAAGAGTCATATTAGCCTTTTTTGCCAAATACCCAGATGCCCAAAATTGTTTTATTCTGTCGTCGGGATTTGTCTACGGAAAATTTGTATTTAATTATTTTGAGCCCCGTATGAGGCTATTTGCGCTCTATTTTAACTCCATTATAAGTGAATATGTTATTATTCCTATGTACCAGAAGGATTTTAACTTATTTTAAGTTTTGGGCTTTATTTGTAACTTTTGGCAATTTTTCGTGTTTTTGTGGTGTCCCATTCTATTTTCTGTAAAAATTCTCTGGAACAACTCCTTTGCTGGGTAAGCCCGATTTTTGGCTTGGAGCAGCTACAAAACATATACGCACATTATGCCCGGAGGAAGTGGCCATCGGAGGTCTAGATCACTGGGAAAAAGTGAAGTCATGCACAGAAAATCCCTTGCGAGGATGGGCGCATTTTTGGAAAACAAAGGATTTAAGCTGCGATGGGAAAAATATAAGCCGCAGGCAGGGTGGGAATTTTATACCTGCCTGGCAGGGTACTTTTTCCCGTGTTATAACAATCACTTAAGTGGATCACGAGGTTTTGGTGCCTGCCTGGCTGGGTAAAGCATCCCGTTATCAAAAATTCTTAAAAATAGAATTACATGTGCAAAAAAGTGCGCCCCCTTTGGTGAGAGATTAAAAGAATTAAAATTGATTATTTTTATTAATCTTTCTTCTCAAAAAGTGCGCCCAAGCTTGGAGGAGGTCAACAAGTCAAAGATGAAATAAAAGAAAGGAGTCAAATGCATTAAATTTAATTTATTTAATGGCTGCCCTCTTCCTCTCAAAAAGTGCGCCCCATTTGGGTATTATTTAATGTTTTTTAAGGCATTAAAACATTAAATTAATTTCTATTTTCAGTGGCTATGGTCAAAGCACACTGCGGAGCTTGAGTGAAGTGCTGTGTGAAGGATTAAATTGGATTAATTTAATTTATTGGATGGCTGTCCTTAAACATGCTATTTATAAAATAGAAAAGCATGATTTTTAATTAATTAATTGCCTTTAATTGTTAGGGCAATTATTAATTATAGAATTGTGAAGGTTATATAAGCATGGGCAGCCATATGGGTGAATAATTTAATTCACAGGTAAAGAATTGCAGCTAGGAGGAAAAGTGCGCCCCCATTAGAGGAAGGATTTTGTTCAGACAAAGTGCTAACAAGGCTAAAAGCTTCCAGATTTGGCACATGCTTTGGAGAAAATTGATCTTTGTTTGCATAGTTGTTTTCACAAGTGTTACAGGAGCTCAGGTGTTGATTAAAAGGATTCATGCTCTCTTTATGTGTAAATTAAACACCAATTTTTGGGGCAGCAGGCTTGAAAAGTGCAGATTTTTATAATTTAAATTCACTATTCATGCTCCGGTGGCCATTTTTGTCTAAATAAATTACAGGAATTCATTACAGGTGCTTTACAAAAGAAAAGGAGTTTTTATCAATGTCCAATACATTGCAAATATCCTCCGAATCTGAAGAATTGTCCAGATCTGCACCAGTATTGAAGAAATCCGGCCAAGTTAGAAGAAAAAGAATTATTCAGACAAAGATAGACAAAGCCATGGTGAAAGGAGATGAAAAAGAGAGCACGATGGATTCATGCATTGCTTCCAAACTTTCAGACATAGGAGACACGGATCTAGGCCCAGAACCTCTTTCTGATTTGATTGATAGATCCAGAGTTGGAAAGACTTCACACATGCGTGCGGTCAAAAGTAGCGGAATTATCCGAGCTGCAGCTTTCCCATGTATAGCCCAATTGCCAGAGTTCGTGATGGAGTGTGCTAGATCTTATCATCCTTCATCCAGATCAGTGCGTGATGTTGCGGGAAAGACAATAATTTGTTTGGATGTGGAATTCATCAATTATTGTCTGAAGATTCCGGTGCGAAAGGTGGTGACTTCTATTAGCATTCAGGATGCTGACAATAGATGGGAGAAACATAGAGCTGATTGCATGAGCATAATGAACAGCCAGTTCATGAAGAAGCCTAGATCCCCTTCAAAGTTCTCGAGAACTCTTCCACGGTCCAATTTGGTGCAGGAAGCAGATGATGTCGTCAAATTGCTATGCAGGATGAATGGCGAAGCGAATGCCTACACTTTCTGTACATGGATGTATGCTTTCATCAGGACCATTGAAATCAACAAGGTTGATTCTATAATCAATTGGTCGGAAATTATTAGCAGCAACATCGGTGAGCAACTTCGGAACGTTAAGCGTACTTTTAGATTCAAGATGACTTCATACTTGGTATATGATGCAGCTTCATAGGGTGTCTTTTCCAAGTTGGATAGATGTGTTATTTCCAAGGACCCCATTTTCGAGTGCTACCCACAGCTCACTGTACCTGCATGCGAGAAGGACTTCAAAGTGATCAACGATGACTTCTTCTACAATTTCATCTGATGGCTAGACAAAGACTTGAGGACTCACAGGGTAAGTAAGGAAGCGTGGGAAGCAGTGTCCAAGATTGGTAGTTTATTCATCCAGTTTGTAGATTTCACATACCTCAGCGTTACGGGATTTTCTGGAGAACCTATAAAGATGCCTAGGTATCCAAGTGATAGAGTGATCGCCATGGAGCTGAGCAGGCAACTCGTAGAGTTACACGACCTTCAGTTGAAACGTCACAAGTCTACGGCCTTCTTCCCAATCACTGTGGGATATTACAGTTGCATCAACATTCACAGAGCTCGAGGGATGGAAGTGCAAATGTTATCCGAGTATGAGAAAGAGTTTTTCCCTGCACAGCTTAACTTCAATCCATTTGGAGTAGCTAGGAAGACAATCTCCCAGGAGTACACACATGTGCCTTTGTTAGAAGATTTCTAGATGAAGTGCAGAAGTGAGTACGAGGTTAGAAAGAAAGATTTCAGCAGGCTATCAACAAAGCAAGTGTTCGACTTTTGACTAGTGCGGATACCTGCGGATCTTAAAGATGATGGGAATGTGGTACTTGACACTTATCATCAGATGGGAGGAGATAAAGCTATACTGCAGGATAACATTGGAGGCTGTCATTCAATTGAAGAGAGATCTGGAGCTGTGTTGGTGAATACTTCAAGCTGGCTATTAACGAAGGGATACTGCCTTGATGAAGTATTGATGAATAAAATCATGGGCAACGTCGGCGTAGGAGATTCCCTCAAACAAAAGCATGAAGGAGAAAGCAGCAGAAGGTCCGAGAAGTTGAAAGTACACAGAAGATCTCAAGAGAAAGAAAAGACCACTTCTATGACCATAGCTTTGACTCTGACTTCTCCAGTACCCAGAAGATCACCAACTATTACACCGCAGCAGCAAGATGCTTCCATGCCTTCATTAAAACTGGCGACGTTCATTTTCTCTCCGCAGCCACTTCGTTCAGCACCTTTTCCAGAGGAGATGTTGAAGCTGCAGATGATGGAGTTTGAAAGAGCTTTGTCCTTGGATGTTTCAGAAGATGGCAGCCATGACACTGTGGCACTTTCTGACGGAGAGGATGTAGAGTGTGAGATGGTAGTACACTTAGTGACTTCTTACTCGCCGAGAAATAACTTCTCGGGATGGTTAGCTTTGTAGTTGGTTTCGGAAGCAAGAGTAGAGATGAACTTAGAGGAGCATGACTTGCAGCTACTTCAGGATCTGAGCAGAAGAGACAGAAGGCCTAAAGTTGCTAAAGAAACTTCTAGGTTGATCATCAAAGACTCGGGAGAAAAGTTTGCTGAGATATCAATTCCGGCGGAAGGAAAGATAGAAGAGGAGCTCACGGCAGAAGATGTGACGGTGATAAAAATACTACTCTGTCAAGCTACCACTGAAGGATTGAAGCAGGACACACAAACATTGTTGGATGCTTTGTTCCTTAGGATTGATAGTGAAAAGGCGGAGAAAGAAGAGTTGTAGAAGCAAATATCTCAATTATGTGAGATCATAGCCAAGGTTGCTAAACCTTCCATTCAGCCCATTTCAGAGTAGGTGAGTGATCATCTTATGCAGGAAATGGAAGATGCAAGCAATCAAGTAAAGGCTATTGACGAATGGAAGAATCTGATTATTCGTCAAGCTTCTGTGTAACTTGGGGAAGTGCCAGCCCACCTAAAGGTTATGAAAGATGCAGCAAATCAACTAAAGCAACTGATGGAAAGCAAAGAAGACATGAATACAGTTGCAGAGAGTAACGTGAGTATTTTGGCCGAGATCAACAAGCTGCCGGGAGATATGTTGGTTGCAGAACAAATTGTACCGGATGGATCAGTCAAGAAGGGGAAGCAACTAGATTTTGTAGTATCTTTCCGTTTGGAGATCTGCAGAGTTTTGCTGAAAAGGATGTAGGTGCTCGAGAGTAGAACATCAAATTTACAAGACAGTAGCGTTTCTTTCACTGAGGAAAGAGTGGATGGAGGTGTTACTTCATACGTGCGGATTGTTTCTAACGAGGTGCATGATTCCCTGGAAGGTTCTCTTCTAATGGTGCAAAAGAGAATTGATAAAGCTACCAAGCCTTTCACGATGAATTCTATCAGTAGATTGGTGGTGCTACAGGAAGACATTTCGAGGTTTGGACCGAGTTTGGAAGAGGTGGAAGCATGCAGCAAAGTGTTGAATGAAGGGTTGCTACAGTTCAGGATAGAGAAGGAAGCAGTGGCTAAAACAGATGGAAGGATGTTGAATTATATGTTCGACAAGTATATCAGATATCAGAACAAGAAGAAGATGTAAACATTACAGCTGGCATGACTTCTTCTATTCTTTCTTCTTCTATTTTCTATGTTCCCGGATGAAATTGTAAAACTTCTAAGTTATTGGTTTTGCAACCATTACTTGAAGTCATATGGAACTATTCTATTAGTTAAGTGATACATGTGTCACCTAAGAAGAAGTTAGTTGAGGATGATTGCCAAATGTCATCTTTACTTGTTGTTCATACTTTAGTTCAGTTTGAGTCTTCTATTTGTACTTTCCCTCCTACATTCTATAAGTAGGAGAAGAACCTCCGGGTTAATGATCAATCAGAATTTGTAAGAAGCAATCTTGTGTTCTAGACTTTGTGCTAAACCCCTGAGAGCCACTTGTTGCAGAGGAATACAAAGAAGCAGGTTTCCGGAGAACTTTGTGTCACGGCGCACTGTGTTTCTTACTTTTAAATCTTTAGATCTTTTAAGTAAACTTTGTGTTATTGTAGATCTGGATCTAGAGCTGCCTTTGCTTTATAATTCTATGTGTTTAAATCTATTAAGTTTCTTCTATGTGCATGCAATTAGCTCTGCTATCTATTAATTGGGATGCACATCTTCCTTACTTCTTTGCTGTAATACCTTTACTTTCTTCTTCTATAATTTTCCTTTCTTAAACAACTGCTTACTGCAGAACTTCTTAGTTATGGTTCATGAACTAAGTGGTTAAAGTAAAACCCCTGATAGATAAAAACACATTTATATTGACAAATCTAACATGGGAGCCTCACCGGTTAAACGAGGGAGATTGATCTCATGACTGCCTAGGTTTGATGCTATGCAGAAAATCTAGCCAATAGTTTTTGGCGACTCCGCTGGGGAACAACTATCTTTGCAGATCAAAGCTTTTCTATTGAAGATCAGAGTGTTTTCCATACAAATCTCAACCTGGCTGAACGTCCATTCACCCGATCCGTGAAGGCGCAAGGAAGGACTAATCATTTCTTCCGACTGCAGGAGAAATTCAATTTCAATCATCCTCCTCAAGTTAGAAGCCGCAGATCTAGTCTCTCACTAGGAAGGAGAGTGTACACCCATCCAGATCTGGATCATATTCAGCATAATCTGGCAGCTGGAATTATCCATCAAGTCTATCAAGTCTACACAAGGAGGAGACATGCTCTAGTTAACATGGCGCACCAAATTGTACCTGTTCCATGGGGAGCAGCTTTTGGACCTCTCAACTTGGCTCCACCTATGCATGAGCTGCCAAAGGGGTCCAGAAAGAAGTTTCCAAAATTCTTTGGAGATGGAAAGCAAAACCCAGATGATCATTTGGCAGCCTTCTTCATATCTTGTGGTGTGCTTGTAGTGGAGCATGAAGATGTCTCAGTCAGGCTATTCATTGAGACTCTACACGACTTGGGTGGAGAATGGTTCTATCGGCTAGCTCCTGGCACCATAACTAACTGGACGACTATGCGTGAGCAATTTCTGAAAAGATTCAAGCTTGCAGAGGACGCTAGCACGTTGATCACCCAACTGACGTAGTTCAAAAAAGATCCAAACGAGAAAATGCGGGACTTTATTGCAAGGTTCCAAAGGATTTTGTATAAAATCCCCACTTCTGCCGCATTGAGTGACGAAAATCAAAAGACGTTTTTTATAAACGCTCTATTGCCTGAAGTTGGATATCAGCTAAGAAGGGCAAGACCTGTAAATCTGCTAGAAGCACAAAATGCTGCCATGGAGGTTGAGGACGACTTGATCATGGCTGGAAAACTGAAACAACCATCTCACAAAGGTGATGGCGCTTCTGCAAGTACTTCTGATCCTTTGTTGTAGAAATTGGCTAATGACATGGTGCAGATCAAGAAGCAGATCTCTCAAGTAGGGAATGCGACCCCCTCAAGATTAGCTCCTACTAGGACCTTTAATGGTCTAAATCAAAATCAAAATCGAAACAGACTTTCTGCTGCACCATAGCATTTGGCAATAGAAGCTGCTCCAAGGAATAACTTGGAAACTAATGAAGAGGATCTCGGCATTGATGAATCATTCGATGATGAAGACTTTATAGATCCCACTGGCGACTCCAATATTGGTTACCTGGACTATGAATCTGATGATGGCTATTATGAATCTTTTGAAGATTCTGATAGTCACATTTTTGCGGTGTTTACAAGGTCTCAGACGCGCCAAAATGCCAAAGCATCCATAAGCGGCCGGAAAGAGAGAGAAGATCCTGGCCCAGATGTTACTATCTTGAAAAGAGGTAGCACTCTTCCTTCTTCATTAGCGCCCAAGGATAAATATTCAAATTCTTTCAATTCACAGCAAAGAACCAATGCACAGCCTGCTGAAGCAAGTCAAGCTTTTGACATAATTGATCACATCAAGAGAAACAAGGTCCAAATGTCAGAAGCTGAGTATTTGAGGGCATTTCCTGATCAGCTGAGTAGATTGGTCAAATATGTGCAAAGTAATGGTCCCAGTCCAACTAATAATAATTCACGGGGTATCTTATCAAGTCCAAAGATTACTCCACCTTAAAATAATGCTGCTGCAAGTTCTTCTCCTTCCACCCCTTCTCCTGCTACATCAGAAAGGATTAAGCCATTCTATGTGTCTTTGCTCATCAACGGACATAATCTAAGTAATTGCATCTTGGATTCTAGAGCTTCCGACAACATCATGCCTGCCAAAGTTGTTGATGCCTTGGGTCTTACACTGACAAAAACCATTGGAATATGTTATTCCATGGAAAGGAAAGTCCCCCTTGTGGGGAAAATCAAAGATGCGCAGGCAGTACTTGCTTCCTTTCTAGATAAAAGACTGAAAATGACTATCCTTGTAGCAGACATTCCAGTCTCTTATGGCATGCTGTTGAGTAGAAATTTCTATAAAGAGCTGGGTGAAGAAGTGAAGATGGATTGGTCTTGTGCGCACATACCAATCAAAGGAGTAAATCAGAAGCTGGAACCTGAGAAGAAATCCAAGTACACAGTATCAAAATCTGAGGATCCTAGATCTCAGATCTTGTTTCAGGAATCAGATCACGGAGTCTATTATCTAGAAATGGATAAAGAAGAAATTCAACTGGTGATTCGAGAGTCACATCAAATTGATAACAAGATTTGGACTCTGGAATTTGATGGTAGCTGCTGTTCATTTGGATCCAGCACAGGCGTTGTTCTTATCTCTCTTGAAGGGAAGGTGCATGCACACTCCTTCAAATTGATGTTCGAAAATACTAACAATACGGATGAGTATGAAGCATTGTTGTTAGGCATGGAGTAGGAAAGAACAATGGGAATCAAATTATTACATGCAAGAGGAGATGCTGAGCTAATTGTGAAGCAGATAAGAGACCTCTACCAAGTCAAAAAAGACAAACTGCGGCACTACAGAGATTGGGTCTACTCTGCTATCCTGGATTTTTAAGCTTTCTTGGTATCTTACATTCCGAGAGAACAAAATTCAAGGGCTTATTCGCTCCCAGTGACTACAGCCTTGTTGAATCCGGATCACCCCCCTGCATTCTTTAGACAGGGAGACTACAAGGTGGAAATGGTTTTTCACCCAAAAGTTACTGACAACGTCCAGCAATGGCAGGTTTTTAATGATGATACGCAGATTGCTGCGTTTCTCCAACAGAAAGACAACTTTGAAGAAATCTACTATGAGGGAAGCAATTCACCTCCGCGGCAGACCACTGTCAGTGAAATGGATGTGGACGTCTCAGGAGGTCAGGAGATTATCTAGCTAAAGGGAAATAAAATTCCCAAAGGCTTGGTATCTCTTGAGGAAATGTTTGATAAGCATGATCAGATGCTTAAGAAAAATGAAGAAAATGAGGAAGGCTCTTCCTCCAACACACAATTACTAAATTTGGGAGCTGACAATGATACCAAATTAGTAAATCTGGGTAAGTGTTGTTCAGAAGCTGAAAAGGAAGCTTTCACTAAACTTCTTAAGAAATACATGGATGTTTTTGCCTGGTCCTACCAGGATTTAAAAACATATCAGCCTGAAGAAGTTCAACACTACATCCCACTTAAACTAGAACAAAAACCTTTCAAGTAGAAGCTGCAGTGGCACAATCTTACCATTTCAGGAACCATCTTTGTAGAAATCTAGAAGTTATTAGATGCAAAGATTATCTATCCCATACACCATTCGGAGTTGTTGGCCAACATAGTCCCTGTAAGAAAGAAAAGTGGCAAAATTAGGTTGTGCATGGTTTTCCGCAACCTTAATCAAGCTTCATTGAAGGATAACTACCCTATCCCCATCATGGATCACACTCTGCAGGTGGTCACCTGATCTGAGATGCTTTCCATGTTTGACGGCTTCTCAGGATACAATCAAGTCAAGGTGGCCGAGGAAGATCAATACAAAACGACATTCATCACACCTTGGGGAACCTTCGCATACTAGAAGATGCCTTTTTTCCTAATTAATGCGGGTGCTACATTTCAAAGAGCTATGGATCTAGCCTTTGCTCATCTCAAAGATATAAGCATAGTTGTGTACCTGGATGATTTGACAGTCTTTTCCAAAGATAGAAACACGCATATTTCAAACTTGGAAGAGGTCTTCATACAATGCCGCAAGCATGGTATTTCTTTGAATCCTAAAAATCCATCTTTGCTGTAACCGAAGGAAAGCTGCTTGGGCACATTGTTTCCAAAGAAGGAACAAAGATAGATCCAGAGCGTGTCAAATCCATTCAGACATTACCTTTGCCCACATCTAAAAAAGGAATTCACTCTTTCTTTGGAAAAGTGAATTTTCTCAAAAGATTCATTCCTGACTTTGCTGAGCTAACCCGTCATGTTTCGAATATGATGAAGAAGACACAAGATTTTAAATGGAGTAGCGAAGGGAAGGAAGCTTTCGAGAAAATCAAAGAGGCCCTATCGGAAGCTTCAGTCTTGGTTTCACCTGACTTCAGTAAATGATTTATTCTTTATTGCTATTCTTCCGAACACACTATGTCAGCAATTCTGATGCAGAAAAATGACGAGGATGCAGAAGCTCCTATTGCTTTCATGAGCACACCCCTTGAAGCATATGAGTTGAAATACACTCCAATGGAAAAGCACGCATATGCAGTGGTGAAGGCATGCAAAGCATTCAAGTATTATATTCTTTCCTCACACACTGTGGTTTTGGTTCCAGATACTGCAGTTAAATCCATTCTTACTCAGCAAGAGTTAGGATTATTGAGAGGCACATGGGTGACAAAAGTTCAAGAATATGATCTGGATATTAAACCAACAAAGCTAGTCCGAGGAAGAGGTCTGTGTGAACTAATGACAGAGATTAAAGCATCAGTACCTGAAGCAGATCAGGATGGGATAGATGAAGATTTACCTACAGTACTTTTTATAGATCTGCTAGAGGAGTGGTACAGTAACATTGCTTACTTTCTGACGTATGGAGAACGCCCAGATCAACTTTCCAGAAAAGAGAAACGAACTACCAAACTGAAATCCAAAGATTTTGTTCTTTGGGGTAATGGTTTGTACAAGAAAGGAATTGATGGCGTATTTCTCAGATGTGTGGACAAAGCTCAACAGGATCAGCTACTACAACAGTTTCATGACATGGCTTGTGGTGGTCATTTCTCAGCCCGAGTCACTACACACAAGATCCTCAGAGCAAAGTATTACTGGCCCACCCTTTTTCAAGATACTGCAGAATGGGTATCTAAGTGTTAAGCATGCCAACATTTTGTTGGGTGTGTGAAATTGCCTGCATTACCTCTAAAACCAATTGTGATTGAAGAACCTTTCCAATAGTGGGGTATGGATTTTATTGGAATGCTTAACCCGGCTTCCAGTGCCGGTCACCATTACATTCTAACAGCTACTGATTATTTCAATAAGTGGGTAGAAGCTATTCCTGTGAAGACTGCCACTTCCGCCGAAGTGTGCAATTTTATAAAAGAAAATATTATTGTCAGGTTTGGCGTACCAAGCAAAATTGTAGCAGACAATGCTCCAAATCTTTCTTCTGAGGAGTTGGTGGAATTCTGCTACACTTATGGGATTCAACTTGTTCATTCTTCAAACTACTATCCACAAGGGAATGGTCAAGCTGAATCTAGTTATAAGAACTTGGTAACTATCGTGCGCAAGCTTGTAACAGAAATCCAAAGAACTTGGCATAAAAAGTTGTTTGATGCATTATAGGCCAATAGGATCACACCAAAGAGGGCGATACGCATGTCCCCTTTTCAGCTGCTATATGGTAGAGAGACAGAGCTACCTCTCACCTTGGAATTGCCTGCCCTACGACTTTCTAAGGCCCTGGAGGATTCCACATTCACGGATGCTATTGATAAAAGAATTATGTACCTGACTGAACTGAGGGAAGTACAAACTCAAGTTGCAGATA
This sequence comes from Taxus chinensis, assembly GCA_019776745.2. Taxonomy (NCBI): domain Eukaryota; kingdom Viridiplantae; phylum Streptophyta; class Pinopsida; order Cupressales; family Taxaceae; genus Taxus; species Taxus chinensis. The sequence continues at coordinate 129,428,942 of CM034147.1, read as the reverse complement.
GGTTGACAGAGCATCAAAGGAAGGTGAAAGTCATCTTCAACAAAAAATCCAGGGAAAGGAAATTTGAAATCAATGATTGGGTCCTCTTATGGGACAAAAGAAGAGAAACAAAAGGCATGCATGGAAAGTTCGATTCACTATGGAAAGGGCCTTTTGTGATCAAAAAGATTGTTGGAGTAGATAGCTTCATTCTTGCTCATCAGGATGGAGTTGAATTGCTATTGCCTTTCAATGGGCAACACTTGAAGCTGTTCCGGACATAAGAAGCAGGGTAACACCTTTATGTACATAAATAAATCTTGGTTTTTTTTTTTTTCTTGTTTTGTCTTGTTTTGGTGTTGTGTTGTGTTGTGTTTGTTTGCCTGACCCCGTGCCCAAGGAAAAGATACGAACCAGAGATGCCTAGGATCTCATCTTTTCCCTTTGTCATTCTGACGAGAGAAAAAGATGTCCACAGACGGAAGCCAACCTGCTGTCACTCAGATTTCACCCTGAAAATCTGTGACTACCCACTCCAACAAAAATTGTACTTTTAAAATAGTGGGTCATTTGTTCTTTTAGTGCCTGAAAGTTCCCTGTATATTACGTCAACATAATCCTAAAGAGTCATATTAGCCTTTTTTGTCCAAATACCCAGATGCCAAAATGTTTTATTCTGTCGTCGGGATTTGTCTGCGGGAACATTTGTATTTAATTATTTGAGCCCCGTATGAGGCTATTTGCACTCTATTTTAACTCCATTATAAGTGAATATGTTATTATTCCTATGTACCAGAAGGATTTTAACTTATTTTAAGTTTTGGGCTTTATTTGTAACTTTGGCAATTTTTTCGTGTTTTTGTGGTGTCCCGTTCTGTTTTCTGTAAAATTTCTCCGGAACAACTCCTTTGCTAGGTAAGCCCGATTTTCAGCTTGGAGCAGCTAGAAAACATATACGCACATTATGCCTGGAGGAAGTCACCATCAGAGGTCTGGATCACTGGGAAAAAGCGAAGTCGTGCACAGAAAAGCCCCTGCCGGGATGGGCGTATTTTTGGAAAACAAAGGATTTAAGCTGCGATGGGGAAAAATAATAGCCTCAGGAAGGGTGGAATTTATACCCTGCCTGGTAGGGTACTTTTTCCCGTGTTATAAAAATCACTTAAGTGGATCACGGGTTTTGGTGCCTGCTTGGCAGGGTAAAGCATCCGTTATAAAAAATTCTTAAAAATAGAATTAATGTGCAAAAAGTGTGCCCCCTTTGGTGAGAGATTAAAAGAATTAAAATTGATTATCTTTATATAATTTTCTTCTCAAAAGTGCGCCCAAGATTGGAGGAGGTCAACAAGTCAAAGATGAAATAAAAGAAAGGAGTCAAATGCATTAAATTTAATTTATTTAATGGCTGGCCCTCTTCCTCTCAAAAGTGCGCCCCATTTGGGTATTATTTAATTGGTTTTTTATGGCATTAAAACTAAATTAATTTCTATTTCAGGGCTATGGTCCAAAGCACACTGCGGGGCTTGAGTGAAGTGCTGTGTGAAGGATTAAATTGGATTAATTTAATTATGGATGGCTGTCCTTAAAACATGCTATTTTTAAAAAGAGAAAAAGCATGATTTTTAATTAATTAATGCCTTTAATTGTTAGGAGGGCAATTATTAATTATAGAATTGTGAAGGTTATATAGCATGGGCAGCCATATGGGTGAATAATTTAATTCACCAGGTAAAGAATTTGCAGCTAGGAGGAAAAGTGTGCCCCCATTAGAGGAAGGATTTTGTTCAGACAAAGTGGCTAACAAGGCTAAAAGCTTCCAAATTTGGCGCATGCTTTGGAGAAGGTTGATCTTCGTCTACATAGTTGTTTTCACAGGGGTTACAGGAGCTCAGGTGTTGATTGAAAGGATTCATGCTCTCTTTATGTGCAAATTAAACACCAATTTTTGGGGCAGGCAGGCTTACAAGTGGAGTTTTTTAATTTAAATTCACGATTCATCGCTTCCGGTGGCCATGTTGTCTGAATAAATTGGTCAGGAATGCTTTACGTGCTTTACCAAGAAAGAGTTTATCACTGATCCATACATTGCAAATATCCTCCAATCTGAAGAATTCCAGATCGCCACCAAGTATTGAAAGAAATCCGGCAATTTTAGAAGAAACGAATTATTCAGACAAAGATAGACAAGCCTGGTGAACGGAGATGAAAAAAGACACGATGTGATTCATGCATTGCTTCCAAACTTTCAGACATACGGAACATGGTCTGGCCCAGAACCTCTTTCTGATTTGATTGATAGATCCCTAGCTTGAAAGCCTTCACTCATAGCGTGTGGTCAAAAGTCGCGGAATTATCCGAGCTGCAGCTTTCTCCCATGTACAACCCAATTGCTAGAGTTCGTGATGCGTGTGCTAGATCTTATCATCCTTCTCCAGATCAGTGCTGTGATGTTCGGGAAAGACAATAATTCGTTTGGATCAGAATTCATCAATTACTTGTCTGAAGATTCCAGTGCTAAAGGTGGTGACTTCTATTAGCATTCAGGATGCTGACGTAAATGGGAAACATAGAGCTGATTTGCATGAGCATAATGAAC